>OX415253.1:89938841-91325508 GCA_948329865.1 Linaria vulgaris
GATTTGTAATTATCAATAAAAGGGAATATTTAAATATAGAAGAATATTTATGTTTGAAATACAAAAAAAAAATAAAAAGAGAACTTCTCCCGATTTAATAAAGACCATATTATGCCTTTAAATAATTGATTTGAAAAAGCAATCAAATCAAAATTCGATGCTCTAATTGATTTATAAGAAAATAATACATCATTCCATTACTTGCCTAATACTTCTTATAAACAAATTCTTTATGATATACTTCAGACTTTTATTATTAGTAATGCTAAAATTATTACTACATTAATTTTGAATAGAATATTGTTATTTTTTGTTGTTAAATATAACTAATGATTTGTTTTACAATATAATATTCCATTCATATCTCATTCATATCTCATTCATATACAACTATTTCTCAATGTTTATATCGCATGCATCACATAGAACTTTTGAAACAAAATCATTTTCATCGAAAACTTTAATATGCATAAATTATTGTTTAAATAAAATATAATGTGAATTTAAGTTGAATACCTCTAATGATGTTGAAGTAACATAATATTTAGATCACTTTTCAATGTATAATTTAAATATTAAAGCTAACCGGTTAAACCAGTGGTTCGACCGATCCGAACCAATAAAATCAGTAACCAGTAAGATTACCGGTTCATTGTCCGATCCGGTTCTGAAAACATTGTGGTAAAGTGATACTCCGAATTAGGGGTGTACGCGGGCGGGTATTTGCGGGTTACCACAAAAAAATACACCATACCCACGTATGGCGGGTTACCAAAATCTTCAACCGTGCGGGTTATTTTAATTTTGAAACCATGCGGGTGGCAGGTTAGGCGGGTTATTTTAATTTTGAAACTATGCGGGTGGCGGGTTAGAACACAATTTCAAAAAATATATTAAGTTTTTATTGTTCCTAATTTACATGCATTAATCAAATATCATGCAACAAATAATAGGTTTAAACTTTAAACTAAAACATGCCACTACTATTAACAAAGAATAAGAATATAATAAACATTTGTTTTAAAAAAATGTCACTCCTCATCAACAGTTGCTCATCTACTGCTCATCAAGCATCAACAAACTCAACACTAAACAGTCACTTTTTAATAGTAGCTCATCAACATTTGTTTAAAAAAAACAACAAGAACATAATCTATCACCAACATTACAAATCTTGTTTTCAGAATTACAAAAGCAAACAAAAAGTACTCCAATGCCAAAGCAGCTACATTACCCTCCAACTACAAGTTCTTGTTGAGGGTTTTCTTGAGGTATTACTATAAGTTCGGCCATAATACTTGATCCCACTTGTTCAACTTCGTCCTGCATTCTAAAACATATCACAAGAACATGAATAATAAGCATACAGATTAATATGTACTTCATAATATCTAATGACTAGTTATTAATTGTATGAGTTGATTTCCAAGTCAGGAGCTGCAATTGTCTCAATTGAAACCACATAACCAACCTCTTTGCTGCACTTTAACACCCTCATTTAGGTATCACATGCGATAAGTCCTTCATGTCTCCAAAATGAATCTCCACCCTCATTTACATCCTCAAATTTCCTGAAAATGCTCTCAAGAAGAGTTAACATTATCATGACTCTTGCACCAGTCAAATGGCAATGGAAATTAGCTCCACGATTTATATAGATGAAATTAAGACATCATATGTATCTATCGAAAAATAATCGACATTGTTGAGCTTCGCCACTACTTCTCCTACCATTAATATGTTAAATTGCCCATTTGCGAGTTTTTCACAGCACCTAGAAAGCTGTTTTACCAGTATGTACGAGAGAACTTCAATGCCAATCTGAGTTGAACCACTTTCACTATTTTCAGTAGTCCCACTCACCAATGCATATGTATTAAACTCATAGTGTTGAACCAATTGCTAAATTATAGTTGTCATTAAGATCAAGGTGACTCTCTTTTGAACCTCATCTAAATCAACAATGTGTTGAAGTGCACCCCACTTATCAGTTCTGCCATGCTTAGTCATAAGCCTCCCAATAGTAGCATGTTCAAGAGATGATTCGTGTTGCTTAACAAAATGACCTTCGGCTGAAATCTACATCTTTTCCTCAGTACTTCACAGGTTTCTTATACATTTTATTCTAGTATTTCACTTGTAGCATCTAGAGCTCCACTCTCACAAAACTTATCAAATAGTCTATAGATGTCAAGTGAATCAACAACATTCACTTTCTCACACGAGTGAAGCATAACAATTTGCAAATGTTCACATACTTAAGATATGCAATATCGACAAAAAATGAACAATGGTCTTTAACAACACATCCACCTGGATCAAAGAGATGCTTGTTGGCGAATACTTTACCTCCATCCTTATGATTTGACTTTTCCTCAAACTCGCCATCAACAAGGTTGCTCCGTGAGTTGTCACTATCCATTTCCGTCACAATAATTTCATTGAACAGATGATAAACAATATAAAACTCTTCATATTTCCTGATTTCTCTTCGAGGCATTTCGTCAAACAGTTGAGAGGTGTCATAAATTGTATCATATCTTTTGATTTCACCCTCTGGCACTTCGTCAAACAGGTTATTGAGCCCAAAATGATATTCCTCTAGTTCATTCAAAGTATCACAAACCTCCCAACAATCTTCAATTTGATTAATTGGTGTTTCATAAAACAACATATGGATGCCAAATGAATCCTCATATTTTTCGTCATTTATAACCTCAAAAATCTTACCACAAATTTCATTTTGGTTCAGAGGCGTTTCATCAAACAGGTTGTGCATGCAAAATGAATCTGCCTCTAACTCATCTTTGATCACCTCACCAACCTCGCCACAAACTTCAATCTCGTTCAAAGGCATTACATCGAACATGTGATACACGTTTAGTAAATCCTCATCTGAATCAGGCATTTCATCGAACAAGTCATACACATTGAGTGCATCATCGTTCAGTTCCTTAGCTGCAACTTCTCGAGCTTTACTACGACTTTGTCGCAATTCCGCAGCAATCTGAGCATGAGGTTTCACAGCCTTGAAGGAGTTTTCGCGCCTCTCAAAGGTTTGCAGCATCTTGTTGAGCTTGGCATACATTGTTTGGAAAAGAAGACGATTCTCATCCGTGAAATGAACGGATCCGCCCATACTACTAACTCCCGCCCGAGGATCGAACAGCTCTGATGCCATTGTTATGAACGTTGTCGAACGATCATAATAAAGCGACATTGATCGAGAAATTTAGAAGAAGAAGAATAAAACAGAGATATGAGGGAGAGCTCTGTTAGAGAGAAGAAGATAAACTTAACCAATTTCATTCATAATCATGAAAGTTACACTGCTCCTCCTTTATAAACAAATGGTAACTTGGTCACCAAGTTAAGAAAAATAGAATTAAAAACTAAATAACTAAACAACATGCATAATTCGAATTAAAAGCGAAATAAGCATAACGACTTTGTTTCTCTTCCTCGCATTTCAATTCGCAACGTTGTCTTGTTTCCCATAGATCACGGTTTTGGTTGAAAGGTTTATTGTAATAGAGCGGCATAGTGGAGGGATGGTGGTGATTACACGAGCGGCAAGCGTGGTGGAGGGTTGGTGGTGGTTAGGAGATCGTGGTGCAGGGTTGACGGTGGTTAGGCCGCGGCCGAGCTTCGTGGAGAGGTGCCGTGAGAGAGGTGAGATCTGGAGGGTTAGGGTGGGGTGGCTGCTGAAAAGAAAGCCTAAAAAATGAGGGAAGATTTTTTTTTTACCTTATATATTTATGGAGCGGGCGGGCGGGCGGGTGAGCTCTCCTATTAACTTTTTAATCATAGGAGTCCAGTATCGAAAAAATCCTTGCAAAAAATTGTTCCAAAGTAAATTGATGGAAAGGGAAATGAAATCCATACAATTATGTTGATTGTTGGTTCATGAATTAACATATAAATGAATCGCAATTCCCAAAATCAGTACATACACATATACATATCAAGTCAACAACACTTTAAAATCAAGCCACAAATCAAATCATTGCATCAAACACATTGTCAAAGCTAAATCGGAAAAGAGAGAGGTTAAATTCAGAGGAATTACCTACAACATTAGGTGGTGGACGGCAGAGGTGAGCTGCGTGTGTGGTGGTGAGCCGTGAGGTGGCGTCGTGCGGTGGTGAGCCGTGAGGTGGCGTCGTGCGGTGAGCGGCATAGTGGAGAGTTGGTGGTGATTACGCGAGCGGCTGAGCGTGGTGCAGGGTCGACGGTGGTTAGGCGGCGGCTGAGTTTAGTGGAGAGGTGCCGCGAGAGAGGTGAGAAATGGAGGGTTGGGGTCAGGTGGCTACTGAAAAGAAAGCCTAAAAAATGAGGGAGGTTATTTTTTTACCTTAAATATTTATGGAGCGGGCGGGAGGGTGAGCTGGGCAACCCGCGACCCGCCCGCCCAGAGGCGGGTTACCACTAATTTGAACTGCCCCACTTGTTATAAATTAGTAAACCGCGGGTTTTGGGGTTTGGCGGGCAGGTCGCAGTTTTATGTACACCCCTACTCTGAATAAGAGCTTTTCAAAAAAAGACGTTTTGTCTATTTTGTTTATTATGTTTTTCAACCAAATTAAGCATTCAGGTAAAATGATAATTATTAAACATAAGTGCTTCGTATTTGGTTATAATTATAGATTTCTATGATTGAAAAGACAAATCCGAGTTTGATTCATGTAGCTTAAGGGCAAATTATGAATTTTAACATGGGTACTTTTTAATACTATACGCAAATTCTGTTAATTTCAAAATGTTGGATTTTATAATTACTAGCGTTGTGCGATTCAGTATTACCGTACCAATGATTCGGTAATTCTAAAATCAAGATTGTTTGTCAAATCAAATTTATTTGGTACAATTCGGTAATTACCGTGCTCAATTCGATAATTATCAAATGATTCTGTTTTTACGATATTTTATTTGATTTTTTTTCCTAACGATAAACAATGAAATCCGATAACATAACTTCTTTAAAATTAAGAATTATAGCAAAAAAAATATGAAATAAATAAACAAATAAGCGTACACAGTCAACATTCACAAATATAATACCAAACATTAATATCCAACAAAAAAATAAAATATAAATCCAATAAAAACTACTGCTCAATCATCAATTCATAGTCTTAATTAAATTATATAAATATCAAGTAAAATTGTATGAAATAACTAAAAATCACAAAACATCATAACCCATTAATAAATTAATATTAGTATTAAAAGTCATATCTATTGCATTTTGAGTTTTATCTTCACGTTCCACTTTAAGTCTATTGTCAATATCACATCTCTAGAATTCTTTATATGGCTGCTCATGCGTGATTATGGTTGTTTATTATTCCAAATCTTAATTATGGTTGTTTATTATTCCAAATCTTAATTAGGTAATATTGATCAAGTAATTTAAAAGTGTTAAGTTTTATTTAATGAGTATTCATCATAAGAAATTAAAAATGATTACCTTTTTTTTAAAGAAGCTAAATAAATAATATATTTTTATTACAGATACTATAAAAGAAAAGAAAAAAGAGTTGGTAATCGCGTGGTACGGTACAATTGTCGACCCCTCGTACCGAGTACCAAAAAGAGTTGTACCATTGATTCCATTACTAATTGGTACGATTGGTTTGTTACATTTTGCATATCCCTAATAATTACCAGATGATCTCATGATAGTCACAATTTTTAAAAAAGGATAAAAGCATCAAGCCTCTTGAACTATGCACGTTTTTGTGATTTGCCCCTTTAACAAATTTAATAAGCACTTTGCCCCATAAACTATGCACATTTGTGCGATTTGCCCCCGCAATGCATTTTTGGCCAGAATATTTCCCGTCCGAGGTGTTTTTTCACCAACTTTTTGTCATCAACTACAAAAATACATCTAATATGTATGAGTCGGGTAGGGAGAATATTCCGGCCAAAAATGGCTGAAATACACTGAAGGGGCAAATCACGCTCCCGATCATTTTTGGTCAGAATACTCCCCGTTCGAGGTGTTTTTTCCTACTTTTTGTCATCAACAATTAAAATACATCTAGTACAACACATATGAGCCAGGTAGAGAAAATATTCCGGCCAAAAAATGGCCAAAAATGGCCGAAAATGCACTGAGGGGGCAAATCGCACAAATGTGCATAGTTTAGGGGCAAAGTACTTATTAAATTTGTTAAATGGGCAAATCGCAAAAACGTTCATATTTCAGGGGGCTTGATGCTTTTATCACTTTAAAGAAATAGAAAGATTGACTTATTAGTAAGAGTTTCAATGAGCCTTTTCGAATCACGAAAAGCTTAGAAATACGATACTGATCATAAAGAGCTGATATATGAAGACCATGAACCAAATATCTGATATTTTAAACTGTAATCGAGGAATTATTTGCCGGGGGGTACGTGCGTGTTTGATTAAGATTATATAAAACATTATTAAACTTTGAATCATACACTAAAGCACACTTCAGCAATGTAATGCCTACCTATATATTAATTAAGTTATTACGACATACGAGTTCGTGACATTTGACATCATATGATAAAAAGATCCGTAGTTCTTTTCTAAGATTCGGAGGTCAACACAACATGCACCAAAAAGTGCAAGAAATGAGGAAAGTATCTGCGTTGGCCTTCACAGCAACTGCTCCAATTGCAGTGGTCTGCCTACTATCCATAGGGTGTTATGAATAAAATTGTTTAATTATTTAAGCTACGTGGCGGGAAAATAACAATTGATAGAGAATCGAAGTATTGTAGAAGGAATAGAAGAATTAAAGAAAAGACATTAGAATTTAGAGAGAGCAATAAAGAGAAAGGTTAAGAAATAGCAAAAGAATTAAGAGAATGGCTGAAGAGAATAGAATAAAGCGTGTGTGGCAAATTACTGTTATATATATTTTGCTAAATTAGCAAATTGCAAAAAGAAAAATACCCCTAATACGAAACACCGGCAATATCACGATGGACAACATACGATCGGAATCTCCACCAAAACCACCGGATACCGACACAACATAACAAAAAACTCGGGAATTCGACCCCAGGAGCAGTCACGCCAAATTGAGCCAATTAGCGAACTTATGAATGAACCTTTGTTGACGGCGGCGACGGACGACGGGGGAAACCCTAATGAAGGATGTCCGCGTGAACGTGGAGAAAACTGTCGAGTAACGTAAGCATATCGAAATTAGTGAAGTCGATGCACTGATCCCGTTTAAACAAATTCGGACATCACATGATCTTAGGAACTGCATGAGGCTGAAGTGGAATGATGCCATAATCATAAGAATTTTGGGGAGGTCGTGGTACTACACGGCGCTCCAAACTCGTCTCGATGTAATGTGGAAACTCCACAACGAATTCGAACTAATTGACCTCGAAAACGGGTGTTACTGCATTAAGGGCCTTAGCTCGAAAAAGCGGGAGTTGATATTGACGGAGGGACCGTGGCAATTGGGGGGCAATTCATCTCAGTACGAACATGGACGCCAAATTTTCGGGCGGATACTGATATAATTGATAGCACCATAACTTGGGTACGAGTGTTGCACCTACCATTAGAATATACTGAAGAGGCCATGATTCAAGCACTTGCGGAAAGTATTGGCGAACCTATCAAGATTGATGAAAATACCTACAACGCGACACGGGGAAACTTCGCGCGGTTTTGTGTCCAAATTAGAACGCATAAACCGTTAGAGGGAGGGATATGGGTAGACGGCAAGGTGTATCAAGTCATTTATGAAAATTTCCGATTGATGTGTCATGCTTGTGGAAGAGTGGGACATACGGGGAAGTCGTGCGACCAACGGAAAGAGCATGAGATGGAAATCTCTGCGACTGAACTTGATAACGATGCGGTCAGAGATAAAGCCAAAAAAATGACGAGGCGTGGTTCACCGAGAAGGCTAAGGGGAACGAATATGGAGAGTGGATGCTCATGACAAACAAGAAACAAGTGAAACCGAGAGGAAGTCAAGTTTCGGAGTCGAGCAAAGAGGCAAAAATGCGGACTAGGGTGAATAAAAAACAATCTGACCCGCATGAGGAAAGGAACATGCCTGCTCCTGTGCACATATTCACAGCAAAGGAAGGAAACGTACAAGGGAAATGAATTCTACCTGCCACTCTCAACCCCAAGTTGCGTCGAAATTAGAAGGTTTTGGATAAAGGGAAAAGTGCGCGACTTTCCTTAATTAAAGACTCCAACTCTAGAGAGAATAGAAAAGAACACGACCCATTAATAGACCCGAATTCGTTCGCTATCCTAGTGCATAACGAAGGAAACGAATGCAACGACCACGCAGAATACACGAAACAAGAAGGATAAAATGGAAATCAATTGGATTCACGATGCGATGGTGGTCAAATGGCCTCCAGGGGTGGGGTTCGAAACAGTCTACAATCGGTTCACAGGGCCAACGCAAATTCATCAGATCAAAACTTGGGAGTGACTGATTCAAGTCTTCAAGATCCCGACAACAGTATGGGAAGTGGAGATTTTGATGTACCGGGTGGAGAGGTGGGACAACATATACACTTGGTGGCAAAGATTTGATCTAACGGGATGGTAGATGAACAGACAACGGGTTCTATGCTGGAAACCCTGACGCAACTCCATGCGATATGGAACGGGACTCGGCCTGAGAGGGTCGTTCACCCGTCGCACCCGTGCAATAGAAGTATGAAGATTATTAGTTGGAACTGCCAGGGAGCGGGCGATGAGGAGTTTCGACAAAACTTCTGAGATCTTGTACGAAGTCAACAACCGTCGGTGATTTACGTCTTGGAGACGAGAGTGAGCGAGGACCAAACCCGAAGTATCGCGGGATACTTAGGGTACTCTAATTATGTGATAGCCCATACGGTTGGCATGGTGGGGGGTATTTGGATGCTGTGGAATGAGCACAATGTCGAGGTGGAAATTACGAAAGTCGAGAATCAGGCCATCTATGCTATAATTAGGCCGAGCACTCAAGATAGATGGAGACTTACGGGGTTGTATGCGCAACCTCGCAAGTCGGCGAAAATCAAGGTCTTTGATAGTTTGGCGGAGAGGGTTCATGATAACACCGTTCCGTGGCTTGTGACGGGAGACTTTAATGAAATCAGCTACAACCATAAGAAGAGGGGAGGCAACCCGAGGACACTCAATAGGCTACTATTCTTCCGTAACTTCATGGAACGATGTAACTTGGTGGATTTTGAGTCCGTTGGTCTTAAGTTAACATAGGACAACAATCGGGAGAGGGGCAGAATATCAAAGTGAGATTGGATCTAGCATTGGAGAACAACGATTTGATCAATATGTTTCCCGATTATGAGGTGGTTCATCTTCCCCGGACGCATTCGGACCACCACCCCATTGAGATCAATTGTTTCAGCCGAAAGCACCATGTAAGTACTCGCCCGTTTCGTTTTGAAGCCATGTGGTTTATGCATGAGGAATGTGTCTTGTTGCTTAGGAAAATTTGGGAGGAGAACAGTAGCATCTTAGCGGCAATTAAGGAAATACCGAACGTCCTCGATATGTGGAACAAGAATAAATTTGGCAATATTATTGCTAAAAAGAAAGAATTGTACGCGCGGCTTAGGGTTATTCAAAAGGCGTTATCTGTTAAATTCGAATAATTTTCTTAAGAATTTGGAAGGGGAATTAGTAACGGAGTACAACGAGTTTTGAAGAAAGAAGAGGTGTTTTGGTTCCAAAAATTGAGGGTCAAGTGGATTAGCAATGGGGAACGAAACACAATTTTTTTTTCACAAGTCCACGTTGACAAGACAAAGCCAAAATCGCATCCGGAATCTAAAAATCGATGGGGTTTGGAGCAAGGACGATACAACGCTGTAACGTCATGCACGTAATTACTTCCAGGGGCTGTTTTCGAACTTTGATAGAGCTGAACACGGCCAACACAGCCTTCTGACCTCTAAGTATCAGGTGAGAATTAGCGAGGAGGAGAAGAGAGATTTGGTACGAAGATTAGGGGAGGAAGGGTTGAAGATTACGGTCCACGACATGCACCCCCTAAAGGCCCCTAGACTGGACGGTCTACAAGCAGGGTTTTACCAAAAAAGTTGGAATTGGATTGGTAAGTCGGTGTTCTAATTCGTCGATGAGGTCTTTAAAAGCCGCCATTTTGACATGAAAATTTGCGAGGCATACTTATGTCTAATCCCAAAGTCTAAGAATCCGGAAAATATCACTTAATATCGGTCGATAGCCTTTTGCAACGTTCTTTATAAAATCATTACGAAGAACATCACGTCGAGGCTGAGAAGTATTATGCCGAGGATAAAAGCTCCAACACAATCTAGCTTCATAAAAGGTCGTAGCACACAAGATAATATTTTTCTCCTACAAGAGGTCCTCCACTCCTTAAGGCCAAAAAAAGAATAAAATCGGGGAGATGGTTATGAAGCTTGTCTTGGAGAAGGCGTACGATAAGGTCAATTGAGATTTTCTTGAAGATACATTGCGGGCCTTTGATTTTTCGGATGAGTTAGTGGAGGTGATTATGACATGCGTGCGAAGCGCGTCTACTCGGATATTGTGGAATGGCGCGCCTCTTAAACCTTTCAAATGCAATTGCGGGTTGCGACAAGGAGATCCCTTGTCGCCGTATCTTTTTGTTCTATGAGTGGAGAGACTCTCGTATTTAATTAACGAGGCAGTTGACCGGGGGCGATGGAAACCAATTGTTCCATGTAGGGGAGGGCCAAAAATCCCGCATCTCTTCTTCGTCGACGACTTAGTTCTTATGAGGAAAGCTACTATGCGCACGGCCCGAGAAATAAAGAAGGTGTTGGAGAGGTTTTGTGGTGCGTCGGGGCTGAAATTGAGCCCGTAAAAATCAAAGGTGCTCTTCTCCAAGTCCGATGGCGCGTCCTTGAAAAGGGCGATATGTGATTGTTTGGGTTTCGGTCAAACCCCTAATTCAGGTAAGTACCTCTGGATTAGGTTGATGCATGGCCGAATGGATAGAGAGTTCTGCACAGAGACATTGGACATGATTCTTGTTCGGTTCACCTCATGGAAGAGCAAGTTGCTATCAATCGTGGGGCGCGCAACACTTATTAATTCCATTTCCGCAGCTATGCCGATCTATGTGATGCAATCGGCTTGGCTTCTGGAACACGTTTGCGATAAGTTAGATCGACTTAATAGAGAATTTCTTTGGTCCTCGAACGTGGCGAAAAGAAACTTCATCTAGTTGCATGGAAAGATGTCAAAAAATCTAAAAAGTAGGGCAACTTGGGGATTCAAAAAGCGAGAACATGTAACGATTCTCTTCTTACTAAATTGGCGTGGAAAATTCTTGTGGGAGAGGAGAACGTGTGGAGCGAGTTCATCAAAGCAAAGTACTTAAGAGGGAACGATTTGTTACACTCGGATCCTAGGGCTTCGAATAGTAGCACGTGGAAAGGGATTGTCAAGTGTGTGCGCCTCATGCAACCTTTTTTGAGAAGCGAGTCGGACGGGGGACTAGAATCTCCTTTTGGTTTGATAATTGGCGGGGCTCGGGTTGTCTTTACAAAGAGAACGTGAATATTTTACCTATGGAGAAAGACCCCAAGCTTGGGGATGTCATAGATGAAGCCGAGGAGTGGAACTTCGATAGCATGGTATCACATATTCTTAATGAGGTGATGAATGATATTAGGAGGCGTCACATGGTACTTAAAGACGAGGATGATCGTCTGTTATGGACCGAGAACTCTAACGGTACGTTTACATGCCAATCCGCTTATAGAGCCTTTGATAAATTACATGCACATGATCAGTAGCCACATGAAGACCTTGCACGGATTTGGAACACGAATTTTACCAACAAACTACAGCACTTCTTGTGGCTCATCGCAAAGAAGAGGCTCGCAACAAACCACCTCAGGAAAATTCGAAAGCTTTCCGGGACCGCGGGGTGCAATTTGTGTGATCATTGGGACGAAACATAAATTCATCTACTCCGACATTGTCCTGCATCACGGAAAGTATAGGATAAAGTCATAAAACCAATGGTTACAGGTTAATTTGGAGGAGATGAAACTTGGGAACAATGTTTGGCCGAGCATTCCATGGCCGTGGATATTTGTGGCAACAATATGGACAATTTGGAAGCACTGTAATGTGTGTGTGTTCCATGAGAAGGAGAGCAATATTGTGGGGCGGATATTCCAAATAAAGAGTTTGAGTCGAGACCTATTTGAGGGAAGGAGGAGGAAAGCCAAGGTTAAGGATGCGAAGTGGAAGAAGCCGCGGATGGGATTGTGCAAATTGAACGTTGACGGAAGCCTCAACACGACGAGGAATGCGGGGACTGCCGCGGGTGTTTTGAGAGACGAGGAAGGAAACTACATGTGGGGATTCGCTAAAAAGCTGGTGGCACCAACCGTTGACAAAGTGGAGTTGAAAGCATTGAGGAAGGGACTTGAAATTGCATGGGAACGGGGGACACAGAAAATCGAGGCTGAAACAAACTCTCTCGTGGTATACAAGCTTATGACCGAGAATGTTGAACCAATTCCGGAGTTGGTGGAACTTGTACATGAATGCAAGACGTTGCTTCACAAGCTGTGGAGTTGCAAGCTAAAGTGGATCCCAAGAAGAGCCAACGGAGTCGCCGATGGTCTTACAAGATCGAACGTGCATGAAGAGGGACGAGACATATTTTGGGATAGACCTCCTCCTAGAGTTAGCGCTATTCTAGCTATAGACATGGCCTATGGGCTTTTTGTTCTACTTTCTTTCTAAAAAAAAAAATTAAAAAAAATGGCAAATTGCCACCTTGTGAAAAATTAGTTGGCCAAATACCCTTGTAATGTTAAAGGTTGGCACACCACTTCCGTGCAATATTTTGTATTGTGGATTTCATATTAAAAGACCAAATTACCTTTAGTGGTAATAATATTTCGTCTGTGTAATTTTAAATTCAATTTTACTTATTTTTCTATTTTTATAAAAATAAACTTAAAAAATAAGGCATATACGTATATATTTTTATATAACTTAAATTTCTAAATTAATTTTAATTTTAATGCATATATTTTTATATTTTAAAGTTTAGAAATGAAAGATATACATATTTACTATATTTTCTTAAACATGGGTGTATAAATGTCTTTTGAAAAAAAAAATATAACCTCCACTCTCATGTATGGGAGAGTGAACTGCACTTCTCTATGTAGAGGAGTAAAATCCACTTTTTTGAGATTGAAATGAGGCATTTGCCCAATTTAGCATAACACTAGGAGGTAAGCTAAAAACCCTAATAAAATATAATTTGAAAAGAAGAACAAGAGGGTCATATTTGATTTAAATTAAGTATTTATGATGTCTTTTTTTTTTCTTACATAAAGTAGCATTTATATTCCACCAAAGAAAAGATGTCCGCAAATCACAATTAACTAAACTCAAAACCCCTACCTGAACAGATCAAGAAAAACATCAACAACAACCATACACACAACTAAAAATCGTGTAACCAAAAAACAATGGGAAAATGGGAGCTATGTTGTGTCTTCTATTCGTTGTTCCTCCTGATTTTGTAACGCATAATGGTCGGTCGTGAACTGAAACTACAAAATGAAAGGATAAGTTGTGTTGTAATGTTCGGTGTAAATGCAAGCTCACCGACCACCACACAATTTTGGTTACTCCATAATGTCCATCAAGCGATGCCAATTAGCGTCACATCCTTTTTGTTTTTGTGGTGCACTAGCTGTCTCAACCAAATCTCACAATTCTCCTCCCACAACAAATATTTGTGTTGAACAAATAGTATATCGCCCACACTTAGTATAGAAAGATATGATGTCGATTATCATTTCCCCAAAGGCAAAGATATGATGTCAGATGATGTGTCGCCAAAATTAATTACCTTGGCATGGAAGAATATTGTGACTCACTTTGCAGAGAAAGACATTATTAGGCACCTAATTTTCAATACAAACCTCCAATCCCAATGTTCGCTCAATCCTTTCTTACTATTATAGTTATTCGTCGTGAGGCCGTTAATTACTGCGAGATAGTACACTCCGAGGGAACCAACAATCCTCATCGATTGATATTGAGTATTGTCCCCAATTTTCCATCGAAGACCCTTCGCCTATCGTGATAATGATTCATAGATACTTTTACAGGAAAGGGACAGAGAGTGGCCCAAGTAACGAGTCTTCCAAAAAATACCTTGCTTTGAAAATTCTTTCAGTTAGACTTTCTAGGTAAGTGAATATAACGTCAGGCATGTTGATGTAGCACGCGGAAGACATAAGAAATAATGAAACAACACAAAATCAAAGACTCGTTGATTCCGCATAATATAGACAAAATTAATGAAAAACTGACAAAACTCTCAAGTTTTGATTTTTTTATTCAATCAACAACTACCTACCACGACCCAAAGACGACTAACTTATAAAGTGAAAACCCTAACTAAGAATAATGCTAAAATTACAAAAGACTCTTAAAATAACTAAATAAAACATAAACATCTGACCCTCTAAACCTTTGATATTGCCTTAAATCATGTGGGCAAAGTCTTTACGTTTTTCTCATAGGGTCGTTTCTACTTGGAAAAGTGGTATCTTTTGTCAAAAACGGGCTCCATTAACTTTCTGGTCAAACCTCGACTTGCTTGAACCTCGGGTTGGTTATTTTTGATCAAGAGATAACCATATTTCTGATCTCCATCATTCTTCCCTGGTTGAAAAAGATTCAACCTCGAATCTAAATCGTGTTTAGTGACCAAGAACTTATAACCATAAGACAAAATATGACTAGTAACATAGAAAAAAAATTCAAAATCGTGAGGATGAACATCTTCAATTGTGGCAGCAACAATAGGAATGTGCTTCTTCTCGTCATCGACCACTACCACACCTAGATTCTTCTTTTCTATCACAAAACTTTGAAATCTATCGCTTTTCTTTGCATCATCGTACTTTTCCAACATCTTCGTCTCTTTTATTGGATTCTCCACCGTGATCTTCTCGTCCACACCCTCCATGAAAGCTTTTAATCTAGAAATCTCGAACTCATCCACAATATCATCACCATCGCTATCATAAACATATGAAGATTCACAATCCTCTTCATAATCACCATGTAAATTTAGAATATCACCTTGAAACTCTGATTTCCAATGTTTTTCCTCTAGATCATCTTGTTTTCGGTGAATAGACGAATTCAATGGTTGTTCTAGTGGTACAAACGGACTCTCCATGTAATCTGCAAACAATGAAGCTTCAGGTGTCGGTGCGAGTTCAGGCTATCGAGCAACCATCACCGCCATTTGTGGCTTCAACAAGTGAATTTGTTGACGTAACATTGTGTATTCATCACATGTATCTTCATCTACCAGAACATGATGGACTTCAGGGGTTTTCCTTGCCGCCATGGTAAAG
Organism: Linaria vulgaris; assembly: GCA_948329865.1. Classification (NCBI taxonomy): domain Eukaryota; kingdom Viridiplantae; phylum Streptophyta; class Magnoliopsida; order Lamiales; family Plantaginaceae; genus Linaria; species Linaria vulgaris. Next base: position 89,954,249 of record OX415253.1, read on the forward strand.
GAACGAACATGTCTCTGATGCCAACTGATGTAGCGCATGGAAGACATAAGGGAAGATGAAACAACACAAAATCAAAGACTCGTTGATTTCGCAGAATACCGAAAAAATTGATGAAAAGCAGAGAAAACTCTCAAGTTTAGGTTTTTGTATTCAATCAACAACTGACTACCATAACTCAAAGACGACTAACTTATAAAGTGAAAACCCTAACTAATAAAAATGCCAAAATTACAAAAGACTTCTAAAATAACTAAATAAAACATAAAAATTTCGCTAAAAATAATAAACTGTATATTTGACCCTCTAAACCTTCGAATTTGCCTAAAATCACGTGGGCTGCTCAGGAGGTCGTTTTCACTTGAAAAGTGTTATCTTTTGTCAAAAAAGGGCTCTGTTGACTTTTTGGTCAAACCTCGACTTTCTTGAACCTCGGGTTGGTTATTTTTTATCAAGAGATACTCATATTTCTGATCTCCATCACCTGTTTAGCAAAAGTAGCAAAATTAAATGCCCGACTCTGAATCCCATTCCTTCATCCTTCTTTCCTCGACATAGTTTTTCCATGTTGAAATTGTAGGATCGGGATTGATAGGATTTAGTATGATGTTAAACCAACATTGGATTGCCAATGTTGCTTTAACAATGATCACTGAATATATTGCAGTAAAAATTAAAGAACACACAAATTTAAGAAGATTATAAATAGTTAAAATCTTTCGAGCCTTAGGCAAAATAATCACTATAGAATAATAATTTTAACAAAGATGTTTCTCTCAACTCTCAAGCTCACACTCGCAAGTTGATCGAACTCAACAAAGCAAAGAAAAACTAATTCCTTAAATCTAAAAACTAAACTTAACTCGTTAATATCAAACCTCTACAAAGCAAGATAAAAACCTGACAACAATTGATCTAATCTCTCTGGAGTATTTAGATCTCTTGTCTTGGTGTACTTCACACCTTTATATCGATAGTCTTGAAACTTGACCGTCAATGTATGATGTACACACTTTAGGTAACTCTTCAAACTTCCTTGTTGAACTCTACTTCTCTGTCTCGGACTCCTTCTTGAATAACGTTTCCATATTAGATTGATTTCGAATCAGAAAAGACACCTTCTTCAATTAAGAGATCATCCTGGAAACTTTCCTTGTTGCATTAGGACTTCAACTTCTTTTCTTCTCTCTATATGCTAGGTTATTTAAGGAAATAACTTCGAATAAGGAAGCGTCATGCCTTAGCTTATGTTTACGCTTCTTTCTGGAACATACAAAAACAACCAAAACTATGGAACAAGATTAATAAGTGAATAAAGGCCAAACATATAAAATTCAAAGTAATATCACAATTGTTTAAGTGTTTCAATGTTCAATGTTAAAGTAACATTTAGAGATCAATGTTATCTTAACATTTCATTAGCTCCATGTTCGGCTAACATTGGAACTTCAATGTTGTGATAACATTGACGAAACACTTACACTTTCACATGTGTAACGCCTCAAAAATTAGGAAGACAATAAATTTATACTTTAGTCCTTAAACTTTTGAAAATTTCTATTTTTGACCCTAAATGTTTAGAAAAAATTTCATTTGAGCCCCTGAACTTAAAAGTTAGTCTTTTATTATATTTACAAGTCTCTAATCCTAAAGTATATATTTCAATATCTAATATTAACCAAGTTGATTGAATTACGTAGAAAAACTACATAAGTAAATATGTATGTAACAAATAAATCTAATTATACATATTTAAATTTTAATTATAAATAATTGAGGGACTAGATATGCAATTAACCAATTGATGAAGTAATTCATGACATCCTTAAGAGCATGATTAAATTCAGATTTTTTGTGATTTATTATAAAATAATTAAAGTGGGACCTTAATTAAAAGTATTTTAACATGATTTTTTGCCTATAAATAGTAGGTTTTCTTCCAACAATTTTCACACCCAAAAGCATTTCGGTTTCTCCTTCTTTCTTTCTATGAATCTCTAAGTTAGTGAGTCTACTTTCAGGGAAAATTCATCCCAAGTTCTAATTTCATCATTTTCTACCCGAAAATACCCCAAAACTTTCATAGCGCAGAAATTATCCATTCGGCCCTGCACCTTAGAAAAATAATAACTAGTTGTAGAAAAATCTTTTCTGATCAAGGCCAACGACTGAATACTCCTCATGATGTCCTCTAACTTTCATATGAAGAAATGTTTTTCAAATAATGTGATTTAGAAGGTCAAAATTCCTAAACCGTAGACTGTTGTCTGAAAATCCGAAAATAGGTTCTATATTTTCAAGAATTATTTAACATATCAAACATTTGGATTTTACTTCCCATTCAGGTACACATGTTCCTAGTGATGTTAGGGATCAGTTTCCACAAAAATATTTGGAAACAAAGTTCATTTGGATATCAGATCAAAGGGTTGACGAACTAATCAACGCCATCAAGGTTCCTCGTACGAGTTACGGTGAGGTTCTATTTCTAACTTGTTCTAGCCCCGTTGGCATCCAGTCCTGAGGAACTTGGAAAAAAAGCTACTACTCCGTTACCAAACCTTGAACAACCTATATTTCATCATAATCATGTTTGGCATCTCATCTCATAACATGATTTTCTTACTCATCGTTTAATCATATCCAATCATTTAGTATTTATCTTATCTATTCATAATCGTAATAATTCTCCAATATTATAATCTCATGTGTTGGTTCTTGAATTGTGCAAAGAGCAACGAACTATGTTCGAGACATGTAGCTCAAGGAGCAACAGATATTATCTGGTTTACTAGCTTATTTGTTTATTTGTTATACCCATTGGGACGCCTTTGGGAAGTTGGACCCAATGATTGAGTCGAGTTACTGCCGGGCAGTAAGGACTGTCGGTTTAAGTAATTTCGCTTGACACCCATATATCTAGACGCCGTTTGCAGTCAGAAATTAGTTATAACCCGCGTGCAGGATCGACATATACTCGAGCATGTCTCTTGATTGTTTGCGAGGTCGCTCCTCGTCGGGAGGTATAAGGTAGAATAGTAGAAGTCATAAGGTTGGATTTGTTTATTGTTAAGCACAAGTTCATTAACTATTCTATGAAAATTCCAGTACCATTGTTATATCAAATCGTCTAGTTGAAGTGTTTCTACCGATAAGATCACTCCCGAAATGTATCAAGTAGGTCACAGTTAATTCTTGCATTACCAGTTCTTTTATATGAATCTCACTAAGTCATTAAAGACTTATTCCTCATTTCTTATGTCCATTCCTCAGGATAAAATCAACAAGGCAGCATGGACCAAGTGAATAATTGTCCAAGCATGCATTTTGGAATATTCGTGTTCTGTCACTAGTGCATAACCATTAAAATAGTCACATTATTTGTAATACCAAGACTTCCGCTGTATATATATCAAATTATAATTTATAAAACGTGTATGGTTTTTAACCTGAACAAGTGAGACCCCTTCCTATGAGTTGCACTTTAGTTTGGATTGGATAAAGTGGCTGGCCACCACTGAACCAACTCGGATCGGAGCATGGCTCGTGGGGCGTGGTCGTCACAGTATGGTATCATAGCCATTGGTTAAAATATTTTGACAAACATTAATCACTCAAAGATGTTTCACTAAAATATTCTTATAGATTAAAACATATATTCTAACATCAAACACGGATCAATATAAAAAGAGTTACAATAGGAGTATCGTATCTACATCTAAAGCACGTTTCTTACCACGACTATTGTCACTACTTGTCTGCCATTGAATTTGTGACAAAATAGGATCTACTTTTGATGCATATGCTTTAAGTTTGTCAATCAATTCATTTGCAGTATGTGCAGAGATGAAAATTTTACGAGCCGTCGGCTTCATAAACTCCTGCTCCATGCAATGATCTAGAAAAGACAACAATCCATCATAAAAACCATTGACATTGTAGAGCCCTATAGGTTTTTTATGCATGTTTAACTGTGCCCGTGAAGCTATGCAGAAAATTTCTTCCATTGTTCCTAACCGCCCAGGTAATACAATAAAATCATCAGAATTATACAACATATTAGCTATTCTTTCATGCATGCTAGGTACTATAACCTCCTCCCATAAGATTGGACCATCGAAATTCATGTCAGTTAAGGCTTTTGATATGATCCCTAACACGTTACCTTTATTTGAAAATGCACTAGTCGCAACACACCCCATTAACCCTAAACTTCCTCTCCTATACACCAACTTGATCTTTCTCGCAGCCAATATGTTTCTCAAACTACCTGCTACCTCCAGAAACTCTCGATCTTTTCCTGTACTACCCACAAAAGACAAAAATGGATTTTATTTCTCGAGTTGAAGATTTTTCCATCTCATTTTTTTTTCTCTGATAATGTGGTATGTGTCAATGTGAGATCTTCGATATCATAAAACCGCTATTTATAAGAAAATATAGTAGGCGTACCGAGGAAGCTTTTGAAACAATAATAATACAACACCATCAAAAATAATAATTAATTAAATAGCATCTCCAATAATCCATCTTTTATGAATAGCTTCCCCTACAATCCATCTTTGATAATATGACATTTACCAATCTACAAAAACGCATTCATATCGTTGTACCCCATCATCTATTATTTGTACCATTCGGCGGATTTGACCATGGCCATTATTTCATCTCTCAGATTGTTCGGGAGCGAAGCTGTGGTTGTTATCGATCTAGTCGCTCCTGCATTCGGCGTAGGTACGCTCTCTGCTTGCGTTCCTGCCATTTCTCGCCTTGCGGGCATTGGCACCCCCAGCGGGTAATGTTGATGGTCTCGCAGCTTCTGGGACAGTCTGACTTGTTGTTGCTCGGTCGACCTCTGGATTTGTACTTTTCACTGCTCTACTGCGCGATCTGGTAATTCTAGACGTCATGCCTAATAAACATGGAAATGTGGTGTTCCCACATACGACGCCAATATTTTGGTCTTATTTCCTCCGGGTAACAAAACACCGTAAATGTTACAATGGGCTGATCAATTGTCAAAATAATGCTAATCAAATAGAATTCAGACTAGCTTGGTCCGGAACACCTATTACAAGTTGACTAGGCTAAATAAATGAAATTACAAAATATAAATAGTGTATCGAACAGCAGAAAATCGATCTAAGCTGTATCGAATCGGGCACGTTCGATACAGTGTAAGCTTGTTGGTCCAATATCGAACTGGGGCCCTTTGATCTATGAGTGTATCGAACTCAAGTCCTTTGATGTTAGATTAAACTGGGTTATTGAGTATCGAATTTGTCTGCTTCGATCGAACACAGTGTATCGAATTCGGGGACTTCGATCGAACGCGGGGACTTCGATCGAATACTGATGGTTCGATGTTGAGCGAGTTGATGATAGTTGGAATGCGTGCTGAGAATGTCAGGGCACGGGGTATTTATAACCCCCGTCCCGCAAGCCCCAGTGGTTGTTGGGGGAAGTGTATCGAACTAGGGTGGTTCAATCGAGACATTAGATCGAACTAAGTCCGTTCGATGCTTGCTCAGTATCGAATTTCACATGTTCGATGTACTATTTCAGTTGAGCTTTCTTCTTAGGTCGGCCCAATATTAATATTGGGTCATTCCTAAAATACGCTCATCAGACTAGTACTTAGTTTCAAAGATATTTCTTACATTTGCAGTGCAAACTGCAAATTAAACTGCGAATTAAACACGACAAAAGTACCAGTTGCCATCATAACGATCTCAGAATTCGATTTTAGTTTAATTTGGAGTTAGCTGGGAGCAGAAAGCGTGTTAAATGGTGAATGTTTCAATGGACTTTATGCTGCAATACTTTCTAATTGTAGTCATAGCTAGGCCCGGCTCAAAGCACAAAAAATATGTAAAAAGTTGCGTTTTTTTCATTCTTTGTATCTAAAGCTCTGTGATCATTAGCCCTTTATTGAAATAATTTCTCGTGATGTGTGCTGATAATTGATGTTAAATAGAACAAAATGATGTAAAATTATGTATAGATAACTAAGGTACTGGTGACAAAATAATACCCAGTTTTTCTTGTTTGCATAAATAAAAATAAAAATAAAGAAAAGTATACTTCATAATTCATATCACAAAAAAGTATGTATGTTACATGTGTTAGTAACAAATGCATATGACATTAATTACCCCAAAAAAGTGCATATGACATCGACGAGACGTGATTGCTTGTATCTATTACACAGGCATTGGACATCTTTAACACATGTGACATGATTATGTATAAATGAAGAAATCTGGAATTTGATGGGAAAAAAATAAAATCATAAGTTCATAACGTTTTCTTTTTCGCTTCACGCGCCATGAATTTTTATGCTTCTCTGATATCTTTCCCGGATGAAGAAAATGTTTTTAAAATCTTATCTAACTTGTATAATATTTTTTTTTAATGAATATCTAACTTGTATCAGAGGCATACGTAAGTCCTGCGATGCCTAAGTAAAACGATTAAAATAATGTATATGGTCAAAATCTTGAATTAAGAAACGAGCAGAGCATCAAACTTACAAGATATTTGATGATTGAATAATGGAGCTTCCAAAACATATATAAACATAACGTACCTTTTTGTACTCGTATATGTCAATGATGGACTATAATGGGTTAGTATTAAGCTCTGGGGGCCTCAATCGGTTGAATATTACGTGTTATCCGAGACAAAGTTTTCAAGAATTTAGAATTGTCAATAATGGTTGATTTGATCGTCTTATTAATCATCTCGTAAGACCCGTTAGACTATTTTGATCGTCGTATAGCCATAAGTCCGCTTTGGTCCATAATGGTCAACGTGTCCGTTTTCGATGTATATAGTTGGCCTACGGGACATCTGGTTGCCATACGGCTTTATATCCACTAACCAAATATCAAGTCAGAAATATTTCTATTATTTGTTAATTTATCATGTATGATCAATATTAAAGTAAACCTATAAACAATTGAATTATTATACACATACATACAAGACAATTCTTCCTTTTTTCTTCTACCTCAAGTTTCCTAACTATATATGTTGAGGAAAACATGTACAATGTCATTAAATCATAATTAACGTACCAGAATCTTGTATTAGAAATCTATAACTGTGAACAACGCACGAAAAGTGGTCCTGTACAACTAAATTAACAGCCCTCAGTGGAAGTACGGAAAGAACAAACCAAGGGACCCAATTACCCAAATTTTAGAGTTAGCCAAAATAGTTTAAGAGATTAATATGAAATCTAACTTTCCCCCAATGGCTAGTATTTAAGATTCCAATTTCCATCACCGCCAGTCCGCCAGATAATGATTAAATGTGATACGCGTTATGGTCTGTTTGGTTCCGTATCAATATCATCATCACCATTATTATCAATCATAATTATTATGTATTTGTTTTTCTCCCACATATTTACATATATTCAATAAAGAGTCCTTTGAGTTTCAGCTTTCGGCCGAAAGATTGAAACCTTGTTTTCTCGCCCCACGGATTTAAAATTCAACAATGAAACCTCTGAATTTTTAGCTTTCGGCAAAACGTAACACAAATTTCTAAGGATTTGTCTTGAATACCATGTGAATTTATTATTTTTCTGCAAATGACATTTTATTACATGTGTTGTGTAAAAATTGTGCCTACCCCCGAACATATGATCCTTTGTGATAATAAAAAATAAAAAGAACCACGATGGTGCTATGTTAAAAATTACTTCATTTGTAGAAGTTCAGACTCATGTGACCAGCCAAGGCCCCAGAAGAATGAGGAGGATAATTTGCCCCTTTGATACGCAGTCGAATAATAGTAATACGCTTATTTAACATAACTCAGAGACGAAAAAAGAAAACACCAATAGTAACAAGATAGGCAAGAACTGCGACACATTGGCGAACGACAAATACCCCGATCAACATTCGTTGATCGATTGATATCAACAATTGCTTCCAACCAACATCACAACGGCACCTCGAAATGGAAATCCACATAACCTGAATATGCTAGGGTTATCGATCGGGAACGAACAGGGCACTCAGAAACGCACGAGAACAAATTACGAAACACAATATTTGCGATCAATGGAAGGGATGCCAAGCCCTACACCATTACAGATTCCGACGCAGCAGCAATCGTATGCAACTAAGGTGAGACCAATCGACGTGCGCATCGGAAGCGGGAAAAACGCGGAACTCAGAACGAAAATTAGGGTTCTAGAACCCACGGCTAAGGATCCGCTGGTGAGCCTTGATCTGGATGAGGAAATTGATAATATGATGTGTGATCAATGGAGAGATACTATAATGATAAAATTCTGGGACGCCCGTGGCACTACCACGCTCTTGTCAATCGGTTAAGCATCATGTGGAAACTCTCGGGTGAATGCGAACTCGTCGATCTTGACTTCAACACGTATTGTTTGAAAGGAATTTTAGTTGAACAAAAAGAACGAATCCTCATGCAAGGGCCGTGCCCACTCACCGGGAGTTTCTTATCAATTAGGAAATGGACGCCGAACTTTAGGGCGAATTGTGACAAGATGGATTACGCAATTACATGTGTACAAATCTTACACCTACCCTTGGAATTATTTCATGAAGCAATGATCGAGGCAATTGTGTGCGCGATTGGGGACCTGATCAAGATCGATGGTAACACGTTCGCGGTGGAAAGGGGCAAATACACGAGAGTCTATATCCAAATCCCCTTAAACAAATTGGTTAAACAAGGAATCCGAGTTAAAGGTAGAGTTTACCAACTAATGTATGAGAATTTGCGGAATTTTTGCTTAAGATGTGGCAGGGGAGATCACAATACAAACGCATGTGATCATGGGAAGAACACCGAAAAAGATAAAGAGGATACGACCGTAATGGAAGTCGGTGAAACCTCTAAAGAAATTAGCTCTGGCCCGAATGAGTGGCTTGTCGAAAAGGCCAAAAAAGAAGAATTTGGCGAGTGGGTAGTCGTTCAACCGAGGTAGGGGAATAAGTTCTGGGCAACGGGTAAGAAACTCGCAGATACTCTGGGACAATATGGAAAATCTGGCGTGAGTAGTAGAGGGTCGGTTAATGAAAACCAAAAGGGAAAGGAAAAAAGTGGAACACAATTCCACCCGGGAAAGGAAAACGTATTAGAGAAGGATACGACGGGCAAAAGAATCCTACCTAGTTATATGCTAACTAGGAAAGTTGGTGCCAAAAATAAAGGGAAGGTTAATATTCAAGGAAAGAAACCCCATGTGCAAACTTCGAGCAATCACAACCCATTCGCAGCACTTGTGATTAAGGAAACAAAATCGCAGGAAAATGAAAATATCCCTATCGAGGAAATAGCCACGGCCTCAAGTGCAAAACTCGGCAAAGAACATAAAGCTACGGAGTTAGTCCTTGTGAACGACACCGAAAATATTGATTGGACGAATAAAAATTCGAAAGAGAGTAGCAAAGAGAATGAGGTACGTGGAGATATTTTTTTGTCACAGAGGATTAATTGCTAAGTGGGTAGAAATTCCAATCTTGGTGCATCTTTTTCAAAGTGTCTCCAAGACATTACGAATCAACCCGGAGGTCAACTTGGTCCACATTATGAAGGCTCACTCAACGGTTTGGAAAATCAAAGCACTAATAGGCCGCACACAAGAAGAGGGAGCGCCGCAACTATGGATACAAAAATTGATGACGAGTCCATGGGAGTTAAGGAGACAAGTGTCGTTGATGTTGGAAACACTGACAAAATTGATGTCGATATGGTTGGGGATTCATATTGAATACCCCGTGACAACACCCCACACCCAAAATTTTCCTATGAAGATTATTTCGTGGAATTGCCAAGGGACGGGGAACGGAGAGTTTAGAAGAAACGTTCGGGAACTTGTGAGAGACCATAATCTGAATGTCTTATTCATTCTTGAAACGAGAGTCAACAGAGAACACACGAAAGAAATTATCCCAAAACTCGTGTTCTCGAACTTTGTCATGGAACCTACTACGGGAATGGAATGGGGGTTTGGATGTTGTGGAACGAGGAAGAAATGGAAGTGGAAATCAAGTAGATAGAGGATCAGGCCATTCGGGCTCTAATCCGTCCTAATTCTACGGAAAGATAGAGACTCACCGGGGTGTATGCTCGGCCATGGTGAGCGTTTAATAGTCTAGTAAGGGTAGCCGAGGAGGAGGAGATACCTTGGCTCGTGACGGGAGACTTAGTTACACACATGAAAAAGAAGGGAGAAGAATCGCATCAGTGAGTCGCCTTAGATTCTTCAATAATTATTTGAATAAATGCGGACTAATGGATTTGGGGTTTAGGGGGTCGTCCTTCACCTGGACTAATAAACGCGACAACAGGGTGATTATTAGGGAACGCATAAACTGAGCCGTGGCGAACCAACAGTGAATGGATCAGTTCCCAGAGAATATGGTGTTTTACCTCCCACGCACAAAATCGGATCATCATCCAATCATTACCCACTGCTTGGGAGCTCCGATTTCACGAGGTAAAGCGTATTTTTGATTCGCGGCAGCGTGGCTCCGTCTCCCGACTGTGATGACATCTTGAGAAGAATATGGGACTCTTCACCAAAGTGACTTGATGCAATAAAAGAAGTGCCGAAAGTCCTTTTGCCGTGGAATAACATTCTTTCGACAATGTTTTCCGTAGAAAAAGAAGGGTGATAGCTCGGATCCGGGGTATCCAAAAGACTAGAAGCCGAGGGAAAAATGACTACTTGGAGAATTTGGAAAACGAGCTAATACAGAAATATAATGAAATCTTGGAGCAAGAGGAGGTGTTTTGGCGTCAAAAGTCCCGGGTGAAGTGGATTAAAGAGAGAGAAAGAAATACGAAACACTTTCATCGTTCGACGATGACGAGGAGAAGGAGAAATAGAACAACGATGCTCCAAATTAATGACGAGTGGGTGAAAGAGAACGAGATTTTGGAGGAACATGCGAGATACTACTTCAAAAGGTTGTTCACGTCGGGTCGGGCGAGCAGACAAGGGGTGCTCTCGGGTTCAGTCTTTCAAAAAAGGTTGAACAAAGAAGAGAAGGGGATTTTGAGCCGAATGGTGGAGATTAATGAATTAAAAGCCTTAGTTTGGGCGTCGCACCCTCTCAAAGCCCCGAGACCAGATGGGATACAAGCAATATTTTTTCAGAAAGGGTGGAGTTGGATTCAGGAGTTGTTGCTCGAATTCATATCCGCGGCATATAGAGAGTGCATCTTTGATGGGAAAATATGTGAGGCACACTTATGTCTTATACCAAAAATCCCAAATCCGGTAAACATCTCTCATTTTTGGCCTCTTTCGTTTTGTGATGTCACTTACAAATTTATAACGAAAAGCATAACGCTGTGGCTTAGAGATATTATGTCGGGGTTAATTGGAGAGGGCGCAGTACTCAAGACAATATTTTGTACTCCAAGAGATACTGCATTCTCTTCATTCCAAGAACAAGAACAAAGTAGGAGACATGGTTATAAAATTAGATCTTGAGAAAGCGTACGATAAAGTTAACGAGGATTTCTTAGAGAATACCTTGAATGTGTTTGATTTTCCAGGAAATATCATTGATCTCATCATGTTCTGTGTTTGAAACGCAGCGACGAGAATTTTGTGGAACAAAATACCACTTGAACCGTTTAAGCATACTTGTGGCTTGCGACAAGGAGATCTGTTATCCCCGTATTTGTTTGTTTTGTGTATGGAACGATTGTCGGATATGATCCAACAAGACGTGGAGAGGAAGGCGTGGACGCATATCATCTCGTGAAGCGGGGACCCAAAAATCTCTCATCTTTTCTTCGTCGACGATATTATTTTGATGGGGAAGGCGACAAAAGAGATGATGCGCACAATAAATAAAGTCCTGAAGCCATTTTGCGAAAGGTCCGGGTTAAAAACCAGCCTACCTAAGTCTAAGGTTTTTTTCTCGGAGAGTTCGGGGTCGAGCTTGAAAAGGCAAATTAGTGGGATGCTCGGGTTTGAACAAACATGCAATTTGGGAAAATATTTGGGCGTTCGCCTTATTCATGGTCGGATCACACGGGCAGATGTTGCGGAGACTATGGATTGCGTGATCTAGAGATTTAGTGGTTGGAAAAGCAACCTTCGGTCACTTACGGGGCGCACCACGTTGATTCAATCGGTCTCGTCCGTATTACCAATATACCATATGTAGTCTTCATGGATTCCGAAAATATTTGCGACCAGTTGGACAAATTGAACAAGGACTTTCTGTGGTCGAATAACATTGATCAAAAGAAAATTCGTTTAGTCGGTTGGGACCAAGTTATTCAACCAAAGATGGAAGGAGGGCTGGATATTAGAACAAGCCGGACGAGTAATGAGAGTCTCCTAGCGAAGCTCACATGGAAAATTTTAAAAGAGGAGGAGACAGTTTGGAGCAAACTCATTCGGGCTAAATACATAGGAGGAGGTGATTTCCTTAAGCATATATCAAAACTCGGGGCTAGCGCGACTTGGAAAGGCATAGTGAGATGCCTAAACCTTATGCGACCGTTTTTGAGATGGCGAATTGGTGATGGAAAAACATGCTCATTTTGGTACGATTGGTGGTTAGGCAAAGGGAAGCTCAGTGACGTGATTCAGCACATCGACCCCAACGAGAAAAATCTAAGAATTTGTGACGTTGTTTCGGATAACGGGGAATGGAATATAGAGCAGTTGGAGACCAAAATTCTCACGGCCATCAAGAGGGAAATCCAAAAATGATGCGTAGTCTTGAAGGAGGAAAAAGACGAATTAATTTGGAGCAAATTCGGAAACGGTCAATTTACATGCAATTCGGCGTACCGCGCGTTCCATGAAAAATATGGCGAGGATCCGAGAATAAAGTGCAAGAGGAAATGGATTTGGAAGGTAACTTTGAATTCGAAGCTTCAATACTTTATTTGGCTAGCGCATAGAAATAGATTGGCCACGAACCATCTCCGCAAGGTGATGAATTTATCATTAACATCAATATGTCCAGTTTGCGACAAGTCGGATGAAACGGTGATACATCTTCTAAAAGAGTGCGACTTGGCTAGGGAGGTCTGAAGTTGCTTACTCCTCGGGAATGACCGTAAAGAGTTCGATAAGCTATCGGACGAGGGATGGTTGAAAAGGAATTTGAAGCGGATGAAATTCAAGTCCGCGACGATGCCGAATATTAGCTGGACGCTCGTATTTGCAGCAACCATTTGGCACATATAAAAGGCACGGAATTCCTTAGTTTTTGGGGGTGTCCACGAGGACATAAACAGTCTACTCCATCAAATAAAAATCATGAGCAATGAGGTGCATACTGCTTGCCAAAGACGTGGAGAACCGAGAGGGAAAAACAGCAAATGGTTGCGCCCAAAAGAAGGATGGTGCAAACTCAATGTGGATGGAAGCTTTTGTCCTAAAACTCTTCAAGGGGTTGCGGGTTGCGTGCTTCGGGCGAACACGAGAAGCTGGATTTGGGGGATTAAAAGGAAGCTTACGACTCCCACGATTCAAAAAATGGAACTTGAAGCGATTAGAGAGGGACTACAAATGGCGTGGGAACAAAGAATATGCAAGATTATGGTGGAAATGGACTCACTAGAGTGCCTTAGGCTAGTACTATGATCGAGCCGTGAGCCTTCACTATATGCAGGATTGATTGCAAAGTGTCGGGAATTTCTACAATTTCCGTGGGAGATAGAGATGAGATGGATCCCCCGAAAGGCTAATACGCTTGCGGATCATATGGCGAAATTAGACATTCGGACTCACCACCGCCTTAGTTTGTTAGATGCGGACATGAGTTAGTACTATTGTAATTCCCTTTTTACTAAAAAAGAAAAAAAGAAAAAAAAACATAACTCAGAGAGGTTTGGTCTATTTATTTTCACAGGGAGTAATATGTTCTAGCCACAACTCATGGTTAGTTTGGCAATTTCGTCTGGGTTAAGCAATATAAGTATTATAACTATGTTAATTTAAGCTCTTCTGCTGGATTCTTAATTAGCTTTGTCCGGAACACTTCTAAGAATCCAACATTATATGATCAGTGGCTAAACTATCTGGACACGTCGAATATTTGGGATATGTCGAACTTTTCAGAACACGTCAAACTTGTTAGGGCACGTCGAACCCGTTAACACGTCAAATGTGTGGATCTCGAGTATCCTGGAATGTTGAATGTCCTCGTACGTCTGAATGTCGTATGTCAAAAGCTATATGTCGAATGTTGTATGTCGAGCAAGAATATTCGATGTGTGTATGGTGAACAATAGTAAATGGTAACAAATGACTTCCCATGAATATCAAAACGAGAGTATTTATAGGCATCGAGATGCGTGATCACGACCGCATTTTCCGAGTATGTCGAATTTGGGAAACATGTCGAGCCTTAATATTCGACATGTAGTTCTGGATATGTCGAACTTAAATACTCGACATACCTAAAAAGTCATTATTGCTTGTAGTCTGTTGTGTTGAGTTCACATATTCGCGTATATCAATGGGATAATTTATAGTGTAGTACGCTTATTTCTAGTACGTTAAGGTTCTAAGCCGAAAACTCGCATTTTAAAAAAGGTATTGACATTTTTCTTCACTCAACTAATTCTTTTTATGGGATAATACGTACGTGGTAGCCAAAAATACAAAATTTTGAAATGATTTCGTGCTACGTAACTTAATATAGTGGAGCATCGCTTAGCTTGTAGTCCAAACGAGAATGCCCAAAGAACGAAAGAATAGACATTTTGTCCACCGTTTGCGTAATTCATGATAATATCGAATATTCCGACTAGATTACTTTGACAGTCTTTTTCTTTCTCCAGCTCTAGAAAGAAAATTGAAGTTGAATTGAATTTGGGCGTATTATCTACTCTTCTTTACTAACTCGAATCATGAACTGTGAAGATGAATTCGAACAAGTTCCAAAGTGGTCTATACTCAATACTATATATACGTTATGGCGTTTTTTTCTACTTAGAGAATATTAGGTATAAGTGTAGGGAGAATATCATGGGAAGAAAAGTTATTGACGCTATAGTGGCCATGAAATTATGTTCAAAATAATTAGATGGTTAGAGAGTTTTCAAATAAAGCATAGGAAACACTGTCATTTTTCAAGTTGACTTTATCTATCTTTATTATTTTTTTATGAATTGATATAACAAATTAAATGTAAGTAATTCAACCAAAAATGATAAAGTTAAAATACCAATTTGAAATTTTTTTTTGGAACCATCTAGAAATGTTATTAAAACATTTATACCATATTCTTTGCTATAATAGATCTAAAAGATTCTACTTTTTGGTCATTTGGAGAATACATTAACCTATTTCCACATAAAATTAGTAAAAATTCAAAAATTTGCTACCATCAGCAGTTGGAAAACAATTAAATTGTATTAATAGTATTTGCTAAATTATAATATATTGAATTAAGGAAAATTGCTAACAAAAATCACACAAGAAGTTATTTGCCTATATATTAGAAATAATTTAGAGGTAGTCTACTGCCATTTGCCCATTTCCTCTACCAAGAACATGTGAGGGACCAACAATCAAATAAAGCACCATTTGAAGTTATCATGCACCTATTATATTCATGCTGAATACCATCTAATTTAAACTTTATTAAAATGAAAACCAAAGGTATATTCTCCATGCACTACAACTACAACTCCGTTAGATGATTTCAAGTTTATTTCATACCTAATGAGAAGAAGAAAAAAACCTATATAAATTGACAAGAAGTCCAGAACGCATTGAAATAGTACGTTTATAAAGTGTTAGATTATGATTATACTTTCAATATCTTTTTTTTTCAGAGAATTTATACTTCCAATATCTAACAGTTAATTATGATGCAATCTGTTCCACACGATGATTCACCAAAAAGATACACTAAGATATATTTGTATAAATCAACTCTTAACTTAAAATTAGAATGGTAACCCACCTATTAAACTGAAAAAGATACGATCTTTTCTAATATTAACCCTCCCCCCCCCCCCCCCCCCCCCCCCAAATTGAAATCCCATTTTTTTATTAGCCGTCAAAAATAGAAAAAAAAAATATTATACTGAAATCAGTACATGTTGGGCACACAACTTGCCAGCACTGGTTCTTCTTCAAATTTATAAATTGCCACATACACATTCACACACACACATTACAAATCTCTCTCTCTCTCTCTCTTAACTTTCCTCTGTTTCCCGCAATTATACAATCAACAAGAATTGTTAATCGTCGTTTTAATAAAAACCCATTGGCCAACAGACACCAATAGAAAAGAATCTGCGATAAAAATCGAATCTTTATTATTCGTTTTCTTATTTGAGACATTTGTCTCTGTCCCTTTTCGTTCATTGTACTATCGTTAATTTTGGTTTAAGGATTTAGTTACATTATGGGGAGAAAAAAAAACAAAGGGAGGGGTTCAAGAATTGGGAATTATGCAATAGCCTCGTCAATTAAAGACCCCAATTCTGTTTCTTGCACAACGTTCAATATTCTGGCACCCATTTACAAAAGACTCAATCATGAGGTAAAAGATTTGTGATTTTGGGACCTATTTGCAAAAGGGTTTCATAAAAGAGTTGGCTTTATTTGTTAAAACCCAATTTTCTTTTGATATGGTTATAGATTTTGTTGCAAATTGCTCTCTGTTTTTATGTGTGTTGTGGAGTGATTTTGAATGAATTTGTTGTAATGTGGATGGACAGGACCCCAGTTATAGGGAAAGTGATGTTAAGGATTATTGGTTGAATAGAAACCAGAGGATTTTGGATTGGTTGTTGTGTGAAAGATCTTCCATCATCTGCCTTCAGGTTTTAGCCTTTTCCTCTTACATTATTTGATCGCGTTGGTCCGCTAAATAATATAGAAACTTTTTTCGTAAATAAAATCAATTGTTTACGTTAACGTTGTTTTATTTCCACGGAATCATAAACGAAACGTGTACAAGTTTTGAGTCATGTGGAATTCTGGGATTTGTTCTTTTTTGTGTTTTTTGGAACCAAAATTTTCACCTCAGTCAGTTAAGAAAGATTTGGATGTTTGTGTGCCGTTGCAGGAATTTTGGGTTGGGAATGAGGAGCTTGTGAGTATTTATGATAAGAGGCTTGGTGATGCTGGCTACATCAATTTCAAGCTTGCCCGAACAAATAACCGCGGAGATGGTATGGAATTACATTTACGCCTCTTATATTTGTTAACACTTTTCGAAATCAATGATTAATTTCTGTTAGTCTTTATGCCATTTGAATTAGAATTGAATTTGGATATGCTTGCTTTCTTGTAGTTAGTTACTTGGTCAAATGAACTTTAACCGGATCATGAGGTTCGTATATCAGAAAATGGAACTTTGTTTGATTCGTATGAGAATTTTGCTTGGCCAATCATGTGGTTAGGCATCGATTTAAGTCTTGTATGCTCTATTATCGAATGTGGGGTAGTGAAAATTACCTAGAAAGATTTATGGAATCAAGTATAGCAGAAAAAAGAAACATTCTTTGATGCTTTGTTTGATTCGTTGAGAATTTTACTCGGCCATTCATGTGGTTAGGCTAGGGCATCGAATTTAAGTCATTCAAGTGGTCTGTTTGCTCAAAATATGGACTGCAAAGTTGTGAAAGTAACTGGAAAGATCTCTGGAAATCACCTCTTTTCTGGAATGATCAAGTTAGAATGAGTCAAATGGAATTTCAATTATCTTTAAGGGCATAAAGATCATTCGGGCCTTTCTTAGAGAGAGGGGACCATTTTCAAATTCCCTCTCAAATATTAACTTTTAGCATAAACTTTCTTATGCTTGTCAAAAACATTTTGAAGAATCCTTGTTTTTATTAGTTTTCTAGATAAGAGGCTACAAGGCTGTACTTATCAAGTGATCCCATGGTTTTGTTTTGTTTCTAACGTAAAATTATTCTTCATTTTAAATCTGACAGGTCTCCTGACTGCCGTCCGCAAGGACTACTTCAAGATCATCAACTACCGTGAACTGCTTTTCAATGATTTTGCAGACCGTGTTGCTCAACTGCTGCATGTTGAACTGATTGCACCTTTCTCACAATATCGAAACGATAATGTCCGGCAAGAAATTCTCATAGTAAATACCCACTTGATTTTTCCTCATAACTCAAGTTTGAGCTTGGAGAGACTGCGGCAGGTACCTTGATTTTTCATGCCGTCTCATTCTCCCTTGTGAATAATCAGCTATTGATAGTATATGTCTTACAATTTCTTTCCTTTCGTTGATAGGTCTACAAAATATTGGAATCTGTGGAGGCATATCAAATAGAAAACAAACTTAATCCCTTGCCTATTTTACTCTGTGGGTAAGTTCACTAATCTTCTTCTTTTACATTTGGGATCCTTCATGGTTGCACAAAATGATGCTCAATTTCGTATTTTTGTATTTCTTTTGATTTTCATAGTGATTGGAATGGGAGCAAGAAGGGTCATGTATATAAATTTCTCAGATCCCAGGGGTTTGTATCGTCGTATGATACTGCTCATCAGTATACCGATGCTGATGCTCACAAGGTAAGCTATCTTGTGAGCCTGATATATTCTTTAGCCATCTTGTTTCGATGACATTCTTGTTTCTGATTACCATTTCTGTTTATGCAGTGGGTGAGCCACCGCAACCACCGTGGGAACATCTGTGGTGTTGATTTTATATGGCTTCTGAACCCAAATAGATACAACAAATTGCTTAAAACAACTTGGAGTGAGGCAGTGTTTGGTATGTTCAAGGTGAGAAATCTGAGCTTTATTTTGTTCTGGATTTTAAAGGAAGAAATCCTCTAAACTTTTTATTTGGTTCAGTCGATGAGCTCCTATGATCTCGACAAGGTAGAAAAATATGACTAGAAAATAGGAATCTTGAGATTCTCTTTAGTTTAATCATAGAACTATGTGTCCAATGTTGTTAACATTTGAGTATGTTTTTGTCCTTACAGTATCAACTAAGGCGAGCCTCACTAACTGAAGAGGATGCGTTTGCTTTTCTGAAGGCCGATAACGCTGGTGATTACATCACCTTCTCTGCTTTCCACGAAGCATTGCGGCAGGTAGGTTAATTTCATTAGCCTGGTTATTTTTCACTTAATATCTAATTTAGTAGTTTGTTTTTCCAGAGAAACCTAGTCATAAATTTATGTGTCCTCCCTCAGCTTAAATTGATCGGCCAACGCAGTGGACTGAGCGTCAAAGAGATACAAGAATTGTGGGTGCAGGCAGATATTGATGGAAATAACGTACTTGATTATAAGGAATTCAAGGTATTACTTTGGCTTTAATTGTATTCTCAATTTTCAATATGCATGCATCTTCTATTTCATGTGATTTCTTTCTGGTGCATATGGATTTCATTTTATAATGGTTATGTATGGTTGATTTTCATTACTGCACAGCAACGAATATGGAAAACCTCGTTCTTGGAGCGAGAAGACGAATTGAGCAACGTTAGTGATAATGGGAGCGAGCAAACAATTGGATTCAGTGTAAAGAACGCAGTTCTGTTCCCCACAGAAGTGGAAAAAGGGATGTGGCCTGAAGACTACTCTCTTTCGGACCATGCCAGACTCACCGTGGTTTTTTCACCCGTGAGAATGCCATGCTCTAGATTGAAAATATGACTCTTACAGTAATTTTTAGTACAATGGTGAGATTGAGTCGGAAACTTGAGGTTTGAGGATATATGATTAAACGTGTCTTGCAAATCTCCGTTTTGGCGAGTAATGCTATATGATCAGGGCTGAGTCAGATCCATCGATAATGGCTGTCGTTGTTGATGGAATTTGATAATGCACCTCCCTCGGCTTGCGGCGCGGGGGTGGCTTAGCGATTTTGTATATATATAAGGGTACTGTGAAAAGAGACTGTATTATTTAGATTTGGTTAGCAATCTCATTTTGTAGTTTGGTGAGATTGTGTTGGTTATTATCACATTACTTCATATGTACATAGGAACATATTTCTTGATTATACTACTTTAACAATTGTAATGTGATTCAAACTCACTCATTTTAGTATATAGTAATGCTTCCCATCCCCCCCCCCCCCCCCCCTTTTTTTCTTTAACAGTGGCCTTCCTAGTGAGAATATTTACTTTTGGAGCCGCTGACATCTACATGTTAGCTATTATCAATATTTTGAGTAGAAGTGTTTAAAGCTTCGATAAAGAACTTGAGACAATTCTTTTAATTTTTTTTTAAAAGTCTTGTTGTTGAAGACCCTTTTCGAAAGTATTTAAAATTAAAAAACGGTACCCTTTTGAAAAGTACTTGGATTATACAAAGGGATGAAAAGATGCCCTTTTTAGAGAGTGGGCTTATTGGCTACTTGCAAATAACAATTGCCCTTCCGAATGTTAAAAGGTTATAAAGTCTTGAAGCCCCACATGCATTTTGATAGTCACCATTAAACATCATCTTATAAAAGTTGTGGACTAAAAGATCTAAAAGGTTGTTGTTTTGAGAAATTTTGAATACAAGAATTCAGATCTGTGTTTTTTTTTTTTTTTTTTGTCTTTTATTAGCTTAGGATACTTTTTCATCTTCAGGAGGTTAAAGTGTTCTAATAGAATTATTTTAGCACCCCTAAGTTTGGTTTAATTAGAAGACTTTCTTTACTTAAATAAGCATACATGCCTTCTTAAATTTTGTAGAGTTATATTAAACTTAAATAGGCTTTCTCTTCGTCCTCTTTTCCTTCTGTTGAAAGACATTGACTTCTTGCTTTCTCGACTCATCGTGTTCACATGTTGATACGACATGTCGGTAGGATCTAGGAATTTCTTATCAATGCAACAGAAGCAGTATATAATTAATATCTACTTATGATTCCATAAGGCCTCAAAACCGGGAACTTTCTAGCGGTATTACCCACCCCCTGCTGTATCAGACAATTCCCTAAAAACCCCATTGCGGCGATCATCATGATTTAACAGAATTCTGTTGTTTCAAAGTATTGTGTTTATTAGGTTCATTTTTTTTTTTCATTTTACTTTCTAAGAAATCTTTCAAAAAGTGTGCCCCCCAAGAGTTGGGTTCAAAAAAGGTCATGTCTGTGGACTTTTTTTTTTTTTTTTTTTTTGTATTTTTACTAATTCTTTTTGCGTACTGTATCTTATTAAATATGAATTGGTCTACTAAAATAGTTATAAGTTTTAAGGCTTCATTAGAAATTTAGTTTGCCACAATGGATGAAAGGAAGGAGATCTATAGCATAACAGTGTGAAAAGAAATATAGTCTACCTCTATGTATCTTATCACCTTAGAACATCTTATCTGGTTAGGAATCACCTTAGAACATCACATCTAGTTAGGAAGAAAAATAAGAACATAAGAAACATTTTTTAAGTTTTCGAGAATGGAACCCGAAAGAGAGCAACACTCCTAGTCGAGAGTGAGACCATTGAGGGCCCTTGTGTAGCTATGGGTTAGAAGCGAAGCAACGTTATTTGGGTGATAGGGCCTCTGAACCTGGTGTGCCATCTTTTTTTTTAATGAATTAGAGGATGCATAAAGATTAAAAATAGTTTAAGATGAGAAAACCACCATCACAAAAGGAGGAGAGGGGAAGGTGACTTTCAGGAATGATCTCATTCCAATTACAACAGTTGGCCCAACTAGTTAAGTTATGGGTTGCTGAATTACGAAATCTAGTAACATATTTGAAAGTCCAAAAGGGCCAACTAGTCTAGATTTTACGAATTTCTTTAGTGTAGCATTTGGCCGTCCAGTTTAAATTCAAGCCTTGTGAGTCTACGTAGTACAAAAGGGATTATCGACATTGCAAGTCTTGTGAAATAATTCGAATGACTAATTCCCTTCCGTTTGCTTTTCTTCTGTCACCTCTGGCTTGGCTATCTACCTTATTTTCGACCAACTTTCGGGCTTCAACTTAATATAATAATGAACTACGTAGCAACTTGTTTCTTACAATTATGAACATCATAGAAACACTAGTTCGTCATAGAATTGAGTAAGTATTTCTTAACAGATAAAATTATTAACTCCATTAAGAAAAGTAAGTAAAAGTTGACTATTCATTCAAAAATTAAGGAGTATTTTATGAAGAAATGCAAAACTCGATTTCCATAACATATTTGTTGTTTAGGTTAACATCATATAGTTTTCAGTATTTCTTGTTGAACATTATATATTTCTCACTATACCTTATACATTTGATGGGTTTTAAGTCTATGATTATTTAGTTTACTTAAGACTATCATGTTGACATCAATTGGATAGGTTTATACATGCTTCTCACTATTAAAGAAAGTCAACTTAACGTTGTTGTACGGACAATTATTATAAAATTCGATGATGTATGCTGCCTCACAGACCGATAGTAGTTTTGATCCATTAAGAATATGGATCGGCCCAAACACAAACACATGAGGCCACCCTCGACTAAAACTAACACAATCACATCAATATCATGCTAGGGCGCAGGAGAAAAAATTGATCGAAAGGGGACGTGACACTTGTCAGTTTTCAACCTCAACCAACCCAAGCAACATGTGTTAAACGCGCGAGACACGAAATTTGTTTGATAAAAAGCTGAAACTCTTAAGTAAATGAATAAATTGATATCTTATTCATGCAAAAGGTGAACTCGCTTTAAATAAAGTCTTTTAAAAACTAGTCAACAATATAAATAAATCAACTCTCAGCTATATCTAAAGAATTTATTTGACTAAGTTAATAACATAAGGTTTGACCAACAAATCCTCTCGTAAACTTAAACGACAAAAAGTCTTTCAGCTTACTCCAACTCTTGCTCAAACTCCAATTACACTTACAACTTCAAAAAGGTTTTATGCTTCAAAGTCGCCAGTCATCAGTAGCTTGTTGTTTAGCACCACAATGCACCAATTCAATATTTTCATCTTTCACAAGGTCTCTCAAGAAATGAAGTCTTACATGGATGTGTTTAATTCTTCCATGATCAGGTTTTTTGATAACTTTATGGAAAAATTGTCTTGATTCTTTTGTGTGGTATTCATTGCATTTCCAAGATTTCTCAGTATTTTGCTCATCCAAAAACATTGACAAGCACATTGACACGGACATATTGACACAGACATATACCTTTTCCAACCCAAAAATGCTAAGTCGTGCGGCTAACAAGTGCCCCAATGCATAAGTAATTAGTGTGACTCTAACAGACAAGTGATCTTAGAGGGAGAAAGTTAGAGTGAGAAAGAGACAAATAAATGCTAAAAGCAAGGCGAGTGAGCTAAAAGATTTTTTCTTAATGTCTGAAATGATGAAAATAAGGGGGTATATATAAAAGTAGCCGAGCTCAATGAACAACCCAACCCATTTTATTCTAAAAGTGCCAAAAAAAGGTTATACAACCTTCTAAGAATAAAATAAGGGCGCCCAATCTTAAAAAGTTTTTAGACAATTCTATGATTATTTTATTCATGGAAGGATCTAGAAGTTGGCCTTATTTACATGATGAAGCCCAAGTGTTGAGAAAATTTTTGGAGTGGTCCCCAAAATTCGTCTTTTTGGTTCGTTTAGCCCCTTTGTGGGACGTTGGTACGTGCGGCACGTGCGTCGTCTGGTCGACTTATGTTCTTGCTCGTACTGCTAGCTTGAAGATATGACCGTTGATGTGCCAGATCGGACATAAGTGTCATCGCCCATGAAAACAAGCTCTAGCTGCAATATACTCAGCTTATGTAGTTGAAAGTGTCACCACTTGTTGTTTCTTTGAAATTCAAGCAACTTCTCCTTCACTCATCAAGAATTCATAATCAGATGTGCTTCTTGCTCCATCGACATTCTCAACTATAGTCACTATAAGCACAGTCTTGCTCCTCTTAGGTAGAAGAATCCATGCTCCATTGTTCATTTTCAATACATTTGAACCCTTTTGGCAGCCAACATATGACCTTCTCCGTGTTTAGACATAAATCTACTTAATAAAAAAACACTAAAGAGGTGATGGCACGAGCAAAATTTCTCTATTCCCACTCTCTATTTCCCTTCCCTATTCATTCAATAATGTAATGACATGTAGAGGTGGGTTCGGGTAGGGTTTTTTCGGGTATCGGGTAGTTCGGGAGAGTGCCCGTATTTTCGGGTAGGGTAAAACCCCTACCCGATACTACCCGATACCCTATCAATCTTTGGGGGTACCCGAATGAAATCAGGTACTCTAATATTCGGGTATCCCAAACTTCGGGTTTGGGGTACCCGAATCTCATTAAGTGGCTGAAAATGGCCACTGAATGTCGGGTGTCCGAGCACGAATCAGGTCGGGTACCCCAAACTTCGGGTTTGGGGTACCCGAAAACTTTCTAGTGGACAAAAATGCCCACTGGTAAAATCCCCTGTTTTTGAATTGAAAACGGGGGATTTTACCACTTTTTCGATTTGAGAGTGAGCGAGAGAGAGAGTCACCGCGTCGGTGCGAGAGAGAGTCGCCGTGTCGGTGCAAGAGAGAGGACGTCGATCGGTGAGAGTTGGTGTCGTCGATCGGTGCGAGAGAGAGAGGGCGTCGTTGATCGGTGCGAGAGAGAGGACGTCGTCGATCGGTGCGAGAGAGAGGACGTTGGTGCGACTTGCGAGAGGGAGCGTTAGTGAAAGGGAGAGACCGAGAGAGTGTCGCCGTCGGTGAGAGTTGAGCCTGAGAACGAGAGACCGAGCGAGAGAGACAAGTGAGGAAAACAGAAAGAGTGGTTCAGTGAAAAATGAATGAAAGAGAAAGAAAAGAGAAAGAAAATAGAAAAAGAAAGAAAAAGAAAAGAATGGAAAAAAAGAAAAAAGAAAAAAAATACATATAAAATTACATTCGGGTATTAGGGTACCCTAATATTTTAGAACACCCTACCCGAACCCGTACCTGGATTACCCTATTCGGATAGGGTATCCGAAAATTCGGATACGGTTCGGGTATCTTTACTCGAAATTCGGGTATTACCCGACCGGGTAGGGTAGGGTACCCGAATTTCGGGTTTGATTACCCACCCCTAAATTGACATGTGCCTTGTAGAGGCCCACGAAAATTAACTCATCAATTTAATTCATTTAATTAATCTACCAGATTCATTTAAGTTTTTTCAGTTTTTTTTCTTGAACTCAATAGTTAATATTATCACAATTACAAATTGATAATATTCTTGGTACAACTTTCACAATATTATTTATTAGTGATGGTAAAACCCACATCTTTTAAGAGGTGTGAACTTATAACGTTGCCTTTTTTTTGTGAATAAAACTTATGCATTCCGAATTCCAATATTTAAATGCCGAGATAGTGCCATAAATATGAATTTGGTAATCGGATTATCAAAAAAAAAAACATATAAATTTGGTAATGAAACATTCCATCACCTCGGCCCGGGAATTTTGCACCGGACGTCCTTTATGTTAACCACTTTTCAAAGAAGGTCCTGTATGTTGACACGTTGCAAAAATAGTCCTGTATGTTGGCATCATTTGTAATTTTCGTCCTATATGTTGACATTAACAGAAAACATCATATATGTTGACATCATTTTTAATTTTCGTCCTATATGTTTACATTAACAGAAAGCGTCCTATTTGCATTTTAATCCCTAAATAATTTATATAATTACACTCACACTTAAAAATTTAAAAATTTCAACAAACTTAATTGCATTCTTTTAAGACACATTCTTTTAAGAAAAAATTGATGATATTATATTTTTAGAAAATTAAAAATTTCAACAAACTTAATTAATAATTTCTTAAGCTTGATTTTATTAATTATTTGATAATTTTATTTTATTTTTAAAAAAATTATAAATTTCGAAAATTTGAAAAATATAATTTATCAATTTCGAAAATTACTACCCAAAATCGTTCGAAATAGTTTGAAAAAAAATTATCAATTTCGAATTTTTAAAAATAAAAATATTAAAATTTCGAAAATTTTTAAAAAAATATTAAAATTTCGAAAATTTCTTAAAAAAATTACTTTCAAGTTCGAAAATTTGTTACCCAAAAAATTTTCGAAGATTTAATATTTTTTAAAAAAAATTCGAAATTTTAATATTTTTTTTAAAAAATTCGAAATTGATAATTTTTTTTCAAACTATTTCGAACGATTTTGGGTAGTAATTTTCGAAATTGAAATTTTTTTATTTTTTCAAATTTTCGAAATTGATAAATTATATTTTTCAAATTTTCGAAATTTATAATTTTTTTAAAAATAAAATAAAATTATCAAATAATTAATAAAATCAAGCTTAAGAAATTATTAATTAAGTTTGTTGAAATTTTTAATTTTCTAAAAATATAATATCATCAATTTTTTCTTAAAAGAATGTGTCTTAAAAGAATGCAATTAAGTTTGTTGAAATTTTTAAATTTTTAAGTGTGAGTGTAATTATATAAATTATTTAGGGATTAAAATGCAAATAGGACGCTTTCTGTTAATGTCAACATATAGGACGAAAATTAAAAATGATGTCAACATATAGGATGTTTTCTGTTAATGTCAACATATAGGACGAAAATTACAAATGATGCCAACATACAGGACTATTTTTGCAACATGCCAACATACAGGACCTTCTTTGAAAAGTGGTTAACATAAATGACGTCCGGTGCAAAATTCCTCCTCAGCCCACGGGTTAAAATGTAATCATAAAAATAGCTACAAACAATGAAAAAAAGACACCAATCAAGGGCTCCACCACAGAAGCTGACATCAAATTTCCACGTGTCCCTTTCTAACTGGTTGTATGATTATATCCTCGTCCTCCAACTTCGTCGTTACGTTTCAACAATTACCTAAAATACCCTTTTCCCCTAACGGAAAATACCTAACCACATAATACCCAAACACCACCACTACTATTTATTTATTTATTTATTTACCAAAATTATTCATAATTTATTTAGTATAAGGTAATTTAACTATTATTAATTTTTAAAACATTTCCCTCGTACGCGGTCAGAAAGGGCAAAATAGTCATTACACATTTCTCCCGGACGCGGTCACTCTCTGTTCTTTACACTTTCGCAGAAAATTCCTACCATTGTCTCTTTAATATCTCAAACCCCACTGAATAATCCCATTGAATCACAAAATCAATTTTAGGGTTTCCTTTGATCCTATAATAATATACTTCACTTTGACTGTCAACCTACTCTTTTTTTTTTGGTTCAGTTTTTACTTTAATTGTTCGTGTTATAAAAAAAAAGATAAAAAAAATTGAGCTCGATTTTTAATGGCTGTGCTTCCGATGAAAGCTTTACCGGTCGGGTACCGGTTCCGGCCGACCGATGAGGAGCTGATCGATCACTATTTGCGGCTTAAAATCAATCGGCACGATAAGGAGGTTTCGGTTATTCGTGAAATCGATGTTTGTAAATGGGAGCCGTGGGATTTGCCTGGTATAATTTGTTGTTGTAACTGACTTTTATTGCGATGTTTTGTTTGATTTGAGTATTGTGTATTTATTTAGGGCTTTTTGGTAATTTTTTGTTATACCTAATTATTGATTAAGTTTTATGGAAATGAGGTGTGATTTGGTTACTGGATTTGTTAGCTGAATGTGTGTGTTGTTGTTGTTGGTGGTGGTGGTGCAGATTTGTCGGTGGTAGAGTCGACGGACAACGACTGGTTCTTCTTCTGCCCGAAGGATCGGAAGTATCAAAATGGACAGAGGTTGAACCGGGCGACGGATAAAGGCTATTGGAAGGCGACGGGGAAGGATCGGAACATAACTTCGAGGAAGGGAGTGAAGATAGGGATGAAGAAGACTCTGGTTTTTTACACCGGTCGTGCGCCTGAGGGGAAGAGGACGAATTGGGTGATACATGAGTATCGCGCGCTTGATAAGGCGCTGGACGGAACCCATCCTGGACAGGTTGGATGAGCAATCGTCTTTTGTTTGTGTGTGTTTTTGTTTTCTCTTGAACTGTTTGTGTGATATTATTTGAAGTACATTGCAAATATTTAGGCGCGTGATTGTGATGACATTGGCAAACCTAGGGCTGGAATTTGGTAGTGGTTAAATGTTAAAGTTGTTGCATTGAAATGTATGATATTTGAAAGTAATTTGGCAATGGATAAATTCGTTATCGACTACATTACGAATGAATATAGTGAATTAGAGAATGTCATGAGCTGCCTTTATTTGCTTAATGTAGTTTTTTAGCTTTTCCATGAATATAGTGGTGGTTATACGCAGACGACTGAACTTCTACTATAGATTAATTGGATTTCGCCTTTTCTGAATTGTGATTCTTTCTTTTACTAGGGTGCATTTGTGCTCTGCCGTCTATTCCGAAAGGCTGAACTTAAACAAGAGGAGGTTGCTGAAAGTTCAAACTGTGAAGAAGAGATTGAATCTTCTCCTACAATTGTCAAACCTTCTGCTGAAGATGGAAAACTTGGAGTCCTTACTCCAGTTTCTGGTACCTTTGTTGATATGCAAAATCATCCAAGTGTTGAAAGCCGTCCAGCTTTTAAATCTGAAGAAGTTACAGTTGCTAGTCATGAGCCTGTTGATTGGCAGAACAATAGCCTTGTCACTGTGGTGATGGAGGACAACCTTCTCGACTCAGCATCTCCTCCAGTGAGTTAAATGACTTAAACAATGAACCTTGTTTCTGACAGTTCTTCCGCTCATCTTAAATATTCTGTTGCTGCTTAGTTCTTATCTCTATTACTTTTTGTTCATCTACTTCGCTACTTTTTCCTTCAGCCTGATCCAGAGCTGGAAAAAATATTGGGAGATATGTGTATCCCTATTCAAGATGCAATGGATTGGAAAATATTCTCCTCAACCCATTCACAGATGCAAGAACAGTTTGGATATCCCCACTCTAATAACAGATTTCCTACTGGTGACATCAACTATGGTCAAAATAGCATCATCCCTTTTCAGCAGGGAACAAATACTCCCGATATTAACGAGTTCTTGAACTCGGTTATTATCGATCCAGAGGAGCAGAGCTGGGGTGACATCTATGCAATGTCATCTATTGATAGTCCCAAGTCAATTGACATGCAGCCATGGGTTAAAGACAGTATTTCAACTCGTGAGTCAGAGGCTGACATGTACCACGGGCAGGTGAGTCGATGTTGTCTTATGAAGCCATTTAACTGCAAAAGCTTTGTAGTTTATTTTGGTACATTTTTATTTTTCTATATTCAAACTTAGTTTCTCCATATCTTTATGCTTCTCAAGGTTGATCCAAGTTATCTTCAAAGTAAGCCGTTTGAGGACATTATCAAGCAAGACTCTCTTTTACAGAGGGAAGTTGATTCAACATATACAGTAGCAAATGATTTATCGGCTGGCTCTGCTGGCAATCCGAACTCAAACTTGTCAAATATCTCTGAATTAGGCAGTTATAATCCTGTAGTGAGCAACAATGAAGATTTTGGAACTGTAATTCAGATAAGACCTCGCAAAAATTCAAATGCATCGCATTTGAACAACCCTGCAGCACATGGAACTGCTCCTAGAAGATTACGCCTGCAGGTGAAATTGCAGGTTGGATCAGTTCAGTGTGCTCTTCCAAAGGTTTCAAATGATGTTGATAAACTCGATGAAGGGAAGTCAAATGTAACAAAGGTGTGATTTTTGTCCTGTCTAAGTAATACTACAGCAAATGCTGTTCTACAAGTTTTTTTAGTAACAGCTTTGATTTCTGCAGGACGACGCAACATTTTTGCAAACCCCAGATGAGTTGAAGGAACTAACTTCGGCAGAAGCAAATGAAGATGGAGAATCGCATGAATTGACTAAACCTCTGATTTCCAGTCGTGACTTATCGGATAACAGACCAGAGGACATTCCTCCTGTCAGCACGGAATGTGTTTCAAAGCTTTCAGCCCAATCATCCTCGTATATTCGAAGGGTACTGGTTGCCATGTGCCTCGTAATCTTGCTTATTGCTGTATGGATGTATCTAGATTTTGAGTAAAACTAGCCACCCAAAAAAAAATCTATTTTTGTATAGTACCCAATTATAAACAGACTATTTTGGATAGGCTGACGCGGGCATTATTTGCATTGTTCGTTATGCTTTTACTTCACGATTGTGTGAAGATACATGGTAGAGTAGAATTTTCTGTATATTGTGTAATATTGACCAACTTAAATTAGTGTTTTGTGTTAAAACATTGCTATTTTGTAGGAATAAGATATTTTTGTTTTATTTTTTCTGTGTAGTGTGTACGCATGACCTGCATCTATTCTTGGATGGTTGCGCTAGCATTTGCAAACTTTGCATGCTTCATCAGTTCATCTTAAGCTCTTCACTAACTTTATGCGGTTCAAGGTTTTTGGTTTCCTTTTAATCAACTTGTTCCGGGTCTGTAGTTAAAGACTTAAAGTCCAATTGAGTAAATGCATAATCTTGTATACATATTGATTAAATGATAAAATACATGTTTAACTGATAGAATCTTTATAACACAAACACACAAGGCCACCCTCGACTGAAACTAACACGATCAGACCAATACCATGCCAGGACGCCGGATAAAAAAGTCACCAAAAGGGGATATATATTCCAATTTTTTTGATGAAAAAAGTAGTCTTCCTAACAGAAATTAAAAAAAATGAGCTTTATATATAGCTCAATAAACTTAAATAAAAAGAAAAAACTCTTAACAGGAAACAACTATCCCAAAGAAAAAGTATCCTAATTACAAAAATAATTAAAAAGAAAATATTACTAAAATAAGCACCAAAATTATTCTCTCCAGAATTGATGGAATACTTCCTGGACTTGAAGTGTACAAATACACTTTGAGATGAGAGTGTAGAGAACAAAAACACTATCGAGTTAATATCTTATGGACCGATAATGGAGTATTGAATCATAAGATACAACAGTTTTCGAGCATGTCTTTTTTTTATCACATTTTTCTAATAGGGAGTTTCTATTCATACATCATTTGTCTATTTTGTATGGTTCTATTCTACTTATCATTCCACATAAATATTGAAGAGTTTACCCATGGTGAGAACTGAGAAATAATCGAACACGCCTTTAATAATTGTCTAACACAGTATCCATAACTAAAATTTAATTTAATTTAATTTTGACTTATAACATATACACCACATAGCACATTCGAAGCGTACATGAAGAGTGTGCGGACAATTAGGTGCAACTTAGGTCAACACTCTTTCTTAATTTTCTGCGATATAAATCAAAATCCATCATAATTTCTATAAATAAGTGAAGTGTATCCAACCGATAGC
This sequence comes from Linaria vulgaris, assembly GCA_948329865.1. Taxonomy (NCBI): domain Eukaryota; kingdom Viridiplantae; phylum Streptophyta; class Magnoliopsida; order Lamiales; family Plantaginaceae; genus Linaria; species Linaria vulgaris. The sequence goes on from OX415253.1 coordinate 89,985,460, forward strand.
TATCCTCAATTGAAAGTCTTGTAAGTGGTATGAGATTGGAATACCCCTCATACTCCATTACAATTTATTTCCTTTATTTAGTGAAGTGTGTTCATCTCAATGTAATTGGAGTTTGACACAAAAAGTTCTTAAAAAGTGTTTATTCCTCTCCAAAAATATAAAAGATGATTGTGATTAGGTAGTAAGATGTCAAACAATATTGGACCTCAATTTTGTCCCAATGATAAAATAGGTGCATAATGATTTTTCCGTTATAATGTTACTTCTCGTTTCACATATTATAAAGAGGCAAAAAAAAGACGTTTAATGGGGTCACCAAAAGGGGATATATATTCCAATTTTTTTGATGAAAAAAGTAGTCTTCCTAACAGAAATTAAAAAAAATGAGCTTTATATATAGCTCAATAAACTTAAATAAAAAGAAAAAACTCTTAACAGGAAACAACTATCCCAAAGAAAAAGTATCCTAATTACAAAAATAATTAAAAAGAAAATATTACTAAAATAAGCACCAAAATTATTCTCTCCAGAATTGATGGAATACTTCCTGGACTTGAAGTGTACAAATACACTTTGAGATGAGAGTGTAGAGAACAAAAACACTATCGAGTTAATATCTTATGGACCGATAATGGAGTATTGAATCATAAGATACAACAGTTTTCGAGCATGTCTTTTTTTTATCACATTTTTCTAATAGGGAGTTTCTATTCATACATCATTTGTCTATTTTGTATGGTTCTATTCTACTTATCATTCCACATAAATATTGAAGAGTTTACCCATGGTGAGAACTGAGAAATAATCGAACACGCCTTTAATAATTGTCTAACACAGTATCCATAACTAAAATTTAATTTAATTTAATTTTGACTTATAACATATACACCACATAGCACATTCGAAGCGTACATGAAGAGTGTGCGGACAATTAGGTGCAACTTAGGTCAACACTCTTTCTTAATTTTCTGCGATATAAATCAAAATCCATCATAATTTCTATAAATAAGTGAAGTGTATCCAACCGATAGCTATCCTCAATTGAAAGTCTTGTAAGTGGTATGAGATTGGAATACCCCTCATACTCCATTACAATTTATTTCCTTTATTTAGTGAAGTGTGTTCATCTCAATGTAATTGGAGTTTGACACAAAAAGTTCTTAAAAAGTGTTTATTCCTCTCCAAAAATATAAAAGATGACTGTGATTAGGTAGTAAGATGTCAAACAATATTGGACCTCAATTTTGTCCCAATGATAAAATAGGTGCATAATGATTTTTCCGTTATAATGTTACTTCTCGTTTCACATATTATAAAGAGGCAAAAAAAAGACGTTTAATGGGGTCACCAAAAGGGGATATATATTCCAATTTTTTTGATGAAAAAAGTAGTCTTCCTAACAGAAATTAAAAAAAATGAGCTTTATATATAGCTCAATAAACTTAAATAAAAAGAAAAAACTCTTAACAGGAAACAACTATCCCAAAGAAAAAGTATCCTAATTACAAAAATAATTAAAAAGAAAATATTACTAAAATAAGCACCAAAATTATTCTCTCCAGAATTGATGGAATACTTCCTGGACTTGAAGTGTACAAATACACTTTGAGATGAGAGTGTAGAGAACAAAAACACTATAGAGTTAATATCTTATGGACCGATAATGGAGTATTGAATCATAAGATACAACAGTTTTCGAGCATGTCTTTTTTTTATCACATTTTTCTAATAGGGAGTTTCTATTCATACATCATTTGTCTATTTTGTATGGTTCTATTCTACTTATCATTCCACATAAATATTGAAGAGTTTACCCATGGTGAGAACTGAGAAATAATCGAACACGCCTTTAATAATTGTCTAACACAGTATCCATAACTAAAATTTAATTTAATTTAATTTTGACTTATAACATATACACCACATAGCACATTCGAAGCGTACATGAAGAGTGTGCGGACAATTAGGTGCAACTTAGGTCAACACTCTTTCTTAATTTTCTGCGATATAAATCAAAATCCATCATAATTTCTATAAATAAGTGAAGTGTATCCAACCGATAGCTATCCTCAATTGAAAGTCTTGTAAGTGGTATGAGATTGGAATACCCCTCATACTCCATTACAATTTATTTCCTTTATTTAGTGAAGTGTGTTCATCTCAATGTAATTGGAGTTTGACACAAAAAGTTCTTAAAAAGTGTTTATTCCTCTCCAAAAATATAAAAGATGACTGTGATTAGGTAGTAAGATGTCAAACAATATTGGACCTCAATTTTGTCCCAATGATAAAATAGGTGCATAATGATTTTTCCGTTATAATGTTACTTCTCGTTTCACATATTATAAAGAGGCAAAAAAAAGACGTTTAATGGGGTCACCAAAAGGGGATATATATTCCAATTTTTTTGATGAAAAAAGTAGTCTTCCTAACAGAAATTAAAAAAAATGAGCTTTATATATAGCTCAATAAACTTAAATAAAAAGAAAAAACTCTTAACAGGAAACAACTATCCCAAAGAAAAAGTATCCTAATTACAAAAATAATTAAAAAGAAAATATTACTAAAATAAGCACCAAAATTATTCTCTCCAGAATTGATGGAATACTTCCTGGACTTGAAGTGTACAAATACACTTTGAGATGAGAGTGTAGAGAACAAAAACACTATAGAGTTAATATCTTATGGACCGATAATGGAGTATTGAATCATAAGATACAACAGTTTTCGAGCATGTCTTTTTTTTATCACATTTTTCTAATAGGGAGTTTCTATTCATACATCATTTGTCTATTTTGTATGGTTCTATTCTACTTATCATTCCACATAAATATTGAAGAGTTTACCCATGGTGAGAACTGAGAAATAATCGAACACGCCTTTAATAATTGTCTAACACAGTATCCATAACTAAAATTTAATTTAATTTAATTTTGACTTATAACATATACACCACATAGCACATTCGAAGCGTACATGAAGAGTGTGCGGACAATTAGGTGCAACTTAGGTCAACACTCTTTCTTAATTTTCTGCGATATAAATCAAAATCCATCATAATTTCTATAAATAAGTGAAGTGTATCCAACCGATAGCTATCCTCAATTGAAAGTCTTGTAAGTGGTATGAGATTGGAATACCCCTCATACTCCATTACAATTTATTTCCTTTATTTAGTGAAGTGTGTTCATCTCAATGTAATTGGAGTTTGACACAAAAAGTTCTTAAAAAGTGTTTATTCCTCTCCAAAAATATAAAAGATGACTGTGATTAGGTAGTAAGATGTCAAACAATATTGGACCTCAATTTTGTCCCAATGATAAAATAGGTGCATAATGATTTTTCCGTTATAATGTTACTTCTCGTTTCACATATTATAAAGAGGCAAAAAAAAGACGTTTAATGGGGTCACCAAAAGGGGATATATATTCCAATTTTTTTGATGAAAAAAGTAGTCTTCCTAACAGAAATTAAAAAAAATGAGCTTTATATATAGCTCAATAAACTTAAATAAAAAGAAAAAACTCTTAACAGGAAACAACTATCCCAAAGAAAAAGTATCCTAATTACAAAAATAATTAAAAAGAAAATATTACTAAAATAAGCACCAAAATTATTCTCTCCAGAATTGATGGAATACTTCCTGGACTTGAAGTGTACAAATACACTTTGAGATGAGAGTGTAGAGAACAAAAACACTATAGAGTTAATATCTTATGGACCGATAATGGAGTATTGAATCATAAGATACAACAGTTTTCGAGCATGTCTTTTTTTTATCACATTTTTCTAATAGGGAGTTTCTATTCATACATCATTTGTCTATTTTGTATGGTTCTATTCTACTTATCATTCCACATAAATATTGAAGAGTTTACCCATGGTGAGAACTGAGAAATAATCGAACACGCCTTTAATAATTGTCTAACACAGTATCCATAACTAAAATTTAATTTAATTTAATTTTGACTTATAACATATACACCACATAGCACATTCGAAGCGTACATGAAGAGTGTGCGGACAATTAGGTGCAACTTAGGTCAACACTATTTCTTAATTTTCTGCGATATAAATCAAAATCCATCATAATTTCTATAAATAAGTGAAGTGTATCCAACCGATAGCTATCCTCAATTGAAAGTCTTGTAAGTGGTATGAGATTGGAATACCCCTCATACTCCATTACAATTTATTTCCTTTATTTAGTGAAGTGTGTTCATCTCAATGTAATTGGAGTTTGACACAAAAAGTTCTTAAAAAGTGTTTATTCCTCTCCAAAAATATAAAAGATGATTGTGATTAGGTAGTAAGATGTCAAACAATATTGGACCTCAATTTTGTCCCAATGATAAAATAGGTGCATAATGATTTTTCCGTTATAATGTTACTTCTCGTTTCACATATTATAAAGAGGCAAAAAAAAGACGTTTAATGGGGTCACCAAAAGGGGATATATATTCCAATTTTTTTGATGAAAAAAGTAGTCTTCCTAACAGAAATTAAAAAAAATGAGCTTTATATATAGCTCAATAAACTTAAATAAAAAGAAAAAACTCTTAACAGGAAACAACTATCCCAAAGAAAAAGTATCCTAATTACAAAAATAATTAAAAAGAAAATATTACTAAAATAAGCACCAAAATTATTCTCTCCAGAATTGATGGAATACTTCCTGGACTTGAAGTGTACAAATACACTTTGAGATGAGAGTGTAGAGAACAAAAACACTATCGAGTTAATATCTTATGGACCGATAATGGAGTATTGAATCATAAGATACAACAGTTTTCGAGCATGTCTTTTTTTTATCACATTTTTCTAATAGGGAGTTTCTATTCATACATCATTTGTCTATTTTGTATGGTTCTATTCTACTTATCATTCCACATAAATATTGAAGAGTTTACCCATGGTGAGAACTGAGAAATAATCGAACACGCCTTTAATAATTGTCTAACACAGTATCCATAACTAAAATTTAATTTAATTTAATTTTGACTTATAACATATACACCACATAGCACATTCGAAGCGTACATGAAGAGTGTGCGGACAATTAGGTGCAACTTAGGTCAACACTATTTCTTAATTTTCTGCGATATAAATCAAAATCCATCATAATTTCTATAAATAAGTGAAGTGTATCCAACCGATAGCTATCCTCAATTGAAAGTCTTGTAAGTGGTATGAGATTGGAATACCCCTCATACTCCATTACAATTTATTTCCTTTATTTAGTGAAGTGTGTTCATCTCAATGTAATTGGAGTTTGACACAAAAAGTTCTTAAAAAGTGTTTATTCCTCTCCAAAAATATAAAAGATGATTGTGATTAGGTAGTAAGATGTCAAACAATATTGGACCTCAATTTTGTCCCAATGATAAAATAGGTGCATAATGATTTTTCCGTTATAATGTTACTTCTCGTTTCACATATTATAAAGAGGCAAAAAAAAGACGTTTAATGGGGTCACCAAAAGGGGATATATATTCCAATTTTTTTGATGAAAAAAGTAGTCTTCCTAACAGAAATTAAAAAAAATGAGCTTTATATATAGCTCAATAAACTTAAATAAAAAGAAAAAACTCTTAACAGGAAACAACTATCCCAAAGAAAAAGTATCCTAATTACAAAAATAATTAAAAAGAAAATATTACTAAAATAAGCACCAAAATTGTTCTCTCCAGAATTGATGGAATACTTCCTGGACTTGAAGTGTACAAATACACTTTGAGATGAGAGTGTAGAGAACAAAAACACTATCGAGTTAATATCTTATGGACCGATAATGGAGTATTGAATCATAAGATACAACAGTTTTCGAGCATGTCTTTTTTTTATCACATTTTTCTAATAGGGAGTTTCTATTCATACATCATTTGTCTATTTTGTATGGTTCTATTCTACTTATCATTCCACATAAATATTGAAGAGTTTACCCATGGTGAGAACTGAGAAATAATCGAACACGCCTTTAATAATTGTCTAACACAGTATCCATAACTAAAATTTAATTTAATTTAATTTTGACTTATAACATATACACCACATAGCACATTCGAAGCGTACATGAAGAGTGTGCGGACAATTAGGTGCAACTTAGGTCAACACTATTTCTTAATTTTCTGCGATATAAATCAAAATCCATCATAATTTCTATAAATAAGTGAAGTGTATCCAACCGATAGCTATCCTCAATTGAAAGTCTTGTAAGTGGTATGAGATTGGAATACCCCTCATACTCCATTACAATTTATTTCCTTTATTTAGTGAAGTGTGTTCATCTCAATGTAATTGGAGTTTGACACAAAAAGTTCTTAAAAAGTGTTTATTCCTCTCCAAAAATATAAAAGATGATTGTGATTAGGTAGTAAGATGTCAAACAATATTGGACCTCAATTTTGTCCCAATGATAAAATAGGTGCATAATGATTTTTCCGTTATAATGTTACTTCTCGTTTCACATATTATAAAGAGGCAAAAAAAAGACGTTTAATGGGGTCACCAAAAGGGGATATATATTCCAATTTTTTTGATGAAAAAAGTAGTCTTCCTAACAGAAATTAAAAAAAATGAGCTTTATATATAGCTCAATAAACTTAAATAAAAAGAAAAAACTCTTAACAGGAAACAACTATCCCAAAGAAAAAGTATCCTAATTACAAAAATAATTAAAAAGAAAATATTACTAAAATAAGCACCAAAATTATTCTCTCCAGAATTGATGGAATACTTCCTGGACTTGAAGTGTACAAATACACTTTGAGATGAGAGTGTAGAGAACAAAAACACTATCGAGTTAATATCTTATGGACCGATAATGGAGTATTGAATCATAAGATACAACAGTTTTCGAGCATGTCTTTTTTTTATCACATTTTTCTAATAGGGAGTTTCTATTCATACATCATTTGTCTATTTTGTATGGTTCTATTCTACTTATCATTCCACATAAATATTGAAGAGTTTACCCATGGTGAGAACTGAGAAATAATCGAACACGCCTTTAATAATTGTCTAACACAGTATCCATAACTAAAATTTAATTTAATTTAATTTTGACTTATAACATATACACCACATAGCACATTCGAAGCGTACATGAAGAGTGTGCGGACAATTAGGTGCAACTTAGGTCAACACTATTTCTTAATTTTCTGCGATATAAATCAAAATCCATCATAATTTCTATAAATAAGTGAAGTGTATCCAACCGATAGCTATCCTCAATTGAAAGTCTTGTAAGTGGTATGAGATTGGAATACCCCTCATACTCCATTACAATTTATTTCCTTTATTTAGTGAAGTGTGTTCATCTCAATGTAATTGGAGTTTGACACAAAAAGTTCTTAAAAAGTGTTTATTCCTCTCCAAAAATATAAAAGATGATTGTGATTAGGTAGTAAGATGTCAAACAATATTGGACCTCAATTTTGTCCCAATGATAAAATAGGTGCATAATGATTTTTCCGTTATAATGTTACTTCTCGTTTCACATATTATAAAGAGGCAAAAAAAAGACGTTTAATGGGGTCACCAAAAGGGGATATATATTCCAATTTTTTTGATGAAAAAAGTAGTCTTCCTAACAGAAATTAAAAAAAAATGAGCTTTATATATAGCTCAATAAACTTAAATAAAAAGAAAAAACTCTTAACAGGAAACAACTATCCCAAAGAAAAAGTATCCTAATTACAAAAATAATTAAAAAGAAAATATTACTAAAATAAGCACCAAAATTATTCTCTCCAGAATTGATGGAATACTTCCTGGACTTGAAGTGTACAAATACACTTTGAGATGAGAGTGTAGAGAACAAAAACACTATCGAGTTAATATCTTATGGACCGATAATGGAGTATTGAATCATAAGATACAACAGTTTTCGAGCATGTCTTTTTTTTATCACATTTTTCTAATAGGGAGTTTCTATTCATACATCATTTGTCTATTTTGTATGGTTCTATTCTACTTATCATTACACATAAATATTGAAGAGTTTACCCATGGTGAGAACTGAGAAATAATCGAACACGCCTTTAATAATTGTCTAACACAGTATCCATAACTAAAATTTAATTTAATTTAATTTTGACTTATAACATATACACCACATAGCACATTCGAAGCGTACATGAAGAGTGTGCGGACAATTAGGTGCAACTTAGGTCAACACTATTTCTTAATTTTCTGCGATATAAATCAAAATCCATCATAATTTCTATAAATAAGTGAAGTGTATCCAACCGATAGCTATCCTCAATTGAAAGTCTTGTAAGTGGTATGAGATTGGAATACCCCTCATACTCCATTACAATTTATTTCCTTTATTTAGTGAAGTGTGTTCATCTCAATGTAATTGGAGTTTGACACAAAAAGTTCTTAAAAAGTGTTTATTCCTCTCCAAAAATATAAAAGATGATTGTGATTAGGTAGTAAGATGTCAAACAATATTGGACCTCAATTTTGTCCCAATGATAAAATAGGTGCATAATGATTTTTCCGTTATAATGTTACTTCTCGTTTCACATATTATAAAGAGGCAAAAAAAAGACGTTTAATGGGGTCACCAAAAGGGGATATATATTCCAATTTTTTTGATGAAAAAAGTAGTCTTCCTAACAGAAATTAAAAAAAAATGAGCTTTATATATAGCTCAATAAACTTAAATAAAAAGAAAAAACTCTTAACAGGAAACAACTATCCCAAAGAAAAAGTATCCTAATTACAAAAATAATTAAAAAGAAAATATTACTAAAATAAGCACCAAAATTATTCTCTCCAGAATTGATGGAATACTTCCTGGACTTGAAGTGTACAAATACACTTTGAGATGAGAGTGTAGAGAACAAAAACACTATCGAGTTAATATCTTATGGACCGATAATGGAGTATTGAATCATAAGATACAACAGTTTTCGAGCATGTCTTTTTTTTATCACATTTTTCTAATAGGGAGTTTCTATTCATACATCATTTGTCTATTTTGTATGGTTCTATTCTACTTATCATTCCACATAAATATTGAAGAGTTTACCCATGGTGAGAACTGAGAAATAATCGAACACGCCTTTAATAATTGTCTAACACAGTATCCATAACTAAAATTTAATTTAATTTAATTTTGACTTATAACATATACACCACATAGCACATTCGAAGCGTACATGAAGAGTGTGCGGACAATTAGGTGCAACTTAGGTCAACACTATTTCTTAATTTTCTGCGATATAAATCAAAATCCATCATAATTTCTATAAATAAGTGAAGTGTATCCAACCGATAGCTATCCTCAATTGAAAGTCTTGTAAGTGGTATGAGATTGGAATACCCCTCATACTCCATTACAATTTATTTCCTTTATTTAGTGAAGTGTGTTCATCTCAATGTAATTGGAGTTTGACACAAAAAGTTCTTAAAAAGTGTTTATTCCTCTCCAAAAATATAAAAGATGATTGTGATTAGGTAGTAAGATGTCAAACAATATTGGACCTCAATTTTGTCCCAATGATAAAATAGGTGCATAATGATTTTTCCGTTATAATGTTACTTCTCGTTTCACATATTATAAAGAGGCAAAAAAAAAGACGTTTAATGGGGTCACCAAAAGGGGATATATATTCCAATTTTTTTGATGAAAAAAGTAGTCTTCCTAACAGAAATTAAAAAAAATGAGCTTTATATATAGCTCAATAAACTTAAATAAAAAGAAAAAACTCTTAACAGGAAACAACTATCCCAAAGAAAAAGTATCCTAATTACAAAAATAATTAAAAAGAAAATATTACTAAAATAAGCACCAAAATTGTTCTCTCCAGAATTGATGGAATACTTCCTGGACTTGAAGTGTACAAATACACTTTGAGATGAGAGTGTAGAGAACAAAAACACTATCGAGTTAATATCTTATGGACCGATAATGGAGTATTGAATCATAAGATACAACAGTTTTCGAGCATGTCTTTTTTTTATCACATTTTTCTAATAGGGAGTTTCTATTCATACATCATTTGTCTATTTTGTATGGTTCTATTCTACTTATCATTCCACATAAATATTGAAGAGTTTACCCATGGTGAGAACTGAGAAATAATCGAACACGCCTTTAATAATTGTCTAACACAGTATCCATAACTAAAATTTAATTTAATTTAATTTTGACTTATAACATATACACCACATAGCACATTCGAAGCGTACATGAAGAGTGTGCGGACAATTAGGTGCAACTTAGGTCAACACTATTTCTTAATTTTCTGCGATATAAATCAAAATCCATCATAATTTCTATAAATAAGTGAAGTGTATCCAACCGATAGCTATCCTCAATTGAAAGTCTTGTAAGTGGTATGAGATTGGAATACCCCTCATACTCCATTACAATTTATTTCCTTTATTTAGTGAAGTGTGTTCATCTCAATGTAATTGGAGTTTGACACAAAAAGTTCTTAAAAAGTGTTTATTCCTCTCCAAAAATATAAAAGATGATTGTGATTAGGTAGTAAGATGTCAAACAATATTGGACCTCAATTTTGTCCCAATGATAAAATAGGTGCATAATGATTTTTCCGTTATAATGTTACTTCTCGTTTCACATATTATAAAGAGGCAAAAAAAAGACGTTTAATGGGGTCACCAAAAGGGGATATATATTCCAATTTTTTTGATGAAAAAAGTAGTCTTCCTAACAGAAATTAAAAAAAATGAGCTTTATATATAGCTCAATAAACTTAAATAAAAAGAAAAAACTCTTAACAGGAAACAACTATCCCAAAGAAAAAGTATCCTAATTACAAAAATAATTAAAAAGAAAATATTACTAAAATAAGCACCAAAATTATTCTCTCCAGAATTGATGGAATACTTCCTGGACTTGAAGTGTACAAATACACTTTGAGATGAGAGTGTAGAGAACAAAAACACTATCGAGTTAATATCTTATGGACCGATAATGGAGTATTGAATCATAAGATACAACAGTTTTCGAGCATGTCTTTTTTTTATCACATTTTTCTAATAGGGAGTTTCTATTCATACATCATTTGTCTATTTTGTATGGTTCTATTCTACTTATCATTCCACATAAATATTGAAGAGTTTACCCATGGTGAGAACTGAGAAATAATCGAACACGCCTTTAATAATTGTCTAACACAGTATCCATAACTAAAATTTAATTTAATTTAATTTTGACTTATAACATATACACCACATAGCACATTCGAAGCGTACATGAAGAGTGTGCGGACAATTAGGTGCAACTTAGGTCAACACTATTTCTTAATTTTCTGCGATATAAATCAAAATCCATCATAATTTCTATAAATAAGTGAAGTGTATCCAACCGATAGCTATCCTCAATTGAAAGTCTTGTAAGTGGTATGAGATTGGAATACCCCTCATACTCCATTACAATTTATTTCCTTTATTTAGTGAAGTGTGTTCATCTCAATGTAATTGGAGTTTGACACAAAAAGTTCTTAAAAAGTGTTTATTCCTCTCCAAAAATATAAAAGATGATTGTGATTAGGTAGTAAGATGTCAAACAATATTGGACCTCAATTTTGTCCCAATGATAAAATAGGTGCATAATGATTTTTCCGTTATAATGTTACTTCTCGTTTCACATATTATAAAGAGGCAAAAAAAAGACGTTTAATGGGGTCACCAAAAGGGGATATATATTCCAATTTTTTTGATGAAAAAAGTAGTCTTCCTAACAGAAATTAAAAAAAAATGAGCTTTATATATAGCTCAATAAACTTAAATAAAAAGAAAAAACTCTTAACAGGAAACAACTATCCCAAAGAAAAAGTATCCTAATTACAAAAATAATTAAAAAGAAAATATTACTAAAATAAGCACCAAAATTATTCTCTCCAGAATTGATGGAATACTTCCTGGACTTGAAGTGTACAAATACACTTTGAGATGAGAGTGTAGAGAACAAAAACACTATCGAGTTAATATCTTATGGACCGATAATGGAGTATTGAATCATAAGATACAACAGTTTTCGAGCATGTCTTTTTTTTATCACATTTTTCTAATAGGGAGTTTCTATTCATACATCATTTGTCTATTTTGTATGGTTCTATTCTACTTATCATTCCACATAAATATTGAAGAGTTTACCCATGGTGAGAACTGAGAAATAATCGAACACGCCTTTAATAATTGTCTAACACAGTATCCATAACTAAAATTTAATTTAATTTAATTTTGACTTATAACATATACACCACATAGCACATTCGAAGCGTACATGAAGAGTGTGCGGACAATTAGGTGCAACTTAGGTCAACACTATTTCTTAATTTTCTGCGATATAAATCAAAATCCATCATAATTTCTATAAATAAGTGAAGTGTATCCAACCGATAGCTATCCTCAATTGAAAGTCTTGTAAGTGGTATGAGATTGGAATACCCCTCATACTCCATTACAATTTATTTCCTTTATTTAGTGAAGTGTGTTCATCTCAATGTAATTGGAGTTTGACACAAAAAGTTCTTAAAAAGTGTTTATTCCTCTCCAAAAATATAAAAGATGATTGTGATTAGGTAGTAAGATGTCAAACAATATTGGACCTCAATTTTGTCCCAATGATAAAATAGGTGCATAATGATTTTTCCGTTATAATGTTACTTCTCGTTTCACATATTATAAAGAGGCAAAAAAAAGACGTTTAATGGGGTCACCAAAAGGGGATATATATTCCAATTTTTTTGATGAAAAAAGTAGTCTTCCTAACAGAAATTAAAAAAAATGAGCTTTATATATAGCTCAATAAACTTAAATAAAAAGAAAAAACTCTTAACAGGAAACAACTATCCCAAAGAAAAAGTATCCTAATTACAAAAATAATTAAAAAGAAAATATTACTAAAATAAGCACCAAAATTGTTCTCTCCAGAATTGATGGAATACTTCCTGGACTTGAAGTGTACAAATACACTTTGAGATGAGAGTGTAGAGAACAAAAACACTATCGAGTTAATATCTTATGGACCGATAATGGAGTATTGAATCATAAGATACAACAGTTTTCGAGCATGTCTTTTTTTTATCACATTTTTCTAATAGGGAGTTTCTATTCATACATCATTTGTCTATTTTGTATGGTTCTATTCTACTTATCATTCCACATAAATATTGAAGAGTTTACCCATGGTGAGAACTGAGAAATAATCGAACACGCCTTTAATAATTGTCTAACACAGTATCCATAACTAAAATTTAATTTAATTTAATTTTGACTTATAACATATACACCACATAGCACATTCGAAGCGTACATGAAGAGTGTGCGGACAATTAGGTGCAACTTAGGTCAACACTATTTCTTAATTTTCTGCGATATAAATCAAAATCCATCATAATTTCTATAAATAAGTGAAGTGTATCCAACCGATAGCTATCCTCAATTGAAAGTCTTGTAAGTGGTATGAGATTGGAATACCCCTCATACTCCATTACAATTTATTTCCTTTATTTAGTGAAGTGTGTTCATCTCAATGTAATTGGAGTTTGACACAAAAAGTTCTTAAAAAGTGTTTATTCCTCTCCAAAAATATAAAAGATGATTGTGATTAGGTAGTAAGATGTCAAACAATATTGGACCTCAATTTTGTCCCAATGATAAAATAGGTGCATAATGATTTTTCCGTTATAATGTTACTTCTCGTTTCACATATTATAAAGAGGCAAAAAAAAGACGTTTAATGGGGTCACCAAAAGGGGATATATATTCCAATTTTTTTGATGAAAAAAGTAGTCTTCCTAACAGAAATTAAAAAAAATGAGCTTTATATATAGCTCAATAAACTTAAATAAAAAGAAAAAACTCTTAACAGGAAACAACTATCCCAAAGAAAAAGTATCCTAATTACAAAAATAATTAAAAAGAAAATATTACTAAAATAAGCACCAAAATTGTTCTCTCCAGAATTGATGGAATACTTCCTGGACTTGAAGTGTACAAATACACTTTGAGATGAGAGTGTAGAGAACAAAAACACTATCGAGTTAATATCTTATGGACCGATAATGGAGTATTGAATCATAAGATACAACAGTTTTCGAGCATGTCTTTTTTTTATCACATTTTTCTAATAGGGAGTTTCTATTCATACATCATTTGTCTATTTTGTATGGTTCTATTCTACTTATCATTCCACATAAATATTGAAGAGTTTACCCATGGTGAGAACTGAGAAATAATCGAACACGCCTTTAATAATTGTCTAACACAGTATCCATAACTAAAATTTAATTTAATTTAATTTTGACTTATAACATATACACCACATAGCACATTCGAAGCGTACATGAAGAGTGTGCGGACAATTAGGTGCAACTTAGGTCAACACTATTTCTTAATTTTCTGCGATATAAATCAAAATCCATCATAATTTCTATAAATAAGTGAAGTGTATCCAACCGATAGCTATCCTCAATTGAAAGTCTTGTAAGTGGTATGAGATTGGAATACCCCTCATACTCCATTACAATTTATTTCCTTTATTTAGTGAAGTGTGTTCATCTCAATGTAATTGGAGTTTGACACAAAAAGTTCTTAAAAAGTGTTTATTCCTCTCCAAAAATATAAAAGATGATTGTGATTAGGTAGTAAGATGTCAAACAATATTGGACCTCAATTTTGTCCCAATGATAAAATAGGTGCATAATGATTTTTCCGTTATAATGTTACTTCTCGTTTCACATATTATAAAGAGGCAAAAAAAAGACGTTTAATGGGGTCACCAAAAGGGGATATATATTCCAATTTTTTTGATGAAAAAAGTAGTCTTCCTAACAGAAATTAAAAAAAATGAGCTTTATATATAGCTCAATAAACTTAAATAAAAAGAAAAAACTCTTAACAGGAAACAACTATCCCAAAGAAAAAGTATCCTAATTACAAAAATAATTAAAAAGAAAATATTACTAAAATAAGCACCAAAATTATTCTCTCCAGAATTGATGGAATACTTCCTGGACTTGAAGTGTACAAATACACTTTGAGATGAGAGTGTAGAGAACAAAAACACTATCGAGTTAATATCTTATGGACCGATAATGGAGTATTGAATCATAAGATACAACAGTTTTCGAGCATGTCTTTTTTTTATCACATTTTTCTAATAGGGAGTTTCTATTCATACATCATTTGTCTATTTTGTATGGTTCTATTCTACTTATCATTCCACATAAATATTGAAGAGTTTACCCATGGTGAGAACTGAGAAATAATCGAACACGCCTTTAATAATTGTCTAACACAGTATCCATAACTAAAATTTAATTTAATTTAATTTTGACTTATAACATATACACCACATAGCACATTCGAAGCGTACATGAAGAGTGTGCGGACAATTAGGTGCAACTTAGGTCAACACTATTTCTTAATTTTCTGCGATATAAATCAAAATCCATCATAATTTCTATAAATAAGTGAAGTGTATCCAACCGATAGCTATCCTCAATTGAAAGTCTTGTAAGTGGTATGAGATTGGAATACCCCTCATACTCCATTACAATTTATTTCCTTTATTTAGTGAAGTGTGTTCATCTCAATGTAATTGGAGTTTGACACAAAAAGTTCTTAAAAAGTGTTTATTCCTCTCCAAAAATATAAAAGATGATTGTGATTAGGTAGTAAGATGTCAAACAATATTGGACCTCAATTTTGTCCCAATGATAAAATAGGTGCATAATGATTTTTCCGTTATAATGTTACTTCTCGTTTCACATATTATAAAGAGGCAAAAAAAAGACGTTTAATGGGGTCACCAAAAGGGGATATATATTCCAATTTTTTTGATGAAAAAAGTAGTCTTCCTAACAGAAATTAAAAAAAATGAGCTTTATATATAGCTCAATAAACTTAAATAAAAAGAAAAAACTCTTAACAGGAAACAACTATCCCAAAGAAAAAGTATCCTAATTACAAAAATAATTAAAAAGAAAATATTACTAAAATAAGCACCAAAATTGTTCTCTCCAGAATTGATGGAATACTTCCTGGACTTGAAGTGTACAAATACACTTTGAGATGAGAGTGTAGAGAACAAAAACACTATCGAGTTAATATCTTATGGACCGATAATGGAGTATTGAATCATAAGATACAACAGTTTTCGAGCATGTCTTTTTTTTATCACATTTTTCTAATAGGGAGTTTCTATTCATACATCATTTGTCTATTTTGTATGGTTCTATTCTACTTATCATTCCACATAAATATTGAAGAGTTTACCCATGGTGAGAACTGAGAAATAATCGAACACGCCTTTAATAATTGTCTAACACAGTATCCATAACTAAAATTTAATTTAATTTAATTTTGACTTATAACATATACACCACATAGCACATTCGAAGCGTACATGAAGAGTGTGCGGACAATTAGGTGCAACTTAGGTCAACACTATTTCTTAATTTTCTGCGATATAAATCAAAATCCATCATAATTTCTATAAATAAGTGAAGTGTATCCAACCGATAGCTATCCTCAATTGAAAGTCTTGTAAGTGGTATGAGATTGGAATACCCCTCATACTCCATTACAATTTATTTCCTTTATTTAGTGAAGTGTGTTCATCTCAATGTAATTGGAGTTTGACACAAAAAGTTCTTAAAAAGTGTTTATTCCTCTCCAAAAATATAAAAGATGATTGTGATTAGGTAGTAAGATGTCAAACAATATTGGACCTCAATTTTGTCCCAATGATAAAATAGGTGCATAATGATTTTTCCGTTATAATGTTACTTCTCGTTTCACATATTATAAAGAGGCAAAAAAAAGACGTTTAATGGGGTCACCAAAAGGGGATATATATTCCAATTTTTTTGATGAAAAAAGTAGTCTTCCTAACAGAAATTAAAAAAAATGAGCTTTATATATAGCTCAATAAACTTAAATAAAAAGAAAAAACTCTTAACAGGAAACAACTATCCCAAAGAAAAAGTATCCTAATTACAAAAATAATTAAAAAGAAAATATTACTAAAATAAGCACCAAAATTATTCTCTCCAGAATTGATGGAATACTTCCTGGACTTGAAGTGTACAAATACACTTTGAGATGAGAGTGTAGAGAACAAAAACACTATCGAGTTAATATCTTATGGACCGATAATGGAGTATTGAATCATAAGATACAACAGTTTTCGAGCATGTCTTTTTTTTATCACATTTTTCTAATAGGGAGTTTCTATTCATACATCATTTGTCTATTTTGTATGGTTCTATTCTACTTATCATTCCACATAAATATTGAAGAGTTTACCCATGGTGAGAACTGAGAAATAATCGAACACGCCTTTAATAATTGTCTAACACAGTATCCATAACTAAAATTTAATTTAATTTAATTTTGACTTATAACATATACACCACATAGCACATTCGAAGCGTACATGAAGAGTGTGCGGACAATTAGGTGCAACTTAGGTCAACACTATTTCTTAATTTTCTGCGATATAAATCAAAATCCATCATAATTTCTATAAATAAGTGAAGTGTATCCAACCGATAGCTATCCTCAATTGAAAGTCTTGTAAGTGGTATGAGATTGGAATACCCCTCATACTCCATTACAATTTATTTCCTTTATTTAGTGAAGTGTGTTCATCTCAATGTAATTGGAGTTTGACACAAAAAGTTCTTAAAAAGTGTTTATTCCTCTCCAAAAATATAAAAGATGATTGTGATTAGGTAGTAAGATGTCAAACAATATTGGACCTCAATTTTGTCCCAATGATAAAATAGGTGCATAATGATTTTTCCGTTATAATGTTACTTCTCGTTTCACATATTATAAAGAGGCAAAAAAAAGACGTTTAATGGGGTCACCAAAAGGGGATATATATTCCAATTTTTTTGATGAAAAAAGTAGTCTTCCTAACAGAAATTAAAAAAAATGAGCTTTATATATAGCTCAATAAACTTAAATAAAAAGAAAAAACTCTTAACAGGAAACAACTATCCCAAAGAAAAAGTATCCTAATTACAAAAATAATTAAAAAGAAAATATTACTAAAATAAGCACCAAAATTATTCTCTCCAGAATTGATGGAATACTTCCTGGACTTGAAGTGTACAAATACACTTTGAGATGAGAGTGTAGAGAACAAAAACACTATCGAGTTAATATCTTATGGACCGATAATGGAGTATTGAATCATAAGATACAACAGTTTTCGAGCATGTCTTTTTTTTATCACATTTTTCTAATAGGGAGTTTCTATTCATACATCATTTGTCTATTTTGTATGGTTCTATTCTACTTATCATTCCACATAAATATTGAAGAGTTTACCCATGGTGAGAACTGAGAAATAATCGAACACGCCTTTAATAATTGTCTAACACAGTATCCATAACTAAAATTTAATTTAATTTAATTTTGACTTATAACATATACACCACATAGCACATTCGAAGCGTACATGAAGAGTGTGCGGACAATTAGGTGCAACTTAGGTCAACACTATTTCTTAATTTTCTGCGATATAAATCAAAATCCATCATAATTTCTATAAATAAGTGAAGTGTATCCAACCGATAGCTATCCTCAATTGAAAGTCTTGTAAGTGGTATGAGATTGGAATACCCCTCATACTCCATTACAATTTATTTCCTTTATTTAGTGAAGTGTGTTCATCTCAATGTAATTGGAGTTTGACACAAAAAGTTCTTAAAAAGTGTTTATTCCTCTCCAAAAATATAAAAGATGATTGTGATTAGGTAGTAAGATGTCAAACAATATTGGACCTCAATTTTGTCCCAATGATAAAATAGGTGCATAATGATTTTTCCGTTATAATGTTACTTCTCGTTTCACATATTATAAAGAGGCAAAAAAAAGACGTTTAATGGGGTCACCAAAAGGGGATATATATTCCAATTTTTTTGATGAAAAAAGTAGTCTTCCTAACAGAAATTAAAAAAAATGAGCTTTATATATAGCTCAATAAACTTAAATAAAAAGAAAAAACTCTTAACAGGAAACAACTATCCCAAAGAAAAAGTATCCTAATTACAAAAATAATTAAAAAGAAAATATTACTAAAATAAGCACCAAAATTGTTCTCTCCAGAATTGATGGAATACTTCCTGGACTTGAAGTGTACAAATACACTTTGAGATGAGAGTGTAGAGAACAAAAACACTATCGAGTTAATATCTTATGGACCGATAATGGAGTATTGAATCATAAGATACAACAGTTTTCGAGCATGTCTTTTTTTTATCACATTTTTCTAATAGGGAGTTTCTATTCATACATCATTTGTCTATTTTGTATGGTTCTATTCTACTTATCATTCCACATAAATATTGAAGAGTTTACCCATGGTGAGAACTGAGAAATAATCGAACACGCCTTTAATAATTGTCTAACACAGTATCCATAACTAAAATTTAATTTAATTTAATTTTGACTTATAACATATACACCACATAGCACATTCGAAGCGTACATGAAGAGTGTGCGGACAATTAGGTGCAACTTAGGTCAACACTATTTCTTAATTTTCTGCGATATAAATCAAAATCCATCATAATTTCTATAAATAAGTGAAGTGTATCCAACCGATAGCTATCCTCAATTGAAAGTCTTGTAAGTGGTATGAGATTGGAATACCCCTCATACTCCATTACAATTTATTTCCTTTATTTAGTGAAGTGTGTTCATCTCAATGTAATTGGAGTTTGACACAAAAAGTTCTTAAAAAGTGTTTATTCCTCTCCAAAAATATAAAAGATGATTGTGATTAGGTAGTAAGATGTCAAACAATATTGGACCTCAATTTTGTCCCAATGATAAAATAGGTGCATAATGATTTTTCCGTTATAATGTTACTTCTCGTTTCACATATTATAAAGAGGCAAAAAAAAGACGTTTAATGGGGTCACCAAAAGGGGATATATATTCCAATTTTTTTGATGAAAAAAGTAGTCTTCCTAACAGAAATTAAAAAAAATGAGCTTTATATATAGCTCAATAAACTTAAATAAAAAGAAAAAACTCTTAACAGGAAACAACTATCCCAAAGAAAAAGTATCCTAATTACAAAAATAATTAAAAAGAAAATATTACTAAAATAAGCACCAAAATTATTCTCTCCAGAATTGATGGAATACTTCCTGGACTTGAAGTGTACAAATACACTTTGAGATGAGAGTGTAGAGAACAAAAACACTATCGAGTTAATATCTTATGGACCGATAATGGAGTATTGAATCATAAGATACAACAGTTTTCGAGCATGTCTTTTTTTTATCACATTTTTCTAATAGGGAGTTTCTATTCATACATCATTTGTCTATTTTGTATGGTTCTATTCTACTTATCATTCCACATAAATATTGAAGAGTTTACCCATGGTGAGAACTGAGAAATAATCGAACACGCCTTTAATAATTGTCTAACACAGTATCCATAACTAAAATTTAATTTAATTTAATTTTGACTTATAACATATACACCACATAGCACATTCGAAGCGTACATGAAGAGTGTGCGGACAATTAGGTGCAACTTAGGTCAACACTATTTCTTAATTTTCTGCGATATAAATCAAAATCCATCATAATTTCTATAAATAAGTGAAGTGTATCCAACCGATAGCTATCCTCAATTGAAAGTCTTGTAAGTGGTATGAGATTGGAATACCCCTCATACTCCATTACAATTTATTTCCTTTATTTAGTGAAGTGTGTTCATCTCAATGTAATTGGAGTTTGACACAAAAAGTTCTTAAAAAGTGTTTATTCCTCTCCAAAAATATAAAAGATGATTGTGATTAGGTAGTAAGATGTCAAACAATATTGGACCTCAATTTTGTCCCAATGATAAAATAGGTGCATAATGATTTTTCCGTTATAATGTTACTTCTCGTTTCACATATTATAAAGAGGCAAAAAAAAGACGTTTAATGGGGTCACCAAAAGGGGATATATATTCCAATTTTTTTGATGAAAAAAGTAGTCTTCCTAACAGAAATTAAAAAAAATGAGCTTTATATATAGCTCAATAAACTTAAATAAAAAGAAAAAACTCTTAACAGGAAACAACTATCCCAAAGAAAAAGTATCCTAATTACAAAAATAATTAAAAAGAAAATATTACTAAAATAAGCACCAAAATTATTCTCTCCAGAATTGATGGAATACTTCCTGGACTTGAAGTGTACAAATACACTTTGAGATGAGAGTGTAGAGAACAAAAACACTATCGAGTTAATATCTTATGGACCGATAATGGAGTATTGAATCATAAGATACAACAGTTTTCGAGCATGTCTTTTTTTTATCACATTTTTCTAATAGGGAGTTTCTATTCATACATCATTTGTCTATTTTGTATGGTTCTATTCTACTTATCATTCCACATAAATATTGAAGAGTTTACCCATGGTGAGAACTGAGAAATAATCGAACACGCCTTTAATAATTGTCTAACACAGTATCCATAACTAAAATTTAATTTAATTTAATTTTGACTTATAACATATACACCACATAGCACATTCGAAGCGTACATGAAGAGTGTGCGGACAATTAGGTGCAACTTAGGTCAACACTATTTCTTAATTTTCTGCGATATAAATCAAAATCCATCATAATTTCTATAAATAAGTGAAGTGTATCCAACCGATAGCTATCCTCAATTGAAAGTCTTGTAAGTGGTATGAGATTGGAATACCCCTCATACTCCATTACAATTTATTTCCTTTATTTAGTGAAGTGTGTTAATCTCAATGTAATTGGAGTTTGACACAAAAAGTTCTTAAAAAGTGTTTATTCCTCTCCAAAAATATAAAAGATGATTGTGATTAGGTAGTAAGATGTCAAACAATATTGGACCTCAATTTTGTCCCAATGATAAAATAGGTGCATAATGATTTTTCCGTTATAATGTTACTTCTCGTTTCACATATTATAAAGAGGCAAAAAAAAGACGTTTAATGGGGTCACCAAAAGGGGATATATATTCCAATTTTTTTGATGAAAAAAGTAGTCTTCCTAACAGAAATTAAAAAAAATGAGCTTTATATATAGCTCAATAAACTTAAATAAAAAGAAAAAACTCTTAACAGGAAACAACTATCCCAAAGAAAAAGTATCCTAATTACAAAAATAATTAAAAAGAAAATATTACTAAAATAAGCACCAAAATTGTTCTCTCCAGAATTGATGGAATACTTCCTGGACTTGAAGTGTACAAATACACTTTGAGATGAGAGTGTAGAGAACAAAAACACTATCGAGTTAATATCTTATGGACCGATAATGGAGTATTGAATCATAAGATACAACAGTTTTCGAGCATGTCTTTTTTTTATCACATTTTTCTAATAGGGAGTTTCTATTCATACATCATTTGTCTATTTTGTATGGTTCTATTCTACTTATCATTCCACATAAATATTGAAGAGTTTACCCATGGTGAGAACTGAGAAATAATCGAACACGCCTTTAATAATTGTCTAACACAGTATCCATAACTAAAATTTAATTTAATTTAATTTTGACTTATAACATATACACCACATAGCACATTCGAAGCGTACATGAAGAGTGTGCGGACAATTAGGTGCAACTTAGGTCAACACTATTTCTTAATTTTCTGCGATATAAATCAAAATCCATCATAATTTCTATAAATAAGTGAAGTGTATCCAACCGATAGCTATCCTCAATTGAAAGTCTTGTAAGTGGTATGAGATTGGAATACCCCTCATACTCCATTACAATTTATTTCCTTTATTTAGTGAAGTGTGTTCATCTCAATGTAATTGGAGTTTGACACAAAAAGTTCTTAAAAAGTGTTTATTCCTCTCCAAAAATATAAAAGATGATTGTGATTAGGTAGTAAGATGTCAAACAATATTGGACCTCAATTTTGTCCCAATGATAAAATAGGTGCATAATGATTTTTCCGTTATAATGTTACTTCTCGTTTCACATATTATAAAGAGGCAAAAAAAAGACGTTTAATGGGGTCACCAAAAGGGGATATATATTCCAATTTTTTTGATGAAAAAAGTAGTCTTCCTAACAGAAATTAAAAAAAATGAGCTTTATATATAGCTCAATAAACTTAAATAAAAAGAAAAAACTCTTAACAGGAAACAACTATCCCAAAGAAAAAGTATCCTAATTACAAAAATAATTAAAAAGAAAATATTACTAAAATAAGCACCAAAATTATTCTCTCCAGAATTGATGGAATACTTCCTGGACTTGAAGTGTACAAATACACTTTGAGATGAGAGTGTAGAGAACAAAAACACTATCGAGTTAATATCTTATGGACCGATAATGGAGTATTGAATCATAAGATACAACAGTTTTCGAGCATGTCTTTTTTTTATCACATTTTTCTAATAGGGAGTTTCTATTCATACATCATTTGTCTATTTTGTATGGTTCTATTCTACTTATCATTCCACATAAATATTGAAGAGTTTACCCATGGTGAGAACTGAGAAATAATCGAACACGCCTTTAATAATTGTCTAACACAGTATCCATAACTAAAATTTAATTTAATTTAATTTTGACTTATAACATATACACCACATAGCACATTCGAAGCGTACATGAAGAGTGTGCGGACAATTAGGTGCAACTTAGGTCAACACTATTTCTTAATTTTCTGCGATATAAATCAAAATCCATCATAATTTCTATAAATAAGTGAAGTGTATCCAACCGATAGCTATCCTCAATTGAAAGTCTTGTAAGTGGTATGAGATTGGAATACCCCTCATACTCCATTACAATTTATTTCCTTTATTTAGTGAAGTGTGTTCATCTCAATGTAATTGGAGTTTGACACAAAAAGTTCTTAAAAAGTGTTTATTCCTCTCCAAAAATATAAAAGATGATTGTGATTAGGTAGTAAGATGTCAAACAATATTGGACCTCAATTTTGTCCCAATGATAAAATAGGTGCATAATGATTTTTCCGTTATAATGTTACTTCTCGTTTCACATATTATAAAGAGGCAAAAAAAAGACGTTTAATGGGGTGAGAGAGGCTCGAACTCTCGACCTCAGGATAACTCAACATAGCTATGAGACCTACGCGCTAGCCAACTGCGCCACCACCCCAGATGTGATCAACTTGTAATAAATACTTAATAATTAATTACTACTACCTTTTTATCGGAGTAATTTGCTTTTTCATTATAATCTCACAACCTAACTATATCACGAAAAGAGAAAAAATAACCTCATATGTTTTAAAAAAACGTAACTTTCAACTTAATTAATATGTTTGTATAGTTTAAGTATTTCTTATTGTGGAAATTAATAAATTTGACCCACTAACTTGACTCCATTTCAATTTTAGCCCACTAATTTGGCACCCAATAATTTTGGTCCACTAAGTTCACACCGTTCAGTTTTAGCCCACTAATTTAACACGCAACAGTTTTGGTCTACTAACTTGGCTCCGGTGATAATGTTGATCCACATGTGTGACGAGTCACCGTCACCTAGTTAGCACCTTCGTGGCACTAGCGTCATGCGTCATGCGTCATCAACTTTCAAACGTGGCATATCTTTTTTATTTTTTTTTATTTTCCACGTCTTTTAAATTTTGTTTAAATAAAAAATCCCCCAAAAAAAATTTAAAATAAACACATGAGGGGTCAACGAAAAAAATATCATTCTCACTCCCCTCATTCTCTCTCTCCAATTCATCTCTCACCACTTTTTTCCAATTTCAACATAAACCCTAACCTTAAAGCGCCCACCAAATCTGCAAATCCATATTAAACTTCACCGAATTGTGTACTCTATAATTTCCCAAAATATTTCTACATCTTCCCACCACATTTTTCATATGCTCTTATTGAAAATTAGATTTAGAAGTTTTTAGTAAAAATCACTTATTCATGAAATTAGCCTAGAGCACATTACTGATTTTTCATAATTGATTTCTCTGATTTGGCTAGAAAATGTTATTGTTCATACTCTTTTCTTCCTTAGTATCCCATACCTTGAGCTTCTACAGTAGAAATAACGATAAAAATATCTGAAAGTAGGACTAATTTTATCTAAAGTTCCAATCTTATCCATGTGGCAAAGAGAGAGAATGAATCGGGGAGGAAGAATGAGGTGTGATCCGGTGACCCCTCATTTGTTTGTTTCAATTTTTATATGTAATTTTTTTTTTGTGTTTTTTATTAAATAAAATTTAGATGATGTGGAAATGGGAAACATAAAAAAGAAATTTCACGTTTGAAAGTGGATGACGCATGGCACTACGAAGTGCTGACTAGGTCGATTCCAACAACTCGTGATACTTATGGGCCAAAATTGTCACCGATGCCAAGTTAGTAGACCAAAATTATTGTATGTCAAATTAGTTGACTAAAGTTGAAAACAGTGCCAAGTTAGCGAACCAAAACTATTGTTTGCCAAATTAGTGGGCTAAACCTGAAAACGGTGCCAATTTAATGGACTAAAACTATTGTTTGCCAAATTAGTGGGCTAAACTTGAAAACAGTGCTAAGTTAGTGGACCAAAACTATTGCGTGCCAAATTAATGGGTTAAACTGAAATGAAGCCAAATTTGTTGATTTCTCTTTTTATTGATTCGCTAAGTATTCATTATCGATGAGCTAGTCATTTCCGATTTTCACATGGACGAAAAAAGAAATGGTGAAGTTGTTTTCTTCATTCACGATGTTATGGTGAAGAATTTTATTTTTATTTTGCTTACTTGTACTTAGAAAAAAGAATGGTTGGGACATATATGACAGCATTGTCGTAATTCGTAGTAAGTAACGATATTCTTAACCTGGCTCTCATTTCTTGCATGGTTTTAGAATTTTCTTTGTGACTTTTATCAAGTAAGAATGGAATGATACGAATAATTTATTCTGGATGTATATTATAAATTCACAGAGGATACTTAAAAATTTATGAGTTATATCCTGTTGCGATTTATGAATTATAAAATCTTATAATTAGAGGTGTGGTTCTGATTCCATTTTCTATTTGCGGAAAAAGCAAGGTGAAACTTTTCTTGTGAGCTGTCACCTTTTATATTAGAAGCACTCATTCTGATAGGAATATACACCAGAATATATGCATGCATTCTTTACCATAAATTCAATGAACTCAATTATAATTCACGCGACACGGCCAAAAATCCTATCAATCTCTAGAGTTCAGTCTGTTTGTGTTTCTTAGATAATTAAATTTCGATACATCATATTATTGGTATCATGATGATTTGATTCCAAAAGCTGATAAAATACATGCAAGGACTAGAATTGATTTGTGTGTGTCCAAATGATCCATGACAAACCATGTTAAATATATACACTCCCTCTGTATCCATGGAACTTACACAAACCACTTTTCGAGCAACGACAGTATTTTCCGACCCAAATAGGCTTTATTAGAACAAAAATAAAATGAAAATTGTAAGTATAAAGCTAGCTAATCTAAATTGTTATCGTAATACAATCATGCTTACATTGTTTGATTTTTTTAGTAATTCTTAATCTGGAACTCAAATAGCTCCGTTTTTCAACATTATTGTGATAAACTAGTACTCATTTAAGATGTTAATATATTGATCTCATTTCTCAAGATTCTCTTCACACTTTATATTCTTTGTTGAATTATTGACACCTGATTCCGTACATTATTTAATTTAATTTCCTTGAACAGCCCTCCTGAATTATTTACGGAATAAAGGCCCACATATTCGTTCCTGAATATCCAGTAGTTGGTCACATAACAATGATTATAAACCATGTAAATTATAAACCTAAAAGAAATAGCAAAAAATGAGTGGTTAAGCTTTCTTGATTGATTTGTATGGCACAGACAGAAAGCAAAACGGACTAGGTTCTATTAACCGGGTTTCTTACAATGACATTTGCGCCCCCTGCCCTAAACCCAGAGTACTTGTACTGGATTCTTGAAAACATCATAATTAAGATCAGATGACTTTTCACTAACTAAAAAGTTTCAAACTAATTAATCATAATCAGATTAATGAAAAAAAAGTTTCATAATTGATTTGTGGTCTCTTTTTGGAAGAATTGCATGGTTGTTCTCTTTTCCTTATTTTCTTTAATATTTTAGGTTGACATGTTAAAATCTTGAGGCGTGTGCAATTGTGCATGCCTTTAAGAGGTGGACATAACTTATAGGCTGTCGATGCTGAGTCATTTCCACGCCAAAAACTTAGGTGAAATGAGGTAAATGATCATATCAGCATGTGGTATAAGATTTGCTACAGACTGATCACTACTTTCCATATCAGCATGTTGATCACTACTTTCCATATCATTTGGAAACTACTATTTGTTCGACAAACTTTCGCGATCAATAAAGTAGCAAATCTTATACCACATGCTGATATGATCATTTACCTCATTTCACCTAAGTTTATCTTTATGGGATGTATGGAAAACCAGTTTTTTGGTTTACCATCATTGTGAAGTTTGGTTTTGGACGCATGACAGAAAAGGAAAGGGTACCAACACCAATCTCCATGCATGCTCATGTGCTGCTTCGGCTTGAATATTCTCGATCTGCCAAAGAGTATTCTATTTTTCACATCACCATGCACCACTATATATATTTATTTCACGTGCAAATGATTTATGATAACTATTAAAACAATATAATGCGGAAATAAGTAGTCACAAAAATAATTAAAGATAATGATATTTAGATTTTACACAAAAAGATAAATCAACAAGATAACAATAAACTTATCTTGCTATTCAACATTGCATATTCTAATACGCCTAAGTTCTGAAAAATCGATCCTGGTGGTACCACCACTGGTGGTGGCATTCACATACATGTGTATGTACCCTAAGTTCAACCATATGTTTCGAAATACATCTAAGGTTTTCAGAATCGATGACCGTACCGTTTTCTTTTAACGTTAATTAACAAAGTTTACAATTTCAATACATTCGACGTTGAAGCCCGCTAAATCTTGAAAAGTTCATCTCATTTAAACTCTTAACTAATCTAGGCAATATACATTGAATATGGTAGGTTTGTTCAGCTAGCTACTTAATTTTGTGACTGTCAATATAATAAATCAGAACCCCAATTTGTCTCGTTTTTCAGGTAGATCTGGAGCACTTGAGACCACCTGTGACAATATACACTGTATATATTGATAGGACAAGAACAACTAATTTGATGTTTTTTCTTTCAAATTAATTTTTTCATTCCTAATGCAGAAAAACAAGAGTTGTGATAGAAGAAAACTTTACAGTTGCTAAATTTATTAGCTGGTTAACCAAACAGCCCATGTGATACCAACTTCCTCAAGTACTACTCTGTTTCAATTTCCAAAGATAAAAAGTAGTGATCAAAATTATTATTCTGCCGTCTGATCCGCACAGAAAGAGTCCATCAAAATATGTGTCACCTAAAGTTACTTTTGTAAACACTAATCAAACAACCTTAACCCTTAATTAAGTACAAATCATTAATCAATAGAAACAATAGAAAGCATTGAAAAAACTACAAATTTGATGATAATATAATTATGTTGGAAGTTTTTCTATTTGTCAAAAAAAAGGAACCTGAACTGTATAGTCAATTAGTGTATTACCTAACGACATTATAGGATGTCTGTTAATTAGGTGGATCATGATTTTGATGTGCAAAGAGTGATTGACATTAACCAAACTACCTTACAACCTACACCACTAATTAATTAAATATCACACAAAACTTGTGCTATATAAGTTCGCAAAAGCACAACTTAGCAATGCAGAAATCACTAAAAAGAAATAATTAAATTAATAAGAGGTCCCCCTAGTGCAGTTAGTGGCTTTGCATGTGCTCTGCCATCACATACTACTGCTTTTAGGCTTAATAATCCACACCGTCCATTTCCTTTCAATCTCACACTGTTTTTCTTATTTTTGGTATATAAATTGCTGCTGATTCTATCACATAATCTCCCTCTCTCTTTTCCAGCTTTTCTCTTTTTATTGTCAGTTGATTTCTGCTAAGTTTTTATTTGATTACTGGTTTTGATATTTTTGAGTGGTAAAAGTATTGAAAATATGGGTGAAGAAGGCAAACAGGTTTGTGAATTTATTTGCATGACAATGCATGAGATTTGTACATTTCATTTATATAGTGTGCATTAAATTGACTTTTTAATAAAGCAGGAACAAGTGAAGGAGGAAACTAAAGTAGTAGAGGAGAAGGTAGAAGAGAAAGTAGAGGAGGAAAAGAAAGAGGAGAATGTAGAGGAACAAAAGAAAGAAGAACCTAAGCCACCTTCTCCTTTTGTGTTGTTCATGGACTTGCATTGTATGGGGTGTGCAAAGAAGATTGAAAGGACTATTTTGAAGATTAGAGGTAAATTACTCCCGTAATATTACTCTGTTTATGATCTTATATATGTCCCACTTTGTGCATGTCACGATGTCGCAATAATATGAATTATAATTATTAGGAAAATGATTATATGACGGGACTGTGTATTTACAGTCCCAATTCATGAGCTTTCATATTTTAATTAGATGGGCCAACCGGATTAGCCGGTAATAGTTCAACCTTTCTTATTTTATACTTAAGCCTCAAAATACTAGTATTATAAAGAACTCCCCATTTGTTTTATTATATTTTTATTAATTAATAGTTGCGATGTGTTTTACTCAAAGTATTTTTATCGCGTGAAGCCATGTTTTCTTGCAAAGAATTAATTATAAATTTGTATTGTTAAAAAATTAAAATTCTTCTTTGATAAAGTATTTATTAATTGAATATGTACCAAAAAAAAACAAGTTAATTAAAAGCGAGAAAAATACATTTTCCTATATTTATTAAGAAAGAAACAAACAATTTAACAATGATGAACTATTGCCATTCTCAAAAACTACTCCAAACTTGTCGAATTTATGTTGATTATTTCACTACATAACAAAAGAAGTCTAAAATGTTCGCCTTTAAATCAAGAAGAATGTACAATAATAATCTAAACTTGATAATTTAATAAGCCAAGATAAATATTACTACTACTGCTAGAAATAACATTGATATAAAACTAAGTTTTTTTTTTAAATAACACTCCACAATACTCCACCAAACAGAGAAGACCAATTTTTTATTTTAATATTAATACAAGTAATAAATATCAAATAATATGTAAACAAAATTCATTTTCAAGCTATTGAGGAGCGCATGCATTTAAAATTACGAGACATTATATGTGTTGTAACTTTCATTTTTTAAGCAAATTAACTTACGGTGCATTTTATGAATAATTGAAATCAATATTTTTGTAATCTTTCACTCAAGTGCTCATGGCACACAATATATTTACAGCTGAAAATATATATATATATATATATATATATATATTCTTTTTTTTTTTATCATAACTGATCTCTTTTATTGGTTGATGAATATGTAGTGTGCTTGTATGTATTTTGACGTATTAGGCTTAGGTTTTTTTGCTAATTTTTAAATTTAAAGAGCTCTAAATAATAATTAAACATCTAAGTACATCTAATTGCAATAAGCTATTATTAGGACTGTATGACAGTCCAAGGGCCGGACTGTCATGCTAGCAAAGTCCTAATTATTAAGAGTTGATTGTTTCGTGGAACATAGAGTGGCACAGAAAGTGGAACAAGAGATCCTCTGGCACCAAAATTAGAAAACACCTGATAGATTCCGAGGTTTGGTGTAGTTACGGAATTTTCTAGTGTAGAAAAATTAAAGAATTTCCCTCTCAAACTTAATAACACGGAGCATAAAAAAAAAACTTAATAACACGAATATTTATCTGTAATGTTTTTCAAACTTCAAAGGGTATAGCGATAATTATATAAACTTCCGGGGTCGATCTAACAAATTAATGACTTCAAGGGGTGGTTAGTTATCTTCCTATCCTTGGATAATATAGTATGGGAGGTTTTTGTAATTAAATAAGTGGATCAAAAATTTGTTTATCAACTAGCTTATAAATTATTTTGTCTTTGTAATTTTAACATATGAGAGCTTATAATTAATTAGGAAAAATTATATAAAGCAAACGAGAATTACGTCGTGCCAAACGTATTAATTAGGTTAATAACATATTGTTAATATATATTGCAGGAGTTGAGGGGGTAGTGATTGACATGGCAAAGAATGAGGTGACAATAAAAGGTGTATTGGAGCCTCAGGCTGTATGCAACACAATCATGAAAAAAACAAAAAGAAAAGCTAAAGTGTTATCTCCATTGCCCGAAGTTGAAGGTGAACCCATGCCAGAAGTTGTTGCTTCACAGGTACATACATATATGAACAATATATGGAAAATTACATAATTTTGTACATAAAACAATTGTAACCCAATTTTTCTCTAAAGTTATGACCAGATTTGTTTGACTCTATCAGGTTAGTGGATTGTCAACAGTGGAGCTTAATGTCAATATGCATTGTGAGGCATGTGCTCAGCAACTAAAGAGAAAGATACTCAAAATGAAAGGTATAAGTTACTTTCTTTCTTATGTTTGATAGTAACAGAGTTAAAAACTCACATGAGCCTACAAGTATATAACAAGACTTTGTTTCGACTAATTTACAAGTAGCAAATAAATAAAGTATGGATTATATAAAGACAAATCCACCTAAATACACATATGAAAAAGGAGGACTCTTTTGTCACATGGACAACTTTTCGGCTTTTCCAATCTCTATTTGCAAAGTCAATAAAAGCTACATGCTTTTTAATAAGTTGTCTTACTGCAATCTTTGTTTGAAAAAAAGGCCAAAAATTAAGAAAAATGTATTTCATGCAAAAGTTAAAATTGCATAATTTGCTTAAATTTATCACACCACACACATCTAAGTATTAACATTAATAATTGAATTGGCTATACCAACTTATCGTGCACCTGCATCACAAACTAAATATTCAGTAATTATTTTGTCATGAAATTGCAGGGGTGAGAACCGCAGAGACCGAATTTAGTTCCGGTAAAGTAACGGTGACAGGCACCATGGACGGTGAGCGTCTAGTTGAATACGTGTATCGACGCACCAAAAAGCAAGCCAAAATCGTGCCCCAACCCGAACCTGAACCCGAAAAACCACCCGAAGAGAACCCAAACCCAGAAGAGAAAAAGGAAGAAGAGAAACCCGCTGAAGAAGCGAAACCCGAAGAGAAAAAGGAGGAGGAGGAGGAGCCGGGAAAATCCGACCCGCCACCCGAAGAGGAGAAGAAAAGCGACGTGGCGGAGCAAGGCGGCGAAAATAAAGAGGAGATGAGGAATCTGGTGGAGGATCAGCAATACATGCAACACAAAATGATGTATAATTACTACCAACCACTTTATGTCATGGAAAGAATCCCGGCACCACAGCTTTTTTCAGATGAAAATCCTAATGCTTGTAGCGTTATGTAATCAATAATGATGATATATTGTGAAAAATCATGAAGATCACATTTTATTTTTTAATTGTATGTGATTCGATTGGATTAAATAAAACAATATATAACCATTCTGTAAAATATGTGTA
Source organism: Linaria vulgaris (assembly GCA_948329865.1). Taxonomy (NCBI): domain Eukaryota; kingdom Viridiplantae; phylum Streptophyta; class Magnoliopsida; order Lamiales; family Plantaginaceae; genus Linaria; species Linaria vulgaris. The sequence goes on from OX415253.1 coordinate 90,018,003, forward strand.
TCTTCCTTTCTTTCTGGTATAAATAAGATAATGCGGCATAATCTTCCAATGAATTACTAATTGTTAATTGCCTTCTTAATGAAGACCTCTTTTGTGACGGTGGTGTCTCATTTTTTTTATGCTCTCATTGGGATTATGTTACTCGAGTATTGTAATAATGGTAAAGTAAAATATAAGTATTTGTTATGCCTCTCGATCAAGTTCTTCACCAAACCGTGCAAATAAAGTCCTAACAAACATTTCATGATATGTTCAAGTTGTAGAGAGCAGAGTATATGTAAAGAAATTATTCTGAATTGTACACAACAATGATTACAAATAAAATTTTTTAGATACAGTTTAGCTAATGATGAAACAGAAAATGAAGGCGAGAGCTTAACGAACTATGAGATATAATTACAAGCGAGCATGTCCAAACTTGAACAACCAAAATTCTAATTATTTCGAAAGTGGTGGATTACCATGATCTAAAAAAAAATGAATTTGAAATGGAACGAAAAATTCGTTCCTAGGTTTGAATTAAAAACTGAGAACAAAATAATTTGTTACCATATATATGTTACTTTTAATATGAGAACGAAATAATTTGTTTTCAAATATGGGAACGAAATTTTCTGCATCTGAAAAATGGCAACGATACTTTCGATATGGGAATTTAAAATTTTCATTTCAGATAGAAGTTTATTGGGAACGAAAATGTTGGTTCCCAGTTATACTTGATTGTTGTAGTACTGTGTGAGACCGAAACACACTCGATTTTGGCCTAGAAATCGAGTTTTATAAGTTTGGGTGGACATGTAGTTAATCTTAGCAAAGATTAGGTGCAAAGTAAAAATATTTGAAAATCATTTGACAATGTGCAATACTAGCTATAGTTGGGGTAGATAATAAGTGTTTTTTTCTCAATTTATAATACCAAACGAGGATGAAACATGATTTGGAAAATTACTATGAATTAAGACAATTACTCCAAGATGAGAAATATAATGTTTTAGTTAACCATTTGTTTCTTTATGTTTATCAATATTTTTTATTATATTATTTGAAGTTATTTAAAACTATATGTACAATATAATATTTATCATACACAATAATCAACAATCTTAACGAAACTGTTCATTAGATACTAGTTTTTGTGCCGTAACATGAAGGTTTTGTAGTTTTTATCAAATTGTGAACAATGTAACTTTTTTTTAATAGCAATAACTACTCATATAGTGATATATCTTTCAACTTACTTTACAATGACTACTCATATAGTCACATATCTTTCAACTTCTTTTTTATACTAACTACTCAATGATATATCTTTCAACTAATTAACGGTGTGTTTCCGAGCTACAAGAGAAAAGTAATTGTAGTATAGAGAATATGATCTAAAACCAAATCCCCTTTTGCTGGGAGTTGCATGCATCATCTACTATGGTTGGTAGATAGTTGATCCCAAAGCACCAAATTATGTATGAGATCCAATTTTTATCTAGATTACAATCATGATATGATATTGTTATTAAAATAACAGTGCATGCAAACGGCTATCACATTTCACACACCATCATGATTGAGAAGCAAGAATTAATTATTCTAGTACATTTATTAGATAAGTATGAAAAAAACCAAACTAATTAAGCAAAAAGTTTTGTGCTTTCGTCACATGGCAGTGTCCGAGACAATAGAATTTATAAGCATTGGAATATCTGTGGGACATTATCCAGATCCGGAAATCTCAATTGGGTCGAACGTGGTAGGACCCGCTCGTATAATGAGATCCGACTCATCACCTAAATACTCAATCGAAAGTCCGACGTGTGGTCGCGCTAGCAGTGTCGAAGTATGTACACTTCAATCTTATGTACCTACATTATTCAGTGATTGATCAATCAAATAAAATTTTCGGAAATGTTTCGAAAAGAAAATGCAAAAAGTTGCTAATGAAAGAACAAGTCATTATTCTTCCTATACATGTATTTTCATTTTTTTCACACTAGATAATATATGCAGGGAGATAACTAATGTATTGTAATAATGTAATTTGTTTGTTTGTTTCAATATCTAATGTATTCATATGATGATGCAATTAATTATCTTTTCTTTATTCTTGATATTGTCCTATTAGCCACCCGAACCATGTGAAATGAGCATTAGTATACAGTAGGAGCAAGCCAAATTTAGTCTTGTAGTCAGGTGGTTTGTGTTAATACTTAGTATTAATCAGCATTGGGGAGAATATTGGTCTATATTTAAAGTTAAAGGCAGAATAATATTGTAGCTACAATTTTTAATTAATCCATGCCCATGATGCCATCTAAACATGCAAGAATATTCCTGATAAAGCTGGTGGAACTACGTACTGCCTTACTTATAAATTATAATATTGTATCAACACTACTCGGAGAAGATTTTTTATTACAGCGTTTATAGAGTTTTGGCGTTCACGGTCTATTTTTGCTAATGCTAGTTGTAGCTTCACGTTCAAGTTGGCGTGATTGCACCTGTAGAAATACATACAGTGTGGGTATAGCTAGAATGCTAAATGATATGGAGGCGGCTAGGAGACTTTTAATTCTGAAAAATTGTTTTTTGGGTATATATACATAATTGCGTAATATATATACATATATATACCTTTCTCAAAATGGGCAAAGTTTCTGGGTTATATGAATTGTTGCTCATTATTAATTATAATCCTAAATGAACTTATAAGAAAAGTGTTGTAATTAATAGGTCAAAAGTCATCTAAACTTTCTTCTACTTTTATACGCAATGTACAATTAGAAAAGCTCAAAATTAAATTTTTTTTTTTTTTGATCAGTTAAAGAAAATTTATTGATTAGAGTACAAGGGGTACTCTTCCCAACATCAACATCCAATCCTTACATTTTAGATAAAATCATTAAAACAATGTAATGGATATGAATACCAATCTGTAAAAGAAAAGGAGCAGCCTTTGCATTTAGTCTTCATCCAATTCCAGGAGACCACTTTGATATGTTCCACCATCCTAATGATACAAATATCCTCGCCTTGAAAGATCATGCGATTCCTTGCTTTCCATAAGCTCCAAGTAGTGACACACCAGAGATATTTCCACATATACTTCCATCTACCATTCGGACAAAACCCCACAAAGCTATTAAAATTTTTCATCGGATCAATTGGCATCGCAGATTGGAATCCCAGCCATTCGTATAAATACATCCACAATTCATATGCAACCTTACAAGAAAAGAAGGAGTGAGCCACAGATTCTTTCTCGTTCCCACACAACCTACACTTCATGCTATTTGCATTCAAAATCAGTCCCCTCTTTTCCAGATTATCAAGAGTCGGAATCCTATTCAGACATAATTTCCATGCAAAAGTAGAGACTTTCATAGGAGCCGAAATTTTCCAGAATGCCTTAAAGAACTCTAAATCACTCCTTCCTTGTGAATGGGATAAAATATCGTAAGCTGAAGACACTGAGAACGTGCCGGACACCTCGGGTTTCCAGATCCACTTATCTTTTTTATCTGCTCGAATCTCAAGCCCACGGATTTCACGCATAAGATTATCAAGCATTTGTTGTTCCCATGTAAACATGTTTCTTCTCCAACACAACTGCCATTCCCATTGCCCATTCCTCCAACTCCCACAACTAGCAATTGTCGAGCCTTTGAGCCGAGATAAAGAGAAAAGTCTGTTATATCTAACTTTAAGGGAATCTTGCCCAATCCACACGTCTTCCCAAAATCTTGTGTTTTCTCCATTCCCCACCTTTTTATAGATTTCCTTGCCAAACCAGTCTCTGTTAGGATCATATGCATTCAACTTAATCAAATCTCTACACCATGTTGAGGTTTTAGAAAACCTCATCTCTCCTTCCCCACAAGAATTCAATATGTTCGAGTCACCATACTTAGAAATAAGAATTTTCTTCCACAAGGCATCTTCCTCGTTTAGAAACCTCCACCTCCATTTAGATAGAAGTGCTTTATTAAAATGTTCCAGATGTTTAATTCCAAGACCTCCTTCTTCTTTTTTCTTACAGACATCCTCCCATTTAACCCACGCAATTTTTCTTCTATCATTGTCCCCTCCCCAAAGAAAATTTCTTTCCATCTTAATCATCAGATTTGTGACAGCCTTTGGTGCTTTATAAAATGCAAAAAAATAAGTTGGGATACCTGTGTAGGCTGATTTTAGAAGTACGACCCTTCCACCGAAAGAACCGTGTCCCTTACTCCACAAAGATAATCTTTTCCCCAAGATATGAAGCACTGGATTCCATGTTTGAATTCTCCTCGGGTTAGCTCCTATTGGGATTCCCAAATATTTGAACGGTATTGTTCCGCTATTGCATTTTAATATCTCTGCCAGTTCTGCAATATGGTGTTGCTCCACATTAATTCCGATCAAGTGACTCTTGTGGTAATTGACTCGTAACCCTGACAGAAGTTCAAAATTCTTTAAAATACATCTGAGAGCCCATACACTTTCCTCTTTTGGTTCACAAAATAATATCGTGTCATCCGCAAATTGAATATGTGACACCTCGCACCTGTTTGCTCCAACACGTACTCCTTTAAACATCCCCCTTGAGATAGCTTTCTTAATAAGCATGCTCAGACCTTCTGCTGCAATTAAATAGAGAAAAGGAGAGAGGGGGTCCCCTTGTCTCAGCCCCAGTTGAAATCGTATCTCCTCAGTTGGACTGCCATTGATTAACACTGATGCCGAGGCTGATCTAGTGCATTCCGCGATCCAAATCCTCCATTTCTGACAGAATCCCATCTTCTCCATCACTTGATCAAGGTAGTCCCAATTTACCGTATCATACGCTTTCTCAAAATCGATTTTGAACAACACTCGAGGTATTTTCTTCTTTTTTGCTTCGTCAACAATCTCATTCGTGATTAGGATGCTATCAGAAATATGCCTCTTCCCCACAAAAGCTGTTTGCTCTTCTGAAATGACAGAATCCAAAACAGAACTTAATCTATTCGCAAGAATCTTTGCCAACACCTTGTACATACAGCCAATCAAAGAAATAGGACGGTATTCCTTTATGGATTGCGGATTCTCACATTTCGGGATTAAAACGATAAAAGAAGAGTTCACCCCTCTCACAAACCTTCCATTATCATGGAAGTTCTTCACAAACTCCACAAACTCACTTTTAATTAAATCCCAGAATTTTCTCAGAAAGTTGAAGTTGAACCCGTCGGGTCCCGGGCTCTTAGTACCTTCACAACTCCACACAGCTCAAAATTAATTGACAAACTCTGTTTTGGCATTTACGAAATTATCTTTATAACTTACCAGATGTCATAAGTTAATTTCGTTATTACTTATTACATCTCAATTCTCAACTGTTGGACACTTTAAAATGTTTTGGAAAAGATGAATGTTCATCAGATCGATATGGATGCCATATATTTAACATAATACGATAGATGCATATTAAACATAATTTTTACGCGCTTAACTTCATTATTACTAATAGTGATTGCCAAATAATACATATATACATGCAATAAGTTCAATTATATTCTTGACCACTCAAGCTAAGAAATGTTTTATATGTAACGTAACAAATTAATTTCAAGGAAACGATTATATGTATAAAGCTTTTGCACTAATTATTATCATTGAGTTGATTAGACTTGGATCAAGTAGATGGGCATGCACGTGCATGCACTAATGCATGGCAAAGAAGCAACGTTTAAACTTTAAACGTATTCCTTATATTAAGTGCTAAAATCTCAACTTCTTTGCTAAGGAAAACAAGCCCACATGGCCGAAATCGTTTCAATCTACCGCACTTAAAAGTCTAAGACAAAATGCTGACTCTCACTGTTTTCTTCTTTAGTCCTAGGTACAAATACAATATAATTTGTTGATAAAAACTTTAAGTTATGACGCATCTTTACAGTCCTGTGACTCACTAAAGCCCAAATTAACAATCAGGCCTACTAACACTTTGAGGCAAATCCACATTGTAAAAAAGACTTTAGAGAATTAGAGAAAAAGGTTATAAAGATAAAGCGGCCATGCATCATCCGTGTTTTTAGAAGGAATATAATCCATGCATGTCGGCTGCTTTTTTGCGATGAATTAGATAAACTCATCCTAAATATTTATCCTATTGTATAGATTATATCTATGCCATCTCTATGAATGTGTACACATAAATAGGAACCCATGTATTCAAGTTCTGGCATGAACAATATTATATAACAGTGTTTATCCAATTAGAAACTCACATTACTATATCGGCGTGTTAGTCTTTTTGCAAGGATGGAGAACATGCAGATAGTTCCGGTCGTGAAGAATGTCGAAGCACAATATGTGGAAATGATGGTGCCTTTGTATTCTTATGGGTGTGAGAAGAAGGTCAAGAATGCCCTAGCCAATCTCAAAGGTAATGTTGGACGACAACGTAACAATTACTAGTAATCGAAAAGTATTTAGGTGAACCAATTTTACTATAAAGTTAGTAGCTATCTATAAAATGTTCTTATATTGATACTTATAACCACAATTATTTCATTGATTTAACAGTCCAACATTTTTTGAAGATCTAACCCACATTAGTGAAGATATAAATTTTGTAGACTTACTCCGTAGTATTTCCCTATTAGCGAAGATAGTAATCTAATGCATGCTGACAAATATAGTTATCTAGAGGCCCAACTACCTTAATATTGGGCTCAGAAATTAACGTTCTTAGCTATATGAGAAACATATATATAGCCCATTTGCCATATAATAGTTCATGTCTTGATTTTATTTTATTTTGATGAATATAGAAGTCTTGATTTTGTCAATGATGGATTTATTGAAGTCCAATGATCTTCATCTAACTTAATTTGATGCAAATTTTATAGGTATATACTCGGTTAATGTGGACTTCCATCAACAAAAAGTGACCGTTTGGGGAATATGCGACAAACACGATGTACTCGGGAAAATTAAAAGGAAGAGGAAAGGAGCACGTTTTTGGAACGATGAAGATGACCTTCAACTCCAAGAGTCGCATTCGGCTCCTTCATCCCCACAGCAAGATTCTTCACTTCCAAAGAGCTCGTCACGATATAAGGCTATGATAAAAGGACAATCTTTAAACTTGGATTTGGCTATGACCAAGGCTAAGTCGATGTATTGGAAAGTTTTTAAAAAGACATTTATGAGGTCTAACTCGTTTTAAAGATAAAGGGGTTCCTTAATATATTCTGTGTAAGTTAATTTTTCGTATGTATGATTGAGAAATGTGTTAATCCAACTGTGGATTTATGTACCATTCCGCAAGTTTTGGAATAATTTTGGGGGACTGTAATATAAAAGTCGTGCTTACTTTGAAGAGGGGTAGACACTTTGGGTCATTCTAATGGATAAAATTGACAATGGAGTTTATTTTCTGGTTATATTACAATTAAGTTTCGCCTTTTCTGTCTGAATTATTGAGTTTGTCCTAATAACATAAATATGTGTACATTGCATAAAAAATATGACCAGTTGATTAAAGTAATATAATAGCGTTAGAAACATGTCAGTGAAGCCCTTCTAATTTCCAAGTTTGAAGATTATATGACCTGGTGTCACGGGGCGTCTTTTGATTATTCGAATAAAAGGGTCCCATGCGGCTAATAGCCCTCCACAGGCTACTCCGCCAATAACTCACGTAAGCCAACAATCACTTTAAGCAGCAATAGTATTCACCAACAACATTAACCAACAATAACGTTAACCAACAACACAATCATCCAACAATAACGATAGCCAACAACATAATTAACCGAGAGCGTAACAATCATTCACCATTTCCACATGAATAGGAATTGCTACTAGATGTCAATATCAAGAATTACTAATGAATTACAATAACAAGAACAATGCTTTGCTTTTCAACTTTCTTTTCTTCTCTTGACATTAGTGTTTAGCGTAATTCGCTAATCATGTCAACAACAGACTTACAAAGGATGCTAACTGCTTGGGTGGGGTCCAACACCCCACCCCAAATAACTTACAAGGAAACTGAAACAAACTTGAAACAAATTACAAGTACAAAATAGTCCTACACAACTATTCTTTCAATCTTCAATCTTGGCCACGTTCGTATAGGACTCTTGCGACACCTCGCCGGGTTGGCCCGACGAGGCCTTCCACGACGTCAGGGAGCGGCTTAGGCGCCTCCCCCCATAACATTCTCCCCCACTTGAGTTAGCGACGTCCTCGGCGCTCTGCTTTGTCCCGGAATGAGATGTTTGAACGCCGTAAGGGTTCTGGCTCTTTCCCAAGTGTTCTCTTCACTGCTGCATCCGGTCCATTTCACCAAGTATTCGTCCACGTTGCCCTTCTTTGTCTCCAAGACTCGGTGATCCAAAATGGCTTCCGGCACTTTCTTCGCAACATTTTTCAGTTTCATTTCTGGTCGCTGCGGCTGATTGCGGGAATCATCCTCCTGATCTGCAAAATAAGGCTTTAGCAACCCAACATGTAAAACATTATATGCCTTGCACCAAGAAGGAAGAGCAACACGATAGGCCACTTTTCCAATTCGCTTGATAATAGGAATTGGCCCGATATACTTCTGCATGAGTCTAGAATCCTTCCCTCTAGACGCCTTGGATGCGCGAGGGTCGGGAACCTTCGCCATCACTAGATCTCCCACTTTGAACTCGGCAAAACGACGGTTTTGATCCGCATGTTTTTTCATACGCCGTTGTGCCTTCTCCAAATACCCCCTTGCTATATCCACATTCACCTCCCATTCCTTCGAGAACTCTTTCGCCAAAGAAGATCTCGCAAATAGGTCAGAATCCACTGTATGTGGAAGCAGGGGTTGCTGCCCATTCACGATCTCAAAAGCACTCTTGTTGGTAGAAGAGCTCTTTTGGGAATTAAAGCACAACTGAGCAGCATCCAATAGTTTTACCCATGACGTCTGCGAACCATGAACGAAATGTCGGAGATATTCCTCCAACATAGAGTTAAAGCGTTCCGTCTGGCCATCAGACTGTGGATGAAAAGCGGAGCTCATATTCAGTTTTGACCCGAGTAGTCGAAACAGCTCCGTCCAAAATACGCCAGTAAACCTAGAATCCCGATCACTGACGATATCCTTCGGCAAGCCCCAATACTTGACGATGTGTTTGAAGAAGAGATGTGCCGTCTCCTCTGCCGATACATACTTGGGTGCCGGAATAAAAGTCGCATACTTGGAAAACCGATCGATCACCACGAAAATAGTCCCTAAGTCTCCCACCTTAGGCAACCCAGAGATAAAATCCATCGATACACTTTCCCATGGTCTTGTAGGAACAATGAGGGGTTCCAACAATCCCGCCTTCTTCTTACGGTCTGGCTTATCTTGTTGGCACACAAGACAAGTGCGAACATAAGTGTCTACATCGTCCTCCATATTGGGCCAATAATAGGCTCGTTGAATAAGAGCCAAGGTACGTTGTTCCCCCGGATGTCCGGCCCATATGGTATCGTGGCATTCTGCCATCAAAAACTTCCACAAGTTCCCGCTTTTAGGCACATAAAGTCGGTTACCCTTAGTTTTCAGAAGCCCGTCCTCTACCCAAAACTGTCGAGCTTTCCCGGCTTCGACCAGTTTCATAATCACCTCCGCCTAGTGGTCGCTTGCTAGCGCATCTCAAATTTGAGTCTTCACATCTGTGGTGACAGAGCTCGTGGTCAATGCCGCCACTCTACCCATCTTTTCATAATTGGCTCTCCGACTAAGAGCATCCGCAACCTGGTTACACGAGCCAGGGCGATATTCCAGCGTAAAATTGAATTCTGCTAATAACTCTTGCCAGCGGGCCTGTTTCCCTGTTAGGTTGGCCTGAGTCATGAAATAACTCACTGCCGTATTATCCGTCTTCACGATGAACGGACATCCCAATAGATAATGCCTCCAAATTCGGAGGCAATGGACTACGGCCAATAACTCTTTTTCGTGCACCGTATACCTTGTCTCCCTATCCATTAGCTTCCGACTCTCGAAAGCGACGGGGTGACCATCTTGCACTAGAACTCCTCCAATTGCGAAGTCAGACGCGTCGGTCTGCACTTTGAACGGCCTCGACATATTGGGGAGGGCAAGAATGGGGTCCGTCGTCACTGTCTTCTTCAGTTTCTCAAAAGCGGTCTGACACTCCGCAGACCACTCCCACTTCTCCTCTTTCTTCAAAAGATCCGTAAGAGGCTTCGCAATAGCCGAATACCCTTCCACGAATCTTCTATAGTAATTGGCTAGCCCCAGAAACGAGCGAACACCAGAAACGTCTCGTGGGGGTTGCCACTCCTCAATGGCCCGTACTTTCTTCGGGTCCATCCGAATCCTTCCGTGTCCAACGATATGTCCTAGAAAACTGATGGTCGACTGCGCAAACGAGCATTTCGATAACTTGGCGTAGAGCTCATTCTCACGTAAGCGAAGGAACACCTTTCGTAAGTGATCGATGTGTTTGCTCAAGGACTCGCTATAGATCACAATATCGTCCAAGTATACCACGACAAACTCATCGATGTACCCCCGTAGCACTTGGTTCATCATCGTACAGAAGGTAGCTTGGGCATTCGTCAACCCAAACGGCATCACTAAGAATTCAAAGGCCCCATATCTCGTTACGACAGTAGTCTTCGCTTCGTCCCCTTCTTTGATCCGTACCTGCCAATACCCGGACCTCAGATCAATCTTCGTAAAATACTTGGCGAGACTTAGTCTGTCAAAACAGTCCCCAATGAGCGGGATGGGGTATCTATTCTTCACCGTGAGTTTATTTAGCGCCCGATAATCGCAACACATGCGTAGGGATCCATCTGTTTTCTTCTGGAAAAGAACCGGCGCCCCATATGGCGACCTTGCCGGTTGGATGAGACCTCCATCCAATAGCTCCTTGAGCTGTTTCCTCAGTTCTTCAAGCTCCGGTTGTGCCAGTCGGTACGGCGCCCTAGCGGGCGGTTTTGTGCCCGGCACCAACTCAATTTCGTGATCAACCGACCGTCTAGGCGGCAACTTCTTCGGCAACTCTTCCGGCATAATATCTTCGAATTCATGAATAACTTGCTTCACCGGTTCCGGGATTGGACCGGTGGACCCTTCGACCTCTTCCAGATTAAGGGCGCATAAGAATGACGGCTCGTGACGCTTGCACCCCTTTTCAAACTGGATAGCCGACAAGTTCTCTCTCCCTGTCCGATCTACGATGGTAGGGATGAAGCATGGGTTCTTCCCCATCATTAACAATACATCGGCAAACGGTATTATCACCGTCCTTGTGTCCCTTAAAAACTCAAGCCCCAAGATAAGCTTGAAATCATCCATTGCGACAACCGCTAGATCGGTTCGCCCTTCATACGGTCCCATCTTAAGCAGCACGGACTTTGCTATACCTGCGATCGGTTGGGCGGGTGAGTTAATCGCCTTGACCCTTCCGACTCCCTTCTCTGTCACTAGTCCCAACCGCGTCACTTCAGAGCTAGCTAAGTAATTGTGCGTAGCTCCCGTGTCGATCATGGCTCGGAGCGGCTTACCATTAATCTTCACGTCAACGTACATCAGTCCCTTCCTCTTTTTAGGCGGGATATACACATCCTTCTTAGCATTCTTTGCTAATTGGTGTGAAAGGGCATTGCACCAGTGCGAAAATGCCCCCAAGTTTTCATCTCCCTCCAGATTCTGAGGGTTGTCCGTTGCGTCTCCCTCATGATCCTCATAAGCCGAGTTATCCGCCCTCGTCCCAGACGGGGCGTCCGGCAAGCTCCTAACCAACGCATTAAGAGATTGTTTCTTCGGGCAGTCTCTTACGAAATGCGGACCTTGACACCAAAAGCAGACAGGCGGGCGTTGTTGTGTAAATGGGCGCCTCTCTATGGGAGCCTTGCCCCTGTTGTTACTTGTCTGACTAGTGGTGGGGCGGGCTCCTACCCCTCTCCCGTAGCTCGGCACCCCACGTCCCCCGCCAACATTAGGGGTTGGGAGACCCGGAGTCGGGTGACTGTCCCTCCTTGGTTCTCTTTCCATACCATGGAAATCTGATAGGCACTCGGCCGCACTCATGGCCGAACGCAAGTCGCCCACTCGCTGACGCTGAAGTTCTAGTCTTGCCCACTGTTTCAAACCTTCCATAAATGTGAACAATTTGTCGCTCTCGGACATGTCTCGTATCACCAACATGAGAGCAGAGAAGGCTTTCACATACTCTCGCACCGACCCGGTGTGCTTCAGTTCTTTCAATGCTCGACGAGCATTATAATCCACATTTTCGGGAAAGAATTGTTGTTTGAACAGTTTCTTCCACCTATCCCACGTGTCTACTAAGATTCGACCTGCTTGTATATCTTCCCACAACCTACGCCACCAGAGCTTGGCATCTTCCGCCAAGTAGCCAACCGCAGTTGTCACCCGCTGCCGATCATCATCGACTCGACAGTGGTCGAAGTAATGCTCCAGATCAAAAAGAAAATTGTCGACAATCTTAGCGTCTCTCGTGCCCTCGAATAGTCGAGGTTCGGGAATTTGGGCCCTCGTGCCCGATTCCTGGGCTCCAGACGGCCCATTATTCACAGCACGTTGGAGAGTCATCAACGTCTGATTCATGGCGTCCAACTTCTCCTCTAGGGCATCAGTCTTTGCCCTCTGTGCTTCCAAGGCAACCGTAAGTTCCTTGGCCAGATCCCTATTCTGTTCGAGCTGAGAAGTCAAGTCTTGATTCTCACCCTTCAGAATCTCCACATCTATCTCTAAGGCCTCTATCCTCGGCCTAGTTTGCGCGCTCCACTCCTTGAGAGCCGCAAGTTGCTCTTTGGCTTGCCGCCTTGCACCTTCGGCGGGAGCCGGCAACGAATACGTCGCATCACCCGACATTGCCTCAACTCGATGGACCAGGAGCCGAGGCTCTGATACCACCTGTCACGGGGCGTCTTTTGATTATTCGAATAAAAGGGTCCCGTGCGGCTAATAGCCCTCCACAGGCTACTCCGCCAATAACTCACGTAAGCCAACAATCACTTTAAGCAGCAATAGTATTCACCAACAACATTAACCAACAATAACGTTAACCAACAACACAATCATCCAACAATAACGATAGCCAACAACATAATTAACCGAGAGCGTAACAATCATTCACCATTTCCACATGAATAGGAATTGCTACTAGATGTCAATATCAAGAATTACTAATGAATTACAATAACAAGAACAATGCTTTGCTTTTCAACTTTCTTTTCTTCTCTTGACATTAGTGTTTAGCGTAATTCGCTAATCATGTCAACAACAGACTTACAAAGGATGCTAACTGCTTGGGTGGGGTCCAACACCCCACCCCAAATAACTTACAAGGAAACTGAAACAAACTTGAAACAAATTACAAGTACAAAATAGTCCTACACAACTATTCTTTCAATCTTCAATCTTGGCCACGTTCGTATAGGACTCTTGCGACACCTCGCCGGGTTGGCCCGACGAGGCCTTCCACGACGTCAGGGAGCGGCTTAGGCGCCTCCCCCCATAACACCTGGTCATCGGGTGACGTCAAGACGTTAATGTAAACAATCCCTAAAAATATACAAATAGTCAAGTGTTCATTTATTTAAATATTTTTAAGTAGTACCCAATTGTTTTTTTTTTTTAAAAAAAAACTTACGTGTGTCGAGTCAAAATCGTGGTGCGGTATTGTATTTGGCTTAGTTTGACAATAGATCGTCTATATATATGACAGAGGTGGGATATTACAAGTGTTGTGCTACGATTCTATTACAAGCTATGTCCACTCTAACTATGGCTAGTTCTAAGTAGACTTGGTCCGGAATATCTGAGACTAACGATTGGATGCATTGTTGGATATCAAGTGCAATATCGAATGTGACGTTGAAGGTGATATTGGGGATGATATCGAGGACCTTCTACGCCGGGGATGATGTCGGTGGTGATGTCGGGAGTGACGTCGAGTATGATGTCGGATATGATATCGGATGGAATCTCGATGATATATCGGAGATATATATCGGGTGTTATATCTACGGTGATATCGGGGATGCTCGATATCGAGTGTATAGTGTATGAGGATAATTAAAGCTTACATTTATTAGCGGAACCCGAGTATTTATAGACCTCAGGATGCGGGGACCGTACACATGACATACACGGGAGCTGTACCATATCGAATATTACATTCAATATGTACATCGGGGTCCATCCCCGATATAGACTAAATATGGGCCTAGCCCATGGCTGGTCCAATACGGATAATACTCATATATTGTAGTCCCCTAGTTTAGGAGTTATTATTGTAAATAATAATTCGCAAACTAAATTTAAGTTTGAATTATGAGTATATCTTGTCTCGCAGATTCAAATGACAGAGCTCGGATACGGAAATTCAGTCAAAAATGTCGGTGGACCCCCAATGTAATTGACGTATCGTAGAGGTCCGTGTTTGAACTATCGGAGAAATGTGCTCCCTGTCATGTAATTGTTGTATTTGTTCTCTTAAGAGGTGCCGAAATGATGTTACATCGAATTATTTCGATATTGGATATCGAACTCCAGATTTGATAAGAACGACAATAAATGCGTATCCATGGGGTCTATAGTCTTTAAATAGTAGCATGCAGGAGAGAGGGAGGTTCATCTTGTCTTTTAGTGCCTTCAGGCTTCGTACGGTAAAGGTATGTCGGGGATTCCCGATATAGTTTCGATATGTTTTTCGACTTCTACTTCGATAAAGATTTTTGACGTCAGATTCGACATTCAGTTTTGATATCTACTTCGATACGTATTTTCGATATCGAATTCGATAAGGGTTTTCGATATCGTATTCGATATGGATATTCGATGTGACTTTTGATATATATATATAAATATATAAATATGTAAAGCCCTAAAATTAGGGGAAAATAAATTTATATTTTAGTCCTTGAACTTTTGAAAATTTCCATATTTGATCCTAAATATTTAGAAAAAATACATTTGAGCCCCTGAACTTAAAAGTTAGTCTTTTATTATATTTACAGGTCTCTAATCCTAAAACATATATTTACAGTTCTGCCTTGCATCGTGGAATGTGGGGTCACTCACAGGAAGATTGGCCGAGCTAGTTGAGGCAATGTCTAGGAGGAGGATCAACATGTTGTGCGTGCAAGAGACCAAGTGGGTTGGTGAAAAGGCCAAAGTAGTAGACCCTTGGGGTTGTAAGCTTTGGTATACCGGGACAGAGAAGAACCGAAATGGTGTTGGGATCATCATAGATAAGCTTTGGCTCGAGGACGTGGTGGAGGTCAGAAGGAAGGGCGACAGGATCTTACTGGTCAAGTTGGTCATAGGCGAGGATATCTTGAATGTCATTAGTGCCTATGCACCACAGATAGGACTAGACGAAGCCGTGAAACGTAAGTTTTGGGAAGATTTGGACGAGATGGTACAAAGGATCCCTAGTAGCGAGAAACTCTTCATTGGATGTGACTTTAATGGTCATGTAGGATCTAGCCGTGATGGGTTCGAGGACATCCACGACGGGTATAGCTTTGGGGATCGCAATGAGCCGGGAAACGCTATCTTAGACTTCACCCTCTCCTATGATTTGCTTGTAGCAAATACTTGGTTTAAGAAGAGAGAGTCTCATTTGGTCACTTATAGGAGTGGGTCAAATAAGAGCCAAATAGATTTCTTCTTAGCTAGGAGGGCAGATAGAAGTCGTTGCATAGATTGCAAGGTCATCCCCGGGGAAAGTGTGGTTACGCAACATAGGCTTTTGGTGTTGGATATTAGACTGCGGCAAGGAGTGAAGAGGAGTAGGCGCCGGTTGGAACCTAGAATTAAGTGGTGGCGGCTTAAGGAGTCTACCCAAAAGGCCTTCGTAGAGCGAGTGGTTCAAGAGGTAGACTGGAAGACTGAGGACGATGCAGATGCAACTTGGACCAAAATGGCTTGTTGTATCAAGAAGGTAGCTAAAGACCTCTTAGGTGAATCCCGAGGTAGTAGCCTGATAGGTAAAGACACGTCATGGTGGAATGAAGAAGTAAAGGCGGCAATCAAGGCCAAACGGGGTTGCTACAGGGATTTGAAGAAGAACCATGATGGAGCAAGCTTTGAAAAGTATAAGCTAGCCAGGAAAGAAGCAAAGAAAGCTGTTGGACTAGCGCGAGAGGCTGTGTACAAGGAAATTTATGAGAAGAGGGATAGCAAGGAGGTCGAGAAGGATATATACAAAATTGCTCGCATTAGAGAGAGGAAGACTAGAGACCTAGGTACAGTGAAATGCATCAAAGATGAAGGTCAGTCTGTCTTAGTGCGTGAGGATCAGGTCAAAGCACGGTGGAGGGAGTACTTCGAGGGCCTGTTCAATGGAGGCCCCACCCAAGCAGTGGGTGACATTTCGCAGTCCCCTCAGGACCTGAACCGCGATTTTATGCGCCGTATTAGAAGGTCGGAAGTCAAAGATGCCTTGAAGAGGATGAAGACTCGAAAACCCGTTGGCCGAGATGGTATCCCTATTGAGGCTTGGAGAAGCATGGGAGAGATAGGGGTGACCTGGTTGACGGACCTCTTTAACAAAATATGGCGAACAAATAAAATACCAGAAGAGTGGAGGAAGAGTACGCTAATACCTCTATATAAGAACAAGGGCGATGTCCAAAACTGTTCTAACTATCGTGGGATAAAGCTTATGTCTCATACCATGAAGCTATGGGAGAGGGTGATCGAACACCGATTGAGACAAATTGTTCCCATATCTGAGAACCAATTTGGATTTATGCCCGGAAGGTCGACCATCGAGGCCATCCATTTGATTCGTCAGCTCATTGAGCGCTTTCGAGAAAAGAGTAGAGATTTGCATATGGTCTTTATCGACTTAGAAAAGGCATATGACAAAGTACCTCGAGATGTATTATGGTGGACCTTGGTGAAGAAGGGGGTACCCATTAAATATATCAACATCATAAAAGATATGTATGAGAATGTGGTGACAAGTGTCCGAACTTGTGGCGGTTTAACAGACGCATTTCCAATTACAATTGGCTTACATCAGGGGTCAGCTTTGAGCCCATTTTTGTTTGCCATTGTAATTGATGAAATCACCAGAGCCATCCAAGACCGAGTCCCATGGTGTATGTTGTTTGCAGACGATATTGTCCTCATCGATGAGACGAGAATGGGAGTTAACGCTAAATTAGAACGATGGAGACAAACATTAGAAGCACGAGGATTTCGACTAAGTTGAACAAAAACAGAGTACCTCGAATGCAAGTTTAGCAAACAACGAAGAAACAACGATGGCACGGTTCAGTTGGATGGCCAAGAGATACCGAGAAGTGCGCATTTTCGGTATTTAGGCTCCATACTGCAGATGGATGGAGAGTTCTATCGTACGACTATTAGACCTGTTTTGCTTTATGGCTCCGAGTGCTGGGCTATTAAGCAAGGTCATGCACAGAAAATGAACGTTACAGAGATGCGCATGCTTCGGTGGATGTGCGGTAACACTAGGAGAGATAGAGTGCGCAATGAAGATATTCGGCATAAATTGGGTGTGGCGGCCATTGACGAGAAAATGCGAGAAAATCGTTTAAGATGGTTTGGGCATGTTAAACGCAGACCCATAGATGCACCGGTACGACGAGTTGAAGATCTCGACTTAGGACAGACGGCTAGAGCTCGTGGGAGACCGAAAAAGACGTGGATGGAGGTCATATGAAACGACATGAAGCTAAAAGATCTAAATGAAGACATGCTCGTCAACCGAAACCTATGGAGGCAGAAGATTCATGTTCACGACTCGACGTGATTCATTCATGGTTCATATAGCCTACCCCAATTTAATTGGGATTACAGGCTTGGTTGTTGTTGTTGTTTGTATTTACATAAGTAAATATGTATGTAACAAAGAAATCTAATTATACCTATTTGAATTTTAATTATAAATAATATAGGTACTTAATATGCAATTAACCAATTGATGAAGTAAGCAATGACATCTTTTTGATGAGGTAAGCCATGACATCCTTAAGAGCATGATTAAATTCACATTTTTGTGATTTATTATAAAATAATCAAAGTGAGATCTTAATTAAAAGTATTCTAACATGATTTTTTGCCTATAAATAGTAGGCTTTCTTCCAACAATTTTCACACCCAAAAGCATTTTGGTTTTTCATTCTTTCTTCCTATGAATCTCTAAATTAGTGAGTCTACTTTCACGGAAAATTCATCCCAAGTTCTTATTTCATTATTTTCTACCCGAAAATACCCCAAAACTTTTATTGCACAGAAATTATCCATTCGGCCCTTCACCTTAGAAAAATCATAACTAATTGTAGAAAAATCCTTTTTGATCAAGGCCAACGTCATAATACTCTTCATGATGTCCTCTAACTTTCAAATGAAGAAATGTTTTTCAAATAATGTGATTTAGAAGGTTGAAATTCCTAAACCGTAGACTGCTGTCTAAAAATCCAAAAATAGGTTCTGTGTTTTCAAGAATTATTTGGCATAGCAAACCTTTGAATTTTCATTCTCATTCGGGTATACATGTTCCATGTGATGTTAGGGATCAGTTGCCACAAAAATATTTAGAAACAAAGTTCATTTGGATATCCGACAAAGGTTTGACGAACTAATCAACGCCGTCAAGGTTCCTCGTACGAGTTAAGGTGATGTTCCATTTCTGATTTATTGTAGCCCCGTTTGGCATCCGGCCCTGAGGAACTTAGACAGAAAAGCAATTACTCCGTTACTAAACCTCGAACAACTTATATTTCATCATAATCATGTTTGGCATTTAATCTCATAACTTGATTTTCTTACTCATCGTTAAATCATATCCAATCATTTATTATTTATCATATGGGCGAATAATTAAATTTGCCCCTTAACTTTTTTTAAAAAGTTAATATGCCATTTTTGTCGGGCCTTGTTTTTATGCCCCATATCTTTTAAAAAGTCTACTAAAAATGTCATCGGCCCTTATTCGGGCCAAAATTGCCTACGTGGCGGTACAAATTGCACTTTACACTCCTAAAATAAATGGCATTTTACACCCCAAAATATTTTAGGATGCAAAGTGCGATTTATTTTAGGGTGCAAAGTGCAATTTTGTACTGGCATGTAGGCAATTTTGTCTCAAATAAGGGTCGAGGGCATTCTTGAAAGCTTTTTTTAAACATACGGGGCATTTTGACAAGGCCCAAAAATAACGGGCATTTTAACTTTTTAAAAAAAGTTAGCGAACATTTTTAATATTTCGTACTTATCATATTTATTCAGAATCATGATAATTTTCCAATATTTTAATCTCATCTGCTGGTTCTTGAATTGTGCAAAGAGCAACGAACTATGTTCAGGACATGTAGATCAAGGAACAACGGATATTATCTGGTTTACTAACTTATTTGTTTATTTGTTATACCCATTGGGACGCCTTTGGGAAGTTGGGCCCATGGATTGAGTCGAGTTACTGTTGGGCAGTAAGGACTGTCGATTTAAGTTATTTCGCTTGATACCTATCTATCTAGGCGCCGCTTGCAGTCAGGAGTTGGCATGTACTCGAGCATGTCTCTTGATTGTTTGGGAGGTCGCTCCTCGTCGGGAGGTATAAGGTAGAATAGTAGAAGTCATAAGGGTGGATTTGTTTATTGTTAAGCACAAGTTCATTAACTATTCTATGAAAACTCAAGTACCATTGCTACATCAAATTGTCTAGTTGAACTGTTTATACCGGTAAAATCACTCCCGAAATGTATCCAGTAGGTCACAATTAATTCTTGCATTACCAGTTCTTTTATATGAATCTCACTAAGTCATTAAAGACTTATTCCTCGTTTCTTCTGTCCATTCCTCAGGATAAAATCAACATGGCAGCATGGACCAAGTGAATAATTGTTCAAGCATGCATTTTAGAATATTCGTGTTTTGTCACTAGTGTATAACCATTAAAATAGGCACATTATTTGTCATACCAAGACTTCCGTTGTATATATCAAAATATAATTTATAAAACGTGTATGGTTTTGATCCAGAACAAGTGAGACTCATTCTTATGAGTTGCGCTTTAGTCTGGATTGAGTAAAGTGGTTGGCCACCACTGAACCAACTCGGATCGGAGCATGGCTCGTGGGGCGCGGGCGTCACAATATATATTTCCGAGATGCATTTCGACTTTGTCTCTGATACCAGTTCTTATTCCATTTTAATGCTTTTGTGCAGATTATAAGTCTCTAGCGCGTTTTTCCAAACACGCTTACTTGAAAAAATGGCTGGTATTCGTGCACGTATGATGCGGTTTGTTGATGAGCAACGCGCGGCTGAAGCTGCCGAGGCTGCCATGGCAGCAAGAGCGGGTGTAGTAGAAGAAATGGTCGTTGTAACCGAATCGGCTTCAGCGGCCAGGACTTCGTCCACTGCGGAGGTTGGAGTTACGGCTCCAGTGGCCGGGACCACATTAACTACAGGTGTGGAAATGATGGCTCCAGTCGTTAATGTAACAGAGGCCCCTAACACGGCCCAAACTGTGATGTGGAGATGACACATGTTGCTTAGACAACAGTTGGTCTTAGAGGCGAGAAGCTTCTCGGAATTGTTGGAGGTGTGATTGGAGCAGACGCAATACTTAGGGCCATCTTGTCGGCCCTTGGTGCTATGGAACCCGCACAGGGTTTGGATCCCCCATTATCTGAAATGAAAGTTTCTTCTTCCACAGCTAGCAAGGGAGTGGCTTCCGACGCCCCTCCTAGGGAGGCGTCAACTGGTGCTGATACTGGTGATGTCCCATTGGATACAGAAGTCGCAGTCGGGGGTGTGCCATCAACTTCCGCTGGTGATAAAGAAATGGGAGGTTCTTTGGAGGTCCCAATAAGGCTGGATAAGGAGGCTTCTGAACCTGTACTTGTTGCCGCTAAAAGCAAATGGACTCTTCACGGTGCTGGTTTAAAGATGCCTCAGGGTAAAGGGGTTAGCGGTAGTCGTACCCAAAAGCTAACGGCGCCGACAGTCGAGGCGTCTGGTCCTGCTAGACGAAAAATGGCTCGAGTTGAGGGTTCCTCGATTCCTCGACCACCTCCTTTGCAAGGACGTGCTATTCCTGATCCTAGTATCAATGTTAAGAATGAAGAATTTAGTGAAGCTGACGCGATTCATGGCATGAGGTGGACCTTTCCATTTTCTGTCAGGGCTCCTGTTTTAGGGGAGCAAGATCGGGCGCAGAACGTGCGTCGCAATATGCACCTTTCCAAACTGTAAGTTGATGGGATCCTTTTATCCTCTGGTACGTGTGTAGTATTATGAGTCGTCCTTATCATTTTGTGACATGTATAGTTTGGTAAATTCCTAGCCACCACCATGAGGATTGTCAACCAATTTGATGGGGATAAGGATGTTATAATCGCCCAGTTTGAGGCTGATATTCAGAAGATGGGTGATTTTAACCCAATGGTTGCAGAAAGGCTAATTGCTGAAAATGAAGAAGCCATGTGTCGGTGGCTGGTAGTCAAGGATAAACTCGATGAATGTCGAGTTGCGAATGAGAGACTCACTAACAAGGCTATTGCCTTGAAGGAGCATGCTCTAAGAGAAGAAAACGATCGGCGCTTGGCTAAGCGCGAACTTAACAAGGTGAAACCAGAGCATGAGTTACTGCTAGGCGATCTCGCGAAAGCTTGTGATGCAATATATAGGCTTTGCCTTGTCATGTAATTGTGTTTTATAATCCATTTTTCTTATAGTTTGTATGCCCATGATGTGTCTCCCGAGCTGATGGTTTGTGTCGCCCAGAAATTCCTCGCGAATGATACTTATAAAGAACTTCTTGCGGAGCGCACTTTCATGGAGAGAGAGGATGCCAAGAATTCGATAGTCGGGCAAATTCTCACAAAGAAGGGTTTTCAAAATGACTTCGACTTTACCCAGTTGGACTCCATGTGTGGCCGGATGGTTTGCCACTCGAGGACAGTAAGTCCTCGGATGCTGCTGATGAAAGTTCTGACCCGTTCTCGGTTTTACTAAAGAAGAAGGGTCCAGTTTGAGTCACACTCTCTCTCCTGGTTATTGGCGTTGCCTCGCCCTTGATTCTTATTTATGTAATAATGCACTGGACACCGTGACTTTCTGAACTTCTTATCTTTGTCCCTGTTTGCTTTGATTTAATTCTCCTAAGTCATAGACCCTTCGGATCTGAAGGCTTAATGACATATGTCTTCTTATTCATATTGCTTGTATTATTTTTATACAATTGCCACTCTTATGTATCTCTTGTGGTTATTGAGTTGTTTCCTCCTTGGCGTATCTCCTATTTCCGCGAATGTACTTTCGGGCTTAGCGGCTTTGTAGTTGCAGCTCCCATGCTATTTTGCAATAAGAGGTCGATGGCTCTTTGTGGGGTCTTTACCTTTATTCTTTAGGTGACCAGTGTGCCATATCCCGTAGGATTTGTAGATATTTTCCCCTTTTGGGTGCTTTCCCCCATACCTCAGTAGGTAAAGAGTCAGTATCCCATAAGATTTGTAGATCTTTGCATGTTTTGGGTTCTCTCCTCTGTTCTTTAATGGGTAGAGGAGTCAATATCCCGTAGGATTTGTAGATAGTCACCCCTCTCGGGTGCTCTCCTTCGTAACTTGGTGGGTAGGGGAGTCAGTATCCCGTAGGATTTGTAGATAGTCGCCCCTCTCGGGTGCTCTCCTCCATACCTCGGTGGATAGGGGAGTCAGTATCCCGTAGGATTTCTAGATAGTCACCCTTTTCGTGTGCTCTCCTTCATACCTCGGTGGGTAGGGGAGTCAATATCCTGTAGGATTTATAGATCTTCATCCCTTTGAGGGTACTTTGATATCCCGCAGGATTTGTAGATCTTCATCCCTTTGAGGGTACTTTGATATCCTGTAGGATTTGTAGATCTTCATCCCTTTGAGGGTACTTTGATATCCCGTAGGATTTGTAGATCGTCATCCCTTTGAGGGTGCTTGATATCCCGTAGAATTTGTAGATCTTTATCCCTTTGAGGGTGTTCGATCATAATCCCTGTCATTTATCAAGGATAATACGATATGCATTGGACAATATTGATATAAATTCCTTAATAATATGGAACATTAAGGTGGATATTTTTCCATCTAGTTCTTTCTAACCTAGTAGGTGGAGAGTGTGTTCCCTACTTGCTCCCATTTATAGGGAGTGTAGCGGTTACCTGCACTTCTCGTAGATAACAATGATAATATATGCGAGAATGTATGGCAATATGTAACCCCTGCGCGGGTATATTTTGATTCCTTTTTTATAGGGATTTCGTAGTGAGTTTGTCAATCCTGAATTGTAGATATATATATATATATATATATATATATATATATCGTTTAAAAGATAAGAAATAATGATAGATAACGGCCGAGGGCTAGGTAAACCCTAACTCGCATACGTATCACGTGGTATGGAAATCAGACTGGTGTAGTTCCCCCAGTTTTAGTTACAGGCCAGCCCAGTAAATGGGGCAATTTAGGTAAACAATCTAGTTCGAGAAACGTAAAGACATGAATCAAATTGTTTGAATAAATAATGGAACATAAATTAAACCAACGAGCGTTGGTTGCTTCTTAGGCGATCACTCCGTAACTGGGATGTATTCTTCCTTGGCTCCTTCTATCTCCTGCACCTCCCTAATTATGGGAAGTCTAAATGATGCCATGTAACATGTCCAACCCTCCTTCTGGTCACCTAAGATCTCGCCGACTCTGCCCTTGGTAGGAAATTTTATTACATGATGGTAAGTAGATACAACTGCTCTTATCTCATTAAGGGCGGGACGTCCGATGATGACGTTATAGAGGAACGGGAGATCGACCACAATGTATTTGACCTTTATTGTTCTCATGTAGGGGTCCTCCCCAAATGACGTGGGCAACACAATTTATCCCCTTGGAATCACCCCTCCACCAACGAATCCAGTTAAGTGGGTGGAGACTGTTTCAACCATGTCTTGGTTCACTAGCATTTTTTCTAGGGCGTGTGCAAAGATACGTTGGAGGAGCTTCTATTGTCAACGAGCACCTTTCATACATGATATTCGGCTATGTCAATTTTAATAACAAGTGGGCAATCGAGTTTACCTGCCATTAGTGCATGCGGCGTGAGCTGTTCCAAGTCTTTTTTAGAGAAGGATATCTCTTGATCCAGGAAATCTTCCTCATTGACTAAAGTTGTGAAGCCTACGTATCTCCCTACCTGCATCTTACGGGTTATCCTTTCGTGCCCTTTAGCCGAATCAGGACCAGCTGGCCCTCCGTTAATTATATTGATCATTCCTCTAGTTGGAGCATTGGCGATCACTCTTCCACACTCGCTAGGAGCTTCGATAGCCCTCTGCTTGTCCCGTCTGGGCGAACGAGATTGATCCCTTCAAGGCAAGCAGGATCTATCATCCTTGTCACTCTCCTCATTTGAGCTCCTCACGAATTACACCAACTTTCCTTCCTTTATCAACCTTTCAATTTCATCTTTTAGGTCAGTACACTCATCGGTCTTATGTCCCGACTGTCGGTGATATTCGCAGTAGTTCCTTGAAAATTTCATTCCCCTACTCTCTATCAACTTCCTTGGCTCCTTTAACCACATGTTCTTTTGCGCCACCGCGAATACGGTCAGGATCCCCCTATTTAGGGGAGTATACCTCTTAGGGGATTTGTCTCTGCATTTGCCCCATCCTTCATTTCCTTGTGTTCTGTTCTGGGTCTGATACGGATTCTGCTTGGTAGCCATCATATTATCTTGATAAACTGTATCATACGCCATTGCGTTGATCTGATCGATCGTTGGGGATCTGAGCTTGATTAGTTCTGCCGCAAATCTCTTATGCGTCGTCGTGTTGAATAGAATGAGAACCACTTAGTCTCCTTTCAGCTCGTCTACCTTGAGCAGTTCCTCGTTGAACCTTTTTATGAAGTCCTCAAGGCTTTCTTTATCTCTTTACTGCATTGTATTTAAGTGGTTTATATTTGTCCTCATTCTCTTTTGGCTGGAGAACTGGCTTTCTAGCTTTTGTCTCATCTGTTCATGGTTGGTTATAGACCCAACCTCTATCCTTGTAAACCAGCCAAAGGCCGTCCCGGTTAGGGTTGTGGCCAAAATCTTTGCTTGTATGTTCTCTAGAAACCCGTGCAGGTTCAAGACACTATCCACGTAGTATAACTGCTCGGACGGGTCACTCTTCCCATCATATGCTTTCAGAATAGGGATCTTATCTCCCTTCTGCGGTACTTCTGTTTCAATTTCCACGCTGAACGGGGTCAATCTCCTGTGACCCCTTGCTAAAGCTAACTTTCGACCTACCTCTGCTTTCTCTCGGTCCAACTCCTTCATTCTTTTTGCTATGTTCCTCCTGTCTATCCTTTGGTTGGGACGGCCCTCCTCGGGAACTCTCGACCGTGGGCGCTCCCTCCTAGATTCTCCTACTTCTTCACACTCATGTGCCCTAGACCCAACTCTGGGACCTCTCGCCCTGGATTCCTGAGGTTGTGGAGGCGGGTCACCAGCACCCTGATTGAGTAAGCAGGGTAGCATGGTCCCCAAGGCGGCGGTCAGAGTTGCCTGAACGGTGGCATTGATTTGTGCCATGATCTTCGATAACAGGATATGGGGGTTCGCGGGTGCGGGCTCGCGTGCCGCTGGAGGTTGAGGGTGAAAGGACTTATTCTGCTCCATCTCGGGTTCGTGCACTTGGACTGGCAGAGGTGGTGCACTCCTCGCTACCGAGTTGTCAACAACTGGTCTTGAAGATTGTGAACGGATCATCCTGCGCTACATCCTAGCGTCTTTGTCTGGGAATGTGGTGTTCCGACAGATGGCGCCACTAGTTTGACAATAGATCGTATATATATGATGAGGTGGGATATTACAAGTGTTGTGCCACGATTCTATTACAAGCTAAGTCCACTCTAACTATGGCTAGTTCTAAGTAGACTTGGTTCAGAACACCTCATATTGACGATTGGATACACTGCTGGATGTCGAGGGCCATATCGAATGTGACGTCGAAGGTGATATCGGGGATGATATCGAGGACCTTCTATGTCGATGGTGATGTCGGTGGTGATGTCGGGGGTGACGTCGAGTATGATGTCGGATATGATATCAGATGGTATGTCGATGATATATATCAGGTGTTATATCTAAGGTGATATCGAGGATGCTCGATATCGGGTGTGCAATGTATGGGGATAATTAAAGCTTAACTTTATTAGCGAAATCCCGGTATTTATAGACTTCGGGATGCGGGGACCGTACACGTGACATACACGTGAGTTGTACCATATCAAATATTACATTCGATATGTACATCGGGGCCCATTCCGATATAGACTAAATATGGGCATTGCTAACATTTAAATTTCATTATAGAATTCAGCAACAAGGATCTTTTTAATCATATGAAAACTAATTCGGATCCATCCGATATTTGGTGACTTTTTTCTGCTTTGGTTGTTACTAATACTTACTCCGGGATAATTTTTTTCCCCGGTTACTTTATGGTTAACTTTGAGAATTTAGTCGAATATCGTTTGTTGGAATTCTTGCACGTGCACACACATTGACACATATATAATTCAATTTTTTATCATAACAATGAAATCATTAGTTTCAAGTATGTTATATATAGGTAAGAATTATACTAATTATTAAAAAAAGGCAGAAATGCTAAAAATGCCCGTTATCTTTTCTTAAATGCCCGATAGACTAATTAGGGCATTTTTGATGCCACGTCGCCAATACCCGCCTACGTGGCAAAATATGCCCTGCCACATGGATTAAATAAAATAAAATAAAATAACATTATTATACAACTAACGTATACGTATGTTATTGTACGATATGTATCACTACCTATAAAACTTATACGCGTTGTAAAAACATCCCGCCACATAAAATTCCTAAATCCACTCCCGACCACATGAGCCCTAATTAGCTTCTCACAATTTTGTCCGAAATTCGCAATTTCGTGTTACAATTAACCACTCTAAACAACAACCCAAGTATCTCCACTGTAAAAATGGTGATTCTTAGGCCGTCACGGAGGATTCTTGCTTTTTCGCCTAATTATCGTAAGTTTTATATTTAAGTTCGATTTGTTAAGATTTCTTGAGTAGTTTACTCTTAGCTTAATCTTCGTTTAATGTTAGGTTAATGTGGCAGGAGAGTCAGTTTAATGTTAGTTTAATGTTACTTGTATTTTAGCTCTCCCCCATACCCGTATTTTGTATTTTAATCTTAGTTTAATGTTTAGTAAACCTAAGTGACACATTTCTTTCTTGCAACAGCTCTAGAGAAGAGATGTATTACACTAACCTTATTTCAAGGTGGAGTGTTCAAATTAAGTCAACGTCCTGATTACAAAGGAGGATATTGGTGTAAATATGACTATGTGGAGCTTGGCAAGCTTTCAATAGATTTTTTAGAAAATGTATATGCCATTAAGGAATTGATTGGACATAAGAAATTTTATTTGAGGGTAAGGGGTCAATTTGTGTTGATAGTGGATGATGAGACAGTGAAGAATGTAGGTGAGGCTGTTAATGGTTTTTCTAGTAGTTGGTCAATTTACATTGATAATCACAATGATGATCAGAGTGTACCAGCTAAAGTGAATGGGTGTTGGAGTGTTGTGGGCAACCTTAGCAGAGGAGTGTTGGAGGGTTATGAAATCCCTGATGATTATATTGTTTCAGATGATGATTTAGGAGATGGTTGTGGAGAAGGTTTAGGTCAGGGTGCTGGTGTTGATGATACATCACAACCTAATAATTTGGGAGAGAATACAACTGATAATGAAAGAACTGATGCTACTGGGAAACCTACTGGCAAATTTGGAAGAAATAGAGAAAAGAATGTAAGATCAACTGCTAATGGGTCTAGAAACCAGAGTACTACCAATCAAGGTGTACCAGCTGATGACATTGGGGAAAGAGAAATGCCTTGGCAAACTGATAGTGATGAGACTTGGAATGCTGAAGAAGATCTTCATAATGCCACTGAGAATTGTGAGGACTTTTGGGATTCTGACACTGATGATATTGATGTACTCACATGTAATGAGGAGTTTAAATGGGACCATACTTTCCAATTTCATGATGAAGACAACCAGGGGGATAGACCAATAATTTTTAATGATGATGAGATATTTAACCCTTGTTTTCAGTTGGGAATGTTGTTTAGAGACAAGAAACAAATAAATTTTGCAATCAAATCTCATGCAATTGCGACTAGACAGAGTCTAACAATAAAAAAAAGTGATCCATCCCGCGTTCATGCAATGTGTATTCATGATGGTTGTAAGTGGAGAATAAGTGCACTTAAACTAAAGACAGAGGATACATTTTAGATAAGAAACTATGAACCACTCCACAGCTATAATGAAACACATCATGTGATAAATATGAAGTCAACATGGTGGTTGAAAGGTATATACATGTGTTCAAAACTGATCCTTCCCAGAAATCAGAGGCTTTCATGCATGATTGTATAAGGGAATTGAGGGTTGACATATCTATCAACCAGACATACAAGGCAATAAGATTGGCATTGGAAAGGCTAGAAGGCAAACCTGCATATCAGTTCACAAGGCTATGGGACTATGCTGATCAAATAAGGGCTGCAAACCCCGGTTCTACTGTGATTGTAGGCTTGGATGAAACTGGACAGAACAAATTCAGTTGCATGTGTGTGTGTGTTCGAAAGCTTTGAAGGAAGGCTACAAGAATGGGTGTAGGACTTATATTGGGCTTGATGGAGCACATCTCACTGGACCTAATGGTGGTGTTCTATTAACTGCAGTAAGTCTTGATGCAGTTAACAGTTTCTATCCTATTTCCTATGCAGTTGTGTCTGTAGAGAATATGGTTAATTGGTTGTGGTTTTGGGGAGCACTTAAGGAAGATTTACAGTTACACTCCCATCAGAATCTGACACTCATGAGTGACAAGCATAAAGGACTAATACAAGCATGCAATTCTCTCTTTCCAGCAGCCACACACAGGTACTGTGTAAGGCATATGATCCATAATTTTGCCCATGCTGGATTCAAAGGTTTGCCTTATAGTGATTTAGTGTGGAATGTTGCCCATAAAACCACCAGAGCTGAATTCCATACTGCAATGCTAAAGATCAAAGCTAAAAGTTATAGGGCATTCAAATGGTTTGCTGACAAGCATCCATCTGCATGGTCTAAAGCGTACTTTGAGACAACATCTTGCACTGACATTAATGTGAATAACACTTGTGAAACATTTAATGGAGTTCTGCTGCCAGCCAGAGAGAAGCCAATCATTACATGATTGGAGTGGATAAAGGTATACTTGATGCAAAGATTGGCAATAAATAGAGACAGGGCAATTGGAAAATGGCCCCTACAAAAGCGAGTTAATCAACTAGTGCTGCTTGCACCTAAAGTGCATAAGGAAATTCAGAAGTTGAAGGTATCAGATTGTGTTCCTGCCAAGTCAGCTGATCTGCATTACCAAATCACACTTTTAAGTGGGACTGGAGGTCCATATATTGTCAATCTGAAGGATAGAAAATGTTCATGTAGAGTATGGGACTTTATTGGAATGCCATGTAGGCATGCAACTTGTGCCATCCTTTATAAAGGAGAGCAAGTTACATCAAGGCTTTCAACTTGGTATGACCATCAAATGTATTTGAATGCATATGAGCCTGTAATATATGGAGTGACATGCATGGAGATGTGGGCAAATGGTCCCATTATACCACATTTACCCCCAAATTTTGGAACACGGTCTGGAAGGCCAAATAAAGCAAGAAGGAGAGGGTCAGGTGAACCTCCACCTGTTAAAACTAGAAAGAAAAGTTTGACTAAGATGCTAAGACAACAGGGAGGGAATAAATGCACTAAATGTTAAAAACAATGACACAATACAAAAACTTATGGTAGAAGGAGTTTGAATGTTGAGAATCTTATTGATACAAATCAGCCCGTGAGTGTCCTAGTAATGTGTTGTTTTTTTATGCTTTTATTGATCAATCTAAAATCTGAACTGAAATCTAATTGGTTGTTTGATAGAGAGTTACTGAGAGTGGAGGTCCATCATTTCACTCAAATGTTCAGACTGAAGAACCAACTGGAACTAACATGGTTCCAGAACATCCAGTAGATAAGACACCAGTTGTATCTATCAATGCTACAGAGCAGTAAGTAGATAAAACTCAAGTGAGATTACCATTGGATATGGACCAGAGAACACCTGACACAACAGTTGGATCAAGCATGGCTACTGAGAATAGAGCCCCATACACTCCAGTTGGTACAAGCATGGATACGGTGCAAACTGCCCATAAAACTCCAGTGGGATCATCAAACATGAATCCTCAAAGTATATATAAGACTCCAGTTGGATCAACCATGTCACATAAGCAGGGTGTATATAGGACTCCAGTGGGATCAAACAAGGATAAAATGCAAAGCATATACAAAACACCAGTTGGATCTAGTATGTTTACAGATCAGAGTGTACCTCAAACTCCAGTTGCCTCAAGTATGTCTAAAGATCAGATAGAACCTCCAACACTCAGAGCCTTTAAAACTCCATTGGGATTCTCCTCAACTCCAACAAATGTGGATACCATGATGCCAAGTTCAAATAAAAGGAAGTTGTCTGATATCAATGAGTCAAGTGTTGTGAAAAAGGTTGGTGTATCTGGGATAAACATCACACCATTTGAACAATTACAAAAAATGATGAATGGCACACAACAACCTCCACAAAAGATATTGAAGACAAAGCCATGTCCAGAAGTAAGAATTCTATACTATATAATAGTCACTATCTTAATTCATACTCCATTTGTCTCTTAATACAATCTATTGCACATATTACTCCAATTGCATTTCATGAAAATACTATGACTTCGAATCCTCAATCAGTTGGATCAAAGAAGGAGATTTCTGCTGGAAATCAGAAACCACCAGTACCAATCAAGATAGAAAGCTATAATAGTACTAAACAACCTCCACCCAAACAAAGGAAGCCAAGGAAGCAAAAAGAGGTATTATACTAAAACCCAAGCCTCTTTCTGGTATTGGTGTTTTGAAGTGTGGCTAATTGTTTTTAAAAAAATGACACATAAAAGTGATTGAATATGAGGACAGTGAAAATGATCTAACAATTAGTTCCAAGAGTTGGTTAGCTGATGTCTTACCCAAGAATATAAGACAAAATCCCCCAGAGATGATTACACAATTAAGGGACTGTAATAACACTCCATCATTCACTCAGCAAGTCAACTACAGTCAACATCCACAAGACGGAACGAAAAATCCACCAATTAACATTCAGGTTCAGGTATCCGCCCCAACTTTTATGAGTGGAGGGAAAAAATTTGTCAAGATTGTCGACCTATCAAGTGTGGTTAGGAAACTGAATGACAAGGATGGGAAGGAAGAAAGGAAAGGAAAGGTGTCTGCAAAGGAAAAGGAAAAAAGTGAAGGGCAATGGCAATCAAGACAAGGGAAAAGGGAAGATGTAACATCTAATGCCACTTCATTTTGCACAAAAACATTGACATTTTAGTCACATAATATATGTGATTTTCATTTTGTACACATAATGTATGTGATCAACAACATTACCAGCACCATGATTCTAAGTTATACCAGCAGCATGATTCGAATGTATATACAGTAACATGATTCGAAGTTAATCAGTAACAACACCATGAAAAAATCAGCAGCAAAGCGTGCAGATAAACATTACGTGCCAGAAATAGATAGAATAACAGAGATATGAAGTAATCAAAAGTAAACCATGCATAACCTACATAGAACACATGATTCTAACTTCAACCAATGTAACCCAAAAGTGGTGAAGTTAGATACTACATATCAAAACAACAAAAACAACATACTAAAAATTGTTCAAAAGTAAGTAACAACATCTGAAAACTCCAAGAGACTAACCTTCATAAAAAATAAGCCCCTTTGTCGAAGCGGTCAAACTTCGTCACCACCCTGATCTTCTGGACATGCAGCTTCTTCACCTTGAAGCAGTAGCAGAATCGGTCATAGTCCTTGAAACCTTCTTCAGCAAACTTGCGGTCGATCGGGATAGGCTGCAATAATAACAAGTACTTGTAAAAACAAAAATAATAACTAAATAAGCAAGATGTTCCACAATCTAACAATTAATGGACTTACTTGTTTCATGAACTGCTGGTACTTTGTCTGGTGTAGTGTCACTTGACCGTTCCCAGGGTTGAACTGCACACTTGGATAGGCCCAAAAGTTGTGGAACAATTTAAGCTGGAACTTCATGATCATCAACCTCTCCTTCACCATCAATGGTGTCACCTCCTTCCTCGTGCGTTCGGATAGGTTAACCGCAAGCTTCTCAAGCATAACCTGTAATTGCTGCTCATTAAACCGTATCCCTTCTCCCATCAGATCTTGGAGTTTACGAAGAATAAATCGTTCATCAGAAACAGAGAAATCGACAAAGTTCATGAAAGGTACAACTAAGAAATCTTGTAAAACAAAAACATTAGAGTCAGAAAGATTTTGGCTACTAAGACAAAGAGTATGGAGAGGAAAGTGAAGATATTGTAACCTTCGTAGTATCGTACACCTCCTTCAACTTGCTTGCGCTTGATGCCATAAGTACCTTTTTTTAAGAGATGGATAGGAAATTGATAAAGGTGATCTGATTGTGTTAGGGTTGAGTGTATTTATGTAAGGCAAGTGAAGAGACACATGTTATTACTACGTTATTAACAACCCCACCGCTCCACCTGACATTCCGTCGAATCGTTACTAATTACTAATTACTAAATATTTTATTGTTTTTTATTATTACTAACAATTGCCTCGGTTATGTGTCTTGACTTGCTTCCATACATCAATTTCCGCTTACCCTCCACTGAGTGACCTACTAATGGTATATTAATTAGTTGCAGATTTTGTCTTGCATGATCTTTTGTTGGAAATAAAAGATTGTCACATGTATATAGATGATAAATCAGAAGGGAAATCATTATAACAAGGAAAATCAACATATTACAACCTTAGATTTGAAAAAATTATAACAAGGGAAATCAACCTAGTACAACCTAAGATCACATTAACTTAACACCAACAAAACTCCAAGAATACTAAATTACCTTAAACAAAGTCACACACTTAATTCTAACATATAGAAACATACTCCAAGTACAACATTCAAACAAATCGAGATATCAACACCAAAATCAGAAGTACAACCACCATAGACAATTTTCTATTCTTGCGCTTCAAATTACCCGAATATTCTTCAAGTTCTTCGATCTTCTTATTAAGACTAGTCTTAATAATCTCAATTTTCGCAATTTTCTTTTGCATCTCTGTTTGGAGTCCAGAATTACGAGACTCCTTCAATCTTGCTTCCAAGGCTTCAATTCGCCTACTCATCCGAGGTATCACTACCCTCGCGCGCTCGCATAGAGGATCATCAACCCAAAACCTCACCCACAACCAAATTTAGTACCTTTT
This sequence comes from Linaria vulgaris, assembly GCA_948329865.1. Lineage (NCBI taxonomy): Eukaryota > Viridiplantae > Streptophyta > Magnoliopsida > Lamiales > Plantaginaceae > Linaria > Linaria vulgaris. The sequence continues at coordinate 90,051,509 of OX415253.1, forward strand.
GAGCAACCGGTAAAACGGCGTCCAGGATTAGCGTTGGTCATGGATGTCCTCGTCACTGCCCGTCTTCCGCACCATCAATCAATATCAGCGACATAACTGGTTTCAGACATTGGTATGACGAAATGATTGAGGTTAATTGGGTGTGTAAGAATGTGGGGGAAAATTTAGGGTTCTTGATACTAGGCGGGAATGGAATGGAATAGGTTATATTTTGCGCCTCTATATATTAATTATATTCGTGTATTCAAAGTGTACAAATGTATACGTTAGTTGTATAATAACGTTATTTTCAAGTTTTTTTAATTTATTCCACGTGGCAGGGCGTATTTTGCCATGTAGGCGGGTATTGGCGACGTGGCAACAAAAATTCCCTAATTAGTCGATCGGGCAGTTTAAGCAAAGATAACGAGCATTTTAACCAAAAGAATAAATAAAATAAAGGACAAAAACTAAAGTGAGGCAAAGATAACGGACATTTTTAGCATTTCTACCTTAAAAAAAGGTAAGAATTATACTGAGTCAACATGTGAATCGTGTCCGGTCTCTAAAAATTAGTTCATAGTTCATACTCTAGAAAACAAACTACGTTTTCAACACCATATTATTCGTCGTTCTATGAATTGTCTTTGAATGTATAGAAATCTATAGTGAACTTTTAATCTATTATAAATTACCAGCTCTAAATTGTTGATCTTCCATTCAAGTTTGAATACATGTCTTATTTTTTTGTCCGTTGTGCTTGTCTTTAGAGTGCAAAGTTCTCATAAATCAATAAATTACATTGTTTAATGCAACTTGTAATATATATATCCAAATCATAACCACTATTTTCGATTATATACCGAATAGGCGAATACAAAAATGGTATAAAATTAGCAGCAATAGTACAAGTTTTGACGCGAATTAAGTAGGGAAACGTGGCTTGCTCGAAAAAATTTCACATTTGACGCGTAATTATACTAATTAGTATGGCCTAGTAGATAAGAACGTGGAACCAACCAAATAACTTGAATATAAATACAATATATTATTATAGTTGTCAAGTCACATGCCCCATAACTCCATAAGAAAACGATACAACAAAGTGACAAACCCGCCACTGATTTTAAAAATCAAATTGAAGTCAAACTAAACTTAATTACTCTTAAGCATGGTGCGTGCATATTTGGCTTCTTAACTGCAAACTCCACAAAATAATATAAAAGTTGTAACAAATATCATCCAAATTGTAATACATCATCCGCCCTCCTTCATATACAAGCACACCTGTAAATATTTGTATACATAAATTGTTGAAAATTTGAAGATGATAAGAGTTGGGAAAATGGTGGAATTGATGGAACAATACGTTTTAATAATCGAAAGAATGAGAGATGAGCTATTTTTTCTTTCAAGAAGGGTTGGTTTTCAGTTCTTAAGGGCGCTCCATTCTCCGTCAACGTCTTATACTTCTTCTTCTTCTTCTTCTGATTCTACTTCATTTTTTGTTTTCTTTTAGTAAATTTGGTTCTTTTTTATCATTGGATCATCTTGAGAAAAGATACATGACTTTTTTGTACATTAATTGATTTTGAAGGTGTTTACTTTCCCGAATCTTATTCTGGATAGATGCTTTGATCTTCGTTTTTTTTTTCTTTGTCTATATATACTTTTTGGAACATAATCCTTAAGTTTTGGTTGCTGAATTCAACGTTGTTCAGTATGGTGATTTCGTGTTTTCTATCTCGCAAGAAATGTAGTTTATGTACACCCATATTTCTTGTTATTTTTATAAGACTGAATCATAAAGTAAATGTTGTAGTTTTTGGATATGTGTTGAATGTTGGCTGCATTGAGAAATTGAACCAAATATGCACTTATTAGACTCTGTTGTTAATTTACTAAATGTAAATTACAAGTTATAGATTATGGATTATAAAGTCCAGTGAGATTAATTCAATAACTACGTCTTATGGTGCTTGTTGACAACAAAATGACATAGACACTACTATACCCTTATTTTTTTTTAATTTACAATACATGACACAGTTAAGTTACCACTGCACTCTTATATTAAAACTTGCACAAAGAATAGTTTGAAGTCCAAGTAAATTATAAAAGAAACATTATTAGATTCAAAACTAAGTCACAAGATTGTAGAGATTCAAGTTCACTCATAAGGTTTGTATTTTTTGATAAAAAAGGTATTGATCAAAATTTTTGTTGCATTTCAACATATGAAATTGTATGCCATCACGGCCTTTGCTTTTTCTTAACTTCGAATTATTCTCAAGTATGTGTCTAAACAATGAAGAAGAAAGAAGAGACGAGGTCTCAACACTCGGGCCCAAAACATTGAGACCAGCCCAATGGACTAAAAATCCGCATAAAACATATTGAAATGCTCGACATGTCTGACACGCACGGAAATTTCGGAGAGGGACTCCACTCCCCCGCGACTATAAATATCGTCGTCTCGAAGTCCGAGAGAGAGAGAGAAGTAATTGCACCCACACCTTAAGTAAACACATCGAGCATTTACCGTCAACGTATTACACATCGAGCATCTTCCTTCGATATCCCAAAACTCTAGACATCCCTAAATCCTCGACATTTCTAGATCCCCGACTTCCCTCAATCCTCGAAGTCCCAAGATCCTCGACATCGCGAGATCCTCGACATCCCTGGATACTCAATATTCCTGAATCCTCGACATCGGCGAATCAACGACATCCATCACTACCAGTAAGGTCATCGGTAAAGGATCTCAATAGAGTTGTAACTAGACCCATTCTACCTCCTTCCAGTAGCACATTTGTTCCGAATAAAACTACAATGGAATCTTGTATAGGATAATGGTTTAGCATAGTCTATACAAGATTCCATAGATTTTATTACGTGTACCCAGATGAATTTGTACTGAATTAGTCTGCATCAAGAGTAGAAAGCTTACTGTTTGTTATGATTTCCAAATCCAACAGTGCACGTCCCATGAGAGTGCTTAGTTTATCTATCACGAACCGTCATAAAGAGCACTAGAATACAATAAAATGAATTATGAGATACATTCAAGGAACCTTAAGTGTTGCTTAATGTCATAAAGAATTCCAAAGACTTGGCAGAATTGTTAAGGGTGCTAATCCCTCATTCATCACACTTATCCCAAAAGTTACCAATCCACAAACCTTAAACGAGTTTAAACTTATTTCTCTCATCGGGTGTATCTATAAGATCTTGGCGCAGGCATTAGCCGAGAGACTTATGAGAGATATGAAAAAACTTATCCTAGTTGAACAAATGGCCTTCATTGAGAAAAGGCAGATCATTGATTTTGTACTTATCACTAACGAGGTGATTGATGAGGTTAAGCGGAAGAAGAAGCAACGTGTGGTGCTAAAAGTTGATTTTGATAAGGCATATGATTTTGTTAGTTTGGATTTTCTTGATAATATGATGCATGGTTTGGGTTTTTGCGAGCAATGGAGGTTATGGATCAAAGAGTGCCTTCGCAAAGTACTACATCAATGTTGGTTAACAGGAATTCTATGTGTGATTTTTGTTGCGACGAGAACTTCGGCAAGGGATTCCTCTTTCCACGTTCCTCTTTTTAATCATTGTAGAAGGGTTGAAGGCAAAAGCGGAAGGGCTTACATCGGGTGTAAGAGTGGGAGTTGATGAGATTTAAATCACTCACAACCAGTTCGTTGATGATATAATCTTCTTTGTGGAAAATAACGAACAAAATATTCGGACCCTTAAAAGCATGTTGCCCATGTTTGAACTTACTTCAGGAATGAAGGTGAACTTTGCTAAAACCAAGATTGCCGGTATTGGTGTGGAGGCGAAAAGGATGAGGATGTATGCTGATATTCTCAATTGTCGCATTAGATCTACTCCTTTTATCTATCTGGGTGTGCTGGTGAAGGCTAGTCCGAGAAAATTTTGGCTTGGGATTCTTCTGTTAATGTCATGAATACGAGACTTCAAGGATGGAACCCTCAAGATATCTCTTTGGAAGGAAGGCATGTCTTACTTAATGCAGTGTTTGGCTGCACTTCCATCATATTTATTTGCATTTTACAAGGCGCCGAAAGGAATTATTTGCAAACTCACTTGTCTTCAAAGGAACTTCTTGTGGGATGGGAAGGAGAGTAATACCATGTGTCAAGTGGGATACTATTTGTAGGAGATAGGAGAATGAAGGGCTAATGTTAGGGTAAATGGAGGTGATGGTTCTCCATTGAAGAAAATGTTCTTTGGAGAAAAGTTATATCCTCTTAAATGGTGGGCTTCATGATAGACAACATTCTGTTTCTACTTCTCAAAAATAATGGATTAGTTTTTTTTTGGTGGAAAGACGTTCAATCCATTTTTTGGATCCACCAAAGGGGGGGTTGGTTTCATATGGAGTCTATCGAATGGGTTGGTTTCAAATGTTCTTTTACAGTGTTTGGTTCATAATTTAAAATAAAAAAAAATATTTATTTTAAGCTAGTAACCTCCACAATCTAGAAGTTGTTCCAGTATAAAATTTTTACAGTTTTTAAATTTTTAGATTTTTTTTCAAACTCTATCAACTTATGACTTATATATATGTATATATATATATAGTCTTAATCGAATTATGGATATTTAGAATGGTAAAAGCATGAAACACGAGAAAGTAAAAGGACACATCCAATAAAATACAAACAAACACTAATAGTAATACCACCACCACCCCATCAATTTCCAACAAAGAGAGAATATCAAATCAAACTACACTACTTGGTTAAGGAGAAGACAAATCGTCACTCTCTCTCGTTTTCCTCAAGGTATATACATACGGATTATTATTATCTTTCAATTAATTCCATTTTATTTTTATTTGTTGTTGATTTCATGCACTAGTAAAATTACTCACTATTTATGATTGTGTTTTCTGAAATCAGGGTTTTGTTTGTTCTTCACTGTTTATTATGATACTGAAATTCATTGATTGATTTTTGTTTATTAGCAGCTCAGAAAAAAATGATAGGGTTGGGTTCCATGAGAATTGGGGCTGGTGATGGCAACTCAAACTCATCATCCTCTTTCTCTAATTTATCAGCTTTAGCCCCACCCTTCACTGTTCATAGACTAATAAACCCTAATCCCAATTTAAATCCCAATTCGCAATACCCGGAACCACCTTATTGGCAGTATCCCGTCCCTTCCGCCCCTGGATCCGACCTCGCGCCGCTATCTGATAACTATCCGGCTTCTGTTTGTCCCCCGACTACTACTACTACCCGTTGGTCTGGTCTTGGTCCTGTGGACCAATACTTGGGCGATAAATTTGGTTATGGCGGTGGGGTTGATCCTTATTATGCGCCTTATGTGCCCCCCTTGGTTGGTGAACATAGCCCATTGGTGAAGGACAATGAGCCTCGTTATGATGCTGTATCCACTACTCAAACTGATTCTGTACGAAGCTTGTATGACGTGGAGTATAGACCTCAATGGGCGGATAATTTGGGGTTTGACTATGGGAAGCGGGCTAAAAGACTGGAAGCTGACGGGAACTTAGTGTCTGAGAAACCGGTTTTTGGTGATTCACATACTTTCGGTGATGGATTTAAACCAGGTATGGCTTTAACTTTTGTTTGATGGGAGGTGTTCGATTTTTGTTGTTGTTGCGTGTGGATATAGTTTAGACTTGTCTGTATATGTAGTTCCTGCGTTTTTTTTTTCTTTTTTCTACCAATGGTTTCAAAATCTTGTTTCTCTGGAGTAAGCTCTTCTGTTTTGTTAAATATGAATACTCTGGGGAAAGATGAATTGGTTGAGCAAGTCAGATACTGCAACCTGAGAGAAAATATATTAACATAACAAAGAGAATATAAACGTGATGGATATGTTTGTTGGCTTTAGAGATTGTGGATATGGTTTATTGTTAGGAAAGAATCACTAGTCAATCGAAAAATAGCTTAAATAAAAAAGATCTGTTGTATGTAAGCTAGTTATACTGTCTTAATTGCCTCGGTAGGTAGATGACAGAGCAGCTTCATTTAAGCTAGTAAAACCACATGAAGGAGTACTGAATGGAAACGTTTATATGTTCTAGTACGGATTACGTAATTCAATTCTTTAGTGATAAGGAACGAAAGTTATCTAGTGAGCTCAGCATGTGCATGTAATGAAAGAGTCTTAGGATCAAGCAGCTCAGAATATGATTGACATCTTTAATTTGAAGTTCACCGCACCAGTTTTGTACATTTTGGAGTCATTACTGTTGTGAGAAGTATAAGATTTTTTATGAAGTAGAGATTGGACGAGATGCTGATATATTCTATTGGAGATAATTCCATATGCTTCGCAAGATATATGCTATGCTGCTCAATGTTAGTACATAAGCTTGTATGTAACTTCATGTACCTTGGCTTGACACCATCATAGCAATTCATAGCTAGAAATTGCAGAAACTGCCCAACTTGCCCTACTTTGTGTGCATATGTCTTGCATCTGTAGATAGGTGGTGTTGGCATGTGTATCTTATATATATATATATATATATATATTGATTTGATGAATTCAGGAGGAAATGGCATTGGATTCAATTACGCGTACAAACAAGATAAAGGCTTTTCCTATGATGTATTCAGTCAGGCTTCTGAGACAGAAACCAAAACTGAAAATGTTGGCAATCATGGCCATATGGAAGACAGGTCATGTCTTGAGCTAAATCTTAGCTACCTTCCTCGTGGCTCAAGCGAAAGACCTACGATGACATCCAATGCAGCCTATCCCGAATCTCACTCGGTTGTCCTGCCCAATGATATACCCTATAGTTTCTCAAATTATCAACACATTGGCAGTACACCTGAAAATATTGTTGGTTCTACTGATTCTCTCTTTTCGTGTCCAGTATCAGTAATGAGGTCTTCTCCAGCAGTGGTCATTAGGCAGCCACCTACTGTTAGTGGTTCATGTGGACAAAACATTGTTGCTCGTACACATGCACAAAGTGACGGTGTTATTTGTCCTCAGCTTGGGCATTTTGATTATTCCAATTTCTCAGCGAGGAAGGATCTTGGCAAAAGGTCAAGCTCTGAGATCGAAGGAAATTCGTTTGACACAGAATTATTTCACCTTCCCAAGCAAGATAATGGTCAGATTTCCAAACTTTCATCTCCACTGAAGGAAGTGTCGAGTCCACTGCATGTCAATAATACCTCTGATCGAAAGGTTAACGTAGGATTTGTATCTCAATTACCAAGTACCACTGTTTCAAATTGCTTTGACTGTGTCCAAGTAGTTACCTCAACTATGGGATCTTCAGATTCCACTGACCATCACAACTTTGCAGTGGATTCGCCCTGCTGGAAAGGAGCACCATATTCTCTAATTTCTTCAGTTGATCTTGAAGCTGGCACCTCCAGTCACTTTGAGAAAAGCTCTTTTGAGTTACATGGCTTTGATCATGAAGTCGAATCAGCAATTGATTCTATGAAAACTTCTTCCGAAAGGGCTTGTGAATCCAACAAGAACGCTGACTATGATTGTGCAACAAATGGTATAGCACTCACTTTAGGCGGGTTTCTTGATGCTGTTTGCCCAACTGGAGAAGAAACTTCCTCAAATGCTGCAAAACCTGGAACTAGGACTTCAAGTGTGACCAGCAGTTTAGGTATTAAGGCAAGTAACGAACCCAATAGGACAACAAAGGAACCTGGCTTCCCAAATAACTTGCAGAGTGGTTTTGAAATGAAAATTTCAGACTTTGACTATTTCTTTGGTGAAGAAGATACTGGTATGGCTCTTAATGATGCTGCTGAAGGTGGTGTTATTGCAGTTGATGCTGCGGAGAAGGTTCTCGCCTCACCTTCTTCTCAAGAAGATCCAAGCGAATCGTCTAAATTACGGCCAAATCCGAAATTGGACGTGCCAACGGTGATTCGGGCTATGCATAATCTTTCAGAATTGCTTCTGTTTCATATTTCAAATGATCGATGCACTCTGAAAGAAGAATATACTGAGACTCTGAAGTACATAAGAAGCAATCTTGATTCATGTGTGAGTAAGAAAATCATCCAAGCAACTACTGAGCCGGAACAGAACAATCCATTAGGAAATATGTCCAAGAAACTTTGGAGATCTCCTAGTGTGGTAACGTCATTTATGGATTTACATATTCTGCGAAGATCTGCGTTATCCTTTTCAGAGTCAAAATAATTTGAGCACTATGGCTAAAATTTTGCATTGGCTTTGTCATACCTTCTAACATCTTGTTACCTAATCCTGGGTTTCTCTTTAAAGTCTGTGCATCTCTTTGCGAACCAATATCCCTGCTTTTGATATTTCCTTTCGTGTAAAATGAAATTTTGTTGCTCCCTTGATTGAAAATCAACACTTTTTCCCTGTCAGAGTACAAATTCGGGCAGTCCTCACAAGACAGATGTGACCAAGGGCATTCAGCTGGGTTTCTGTGATACGCATCCCGAAAGGAGAAATGGCAAGTTTCCAAATACGAAAGATGAAAAATCTCCAATTTTTTTACCCCCTGGGCATGATTTGGACATAACTAGAGATGACGATATGACAAAGGTTTGCTACTTACTTGTTGCTAATTTTGAAAGTCGTTTCTTGCAAATGTTAAATTTAAACTATACTATGATCAAGTACGTACTCTGCCATTGATTTGGAATGGAGTTTTGGCTTGCAGGCTATAAAGGTAGTCCTTGATCAGAACTTCATCTCCAATGACGAAATGCAGCCAGAAACACTTCTCTTTAAGAACTTGTGGCTTCAGGCAGAAGCCAAACTGTGTTCCACCAGCTATAAAGCTCGCTTTGACCAAATGAAGATTGAGATGGAAAAACTAAAACTGAAAGGACCAAGAGGTTAGATTTGTATTTGGATTATCATCTAGTCAGCATTACTCTGCTTACTATTAATCCTTTTAAATGTTTTTTAGAAGTTGACAATGTGGTGGAAATGGTGTCTAAAGCTTGCATTTCTCCTGACCCGTGCACTGCATCTAAGCCAGTTCCTAAGGCTCACAATGTCACAACTATAAAAAACGGCGTAGACAACTCTCACGTGTCTCAGACAAGTGAACATGCTGATGATGCTGAGGCCTCTGTCATGGAAAGATTCAGTATCTTGAAATCTCGAGAGGACAACCTGAAATCTGTAAATGTGGAAGTGGGAGAATCACCTGATATGGTTCTTGAGTCTCCTAGTTCTATTCTGGCCAGATTCCATATCTTGAAATCTCGAGAGGAGAAGCTAAAATTTGTAAATGTGGAAGAGGAACAACCGCCTGAAATTGTTGACAGTAATTCTGCTAGTTCTGTCATGGCCAGATTCAATATACAATCTATCAAGGACAACCTGAAATCTATAAATGTGGAGGGGGCAAAATCACCTGGTGCTGTTGATGGTGATTCTTCTAGTTCTGTCATGGCCAGATTCAGTATTCTGAAATCTCGAGAGGACAGCGTAAAACCAATAAACGTGGAAGAAGAACAGCAACCTGAGATTGGTGATGATGATTTTGCTGGCCAGAAGCGCCTTGTGCCGGGCATCAGTGACGTACCAGAAGATGAAATATTGAAGGTGGCTTTGAGACCTCATTTCATTCACCAAACCAATGGTACCAGTGAAGGCAATTTTGTCTCATGTATAGATGGTTCTGTATATGAAGCTTTAGATGAACTGAATCCCTCTGCTCCCAATTATTCAATGGTCCACTCCATCGACAACAGCAGGGTGGTGAACCAGTATTATCATGGATGGCATGATTCCTCTTCCGACTGGGAACATGTATTGAAAGATGAAGTTGCATGGAAATAAATTGTAAATGCCAGGCTTTTGTTGCTGCGAAGACGCAAGAAACCGTCTGTCTCGCTAATCATCGCTTCGTCTTCAAAATTTGTGAGAATGAATCTGAGATAAGGATTTTCTGTTAAGTAAACCTGAATATTAGTAATGTGGCTGGCTTGCGTATATAATGTAAAAATGGGTGCTTAATGTGTGACTGTAAAATACTTAAAACTCAAATGGTGGTTGCCTCACGTTTATGCTTTCCCCCTGCTATGTATGTGGGTGTTTGGTTACTTTATTTGACTGTCGATGTTAAAAATGTGGAGCTGGAGCTTAGTGGCTTCTTAGAGTCTGGTTGCACGGCATCGTATAGCTGCATAATGGTGTATGTTTTATGCTAAACTAATGTCTGGTAGTGACATTGCATTCTAGTTAAGCCAACTCGAGCCTGACTCGAGTCAACCCTGAACTATTTTGAATCAGAGTTATTTCTTGGTATGAATGTATGATTGGTTGAACTACTTGGAGCTCGAGATGAAACACCATTTTTTTCAATCGATTGCAGTACAGAGCACCTTTTTTGATTTTGCATTGTTCTTGGCTCAATTGTACATTACAATATCTATGTACACTGTGCAGTATGAACTCATAACTATGCATGAGTACGATATTTAAACAAGCCAAATCAAGTGAACAAAAGGATGCAGTTTTTTTCCATGTGATACCTTAAATTCAACCTCTTTTACTACTGGTTACCGTACAATTAAGCTAATCATTTTAAGATTCAAACAGTTCTTGTACATAGCTAGATATAGTTCTCAAATGACACTTGATTCATCGTAACGTCAAAGCCTTGCACAAGATTTAACTACTGGAAAACAATTGAAAGAACAAGTTATAATTGTATATTTTCAGTCGTGTAATAGATCTGTTTTAGCCTTTAAGCTTTTAGGAGTATAACATTATTATAATTTGCCTTGTTCAAAACCACAAATTATATTTTGGAAATCTTGAATAAATAACCTTTGTATAGATATATAGCTTCTGTACAACGCAGCAAGTCCTCAAGGAAACAAACATTGAAAAGAAAAATGAGTTCTACACAAGTTTTTGTGTACAGTGTTGTTTTCATCTCACTTTTCTGTAGTTGCGTTTATAATGCAGAAGCTCACCTTCAGGATGGTTTCTATCGACATTCGTGTAAAATGGCCGAGTCCATTGTAAAAGAAGAAGTTCATAAGGGAATTATTAAAGACAGTGGAGTGGCAGCTGGCCTTGTTAGAATGCATTTCCATGACTGTTTTGTCAGGGTAACAGAAAACTTTGTTTTTATCAACTATACAATATACACAAATCAAAGATTTTCCAAAACCTTCTATAGTGATCCATGAAAACAAGCAAAAATCCGCAAAAACTGTGAAATGGAAATCATAAACTTTCTTGCAAACCATCTTTGCGACTTAAAGAATCGTGTTTTATGTGTCATTCTGTAGGGCTGTGATGGCTCGGTGCTGATAGATTCCACATCATCAAACAAGGCGGAGAAGGATGCCGTACCAAATAATCCAAGTCTTCGAGGGTTTGAGATCATCGATAAAGTTAAGTCCAGGCTTGAAGCTCATTGTAAAGGTGTCGTCTCATGTGCTGATATACTAGCTTTTGCAGCTAGGGACAGCATCCAGATTGTAAGAAATTGATTAATATTTTTTATTTCATTCAGCCACAATTCAGTTCTCACATTTTTAATTAGCTTAACAAAGTGCAGAGTGGAGGACTTGGATATGGTGTCCCTGCTGGTAGAAGGGACGGTCGAACTTCTTTAGCTTCCGAGGCATTGGCAAACCTGCCACCTCCTACGTTAAACATCGATCAACTCACTCAAGAATTTGCAAAAAAAGGGCTTGACTCGAGAAGAAATGGTCACACTTTCTGGTAAACATATCGTGACTCTCAAATCTAATACATCTGAGAGATTTTATTGTTTTCTACCTAAATGATTGTACAATTGTATATGTAGGAGCGCACACCCTGGGGCGTTCTCATTGCACGTCTTTCACAAACAGGCTCTATAATTTTAGCAGAAACTCGAGGGCAGACCCAACTTTGGACCCAAGTTATGCTAGACAACTGATGCAACAGTGCCCGCTTAGGCCGGATCCTGATCTGGTGGTGCCCATGGATCCTTCCAGTCCTTACATAACCGATGCGGCGTACTACAAGAATGTTATAGCTACTCGAGGTTTATTTACCTCGGATCAGACTCTTATTACAAGGCCAGAAACACAAGCTCTAGTAGTTCGATATGCTCAAGATCGACACCTCTCGGCTAGTAAATTTGCTGCTGCAATGGTGAAGATGGGTAAGATAGGGGTGCTCACTGGTAATAAAGGCGAGGTTCGGGCAAATTGTAGAGTCATTAACAAGTCATTAAGTAGAAAATTGATGCTTGAGCTTTCAAGCTACCATACAAGAATTGTTTAATGTCACAAGTTTTTCATTCATCTTATTCTTTACTACAGTCAGTAGGCTTGAAAGAAAGTGTCTTATTTCTCAAATCATACCCTATCAAGAAATCCATCTGCGCCAAATTACCAAAAATCGCAGTGTTAGTAGCTGGCGCAAATGCCAAACACAAAGACCTGTCGCTAGTCTTAACGAACGCGTTAAAAGATCTCAACTTCACATCAGCCCCTTTAAAATGGACAGTGATGTCAGGAACTTGCACACCTCTCGCTCTCGAAAAGTAGCACAACCTCAACATCTTTTCAGGATCATCTATTTCCCTCGCCTTAACGTAGCTTTTCACTGCTTTTATAACTCGATCATATAACTCAGCTGGAAGAAACGTGAGCGTCGTTCCAGAATCTATAATTATGTTTCCCTGTGATTTAACATCGTCTGAATAGTACGGATTCGTAGACAAGTCCAAACTGTCGTAAAATTCCAGGCGCTGATTCCCAACAGTTATACCTTCCAACGTCAAAAAATAGAATGTGTCAGGATTGCCTGAAAGTATCGGCGTTGAGACAACATTGTTGCCTGAAACGACAGCATTGTCGCCAAAGTTCATTTTACTAGGCTTCGACTTCTCGCCTAAATAAGGAACAAGGCAATAAGAAAACCTGCCTTGTATCAAAGGTTCCATTTGCGAGATAAGCGACACCTTTCCACCCCCAAGTCCCGCTATTCCCGACATTTCTGCACCGAAAGTACCCTGGTCCGAGTGTCCGCACCCAATTGTTATGTTTGGAATCGTCGCATTTGCCGAACCTAAAGTGACAGTTTCCTTGGCAAGATCACCTCTGCTTATGGACTTGTCCCCATATGCCATCATATAGCTACAACCATTTCTGGAACCGTCACAAGAAGTCGATCTTTGGAAGGAAGTGCAGGCATCCGACGTGCAAGAAATTTGTTCATACGAGGAGGAACGGCTCGGGTCAAATAGTGGCGCTTTTTGGTGAAAGCAATGTGCACAAGGCTTGCATTGTATCCATGTCAAGTCACTTCCAGTGTCCGCGACAACAAAAGTTTCCACAGGGGGTGTGCCGAGGGAGATTTTCATTAGGTATTCGCCTTTGTCGGGGGAAACGTTGGCTGATAGTGTTTTTCGGGAATCATAGTTTCGTGCAAGAACACGATTTACGCGACGAAACGAACGTTGCAATGCCTTTGTTACTCTTTGTGAGGGAGTTGGTACTACAGAATGCAAGGAAGGAGATTGTAGTGAATCTCTGTGAATGAGATCAATTGTGAAGCCTGATGCTTCACTAATATGAAATTTAGTGAAAGAAACAGCAAAGGTTAATGCTAAAGAATATATGAAATTTGTAATGGAACTAGCCATTGTGCTTTTTCTGAGTCTTTACAGATGAAGGGACATATATTTTATATTGAGGACAATGTCTGAAATATCTGAATGAATATTGGAATTTAAATTCTTGCACCAATGATGGTAATATATTAAGAATGTTTTAAGAAGTATCTATTTTAAGGAACGGATGCATGTTTAAAAGTGGCGGCAAAAATAACAATGAACTTCAGTCTGAAATGGAATAAACAAATTAAAGTTTTATGTGGCGGTAAAAATTGAATTAAATTTCAATTTGACTCCTAATACACTAAACAATTTGTCAAGTTAACCAAATTCAAGTTTCCAAATTGAAACCAAAATTTACTGCAAAGTCATTTCTTTGCTTAAAGAGAACCGTTGCACCCCTACCCAATAAAGAAATAAAATAATAAGACGTGGTTGATTCATTGTAAGGATCTCCTAAATTTGCTAACTCGTCATCAACAAGATCCAAGGCATCTATTCCACAAGGGCCAAGGCACCCTTTCATATTACGTACCAGTGTGACGTTAAACATTAAATAGGGATGCTAATAAAATTATCAATCGTTAGTAATAATTAATTAGGTGCCAGCAAGATGGGGATATCATGTGTCTTACTCAGCCAAACATCTGGTATCTTTCAAATACAATATCTGGTATCTTTCAAATACAATCTTTCCAGATATATAACAATGCATTTGCTAGAAGTGTGAGTGGAACAGAAAGGCCAAGCACAGTCTAATTACTAAATTTTCCTGTTAATGAAAATATAAAATTAAATTTAGCCCTCGATTGGTCCTTAACACACTTGCAGTGTCACCAGCCTCACCACCCATTAGCAAATGCAGTATCAAGCTTAGTTTAGTCAATGGACATATGTTGTGCCAATCTCTGATGCAAAACCCAAAACTTACTGAAGATATTGCCAAAAAAACAAGTGATGCAGAGTTTTTTTGGGGTTAAAAACATACTATTTGAAGTTGTCAAACAATTTCATCTGAAAATGTGCTTAAATGGAATGGAACAACTTAAGAATCCATCCATATGCAAACAAGGTATCTATTTGGATACACTCAAATAACCTCTTAGAATGTGTATAACCCTATTATATGCATGGAATCTGATAAATGAGTGTATATATAACTCGAGATCATGATTATTAGTTCATAATCATAACATGTTCTTGTTTTCATTGGAACGTATGTCCAAATGCCGCATTCTTTGACTCCTCTATCACTGTACTCAAGTGCTCTAACGAATAATAACACTCCCAAGATTTGTTAGAAATTTCCCGTAGGATAAAGTGTCATTGCTTTTTCTTGAACTTCTGGCGAATAAAATGATTATTTTTATAGTTCTAAGGGTAAAAAGCTAAAATGCATCCCAGAGAACCAGAAGCAGCACATCAGTGATTAGATTTCACCTCGTTAACTTTGGTTCTTGTGGCCTAAATAGAAAACTTTAGGGCTTAGGTGAGACTGCAGGGTTGATAAAACAAAAATTAAGATGTGGTCTCTTGTCCTCAAGCTATAAATACATCATTCGTATAATCCAGGACGTATTTCATTCAGGCAGCTGTTGTCTGGTGATCATGTAGATTTCACCTCTGCTACATATGATTATCATCTAACCTAAGCAGCATAAACAACCAGCGTCGTTTAAACAGAGTCTCACCTTAAATACTAAAATATATAAGCACGGCAAGTAAACGAACCCCTTCTTTCTAGAAGTGAGTAAAGCAGATAAGATAACCACAACTTCATTGCTTAAAAATGGTGTCAATCAAGATAGTAGAATAAAATCTTGAACTCATAATTCCAAAAATCATCACAAAACTCTGCAACTTTCAGCTATAGACAAAATCTAATCAACTTAGGTTGTCAATTCCATGATGGCACTGACAATGTCACCATTGTGGGCCTTGAGAGCCTTAACAGCCTTGGGCTTCGACACACCTGCTTGGGTCATAACCAAATCAACGTCACGAGCCTCAACACCGGTCTCATCGACCTCCTCTTCTTCCTCGTCTACCTCTGCAGCACCAATTGCGGCAGCTTCAGACTTTGCCATCACTGAACTCATATCGGGCATCTTGAATTGTTGAGCAGCTTGTTGTTGAAGCTGAGAGCTCAAATCCTCAATCTTGGCTTCTCCAAAAATAACATAGGTCTCAGAGTTGGGACTTTTGAATACGTCGGGTTTTGAGATGAAAAACAGAACCTGCAAATATCATGGCTTCGATCAAAACAATGTAGTAAAATAAACAAAACAAGTGAGCAGAGAGAACTCGAAAGAATATTACATTCTTGGTTCTCTTAATGGTGACCCTGCTGACACCAGTGATAGGTTTCATCCCCAGTTTCAACATGGCCTTGCGACTCTTCTTCTCACTTCTGCTCTGCTTAGAGCTTGGATCAGAACCTGCAGGTTATCCAAATAAGAAAATTGTTTACTTCCGCTACACAAGCTAATAAAACAACGGAAGTCACTCCAGTCGAGAATATTAAACCAATGGAGACAACAAAAGAATGAATATCCAGAGCATTTTAAAGTAAATACTCTCTAACAACGTCTCGTGGAGTATAATTACTTGGAACAAGTGACATTTGCACAAGACATTATTTCGCAGCATAGAATGAGTGATAGAAAACTGGCCCCTAGTAGGCACTAATCCACGTTAAATAAGATTACTTATAAACGTTCAATGAATACACTACTTCAAAGTAAGTGCACCACGTCAATGTCACGAGTCTCGAAAACTGGAAAGAAGTAGCAGAAACAAAGCCAACAAAGGCAGAAACTATAGTCCTATGCCTCTAAAACCCAACGACAATCATAGCCAACGTTCAAAATTATAAATCAAAGTACCTAAGCTAAGAAACCACATACATTGCAGCACCATAGTAAGCTCAGCTGTCTTAACATCTTACTTCTTCACAATACATAGAAAATAATTTACATGATAAAATCGAGATGACAAATGAAGCACGGTTACTTCGGCTCCTAACTAACAAGTATCTTATTATGCTACAATACATTTATCCCAATCATGTGACATTTCATCGAACAACCGAATACGAATTCCACGAAGCTTCAGGTTCCAAAATTCTCACAAACACAATTCAACCCCCACACCATTTCCAATTAACAATAATCTCAATCAAACTAAAAATTCCAAACTAAATTCAGGTAAAAAATAGAAGAGATAAAAACACGAACAGTAACGGCAAACGTTAAATACCAGGAGTGCCGTCATCCTTGTCGTCATCTTCATCGTCAGAATCTTCCACGTCATCATCATGCTCCTCATCTTCGTTCACGTCCTCAACCACTGCCTCATCCTTACAAAAATAAAAGAGTAAACAATTTTTAAAAAAACTATAAAATTTACGTCATACATTTTTTTTTTCGAAAATGGAATCAATTTGTACCTGAAATTTCTGCTGGAGTTGAGTCTCTTCGACCTCGGGGACTGGCATGGCGGCTTCTGGAAATGGGATTGGTTGGTACGTGTGGAAGGGAACGTGAAAGAGGAGATAATGATGTGAGTGTGTGGGGGTTTGTTATTTTATTCTAGGGTTCCTAATTGGGCTTTTTACTTTATACCCCCTTCACTCTTTTGGGCTCCACCTCTCTTATCACATCACTCCATCTAGTTATTTTAATTTTTGTTCAATGATTTCATTGTTTTATTTTTTTTATGAGTAAATGTTTTCATTTTAAATTAATTAAGAAAAATGAAGTTATTAATTAATCAACAAAACTCAAACTCGTCACTTTTTTTTTTGAACTCAATAAAAGAATTATATTGCCGACGCAATTGCGCCCAAAATCGTCAAAATACAACTCAAAATTCAATAAACCTCACACACAAAATTGCCTCTAATCCAACATAAAAGTAAGGTTAGATGGATCCAACACGTCCCCTGCGGCCGTTCATGCTAGGTCGTGCGCCAAACTATTCGCCTCCCGTCCAACCCAACGTATAGAAAAATCATCTCTAGCTTCAAATAGCCTAAGGAAGTCCGCAATAATAGTAATGTAGCTCGAGTAGCCTTAAAAACTACAAAAAGACTATTACTTGACAAGAGACGCTATACCTTACTTAATTTGATTACGATACTTCTATCAAGAGAGATAAAGACTTGAAGGGAACTAAATCAAAATTATGCTTTTCCAGAATTATATGCACGTATGTATTTAATGATTTCTGGAAATTAGGGGTATATGTTTGGAACTGGTGTTTCAGTGAAGCGGGTGGCAAGCCTGGTTGACAAAATAAGTACAAATTTTGTTTTTCCAATATATTTTTTTTCAAATGTTAACTTAGTGGAAAGAAGTATTTGAAATTTAATACATAAATTGATTCCCCTAGTATGTTCGAGTTGAGAAGTGAAAATGTGTTCTTTAACTTTGGAACGAATGAAAGTAAATGCAATTTATATATGCCACGGGAAAACTGAATACTCGGTTAAATCATCACTAACAATTAACATTAAACTAAATAGCTAATGAACCTCAAAGTAAATATAATCTTTTTAAGATTCTTGAACTTTTGAGCGACTTATAAAAGCTGTTTTCATCTTTCTTTCTTTTTTGAGAAAGTGGTTTCATTAAACATGTAAGTGGCTGTTACGAAATATCTTTGCTCACAAGGTTAATTAACAGTGAAGTATAAAATAACCATGCTAAGTTAGTGAAGCAGGTAATGCATCTGATTATAGCACCAGTAAGGCAATTAATTAGTTAACCATGCCAAATAGATTTAGCCTTCAAAAGCTGCAACTTTAGAAGTAACAGCACTGAAATTACTCAAAATCTGATCTCCACAACGGAAGACTATGAATTATGATCATGTCAAACACTTTATACACAGTAAGCAAAAAATTAACCTATGAATAGCAAAGGATCTTTAGATCGTCAAGCACTAAACGCCGATGTTTAACGTGTTCTTATCTTGGCAGCAATTGTCAAGCACACTTGACAAATCTCCAAATAGAAGGCTTCCACCAGATTGCATTCAGCACATACAAGTTAAGTGACTACACTCATCGCAATACTTATTAGTTCTTTACATGTGAAAGTTTCCTCGCTTTCTTTTCCACATTCCATGCTTCATTATTGAATGCATGGCAATGCCCTGAAGTTCCAGACCAGTTTTTACAAGGCGCAGCTACATCACAAATGTAGCAATAGCACTGCAAATACCCAAAGTAAACATGAATCCGGTTAACCATTTAGCACTAAATTTATGGGGGGGAGGCGAAAAAAAAACGTCAATTCAATCGGCAAAACCTACCATTTTGCAGTAACTTTCATGAGATGTCTTCTCGAAGGGAAATTTAGCACAAGAATTCCTGGAATGCGGGTAGTCTCGGCATGCTACCTACTTGTTAACATCACGTGATAAATCAGAGGAGAGTAATAATTCCATAATATCACCAACAAATTATGGCTAACTTATAGAGAAGAACAGATAAATATACCAAATGGCTTAAGCTACAAGACTATCTTTAACAGGATGCATCCTCAAAACTTTT
Source organism: Linaria vulgaris (assembly GCA_948329865.1). Taxonomy (NCBI): domain Eukaryota; kingdom Viridiplantae; phylum Streptophyta; class Magnoliopsida; order Lamiales; family Plantaginaceae; genus Linaria; species Linaria vulgaris. The sequence goes on from OX415253.1 coordinate 90,070,648, forward strand.
CATATTCATAGATGCAACTGGCTATCTTTCACAATTTCTTCATACTACAGATAAGGTCCGCAAAATCCAACCAATGTCAAGTGGTTCTCATATATCATGGTTTCATAACTCACCAAACTTGTAACTTGTGTTCCGCTTGAAGTTAAATAACAAGCAAATTCGAATTTATGTTTTTAACTACCAATCTGTTAAAGTAAGGAGAATAAAGACAAAGATTCCTCAAATCAGCAATAACAACCTTAAAGAATACCAACCAACTTTTCGCCAACAAACAAGCAGTAGATTTCAACTTAACCAGCAACAGAAGAATCACAATCACTTCTCGAAAAACAACAGATTTACCAGCACTCAAACACGCGCAATTTTACGTTTAAGCAAGGTCGGTGGGTCAGGCCCATGCTGACCTTACAATGCCACAGTTAAGAGCTGCCTAAGTGAGCTATCCCCTTAAAAAGTTGATACAATTTTGACAGGACCATTAGCCCAAGTATCAAAGATTCAGCTGGTAAGAACATAAACTAAATTTTATCTTTAACTATAAGACAGAGAAAGGTATTCAAAAACACAAAAGTTTAACATCAACTGCAAAAAACAAAGTGAACTTTCACAAGTAATTCATCCTACACAGCTCGATCCAACAACTTACAGATGAAAATTAGACATCAGACCAACATATTGATAGTAATTTGCTAACTATAAATAAGGCTAAGTCACAGAGAAAAACAGATAAACAAAGCAAAAGGCTTAAGCTACGAGATTATCTTTAACAGGATGTGTCTCCAAAACTTTCCCTATTCACCATTTCTTCATTCTACTGATAAAGTTAGCACGGTGGAAAATTCAATCACGTTCAAGTGGTTCTAAAATCTCATGGTTTCATAACTCAAAAAACTTGTAGCTTGTGTTCTCTTGAAATCAAACAGCAAGCAAATTCAATTTTAGCCACCGATATACTCAAAGAGAGTAACAAGAATAAAGACACGATTCCTGAAATCAACAATAACAACCTTAATCTAAAGAATCCAAACCTACAGTTTTAGCCAACTAACAAGCTGTTCACTTCCACTCAACCAGCAACTGAAGAATCGCAATCACTTCTCAGACAACAAACAGATCAACCAGCACTCATACAGGCACAAGTTTTACGTTTCAACAAGGTTGGATGCACTAGGCCCGTCCTGACCGCACAATGCCACAGGTCGGAGCTGCCTAAATGAGCCATCCCCTTAAAATATAAATAATAACATGAATTACACCATTTGCCCAAGTGTTAGCTGTTAAACAGGTAACGAAAAGTGCTACCTTTGATGTTTAACCCAAAGGCCTTGATACTACACTTAAATCATCCTACACAGCTTGATACTACATCATAATGATGAGAATCAGCGATCAGAAACATATCTAGAGTAATTGTATAACTACAATATACATGATCACACTCTCACTGGTCATATGCAAGTTATCAAAGAAAATCAATAATTACCCTTTAACACAATAATCGCAAAAAGTAATCAAAACCCACCTCCCAGATCACTAAATTAAGTAAAACCCATCAATAAAAATAAAAACTTTCCTACTCCAATCCAGTAAAATGGCAATCAAATGCGGGAAAAAAAATTAAAAATCACCTGCCCCTTTTCCGCCACCACACATAAATCCTCTTCCGCATCATCAGAACCCTTTTTGAAAGACAAATTCGATATATCCAACTCTTCGTTGGGATCGAAATCCAGTATGAAACACTCTTCATTTGCCTCAAATTTATTGATTTCTTCCCTGTTTTTGAGGCAAAAAATGGGTCTTAAAGGAGTGGTCTTTACATCAGGAGAAGGTGAGTAATCGTCCACTTCAATTACTTCGATCTTTGTTTCTGCCATTGGTGAACGTTTGCGTTTCCTACTACCAGCGGATTTGGAATTCTTCTTCTTCATTAGTATTTATGGAGGTGTGTATCGGAATACGAAGAGCAGTAGAAGTAGAATAGAGCGTCTTTTTTCGATTTTCAAAATTTTGAGGCAACGGGCAGAGAAAGAGACGTAGCTCTAGTTTGGAATATGTTATGGGCCTAAAATTGGGCTTTAGATACTTATCAAAGTATACATCTTTATTCTTTGCATTAATGGCGCAACCCATATGTTTATGGCCTTATGAAAATTGAAAATCGTTTTCTCAACTATCGTCTCATCTAAAATGTTAAGTTTAATGTCCGACACCAACTAATAACGTTTCTCGTGAGACGTTCTTATACTTTGAACGCGTGCATGGGTTAGTCTGATACATATATGTTTAATGAAATATACAAAAAAAATCCGCAGGTGACGAACTAACGATGATGATGCATGTTCAAGCAAAGGAGAGGAGCATGAGAAGTCGAATGAAAAAGCAATAGAGCTTCTGAAATCATTAGATATTGAAGTGAAGGGCAAGAAATTCTTTTGAGGCGAAAGCGATGGATCAATTTAAACTGCTTTAAGCAGCTTTTTAGAGAATGTTTGCAAACACACATTGCTTTAAGTCAAAATGAGCTTATGTAAACTTTTGCAAACACCCCCTAAACACCCTCCTGCGATCTCAAAAGTTGCCATCCTCAAAATTCTTGAATCGTATATATACATATTAAAATACCCTTATGAATAATACTACTTTCATTTGTGTAATCTCAAATTTAATTTTATTGTGTTTCTTCTATTTTAATTGAAATAAAAGTTTAAGAAACAAGTCATACACATCTATATATCCGTAGATTTGTAATTTAAATGATAATTTAATAGATTTTTGGTAGTTTACTACAGAGAATTAAGAGATATAATTTCTTCTTGAACAATTGGAGTATAATGTCGAAAAAAAATATAACCCCCCATGCATTTATGAGAGAGTGAACTTCTCATCTGGAATAAAATGTCAACTTTTAACATTACAATGATGTATTTGGCCAACCTTTTTTCAGAGGGAGGTAACTTGCCAAAAAAAACCGAAATATTAAAAAGAAAACTATATTAAATATTTATTCTTTCACATTTTTTTATCTAATGCAACTGAAACAAAATAACTATAATTTTTTCCTATGACAGCATTTATTTAATAAAAGAAAAATAGACTACATATGTTAAATTTACATATATGCTACTCTCGTTTTGTTAGCTATATAAATCTATTTTAAGTGTAGTTTTCAGTAAAATCATATCAGGATAAACTGATTGTAAACTAATGAATGCCTAAGTAATGGATCCCCGTGATTATGGAAAATCTTGGTGATTCTCAATCAGTGCAACTCAGCAAATCCTCTTCATAATTTTTTTATTAGAATATTAATTCCATGTTTGGTATATATATTTAGTTGATTGAAAGAATGTAGTAAGTATAACAAGCCTTTCTCGTACATAAGGAAAACTTGGTGCAACGATATTCCATGATTCCATTAATCTTTGACAGTAACTAAAATATACAAATCAAGAAATTTTATTCTAATCAATTTATGTGAGGACGATTTGCTGAGTTGCGTTCGTTGACTGAGAGAGTCACCAAGATTTTCCATAGTCACCGACTCACGGTTGTTCTATTTTATAGTACAATAATTTTAAGATACTTATACCTATATAGAGCGATTTCATAAAGTTTAAAAACATATAGTTCGCTATTACTCTACTTATTGCACTCGTTTAGCAATTATTTGACCATGTTCCAAAACTAGAGGATATAACAGAAATATAGATTTGCCATCATAATCTTGCAAAATAAGAAGCAAAAGCCCTCTTAATTCACTCAAAATTTTAGATTATCTAAACAAAGGATATATGATCATAATTCATGTCAACACATTACAGTTAAAACGTAAACAAAGAGGACATCAATTACACGAGTGGGATAAATGTTATTCCCCAATTGTCAAGCGGCATTGACAAAGCTCCAAACACTAACAAAATGGCTCTTATGTAGAAGGTTCGATAGAGACTTGGTTGTTGTTGTTGTTGTTGTTGTTTTTCTCGCATCTCAAGGTAAGTTTCCTCAAGTACCTTTCAGTGTTCCACACGAGATCGTTAAATGCGTGGCAATGGCCAGAAGCTCCACACCAATTTTCACAAGGAGCAGCCAAATCGCAAACGTAACAATAGCACTACCAACACCAAAAAGCAAACATGAATTTGGTAGCCATTAAACAATTAAATTTATAGGAAAAATGAAAACGTTACCAGTTCGCAATGACTTTCGTGCGGTGTCTTCTGAAAGGGAAATTTGGCACACATATCTCTTGAATGAGGATAATCTCTACATGCCACCTACTCGAAATTCGAAACCATCACATTAGAAATCAAACAAGAGTAATTAAGTCCGTAATATTGGCAAAAGCTTAAGCTATATAATATGCCACCTAGCTACATATCACATGGTTAAGTCACAAATCTTGAACACCATAACGGGTACTTACGTAAAACCTAACAATACAAACTTTCGTAATACAATTCATTAAATTAGCGATCAAAACCCAAAAAGACAAAAAGAAATAATAAAAAGAAAATCACCTGCCCCTTTTCAGCAACTACACACAAGTCAGCCTCAGCATCATCACAAACCTTAGGAGAAGAAAGCTTCGAGATATCGTCGTCGGGATCAAACTCGAGAATAAAACACTCTTCTTTTCTCTCAAATTTCTTGATTTCATCCTTATTTTTGAGGCAAAAAACGGGTCTTAAAGGAGTGAACTTTGCTTGAGGGGAAGGGGAGTAATCATCCACTTCAATAACTTCCATATTTTTATCCGTCATTAAACAAAATTCCCCGTTCATAAGATAAGAGAGTATATAGGACACAATTTTATCATAATTATTTGAGTACCGGATACGAAGGATTCTGTTTGCTTAAATAGTAGAAGAAGAATAGATACGTTTTTTAATTTTCAAATTTGAGGCAACGGGAGAAAAACAGAAAGAGACGTTATGTGCCGCATTTAATTTGGTATGGACCTAACTTTGTGTTTCCGATGACGTAATGAAAGCTCTTCATCAATTATTTAGCATTTTTTTTTTTATAACAAGCTCAAATAATTGGGCTTTAACTATTAATATATTATCACCTATATACTTGCAATATGAATCAAAAATAAAATTGAATCAACATTCGAACACATATGATTTACCCTATGGTGATTTTTCCAATCACTTAAAAGAATCAAAATTTGTTTCTGATTTGTTATGAATATTTTAGAGTTTTTGTATACCAAGTTAGATTTATACAACGACTCTTCTTAAGCTAGAAATTAATAATTGTGATACCAATATGTAATTCTTTCAATGCTATGAGAATATTAGCTTGAGCTTATCTAGAGCGAAATGAACACAAAAACGTATTAAAGTGACACCTCATAGCATGGATTAAAGTTTTGGTTTGGGAATATGATTTGATAAGCTAAAAATAAGGAATATTTCTTAAATTTCGAGAACTTTTAGGCATGTTTAAAAAATTCGTAAAAATTGTAGTTATGGCTAACATGGAAACTTAATGTATTTTTCGTTTCGATATAGTCAAAAACGAAAATCTTTCAATATTTTTCGAGAAAACACACGAAAGTTTTGATTCATGCCTCATAACATAACTTATGCCTAAGGTGCAAAAAGTTTTGTGCCCCACAAATCCAATCTTAAACACAAAAGGAAAAATAAAAGTTTTGCTTAAGAAAAATATTATTGTCATTCTTGTTAAATATATTTTGAATATACTAAATGTTGAATACGTATAAAATTTAGAGATGTATAAATATATTAAATATATGAAAGCATGTAATGTAAAGGACTTAGCGGCAAGCCAAATACACAAAGCTTGAGTCTTTTGAATCATTAGAATCAAAAGTACACCGTAAGAGCACATTTTTAATTGTTTTCTATTATATTCACTTCACAATCTTAAACCAAATCACATTAAAACGTCTTTCCTTATAAACTAAAGTGCTAGTGAAATAGATTTAAAAAAAAGTGCTAGTCAAATACCTAATTATCACTACGATTTATTTCCATGTTTCACAAGGAAAATAATTTAAACTGAGCAATTCCTCAAAATTATTTTCTAATCAAAATATTATAGATAATATAATTAATTAAACTATATCCATCATACTTCTCGAAAATTAACTAGAAGAAAATTCCCAATCAATAATCAAATTAATACTTTTGCGATTTTTCAAAGTTGCACAAGTACAATGCATCATGGCATGCATAATATATAACAGTGCCATTGCACAATTGTTTGAGCAAAAAACAGGTTGATGATACGTAAGTGTGGACGATATAATGTCAAAATATTATAAATTTATAATTATAAGAAATATGTTATTAGTAAGTAATTTAACAATAGATCGTATATACAAAATAAGGTCGGTTACAAGTGCGGTACAACGAATCTATCACTAAACTAGGCCTACTTGAACTATGCTGGTGTCGAGTAGACTTGGTTTGAAACACCTCGAACTGACGTTAGATGCAATGGCGGATGTCGAATGTATATCGGGGTTGACGTCGAATGGAATATCGGGGATGATATCGGAAGCCTTCCACGTCGGGATGATATCCTGCTGATGTAAGGGGTGACGTCGAGTATGATGTCGGATGCTAGGTCGGTGATATATATCGAAGATATATATCGAATGTTATGTCGAGCTCTATATCGGATATATTCGATATAGGTGTACAGTAATTGCGAATAATTCAAGCTTACCTTGATTATCGGGACACGGGTAATTATCGGTCTCGGGATGCGGTGACCACTCACATGATAAACACGTGAAATGTATTATATCGAATGTCATATGCGATATGTATGTCGGGGATTAACATAGGTAAATATGGGCCAGGCCCAATACGAAAAATACCCATATAATGTAGTCCCCCAATTTGGGAGTTGTTATTTGAGAATAATAATTTGCAAATTAAATCTGAGTTTTGAATTACCAGTACCTCTCGTCCCGCCAGTTCGAATAACGGAGATTGGATACGGGAATTTACTCAAAGATGTCGATGGGCCCCCAGTATAATTGGCGTATTCGAGATGTCCGTATTCGAATTTAGGTCTGATATCAAATATTCCTCGATATGTATGTCGAATTTGAAACTCGATATGGTGGGCTTTTAATGCCTACCCATAGTTTTGCTCATATAAATAGTAGCCTTATTGGAGAGAGAATAGTTCATTTGTCTTCTAGCGCGTTCAAATCCTCTTCAGATAGGTATGTCGGGGATACCCGGTATAGATTTCGATATGCGCCCTCGATGTGATACTTGACATGAGTATTCGATACTTTATTCGATATGTTTCTCGATATGTATTTTGATATGACATTCGATATGTGTTTCGATTTGGGTTTTTACTTTAGCTATTGTTTTTGCAGATTTTGAATGCTTGTTCGTTTCCTTATTTTTAAAACACATGGCTGGAATTCGCGCCCGTATGCAGAGAATTTTGGAACGCCGGGCGGAAGAGGCTGCTGCTTTAGCAGCGAGAGAGAAGAAGGAACCTCGTCTGCTTTCTGTGTAGGAGCTGCTATTCTAGAGGGTGTGGTCGCCTCTCCGGCGATAGTGGAACAAGTTGTCCCGATCATTGGAATCTCAACGACCGGTGGTATACCGTCTCTTGTAGGGAGTGTGAGTGTAAGGGAGAAAGTTGCTCCGGTTGCTGCTGGAGTTGGTGGTGAGAAAGTCCTTGACATCGTCGGGGGCCTGGTCGGAGCGAATGCGTTGCTCAAGGTAGTATCTATGGCCATGGATGCTGCTGGGTCTTCACAAGCTCGGCCCTTACCGATGGGTCAAACTGAAATTCGTCCCCCCACCGAGGGTAAGGGAACAGTTGGGGAAGCAGTTCTAAAACCAACTGTAGTTGGTGATCCTGCGGAGGGTACTCCTCCAGTTGTAAAGGTTGCAGCCAAAGCTACACCCGCAGTGGAAACTGGTGAGGCAAAACTGGGACGCTCGTCTAAGGTCTCTATATCATTAGATGAAGATGCTTCTGATCCGATTGTTACTGCGACTAAAGGAAAGGGTCATGCTACAAGCGTTGGATCGAAGATGCCTTCTTCCCAAGGTTTTGGGGGTAACCCTGCCCAAAAACCAGTTGCACCGACCGCCCCACGGTCTTCTCAATTTAGCCGAAAGAGAGCTCGAGATGAGAGATCCTCAGTGCCACGACCCACTCCTACACAAGGGCGAATGAGGCCAGGACCTGGTGTCCAAGGTAAAAAGGTGGAGTTCCAGGAGACTGATGCAGTTCGCAGCATGGCACGGGCCTTCCCTCCGCCATCCAGGGTCCCCATATTGACTGAAATGGAGCGGGCGCAAAATGTGCGCCAAAATAAGCACGTTTTCCAAAGTGTAAGACGTTGCGATCTTGCAATATTTTGTATATTTTCCTCAAGATCTTTCTATTAATGGTCGTTGTATCTTGAGGAAAGATATACAAGGCGGACATCTAGAGGATGGCCAATTTCAACCTGATGGCATGGGAAAAGCTCGAGGCTGATAAAGAGGAAGCATTACGCAAAGTTCGGCTGGCCAATGAGGCTTAGGATGATGCTTGTGTTGAGATTGAGAAGCTGGCAGCCTTGCTTGATGAATACAAGGATCATGCCCTCAAAGAGCAGGACGACCGTCATCAAGCCGAACGTGAGCTTGCGAGGGTGAAAGCGTAGAATCATTCTTTGTTGTCTGAGCTTGCGAAGGCCCAAACTGATCTGGAGAAAGTGGTAAGTCTGCACGTTCTTGACGTGTAATTTATCCGGTATGCCAGCTTTGTAGCTAATGTGTCATCTTTATAGGACAAGTCTCCTGAAGTCTTGTTGCGTGTTGCCAAGAGATTTTTGGCAAGTGGGACCTATCAGGAGCTCCTCGCAGAGCGTGCTATCATAGAGCGGTATGAGGCATTTCATTCGTTGATTGGGCAGGTAACCGCTAAAAAAAGGTACAAGGTTGAGTTCAAGTTCATGGAGTTCAACGCCATGTGTGGTCCGAATGGGTTGCCCCTTGAAGACCATGAGTCTATGGACGTTGTGTCTGAGAAGCCCGACTCGTTTTCTTCGCTATTAAAGGAGAAGGGTCCTGTCTGGGGTGAGTCGCTTATTTTTCTCATTGGCGTTGCACCGCCCTGTCATTCATTTGGTTGTGTAACGATTGTCTGAATAATGCTACTCTGACCTTATAGACTTTTTTCATTATATCTTGTTTTCAAATGATTTCTGATATTTCACTCCTCCCTGTTTCTATGAGTAGGGCATTTGCGATATAAATTGTAGATCTATACCTTGTTCATTTATTCAAGATCCATTTGGATGTGTAGGTTTCTCCCTTCTGTCGGGTTCTCTTCTTCCTATCGCGGTGGGTAGGGGAGTTATGCCGTAGAGATTGTAGGACTTGCGCCTTTTGGTTGCTCTCTTGTCTATCGTGGTGGATAGGGGAGTTTGCTTTCGTAGGTTCGTTCTTTCCATGACGGGTTCTGTCCTCCCTATCATGGTGGATATGGGAGTTATTCCCTAGGATTTGTAAATGTTTGCCCCTTTCTGGTGCTCTCCTACCTATCGGCTATCGCGGTGGATAAGGGAGTTATAATCCCATAGGATTTGTAGATTCTTCACCCTGCATTGGGTGGTTGATATCCCATAGGATTTGTAGATTCTTCACCCCACATTGGGTGGTTGATATCCTGTAGAATATGTAGATTCTTCACCCTCCATCGGGTGGTTGATATCCCGTAGGATTTGTAGATTCTTCACCCTGCATCGGGTGGTTGCTATCCCGTAGGATTTGTAGATTCTTCACCCCACATCGAGTGGTCGATATCTGGTAGGATTTGCAGATCTTCATCCCTCTTTGGGTAGTCTATATCCCTTAGGATTTGTAGATCTACCTTCCATGTCGTTTAATCAAGATAACACAGTATGCATTTGGTGAACATTTGGTAAGATAGGATTGGAAGGTGAATCCCAATTTATCCATTTTCATCCCGATAGGTGGGAATTATCTTCTTCCTTGCCCATTAACAGGGAATGTCAGTGTACCTGCTCTAGATAGGTTAAACAACCATATTTGCAAAAAGATATTGTTAACCGTATAAAAGAAAATACGAGATTAAAGAGAATATTAGTCCTAAATCAAAATGATTAATAAATGGACAATACTATTGTCACAAGTACTCCCGATGAGTTGTACCCACTCCCAACGAGGAGGCCCCTCGGGTGTGACCAATACCGCTCGGTTACTAACCCAAAGCGGTAGGAGTGGCCATCCGACGAGGGCACCTATCGTCCCTCGGAAAGTCACGATGACTCAAAACTAGATATCAGGGTGGCATCGGATAAAGAGCAAACCCGGATGGATCCACCTGATTCAGATATCCATCACGACACCGAGCAGGGCCCCAATGGACTCCCAGTCCCAGAACCATGACAAAAACACTTCCTTGCTATACACTCTCAACACAAACGCTCTCGGAGCACTACCCCAGTACTTCCCTGCTACGCACTCCTAGCACAAACGCTCTCGGAACATTACTCATGTCGACCAGCTCAGAGGTCGGAACTTCACAATGACGCAACAACTACAGAACGACACTCTCCGGGCACTCGGAGAAAGAAAGCACCTACCCACAATAGCTAAAAACCCCTCGGAGAATACCCTGAAGCAAACACTCCCGAATACACACCTCTCGGAGAAGCACTATCACTAAGAGAACACTCAGACTCGGCCCTAGAGTCACCATATGAAGCAATGAGCTCTCGGAAGCAAAGAAGACAATCTACCCCTTATCATAAAGAAGACAAAAGCTCTCGGAAGAAGATAAAATGATACAGTCAGCAAGATAGACGTTATCTTATTGGTTAAAAGACCATTGTAACGCGTGTAAAGCACCACCACATGCATAACGACACCTGTAAACGCATGCATAACGACACCTGTCCCTAAGAAATCTATATAAACAGAGGAAGAAGAGAAAGAAAAGGAGGAACAATTGGGGAAAAATACACCTATAGACTCGGAGAATACGAGGAAAGACTCGGAAAAGAGAGTGAAATATAGTTAATAAAAGGAAGGAAGGTTCTTGTCTATTTTTCTCTCTTGTTAGCATAGCATTTAGTTTTTGAACCACGGACAAAGGCGTTCCAATCCAAATAAATAATTCAGTTAATAGGAAATAACTCAAAACCCGTTAACAAAATGGCGCCGTCTGTGGGAACGCCATAAGATTTGTCTTTGAGAGCGTTCAAGAACAATGCCTATCATGGAGAATTTATTCTATAGCGGGAGTCGTCCTCAACAATCTCAATTTTCTGAAGAAGCTCTATCCAGTCACAGATGCGAAGAGGGGGACTTTATTAATGTCCCTCGTTCCGTCTTCGAAAGACTTATAGAGACTAGAGCCCGAAGAACCCCGATCGGATATGTGGATCCTCATGATTCATCCCCTAAATCCTCTCGCCCCCAACATACCTGGACCGAGGAAGGTCGGGCTCAATCTAGGTGGAGCCCTGCCTCCGAACACTGGGGCTATGAAACCCCGCAGAATGGTCAAGCACATTATGACTATCGTGAAGTGCGCCGAGTCGGCCAACAAGAGCGTAGAAGAATGGTTCCAGAACTTCATGCACCCTTCTCCTCTCCAGGGGAGGATCAAACCATATGGGGAATTCTCGATGGTCTAAGGAAAGAGGTGGGTGATATTAAAAAAACAATGGGACCCAAGGAAGAACTTACCTTTAAAACATCCCATTTTACCCCCGAGATAGCCTTGGCCTCTATCCCCGCTGGGATGCGGCCCGTAAATGGCCCTCTGTATACAGGTGATGCAGATGGAAAGGATCCACATGATCATATACACCAATACTTGGTAGGGATGGATCTCAACTCCGCCCCAGACCACGTACTCTGCCGCGTGTTACCTGTAACATTAGGAGGACGGGCACAGTCGTGGTTCACTCAACTTGCACCTGGGTCCGTCAACAGCTTTGATCGACTAGCCCATTTATTTGTAAGGCATTTTGCTTGCAACCGGCGATATCCTAAATCCGCCATGCACCTTTTCACCGTTAAACAAAAAAAGAATGAACCTCTGCGAGAGTACATAAAGCGCTTTACAGATGCGGCGCTGGATGTTCCGAACGTTAGTACCACTATTTTGGCGGACATACTCACACAAGGGCTCCGGGCGGGCGAATTCTTCTGTTACCTTACAGGAAATCATATCACTGATATGAATGAGCTAATGCAGCAAGCGGAGACTTATATTTTAATGGAGGAGGCTGAAGGCACGAAGAGACGCCTAGAGAACAATGACAATGAACATCGCGAATCCACCGAACGGGAGGTAAAGGCCAAGGAAAGAAACCGAGAAGGAAAACATCCCCAACGTAGAGACGAGAGTGGTCCAGTCAAGAAATTCCTTAAACCAGTACCTTTGCCCCCAATGACCATTGCCCCCGTAGAAGTACTCAACGTGATGCGAGGCAGCACCGAATTACGATGGCCAAGGGAAGCCCGGTTCCCCGACAGAAACAGGGATACGGGTAAGTATTGTAAATACCACAAGACTTATGGACATACCACCGAGGAGTGTACCACCTTGCAAAGGGAGGTGCTCCGCCTCTTAGAGGCCGGATACCTTAAAAACTACCTCAAGGTAAACAACCCTGAGCATCCCCTCGTTATACCTACAAGAGACCCCGACAGGAAGAAGAAGAAAAAGATCACGAGACTCCCCATCGGAAGCCACGAGAGAAAACGGCAAGGCGGCAAACCCCACCCCCTCCCCCGAAAACATACAACAATAACGCGCCCTCGGGGCGTACTATTAGTATGATAGAAGGAGGAGATCTCTCGGTGACATCGCAAGGAAAAAAGAAGCAATATTTGAAAGAGGCTAGGAGGGCAGAACACGGGTTATTCGTGGGGTCTATCCAAGGTACAAAGCTCCCTAGCATCTCCTTTGGACCCGCAGATTTAAAAGGAGTAATTTATCCCCACGAAGATCCCCTGGTAATAGAAGCGGTGATATACGGGATTGACGTCCAAAGGATACTGGTTGATACCGGTAGTTCCGTAGATGTCTTGTTTCTTCCCACTTATCTAGCCATGGGATTAAGGAAGGAACGATTAGAAGTAGCTGAAGTCCCGTTAATTGGTTTCTCGGGAGAAACCTCCAATACGCTAGGAACTGTGACGCTCCCAATGTCATGGGGAAAGGGAGCTCTTCGAAGAACGGAGCCCACAAAATTTTGGGTGGTAGAAGCTTCGTCAAGAACGTACAACGCAATATGCGGGCGACCCTCCATTCGAGCCTTCGAAGCAATCCCTTCAACTCTCCATCTTAAGGTAAAATTCCCAACCCTATCAGGTATCGGAGAGGTCCGAGGAAGCCAGGCAAAGGCTCGGGAGTGCCGTATGAATGCCCTCCCTCCGGAAGAGGACGGACCTATCCTCGGAAATAGCAAAAAGCGAAAAGTAGAGGAAGAACGAGTACAACCCGTAGAGGAGCTGAAATTAGTGGCACTCGTAGAGGGAAGCCCGGAGAAAGTTGTTAAAGTAGGTACCCAAATGGAGCCTGAAGTGGAAGCCCAACTGATTCCCATCTTAAAAAATTTCCACCATATCTTTGTGTGGGAAGACGGCCCGCCAGGACAAATCAGCAATAAGGTATGTCAACATTTCCTTAATGTGAAACCCGGGGCTAAGTCGGTTCAACAGAAAAAGAGAAAGATGGGCCCCGAGCGCAACAAAATCATTCGGTCGGAGATTCAGCGACTCCTCAGCCTACGGCAAATCAGAGAAGTCATTTATCCTGAGTGGCTGGCCAATGTGGTCTTAGTCCCGAAGCATGGGGGCAAGTGGCGAATGTGCGTGGATTTCGCTAATCTCAATGACGCGTGCCCTAAGGATTGCTATCCCCTCCCAAGCATTGACCAACTGGTAGATTCGACAGCAGGTTGCGCCCTCTTGTCCACCCTGGATGGGAACCAGGGATACAATCAAATCCCGATGGCCATTATGGATCAAGACAAGACTAGTTTTATCACTGACGCGAGCACCTTTTGCTACCTAGTGATGCCCTTCGGGCTCAAGAATGTTGGGGCTACCTACCAGCGATTGGTAAGTTTAATGTTTGTAGGATATATCGGAGATACGGTGGAGGTCTATGTGGATGATACAGTCGTTAAAAGCCGTTCCGCTTATGACCATCCCGAGGACTTACGAAAAGCCCTAGCCATCATGGACCGGTTCGGAATGAAAGTTAATCCTAAGAAATGTTCCTTTGGCATCAGAGGGGGCAAGTTCCTCGGATACATGGTTACGGAAAGGGGAATAGAAGTGAACCCCAAAAAGGCTGAAGCCATCCTAGGGTTATCTACCCCAAAGACAATCAAAGACATGCAAAAACTTACGGGTCGAATGGCCTCCTTAAGCCGGTTTGTTTCCAAATCGGCGGAAAAAGGACTTCCCTTTTTTAAGGTGTTACGTAATATCAAGGAGTTTCAATGGACCCCGCAATGTGAAGAAGCTCTCCAACAGCTGAAGAGTTACATGGTGAAACCTCATTTATTAGTAAAACCGACGTCACACGAAGAACTTTTTGTGTATTTATCCGTCGGAGAAGAATCCATAAGCGCGGTGCTAGTTAAAAATCAAAACAAGGAGCACCACCCCGTGTACTATGTAAGTAAGACTCTTCTCGGGGCCGAAACTAGGTATACTCAAACCGAAAAACTTGTCTTAACTTTGGTTACAACGGCTCGGAAACTTCGTCCCTACTTTTTATCCCATCCCGTGACCGTGTTAACCAAACACCCGTTGCGAGCTATTCTTAACAAGCCCGAGACCTCGGGGAGATTGATAAAGTGGGCCATGGAGCTCACCGAATATGACATTTCTTATGCCCCGAGACCCTCTGTCAAGGCACAAGTACTAGCAGATTTTGTAACGGAGATGACGGGAATAGGAAGTGAAGAAAGGACACCCCTATGGCACATTTATGTGGATGGCTCCTCTGTGAGCACACATGGGGGGGGGGGGGGGGCAGGGATAGTTCTAGCAAACCAAGAAGTCGAGGAGGAGGTACTCCACTTCGCGGTCAGAATCGACTACCCCTTGTCGAATAACGAAGCCGAGTACGAATCTCTTCTCATAGGAATGAGACTCGCCCGAGAAGGTACTATCAGAAAAATAGTCATTCACAGTGACTCGCAACTAATTGTGCAGCAAGTCAATGGCTCGTACGAAGCTAAAGAAGAAAGGATGCAACCATACCTCCAAGCGGTTCGCCACAGACGGAAATGGTTTGACGAGTGCAAAATAGTCCAAATCCCACGGAAGGAAAATCAAGAGGCGGACGCCCTGTCAAAAATGGCCACCCAAGCGGCCGTTATTCGCACTCGGAAGATCACCATGCTTCAAGTTACCGAGTCCGAGAAGGCCGAAAGTCAGGAGGTGAATGCCACTATAGACCCCCCGGTCAGCTGGGTCACCCCAATCAAAGTCTACCTACAGGACCCGGAGGGCTATTCCACGAATAAAACAACGCAACGACTTCTGGCCAGGAAAACTATCAGGTATTTCCTTAAAGATGGAATATTATTCCGCAAAACATACTCCTGCCCCCATGCTCCATGCCTAAGTGCACGCCTTATACAATGATCAAATACACCTAATTAAAGTATTTTGAGAAGTTTGAAAAATTGGCCGAAAATCGTGAAAATCGGTGTTGGTACCCCTTTGAGAAAAAATGGTCATGTTTTGCGCTGCTTCACTGTTTTGGCAATAGCTTTTGCTCTAGAGGCCAGAATAAAGATCCGTCTGTTGCGTTAGAAAACTGACTTCCGTATCTTTCCATTGGTAGGTCGAAATATATCAGATTTGACCTGAAAGTCACTCGGTATGCATTGTAATCAATGGCTTCACACTGATTCTCCTCATTCGGGCTCTCCTCGTAGTAAAACGTACTATAATATTCCAATTACGTAAGCAATTAACCCAAATAATGAGTGCACGCCTTATACAATGATCAAATACACCTAATTAAAGTATTTTGAGAAGTTTGAAAAATTGCCGAAAATTGAGAAAATCGGTGATGGTACCCCTTTGTGAAAAAGTGTTACTGTTCTGCGCTGCTTCACTGTTTTGGCTATAACTTTTGCTCTAGAGGTCAGAATTAAGATCCATCTGTTGCGTTGGAACACTGACTTCCTTATCTTTCCATTGGTAGGTCGAAATATATCTGATTTGACTTGAAAGTCACTCGGTATGCATTGTAATCAATGGCTTCACACTAATTCTCCTCATTCGGGCTCTCCTCGTAGTAAAACATACTCAAATATGCCAATTACGTAAGCAATTAACCCCAAATAATGAGTGCACGCCTTATACAGTGATCAAATACACTTAATTAAAGTATTTTGAGAAGTTTGAAAAATTGGCCGAAAATCGAGAAAATCAGTGATGATACCCCTTGGAGAAAAAGTTGTCGTGTTCTGCGCTCCTTCACTGTTTTGGCTATAGCTTCTGGTCTAGAGGTCAGAATTAAGATCCGTCTGTTGCGTTGGAACACTGACTTCCGTATCTTTCCATTGGTAGGTCGAAATATATCAGATTTGACCTGAAAGTCACTCGGTATGCATTTTAATCAATGGCTTCACACTGATTCTCCTCGTTCGCGCTCTGCTCGTAGTAAAACGTACTCTAATATGCCAATTACGTAAGCAATTAACCCCAAATAATGAGTCCATGCCTTATACAATGATCAAATACACCTAATTAAAGTATTTTGAGAAGTTTGAAAAATTGGCCGAAAATCGAGAAAATCGGTGATGGTACCCCTTTGAGAAAAAGTGGTCCTGTTTTGCGCTGCTTCACTGTTTTGGCAATAGCTTTTGCTCTAGAGGCCAGAATAAAGATCCGTCTATTGCGTTAGAAAACTGACTTCCATATCTTTCTATTGGTAGGTCGAAATATATCAGATTTGACCTAAAAGTCACTCGGTATGCATTGTAATCAATGGCTTCACACTGATTCTCCTCATTCGGGCTCTCCTCGTAGTAAAACGTACTATAATATTCCAATTACGTAAGCAATTAACCCCAAATAATGAGTGCACGCCTTATACAATGATCAAATACACCTAATTAAAGTA
Organism: Linaria vulgaris; assembly: GCA_948329865.1. Taxonomy (NCBI): domain Eukaryota; kingdom Viridiplantae; phylum Streptophyta; class Magnoliopsida; order Lamiales; family Plantaginaceae; genus Linaria; species Linaria vulgaris. Next base: position 90,087,793 of record OX415253.1, read on the forward strand.
TTTTGAGAAGTTTGAAAAATTGCCGAAAATCGAGAAAATCGGTGATGGTACCCCTTTGTGAAAAAGTGTTCCTATTCTGCGCTGCTTCACTGTTTTGGCTATAACTTTTGCTCTAGAGGTCAGAATTAAGATCCATCTGTTGCGTTGGAACACTGACTTCCTTATCTTTCCATTGGTAGGTCGAAATATATCTGATTTGACTTGAAAGTCACTCGGTATGCATTGTAATCAATGGCTTCACACTAATTCTCCTCATTCGGGCTCTCCTCGTAGTAAAACATATTCAAATATGCCAATTACGTAAGCAATTAACCCCAAATAATGAGTGCACGCCTTATACAATGATCAAATACACTTAATTAAAGTATTTTGAGAAGTTTGAAAAATTGGCCGAAAATCGAGAAAATCAGTGATGATACCCCTTGGAGAAAAAGTTGTCGTGTTCTGCGCTCCTTCACTGTTTTGGCTATAGCTTCTTGTCTAGAGGTCAGAATTAAGACCTGTCTGTTGCGTTGGAACACTGACTTCCGTATCTTTCCATTGGTAGGTCGAAATATATCAGATTTGACCTGAAAGTCACTCGGTATGCATTGTAATCAATGGCTTCACACTGATTATCCTCATTCGGGCTCTCCTCGCAGTAAAACGTACTCAAATATGCCAATTACGTAAGCAATTAACCCCAAATAATGAGTGCACGCCTTATACAATGATCAAATACACCTAATTAAAGTATTTTGAGAAGTTTGAAAAATTGGCCGAAAATCGAGAAAATCGGTGATGATACCCCTTTGTGAAAAAGTGGTTCTGTTCTGCGCTGCTTCATTGTTTTGGCTATAGCTTTTGCTCTAGAGGTCATAATTAAGATCCGTCTGTTGCGTTGGAACACTGACTTCGGTATCTTTCCATTGGTAGGTCGAAATATATCAGATTTGACCGGAAAGTCACTCGGTATGCATTGGAATCAATGGCTTCACACTGATTCTCCTCATTCGGGCTCTCCTCGCAGTAAAACGTACTCAAATATGCCAATTACGTAAGCAATTAACCCCAAATAATGAGTGCACGCCTTATACAATGATCAAATACACCTAATTAAAGTATTTTGAGAAGTTTGAAAAATTGGCCGAAAATCGAGAAAATTGGTGATGGTACCCTTTGAGAAAAAGTGGTCATGTTTTGCGCTGCTTCACTGTTTTGGCTATAGCTTTTGCTCTAGAGGTCAGAATGAAGATCCGTCTGTTGCGTTAGAACACTGACTTCCGTATCTTTCCATTGGTAGGTCGAAATATATCAGATTTGACCTGAAAGTCATTCGTTATGCATTGTAATCAATGGCTTCACACTGATTCTCCTCATTCGGGCTCTCCTCGTAGTAAAACGTACTCAAATATGCCAATTACGTAAGCAATTAACCCCAAATAATGAGTCCACGCCTTATACAATGATCAAATACACCTAATTAAAGTATTTTGAGAAGTTTGAAAAATTGGCCGAAAATCGAGAAAATCGGTTATGGGTACCCCTTGGAGAAAAAATGGTCATGTTCTGCGCTGCTTCACTGTTTTGGCTATAACTTCTGCTCTAAAGGTCAGAATTAAGATCCGTCTGTTGCGTTGGAACAATGACTTCCGTATCTTTCCATTGGTAGGTTGAAATATATCAGATTTGATCGGAAAGTCACTCGGTATGCATTGTAATCAATGGCTTCACACTGATTCTCCTCATTCGGGCTCTCTTCGTAGTAAAACGTACTCTAATATGCCAATTACGTAAGCAATTAACCCCAAATAATGAGTGCACGCCTTATACAATGATCAAATACACCTAATTAAAGTATTTTGAGAAGTTTGAAAAATTGGCCGAAAATCGAGAAAATCGGTGATGGAACCCTTTTGAGAAAAAGTGTTCCTGTTCTGCGCTGCTTCATTGTTTTGGCTATAGATTCTGCTCTAGAGGTCAGAATTAAGACCCGTCTGTTGCGTTGGAACACTGACTTCCGTATCTTTCCATTGGTAGGTCGAAATATATCAGATTTGACCGGAAAGTCACTCGGTATGCATTGGAATCAGTGGCTTCACACTGATTCTCCTCATTCGGGCTCTCCTCGTAGTAAAACGTACTCAAATATGCCAATTACGTAAGCAATTAACCCCAAATAATGAGTGCACGCCTTATACAATGATCAAATACACAGCCAAATGACTAAGTTGACGAATACTTCGCATTAACAGTAAGACCATTGTGATTTGTGACGATGCTTAGACGGAACTTGTTAGGTTCGAAACTGGGCAATGTTGTCATACCCAAAAACATCCAACCGGAAGTGTGATATAGTGAAGGGAACTTAAAACGTGACCATGTTAGACATACTACTTTCCTGGTTGTATGGGGTGTGTATTGCTAATACAAGGAACAAATGTCTTGACAGAAAAATGAGGAGAGGATTTAAAAGTCAGTGAACCAAAATAAAACTAAGACTGTTGTGGTAATTATTTGAATCGGATGACCATTTGGCAGCGAGCTAACTATTTGAACTCATTTGCTGCGGCTTTTGTATCATCATTTTGCTAATCTCCTTACTTGAATGTCATTGTGCTCATGTCTTCTTTCGCTATCGCAAAAACGGTGAGATACCAAAAGCAGTGGCGTATCCAGGAATTGAACTTGGGGAGGCTACATATTTTTTCTGCGAAAGGACGATAGACAAAAAGAAAAAGGACCAAAAAGAGAAAGAATCGCAACGATGCCCGAGTAAAGGTTTTATTGATCTAATAAAGATCAAGTTTAGTAATCATTTTTAGTACATATATACGAATTAATTCATTATAGTAAGATTTTTTTGCTAATTTTATATCTCACAAGGATTTTTTTGGCTAAAAAAACAAAGGAATTTTGTAAACTAAAACATAACAAACTGGTAGTTTTTGGAATTTAATTCCATATAAATATATAGGTATATTTTTTTTATAAAAAAAAAAGTGGGGGGGCTCAAACTTACACATAGATCCGCCCGAGTCCAAAAGATGAACTGGTGGTCTGAATCTCTGAAACACATTAAATTGCACTGTTGGTATGTATTGACGCATCAAGATTTTATCCCTTGTTCCAATGTCATATATATGTAAATTGTGAACCGTGGTACGAATGCTAGTTACAATGCTAACATATTCTAATTTTCAAAATGTAACGAATCTAATACCTCTCCGAAGAATCTTAACTATAAACATCCCACCAAGCACTGGGCAAAAAAAAATTAAAAGATAGTTGTTTAACTATAAAATACAAGAGATAGTATCAAAACTCTAACTATTCAATTCTTGTTTACAACTACTCTGGAAGCATTCCACCTTCCATAGGTGAAAGCTCAAAGCTAAAGATATTAGATTTGCAGCGCGATTTTCTTGGCGGGAAACTTCAGGAAGAGATTGGAAATCTTTCCTTGCTGCGGATGTTAGACCTGAATTGTAACCAGATTAGAGATATTGAACTGTAGTCTGAAATAAAATTTTGAACTCACATAGAAATTCTGCGTTTATATTTTCATGCATATTTTGATAAATTGTGGTCAGTGGTATTTGACACCATATTCAGTTGTTGTCTCATCTAAAACTTCAAACCGATGTATTTCCAACAACATGATCAGTTCCAGGCAGTATCTTCAACATGTCTTCGTTTGAAACAGTATATCTCACTTTCTAACAGACTTTTGGGCAGTCTCGTGATGGATATGTGCGATAATGCTCGAAAACTTAATGGAATCTATTATTCTAAAATCAACTTAATGGGAGCATTCATTCAATATTTAAAAGTGCAGCGAGCTTCAGGTACTGTTGTAATATAATCAGTTCAGTGGCAGCAAACCAAGGACCATTGGGCGGTTGGCGAAGGTCTGCTCTTTGTATTTAAGGGTTAACAACTTCAGCTTGTATGTGTTTATCCATAAGCTGAAATGATGCACAAAAAAGCTTCAGTGTTTTCTAACTTTTGCTTAGATAAAAGCTGTTTAGAGACAATACATATTCTGCAACTCCGTAGAAGAACTAGGGACATTGAAAAACATATGGAACCATGTTACGTACGAGCGTTTCTTTGTCATTTTTGTGGCATAACACAGACAGTTTGACGGATCTGGAAAGCTTCCAGCAGGAGTGTGTAACAATCTTCATAACCTTTCATGAAATAGGATTGAAATACAAAAAGCTTTGGATGTTATTCCTGTTGGATAACGATTTCACAGGTAGCATAATGAACGATATTGGGAGTTTGAAGAGTTGGACGGATCTCTCTCTAGGTAATACCACAAATTAACAGGTATGCCTTCCTTGCTTCTAACATCATTAGCTCTCTAAGGATCTTGGGAATTGTCTCTTGATGAAATTGACGAAATCATTCCGTGTTCTGATATAAAACAGTGTAACATAGTCGTATGTTGACATGCAAATTATAAAAAGGGGGTCTCGTGAAAGTTCTCGAAACCACAAGAAGGTTTATGCATTTTCCCCTTCTTTTCGCCTTTGGAATTAGTTTTATATATTGGATTTTTGTCGACTTTTTGGCTATCTCTTGCACTGGAACAATTTTGTAAACACTGGCCTAACTCATTTGGACTTCTTTCTTTATGTTTCTTTTGCTAATTAGATCACAAACACCAGGAAGTCTAGTGCTCAAAGTCAGTTTCTAGAACTCAACAACTAACATTCAATTGCAGATGAAAAAGTTGCACTCATGAATCAATACACTGTCAGCCAAAGGCAATAGAGGTCTCAATCGAAGAACACAAAACATGTTTACAACGTCGTAATATCTACAAACGATGAAAGAATCATCGTTTTGTGGAAATCCCGTTATATAGAAATATAAAAGCCTCTATGTTCCGAGAAATTACACAGACGCAACATTATGCGTAAAAGTAGTGTTGGTAACGAATGGTTAGACCACACTACCACAGTAATAGTATCCACTGTTACTTATTGCGTCCCACATTGGTAATGAAACAGTGAGGTTTAAGGACAAGAGATCATAAAATGGGTTGTTGGTACAACGTTGAAGCTCATACCTTTCTCGGCCTTTTGGCTAAGATCAAGTGTAGTATCTGTTCTTATCAGTTTAATATCTGATATGTGGGCCATCGGTCCACACGATATTAAATTAATTTTTTAAGGGGGAGGGCCCATCACAATAGCTTGCTATTGGGGCCCTCGCGCGTCGCCTTGGCGTTGCACTACTGCCTCGGCCTGGCGCACCCCACCCAATACTAGTTCAAATTTTGACCTTTTTAATTTTCGTGTGTTCCCTACTCAAATTGATTGAATGAGATGATTTGATCTCTGCAGTAAGTCACACCTATCAAAAACATACATTGACAGGTACCTTAATAAACTATGGACCATCAATAATGTCTCTTTACTTGAATATTATTATGGTCATGTCTCTTTCGCTATCTCAAAAACATGAGAGATACCAGATAATTAACTGGTGGTCTGAATCTCTGAATGTTGGCACATCTATACGCAAAAGTTGCGCTTTTGCTATACCATAGCTTGTTCGAATAGATTATGTAAATGAACAGAACAATTCTAAAAGCATTAATAAGAGAGACAGAATGAGTGCATCATCATCCAAATTAACACTGCTTGAGATTCACATAGTATTCTATTTATATTTGTTTTCAGGTTTTGGGCTCACAAGAAAAACTTTTGAGTTACGAAGTACTAAAAAAACATGAGGCAGTTAAGTTTAGGTAGTACGAATCGGACAGGCTAGTGAATTATAAATGTCATATATATGTAAATATGTGAACCGAGCTACCAATGCTGGTTACAACACTAACCTATTCTAATATCAAAAATGAACTTCTCCCAAGAATCTCAACAATAAACATCCCACCAAGCTCTGGGCGAAAAAAGTTAGTTGTTTAACTAAAAACAGAGGAAATAGTATCAAAACTCCAACTATTCAATGCTTATGATCTTTTATAGAAATAGTCTCTGTTGTTCAATAGAAATATTTTCCTCATGTTGAATTTGAACCTTGACTTTGTAAACAGTATTTGAGCTCTCCACCTTGAGGGTCAAACTCTTGATGCGATCCTCAGACCTGACTAAGATAATCATCTGCACTTCAAAAAACAAAGTTACAAAAACACATTATAATGCGATTATTGTCAAAATAACACTATCACTCCCAAACTTCTGTGTTATATAAGAGAACATAAGCTATTTTTACTACCAGACACACAAGAACTGCAACACTTATAGGTTACTTTTCATTCCATGCTAATTTTTTCGTATCAGAAAATTAAACGTATAGATGCTTTACATAGTGTTTGTATTGTTGGGTTTAAACACACTCTTTTATTTCACACAAATAAGAATTTACAAACACTCAAATACTTAGATATTCTCACTCACAATATAAGTATTACAAATTTTCTCATTTTCTCATTTTCTCTCTCGTTCTTGTTCTGTTTTTCTTTATCACTTGCAGCTTTCATTTATAACAAGAGAAGATGGTGAGATGTCATGATCTCACCCATCTCAACCACCATCACCATCAAGCAGCTGGATGTGTCGGGTCGTGAATTACGGGAGATGGAAAAAGTCCAAGTTGATGGTTGGACTACTCAACAATCTTCCCATCCACCCTCAACAATATTTCACTCTCTTTTTACTTCTCTTTTCAAAAGAGGAACACAATTTATCGCTCGCCACGATCATTCTTCGAATGACTTTCCATGCACGGGTGAACGCTCCCCCTTGCTCAAAACTTCTCTTTCTCCGTAATCCCCTAAAGAAAGGCAATCAAACACGGAGATATACAACACCTCCGTATTCTCGGTCTTTCTTCGAATAACCTCGAAGAAAGGCATACAAACATGAAGATATACCCTTATCTTCGTATACCCCTTCTTTCTTCGAATGACCCTAAAGAAAGGAAACAAAATATGGAGATATGTCGTATCTCCAAATACTCCTTCTTTCTTCTAATGACCCTGAAGAAAGGCAGACACAACACTTATCTCTTTCTCCGAAAACCCACAGAGAAAGGAAATCCAGTCGTGGAGATATATAGATTCTTCGTACACCATCATTCTCTTTTCTCGACTCAACAAAAAACAATGGAAATTACCATAGAGGATTTAATCTCTGTACTCCTTCGTTCTCTTTCTCCACCATCACTTGGAGAAAGGTATGTCATTTTCTTACGAACTATGCCATCTCATCAAATATGGTGACCAACGCATCACCATTTTTCGACTTGTTATTTTCACTGCTTTGTGCTAGTTGTTCTCTCAAGAACTTACGACAATTCCTTTTCATGTGACCCTCAATGCCACAATGATAGCAGATTAGCCTGTCTTCATATTGATTAACGTCGTTCGTGACGTTGTTCAATCCTTGTGGTACACTTCTACTGTATTGGCCTCTTCCTCTAGCTCTGCCTCTACCTCTGCCTCGTCCTCGTCCTCTGCCTCGTTCGTTGTTCTCATAAAAAAAGGGCATATGGCTCTTCAGTATGATTCTCCTTCCTTCGGGCATCGTCGTTTAGGAGAGCGTCTGTGACCATCTCCGTGTATATTTTACCGCCAGGAGCCGAGTTGCTCTGAGTGATGACGAGTGTTTCCCAATTATCAGGTAAAGAACTGAGAAGCAAGATGGCATGTTCCTCGTTAGGACCCAATTAGCAGCAACAAGCTGGTTCACGAGGTCCTATAATTGACTCGTATGCTCTGCTATAGACATACCACTTCGTAGCTTGTGGTTCACCAAACACCTCATCAACAGAGTTTTGTTTCAAGCTGTCTTTGCTTGATACATCTTCTCAAGCTTTTTCCAAAGATCATACGCCTTAGTTTCTCGCGCAACGTGGTGGAACACACTGTGGTTAATCCATTGACAGATCTGAGCCACCGTCTTCTTGTTCATTTTTATCCATATTTCATCCGTCTTCTTCTCTGGTTTCACACCCTTACTCTCAATTGGGTCGGCTAAATCCTTCAAATTCAACAAATCTTCCATGCGAGGCTTCCACATGCTGTAATTGGTTGGCCTAAGTCGCATCATGGTGTCCGACGTTGAATTTTCCATGTTAAAATTCAACAAGCTTGCTTGTACCAAATTTTAGAGGCCGAATTTGGGGAAACGGAGCACACAGTTGGATCCAAAACGGTCGAAAACCTTGGGAACCGTTCTGACATTGTCAAAAACCGACAAAAAAATGAGTTGAACCGGATCAAAACATGTTGGACGAAATTGAACTGAACCAAATCCGGTCTGACCGACGTTGACTGGACCAGCAGTTCACTGGGCCGAATCTGGATCGTTTCAACGGGTCGGATCCGGGTATGGACTCTTCTTCTTCAGCCGCTTTTGAGTTGGCCGAGTTAACTCGTCGTTAACTCGGTCGGCGTGAAACGACGCTTTTCGGCGACGGAAAAAATTCCGAAAAATATATTTCTGAAATCCTCACAACACGAGCTTTGCAATGGTAGTAACAAAACACGATCTCAGTGCGAAAAAATTTTGATGCTGAATCGGGTCGGCCTCGAACGCCACTTTCCGGCGATCGGAGTTCTGCAGAAATTATATTTTCGGAATCGCCGGAACAAGAGCTTCGCAACTGTGATAAGAAATCACAGTTTTGGGACAAAATATTTTGGACGAAATTTTACAGAGAATAGAATCGCAATCTTAGCTCTTGATACCAGTTGTTGGGTTTAAACACACTCTTTTATTTCACACAAATAAGAATTTACAAACACTCAAATACTTATATATTCTCACTCACAATTTAAGTATTACAAATTCTCTCATTTTCTCTTTTTCTCTCTCGTTATTGTTCTGTTTTTCTTCATCACTTGCAACTTCCATTTATAACAAGAGAAGATGGTGAGATGTCATGGTCTCACCCATCTCAACCACCATCACCATCAAACAGCTGGATATGTCAGGTCGTGAATCACGGGAGAAGGAAAATGTCCAAGTTGATGGCTGGACTACTCAACATGTATGTTATTAAAAAAGGAACTAATTGCAAATTAAGCTTTTGCAATTTTAAAGCTAAAAAACCTCTCCATCTAAGATGATACGGATGTACTTTAACTTGTGGTAGTTCTCTGAATAAAATAACAGATTAATCGCGTTAATCTCCTTAACGTATACTATGCATCACTTTCCCGCCCTAAGGGTTTTAGAAGTAGCGATGTGACCTCTAAGGTATGCAGAATACCTCATTACACCGTTGATCAACCGTTATTTTTACATATGTCCGTATTTGAGTTCTAAATCTTTAGTACACCTACAAGTTATAAGCAAAACTTTGAACTTCACCACCTTAATGTAAGCCATGTAATTTGATCTCGCCATTATGCACAAAATGAACTTGGGTTACAAACGGCGGAAAATCCAAAAGTACCTTAACAACTCTCATCCAACGGTAACTATCCCATTCAAGGCAAAACAAATATTCATATAAATTAAAACCAAATCGGATCAATTCAGCACATAATTTTTATACACACAACAAATAATAAGAATATATAAGGAAAAAGACCAAACGTTGAATTAGATATAAGTAGAAAGAAAAAGTGTTTACCTTATGTCAGAGCGGGCTAATTAGGAGTAAAGAACCAATGAACTAGAAGTTTTTTAATTAAACAAATAATAAGAATAATAATAATCGCTTGGAGAAAATAAAACAATGGTGTGGTGAAGCTTGGGTATATATATATATATATATATATATATATATATATATATATATATATATATATATATATATATATATATATATATATATATATGGATGTTGGTAGTAAGAGACGTATAGGAGAGAATTATTATTATTTATTTGATTGGATAATTTTTGTACGGAACAGGCGGAAGAAGCACACTCAAACTCTAGATATTACGTTTTATTTAATTGCTATATTATTTTATTATAAACCTAACAAAAAGTATTTTTAATAAAGTTTAAAAAATTATAATTGCATTTGGTTGTTTTGCGAAGTGACAAAAATATTTCTTATTCACAAACTTACCTTTTTTTATGAGTTATTCACAAACTTACTTTATCCGCACATATATGATATCTTTGTCATGCATTCAAACTTTTTTTCTGATATAGTGATAGCAATAATATAGACATATATAGCAAAACAAATCTCCTAAACCCAAAGCAGTGACGAATAAATCGTTGAGGAACTAGAGGCATGTAATTTCGCTTGTGAGTTTCGTGCCATATGCAAGTGGTAGAAATCAGTCTTTGTTATTCTTACTTGATATTTTCAACTTATAGTAAATAATTTAGAGTGTCAATCGGTAAGTTTATCATAATTTGTGCAGATCAATGATCAACAAGAACTGAATTGAAAATTGAAATTATTCACTGTTTTATTGAAGAATCGAAGAATTTGTGTTGCAGCGTTTGTGATCGCCGATTACATATTTTCTCTCTCTGCTTTTGAGAGTTCTGAATGCAAAAAGTTAAATGAAAAACAACTAACTAAAGCTATTTATACTACCAGAAAACAGAAAAAATAAAACTTGAAAAATAGAAAGTAGCTGTTGGCTTTTATGCTAAAAAGGGAAAGTCGATATTGAAAGCTGAAAGATTCCATTTCAGGAAACTTTTTGATTGAATGAAACTGGTAGTTTAAGACCCCCCTCAAGAGTGGCGTGGAGGTCTAGAAGACCCCCATTCACTATCACAGAACCCTTCAGTTGAGAATTTGATTTGCAGCTGTAAAACAACCCCTTTCCAGGACAAGATTTGAGATATCTCAGGACTCTATGAGCAGCTGCAAGATGATTGACAATTGGTTTAGACATAAATTGAGTTAAGGACTGTATAGCAAAGCAAAGATCAGGTCTAGTGATAGTTAAGTAGAGCAGTCTGCTAACAAGGCACCTGTAAATGGAAGGATCTTCCAGTAATGGGGAATTGTCTTCTTGAAGCTTAATTTTGCTCTCCATTGGTGTAGTTGCAGGCTTACATGCCAGGTAACCTGTTTCACTGAGTATGTCCAAAGCATACGTCCTTTGGCATATGGATATACCAGTGTGAGACTTGGCTATCTCAATTCCTAAGATATATTTAAGATCACCAAGATCTTTTATTGTAAATTTGTCATCCAAATGTTGTTTGATGGATTTGATCTCAGCAAGACTATCTCCTGTCAGAATTATATCATCCACATAAATACAAAGAGCTGTGAAGGAATGGTTAGTTTTCTTAGTGAAGAGAGAACTGTCAGAAACACTTTGTTTATAACCATAGGCAAGAAGGCATGTAGTGAGCTTATTGTACCATTGTCTGCTGGCTTGTTTTAAGCCATACAAACTCTTTTTCAATAAGCATACCCTGGAATCATTTGTTTTGCAGTATCCTGGAGGTGGTTTCATATAAATCACCTCATCTAAATCTCCATGAAGGAATGCATTATTTACATCAAGTTGATGTAAGAAACAGTTCCTAGAAGCAGCAGAAGCAGCAAGAGCAAGAAGAATTCTAACAGTGGTTAGTATAGCAACTGGACTAAAAGTATCAAAATAATCTAACCCCTATTCCTGAGTGTATCACTTGGCCACTAATCTGGCTTTGTATCTCTCCACTGTGCCATCAGCTTTGAGCTTCACTTTGTACACCCATTTGCAGCCAATACAGTGTTGACCTTCTGGTAAGGAAGTGAGCTCCCATGTGTTGGTCTTTTCCAGAGCAGCAATTTCATTTCTCATTGCATTTTCCCATTCAGGATGACTCTTAGCTTGAGTATATGTCTTGGGCTCAGATATAGCAGAGACATTGCATGTGGAAGCTTTATGTTTAGCAGTAAGTCTATCAGTAGAGAGAAATGATTCAATAGGATATTTATTTAACAATTGAGTGGAAGCAGTAGTAAAGTTTGCCTTATGTAGTGACTTAGGCAAATTACAGTTATAAACCTTCAAATAGGCTAGAGTATTGATGTTTCTAGTTGATCTCCTTGCTGGAGCATTTACAAGCACTGTAGTGGCTGGAGCAGAAAAGGGACCTCATTTACTGTTGGATCAGTGTGATTCCCTCATTCATCTGCTGTTATATGAATTGACTGAGTAGGTGATGATGACTGAATAGAATAATTGTTGTCTTCATCACTGGAGTCATCTTGTGTACCAGGTAAATCATTCATGGAATCAGAAATTGAAAATGCTGGTTGATGAACAATCTGTATAGAAACTGTAGCAGGTCTAATAAAAGTGCCAGTGCAGAATCTATTTTGAGGTTCATAATCTGTAGCAGGAGAAGCCAGTTCAAGAGGCTTATTCTTCAGGGGGGAAATGGTTTCATGAAATCTCACATTTCTAGAAATAAAGAACTGTTTAGTAATGAGGTTTAAGAGAAGAAAACCTTTAGTCCCTTTAGGGTAGCCAATGAAAATACACTGAATGGCCCTAGGATCAAACTTATGTCTGTTTTGTTGAAGAGTGGAAGCATAACAAAGGCAACCAAAACTTCTTAACAAGGTATAGTCAGGGGGCTTCTTATATAGCATAAAATAAGGAGTGTTATTGTTAATAGTTTTAGAAGGGAGTCTATTAATAAGATAGCTAGCAGTGACAATACAATTACTCCAAAACTTGAGAGGTAAGCCAGATTGAAATTTGAGGGCTCTTGTAACTTGTAGGAGGTGTTGATGTTTCCTCTCTACAAGTCCATTTTGCTATGGTGTTTCCACACAGCTTGTTTGTTGTTCTATGCCCTTTGACTCATAAAAGCCTTTGAGTAAGAACTCAGTGCCATTATCAGTCCTGATGGTTTTAATTTTAACTTGAAACTGAGTTAGAACAACACTATGAAATTGAATAAAACATTCTCTGACATCAGATTTGTGCTTCAACAAATATATCCAAGTGCACTTGCTGTAATCATCAACTATAGTTAGAAAGAACCTATATCCATCGTGGTAAATAGTCCTAAAAGGACCCCATACATCACAGTGAAGTAAGTCAAATGCAGCAAAAGATTGAGAAGTACTAAGAGAAAAAGGTAATCTCTTCTGTTTAGACAAATGACAGATTTCACAATGAGTCTCTTTACATTTAGCTGCAGAAGTACAAGGTATAGATTGAAGCTTTTCAAAAGATGGATGGCCTAGCCTGAAATGCCAAATATCATGTTCTGCTCTAGAAGAATTACAAGTAACATCAGGAGTACATGAATCAGTAGTGACAGAAGAGTAAGCAGCTTTATTGGAGTCTGTTATTATATTGAATTTCAGCAGATAGAGATTATGGTGAAGCTCATCAGAACCAATCATCACTTTGGTGATTGAGTCCTGTATGATGCAATAAGTAGAAACAAATGTTAGAGAAAGCGAAGTACTGCCTGTGAGTTTAGAAACAGATAACAAGCTATGGGAGAAGCTAGGAACATACAGAACATTAGACAAAATTATCCCTGATAACAATTGCACTGAACCTTTAAAAGTGGTTATAGTGGTGCTTTTATTTGGCATATAGATTGTGGTGTGTATAGGTATTGGCATGTCAATGAACCAAGATAAATTACATATCATGTGGTTTGTTACTCCAGTATCAAGTATCCAATGATTAGTCCCTATAAATGAATTAAATGAGTTAAAGGTTGAGGGATTGATACCAGTGGCTGCAGTTGCAGCATAATGTGGTTCCTCACAGTGTTTCACCTGGTCCTGGTCATTTTTGAATGCCATAAATTGTTCAAAAAGAGCCTGATTGTTGTGAGAGGCGGAAGAACTGGCATGAGCACCATGGGAAGAAGTCATGAGAAGAGCCTCTTGAGTGATGATGCCAGAATCTGAACTAGTGGCATTAGCAGAGTGAGATGGGTGAACCCTTTTTCCAGTGGGGCCTCCCCATCCAGGGGATATCCAATAAGCTGGAAGCAGCTGTCAATAGTGTGACCTTGAAAGCCACATTGTGTGCATCTGAGCTTCTTTTTCTCCTTCTTAGAGAGAGGGGCTCTATAAGGCTTTCCACCAGTGGGATTGAAGGTGTGTTGAGGGAAGCTGGGCCTTGGCTGATAAGGAAGAGAAGGTCTTTGCCTTGTAAACATTGCAAGAGAGTCCATGCCTGTAGTGGGAGTATGATACAGTGCTCTCCGGTGTTCTTCTTGCAGGACCATAGAGTAAACCTTAGACAGAACTGGAAGAGGAGATACAAGGAGAATTTGACTCCTGATTGCAAAATAGGACTCATTTAGACCAACTAGGAACTTCAGCACACAGTCTAACTGCTGCAGATCCATCATTGTTTTGTTTACATTACAAACACACAGTCCACAAGAACATGCAGCAATAGGTCTCTGACTGACATATTCATCCCAAAGTGCCCTGAACTGGTTATAATACTCAGTGATTGAACCAGAACCTTGTGTTATGGTAGATAGGGACTTTTGGAGATGGTAAACTCTGCTGCCATCAGTTCTGTCAAACCTGGTCTTGAGGTCATTCCATAGTTCATAAGCAGATGTAAAATATAGCAGTCCCATTTGAATATCTTTAGTAATGGAGTTGATTAACCAAGATAAAACAAGACCATTGGCTCTTATCCAGCAAGAGTACAACATAGGATCAGTAGTGATAGGTTGTGCAAGAGTGCCATCAATAAAGGAGAGTTTATTTTTGATAGTAAGGGCCACAGTTATCCCTTTGCTCCATGCCAAGTAATTGGTTCCATCAAGTTTGTCACTCACAATCGAAGTACCAGAATAGTCATGAGAACCAAGAAAATATACTGAAGATGAATCCTCACAAGGATTCTTGACAGAAAAAGTGCTAGATGAAGTAGCAACAGGTGTAATGCTAGATGATGTTGCAGGTTCAGTCATATTGACAAAATTAGGTTTACAAATTGGGGAAGAACACAATGACGATCAAAAATCACCAACAAACACCAACAAAATCAATGAATCTACTGATTTCACCAACACATCTCGTGATAGAGACACACGAGCAGATAATGCAACAAGGAAACAGATGCAAACAAGAAAATGAGGAGATTACAACCGAATGTAGCGACAAATTTAGGCGCGATTTTGATCGAACAGGGAGAAGAAAAACGCAGCGGAATTTGCAGGATCCATGGCGAATGATACCATCATAATTTGTGCAGATCAATGATCAACAAGAAGTGAATTGAAAATTGAAATTATTCACTGTTATATTGAAGAATCGAAGAATTTGTGTTGCAGTGTTTGTGATCGCCGATTACATATTTTTCTCTCTCTGATTTTGAGAGTTCTGAATGCAAAAAGTTAAATAAAAAACAACTAACTAAAGCTATTTATACTAACAGAAAACAGAAAAAATAAAACTTGAAAAATAGAAAGTAGTTGTTGGCTTTTATGCTAAAAAGGGAAAGTCGGTATTGAAAGCTGAAAGTTTCCATTTTCTGATTGAATGAAACTGGTAGTTTAAGAGTTTAATATTCACAAATAACTAAATATTCCATCCAATTTATAAGGAGCGCCTTATGATGGACTTCGTACGTGAATTGGGTACACAAGTTCATTCATTTTTCATAAATTATGTAGTTAATCAAGCCCATGATTTGATTTGATATGTACACATAAGTTTTGTGATTTTAGAAAATTGCGCGTCACGAGCTAAAACTTTCTCTCCAAAGTTTTGTCGATCAGGTCTTGCTAACTTGGTCCCATCGGCTAGCAAGTCAAAGTGTGCTAAAAGAACGAGTGTGCATGAGCGCACAAGATAGTTATAAGTAGATTTCTTGGTACCTTTGAAAGTGGTCGAGGGTCTTTTATATACAAGTTGCTTGTCCTAATGGACATCTGAGATTAATTTGATCCGCCCATGATGGTAAAAGAAACTACGCTATAATCGCGGAATCCTTTCCTAAGAAAAATATACTTAATCATAATAGCAATCTCTCTTAATTGCCATTTCAATCCAAAGTTATTGGCTTTTAAATTTATCAACCGTACATAAGGTATCTATAGAAAAAACTTACCAAAAAATCTAATAGAAAGATTAAAGAGTTATTTTATGTATCACAAGCACAATATCTACATTCCTTTTCGTGTCTATTGTCGATCTCGTCAGCGTCATCTACAATTTCATTTTTTTCCTTATTTTTGTAGTAAATAGATTTACACAAATGCGCGCAGACATGTATACATATAACATATGAAATATGTAAGTATATGGCCTTGATTCGGCATCTGATCGGAGCGTACGTCTTCACATTTTTCAAAGATTCCAATCTTCAATTCAGTTTCACAACCAACATCATAAAAGAGGATTTACCGTAGTCGTTGTCATCGATCAAACAAGAGCAAAGCCCATCAAAGAATTAGCAAAGGAAAAATAGAGTATGTGTTGAAAATTGTAGAACTTTTTGAAAAATAACAATTTCCACAAGAGTTGCATAGTGTCTTGTGTGTTGTATGCTATGTGTGAGTGGTGAATGTTGGTTACTCTCCCAATATTTGCCACTGTAAAATGTTTTTAGCTGTAAATTGTAGTTGAGGAAAAGAGGAAAAAGTATTGTAGCTAATGGACGTCACTTACTTCTGTTTGGTTTCAAATATAGTTTTATCTCAAAACATGAGGTAGATTATAAATGAGATAAAAAGTCATGATTTTTTGTGTTATCTAATTTGTGCCGTTTGTTAGGTTGACAAGATTAAGTGCCAAGATAAATGGTTGTCTCAATTAACTTTTTGCTTTATTTGTGCCTTTAACAAACAAACGTTCAGTGAACCCGAAAAATAACTTTTTAGCCCTTTTTTTAAAGTGGAACATATATATATATATATATATATATATATATATATAATTATTTTCAACGCAATGATATTTTTTATCATTAGAACTATAAATAGTGTTTTGCTGCTTTTAATTTGTACCATATGTGGTCCTTGTTATCATGTTTAATTTATAATATTTATTTATTGAACTATGTGTAGCATCACCGTCATATATGTTTAAATTCTTCTATCACCACTCTTCTTCTTTATGTCCAATTGTCCATTACTCTCATTCACCAAATATAAGCTAAATAAAATTTCAAAAATAAATAAATAAAAACTAAATAAAATATTGCAAAAAAACTAAGTTATAAGTATGAAGTACGAATTCTCGAGAGTGACGATGGTAAGGTCGAGTTGGAGAGGAAAGCGAAGCTAGATTTTTTTCTTTTTCTATTTTAGTTTACAAATCAATAAGATATTTTTTTAATTATTAAAAAACTAATACTTCCGTAAAGTCCTATTTCAATCATAATTTTGACCACGTGTAAAGAAAAAGATATAAGTACGAGAGACTTTTTTTTGGGTGTGTAAACTGCAAAAGCATAATATATATACATATATACATGTGATTAATTACTAAAAACTTGAAAATAAACTATCAAAATAGTTTTTCTTTTGATATTTGATTAATAAACAATAAAGTGACCGTCTACGAGATACTTATAGATATAATATGTAAATATTTTGCTAAAACTTTTAATTGGAGCTTTTATAAAATATTGTCTAATTTTGTAATGAAAATATGAAGTAATTTTAATTTATAAAAAGGTGTAGTGGATAATTTCAGTGAACATAAAGAATATTGCAAAATCAAGATTATATATCTTATTGCAAAATCAAGATTATATATCTTAGCTCTTAGGGGGAGAGGTGAAATTATTTATCTCATATTCTGATTTAAAACCAAAATTTTCGGGCACATCTCACTTCTGTCCGAAAAATCAATGTATAGAACCAAACGGGAGATAAAGTGAGATAAATGACTAAATGAGGCATTTCACTTTATCTATAGAACCAAACAAATTCTTAAAATTTCATAGAGCTATGTGAAGGTTGGTATAGTAGTTGATATCTATCTCACATGTTTTGAACCCTCCAAAAAATGCAGAAAAGTTCACGCTTCAAAATCTTAGGAAAAGTGGTCAAAAAAGTAAATAAAAAAAAACTTGTTCTCAAATCTCAAAGTTAAAAAAAAAACTGTATTTTCAAATAAAAAAAAATCAAACTAATAAGCAATCATGAAGCGTCATCAACCATTAACATTTAAAAAAATATAATATGTGAAGTACGTATTATGATTTATGATTCATCCATGATGCACAATAACAAACCACAAAAATATTTAATATAGAGAACATATGACAAGCCGAAGCAATATGCCAAAAATAAAATGCCTGGTTTAAAAAGTAAAAAATTACATCCCCCGATTCCGATTTGGTGCGGTTTAGCAGAGCAATATACCAAAATCACATCATTTATAATATCGATTTTGTCATCTGCGTCAAGCACCAAACCATTCTTTTGTCTCTCTATATTTTTTTTTTTTACCAAACCAACGGTTCGATAATTGACTGAATTGGTCGATTTCGATTTGTGTGCCACCCCTATGTATATTTATCTCCCTATATTTATATATAGGCTGCACAAAATAAACTTAATCCTATATTATATGTTACTACATAATTAAGTAAGATAATCAGAATTTCTAGTTCATCAAGACTTGCCAACATATAAAACTCTAATAACATCTCAAACACATTAAATAAACTAGGAAAAAATCTTCTTAGATTTTCCTTTGACTTCATTTCAATGAGGTTGCCTTTCTTTTGAAAGGCTGATGCGAGCTTGACTCCTGAGTTGGATTCGTCATTGGTTTTGGTATTTGAACAAGAGGAGGAGGTTGTATTGTTGGCATTGTAGGAATCTGAGGAGGTTGTACTGTTGGAATTGTTGAAAACCATGTAGGTTGTACCGTTGGAGTTGTTGGAAACCAAGGAGACTGTACCGTCGTAATTGTTGGAAACCAAGGAGATTGTACTGTTGGAATTGTTGGAACCCAAGAAGGTTGTACCGTTGGAATTGCTGGAAACTGAGGAGGCTGTACTGTTGAAATTGCAGGAATCTGAGGAGGTTGTACCGTTGGAGTTGTAGGAATATGAGGAGATTGTACTGTTGGAATTGCAGGAATATGAGGTTGTATTGTTGGAGTTGCAGGAATCTGAGGAGGTTGTACTATTGGAATTGCTGGAATCTGAGAAGGTTGTAATGTTGGACGTGTCGCGGCCTGATCAAAGGCTGCACATATGGCAAGTAATCTCTGTTGCAATTGTTGTGAAGGCAACAGATCATCCGTGCTCTCGAGTCTCAAGTTAGGTTTCCTCGAGTACCTTTCACTGTTCCACACAAAATTGTTAAATGCATGGCAATGTCCGGAAGCTCCACACCATTTTTCACAAGGAGCAGCTAAGTCACAAACATAACAATAACACTGCAAACATCCAAAGGAAACATAAATTTGGCAACAATGAAGTTGCATCAAATTAGTCTTGATGAAAAAAATGTTACCATTTCGCAGTAAGTTTCATGCGGTGTCGTCTCGAAGGGAAATTTGGCACACAGGCTCCTTGAATGCGGATAATCTCTACATGCGACCTACACGTAACCATCAATGATAGAATAAAAAGTCCGTTATATCACCCACAAACTATGTCTAACTAGTAAAGGAAGAAAAACAAATTGAGCAAGAAGGTGTAGATTGTCTTTTAATAGATGCAACCAACCATCTTTTAACATCTCCTCATGCTACCAATAAACTCATATGCCAATATTTCTACTTCTCTACTTTGAAAAGGCCGGCCACTTCCAAGAGGTTGCCATATCTCATGGTTTCAAAAAGTCACAAAACTTGTTGATTGTGTCCCTCTTGAGGACAAATATGAAGCAAATGCAATTTAAAATCCAATATATTCAATGACAGCAAGGAGAATAGAGACATGACTCCTGAAATCAACAATAACATCCTTAAACTAAAGAATCCCAACCTACTATTTTTGCCCATGTACAAGCTGTGCATCTCAAATTAATCAACATTCGAAAAATTGCAACTATTTCTCAACAAATAACCAGTTAACCAGCAATCAAACGCGCAAAAGTTTTGTGTGTCAACAAGGTAGGGTGTGCGAGGCCGAGGACCATGCTGACCGTGTTACCTAACGAGCCGCCTAAATGACCTATCCTCTTAGAAGTTAGTTTAACATCAACTGAAGCATTAACCCATGTATAAGAATTTAAACTGATAGAACAAATACTACATCTGATCTTAATCCAAACTCCAAAGGCCAAGAAAGGTATTAAAACCCTACACAAGTTTGACATCATCAAGCGCTTTCAATTGAACTTTCATGTCGTAAATCACCCTACACAGCTCAATGCTGAACCTTACAGATGAAAACAAACATACTTACTAATTGTACAACTACTCACTAATCATCATAAGGTAATTTTCAAACAACTAACAAAATCTGAAAATCATTATATAACCATCACTTCCTAGTTCGCACACCGAAAAAGTAAGCAAAACCCATAACTAAAAATCCAAACTTTCGTCGATAAATTCAGTAAAATAGGGTTCACATGCTAAATCTTTATACATAAATAATAAAAATAAAAAAAAAAAGTCACCTGCCCCTTTTCAGCAACTACTACACATAACTCAGCGTCGGAATTATCGCAATCATTCGGCAAAGAGGGCTTCGACTGATCATCATCATCGGGATCGAATTCGAGGATAAAACAGTCTTCTTGTTCCTCAAATTTCTTGATTTCGTCTCTGTTTTTGAGACAAAAAATGGGTTCAAGCGGAGAATTAAAGCTATCCACGTCAATAACTTCAACATCTTTTAACTCTGACATTGAAGTGGAGAATTTGCGCTTCTTATCCACGTGAATCACGGGTTCTAGTGGATTCATTTTTTTGAGTAACGTGAACACGAAGAGAAAAAGGGGTTTTTGATTTTCAAATTTTGGGCAATGGCGGATAAAATGCGTACGAGCAATATTTCCAAACGAAAGATTTGTAATAAACTAATAATCAGAGCAAATATTAGAATTAGAATAGTTCCAATTTACCTAGTAAGGAATATAAAAATTAGGGCTTGTGTTATGGGCCAAACTCCCAATATCACTCCATAAAGACTCCCAAATGGATGGAAGACTTTATCATCTAAGCCCAATTTGCTATTTCCTTTAATTATTATTATATTATATTATGTCTTGTTATTTAATTTCAGTATTGTTTTTAGATAAGTTTTAATTTCTGTTACGTGTCCATGTTTTTAGTTGAGTAGTGTGGACTGAGTTAGTCAGCCCACATTTGCTTATTTGATTCCGATTAAGTTGTAATTGTTAATCAAGTATTTGGAAGTTAGTTAGCCCACATCTTAATTTTCTCATCTCATTTTTAGCAGTTCCACCTAAACTCTAATTAGGTACATTAATCTTACATCAGGGAGTATTATTGGTGCTTTCATCTAGTGAAATTCATGCCTTCTCGACTAGCCCAAAGTCACACTTCCGACGATTCTTATCAAGCGAAATTGAAGGCATAACGATCTGAATTAGCAGAAATGTAGGTGTTGCATCAGAACAAAATGCAAGAACAAGCAGAAAAGATGGTTGAAACAATGATGAAAAATTTGGCGTATCAATCAAGAGCAAGACGATAAAGTGGGCAGATGTATGCAGCAACAAACACAGCAACACAATGAGTCTATGAAACTTTTTTATGGGGGAAATAAAAAAAAATACATTCCAAACAGTCTAAAAATGAAAATCCCACAACTTCGAGCTCATTTCAACCCGCAACTCAGCCATATAATGTTGCTAGCCCCTATCACACAAGACCATTTGCAGCTGAAACCTCTAATCCTCTGCTTCAACAACCAAAACCCCCAACAACTAGATTTGACTATGTTTGATTGCATTGATCCGTTGGATTGGTTGTTCCAAGCTGATCAACACTTCACATTATACCATATTCCTAATGAGTAGCGTTTGCAAAATTACTTCAATTCGTATAAAAGTGAATGCTTTGAGCTGGTATAAATAGATGCACCACAATTTTTTTGTTGAATTCGTGGGAGAAATTTGCATGTGATTTATCAATCAGATTTGGCCCTTCAACATATGAAAATCATCAAGCTACACTTTTCAAACTAAGACAAAATAACTATATTCATGAATACTAAGTGCAGTACTTTTCTAATGTCATGAATACTAAGTGCAGTTTGAGCAGATTTATAATGTTGTTACATGTTTGAATGCCGAAGCAATTTAAAATTGCTTTATTTATGGTTTGAGAAAGGACATAAGAGTCAAACTAGCCATTCTAAGGCCAACCACGATTGAGCAAGCTATATCATTGACAAAATTACTTGAGGACACGATACGAGACACACGATTCAGGGCACCATACCCTTGGCTCGGCTTAACTTCTCAAGGTGATGTTTTACCAGCCCCGACCTTTGCTCTGCCTGCCCCACGGATACCACAACAATATCCATTACGTCGGCTTAACAATACATAAATGCAAGCCAGGAGCACAAAGGGGCTCCGTTTTAATTGTGACGAAAAGTACGGGCCTAGACACAAGTGCAAATGCGGACACTAGGACTGTGGGAATTAGTGATTTTATGACTCAGTGGTATTTCCATAATTCTACCATCTTGAACGTAGTTGCAACTGGGGCAGCTTGAGTAGCAGTGAAAGCTTGTATAACTGGTGCAACTGAGTGAGCGACGGTTGCAACTGGGCAGCGAGAGACAAATTAGGGCAGACAGTTAATTCAAGTGGGCCGTGGGCTTCACGCGAGTTAGTTATAACTGCCTCAGTATATATACTCTATAAGCAGCCGATTTCATAATGGTTTTTGACACAAAACCTTGTACTCTTAAAATCAATAAATTGGACCTCGATTTCTCCCTTGGATTAGGGTTCTTCATCACATTGATGCTAGAACGCCGAACCAAGTAAATTGCGTGTGTTGTTCGTGATTGTTTACTTTTCTTTGCTGCGATTGTTATTCATATTTTGTTCGTTCGATTTGTGCGATTCAATTGTGATTTGATTCGGTAAATTTTGCGTTCCATTGAGCGATTTCACTACAAACTGGTGCGGTGAACGTGGAGTCGATCATGGCGATGGCAAAATTTGATGTAGAAAAGTTTACAGGGCAAAACGATTTTGGTTTGTGGCGGTTGAAGATGCGAGCACTATTAGTTCAACAAGGATTGGTTGATGCACTGGATGAGACGAACATCGATAAGGATCTTGATGAAAAATCAAAGAAGGTTATGATGGAGAAGGCTCATAGTGCTGTGATCCTGAGTTTGGGTGATAAGGTGTTGCGACAGGTCTCAAAGGAGAAAACTGCTGCTGGTGTTTGGTTGAAGCTTGAAAGCTTGTACATGACCAAATCGTTGGTAAATCGTTTGTATCTTAAACAAGCTCTATATTCTTTTAAGATGCATGATGACAAATCGATAGAGGAACATATTGATATGTTTAACAAGTTGATTCTGGATCTTGAGAACATTGATGTTGCAATTGATGATGAAGATCAGGCTTTACTATTGTTAAGTGTTATGCCAAAATCTCATGCTAACTTTAAGGAAACTCTTATATATGGAAGGGATTCTTTAACACTTGATGAGGTGCAATCTGCTCTAAATTCCAAGGAATTGAATGAGAGAGGGAATGCAAAGAAACCACAGAATGGTGAGGGACTAATAGTGAAGGGACAGAATCAGAAAAAGGAAAGTAGTAAGAAGAAGAAGAAGTCCAAGTCACAGGGAGAGAATGGGAAGAAACCATTCACTTGTTACCACTGTGAGAAAGAGGGTCATACCAGGAAGTTCTGTCATGAAAGACAGAATATTGGTGGTGACAAGGCTAAGGTGTCTGGCACTGTTGCAAGTGTACAAGAAGGGTATGAGTCTGCTGATGCTCTAATGGCTTCTGTTAGGGATCCAGATAATGTGTGGGTGTTAGATTCTGGTTGTTCCTTTCACATGACTCCACATCGATATATATTTGAAGAATATGAAGAGGTTGATGGTGGAACAATGTACTTGGGAGATAACAAACCTTGTAAGGTGAAAGGTATAGGATCTGTTAGGTTCAGCCTCCACAATGGATCTGAGAAACTGTTGAGATTGGTGAGATATGTCCCTGATCTCAAGAGAAACCTGATATCTCTTGGTGTATTAGAGAAAACAGGGTACAAGTTCTTGGGAGAGAATGGTATGGTAAAGGTTCTCAAAGGATCACATGTGGTGATGAGAGGAACAAGGGAAAACACCCTTTACATACTAGAAGGAAAGTCTGTCATTGGTATAGTTGCAACTACAGCTGTTCAGGGGACTGTTTCTAAGTTTGAATTGTGGCACAAGAGATTAGCACATGTGAGTGAAAGAGGTTTGTTAGAATTGGGGAAGCAAGGTCTGTTGGGAGCTAAAAAAGTTGGAGAAGATTAACTTTTGTGAACATTGTGTTCTGGGTAAGGCTCACAAGGATAAGTTCAATGTTGGCCAACAGAGAACTAAGAGAGCTTTGGATTATGTTCATGCTGATCTGTGGGGACCTTCAAGGACTGCTTCACATTCTGAAGCAAGATACTTCTTGTCACTTGTGGATAATTATTCCAGAAAGTTGTGGCTATTTGTGTTGAAGACTAAGGACCAGACATTTGAAACATTCAAAAACTGGAGGACCATGATAGAGAAGCAAACTGGATTGCAACTGAAAAGACTGAGAACAGACAATGGTCTGGAGTTTTGTTCAGTTGAATTCAATGAGTATTGCAAGGTAAATGGAATTGTAAGGCACAAGACTGTTGCTGGAACTCCACAGCAAAATGGATTAGCTGAGAGATTCAATAGAACCATACTTGAAAGGGTGAGATGTATGCTGCTAAGTGCTAACCTTCCAAAGGTTTTCTGGGCAGAGGCAGTTACAACAGCAGGATATCTTATTAATAGATGTCCTTCTACAACATTAAATATGAAGACACCAGAGGAAGTATGGTCTGGTCACAAACCAGATTTGAGTCATCTAAGAGTGTTTGGATGTTCTGCTTATGCACACATCAAACAGGATAAGCTAGAACCAAGAGCATTGAGGTGTATGTTTCTTGGATATCCAGAAGGAGTGAAGGGCTACATATTGTGGTGTCTTGAACCAGGTCACAAGAGGTGCTTTATAAGCAGTGATGTGGTGTTCAATGAGGACACTATGGCTCTTAAAGAAACTGGGGAGTTACCTGTGCAGGCTGTTGAGATTGACAAAGGTGTTAACTCAAGAAATAAGGAAGATAGTGGTTATCAACTTGAGGTGGAGCTTATGGCTGATAGTGAACCAGATCATCCTGGAAATTGGTTACTTGAAGAAGAGCCAGTTGCAACTGGAACTGAACCTGTTGAGCAAGTGGTTGATCAGGCTGAATCCAACTATATGCTGACCCGAGATAGAGCTAGAAGGGAAACTAAGGCACCAGAAAGATATGGTTATGCAGACTTGCTTTCTTATTCCCTGGTAGCAGCAAGTAGTTTATTGGAAGAGGAACCAAGTGACTACAAGGCTGCAGTGAAAAGCAAGGATATACATAAATGGCTTGAGGCTATGTCTGAAGAAATGAAGTCTCTGAAGGATAGCAATACTTGGGATCTTGTTGAAAGACCAAAGGGCTCTAGGTTGGTTGGATGTAGATGGATCTTTAAGCAAAAGGAAGGAATCCCTGGTGTCGAGAAGGGAAGGTTTAAAGCAAGGTTAGTTGCAAGAGGGTTTACTCAAAGGGAGGGCATTGATTATAATGAAGCTTTCTCTCATGTGGTAAAACACAGGTCAATCAGAATATTGCTTTCTCTTGTCGCAAAGTATAACCTTGAGTTGGAACAAATGGATGTTAAAACTGCATTTCTATATGGGAACTTAGAAGAAGTCATTCTGATGAAGCAACCATAAGGATTTGAGGTCAAAGGCAAGGAGGATCATGTGTGTAAACTCAATAAATCTCTGTATGGTTTGAAGCAATCTCCAAGACATTGGAATATGAGATTTGATGAGTTCATGATGAAGATTGGTTTTCTGAGGAGTAAGTATGACAACTGTGTCTACTTTAAGTTCAAGGATGAAAAGCAGTTTACATTCTTGTTGTTGTATGTTGATGATATTCTGATCATCAGTATTACCAAGATCGAAGTTGCAACTGTGAAATCCAAACTCAAAGGAGAGTTTGAAATGAAGGATTTAGGAGCAGCTAAGAAGATTCTGGGTATGGAGATAAGAAGAAACAGAGCTAAAGGTCAGTTGTACTTATCTCAGGTGGAGTATCTTAAGAAGATACTAGAGAAATTTGGGATGTCTGAAGCTAAGGGACTTACAACTTCATTGTCTCAACAGTTCAAATTGAGTGCTGATCAGTGTCCCAACATTGATGAAGATAAGGAGTTTATGGCAGAAATTCCTTATGCAAATGCTGTTGGATCTCTGATGTATGCCATGGTCTGCACAAGACCTGATTTAGCTTACTCTGTTAGTATGATCAGTAGGTTCATGGCTAATCCTGGAAGGGTGCATTGGAAGGCATTGAAATGGATTCTGAGGTATGTGAAACACACCATCAACAAAGATCTGGTGTTTGGTGAGTTGCAACATCTGATGGAGAATCAGCCTGGCGTTCAAGGATTTGTGGATTCTGATTATGCTGGATGTTTGGACTCCAGAAAATCACTTACTGGATATGTCTTTACAACATTTGGAACTGCTGTTAGTTGGAAGGCTAGCTTGCAGAGAGTAGTTGCATTATCAACTACTGAGGCAGAGTATATTGCACTGGCAGAAGCAATCAAGGAAGCTCTATGGTTAGATGGGTTTGCCAAGGAGCTGAAGATTCAGGATGATGTGATCACAGTTCATTGTGACAATCAGAGTGCAATACATTTGTCGAAGAACCAAGTTTATCATGAAAGGACTAAACATGTGGATATCAAACTTCACTTTGTGAGAGAGGTGATAACATGTGGCTCTGTGATGGTAAAGAAGGTTGCAACTGAGGAAAATCCAGCAGATATGATCACCAAAGTCTTGCCTAGCAGCAAGTTTGATCATTGCCTGGATTTGATTCAACTGAAGAGTTGTTAGTCCTGGTGTTCGGGACTAGTTGGAGGAGTTGATTTGCTGATTTTGTGATTGGGTAGAGTTATAGAAATAAGGTGGAGAATTGTGGGAATTAGTGATTTTATGACTCAGTGGTATTTCCATAATTCTACCATCTTGAACGTAGTTGCAACTGGGGTAGCTTGAGTAGCAGTGAAAGCTTGTATAGCTGGTGCAACTGAGTGAGCGACGGTTGCAACTGGGCGGCGAGAGACAGATTAGGGCAGGCAGTTAATTCAAGTGGGTCGTGGGCTTCACGCGAGTTAGTTATAACTGCCTCAGTATATATACTCTGTAAGCAGCCGATTTCATAATGATTTTTGACACAAAACCTTGTACTCTTAAAATCAATAAAATTGGACCTCGATTTCTCCCTTGGATTAGAGTTCTTCATCACATTGATGCTAGAACGCTGAACCAAGTAAATTGCGTGTGTTGTTCGTGATTGTTTACTTTTCTTCGCTGCGATTGTTATTCATATTTTGTTCGTTCGATTTGTGCGATTCAATTGTGATTTGATTCGGTAAATTTTGCGTTCCATTGAGCGATTTCACTACGCGGACTTATACCCGTTCTCTAAACCTTCGATACGTCCAACATGTTTTAAGATATTAACTATTTTTATTAGTTTTAATTGGCATGACAAATCATTACCACATAGTTTTATAAATAACTATTCAGTATAAAAATGACCTGATTTAAATAATTTTTCGTTTTTTAATATGCATTTTCACTTGCATAATCCATTTTCTTAAAACAAAAAATATGTCGTGGAGGTCAAAGAGTTGTTGGGTACTTTTAGTTGGCCATATTGTGTGATACCAAGTTGGCCCTTCTTAGGGGGCTTCCAAAAGTCTATAAATAATATATTTATAATTTTTGTTTAAAGTTATTTACAATTGTTTCTTACTAAAAGATTGGAGTTTTTGCAAATATATCAAAAAGATCTTCTTAATCTGTTTACTAGTGGTCCAAGCTTCACAGTAACAAATCTTTGTCCGTAATACAATTTCATCCTTTCTCTTTGAAATCTTATGTGAACAATTATAAACTGCTTCACCTCATTTTTCCTCTCTGTAAAAAATGTCTATCTTACAAGAAGATCTCCCACCCAACCAAACTTGAAAAAATGAAACTATGTGCAAATATATAAGTAAACGGAAAGAAAGGTAGTGTTGAAAATTGAAATCTTATGCAACAAGATGGCAACCCAAATCAACACGCTTTTCCTCTTCAAAAACTTTCCCTTTATTTCTGATAAACTTATGTCTTGAATTCTATTCTACATCACTCACCAATAATCTTAATCTTCTGATTTTACATTTTCCTCTAATAAAGTCTTTTAGGGAGAAATAAGAAGGAACTCTAATTTAATGTGGTATTCGACTCTACCAAATCAATGTTGGGATTGTTCACTATTCAATCATGTAATAGGATCCAATATTTATTCCATTTCCATTCTACACATAAGGGAACGTCTCGAACACGTTACATAAGCTTCTATTTATACGTACTCTGTCCCCCTTGTCTTTTAAAACACTTAGAGGAAATAAGAGGGACTTTCATTATAATTTTTTGTTGCTTAAATCAAACTTTAATGAAAAAAATTAAAATCTCCTGTCCAAGACTTGCATTATATAAAATTAATAAAAAGCAAAAACCCATACAAAAGCAACAACTCAATCCACGTTTCAACTCAAAAATTCAAAGAAACCAATTTTCGTCCTACTTTAATTGAATAACCATATATATGTGTGTCAAAATTTTTGCGGACATTTCGGACATTTTCATAAAAGTTGATTATAGTTTCAAGTAAAAAATCTATTATCTTATTGCTGATAAAGGAAATGGTCGATTTCTACTAATTCCAGTGAAGAAATCTAGTTTGGGTGGCACATAAAAAGTCAGGTATTAGGTGGAGGAAGCAGGGGTTAGGTATATGTCACATTCGAAACATCTGATTTTGGTCTTACTTATCCTTCTACCATGTTAATTACATACTAATTTGTATTGATTGTGGGTGAGAACATGATGAGCCACCAAAACACTCTTTAATTCCACGTATATATACTCTTCTGATTATTTTAAAGTGCTTTTATATAATTAAATCTGACCATATACATACTGTAGTGTTCAATTATTTAACTTACGGATTTACTCTTATCCAAAACACTTTAGTAATAGCATGGGTTAGAGAGTCGATTCCATATATGTACCACTATATATAAGTGCCATATAATTACGTAGGTAACAGTTGTAATTTTATTTTATATGGAACACCAAAGACTTGAATTGTATTTGTATGTTAACGTTCACTTCACATTCAATTAAAATACACTAGAGTCTTCACAACACAACATAACATAAATTTATTATCTTTAGATGCCGATAAGAAACAAAATGATGGTAGAAACACCAATCTTATTCCAAATAAGGCTAAGAAAATCCACCAAAACCTTATTAGATTTTTTTTGTAAGATTTGCGAATCCGCAACCGATGTTGCATATAGCATGCATGTACACTTATCTCAGCAAGCGTAATAACATGTAAACCTCGTCGACTAGAAAAACTACATAACAAATCATGTGTGACAGACACAATCTTAAAAAAGCATATACCTGCTTGTTCTTTGTAAGAATCTATAAATTGTCTTACAAATCATTCTCTTAAAGAATGTAAAAGCATGAAGTGTAGGCCATATGAAAACAAAACAAGTATCTATTACGCTCTTACTTGATAAGAGGATCAACTAGTTATATGTGTTAAATAATTGTAATAATGAAACACATCTTAACTAAATCTTAGTGGACGACTATATATATGTGGTATATGTCTTGAATCTAATACGACGAGCAATTATATGATACATAAAGTAAATAGTTTGTATCATTAGTGTAGTTATAATAATCACATATCTTGAATCTTAATATATGATACATGGTGCGTGAAATGAATTAACTATAAACTATAGTGAATTAACTATAAGCTATAGTTGTAATGATATCACTTACAAAAAGTGAACATTTTATATGAGCTGGCTAAATTGCCTACGCCACCTTGTGGTTCTTATGAAGCAAGTACCATATCTCTTTCTTCTTTTTTTCTGGGGTAATTTATACCAAATGATCTGAAAAATGTCTCTTTCACGAGTGACTAATCTAAGTTTATTAGTTTTGGTTGATTGGTAGGGTCACTCGGGTGTGATAGCGTAGAATCCAATATTCCAATAAAACTTGCTACTATATGTACCCCACAATGGTTGGTGAAACTAAAAAAGCCATACATACATGTGCTATTACCATCATCCCCACTCCTATAAACTTTAGGCCCAATCCCCACACTTCCTCACACATTTCTCCAAAAATTACTAACACGAAAAGACTCTCAACGTTCAATATGGGTTCAATAACTGAATACCCGGCAACTCCAACAACGGATCCCTCGGAGGAGGAATCGTGTTTGTTCGCCATGCAACTAGCTAGCGCTTCTGTACTACCCATGGTTCTAAAATCCGCTATTGAACTCGACTTACTGGAGCTCATCAAAAAAGCCGGATTAGTTTCTCCGGCTGAACTCGCAGCTCAGCTTCCCACATCGAACCCTGAGGCGCCGGTTATGTTGGACAGAATTTTACGCCTTTTGGCTAGCTATTCTGTACTTAACTGCAGCCTTAAAAACACTTCGGATGGGGGCGTTGAGCGGCTTTATTCACTTGCCCCGGTTTGTAGGTTCTTAACTAAGAACGGGGATGGTGTTTCGATGGCGCCTCTTTTGCTTATGAATCAAGATAAAATACTTATGGAGAGCTGGTGAGTACCTTTTATTTTACATTTTTTCGTCTTATACCGTGTCATGTTTTGCATCTCATTTAATTATCTATTCTTCATGATCAAAGACACTTGTTATAATCATTACTGAGTAGAACGCATAAGGGGATACCGAATAGAATAAAAGGTCTTACCACTTTTTTCCATTATGAAAACATTCTTTTGGAAACTAGCTAGGAAGGGTGGATTTGCAATATGGCTTTAGAACAACAATACAAGAGAAATGCTATAACTTTCTTGAATAAATAAACTAAATTCTGATACTTTAACAAAAATAGAACAAGCCTTACGAGTTGGTTTGTGCTTGTAATATTTGAATTGAAATTGACTATGTATCTTTTCTTTGGGTTTTCTAATAAAAATACTAAGATAGATCAGGTGTATGATAAATTTTATGGCTATAATTCATTTAGGTGTTAAAGATTAATTATGGCCACAAATATATTATGTAATTACGAATACAATTTTTTATTGAGTGGACACAACTATAATCACATGGTTTATAAACCTAATCTACCTAAATTTAGATTATCTATTTTCTACAATGTCAAATTGGTGCGATCCGACAAGAGAACATAAGGAAGTGGGGGAACAACTATATATAATGCAAAACGTAATGGAGAATTAGGTCTGTCCTACTTTTGTTTTCCCTATATATTTCCGACGTATATTATAATTGGATAATATTGTAGGCCAGACTTTTTCGTTTTCAGTTTCATCTTAAAAGAGTAAATTTGAAATGTTCAAAGAGGTTTTTTTTTAATATATATTTTCTTATTTATTGATTTATTTATTTTAAACAAAGGTGAAAGGAGGATATTGATTTCCTTAATCCCACCTACTACATTGCACAAACGCAAAAGAAAACAATTTAATTGATGTCAAATGTTGAACCCTGTGATAATGATATTCGTCCACTAAGTCCACAAAATAACATTTGTTTACGTGGACTATGACCTTTATAGTCCCACAGTCCACATTATGCGAAAAGGTTGACCGATATTTTAGTTTTTACCCCAATTAAGTCAAGTTAATGTATGAATGAAAATGAAATGCAAGTTCTTAGTAGGGGTGCAATTTGTCTTAAACTATGATGATGCACTAGATTTTATTCTATCTACACAGTGTGTATTGTCTAATCTCTCATGTGACTGTACTTGGCTCTCCCCACTGGATAGCATAGATATAATCTATGTACTAATACGTGTGAGGCCCACACCACATGTGAATGCACTGGCCACTCCACCCATAGAGTAGCATAAGTATATAATCTATGCACTAATACTTCAAAATGTCACATTTTGCTACGTGTTGTGTGATGTGATGTCTAGCCACTCCATGTCGTGTCTGTGTTTGTATTTGTGTCATATACACCAAATAAAAAAAAATGTTTTAGGAGTTTGCGGCATTATGTTTGTATTTGTATATTATAGGTCTTAAGTAATTACTTTGAGATTTTGTAGGTACCATCTTAAAGATGCGGTTCTTGATGGAGGTATTCCATTCAACAAAGCGTATGGAATGACGGCGTTTGATTACCATGGCACGGACCCAAGATTCAACAAGGTGTTCAATCAAGGAATGTCCAATCATTCGACGATTATCATGAAGAAGATTCTAGAGATTTATGATGGTTTTGAGGGCCTAAAATCCGTTGTGGATGTTGGTGGTGGAACTGGAGCAACACTTAACATGATTGTTTCCAAATATCCTTCCATTAAGGGCATTAATTTTGATCTTCCTCACGTTATTGAAGATGCTCCCACTTATCCAGGTTCCTAATTCTTTTGTCACGTCTTATTCTGACTTTTGTTCTTTACTCGAATAGAGTAGCTCAACTTAACAATAATCAATCTACTGATTTTTCTTAACTTATGATTAACTTATTAAAAATATACCATCGAGTTTAGGATGTAATGTGACTGCTCAAGTAGGACTTAATCCTTGAGATACAATATGGCAAATTGAACAAAATAGAGAAGTATTGGATTAAATCATCATATTAACATGACGAACCAAACAAGTTATGAATTATGATGAATAGAATCTTGACGATTCAACAAAATATATTATGATCCGCTCTAATCCAACCCTTCTCTCAAGTTTTTATCACCTTTAATTTAATGCTTTAAAGGCTAATTTAATAATTCACTTATATATGCAGGAGTTGAGCACGTCGGAGGCGACATGTTCGTAAGTGTGCCCGAAGGGGATGCCATTTTCATGAAGGTGAGCTTCATTCATCAAAATTCATTTCTTCATTCTCAGATTGCCATGTAACAAATTTTATCTTGACTTATAAAAATGCTAAATTATTTGAGTGGTACGAATTAAATTTTGTAGTGGATTTGTCACGATTGGAGCGATACACACTGCCTAAAGTTCTTGAAGAAATGCTATGAAGCACTCCCTGAAAATGGGAAAGTAATATTAGCTGA
This sequence comes from Linaria vulgaris, assembly GCA_948329865.1. NCBI lineage: Eukaryota > Viridiplantae > Streptophyta > Magnoliopsida > Lamiales > Plantaginaceae > Linaria > Linaria vulgaris. The sequence goes on from OX415253.1 coordinate 90,121,065, forward strand.
GTGCGTATTGCCCGAGGTACCAGATACTGGGCTGCCCACTAAGAATGTGATCCACGTTGATGTAATTATGCTGGCCCATAATCCAGGTGGAAAAGAAAGGACACAAAAGGATTTTGAGGCATTGGCTAAAGGAGCTGGATTTACTAAATTTCAGAAAGTGTGTTGTGCTTATAACTCATGGATCATGGAGTTGCGTAAATAAAATAACTATATATGGTGGTGTTGCTATTGAGTGTAATTTGTTTGTTGTGGTTGTGCTTTCTCATCTAAGGAAATATTTGTAGTGATATGTGATGAAAACGATCTTTGTTTCTATGCTTATTGCTCAATAAATAAAGTCGTATTTCAGTTGTGACTTATAAGATGTATTTTGTTGTTTAATTACTTGTAAGTTGCTTTGGAAGAAAACGATGATATTTCATTTTATAATAAAGCTAATTCCACACTTCTAACAGAATTTCTCTTGGATTCATTGATCTTAACTAGAATTGTCATAAAGGTTCGTTCTTAAATTCACAAATCATAACTAGACAAGAAGATAGATTAATTAGACCTCTCTCACTTCTAAATTCCACCTCTATATGGGGTCTTGAGAATTCCAAACAATGTCCTTTGATTAATATTCCTAATCCTAAACTTGTCGTAATGCTCCTTCTATGTGCAATCTGTGTAAATGGCTTTGTATTCATCACCACTTAGGTATAGGTTCATTAGAGCTTTTAGAATAGCATGTATTACAACCACAAAAGAGAGAGAAGGCATTAAACTTCTTGTTGTTTGGGCATCCTTGATGGATCGATGTCAAGTATTTTTGTATCTTGACTCAAACATATGTTTTTTTTTTTTTGCCCATTAATAATGATCAAATCGAATGTCTTTATTCATTCCACGCGACCTCCAACTTCATTTTTTTAAGCAGTGCTCTCGATTCACTCTTCTGTAGTTGATTACCAATGTTGACCACATGCAATTGCATATATTGGATGAGAATAGCGAGAAGAATGGGGTCTTTATTGGCCTAAATCCTGCAAGTCATTTTTGTCTTTGGGGCTGAAATTTCTATTGATTAACTGTAGTATGTGCAGTCCCAAACCAGTTGATATGACGATAATATTTCTCAGATAATGTACTTCATGTAGTTCGCACCTTGTCGAGCATGTGATTCGTGTTACATTATTTCTAATAATCTATTTAGTGGACAAATAAATTGAGACAATTATATTTAAGCTAATAAATATATTGGGCTAATTAAGTGATTTAAGTTAAGTAGCCCAATTAGCATCTAATTAAGTATGAGATTTGTAATGTGTAATACCCAATAGAAGTCTAATTATGATTTATGGGGTTATAATTAGATTACTATATAAGGCTTGGGTTTTGGTCCCCAAGACAATTTTCTTGAAACACTCTCCTCCTCTTTTCTCATCAATTGAGCGAGATCCCATCGAGAGCTAGAATTTGTCTGTGAAAGACCGAAGCCTCACCGTTCTCGCATAAAAGCTTATCTATATGGATCAAGGTACGCTTTCGATTTATTGCTTATTAATTTCTTTATGGTTTAACATGTGTCGGTCTTGGATTGATGAATTATTATTCATCGTAAAGTATTTAATCCAACAATTCGTGTGTACACAATTATATATCTGACTTCATCACAATACCACACTAACATAATGTATGTGGGTGGAACTTGGAAGTTGTATAAATATGCAATTCAAGTGTTCTAATTGAGTTTACAATTACATTAACATTCTAAAGTAGCAAGCGGTACATAAAAAAAGATGAAAACACAAAAGATCAAAGACTCGTTAATTTTACAAAATATAGAGAAATTGATGAAAAAGTGATTTTTTTGACTTTTTAATCCTCTATAGTAACCACCTTTCAAAAGTAGTAGTTTATAGCAGTTCGGGCCATTTTTGGTCCGCTAAAGTAACAAAGTTTCATTTCTCCTCCAGTAACGAAATATTTAATTATTCCTCGAAAATCAGCATGTGCATGACAAGTGATTCCCGAAATTGTAGAACACACGTGTGATAAGACTTCTAAGCCGAAAGTGAGAAATTGCTTGTGCGGTTCTTAGAGTCTCCTAAAACAAAACTAGTAAATTGCTATTTGTATTATAACTTAATAGGAGGAATTTTTAAATCTACCCATTAAGTTTGCCCGTTTTCTAAATCTACCCAAAAGAATTTTGGGCTTCAGAAATAACCTGTAACTATAGGTATACCTTGTCAAAAATACACATTTTCTCTTATTTGGGTTATTTCGTCCACGTGGTTGCCAACACGATAAAGTGTCGTTTCAGGTGTAAAAACGCCGCGCCATGTCATTATATCCCACCCAAACAACGTTTTAACAATTTATGGGTTTTAACAATATATTAAAAAAACAAAAAAAAAGTAATAATCATCACCTCCATCACCCCCTTCCCGTAACCTCCCCCCCTCTCCCCGTCCCCGCCGCCACCGTCAACGACCATCACCATCACCATCACCACCACCACCACCACCAAACTTCTCAACCCATCACCACCACCACCCAAACCCGCCATGATCACCGCCACCCCCTTCCCGTAACCCCCCATGTCGTCGCTGTCGCCGCTGTCGCCGCCAACGACCATCACCACCACCACCACCAAACTCGTCATGATCACCACCACCACCACCAAAATTTTCCCCAAAAAATAAAAAATAAAAAAAAAATAAAAAGAAAAGTGCCCATCACCATCACCACCACGACCAAACCTCTCAACCCATCACCACGACCAAACCTCTCAACCATCACCACCACCACCCAAACCCGCCATGACCACCACCACCACCACCAAAAAATTTCCCAAATAACAAACACTCGATCCGTGAAGCTGCGGTGGATTCATCGAATTCTGATTTGTCAAATTCAAGCGGCGGGTTGACTCGTAGAATCTTCGAGCCCCAATTCGCTGGATTCAAAATCGGAGAATTGTTGTGATTTTGTGTTCATTTGTGCGTCGGATTGATACGCTATTGTTGTTGATTTGAAGTTGGTGGTGGGGGCAGCGGTGGGACGCGATGATGTGCGGTGGCGGCGACGACGACATGGGGGGGGGGGGGGGGGGGTACGGGAAGGGGGTGATGGAGGTGATGATTAATCCTTTTTATTTTTTTAATATATTGTTAAAACCCATAAATTATTAAAACGTTTTTTGGTGTGGGATATAATGACATGACGCGACGTTTTTACACCTGGAATGGCACTTTATCGCGTTGGCAGCCACGTGGACGAAATAGCCCGAATAAGAGAAAATGGGGATTTTTGACAAGGTATACCTATAGTTACAGGTTATTTCTGAAGCCCGAAATTCTTTTGGGTAGATTTAAAAAACGGGCAAACTTAATGGGTAGATTTAAAAATTCCTCATAACTAATAATATAATAAAACAATTAAAATTACAACTAAAGAAAGTAATAAAATAAAATGTAACTTAAAACCCCCAAATTATATACCCCCCCTGGTTTCTCTCTATCTCATTCCATCACGATTCACCTCACCCACCCCCTAATTCCCCGAATCACCTCCATCCACGATGAAATCCGGTCGTCTTCTCAACGACACGACTATTGTACATTTTTAAAAAATTTCAAAAAAGGAAGCACAAGGAGTGCTTCAAACCCTTACAAAAAGCACCTAGTCTTTCCAAGCCAAACAAGATCGAGGATTAACACACCCATCGTAAAAGGAAAGCAGAAATTCTTAAGATTTACATTAGCCCAACTCCATGATTTCACTTGAATAAGCTCAAATGTTCTAGTTGTATTAAATGATTCCCCGTGAAAAATAAATCTATTTCTCATCATCCACACCATCCACACCACAATGAAGGTTGACTTTGCAAGACCCATATGTGCATACATGTGAGTGATAGGATCCAAAGGAAGAACAAGGGAGAAGCCGAGCCACCGATAGAATTGCATCCAAATCCCATAAGAAGTCTCGCAACCAAGAAAGAGATGGCAAGAAGTTTCTAATGTGATGTTGCAAAGACAACATTTATCTTGATTAATTAACGCGCCCACTCCTCACCTGATCAAGTTATCTTTGGTAGGAATACGATAAGCATTGTACATGGCTATTGTCATCTTCTCTCCTAAAATCGACGCATAAATCGATCCTGTTTTTGTCCCTAATTTATTTTAGAACACGATTTTAATACGAAATGGAACCATCGTTGCGAGAGATTGAAGATAACGACGACTCTATCCCCATAATGGTATGTTTAGGGTTAAGTTATTCGATTTTCCCATCCAATTTGATGATTTGGTCATAGGAATTTTTGTTACTACCATTTAGTTTGTATAATTAGATGTTTTGCACCCTTACTTTTGTTAATTATTTATTCTTATAGTGTGTTAATGTAAGAAACCCAAAAAATCCCAATTTTCAAAACCTTAGTTTGCAAATTCGCCTATTCCCAGAACCCTAGTTTATGTAATCGGATTTATTGATTGCTGAAGTATGTTACTATAAGAAACCGAAAACCCCCAATTTTAAAACCCTAATTTGCGAATTTTCCTATTTCGAGAATCCTAGTTCATGATTTATTGTTTAATTCGCCTAATGTATATTGATTTTAGTTGATGATAGTTAGAATTATATAATTTTAGGCAGTATTCCAAAAAGCCTCAATTCCAAGAAACCCCAAGTGTCGATTTTGAATTGTAACAACGTCTATTTAGTTAATTTTAATCAGTGTTACTTAATCTTGATGAAAATAAATATGTAATTTACCATCAGTTTAGTTTTCCGCATAGTTAGTTTATTTAGTTGGATTTTTTTGAGTTATCTTCTTATCTTCTTGAAATAATTATTTTTTGTTGAAATATGTTGCTGATTTTTACAACTTGAATGTCTCGATTAAGATAAAGGAGGGGGGGGGGGGGTTATAAAATCTCCATTGCCAGAATATTTTGGAGGAATTGTTTGTGTCTTGGTTTATGTAGGAACAAATCAGTTGACAACTAATGGGGTCACGAAGTTGTGCTTAATGTTTAGGTTGGTAGGGAGACAATTATTGTTCTATGTGGAGTATGACATAGAGGTTTTGAAGCTGGTAGCTTTCGATGAAGATATAAATAATTCTTTTATCGATGTTTATAAAAGTTTGGATCCTAGGTATTTGAATATGTGGTTGTTGCAGATATTACTGATGATGTGGAGGATGAGGAAGAGGTTGCCCAAGAGGACTTATTGGAGCATTTGTCTAAATTCGATTATGATGCACTTACTTACATTGATTTGGGCATTGCATAAGGCTTGGGAGATGATATAGGTAAAAAAAGGTAATAATAAAGCAAAAAAGGTTGGGGGAAAAGAAAAAAAGTACAAGAATAAGAGAAAGGTTGCTCTAAAGTTGAGAAAATGCAAAGAGACCGTAGTAGTTGAGTCTTCCGGTGAAGAAGATATAGTAACTAGTGGAGATGAGCTTTGTGGTGACAAGGACTCTGGTGAGGAGAAAAGAAATTAAAGGAATGGTGGAGAAGACATTCAATCCCGCCAACATCATTAATCTTAAGTTCTCAGTTGGACTTAAATTTGTTATGAAGAAGCTATTGGAGAAGCGTCATATGCAATTAATGATAATAGTGAAGCAGGCGCAACTTGTTATATTAGCTTTTTGCTATCATTTTTTTTAATAGATGTTTTCTTGTTATCATTTAATACATTAAGTGGCAGTGAATGTGGCAGCAAGTATAACCAATTAAAAAAAACTGGATGGCCATAGTGACCATTATGGAACTAAAAGTAAAACAATACCGACTTCAATTTCAAATAAAACAACAACCACATTTCATAGATCAACAAACATTTCAACTACGACATCAACAAACACATAACTTACGTACACGACTATTGAGATCCATTTTAAACTGCAAACCATGTAAACAACAATGAAAAACCAACAAAAAAATAGTGGAATAACAAAAACAAAAAGAAAACCATAACGGCCTTCGCCAATTGTAATAAGCAAGAATCAATTTCTATTACATATGAACGAAACTAAAGCGACAATAACAACCGAAAAAACCAACAACCAACGTTTCATAACCACGCTCTGGGCTTCCATCTTCAATACAATTGCGTTTGCCCTCGTAAGATTCTCCTTGTATCTCTTCACCATTTTTTTTTAAATCACCCCTTGTATCCTCAACAAGTTTTTTCGTACCCGTTATACAACAAATTAAATCAACAATGCTTTTCTCCAAGATTTTAATTTCGTTTTGTAATTTGGCGTGGTTAACGATTAAACCACTAGTTGGAGTGTCTTCCCGCACAAAGAAATCGCAACCACGATTCTGCCATAAAATTAAAGTAACCCAAAGCTTAACAAATTATCATGATAACAACACGGTTAATAATAGACCATTAAATTTAAAATTAAACCAATACCTTTAACCCAAAAATCGGGAAAACCTTGGTATCTTCTTCCAAAACTTGGTTGCTTGGTTGCTTCGAAGCAACTTCGAAGCTAGCAACTTTTTGCACTTGCACATGAACAACGATTGTGCACTTGTATCGTTCGACATTACAATATGTGAAAACTTCAAAGTGAGACAAAAGGGTTAAATGGGGACTTGAGTAAATCGGGTGGGGTGCGATGGGCTCGCGTGAAACGAATTTAGGGCGATCCCGTCTGGTTCTAATTTTACTTTTGGGCGAATCAGGAATCGGGGCCGCATCGGGGTCGGTCGTACGAATGGTGGTGGTGCAAATTGGATTTGGGGTGATTCAAAATTAAGGTTGATTTGTTTGTATTGTGTGTTATATGAATGGGGTAAGTCACTTATATCATAAAACAAAAAAAATAGGTAATGAAATTTTGGTTTATATTTTAAGTTAAAATTATTTTTTAATTTTTGTATAAACTTAGTATAGAAATGCGATTTTAAAGTCACATATTTCACATGTACATACCGCACATGCGAAATGATTAAAAATAATTTAAAATAAAAATAAAAATTAGCTCAAGTTCAAATTGTTATCAAAAGACCAAAAATGTAATTATGGTTACTTTCGAGGACCATAAATGGCCCGATGCACTATAAATAACTAATTTTGAAATGTAGTTATAGAGGACTACTAAGTCAAAAAATTCAAAAATTTGAGAAAACTCTCAATTTTTTTATATTTTTTCCATCGACAACTGATTAAAATGACTACAAAGACGAATAGCTTGTAAAGATTAAACTCTAGACGTAAGAAAATACCAAACATTACAAAAAACTCCTAAAATAAATTACAAAACATAAAAATCTCGCAAGAAATAAAAAATTTGTTGTTTTTATCCTCCAAATGTTGAAATTTTGCAAAAGCCACATTGGAGTAAAAAGTCTTGCTCATGTCGCCGTTTCCACTTGGAAAAGTGGTATTGCTTGCCAAAAACGTCAACGGAGCTTGTTTTGCACAATTGCTACCATTTTTCCAAGTGAAAAAGACCATCTGAGCAAGACTCTTTATGCCAACATAATATTTATAAATTTATAACGTTTGGAGAGTGAAAACGTTATTTTTTTATTTCATGCGAGATTTTTATGTTTTGTAATTTATTTTAGGAGTCTTTTGTAATTTTTGGTATCTTTTTATGTCTTGTGTTTCATCTTTATAAGTTAGTCGTCTTTGAGTCGTTGTAGTCAGTTGTTTGAAGGAAAAAAAACTAAACTTGAGATTTTTCTCAGTTTTTCATTAATTTCTCGATATTCTGCAGAATTAACGAGTTTGATCTTTTTGTCTTTTCATCTTTTCTTATGCTTCTGATCGCTACTTCACATTCTTGTTTATAGTTGTTCAAAAGAAGAGAAAAAAAAATATTTAGTCGTCTAAGTAACTTTTACCCTGGGAAGTTTAGCATTAGCTCAACTTTTTAATAATTTAGTCGTCTAAGTAGCTCAACTTTTTAATAATTTGTTGTGAGCTCTCGTTCGGAGCTCCTTAGTGTCTATTTATATTTGATTATTTGTTGTTGGGATGAAGTTTCTAGCTAGCTTCTACCTTAAAAAACTTGCTATACAAGCAATTGGCCATGGAAGTCCCTCTTTATGCGCTTGCCATAGCAAAGTTCTATGTATCATCATCTTATATTAGTGCTTTTGAGGTTGTAATTAGGTCTGAGAATGGGATTGAATGTGGCGGTGGCGTGCGTGAGGGAGAGTGGAGAGGTGGTGGCGGGTTCAAACTGTTGCGTGCGTGAGAGAGTTGCGTGTGTGAGAGACAGTCGTCGCGACGACGGCGTTTCGACGGAGAGAGATGAGAGAGAGTGCCACCTCGACGGAGAGAGATGAGAGAGAGGGCGCGGTGACTGTTGAGAGAGAGAGAGAGGGAGTGCCGTTTGAGAGTAACGGTGGGAATTGATTTGTGATGAATTATTTTTTAATCTATCACAAATTAGATAATTTTTCTTTTTACTTGTGGTCCATAGACTTTCTTAAATTGTAAAACTATCGCTTGTCTTTTTTTTTTAACATATAACCCCCTATATAAAAAACAAAATACTAGAAATTGACGGGATTTCCATCTCCCGCAAGAATCGGAAACGGACTCCCGTTACCGACCCGTGGGTGGCGGGAATTTCCATTCCCGACGACTTGCCGAGAAAGGAAAACTCGGGAATTTTTTCCGCGGGAAGGGACGGGTAAGGGAAATTCCTTACCCGTTCCCACCCCTACTCGTGTTGAATTCTTTTGACAATGATTTACAAGTCACTTTGTTTTGAACTTTAGACGATCGTGAACTTATGGCACGTTAACTCCAGATTAGGGTGGATTAGCAATAAATATATCATTATTTGTTTATTCTCAACATATGGCTTAATCTATATTCTTATTATTAAGAGCGGGCATTTACATGGGCGTACACAAGTATATAGGCTAAATGAGGTGAAAATGATTAACTATTTTAGATTCTTTCTTTATGCATATATGAATACAACAAACAAAATTGCGTGGATAAAATGAAAAAAAATCGGCCAAAGTAAAACTAATGGAGACCTTGGTGTTAAAGATTTGGAGAAATTCAATAAAGTGTTGCTTTGTAAATGGAAATGGAGACTTTTAGCCGATGAAACTCCTTCATGGAAAAAGGTCATTTTTTCGAAATATAGGAGCAATGGAAATACATTAGCTCTTGTCTCTTGTTCTCCCTCGAGAATGTCCTCAACTTGGTAGCGTGACCTACTTTCTATTTCTTGTAATTCGGGGGTGGAGATTGGTTTCGGGATAATGTTTCTAGAAAAGTTGGAGACGGTAGAAATACAAAATTTTGGCTTGGTGTTTGGGTGGGTTCAGCAACACTAAAAGATAAATACAATCCGCCATTTCCATATATCTCTTGACAAGAATGCTAATGTTGCTGATTTGAAGAGTTACGGTGACCCGAGCTGGAACTTTTCTTGGAGAAAACGTCTTTTCACATGGGAAGAAGAATTGCTTAATGAACTGATTAATCTTATTACTGATTTTCATTTGAATGATTTCTTGCAGGATTGCTGGAAGTAGAGGATTGTTGGAAGTGGAGACATGATTGCTCAGGAGATTACTCGGCTAAATCGGCTTATCTTTTGATGAATGGCGAGAACAATTACTTAGAAGAATCCTCTTTTTTTTTTTAGTTCTTATAGGATGCTACAGTTCCTCCAAAAGTTAGTATGTTTGCTTGGAAGGCGGTTCAGATGCGAATTCCTACGGGGGATAACCTGATGCGACGTGGTGTCATCCTTGATGAGAATAATTCCAAATGTCCTCTTTGTCATGAAAAGCGGGAATCTGTATCTCATCTTTTCTTGACATGTCGAGTAACCTACAAAATTTGGACTAGTATCTATAATTGGTATCATATCAGCCTGTTATTTTCCGATAACTTGAAAGACCACCTTATTCAACATTGTGGTGTTGGAGTCTCTGTGAAGACGGCCGAGTGGAAAGCCATGGAAAGCCATGTGGTATTTTGTTGTTTGGTCAATTTGGAAACTTAGAAACAACGTGATCTTCAACAACGCTGAAGTAGATATTGCGAAAACTATGGAACTTATTAAAGTTAGTGCTTGGTTGTGGTTTAAGGCTAGGATCAAGAATTTTCCACCCTTTTACTGTTTGGAATAATTCTTTTGTCGAGTGTTTTGGCTAGTTGATTATTTTTTGTAACCATTATACACATCTTTCTGTAATTTTCCCTATTTTAATATAATTTTGTTTGCTGATAAAAAAAGAACACATATATGAATACAAGTAGTACTGTCTACAAGTTTGAACTGACTATAAATTATATTATGTGGATATATATATGGAATCTTTAAAAAATCTAGTTTGATTTACTGGTTCCACTTATATTTGGGGATCATAATTTAAAGCAGTTTCTTAATTCGCTCTTTTATGTATTTGATGATGATGATTGCGCACCGTTTCTTGCTTTGACCTTGTTCGCGTGCAGCCTTTGACCTTTGTTTTCTGCAGAAATGATCTTGTGAATTTATCGCTGAGTTTGAAGTGCATACTAACTTCAAATTCAAGGTTTTATGTTATGTAAATGTTAACAAGGAAATTATGGTAAATGCCTGGTGGGGTGTGATTTGGCATGGGGTATTATGTATGATTACGATTTTCCTCGTTTATTTTTTAGCGGTGTGGTTTTACATATGTCAAGCCATTATCTGAGAAGCAAAATCAATTGCCATAATTAGCTTTTAGATTGGTTTATCATTTATGGCATCCTTAGGCAATATGAGAAAGATTTACACCAGCATTTACTATGATTACGACTGCCATATTCATGCGATCGAGGATAGAGCCACACGAAATTAACATTCATGATCGAAATTATGGAAGATACATGCAATAATAACGCACCATGCGTGTAAGTTGTAACGCTCCAAATTGCAAGAATACGATATTCTTTAGACAATATTATCTACATTAAGTGCAAACGAGTTACTAATTATAATAAATTTGTGAAGATGCAATATAGAGACTGGTATTAAGACTATTGTTTGATTGCGAATTTAACTATTGAAGACAAACCGAATGGCTCAAATTATTTTGCCTATAAATATATACAGATCTGGCGATATTTATTTTTCATGAAAAACAACAAACAACTTATGAGTAAAAATCATAATCCTTTTCTTCTGTAGAATTTTTGCATTCCTTGAGAGAAAGCGCAATACTTTAAAAGAGCATTTTTCAGTAGTTAGTTTAATAAGAGTAATTAATTAAATATAATACACCAGCATTTACTATTGTAATGTGTTCAAATTTATATATACTAGCAAATGGAGCACTCGGTTCCGCGAGCATAATTCTTTTTTAAATGTCATTTTATGTGGGTGCGAGAAAATCGTTTAAGATGGTTTGGGCATGTTAAACGCAGACCCATAGATGCACCGGTACGACGAGTTGAAGATCTCGACTTAGGACAGACGGCTAGAGCTCGTGGGAGACCGAAAAAGACGTGGATGGAGGTCATACGGAACGACATGAAGCTAAAAGATCTAAATGAAGACATGATCGTCAACCGAAACCTATGGAGGCAGAAGATTCATGTTCACGACTCGACGTGATTCATTCATGGTTCATATAGCCTACCCCAATTTAATTGGGATTACAGGCTTGGTTGTTGTTTGTAAATGTCATTTTATGTGGGTACGTAGAAGAAGATTTATCCACATAAATATTTTTTTTTAATCAAAGAAGTATAGAGTTTGACTAAATAAAAGTATGTGCCATAAAATTGGAGTAGAAAAATGGAAGAAAAACAGAATACGGGGAAAGTAAATCATTAATTACAATTAGTAGTCACTACAAGAATCCGGGGTCATTCGTGACCGCCGGGCGGTCACGAGCATCCGTGACCGCCCGGCAGTCGCGGATGCCACTGTGACCGCCGAGCGGTCACGGTAAACAACTCCGTGACCGCCCAGCGGTCACGGATAGCCCCGTGACCGCTGAGCGGTCACGGACATAAGAAACTTCCCGCCTATGGCCCGCCTAGTGGCGTCCACGACCGCTGGGCGGTCGCGGATGCCAGCGGTCACGAATGACCCTCATTCGTGACCGCCCGGCAGTCACGAATAATATTCATAAAAAAAAATTAATTTTATGGATTCATCTTGATGTGTTTATGATTTTTAACAATAAGTCTCAATACTACATGTGAATTGAAGTAATAAATTAGTACAACATTAGTAATTAACATATTAAAATACCGAATTAGATGTGATTAGGCGAGTTATGAACGAATAACCTATTTTATGTTCTACAACTAATTCATCACATACACCAAGTTGTTTTAGATGTAATGTGTCATTTTGTGATAATATCTATTTTAATTTACTTAGTAGTAACTATTTTATCAATTTAACAAACATCGAACCTTAATTAAACAAACGAAAATCAAAATTATCGAATGAGACTCTTTCGTGACCGCTGGGCGGTCACGAAAGAGGGTCATTCGTGACCGCCCAGCGGTCACGAAGTAGGTTCGTGACAGCTGGGCGGTCACGAAGAAGGTTCGTGACCGCCCGGCGGTCACGAATAATATTCATAAAAAAAATTTGATTTTATGGATTCTTTTTGATGTGTTTATGATTTTTAGCAATAAGTCGCAATACTACATGTGAATTGAAGTAATAAATTAGTACAACATTAGTAATTAACATATTAAAATATCGAATTAGATGTGATTAGCGAGTTATGAACGAATAACCTATTTTATGTTCTACAACTAATTCATCACATACACCAAGTTGTTTTAGATGTAATGTGTCATTTTGTGATAAAATCTATTTTAATTTACTTGGTAGTAACTATTTTATCAATTTAACAAACATCGAACCTTAATTAAACAAACGAAAATCAAAATTATCGAATTAGACTCTTTCGTGACCGCTGGGCGGTCACGAAAGAGGGTCATTCGTGACCGCCCAGCGGTCACGAAGTAGGTTCGTGACCGCTGGGCGGTCACGAAGAAGGTTCGTGACCGCTGGGCGGTCACGAATGAGGGGTCATTCGTGACCGCCCGACGGTCACGAATAATATTCATAAAAACAAAAATTGATTTTATGGATTCTTCTTGATGTGTTTATGATTTTTAGCAATAAGTCTCAATACTACATGTGAATTGAAGTAATAAATTAGTACAACATTAGTAATTAACATATTAAAATAGCGAATTAGATGTGATTAGGCGAGTTATGAACGAATAACCTATTTTATGTTCTACAACTAATTCATCACATACACCAAGTTGTTTTAGATGTAATGTGTCATTTTGTGATAAAATCTATTTTAATTTACTTGGTAGTAACTATTTTATCAATTTAACAAACATCGAACCTTAATTAAACAAACGAAAATCAAAATTATCGAATTAGACTCTTTCGTGACCGCTGGGCGGTCACGAAAGAGGGTCATTCGTGACCGCCCAGCGGTCACGAAGTAGGTTCGTGACCGCTGGGCGGTCACGAAGAAGGTTCGTGACCGCTGGGCGGTCACGAATGAGGGGTCATTCGTGACCGCCCGACGGTCACGAATAATATTCATAAAAACAAAAATTGATTTTATGGATTCTTCTTGATGTGTTTATGATTTTTAGCAATAAGTCCCAATACTACATGTGAATTGAAGTAATAAATTAGTACAACATTAGTAATTAACATATTAAAATAGCGAATTAGATGTGATTAGGCGAGTTATGAACGAATAACCTATTTTATGTTCTACAACTAATTCATCACATACACCAAGTTGTTTTAGATGTAATGTGTCATTTTGTGATAAAATCTATTTTAATTTACTTGGTAGTAACTATTTTATCAATTTAACAAACATCGAACCTTAATTAAACAAACGAAAATCAAAATTATCGAATTAGACTCTTTCGTGACCGCTGGGCGGTCACGAAAGAGGGTCATTCGTGACCGCCCAGCGGTCACGAAGAAGGTTCGTGACCGCCCGACGGTCACGAATAATATTCATAAAAAAAAAATTTGATTTTATGGATTCTTCTTGATGTGTTTATGATTTTTAGCAATAAGTCTCAATACTACATGTGAATTGAAGTAATAAATTAGTACAACATTAGTAATTAACATATTAAAATAGCGAATTAGATGTGATTAGGCGAGTTATGAACGAATAACCTATTTTATGTTCTACAACTAATTCATCACATACACCAAGTTGTTTTAGATGTAATGTGTCATTTTGTGATAAAATCTATTTTAATTTACATAGTAGTAACTATTTAATCAATTTAACAAACATCGAACCTTAATTAAACAAACGAAAATCAAAACTATCGAATGAGACTCTTTCGTGACCGCTGGGCGGTCACGAAAGAGGGTCATCCGTGACCGCCCAGCGGTCACGAATAATATTCATGGTGAAAATTTTAAATTTTCAAAAAATTTGAATTTCCCCCCAATTCCAAGGTCTTTCGCGACCGCCCGGCGGTCACGAAAGGGTCTCTCGTGACCGCCGGGCGGTCGCGAAAGACCTTAGAATTGGGGGAAAATTCAAATTTTTTGAAAATTCAAAATTTTCACCAAAATTCTATATATACCCACCATTCTACCCATTAATTTTCATTACATTCAAATTATCTTCTCTGAAAAACCCAACACTTTCTCTTCCTTTCCTCATTTCCTCATTTCCCAATCCAAAACATAAACACCAACAATTTTTCTTCTCCTCTTTTCTTATATCTTCAAAAAACAAAACACCAACAATTTTTCTTCTCCTCTTTCTTTATATCTCCAAAAAACAAAACACCAACTCTCTTATTTTCTTCTTTTCTTTACTTATAACACAAATCATTCTCTTAAATGATGTTTATATAAAAAAATCGTCCAACCATACATTATATTCGCAAAAAACAAATATTTATTCCGGTATTTTACCGGAATATATTTTTTTTATTTCGTTTAATGTCATCCGTGACCGCCGGGCGGTCACGGATGACTTGAATATTATCCGTGACCGCCCGGCGGTCACGGATGGTTTAAATATTATCCGTGACCGCTTGGCGGTCACGGATGACCGCCGGGGTCATCCGTGACCGCCAGGCGGTCGCGGGGTTGCCCGCGACCGCTGGGCCGTCGCGGATGACCCTGGGGTCATCCGTGACCGCCAGGCGGTCGCGGTGTCGCCCGTGACCGCCGGGCCGTCGCGGATGACCCCGGGGTCATTCGTGACCGCCGAGCGGTCACGGATGACTGCCGTGACCGCTGGGCGGTCGCGGATGACCCTGGGGTCATCCGTGACCGCCAGGCGGTCGCGGATGATTGCCGTGACCGCTGGGCGGTCGCGGATGACTGCCGTGACCGCCCAGCGGTCACGGATGACCTCCACGACCGAGGTCATCCGCGACCGGGCATCCGCGACCGCTGGGCGGTCGCGGATGACCATTCGCGACCGGAAATGGGTCATTCGCGACCGCCCGGGCGGTCGCGAATGACCCTTTTTTCTTGTAGTGAGTGTAATTAATTACTCTAACTTAATTTACAAGATTGTTTTAGAAATTTAATAATATATTTTTACAATGTAGCTAAAACTCAAAAGTTAAAATTGAAAATCAAAAGTTTAGTATCACAATGAGTTCATTATGAGTTTTTTAATTTGTATAATAGTATACAGATATTCAAATATTAATTAAATTTTATTGAATTAACAAGGACTGCCTTTCGGCATGTGTGGCTCGACGAAACTGCGGGCGAGGCAAGTCAAGCTGAGTCATATGACAACGGCAAAGCAGATCAGTGTACTTCCCTCTAAACACGTGCCTTTATGTGTTTTTTTGATCGCTTTTTCATTAAGATAATCATAATTCTGATTTATACTTGAAATTTTTCTTAGAACCCCCAATATCTATGGGAGTTTCTGGTGTGCTCCGAAGAGCACATTAGACAAATTCAATATCTATGGAGTGACACAATGACACCCAATGTGGTACCAAATAATCTAATTTCTCATTTTGTTACATCTTTTATCATTTGGTAACATGAACATTTTGAGCAATTTTAGTTTTCGTTGATTGGGTCAGTGGGTTGTGGTTGCGTAGGAGATAATATTCCAAAATAATCGCTATTACCCTACTACTATATATCCCAACCAACAAAGGTATATGAATTAATCTCCATTCTTCCTCATCCCACATTTCTTCCCTTCACTCACAAAAATGCTATAAAGAAAAGATATGGGTTCAATCAGTGAACACCCGGCAACTCCAACAACGGATCCTTCCGAGGAAGAATCGTGTTTGTTCGCCATGCAACTGGCTAGCGCCTCTATACTACCCATGGTTCTAAAGTCCGCTATTGAACTTGACTTATTGGAGCTCATCAAAAAAGATGGCTTAGTGTCACCGTCTCAACTCGTAGCTCAGCTTCCCGCATCGAATCCAGATGCCCCAGTTATGCTGGACAGAATCTTACGCCTTTTGGCTAGCTACTCAGTTCTTAACTGCAGCCTCAAAACGACGGTGGATGGGGGCATTGAGCGTTTGTATTCGTTAGCCCCGGTTTGTAGGTTCTTGACCAAAAATAAGGATGGTGTTTCGATGGCGCCTCTTTTGTTAATGAATCAAGATAAAATATTTATGGATATCTGGTAATAGTACCTTTTATTCTACGTTTTTCGGCAAGAATCTTATGTCCCATATTGTTTCTGTCTTAATGATCAAAGGCACTTTTTATAAAGTAATGGGATACCGTTGGTTAACAAAATTCCTGTCATAAATAAGTTCCACGTGCTTTTCATTAAGCAATTTTAAATCACACACTAATTATTATTTGAACTTAATTCTAAATATCTCTTATAGGTATCATCTTACAGATGTGGTTCTTGATGGAGGTGTACCATTCAACAAAACCCACGGAATGACGGCTTTTGACTACTGCGGCACAGATCCAAGATTCAACAAGGCGTTCAATCTAGGAATGTCGAACCATTCGACCATTATTATGAAGAAGATTCTTGAAACCTATTACGGCTTTGAGGACCTCAAATCCGTCGTGGATGTTGGTGGTGGAACTGGAGCAACACTTAACATGATTGTTTCCAAATATCCTTCCATTAAGGGCATTAATTTTGATCTCCCCCACGTTATTGAGGAAGCTTCATCTTATCCGGGTTCCTTCTTTCATTACCTCTTATGTTTTCGTTTTATTTGTCTTATCTTATTTGAACTTACGTTGTTAACTCCATTTTTCATGTGCACGTTTAAAACCACTTACTAGTATATATACTTGCATCATAATAATTCAACCTAATACATTCTTTGCAGGAGTTGAGCACATTAGAGGAGACATGTTTGTGAGTGTGCCTAAAGGGGATGCTATTTTTATGAGGGTGAGAGCTTCATTCACCAAAAGTCAACTAATTACTCTGATCTTCACTTTAATAAAATTTTACATTATTTACAATTTTTGAGTGTATGAATGAAAATTTGCAGTGGATTTGTCACGATTGGAGTGATGCACCCTGTCTAAAATTATTGAAGAAATGCTATGAAGCACTCCATAAAAAATGGAAAAGTGATATTAGCCGAGTGTGTTTTGCCCGAGGTACCAGATACTGGGCTGCCCACTAAGAATGTAATCCACGCGAATGTAAGTATGTTGGCCCATAATCCAGGTGGAAAAGAAAGGACACAAAAGGATTTTGAGACATTGGCTAAAAGAGCTGGATTTACTAAATTTGAAAAAGTTTGCTGCGCTTTACAATACATGGATCATGGAATTGCGTAAATAATTCATCATCATTCAGGGTGTTTACATACATATATATACACACACACACTTGTAATATATATAAATATATATATATATAAAAACTGAAAAAAAATCTCTATTTTGATGCTTATTGTTCAATAAAGTTGTTGTTTAATGGGTTTCAGTTATGATCTTATAGATATATATATATATATATGCTTGTTGTTTAAGTACTTGTAAGTTGTTTTACAAAAAAAAACGTTATGTTAGTCTAAGTTTTGTATGACAAAAACACCTAAGAACCTACTTTAATTATGTTGATCAGACACCAAATTTATTCATATTGCTTCAATCCCTGCAAATTAAATAAAGAATCTTAACCATATTTTTCTCACTTTTACCAAAACATGCATGATCATCCTTTATGAGTCGAATTGTTTTGTTAACGATTGAAGTTCTTTTTTTTTTTTAATCTTTTGTTAAAAGAGATTTTATTACGTTGTTATTGATGAGTTTAGTAATATATAATGACATGCTTCACTGACTATTGCTCAATATTTTGTTTACTTTAATATATTTTAGTCACGTCTATATAATTTCAGATATTATCACATAAAAATGATAAAAATAAGTAATAACACCAAAATATTCTTTAGACTAAAGAAAAATTTGCATGCACTCTTCGCTTGCGCTTTTTTGTTAGTTACTTTTTTTTTATCGGCTTTTTGCTAGTTACTTATAAACATATGGTAACTAAGTAAGTGGAGAGAACATGCATAGTTATTGACTTATTGGTATTATATAGATAAGAACATATTTAAATGTAATTTCTTGTAACGTATGCCCCATTTTCAGAAATACTAAATTTAGTTAAAAGGTAGGAGTTGAAAAGTTATAGTCACATTTCACACTTTATCCTCTGCTATAGATGATAGTTTATTTTAACATATGTTTAAAAAGCAGTCGAGTCTTTGAACATATCACATATGTTTAAACTTTGAACCACTAACCACTCTTGGAAATGGGTGGTATGTTAACTTCCACCATCCGCCGCAATGTAGAAATATTGATTGAGATGCGCACAAGCTAATTTATTATTTGACTATTATCTATAATTCTATATCAATGCAATAAAAATATAAAATAAGGTCTTGATTTAGTCTATGCTAGTCAACACAGAGTTTAAAAAAGTAATGTTATTTAGTTCTTTAAAGAAACGAGTTTACATATCCTGGCTTGAGAACCTTCCCAAATTTTGAGTCTGATTAGCACGCACTAGCAGCAATATACCTCTTTGCTTTTTATATTTGTGAAATCTGAATATACTGCCTAATTCATTTTCTAGGGATTTTATCGAAAGTAGCCCCATAATTATTTACTTTATCAATTTTAGTCACATAATGATTCTAGTTTCAATTTTGGTACCATAATGAATTTTTCGTTTTCAATATTGGTACTTTCGGCGAAAATCACTCAAATTTGGGTTAAAGAAAATCGCCTACTGGATAATTTGGGTTAAAGATGGAACGAAATGGTTGTTATGAGGAGGATATACACAAAATTAATGATTTTGTAGCAAGAAATAAGATTTATAAACGAAATTGGAAGAAATAAGGCTTAAAATTTTAAGAATTTTGGGGGTTTAATGTAGAGGAGTGGTTGGAGATGTTTTATTGAGTTTTATGAAGTCTGTAGACAATTGAAGTGACGAAAAGGCCCTCAAAAACTCGCACATGTGACACGCACGTGTTAAGTTCCGATGAAAATTGGTTTATTTTCACTGAAAGTACCAATATTGAAAACAAAAAAATTATTATGGTACCAAAATTGAAACTAAAATCATTATGGAACTAAAATTGATAAAGCGGATCATTATGGGGCTACTTTCGATAAAATCCCCATTTTCTACATGTACAAGTTTTAACTAACTATAAATTCTGTGGATATAGAATCTTTAACAATCTACTTTATTGTGGGAAATCATAAAGTCCCATGTAGTTTAAAAAATCAAAACTCCATTGTAGTATGAAAACTGCTTAAAATTCACTAGTGGTTTAACATAATCTCCTCCATTAAGTTTAAAATAACTATGTTAATTTTTTATTAAATGACTAAATTGTTCTTACTTTATTAAATATAAATATATATTTATATTTCATAAATATATTAATATTTGTAAATAATTAAAGTTTTGAAACGAATATCCAAAACGAAGGATTTTTTTTTTTTTTTGGGTGAATCATGAATAAACTAAAAGGTCGTTAGACCGAGTCCATTAAATACAAGCTAAGAATAAAGGTGGGCGGGGTATCCCAAAAGATCTCTCGTTGCCTAGCATCTAACTTTATTTTTCCTAGTCCATCCGCAACTTTGTTCTTCCCCCGCGGAATCCATTGTAGCTTGGCTTCCCATGGCCTCTTCAAAAGCTCTCGACATTCTCTTTCCAAAGTAGTCTCCCCATGGCTCCCGGAATTCTCCTCGTTAAGTCACGTGAAGGCCGTACGGGAATCCGTCTCGATAATAATGCCTGAATACCTCCTCTCCCATGCGAACGTAAGTCCTATTTTCAGTGCTTCCATCTCGGCCTCATCAACCGTCGACGAACTAGGCTCGGATATGTACCCCTAAATCCAACCGCCCTTCTCGTCTCTTAACAAACCAACTGCATGACCCCGGTTCTCTTCATGAACAACACCTCCGTCCGTGTTCAACTTAACCCATCCAGTATTCGGTTTTTTCTACCTAAGGTCCTCGGCCATCCTATCCTCGCGTCGCCTCCATTTCTTAAGGTCATAACTCAATAGCTTGATTTGGAAAGCACAAGCTTTCACACTTTCCATCTTGTTTCTAAACGCCTTAGAGTTCATATTCCTCCAAATCGTCCAAAGACTCGCCGCGCACGCGAAAATCCAATCTTCATTGCCCGAAAATCTGCTCACCAACTTCTTATAATGCAACACTTTTTTAAGCCAACCTATACCCGGAATTTCATCAAAACTCTATGCAATTCGGCTCAATTAACTCCACCCTGATTTTTCGTGACATGCGATAATCCTTAAGGAGGTGTAGTATTGTTTACTAATGTTCCATGCACACGGGACAAATTTTCGACGTCAGTATTCCCCTCGCACGCCTCAATGTGTTAATAGCAAGCCTTTCTTGCGCCGCAAACCACAACAAATAGACAATCTTGTTACTCAAATCAAGTTTCCATACCCATGCTACATCCGAGATTCCTTGTTGTTCCTCCGAATAATATTCAATGTAAGAATTGTAAGCGAATTGGCAAGAAAAATTACCGTTTGAGGTTGCACTCCATAAGACATAGTCGGCCAATTCCTGAAGCTCAATATGCTTGCTCAATATTCCGGTCTTGATCGCAGTCGGTATACCCGATTCGAGTTCATCCAATTTCTACGTCCCATCTTCTTCCATAACCTCTCACAAGGTGAGCTTCGCTTCCGTTGGGACAATTGTGCAACCTTCGTACCAAAAAATGATCTTCCTCCCATCCCCAACTTTTCACCTAAGAAACGGTGACATGAGCCCCATGCACTCAATAATTCCCTTCCAACACGCGCTATTGGATGGTTTAACCATGCACTCCGTCATGCGCCCCTTCTTCAAATATTTTGCCTCAACAAGCTTTTTCCATACGGAGTTCTCATCGCGCAAAATTATCCATTCAAGTTTTGATAGAAGCACCTCGTTGCTTACTCGCGCCAATCGAATTCCCAAACCACCAAGTTTCTTCGGCGACGTGACTCTCGGCCAACCCACAAGGTGAACTTTCCTCTTTGTGACATCGGAGGACCAAAGAAAATCACGGCTGAGACGGTCCAATTGCATGCAAACGTTTTTTGGGAGCCACGAGGCTTGCATGTTGTAAACCGGTAACGCCGAGGAGACAGATTGAATAAGGGTAGCTCGTCCCGCAAGAGTAAGAAGCTTCCCCTTCCAGGTCATAAATCTCTTCATCACGCGATCGAGAACCCCCGCGAAGTCCGCGCGCGTAATTCTGCCATGTATAAGCGACACCCCTAAATACTTTCCCAAGTTCCGAGTTTGTCCAAAGCCGAGAATGTCACTAATGCGCCTCTTAAGCCCCGCTCATTCGCTCTTTGAGAAGAAAACCTTAGACTTATTGCAACTCAAATTCTATGCCGATGAACCACAAAAGCTGTCGAGCACTCTTTTGATAGCCCTAGTCGTCCCCTTTGTCGTGCGCCCCATAAGGACAAGCTCGTTTGCGAAAAATAGATGAGATATAGGCTAGGACCCCCATGGCAAGGAACCAACGAATGCCATTTTTTACGGTCCACTTCCTCTTTAATCTGATACGCCAAATGCTCCACACAAATGACAAAGAGATAGGGCAAAAGCGGATCCCCCTGAAGTTTGCATGCGTACATGAACGGTTCAAGAGGAGAGCCATTCCATAATACTCTTGTAGAGTTTCAAACGCAAAACATAATTAGCTCAATCATATCAATCGGAAATTATATAAAAATGTTAAAAAAATTATATTTTATTATATAATAAACAAATTAAATGTAAGGACATGTTCTGAAACTACAAATAACTTTTGTGTTAAATTCTAAAGTGTATAATCACTTTTTATAAGTAAAACTTATTCAAAAGTAGTATAGAGCGAGTGTACATACATCACTCTCTTACGAGATTGGACGCACGCAAAATAGATGTCGTCCAAAATTTATGAAACTACGAGGTTATTTTGTGCAAGATTTTCGAAACCAGAATAGAGATTTGTGCAGATTTTCGAAAACCACAGGGACCCAGTTCACCCAGTTTACTGGGTCCATTTTAGAGGATCACAATTGAAAGCAATTTCTTAATCCCTTTTTCATGTATTTGATGATTGCACCCTTTCTTAATTTGGTCTGTTTTTTTACTTCGCGTGCATAATCTGCTTTCTGCAGAAATGATCTTGTGAATTGGCCGCTGAGCTTGAAGTGCATTCAATTTCAAGAATTTATGTCATGTAACTCTTAACAAGGAAATTATGGCAAACGATTTCCTTGTCTGCCTTAAGTGATCGATGGGGTTGTCATTTGTCAGGCCTTTATTTGAGAAGCAAAATCAATTGTCATAAGTAACATTTATATTGGTTTTATGGCATTTTTAGGCAATATGAGAGAGATTGGCACCAGCATTTACTATGATTACGCTGCCATTTTCATGCCTCAGACAAAGCCACACGGAACATACATGTTTGAAATCATTGACGATCCATGCAATAATAACATTACACCATGTAATGTAACTCACACTTAGGTCGATCCATACTCAAGGAACCCATCGTGAGTTGTTTAATTAGGCCGTTCTCGTTAAGTTAGTTGAATAGGTCGTTTAAGTCGTTTCTGTGAAGCTAGAGTAATATGTTGTTTTCGTGAAGCTAATCATCAACTCACACTTACTCGAGGCCACCCTTTATTGGCCGTAAGTCTTGGTGACACGTGTTTATGTAAGATACCACGTGTTATGTCCCAATTATGGTGCATATATCAAATATGAATTATGAAACATAGAAGAAAATAAAGATAATACCAGTTAGTGCAATTTAATCAAAAGAGGAATCTTTTCAATAGTATTGACCATAAATAACAATTCATACATGTTAAGTCCTGCAATATTTTACCTTGTTACTGCAAATATATGATGAAACATTTTGCATCCATTTTCTGGGTAACAAAACGTTCTTTGTTACACGTTTGCGTTGATGATATGCTGTTTGTAGGGACAAATTAGGTAGAACTCAAACAAGTGAAATGCTGACTCTTTTGAACACTCTGAAAAGTTAAATGCCTTTTTTTCCTTGTTGAGATCTCTCTCCTTTCTCAAGGCTAGAGGAGAAAATTAACACCTTTTTAGTTGTTTTATTATTATGTATGGTAACATTCAAGAAAGATCTAGTAGGTGAAAAGCAATAGGAGAAAGATGAGATGGAAGAGCTCCCGATATGAAAATATACGAGGACAACGTGATGAAACTCTTGACTTCGAACAAAAGTTAGAAAACGAGACAATGGGCGAGAACTAGGAACGAGTTTATAAAAGAGCTATTTAGTCGTTGAAGGACTAAACGAAGACATGTTGCTAGGCAAAATGAATAGCGAAGGAAAATTTATGTGTTAAAACGCAAGTGTGGTTTGCGTTTTTCCTTTAAAAAGACGGCTAATCTCTTGGCACTTGGCGATGTTTTCCCTTCGATACGTGGTCTTGAAAGACAACTGACAGAGCATTGCATGAAAGACGTACAATCATGGAGCATGGAGGCTCCACGTCCACTCGTGTTTGATTAACAGATCAACTTTTTTACATAGATAAAGTTGAAGCTTGACATGGAAATGCAGTATCCTATATGAGGAAAGTAGCAGTAAAAACACCTCCCGCCTTTTTTGTTCCTCCTTTTTTCACTCTTTGGATTCTCATCCACCAAAAAAAACTCATATCATGCTTCCACTTTTCTAACAACAGTGAAATAATCATCAATCCCACTTCCTTAATTATACATTCATGCATGTAAGAAAGAACTGAATTTAAAGAAATACAAACCTATAATGACTATTATTAATTTATTAGTATCAGATTATTATACTGTTACTTACATTTTACAAAATTTCATTACAGAAAGCCAAGCCTTGAGATTAGGAAATCCTTATAATATATATAAAGCCACGATGAATTTCCGGTCGTCATATTGTTGTTGAACACTGAGATCCTTGTTGTGAACTTAAGGGAGGTGAAGGCATACTATGTCCAATTGGCATAACAGTTTCACAATTTACAACAAACCTATACCTCCCTGAAACATAGCTTCCTACTTTCCACCTCAGCCTCCCTAATACTTTGAACGTTAAAGAAAATCTTCCGGTTCCCTGATCGCGAACAACTTCGTAAAGGAAGGTTGGTGCCACCGGTTGCTGATTTCCAACCAACGACGCACTGAGGACGTTCGACTCTTCGTGATCTTGATAAAAACCGAATATTGAAGACTCAGGTGTGATGGTTTGGCCTTTGTAGGACGCGTAAATAAGGAACTCGTCGTAGTAGATACCGACTTTCTTGTTTGGGTTGACGGATAGGAGAGTGAGTTGAATGGTGGAGTTGAGGAGTGTTGTGGTTGTGAGGTTGAGCTGAATGACTTGAGCTTGTTTTAGGGAGAATTGAGGCTTTGTGGGATGGAGGATTAGCCAAACGAGGAATACGAAGGCCAAGAGTGACGAGAAAAGTGTGGACAAGTAGAAGAAGAATCTCTTGTTGAACCTGTTGAGCTTGATTGTTTTCTTTTCACCACAATGTTTGGGAGATTTCTCATGGATTTGAGACATTTGCAGAGAGAGAAACAGAGGAGGAGAGAGAGAGAGAGAGAGAGAGGGGTGGAAGTGTGGTATGCTAAGGAAAGGTTAGAACTTGAAATGATGTGGTTAATAAAGGAGTGAGTTCATGGAGTGTGCAAATCAAAAAAAGCAGCAATTATTTTTCATGATAGCTGCTTTTGACTGGCAGTATTCATATTGTTAAGAGGTAGCTGTAAGAAACCAAAAAAAACAAAAAAATCAACAGTGAACTTACTCATTGTATGATTTATTTGAGTTACTTATGCATGTTTCGAAAACGTAATTGGCTATTCACTAGTGGGTTTTAGTCGCTATCGACGGTTTTGTTTATTTTTCATCAACTCAATTAAGAGATATGCCTAAAATTCTAGTGAAATATATGAGAAACCAATAACAAACATGCTTGGAGAAATAGTTTTAAGCATAAGATTAATCAGTTAATTTTAACAAACATGCTTGGAGAATGATTGGTTTATGGCAGGCTAAGAGTTAGAATGAAAATATTCATTATGATTCATGAATATGCATTAATGCATGCAAATTCACTTTTTCATGCATATACTACAGAAGGTATATCTTGAAGATTAAATTTTCTTGGCTTTAGGAGATAGGCTTTTCTCACAAGGAATCTCATGAAACTACCTTTAAAATTATTGGAAGAAAAAGTTAATCACTATCAAAAGTGCTAAGAGATAGAATAGCCCAATAGCCTTTCTCATGACTTTGAGTTAAGTAAGAAACTGTGCAACCGCGAAAAGGCGATTAGTATGCAAATTTTGCACTATTTCGGTAATATAATGATTAACGGAGGAAATTTAACATGAGGTCAATTTAGAAATGATTAAAGAAGTTTGTGGAAGTAAAGATCTTCAAGCTGTTAATATTTGTTTATAATGATGAGCTAGCTTTGAAGAAATAACAGCTATAAAAGAAATGTAAGACATGGAGAATCTTGAAATAGACTTTGTGGTAAAGAGTGGGGTGAATGTGTGTCTCTTTGTGCTATTGCTTTTGGGTTAAGGAAAAAAGAGATGTAGAGTGTTTAGGTGAACATTAGTTATGTAAAGCTGAAGTGTAACAGGTTGAATTTCTTTCATTTTGGAAGTTTCTGTTTGTATATATATATCATTGACATAGATATATGGCTTGTATGTATTCTAATATTTTAGTAGTCCTAGTGTATTTTTATGTGTGTATAATATTTTTTCTTTTTTGTATTATGATGGCTAGTTTTCATTGAGTGCAGCTGGCCCTCCAATTGTGAAATCTTGTTGCAGAATACTCTCAACCTGCAAAGTAAATAAAGTACATTTTGACATAATGGTGTTTTATTCATATTTAGAACTTTATATTGAGCCCTTCAAATCAATCAAAGAGAAAGTTTGGTCTACACCATAAATGTGATTGATTTTCTCATTTATCTGAAAAGTACCTTTTGAATTTCTTTCGATTTAGTTGTCATTCAGGAACAAGTACTGTAACATGTTCTTAGATGGCTCCAATGTTTAAAAGATCTCATCTTTTTTTCTGTTTTTCATTAATTTTTATGAAATACTAAGCTGAACTAAAATAGTTTCTCAATGATCTGAACTGGGATTTACTAATTAATTCGAAAGTCTAATTGAATCTTTTGTAGAATTAAGATTATAAATTATGTGAAAATACCATTTGTAGTTTCTTCTTGTTCTGCATATGCAAATTCTGCCTCTTTAGTCTGGCTCTATATACAACAATTCTACACAAATATCCCAATTTACGTGCCATCATATTGCATACGATGATTGAGTTCTAAATATTTGTGTTGAGTGCTTACTTGAAATCATGGTTATCGTTGCAATAGGTGGCGTGTCGCAGTCATTTTCGACGAAGGAAAAACAGGAAAATTCCTAGAAATAGCAGGAGGAGAACATTGGAAATGACTGAATGATAACTACGATTAAATCACACAACTAAGTGTGGGCGACCACTACACAATCATTGTCACTTTTTGCCTGCTCTCGTTGGCAGCTTGCATTTGCCTTGGCATGGCTTTCTGAATCCAAGTTCGTTTGTTTTTCAAAAAAGAAATACATATTTTCAAATCTCGAAGTGTTCCTTAACTATTACTCAAGAGATAACAGTTTTTTTCCTGCTGCATTTTTGTGGCTGTGGTTCAAAACACAATTATTGTTACATCGGTGTTGAAAGGTGGAAAGGATTACCATATTAGTATGCAACATATGTATCCAACACTCCAAGAAAAGCTTTTGAAACATCCTTTTCAACACAATAATAGAACTTTAACAGAAAATAGGTGATAGTAGAAAGATGCGTGCACAAAACTCGTACATACCTGTCTGATCAAATCAACACTCCCAAAATTGAAAAAAAAAAAAAAAAAAAAAAAAACACCCTCATAAAACTCTTTTACAGACTTGTAAGAATGGAAATTCCGACATCAACACAGAGTACATGATGTATGTTCGATTGCATTTTTGAGTAGTATGGTCCTTTGAATCATTGATTCATTAGACGAAAAGCTATAGCAAAAAAAGCTGGAAGCGTTTCCAATGTCATGCAGCGAATAAAAAAGGTGATGCAATCGAAACGCCACAATATAAACAAATGATATCAATACTTACATTACAATAAACCAGTGATACAACCATATTCTCTCAAAATGAATGATGTTAAAATTTGATAAATACTAAAACACTTGTAAGGATATTAGATTCGGTCACAGTGGATGACCATATGAAACTAGCAGATACATATCTACAGAAACATGAGAAGGATAACAGCTACCTCCTTCCCAGTTTAGTATCAAAATCATTCGAACCCCTACACCTTCTGTGTCCTAATATTGTATCGAAACTACAGAATACATGACAATCTAACTGATCATACTAAATGTTTCTGCCAAAATTAGTTCACATTTTGCTCTACTGAGGACCTCGTGTCTTCGAGTATAAGAGCTAATCCGCTGATGAGTTTCCAGGTTGAGAATCATTAGTTACTTGACGAACAAACTGTCCTTTAACACGTGGACGCTGCTCCGCCAACTTTTTTCTGCTTTCATATCTCACCTGTTAAAAAAAATCAAATACGGATTAATAAAACTGATGACGGATAGGATAGATGATGAAATAGTGTGTGGCTAAGTTACTACGTGAAATTCTGAATATTTAGATCCAGAGCCACTAACAATACCTTCTTGTCAAAACATCTTTCTTTCCTCTTCATTCTGAATTTTGCTAGAGCCGCTTCCCTTTGTGTCAATCGATTTGAGGCTCCCTCATGAACATAGAAGCCTTCTTCATTACCACATTCTGAAGGCGTGTTGACACCAGACATTGCATTAATTCCAGGCCTTGCGCTGTAATGATGGCTTATATTCACATTACAGAAACTGCTGTTGCCACTCTGATCATTCGCAGAAGAAACGTTCCCCCACTCTTCCAGGTTTTCCAATTTCTTATCATGTTTATTACCCATGTGATCGACAGCATCACTCGTTCTTTGATCCATAAGGTTGTGAAATTGCTGAGAACTTGACGGTTGATGGTCTGATGAATAGAAAGAATTCATTTGAGCAAAAGAATCCGAGTGATGAGCTGCACCTTGGTTGGGCATAGGAGAAAGGCCTGATTGTGTACAATATACTTGGGAGATTAACGAACCATAGGCATCTGTTACATTTTCGAATCTTACTCCTCGGACTGGGATTGGAAGAGAGATTTCTTTCTTCTGCGGGTAAGGAAATAAAATTTCAGGTGGTCCTGCTTGATTTGTAGCAACAGGAAGATGATTCTGAGTACCATGTGCATCGGAATTATAGTCAGGGTAGTTGGACTGTTGTTTCTCAGAATTGGTTTCTTGGTCTTTCTGTTGGTTACAGGCACTGGGCGATGTGGAGGTACAGGCCTGAAGTGGCTTAGTTACGTACCTGAACAAAGAATAATCACTTGATTAGATTCATATAAATACCAAAACGTGAAACCAATATAAAATGGAGAATATAAACTGCACAGCTTTACACCTTGCAAGGAGCTCATTTGACCTATAAAGCAAAAAATACAATAAGAGCACTTTAGGTGGAAATGTTTAAATGTGTTTTCTAAATAACAGACGTTAGTTTAGTCTTGTTCAGTCATAGAAGTCTTTAAATTTTGTTCTGAGGTGCACTTATCATTAGCAAAGTAACTGAAATTTGACGGCACATGCTATGAAAAAAAAATCCTATTTAAAAACAAGACTAAAATGTTTTGGAGTTTTTTAAGATAACACGATGCTATAAACTATCAGTAAAGGTATTAATTATACTTCATTATACACAATGTAAGGGGCATAAATATGGAGAGATTGGCGCAAATAAAGGATAAATTATGCAAAGCTCACCTAGAGAAAGCTGAAGCATCAGAATGGTTTAATCTGTGCATTTCATCATTTACTTGATTCACAGAGGCCGAGGGAATAGATCTTCTTAAAGACAGATCCAGCAGTGGTAAAATATCAAATTTGTTTGTACTAGCATTTGAGGCAGATCTTATCAAATTGCCTTTGAGGTAATTATCGAAAGCTCCTATTAAATCAATGGCCTCTCTAGCCGAGTCCTCCAGGGAATGATTATTATCCAAATCTTGACCAATGATGTTTGCTTGTTTCGAGCAATCATCAAAATTCTTGTCTTGAGCATGTGCTAAGGCATCCATGCTGGCTGCAGCTTGAGAATCTATTTTCAAAGTGGCAAAGGCAAAAAACAGTTATGTAAGTACCAATAAATGGAGCTGAAACAAACCATGAGAGATGCAAAAGACATTAAGTTCGAGCAGTACCATGTGCTTGTGTTTTGGCCCCATTATCACGTGCTCCTCTTCTACGACTTTCTTGACCGAATTCTTCTCGTGTAGGAATATTTGTGTTATCTGAAAGTAATGTGGCGCTTTTCTGTGGTGAGGGGCAGCGAACATGTTCATCATTTGCCCCTACAGTTTCCAACTCCGGCTTAGTGCATGAGCTCTGCATATATAAAAATGAAAAATTAAAAAGTCTGTCATCAGTGATAAAGTAAAACTGCTGGTTCATTATATATTTTCCAGAAAATGGAGAAACAATGCCGAGTTGCCGACCCACTAAAAAAAGGTTGATATTTTGAAGCCTACCAACGCAAAATATCCCAAACAATCTGTTAAGAAAGTATTTGGAATACCTGTGCATCACTTCCTTTCTCGATGCATTCCCTATTTCTTTGAAGGGATGCCGCATACCCACTTGAATGATTACTGACAGCGTTATTCTCAGCTGTGGCTTCAACCTTTTGTTGAGCTTCACTCGCATCAGGAGGTCCAGGACCAGCAGCACCACTTGACTAACATAATAGGAAAAAAAGAAAAACCAAGATTAGATTCAATCGTATAATGGAAACACTATGTTGCATTGATGTATGAAGGAAACAGATAAGAAAATTATTGAACCAAATGAAGATTGAGCTTACAGCTTGTTTCCTCCAGACATGCTGCCACAGATTCCTCAGCTCATTTTTCCGAACAGGTTTCACAAGAAAATCAGCCGCACCCCGCAACATGCATTTGTAAACCGTACTGACCGAATCATTAGACGACATCACTGCAATACCAATTAGAATGATATGAGTTCAATTTCAAATGAGTTGCCTATAAGAATATCCACTTTATTGCAGTATCAACGCACTTATTACTGGAATATTCTTGCAGACATCGTGCTCCATAATTAAGGTGAGAAGAGCATATCCAGAGATTGATGGCAAGTCCACTTCTGTTAATATGAGGTCTATGTTATGGGATCTTCCCTTCAACACCTCCCACGCCTTCAGGCCATCAGAAACTGCAGCAACTGTTTAGAAGAAGAAAAAAAAACCAAGGTTAGTTCTCTAATTTTAACAATACGTCCCTACGCAAAATAGAGTAAACCAGCAAACTTGCTATTTCAGCGTAAACCCCCAGAATCAAACCAATTTCTTTTTTTTTTTCTGTTACGAAAAAATTGAACTAGTCAAAATCCTCTTGCTTCAGGGCAAGTGGAACGAACTATCACAAACATGTTTATTATTAACATATGCAGAGGCAAGAAATGGGTAGGCGGACCGGAC
The DNA here is from genome assembly GCA_948329865.1 of Linaria vulgaris. NCBI lineage: Eukaryota > Viridiplantae > Streptophyta > Magnoliopsida > Lamiales > Plantaginaceae > Linaria > Linaria vulgaris. Next base: position 90,152,268 of record OX415253.1, read on the forward strand.
CACATATCAAATGAGAAAGCAAGAATTACACATAAAAACCTTAGATGCTTCCCGTTGATAGCAATTCAAATTATAAATATAAATTACAAAACCATACACTATCAATCTGTTAAGTCTTTCAATTTATAAACCATACTGCAACTGCAATTCTAATCACTTTGTATCAAATTCGAGATACGATGAGTACGACAGGGGAAGAAAAATCGATACGTCTGTATTCATACGAAACGACAGACAACTATCCTCCTAATTATACGGAACTCAACACAAATGAATCCTGCATCATTATTAATCGAGATTAAGCTTAGCTCCGAACATCACTGATCTCAACTAACAAATCAAGTCAACCAAGGGAAGGAAGAATCTTACACAACACCACCACAAAACATATATATAAACACCATATTTACACCAAAATCAATCAATCTCGAATAACCTAATTTTACGAAAAATCGCAACAAACAAACCTTTGTAGCTACATTTCCTGAGAAGAGCAGCAATAATCTGCCTAGTGGAATCATCAGCTTCCACCAACAACACTCTCACCACCATTTTCGGCAGAAACCTCTCCCACATCACATTATTAGAAGAACCAGAACCAGTTGTTGTTGTTGTTGTACCCGCCGCTCCTTCAGTTGTACGGTTGTTCTCAACAACATCCATTGCAGCAGTTGTTACAGCTTCACTGCTCACCACAACTTCTCCCATTTTTCTTTGTACAAAATGAAATCGATTGAAATTAGATATTATTTAGATATTTTTCTCTTCTCTTCTCTTCCTCTCACAAAATAAATAATAACAAGTGTTATCAGTTTCTAATAAGTTAGTTTTTACTTTTTATTCTTCTCTCTCTCTCTCTCACTTGCGCCAGTAGTTTCTCTTTCTTTTTGGCCACTTGCAAAATATCAGGGGGCGAAAAAAAAACTGATGGGGTCATATCATAAATATAAATAATATTAATATTAATATCCTTTTGATTTTTTGGTCACTTGGCTTTTAACCGCCTCACATCTGATGGCTCATATTCGTACCATGCTTTTGAGAAATTGCAGTTTGTGCCCCACAAGATGTGGAAATAATGTTTGGCGCCCATGGGAATTGACTAGAGCCCACTAATGAAGTCGTGATGCAATGTTTACCAATTACCAAAGAGGAACAAGTGGCCGCCAAACTATTTTAGACTTTACAGCCATGTTCCTGAATTTTGTTATATTGGTTATTGTCAAGAAGAATTACATCATAATGGAGCATTCAGTTGTATCAATATCTATTAATATAGTTAGTTAGTTCTGCCCATTATAAAATATTTTCTCGTACATTATCAATAAGAAGATACGAGAAAATTATAATTGTTCGGTCTTGTATAACGACAGGTCGTAGACGTATTACTATAAGGCGTTGCAGATATCGAAGCGTGAATATAGGTTATACAGAACGACATAAAAAGTCTTAGTCTACCGAAACAAATAATTTTGTGTTCGATCCAATTTAATTCACGTTTCTTTCATATAGCCTAATACAATAAATTGAAAAGTGCTAATTTAGTCGTCGTTGTAACTCTCTCAAACCTACATGGAACTTCTAAGAGTAAAACTATGTGATCTGCAAAAGTAGTCTCAATTCAAGACAAACTTAGAATGCTACATATTCCCGTGTAGTTAATTTCTTTTTAGAAACTGGAAAAAAAATTGGGTGTAGAGATGAACCTTATTCTCCATTAATCGACAAAATAAACCAAAGTTTGAAGCTATCAATACTAATAATTTCTTTTGGGGCGAAAGGTATTATAATCATACTTTTAGGGGTGACCTGTGGAAATATTACAACTTCCTGTGTTGACAGCTAATATACCTAACTAATCTGAGATGCAAAGATATGTTTCGTGAGACAAAATATCTAAAGAAGCATTATGTGTGGCCCAAATTAGCCACGTCCGTCTTTATCACACCAAAAAAGTAAAAGGAATTTGCTTTTCTTTTTTGTTTTCCCCAATCTCTGATATTTGGTTGGTGACAATCAAGCCCCTTTAAAATATTAAATACTCAGAAGTCAGAACCAATGGAGGATATTTAATCAAACATCCAATTCAAATAAGAAATGATTGTTTTATCGAGATATTTTCGTAAGGTACAACTTTATTATATTTTGCAAGGACTTAGGACCAGTGGACGATATTCAATCCCCCCTTAAAGTATAGTTTCCCCAAGATATTTTATGATATTTTGTGAAAGTTATGTGGGCCCTGTTAGAAGATATTTTTTGTCGGGTGGATAGGATTTTGACAAGTGGTAGCAAAGCTTTAGACATTTGTGGCTTTGAAGTTGTCAAACAATTAAATTTACGTGGCTTGAGATTTTGGACTTCCCTCAAACTCGCTTTTCCATTGGTTGGAGGAACATTGTAAAATATGTAAACACATTGTGGGATTGAGGATGTGTCCACGGTAGTGGGATCAACAAGATTAGAGGTGGCATAATTAATTTTGATGATGCCATGTGATGTGAATGCGTTTGGCTAATTTTTGTTTTCAATATTCCACAACGTGGTGGATAATTAGTGTTTGCGTGACACCTAATTCACTTATTGAGACGTACGAGTGATAATTTTACTATAGACTAATAATATATATTACAATAATGTTATTTGTACAATAGACTGTTGTTTGTAATATATAGTTGAAAATATAGGTAGAATTTTAGGCGCTCGTGTCACTCAAAAAACTCAATTAAGAGACACCATATCATGGTACGAGATTATGTACGCTATTGACGAAAATCCTCATAGTATTACACTATTTTTTAAAAGTTCTTTTGTCAATAGAGATGTCATAGTTATTATGAATTGAGTTTCACTTTGTCTTTATAACGTGGGACTCGTGCTTATTCTCAATCCAACTATGCTCTCGTACCATCAAATTTTTCCGACGTGCCTCACATCACCCACTCTTTAATTGCTTTTGGAATACCATCTTCATCCCACAACCCTTTTCACGAACAACTTTTGGACCGCCCTTAATCTAGGTGCTCATCGTGAGTCACTTTATTTTCATTCATTCAAAGGAAATCCACATAGATGAAAAATATTATAGAAAGCTCAACATGATGAATATTGTTTAGTTCACCGCTATCTCTATATAACAACTTAGATTATGAAGTGTATTCGGATGTAAAGTCTCCAGTATCTAGTTTCCAAGGAAACAACATGATTGCAATCCCGAGGTCTAAAGAGAGATGGAGAGAGAGTTATGCTTGAAATACAAATTTTCGCAGAGCTGGCGCGTATGTCGAACTGGTCGAATTTGACACGAACCTTCCAATTTGTCCTATGATTTGGATAAGCCTCATATAGAGACAACGGTGCCTATATATACCATGTCACTCAACACAAAAGAGGAGAGAGGTTCGAGAGCCCCGACAATTGAATTTGACCTGGAGATTGGACCCAAGGGCCAATTCGACCAAGATATTTGATGTAAGTCTTACATCACTGGAAATCTAATAAAGTCCAGGTTTTATATCAAAAAGTGATCCAGGTTTTGATATACCTACTAGGAGTAAAGGTCGAACCGTGGAGCCGCGTAAAGCAGATGGACTTAAGCGTAGATTCGGCCTAAGATTCAACGTATGGTGATTTTAGGATCAAGAGGCGGATCAGGTTTTGCTATACCTACAAGGAGTTAAGGCCAAAACTGTGACATCGTGCAATGTTGAGCCAAGTGAATCATTCGGCCCGATCAAAGCTCGACCTCCAAGAGAGACAAACGAACTATGTTCGACTTGATTACCTAAATGAGATATGTAGGCGGATTGACTCGGTCCATTAACAGTTCGAAGCACTAACCCTCACCCAGTGTTTGAAGTGCATGTGTGCAATGACGTAAGCTAATTCGAGTAAAGCTCAGAATCAGTCTGCAGTGTCATGTCAGGTTGCTAAGTCAGCTGACGACGACACCCCAAATCACACGTTGTTAGGGTAAACTATTGTACATTAATCAATTTTTTTTTTTAGAAACAAGATCTTCTAGAGGTCTTATGTTTCTAAGAAAAAACTTCTCCACTTTCCTTACTAAAGTGTTTTTAAGAAATCCCTAAGGTCCATGTGTTTTGTGAAGGCTAATAGTCTAAGTTGTTATACAAGAAGTCTCGTGTATCAAAATAGTGCATTATGGGTTTATATCACATATTATAACTATAAGGTATAAATTATATTTTTCTCTAAGTTTCATCTACATATATTCATTATATCCCATCGTCATAAATATTGCAGATGTACATAGAATGTCATACAATTTGGTTCATAAAAGTTGATCTAGAGTTATTTGTTACAAATTACAACTTGTAAGAACATTCATCTAGGAAAATGAACAAAATTCAATTTGCTTGCTTTTTTCTTAATTAATAAGGGAGGCAACCTAGGGATAATTTATTTTGTTGTTGAGCCTTCAGACCAGGGAGATGCTTGTACGCGAAAGAGTGGTACATTAGCTCCATCTCTACATTTTATGACATGATACACTCCAATAGTATTTTCGGATATTATACTTTATCTCCTCGTGGATTTTTTAAGGATATTTTTCGTTCTCCTCTATCCTCCACGTTGTAGCGTACGGTCACGGCATTATTGTTACTCTTATCCAATTCGCAGTTCATATATAGAATTTGCATTTCCAGTATTTGCTCCAAAATTATGCCAAGTGTAACTTTCATACGTGTTTATGATAGAGTATCAAAATATATGTCGTTCTTATTCGAGGAAGAACGTAAAACTCCAGAATTTAAAAGGGAGAAAAGAGAGATTAATAAACATACTTCATTTTTCTTCTTATCTTTTAATACAATACATACAACTATATTTATAATACACAAATCTACAGCCTGATTACACGCTAATGTAACTGCTCTAATTCAAATGCTAATCGGATAATATTTAATAACCGTAATCAACTGCTCTAATTACATGACTGATAATACTTTAATACATAATATAACATAATGCACCTAAATAGATATAATTAAAATAAACTAAGTAAAGTAGACTCGTATCAATTTCCTCCCCCTGAAATAAGCCTTGTCCTCAAGGCTTGAGATTTGCATTCCCGATTCCTCATTGGTCTTCAATAGCATGAATACAATATTTATGGATATGGAGTTGTTTCTTTCAGTTCTTGTATGTAATTGAGAAATAAGCTTCTTGGTAACAGAAGAATTGAAGGAATTGTGTTCATACCGTGGACTCCTCCGCTTCTCTTCCACGGAATTGACTTGTGTTGTTTGATTTTCTTTTTCCTTTTCTTCCAGTTGATTTTTCTTTTCCAAAATATGCGACATGCAGCATTGCCAAAATCTTGTAGAGTAGTGCGAGGAAGGCTACAGATTTTAGGAATTGGAGCGGGTCGAAAATGTTTTTGCTTGTTTTCTGTGTTAGTATAGTGAAGTACACTGGAAAAACAAGGAACAAAACTTATGGTGTTGGGTGTAATATAGCAGGTTATGTATTCTAATTTTTCCGCCGTCACTGTTGTCGTCAAATTGAGGGATGGGTTGATCGGTGGTGGTGGTGGTGGTGGCGGCAACAACGATGGTGAAGTCTTGCGCAAATTACCTTTAAGTTTTGATAATGTGGAAGACATACTTTCAAGATTATTTCTCACTTTCTGACAAAGTTCAATCATTTGCGACAATAACATTGAAATGTGTTGCGCAGTTGCTAAATCCATTTTTTTGAGGCGGTGAGTTCAAAAGATGAAAGCACCAAAATGATAGAGTATCAAAATATATGTCGTTCTTATTCGAGGAAGAACGTAAAACTCCAGAATTTAAAAGGGAGAAAAGAGAGATTAATAAACATACTTCATTTTTCTTCTTATCTTTTAATACAATACATACAACTATATTTATAATACACAAATCTACAGCCTGATTACACGCTAATGTAACTGCTCTAATTCAAATGCTAATCGGATAATATTTAATAACCGTAATCAACTGCTCTAATTACATGACTGATAATACTTTAATACATAATATAACATAATGCACCTAAATAGATATAATTAAAATAAACTAAGTAAAGTAGACTCGTATCAGTTTACTTTCAAGAAACTTCCACTACATTTTTAATACCTTTTGGATGTACATGGTAAAAACTATTAAATTATGCAAGTGCAAGTATGTGTGTATAATATATATTGTTCCTACACTTACCTAAGTTCTAGTATTAATTAATTTCTTGAAGTCTCATTCTAAACCTTTTTTTTTGTATCTCGACAAATAATTTCATCAGATATTGCATTTTCAAACTCTCATATATTTGTTTGTCGTACTTCATATTGTTGAAATACTATAGAAGAAAGTTGTAAAGTTGGTTATTAGATTGCAAATCAAAATAAATGAAGATATTTTACTAAGAAAAACCAATAGCAAGCCAATTAAGTGGAAAATCACAAAGTGGAAAAAAACGTAACTAAGACATGTTGATCAAAGTAAATAAAATAACTTTTGGTTTGTTTGGCTCCAGGAGGTTTAAATTTAACATATTAATTGTGTTGTTCCTTTATACAAACAATCACCCAAAAAAAGGAATGGACAAGAATGTTTTTACCTCGATTTGAAACAAGATTTACCTAGATTAGATAAGATATGATTACATTATTTGCATAGCGGATAGGACTATTGTATTGTATATATATACTAGTTTGATTAATGAGAATCCGATCGAAAAATAATATCTTTCATGGTATCATAGTTGATAGGATTCTCTCTTTATCAATCGTCGTGGCAAGGATACGGCCTATCTCTTACTATATGTGGATGACATATATAAGATTTATGAAGTGATGATTTTATTCTTCACGCAATGGTGGTATATATATAAGTACAACTTATAATACAATAAGGAAAGAGATAAATACAAAAGAAAATAAATACAAATAATATTTTCCTAAAATACAAAGACAAGGAATCTTGTCTAATACGCCCCCTCAAAATCGACGACCCATCGGCGATGGCAATTTTGGACCGAAGAAGAAGAAATCGAGCACGAGGAAAAGGTTTGGTGAGGAGACCCGCAAGTTGATCAGTCGTTTTAATATATGAAATACTGGGAAAGCCCTTATTGACAAGATCGCGAACGAAGTGTAGATCAATAGATATGTGCTTCATTCGAGAATGCAAAACGGGATGAAGAGATGTACAGATTGCCCCTAAATTATCACAAAGAACACGCGGGGGAGAAGGAAGGGAGATCATGAAACAAATGCTGCAACTAACGAACTTCGGCAGCGACATTCGCCAAGGCCCTATACTCGGATTCAATAGAAGACCGAGAAATAGCACGTTGACGAAGAGAAGACCAAGAAATCGGATTGCCGCTGAAAAAGATGATGTAAGCTGAAGTAGACGCAGCAATGGCCGGATTCCCCCCCCCCCCCCAATCCGCGTCAGAGTAAGCAAAAAGACGGGGGGAAAGAGGCACCGCGAAGAAATAGTCCATGAGAAAGCGTACCCTTCAAGTAACACAAAGACACATTTGAGAGCCGTCCAATCAGTCTCAGTGGGGGCGGATATCCGTTGCGCCAACCTATTAACCGAAAAGGCAATGTCAGAACGAATCAAAGTAAGATGCTGCAAGGCACCAATAACACGCCGAAACTCCATAGCATCGGCCAAGGATGTCGAAGTGAAGAACACTGAGGTTGACGTCATGAGAGTAGCTAAAGGTTTAGGCCCATCCATCTTGTGACGAGCAAGAATATCACACGTGTATTTATGTTGCGAAAGAAAGAGGCCCTCTTTGCAAGTGAAAACCTCAACACCAAGAAAATAAGAGAAATGCCCCAAATCTTTAACCACAAACTTACTGCCAAGACCACGAACAACACGTGATATAAAAGTGTCATTGCTCCCCGTCACAATAATATCGTCCACATAAACAAGGAGATAAACGACCTCATTATCCTTGGAGTAAATAAAGAGCGAGGAATCGGACTTAGACTGACGAAACCCAACAGCACACAACTCGGCGGACAAAGCAAGAAACCATGCTCAATGAGCTTTATTTAAACCATACAATGACTTCTGGAGATGACAAATATGATAAGGGAAAGACGGATCAACGAAACCCTAAGGTTGGGACATAAAAACGGCCTCATTAAGATTGCCATGAAGAAAGTCATTGCTTACATCAAGTTGTCGTAACGACCAACCACGCATAACCGCCAAGGACAACACAAGTCGAATAGTGACGGGTTTGACAACGGGGCTGAAAGTCTCCTTGAAGTCAACGACCTCATGTTCGCAATAAGACGAGCCTTGTACCGATCAATGGACCCATATGGATGACGTATAATGCAAAACACCCACTTAGACCCAATAATGGTCTTCCCTAACGAGGAAGGGACCAAATCCCAAACTCCAAACTGCATAAGTGTCGTGTACTCCTCGGCCATAGCCGCGCGCCAAAGTGGATCCTTTAGTGCTTGAGAGACGCATGTAGGTTCCACGGGGCCCAAAACAAGATGATTAGAAGCCGAATAGATTTGCTTCGGCTTAAAGATGTTATTTTGAGCGCTAGTGGTCATAGTGTGAGTACGTGGTGGTGTAGATGGCCTAGAAGGAGGAATCTGTGCAGAAGGAGGAGAGTCGGGGTCAGGCGGTCGCATTGAACGTGACGAAGCAGTGGACGAACCGGGCGATGGCAGCTCGGGCGAGATTTAAGTATGATTCATGGTCGTAATGCCCTTGCGAGACAGGCTGACAACCTCGACTTGACTTCCTCGCGTGCTTGGGAACATCTTTTTAGACCCCTTTAGATTTGGTTTGTTTTCACGATCAGTTACGGTTGGACGCTCCTTTCGGCCGATTTTGTATCGCTCATAGTACGTTTATATACAACATTTATTTGGTCCAACTTTCCACTTGATCTCTCCATCTTTTTCCAATTTTGGAACCCAAACAAAACTTTAAATAATGTAGCCCAGGGCCACCATAGTGTTTATCCATTTGACGTTGGATAGCGGGCCTCCATTCGGGCCCATCACCATAGACCAAACAAGACACGCGTTTTCTTTTTCTCTAATTTTGTTTTTGGTAAGAACAAGACAAACGTTCTGCCTATGAATGGATAACATTTCAATCACTATTATTGCCACTGTTACCGTTTGATACAGAAAGAATCTTGAACATATTTTTTTTCTAAAAAGAAAAGTATCAGCTTAATTAATCATACAAAAGTAAGAAAATGGCTACTGTAATTGCTGCTCCTTGTATACGGGCGAGCTTCAGTCATCAACACCATGTTTCTTGTTCCATTTCATCATCAGCATCTTCTTCTGGTTTGTTACCCATGGTTAATAAATCCAGTTTTCTTGGTTTGGGCTGCAAACCCCATGCAGTGATTTGTGTTGGTAAAAAATCTTGTGGGGTTAAAATGTCATGGGATGGTCCTCTTTCCTCTGTCAAGTTAATTCTTCAAGGCAGAAATTTAGAGGTACCCTTTTCTTTATTTTGAGTAAAAATGTAATCTTTTTAATTGTTTGACTCATGTAGGATGGAAAAGTGAAGGGGAGTGGTGTATTAGAAATGTATGGATTGTTGGGTTTCTTGATTTTGTTGATGCTTGTTTGAAAGAGGAAAAATGTTCATTCTTGGGCCACATTTTCTGTTGGTATTGTGCTTGTTCTCATGGATGTGTCTTCTTGTTTTATTTGACTTGTAGTCAGCATTTGCAATAAAGAGCCAAAGAGGGGTGTCTGAAACACATGGTAGTTTGAATGGGAGGTGGATGTTGTCGAAAACCAACATTGTCGTTTAAATTGTGATGCAAGTTGTTTGGTTTAATTTTGATGTTGGGGAAAGAGTAAATGACATCATATTTGGGGTTAATGATTTGGAGGTATTTGTTGATCTTGTTTCTTGATTGTGTTGTGTTGTTCGAGCAGTCATATGATGCGTGATCTTGAAATGTTACGTGCTGTTGGGCTCTTATAAGCACGTGTTAACAGTTTTTGATGGATTAAAGGCGTGTAAATGAGTAGCTTTTTTGGTGATACAGTTGACTCCGACTGTGAAGAGCTATGTGGAAGACAAGTTGGGTAAGGCAGTTCAAAAGCATAGCCATTTAGTAAGGGAAGTAGACGTTAGATTGTCTATTCGCGGTGGTGAGCTTGGCAAAGGTCCGAAATTACGAAGATCTGAGGTGTGCTTGTGCTCAAATAATGAAACCTTATCAGTGATTATCAGTCACATTTAAATACTACTTTATCTAATGTTAGACTTCACATTTTAGGTAACGTTGTTCACAAAAAAGCATGGAGTTGTTCGAGCAGAAGAGGATGCAGAATCCCTATATGGTAGTATTGATTTGGTGTCGTCTATCATACAAAGGAAATTGAGGAAGATTAAGGAGAAAGACTCAGACCATGGACGTCATATGAAGGGTTTTGACAGACAGAAAGTTAGGGATCCACCTGTAGTAGCAGTTGCGGAGGATATAGAAGCAGTTCCTGATGAAGCAGATGAACAAGAGGACATCATTGTTGAGGTTGTCTTCACTTGCTAACTTGTGAAGCAACTAACTGTTATTGATTGATTCATATTACTCTGCTCTGTGTTATTGTTTCGTTAGTCGTCATGCTTGGCTTCTTCTTTGAATATGCCTTTATCTCATTTTCTGGAGACGTTTTGAACTTTGCAAATGAAATGCTTAGTTTGCAAAGCTGGAGGAGTCTATTGCAATAGTCAACTGTTTGGTAGAACAAACTTATCAAGCACACCGCATCGACCACTTTATTAGGCTGGTCGTATGCCGTCAAATCTGCTCAGTGATTTATTGTGGTATTATCTGATTTATTCAGGCTTGGGTTTTCGTGACCCAGCCAGACAAATAATGTACTAGACTTGCAATTTCGAGACACAAGACATTAATGTTGATGCTCACGACATTCTTGCCTTGCAGATTGTTCGCACCAAGTACTTTGATATGCCACCTTTAACTGTTACTGAGGCAATTGAGCAGCTGGAGAATTTGGATCACGACTTCTATGGGTTCCGGAATGAAGAGACAGGTACGTGCACTTGTTTCCTTCTACATCATTTGCAATGTATACTGATCTGGAAATGGCTACATTATTGTATATGTCTTCCTGCAGGTGATGTTAACATAGTGTACAAAAGGAAAGCTGGAGGTTATGGAGTTATTATTCCGAAAGGCGATGGCGCTACAGAAGAACTGGAAGCTGTTGGTGTTGAGCCTGCCGCCACTAACTAAATCTATCTGGAGTGATGGGTTCTTTTAGTTGGTGTAGCTGTTGTTTATGCTGATTTTTGTTTGTAACGAGAAATGTTCGACAGCATAAAGTTACTCTGTAAAGTCGTGTCTTGTACAGTGCAATGCAACAATTCCCTTTAATGCGCAGAACATGGTAAAATTTAAGATTCAGTTCTTTACGCTTAACCCTGGAGTTCAGGAGAGGAGACATGAATCTTCATTGCAGCTCTTGCATTGATTTTGTTACTGATGCTTTGTTATCATACACTTATTTCAGCTCTCAGTTTCCATTTTTAAAATGAAAGAAGCCTGATGTATTTTCTCTTAAATCGAGCTTGTGACACTTGAACGTGAAAAGATACTCTTTCAAACACACACAACCGCATAATTTGAGGAAGACCTGAACAGGCGAAATAGCAACATTATATATTCCAGGCTGTATTTAAGTGGAAACATGAATGTATGTGCTTTTCATATCAACTCTGACCAGCAATTGATCTATAAATGTGAACAATATACAGCAAATGAACTACAAAAGTAATGCTCCATTTGCTATTCCTCAAAGCGTTCCCATCTTTTAGATGCTAATATTTGAACATACCAATTGGAATGTTGCTTATAAGTTATAACATATAAACAACAGCACCATTCAAAAAATGTGAAATATGTAACAACAAATGGCTTACTTTCTGCACACCTAAAACATCAGTGACTGTAAATATGTCTTAATTTGGCACGAGGAGCAAATTTTATGCTCGTATTACTCCATGCAGCGGAATCCTCAAGACAATGATCTCCTATTTGAAAAGAGGTGATCCATCATGCATCTTATTTTCCACTTGACGTATATCAAGATAACATGAACACCTTGGGCATCCAAACAGCATTCACTACCAAAATGGAAGAGCACAAACTCCTCGGTTTCCAGTAAGCCAAAACAAACAGCAACATCATCCCATTTTTCTCAGTCAACCTTCACTTTCGGTCAAGTCAAGAACCACGCTCTCAAGCGGCTTCCTTTTACTTTTCTTTGAAAATCTTGCTGTGGATACACTCAGCAGCTTGTTGATAGACATCCCTTCACCTAAAATCTTTCTCTTTTCTTCATACCTATGTTTAATCCGACCATCAAGCTTGTAACCAAGAAATGCAGGGAAAGACAACAACTCACCAACTTCACGGCCCATTTCCTCAATCAAATAATCCAACTTCTCCTCTAAAGACTCATGGTTGTATTGCAATACTTGGGGATGTTTCTTGCTCATATCATAAATGTCCTCGCAAGTCAATCCATAGTTCAGGAATACTCCAATCACCTCTTGTAAATTCTTACAGCTACACCTAGTAACGGCTCCCATCGCGAGCGCTAGTTCCCTGGTTCTGCTCTCATACCCAATCTTTGCTAAGAATACCAATTTGTTAGCTAGATTATCCTCGAACGACAGGCTCAGAAATAAGGGTGCTTTGATCAAGAACTTAAATATGTCGTGCGAGTTCAATCCACATTGTTTAAGGAAATCAATTCTTGGATGCAACTTCCTCTCTCTGCTGGCACTAAACAGACTCGGATAAACAAGAATGATCTTAAAAATCTCCTCGTAGCTCAAACCAGCATAGGAATTCAAGAACTCGATATGGTCTTTCACATGGTCGACGCTGTAAGCCAACACAAACGGAAGCTTACGCAAAACAGTCGAAGTTGCACCCTCATCACCCCCACTCAACTCCAAGAAAACCCCGATCCTCGGCATCAACTGCAACTCCAAATCGTAATTAAGAATGGCAGGCCGACGCAGGATCAAATCCACTCCCCCAAAACGTTTCAAATACGCAAGCATTCTATCCATTTCCTCCAAAGACTTGAGACACAACGATTTCGTAAGATTAATCTTGTTAAGAACATGAACAATCTTATCTTTCGGAATCCCAAACTCAAGCAACAACCTCACTTTCCTCTCGAAACCCACCAATAATCGATGATTCGACCCGTTCAGGAGCCGTTCGAGCTGTGCCAGCTCGATTTTCCCTTTCAAATCCAAAGTACCGTCATTATCGACAATAAAACTCAAAAATGCATCGATTTCTTTAGCCGTCAACACAGCCGGCCGCTTCACAATCAGCCTGGACAAAGCAAGACCAGTCAACCCAGCATACTGCAGGTACTGTATTCTAGTACGGACAGTTTCAAAAGGCATATAACGAAGAACAGGATTGGAGTCCATAAGTGCCTCACTGTCGTTTTCATTGAAACCCATTTCTTGCAACAACGAAAATAGCATTGTACCTATTCGATAAAAGGTCCCAATCAGAAATCAAAACAAAAAAGGAAGATTTTTTTTACTTTTTTTTAATACGAGTTAAATTAAATGTACCTGAATGAGTGAAGGAGCTTTTGCCATTGATGGCCAGAGCGCCGCATCGGCAGCGGAGAAGTAGGGCTGCGTTTGTGGGCCTTTTGCTAAGAGAAAAACAAGAAAAACTACTGAGGCGGGGATGGGCGAAAGGGGAAGGTGGGTAGTGAAACGACGGCGTTTGGATACGGGGATTGGTGTTGGTAGTTACGGCCATTGATGAAGAGAATGGGAGTGTGTTCAAATTTGGATAAGCTCAGCCCGTTCAGTGGCTTAGTAACGGCCTATTTTTGGAAATTTCCTTTCTTTTTCTCATATTCCTTAATTTGAATAATTTATATAAATTTGATTCTTAGTGCTAAAAATGTAATTTAATCTTAATTTCTTTTGAGGTTGTAAGATAGAGTGATAGACTGAAGAGAGGGTGTAGTAGGGTTTTAACTGTAAGTGGACCGCAAAATCACTTGGATTTGTGTCGTGTCAGACACACCAAATAATAAGAATTTGTTTTAAAAATATGTGTCGTCGTGTTCGTGTCATGTATTGTTATAAGTTACATTTCTTCTACTAAAGGCAAAAAGTCATGCAAATTTTAGAAGCTTTTCTCATGACCTAAGCTACTTAAGTGTTTTCCGACTAAGACATACTTGGTGTTAATGTACACTTGGCACTACATTTCCATGTACTAATAAATTTTCTATTTTTTTGATACAAGGTGAGGGCAGAGCCCAAGAGAAAAATCAAAGCATGGCTACTCGATGTTGCTACGCCAAGTCCAACTCAATCCGCCCACAATATCGTAGAGCAAGATCGATGAAAGATTCGTTGGAGGATGCGCGAACGAGTGCATTCCAAACTCCAGGCTATGCCCCAAATTAGCCAATCCGTCAGCACACTTTGTTATTTTCTCTATATTCATGCATGATCTCACAAGACCGGAACACTAAATTAAGCTTTGACGAGCCTCAAGCATAGGCCTCAAAGGGTGGAACGTAACATGGGAGTAGTCTTTGTGAGAAAGACCACACAATCAAAGAGTCACCGGAAAGAATGACATGGTCGTACCTTAAGCATCTTGCCTCCATGAATTCAAATTAAACTCCCCAAATTTTAGCATTAGTGATCAATCCCGGCCCCAAATTTTCCGTAATATTCTTTTCTGTGGGGTCTTATACTAGCAGATAATAAGTTTTCACATAAATAGTTAGTGTTAAAAATGTAATTTAATCTTAATTTCTTTTGAGGTTGTAAGATGGACTTAAGAGAGGGTGTAGTAGGGTTTTAACTGTAAGTGGACCGCAAAATCACTTGGGTCTGTGCCGTGTTAGACACACAAAGTAATAAGAATTTGTTTTAAAAATATGTGTCGTCGTGTTCGTGTCATATATTGTTATAAGTTACATTTCTTCTACTAAAGGCAAAAAGTCATGCAAACTTTAGAAGCTTTTCTCATGACCTAAGCTACTTAAGTGTTTTCCGACTAAGATATACTTGGTGTTAATGTACACTTGGCACTACATTTCCATGTACTAATAAATTTTCTATTTTTTTTGATACAAGGTGAGAAAAATCAAAGCATGGCTACTCGATGTTGCTACGCCAACTCAATCCGCCCACAATATCGTAGACCAAGAGCGATGAAAGATTCGTCGGAGGATGCGCGAAAGAGTGCATTCCAGACTCCATGCTATGCCCCAAATTAGCCAATCCGTCAACACACTTTGTTATTAATTCTATATTCATGCATGATCTCACAAGACCGGAACACTGAATTGAGCTTTGACAAGCTTCAAGCATAGGCCTCAAAGGGTGGAGTGGAACATGGGAGTAGTCTTTGTGAGAAAGACCACACAATCAAAGAGTCACCGGAAAGAATGACATGGTCGTACCTTAAGCATCTTGCCTCCATGATCTCAAATTAAACCACCCCAAATTTTCCGTAATAGTATTCTTTTCTGTGTGGTTTTATACTAGCAGATAAAATTTCACATAAATAGGTCTATTATTACATATTTAACCGAGCATTGTTAGAGTTTTTATAAAATTGTTTCTTACAATTTTGTGAGCATAAGTAGCAGTAACCTGCGGAAAGATCAGACGATAGATAATATTGCAACCTGATGCTAATATGTCATCTGCCAAATGAAACAGATTTTCTTACCACTAATCAATGTCTGATTCAAGTAAATGATCTTTTTATGTTTAACAAACAAAACAACTATATAGGAATATCTCGTTGTTCTCGTTCCATCAATATTACAAAGTGAAATACATCTTAGTTTGCCACTTTGCATCAGAGAACAAAACAATCAGGCACTAAATTTTAATGAATTTCATACACATACATACATGATAAATCCAAACTCAAAGGGTGTTTCCTCTGCCAGTGGGCATGGATCATATATATTATAAATAATGCAAGAATAGAAACATGTACAAGGTAAAAATAATCAAACGAATCCCTTCTAGGTACCATAAGTCGGAGGCTGTACAGTTTAAAATTCAAATAGGCTCCACTCAACAGAATATCCGCACCAATCAATCAAGTTAATGGTGATTTGTTGTCACAGCATCCTTCTCAAGGTTTGATTTGCAACTTCAGACAGCTATTGGAAATGTTTGATCCATTTCTCTTGCTGATAGGAATGCTCTTGATAAGAACAACAGATGAGCTTCCATTATCCAAGTTCGTGAATGGTAAACATTATCAGGAAATACAATTGTAACAGTGACAGATATGCAGAACGACAATTAAAAAAACTGCACTGTCTTACAAGTCTTCTTGCTTCTTCTTCCGCACACTGCTAACTTTGTCTGTAGCATTCTCAGGACCGAGTGGTATAGAGCTTTGATGATAATCCTGAAATATAATAAGGCAGAAAGATTTTTAGTTAAAAAAAAAAACGGTGGCATGCATATTATATTGGTCATAAAACCACGACACAACTCTTGAGAGACCATATTTAAATAGGGACACTAGCCAACGATGAGAAACACCAAAACTAAGATATCAAGCCCTGAGAAATGTAGCATAAAGCCATAGGCGACACCCTCACCGTGAACCCCCTCAGTCGGTAAATAAATACAGAGAACCAAAGGACTGGAGACACTAAATATACAAATTGTTGGAACCCAAATCAAATGTTGTATCACCAGGGCTCTGATTCTAGGGTATGCAATAATAAAATAAGGACTAAGATCTCCATATCATAGTGAAATCTCAGAAAAGTGACATAATTGAGAGCATGCATTATCACATGGCTCACTTGCTTCTCACACTACCTCAGTAAGTTGTACCATCGCACTTTGCTCATGAAGCTGTCCTTTTAGTACTTGACCTACAACTAACCAAAAACAGGGGAACTAAGCTACTTAAAAGACACAAATCTTCCAACAGATGAAGCCAACTTAACAACCGGTATCATTGTACCCATCCAAACTACCTACATGTTAATATTGCTAGCATCAAAGGAAAATCAAGATTAGCTTGGTTTAATCAGTAAGACATATTATTGTTATACAAAGAACTAATAAAAAGATGACCTCATTGTAAAATACAAAATGAAAAGGGTACATTAGCTAGCTGAAAAAAATTTACTCTTTGTTCTGATCAAATAGAAATCTCTGAGCCCTGCCATTACATATAACATTTTTTAGTCAGTACAGGGATCCAATATGAGCCTCATTATGTTGTGGCATCTCTCCTCCCAGACAAAGTACCACAACACAACACAAACTTACATTTATTTGCTTCAAACATGCTAGTGTGCTGGTACAATCAGCTATACTAAGAGCACAACGAATAAATTAACATCTCCCCAAGATATTTATTCCTTTTCCACACACAGTGAATACAGATAATGTAAGCATATAGATGAACTAACATAGCAAAATGCAAGCACCCGAAGTAAATAAATACTTGATCCAAACTGATAATAGCCATTTATAACGCAACATCACTTCAACTAAAAATCAACAATAGAAAGAACTGGAATCTGTGAAACGACACATAACACTGTAACGAGTACTAAACATACTTCATTCAATAGAAACTCATACTAAACATACTTCATTCAATAGAAACTCACACTGCTTTCCGCGGCCTTCCGACTCACCAGCCTTCCGCTTCTTCCCTACGCCACGACCCTCCTCCTCGGCCAATTTCCTCTTCTTTTTTCTCCCAACACTCTCACTCTTCCCCTTCCTATCCCTCACTTTCCACACATTCTTCTTCCTATACAACAACTTATCGAACTTCCAACACTCGTAACTCGTGTCGATCACAGTCACCTCCGTCCGCGAAAACCCGGACAAACTCCCATCCCCATTTTCATTTTCCCTTTCATCCAACTCCTTCACCCCCTCCACTCCACTATTGTTATCGCCGCTCCTCAACACCGTCGCCTTCTCCGTAACCGCATTGTTGTCGTTGTTATTCTCACCACTGCTGTTATTCGAAAAAGCACAAATTCTAGGGTTTCCTTGTTTTCTGGCCGATTTTTTGTGAATTTCGTAACAATCTCCGAAATTGAAGAGCTCATTGAGAACGTTGCTCACCACATTGAACATTTCTTGGTCATCATTCGGATCCGGGTCGCGACCCCGGTGAGGATTCGGGTTGGGATCCGGTGATTCGGTGTTCGGGGAATTAGGGTTTTGGAGAAAATTCTCGAGGTTGGTGGCGTCGTTCTCCGGGAAGCCTTTGGCGGTTCGCAGCCGGTTCAGCCAGCTCGAACCGGAGTTTGTGGTGGCGGCTGGGCGGAGCATTGCCGGAGGTGGTTGTGTTGAAAAATGGTGGTGCTGGTCAGGTCAAGCTTATTTGTTGGTCATCAAATTAAAAAATGTAGTGTGTTAGAAAAGTCGCCCATATAAATATAAAAAATAGTTTGGTAATTCGGTACACTCGATAATCTACATATGAAACCAAAGTACCGTTTCAAACGCTAATTCGATATTTTACTCGTTTATTGAATCATTTATTTAAATGATTCGGTAAACAATCCGTACTCAATAATAGAATTATAATGTCATATAGATACACTCTTTCTGTTTCTTTTAATACCAGTTACGCACTATCAAGCTCCGAGAGACATCACTGCTGACTACACTATTAAAAACTCGCGAGCGAGGTTACAGTATTAAACTAAATTACGAGGTTGCCAAACGTCAAAGATAATTGTATCTAATATATTTACTCATCGACTAAATCAACTCATTCTTCCTAACCTTTGTTCAGACCTTTATCTTAGTGTTTTACATTTTGTAGTTTAGAGAAATAGTGAAAAGGATGACCGAAACATGTTTTCAAAAAGGTTGTTCCGTGTTTTTTACTAGTACACTATTTTCCGCGTAAAAAATTACATAAATTCTTATCGTCGCATGGTCTTACTAAATTGAAGTGAGAAATTATCGTAGTTGAAAATTCTAGTTAACTTTTGTAACTGAAAGGCCTTGCTCATTTATTGGGTCTTAGAGACGAAGTAAAAAAAAAAGGTTAAAACCGAATAGAAAGTCGTTAATATTATATAATCTCATGATAGGAAAATACATGCTTTGCCATTTTATTTGTTACAACTCACAAGGTGCCCAAATTATTTAGTATATAGTATAGCATTTTCTTGTAGAACTTGAGTTTTGTTGGCTACTCTGGCTGCAACATTCCGACTTCTGAGTGAAGTCAAGTGCAATTTATGTTTCTTGCACTCATTGAGAATTGAAGGTATACCTTATCCAATTGATGCTTGCACAACAAGAAAATGCATGAGAATAGGCTTATAACATTATAGTTTCTTACAAAACCTAAAATATTTTTGAGCTTCCTTAATCTGCCTTCGAGCACTCTCGATATACCATACGTGATGTGATCAGGACGAGGTACGAATGGATCTTTCTTGCAATAATGTTTCTTGAAGACTCGAAATTGCCATGGAATGAGGTCTTTAGTAGTGGGCGAAGTGAACCATTAAATGTTTGAACTTTGGGATTGGAATTTATATGGGCTCGCTTGGATGTATTTTCCTTATTTTGGTTTCGCTCACTTTGGTTTGGGTGTTTTGAAAATATTTTGAAAAATATGTCCAAAAATTGAAATTCAATTTGGATGTAGTTTTAATGTTTGAGTGTTGGAAAAGAAAGTAGGTATATAAACATCAAATCAATGTGATTGATATGGATAAACATAATATTTTAATTAATAATGATAGTTTGTGGAATAATATTATTTGAATATTTTATTTCATGATTAAAATGCATAATATTTTTTCTTTGATCATCGAATGAAGAGTTATTAATCGTAAACTTGCAGCTTATAACAATAAGTTTTGTACCCAAAATCATATCTTTAATAATCACTTTACTTGTGAAAAAAGTAGTAAGTGAATAGGTTAATAAACACTTATATACACATACTAGGTAACAGGCTCGTGCTTCGCACGTGCACATTTTATTGTATTTGGTAGTTAAATTGTCATTTTTAAAAGTGTTGTTTTAATTTAACGATAGTTAATTTGAGTATATATTTTAAAAAAAACAATATAATTTTAAAATTTAATTTTATAACGTATAAGTATGGTACCGCTAAATATTATTATGAGTCAAGCATGCAATCCCAATAAATTGAGGTAGACTATATAAGCCATGTAAGAATCACGTTGAGTTTCGTCGGCGCACATAAATCTTAGAAATTTATAAAGGATCAAAATGAAAATAACCAAAAATATTGATTACAAAAGTATGTTCGGCCTCAGACGATTAAATAAACCAGAAACACATGAAATTTGCAAACTTTATTTTTGTATTTATTCCATGTATTACGTATGCGTATTCCCATCATATAATCACTACAATCATTACTACGTATTTCGGTGCAGACATTAGTTTAAGACTCTTTAATATTATAATTATTTTGACAATAAAAGGGCCCAAATTGATTACTTTGTGTGGTGCCGCAATGGTTGAAGTGCTGATTCAATTTAAATTAAACAATAATCAATTTGAAATAAACGATAAACATTAGTACGCGGGTCTCGGTGATTAATCTTATTCAACAGTACGCGATTAATGTGTGTGTGTGTGTATCCTCAAACCGTCATTTACTAATTCGTTTTATATTGGTGGGTCCCAATATAGTGGAAACAAATTAATAGTAAGCGGGTCCACAATTTACAATAGAACACTAATTACTAATTTGTTTTATATTAGGTGGGTTACGACGATTAATGCGTGCCAAGCTCATATTATAGTAGGTGGACCCCAATCGATTAATTTGCGTGAGCCTACAAGGTATTTACTATTGCAGAATAAGATGGATGATGGAATGAGTCAAATAAGAAAGCTTTTAGGAAAAAATAACAAAATTTAAAATCCAAAGGACTATTATACAATTTACAGTGAGACCTGTCACTAAATAATGGAAAGCTTTAGGGACATAATTGAAA
This sequence comes from Linaria vulgaris, assembly GCA_948329865.1. Classification (NCBI taxonomy): domain Eukaryota; kingdom Viridiplantae; phylum Streptophyta; class Magnoliopsida; order Lamiales; family Plantaginaceae; genus Linaria; species Linaria vulgaris. The sequence goes on from OX415253.1 coordinate 90,173,320, forward strand.
GAGTTAAAAAATGCACGGACTATGCGTTAACTGGCAATGGACCAAAAATAAGAAAAATTCATAGTTGAAGGAATGTTTTACAATTAACCGTGGGACCTATAAATAAATAGACAAATTTTAAGTGCAAAATTGAAATAGATAAAACTACAATGACTATTATGCAATTTGCAAAGGCAAAAATGGGGAAAAAGTGGTTGATAAAAGGCAAGGATCGCCGCTTATTATACTAGTAGAGATGGAGATATATCATAATATTGTATAATTAAAGATTTCAATTGACAGTTTGTTCCATTAAAGATGGGATACAATCATACAACAAATTATGTAAATATCTTGAAAATATTTGATTAAGCGACCAACCTTAAATCTTTTAATATATTAATAACTTTTCTTATATTTTCAGTTCTTGTATATTTTAATTAGATATATGCTAATATTTTCTGCTCACCAGATATTTATATTGTAATTAAGTTTTCTAGTTTTAATTAAAATTAGGTATGTTTCGTAATTTAGAATAACTCTATTAACTTTCAAGGTTAAACAAAATTAAACAACTTACTATCCTATTATTTTGTCATATTTGTATTGTAACCATTTGATGTACCATATTTCGGTAAACGACACTTGACATTTTTAGACCTACTACTTGTCAACACACGCTAGTCAAAGACCTCAAGATACTCTGATGGGAGGTCAAAGATCCCACGGTGGGAGGTTCGAGATGAAATAATATACTAGGAGGTGGGAGATCAAAGACTCTAAGGTAGATGATCATATTGAGGCCCATTTCTATGGCCCAAGCCCATCCATGGTTCATGAAAATATCTATAAATATTTCTCTCTCAAATGTTGAAAGGTACATCATTTTCCACTTTCACTTTCTCTCTCTAAGTTAGACCTTTATCTCTCTAGACTTTCTAAGTCTAACTTTTTTGACTTAAGCATCGGAGTGCCTTCGCCGAGGCCACCGGCTTAGTTCACGTGTCTTGTTGGAGTGCAGGTTTTTCGAACGAAGCCGAGAAATCTACATTTAAGGAGCTGGCGTGGAGATTCTCGGTCTGACGTGGAGTATCCAAGTAAGCAGACGAATATACCCCGCATCATTTATTTAAATGAATAAGCAACCCTTATTGAATAATATGTCCTACTATAAACAAGTCGTTTTCCAATATTAGATTAGTAAAGTACAATACAATTTAAATGCTCTAACTGCCTAAATATTATGAAATTAGTTTCCTGGAATTATGCTATTACGCATGTAAATAAGATGCCATTTTGGTAATTTCAAAAAGTCAAGCTTTACTACCTTAGTTATAATTAGTTTCGTAGAATTATGCAACTAAAAGCTTGTGATTAAAATAATTCTTGAACTTGTTTTGACAATTGATCAGGAATAGATTCTATTGATTTATCTTGATTCTCTTTCACTTGTTGAGAATGCCAAGTGAAAAAAAAAAGACCGAATTCTCATAAGAATGAAATAAGCCTGAAACAAAATAATCAAGAAAAAACAGCACCTACATTTACCTTCCTAAGTCTAACGGGTAGATAAAGTCAAAAAAGCTAAGCCAAACAAATTTCCAATGTCCAAAAATTGAAAATGGATCCAAACGTGTTTTTCCCCATGAAACATTGAAATGGGTGAGTGAAGTCTGATCCAAACAGACCCATAAGCTCTATACATGACATCATGATAATTGTTTGTTTTATCACACAAATCAGAAATCAAATCTTTATTTTTATGGGGCTGATTTCACACTAGAACTTTGCCATAAAAACATTATGGTGGTGCTAAATAGTAAAATTAACGATAAAGAACGGAAGAACAATTCCATAATTTTGCCTTAAGTTTGTTAGGAAGTACAATCTTGATCGTAAGTATGTGTTTACTACTACTTCGTTCCAAAACTTAATTTTTGGTTCATGTTTGATTGATGATGAAAAATTGAATCTGCTTTTCAGTGTTGAGTTTTTGAAATGCTTCTCAGTGTTGAGTTTTTCAGTTGTTCCATTTAATATTTGTTAAGAAATAGAGTAGAAATTGGTAAGGCTTGAGCTTGACAAAATAGGAAAAGGAATACTGTCTCGATTAGTATTTAATTTTGTTTTCATTGATTTTATGTTCTGAATCATTAGAAATTCTAAACAAAATTCTGATTATTTATCCAAAAAGTACAATATTTTACATAATTTTCATTTTAATGCTATGTTTTATGTATATTAGAAAAATGCACATAGCAAATATAATTGTATATAAGAAAAGCGACATGCCACATAGTAAATATAAAAATTGCAAACTTGAAAAGTGCACTTAGTAATTCTAATATGTGTATTTTAGAAAGTGCACATAGTATAAGATGTCAGGTGAAGCTACGTAGCCTTGTGACTTATGCTTCCAAAACACCTTGTAAATGTCAAGCCGGGCTCGAGGGACCTCACCTTGGGCAGTCCCATGAGCCAGCCCATTGAAACTCACATTAGACACGAATGATTCGCATGTTGTGCTTGTACAATGTGTACCATGACCATATGAATCTCTGGGTGACATAAATTCATGTTTCTAATCTCCGTGTGACATAAATTCATGTTTCTTTGATGGTTTTCCATGGTGATCAGCAATAAATTCATTGACAAAGTACCGAGCCCCAATCAACTTTCTGTTGCAATGTTTTGCTAGATAGAGTCACGTGAGCAGGGGCGGACCCAGGTAAGGGCTTACCTAGGTCCAATTCCAAGTGAGTTTTTTGCAATTTAGTAGCTATGAGTTCTTATATTTATTATAATTTATACTACTTAAAAAATAATTATTTCTTCCTAATCCACTAATCTTTACAAATAAATTCAAAATATGTATTAATTTAACTCAAATTAAATAAAAATGCTTCCTTAATTGACATTACAACGCACAAATCTGACATTTAACAATTAGATTATCTAATTTTGGGCTATATACCAAGTTTGTAACGATACTCTCACATCTTATAACTAGAATTAATTTATTTTCTTACATTAACTTGTAATTGTGAGAGCATTAAGAGTAGATATTTTTATATCTTAAAGACGTTGTTTATATTATTCTTACCTGAATAAATCAATTATGTATGATATATTTTACTCATGAGCTTGAAGAAAAAAATATTAAAGCTAAAAAATTAATAGGAAAAAAATTCAACTGAAATAGCTCTAACACTCCTTGTTCATCACCCTACTCTAGACGGGTAAAAAAATATTCCTGGTTTCGCCCTGCACATGAGCCTTTCCATTTAGTTGGGATAGGTCTCAAGCCTTTGTCGCTGAATGATTCTGATTTCTGCCATACCCCTGTACAATATATAACAACACCTATGAATTTTATGTTCTTGAAATTTGTACAAAATGTTTCAAAACCGTGAAAGAGATGGAGAGAGTATGTAACAAGTGTCAATGACACCAATAATGGCACCATCTCCTTGTTTGGCATCGTGTAAAAGGTTATTAGTTGCGAGGTGAGGATCAGGCAAAAGGCCAAGGTAATCCGAACTCCTGGTTGTCTGCAACTTGTAGAGCTTATTTGGGAAGACTTCAATAACACATGTAACTCTACAAATAAACCAGGCATGACTTTTCAGAGTTATATGCAGTAAAAGAGCATGTCCAACAATAAAAATTAATCGGCTATTATCAAGGAGCATATCGGTTGCAATGAAATATGATGTTGTGCCCTCGTCATCGTCATTGTCGTCATTTATGTCATCACTTTCAATATCAAAGCCATGAGTTGAGTTTTCTTCTTCAATAGAGTTTACACTTGTATCTATGTCATGCGCTCGCGTCGCCAACTCTTCAAAGTTTCTTGATTTGATTCATTGAAGTATGTAAGAGAGACTCTAATTCATCTCTTGAATGAAAGTCTCCATGGCTGAAGTTTCAGACAGTTTCTCTTTGCAACTTAAGGATAGACTTCTCCACCTATTGATGTACTCAATCACTAGTTCGTCTTCTTGTTGATGAGAATTTGCAAGTTCAATCATACTCACAGTACGTCGAGTGCTATAAAAGCGATTGAAGAATTCGATTTGTAGATCGTTCCAACCATCAATGGAGTTTGGTTCAATATTAATGTACCAATCAAAGGCAAAGTTTTCTAAAGATCGAATGAATTGCTTGACTAGATGATCTCCATAAGTTCCAGCACTATTGCACGTCTCAATGAAGTGAGCAACATGTTGTCTTGGATCTCCAGTCCCATCGAATCTTTGAAACATCGGAGGTTGATAGCTTTTCGGCATTTGCAATTTCTCTATTCTTTGAGTATAAGGCTTCGTGTAATATTTGGAAGTCTCGGGTTAAGCTTTATGATCATTTGCAACTTCTTCAATGAGCTTCTTCAATTGATCGGCAGAGGCACGACCTTGTTAGGAAACTTGGATTTGTTTGCTTGAGAACTTGGGATATTCTCCAACTTAACATCTTGTATGTTTTTCTCGAAAAACTTTGTGTGCATCATGGCGCCATGCGCTTCCTTGCTTGAGAAATTTGACTTGTGGAAAAGAGACATTGCTTGGATTCTTTCCCTTAGAACTTCATCAAACTCTTGAGCTTTAACTCCTTGAGTAGCATTTTCATGCGCCATGCTTTGATCGCCGCTTTCCACGAGCTCTTGCTTTTGGAGATGAGGAGAGACTTCAATTTTGTTGATTGTAGTCTTGATGCATCCTTGAAATCCAATGTTGTTGATGACGTATTTGGAATTTTCAACTCCTTCTATGCTTTCTAGCTTTTGGAGAAGGCGATTCAAGTGGTCTTCGCGTTTTTGAGCTTGAGTTGTGAGATTCGCAATGGCTTTTGTCAGTGCTGCAACTTGCTCTTCTAGTGAGGATGCTTGATCATCTTCTTTAGCATCATATCTTGCCCCCGGTGTGAGTGTATCTTTCATCATCGGTTGCGAAGAGCCTCCGCTTGTTGCCCCCATTGACTTGTCCATTCTTGAGCAACATTGACATCTTGTGACTTGAAATTTGAGACTTGCTGGAAAAGAGATGAGATGTAGAGATTGTTCCATCGGGCGTGCCAAATTTGTAATGACAAATTCTTGATCTCTGAAATTAAACGACAAGAAAAGATTACAAAATAAATTTGATCAATTTAAAAGTACAATTGTGGTGCAATCTCTATTATTCCTTTGATTCTTTTCTATAACAAGTGATTTTGAAATTTGATTGACTTGAGAGTGGATTGATTTCAATCTCTTCCCCGTGTATTTGAGCTGAACGTTTATCCAAGGGCTTTGAGCTTGATCTTCAATTGACGATCTACTTGACGTGATTTTGGTGACGAACAATTTGATGTTCGTCTTGACTTCTTGAACTTTGTTGAATGTCAATCTTCTTTGGAGGAATCTTGATCTTCAAAATACTTGGATGTTTGACAAACGTTGATGCGAGGACTTGGCAGTTTGATCTCGGATCGAACGATTTGATTTGGAATTTGATTTGAAGGTTAACGAAGAATGATGTGATCTTCGTCTTCAGTTCTTCGAATTTTTTGGATTTTGATCTTCTTGAATGGACTTCAATCTTCAAAAACGATTTTTCGAGTGTCTTGGGACTTAATCTCGGATTAAAAGAATTGTTGACTTGAAAACGAATGAAGAACGTTATGAACTTGGTTTTGGATTTGTTGAACTTCTTGGAGTTTGATCTTCCTCGGCAGAAGTGCGATCTTCAGAAACTGGTTTTGGATGGAACTGAGACTTGACGGCGGATTGAAAGGAGTTCTTTACGAAGAATACCTTGAAGATTATTGAAGAATGCATTGAAGATTGCTGAACTTGTTGGAGAGGATTTGTGGAACTTCCTTGCTCTGAATTCTTGAATATTGAATTGTGATTTTTGTTCTTCAAGAGCACATCTATTTATAGTTGTAGAGTGAATCTCAATCAGAATCTCCTGATGAGATGGACGGTTGAGATCGCGTATACGGATTCTTGATTTGGAAGAGTTGGCCTAGATGAGTCTTCTTGATATCTCTTGAATATTGAGTGGCCTTGGAGAGAAAGACTTTTCATGTCTTGAAATTTGATAAATATATTTATTTAATTCTTAAAAATATTTTTTGTTTTCTTACTTTACAAGACTTGTCATTATTTAATTTAATTGGATAGTTTTAACTCCAATAAATAAATAAGACATCATTTAATTTATCCATAATATATATTAAAATCAATAAATTTAACTACTTTACTTTGAAAATAAATTTGTTATAAATCCAAAATAAAATAGAAAATTAAATTGATATGTAATATATTATTTTCCACATGTCAAGAATTAATTAGACACAAATTATACGTGTCTACAAATTGCCCCCTTCGAAACTGCAGTTCGTGGTGTTTGAATTGCAATGACGAAGCAGAAGAAAATGATAAACATACAAGAAGGCAAAGATAGTTCCATAATTAGCTGAAATGGTGAAGGGATTTGTTGGTGAAGTATGGTGTTTGTACCAAAGCTTTCATAGCTCCAGATGATATCTCAAGGTACAGGTAAAGGATATTTACGATGTTTATAATTTACATAGATTTTATGGTGCAAATGCTATTACCTCAACTTTTCAGTAGTGCAAAATGCGTTAAACTCTCCAAGCGGTATTAAGGTGGAGGAGGAAATCGTCGTCGCGGATCTTCTCCTACAATATCCTCCTACATCTTCTCCTACAATACCCGGATGTGCGACACGTGGACAATTGACGGAAGGCCATAACGGGAGAAGCAAGAGTCGTTTGTTTCTGAAATTTGGAAACTCTTCCAATCTCTCCAAAAATCTCGGTCAAGTTTCCTTCCTTGTGTTTTCTGAAGCAATGGATGTTGGATGCTCAAAAATGGAAAGAAAATCACCTGCAATAACAAGAAATCAAAGGAAAAAAAAGAGGAAGAAAAAGCAAAAAAACAAAATCGGGCCATTGATGAACTGAACACTGACTAGTTTTCGAGCACAAATTCGGACAAAGCTACGTACTGCGATTTATCTCTGAATTGCGTCAAACTCATTCATGGTAAGTTCACCCTATTGAACTGAGTTGCCTGATCTTATTGATTAAAAGAATCATTCGTTATTGTCCTCACAATGTTTGACGTAATTCCCGACTGAACTACATGCTTGATCATTACCAATTCCTTTCAGTTTGTTCTTTGTAGCGTGTATATATTATCTTTAATCCAAAAAGAATGATGCATTTCTGTTTTTAGTTTGTGTAAAGCTACATCTCTGCTTTGTTAATTGAAGTTTTTAACAAGCAAAACATATAAAAATATAAGTAGCTTCAATTGCATGGTACTGGAGCTCATCATTTATGAAACTCAGTTTCATGTTAGTCCAAAATAGCACACAACACTTACTTGATATTAGTTAGAGAATTTAATTACTGATTATGAAAATCATCAAAAGATTTCACATTGATATTAATAAGTATTCAAATATACAAACAATCTAACAACTAATGCTTTGAAGTTATATCTTGCATTTTGCAGGCAACGGACGGAAGTATCAATATAGAAGATGTTGTCACTTCGAGACGTAGGTTGGATTTTGAATTTGTTGGCAATAACCAGAGAGTAGAAGATGACAGTAATATCGATGATGATGATGGGGAAAAGCTTATACAAGTCCGTCACACAAACATACCAAATGAAAAAATCCCAAAAATTGGTCTGGAATTCGACACCAAACTTGATGCTTATAATTTCTATAATGACTATGCAAAAGCTGATGGATTTAGCATCCGAAAAGATGTAGCTCATAAATCACGTGGGAGGATTTTAGATAGAATATACCAATGTTCTTGTGAAGGTCAAAGAAAGGTGGATAAAAGAGGTGCGGCTATTAGATCCCACCGTCCACAGACAAGATACAGTTTCCAAACGATGATGAAAGTCAACGTACGTCAAACTGGTAGATACAAGATTGAAAAATTCATTGCTTCACATAACGGCCACGGTTTAGTTAGTCCAGACAAGTCGCATATGCTGAGATCTCATAGGAAGGTAAGAGCTATACATGCATTGCAAGGTGATGATATGGATAGCTCTGGGATTAAACCCAAAGATGGATTTGAGTTATTGGCAAAACAAGCAGGTGGAAGAGCGAATCTTGGTATCATTTTTGAAGATTACAAGAACTATTTACGATCTTCTAGAACACGAGAAATGGAAATTGATGATACTGGAGGAGTTCTTAAATACTTACAAGAAAGACAGTCAGAAGATTCTAATTTCTTTTATGCTATTCAAATTGACAAGGATCACTTGATAGAAAATATATTTTGGGCAGATTCATGAATGAGGTCGTATTTCATTTACTTTGGTGATGTGCTATGCTTTGACACAACCCATAGAAATAATAGAGAAGATCGTCCGTTTGCTCTCTTTGTTGGGGTGAACCACCATAAGCAAACAACAATTTTTGGGGCTGCATTATTATACGAGGAGACAGCGGATACATTTATATGGCTATTTGATACATTTGCTAGAGTAATGTCTGGAAAAAAACCCTGAAACTATCCTGACAGACCATGATGCGGCAATGGCTAAAGCCTTGGCACTGAAATGGCCTGATACTTACCATCGTTTATGTATTTGGCACATTTACCAAAATGCCGCAAGTAATCATAAGGAAGTATTTGGAAGTTTTACTGATTTTGCAACAGACTTCAGTTCTTGCATTTATGATTACGAAGAGGAAGACGACTTTCTGTTAGCATGGCAAAGGATGCTAGAAAAGTATAAGCTTCAAGAAAATGCATGGCTAATGAGACTGTTTGGGATAAGGGAAAAATGGGCTCTTGTTTATGGACGACATGCGTTCTTTGGTGATATGACTACTACGCAGCGTAGTGAGAGTATGAATAGTGCTCTCACGAAATATGTGAGCTGCAATACCAATATTTTACAATTTTTTAAGCATTTTCAGAGGATGGTTGATGACCGTCACTATCAAGAGCTGAAAGCAGATTTGTGGAATAGTCAAAGCACCATTGAACTTTCTTTTCCAGTTGCCATCTTGAAGCATGCACGTGGCTTTTATACACATGAAGTTTTCCTCTTGTTTCAAAGAGAGTTGAGTAAAGGATATGATTCTACCATTGAATTGTGTACTATGGCTGGTGATATATCAGAGTACAAGATTACTCCTTTTCACAAGCCCTACATCCACAAAGTCAGGTACAATTCAACCACTAGTGAGGTTTCTTGTAGTTGCAAGAAGTTCGAGTTTCCGGGAATTCTTTGTTCTCATGTTCTTAAAATGTTTACTTACGAGAATATTTCAAGAATTCCAGAGATTTATATAAAGAAGAGGTGGACGAAAAAATCAAAGAAAGGATTGATTGAAAGACTCCATACTTTTCTTGATGACAAACAAGGTGAGCCTATGAATGAAGCAGATGAAACTAAGATGATTGGAGTTCACAGTAAGGCGTTGGGTCGACTTTATAATCAAATATTACCAAAGACTTCATTAGCACCTGAAACATTTGGAATACTCAGAGATGCATTTCTCAAAGCAAGTGAAGACATTGATACAAGTTTGGAAAAGAGAGATACAACAAAGTCAAATCAGCAACCTAAATCTCTTGCGAAAAGTACGGTTGTTTCAAGAGTTCTAAGTAAAGAAACTCTTTTATCTGGACCGGTTGAACAACATATGCAAGGAAAAATTGATGAATCTGGAACAGCAGATGGTGATGATGTTATAATCAGAGGGTTGAAATGTAAAGAGAAGAAGCCTCGAAGATCTGGAAAAAGGCTAATGAGTGGCTTGGAGCAGGCCACACGCAAAAGGAAGCCGAAATCCAATGCTACTTCAGCAAAAGGGATTAGCAGTGGGGTTAGTCTTTCTTTTATACACTTGTACTTTTAAACTGATTGCTTACTTATTTTTTACTTTTCCCTCGGCAACGTAAACATATAGGTCCCCAATCTCAATATTGTGAGTAGCAATAATCATTGTGCTTCAGTTGAGGCTAGCTCATTACCTCTCTTACCAGAACTACCTGTTCTACAACAAACTTCACAGGTTCCGTCCTATTTCTTTCAACCTAATAATTTGTGTTGCGGATCTTAAGTTTCAGACATTGTCAATATAAAAAGATTGTTTTGTGCCACTTAAATTAACTAGGAATATCAAGATGGTGTCTGCTTTGAATATGTATTATCCTACGCAAGGACACTCAACTTCACACATGGAGCCGTTACAAGATGCACATGTATATATGTCTACAATGTCATTGTCTTAAACCTTTTTGAACTATACTAATATCTTGCTTACTTTATTATTTTTTATGTTGTTGAACAGTTTAATATTGCTTCTTTTTATTCAAAGAACAATCAACATATGATTCCAAGCTTGACCCAATTACTACAGGTAAAAAATATTCATGAAAATGTTTATGCTTTTAGTGTGTCAAGATACAAGGTTATATTTACTTACATCTTTTTATATAATACAGGAACAAATAAGTCGAAAGAAGTAGTGGCCATATTTTAGGAATACACGGTTCATGGTGAAATTAATGTGTTGCTGTTCCACGGTATATACCTGCCCTGCAAAATGCAAGATCTGGAGGCGTTTTAAATGCCACTTAGTGCTGCCGAACCACATCAGATTCTTTTGTTTTCTCTTTGGAGTACACCTTTCACATTTTTCATTTGTATCAAAAGATTGAGTTATTATATATTCCGTTTACAAGGATGTGAAAATTTGTGATTCAAATACCTAACATTTTGATTACCTTAAGATATGTTATATTTGCATTATTTAAAGTCAAGGTTGTGAAAATTTGTGATTCAAATACCTGACCATTTGCTTACATTGTTATATGGTATATTGCATTACTGAAAGTCATCGTTGTCTACTCTTTGTTAATGCCAATGTTCATATTTGGGGGATGAGTTATCGTGTGTTTCTGTAAAGTATAATCGCGCACGTATGTTTGTTGATTACATTAGCAAGTCAATTACTTTTGTTAATGTATAACAGAACATATTGAATATATTTGTGTTGTTGTGCTTATGGACTTGGTTGGCTTGGTAAAATAGATTCAATGGCTGAAAAGGAGATGGCCAGAAAGTGGTGTTGAACCAGATGCGTGGTCTGTGTTTTCTGTTTCCATGAATCATATTATCAGACTTTAGTTTTAGTCACTGATAATGGCATATTACCTAAACACTTGGATTATTTCAGCAAATTATAAGTGTTGACTCACCCCACAAGAGTGAATGATTGCTCAATGTCATACATCTGCCACATATTCTCATAGACTTCACTCAATATGTTTGGGTCTCTTATGTTATAAATATTGTAGTAGTCTCTGGTGTTAAATCGGCATTCTGCGTGTATGATAAAAGTGGCTGCTTTTCGCCAGATGAATGTGCTTAGTTGATGATTTTTTTTTGTCGGTTTCCACTTTGCAATCATCCATTTTGTTTTGGTCGGTATCAGCAAAAAGAAACATAACTTGTTGAAGGATCTCCATCACTGTAAATAAGTTAACAAACAGAAACTTGAGAAGTAGAAATATACAGATGATATTGTCCAAAATCACACAATCTTATCTTTTACTCAGCTAATGTACTTATAACCAAGTAATACATTAATAATCAACTACTTTAGCAGCTGGTTTCCTCTTTATGTAACTAGGAATAAAATAAAAAAATTGATGATTTTATCAAGGGATAATTACAGCTACACCCCTTGAGGTTTGGTGTAATTACAAAGACCTCCCCTGAGGTTTGAGTAATTACAATGACCTCCCCTCAATTGTAAGGGTTGGTTACAATTACACCCCCTGAGGTTTGGTGTAATTACAAAGACCTCCCCTGAGGTTTGAGTAATTACAATGACCTCCCCTCAATTGTAAGGGATGGTTACAATTACACCCCCTAAAGTTTGGTGTAATTACAAAGACCTCCCCTCAGGTTACAATATTATTTTTAAAAATAATATAAATAACAAAAATACTAAAAAATATATTAAAAATAATTTTATTTTGCTTTCGGTATTTTGGAATTTTTTTTAGTTTTTTTTTTCTTGATAATTTTTTTTTGTGTATTTTTGACTTATTTTGTTGTTTATTTTTTTAATAATTTAAAAAAAATGATATTTTTGATTTTTTTCATTAAATCATCTATTTTATATTATATTTAAAATTTATTTATATTTAGAAAATAAAAATTGATTCCACATCACTCAATTAGTCTAGGTTTATTACAAACTTAAATATATGAGAAAAAGTTAATATATTTTTAAATTGAGAAATATATTACATTAATCTCCATTTTAAGTTTGTTAAAAGTCTAAAAATAAAATTATATGTATCTACAAAATTATAAATATACAACAGGACTCTTTTGAGCTTATATTTTAGAATTGACAGAAAATTATTTAATTAGTTAATAAATAAATATTTTTGTGATTTTTTTGTATATGTTTTAGCTTTTTTAAGTGAATATATAATTTTATGTAAATATATAACAAATGGGGGCTTTTTACTAAAAAAAATTCCTAAATACCGAAAGCAAAATAAAATTATTTTTAATATATTTTTTAGTATTTTTGTTATTTATATTATTTTTAAAAATAATATTGTAACCTGAGGGGAGGTCTTTGTAATTACACCAAACTTCAGGGGGTGTAATTGTAACCATCCATTACAATTGAGGGGAGGTCATTGTAATTACTCAAACCTCAGGGGAGGTCTTTGTAATTACACCAAACCTCAGGGGGTGTAATTGTAACCAACCCTTACAATTGAGGGGAGGTCATTGTAATTACTGAAACCTCAGGGGAGGTATTTGTAATTACACCAAACCTCAAGGGGTGTAGCTGTAATTATCCCTTTTATCAAAGATGAAGCCTGTTGGTAATTCCCGTCAAGAGATCTGTTGCACCATTAAGAGATGGATCAATCGATTCGTTCTTCTCTTGCCTCAGCCATTCACACCTTAGAAGATCGTAAATAGTTCTTGTAATCTTCAAAAATGATACCAAGATTCTCTCTTCCACCTGCTTGTTTTGCCAATAACTCAAATCCAGCTTTGGGTTTAATCCCAGAGCTATCCATATCATCAGCTTGCAATGCATGTATAGCTGTTACCTTCCTGTGATCTCAGCATATGCGACTTGTCTGGACTAACTAAACCGTGGCCGTTATGTGAAGCAATGAATTTTTCAATCTTGTATCTACCAGTTTGACGTACGTTGACTTTCATCATCGCTTGGCAACCGTATCTTGTCTGTGGACGGTGGGATCTAATAGCCGCACCTCTTTTATCCGCCTTTCTTTGACCTTCACAAGAACATTGGTATATTCTATCTAAAATCCTCCCACGTGATTTATGAGCTACATCTTTTCGGATACTAAATCCAGCAGCTTTTGCATAGTCATTATAGAAATTATAAGCATCAAGTTCGGTGTCGAATTCCAGACCAATTTTTGGGATTTTTTCATTTGGTATGTTTGTGTGATGGACTTGTATAAGCTTTTCCCCATCATCATCATCGATATTACTGTCATCTTCTACTCTCTGGTTATTGCCAACAAATTCAAAATCCAACCTACGTCTCGAAGTGACAACATCTTCTATATTGATACTTCCGTCTGTTGCCTGCAAAATGCAAGATATAACTTCAAAGCATTAGTTGTTAGATTGTTTGTATATTTGAATACTTATTAATATCAATGTGAAATCTTTTGATGATTTTCATAATCAGTAATTAAATTCTCTAACTAATATCAAGTAAGTGTTGTGTGTTATTTTGGACTAACAGAAAACTGAGTTTCATAAATGATGAGCTCCAGTACCATGCAATTGAAGCTACTTATATTTTTATATGTTTTGCTTGTTAAAAACTTCAATTAACAAAGCAGAGATGTAGCTTTACACAAACTAAAAACAGAAATGCATCATTCTTTTTGGATTAAAGATAATATATACACGCTACAAAGAACAAACTGAAAAGAATTGGTAATGATCAAGCATGTAGTTCAGTCGGGAATTACGTCAAACACTGTGAGGACAATAACGAATGATTCTTTTAATCAATAAGATCAGGCAACTCAGTTCAATAGGGTGAACTTACCATGAATGAGTTTGACGCAATTCAGAGATAAATCGCAGTACGTAGCTTCGTCCGAATTTGTGCTCGAAAACTAGTCAGTGTTCAGTTCATCAATGGCCCGATTTTGTTTTTTTGCTTTTTCTTCCTCTTTTTTTTTTCCTTTGATTTCTTGTTATTGCAGGTGATTTTCTTTCCATTTTTGAGCATCCAACATCCATTGCTTCAGAAAACACAAGGAAGGAAACTTGACCGAGATTTTCGGAGAGATTGGAAGAGTTTCCAAATTTCAGAAACAAACGACTCTTGCTTCTCCCGTTAGGGCCTTCCGTCAATAGTCCACGTGTCGCACATCCGGGTATTGTAGGAGAAGATGTAGGAGGATAGTATAGGAGAAGATCCGCGGCGGGAAATCGTTCGAGTGTTTAGATCTGGAATGGTAAGTGGCTCTACTTTCATGCTTATCACACCTCGAAAGCATCTTGCTTATCAGAACGTTAATGCACTAATGTGTTCGACTACAGGCCAATATAATGGAATGTGGAACTTGTTAAAAAACGTTTCTCGCATTTAAGCCGCAAAGGAAACTTCTCGGTTAAGAGTGCGTCTAAGTTAATTCTAGATAAGGGACTCGATAACTTGGCTGACAGAGGACAAAGTAGCAAACAATAAGCTTCTGAAACAGTCCGTCATTTGGAATCCCCAAGTAACAAATAAAATAAAGAATTTCATGTGGAGAGCTTGTAGAGAAATCTTACCTTCAATAGCTAATGTCGATCAGTTTGAGGGGAATCCGCGGTGCTGACGAATTGTTTAGAAACGAGAATGAAACATCAGTTTATGGCCTTAGTTGAGTGCCATTTTGCACGCCCGAGCGGGGCTCTATCTAACTTCCCCGAATGCTATGAAACTTACAGGTCCAATCAAAAAATCGCGCACTTGGCAAAGAAAACGATATGATTGATATAATGTTGGTTGTGCTCTTGGTATTGATTCTCACATGCTCTGTGAAAACAGAAATATATCATAGAGGACTTCTGCCGAACAGCTGGGGTAACCGATCAAAACTGAATAGCGGGAAAATGGATATCCTGGCCGATCAGGGATGTCGATGGCACCTCTTCATGTTGCAGGATTCATTGCCTGCCTGCACCAAAATCCGTCTTCAGGCGCCATTAAGTCGGGCACTTGTCCTTAGAGGTATTAATAACAATTAGTATGAAGTGACTTAATGAAACCAGAACCAATAAATCGATTTTTCCTTTTTCTCTTTCTTTACGTAATAACCTCCATCGAGTTATATAGAATAGAACTCTCAAATTTCAGTCTTGATTTGCTGTAAGTAACTTGTTGGTATCGCTTTATCAGTAAAAACCTTGTCTTTTGCAGAATTTTAAGGTGTATCTGCCATCATTATTCAATTTGCATGTGCTATCCTTATGCAGGGCAATATCTCTATATCGTTCAAGTTTTATTGGATATTCGAAGCACCTTACTAGGCGCAGTAGTGACCTATTTTCGAAGCACTTTAGAGTGCGAAGAAAAAAAGGTGTGAGGCAAAGAGTACCCCAATGCACGAAAAATCAGTCAAAAGAGACCATGAACATTAGAGAAGGAACGACGACTCAATTATAAGCAAAAGACAATTAAAGGATCCTCTATGTATTAGTTACGTAAGAAACAATCAACGTTACAATTATCGACACAACAAAGAACCAAAATTGTCATCACACCACTCCTACTTAGTAAGGAAAAATAGTCTCGAAACAATGGACTCCATCAATCTCTGGCGCAAACCGCGGTTCTCTTACTCTCCTCCGTCCATTTTCTGACCTTGAAACTCTATCCTCTCCTTTCTCATTCTTATTCTTATTCGTATTATCAATCTTCTCGACATCCTTATTCATAGGAACCTCGCCTTTATTCGTAGGGGGAGAACTAGTAGTAGGCCGAGAAAGGCCCATGACATTATTATGGCAGAAATAGTCGGCATAAAGCGCGTCAAAGGAGCTGAACATTGACATCGACATAGCTCACTAGAACTATTAAGTTAGTAGAATTAGTATATTTGGAAACTTTTGTTGCAAGATATTTGAGTGTTGTATTTTGATTTGAGAGAATGATATTAGAAGAGTTGAACTATTTATAGGAGGAGAAGTAAGTTCATACAACACGCTTGGAAGAAAATTCTGGAAGCAACATATGATTGGACACACGAAGTTTCTTGTAACTACTTAAGTGTCCACTAGGATTATTACAGCTACGTCACGGGTTGGTTGGGACTTGGGACTGAAAAGCATGTACAGGTCAAAGTTCCAATGCCTTGTTTTCTTTCTGGACATAACTGGAAACTTGCAATTGTGTGCCTCCAACTTAGCCTCAAATTTATTTCAAATTAGATGAAATTGTAATCCATGACGCACCACAGGGATAAAGTTAAAGTCACTGGATATATATACCCCTGTTTCATCATAGCTACAAATTGAGTTAACATCCAATCGATGTTTCATTTCACTTTTCTCTTTTTGTGCGAATATCTTCCTCGCCCCAAATCCAAAAATAATGTGCGAATACATATTAATAATTGTCGCGTTACACATTCCTTTGACAGCCAGCAATTTAACATATTAATTAATAATGTGCGATAACATTTGTGTGCCTCCAACTTAGCCTCAAACAGCAAAAATTTCATATTTAACTGTTAAGTTATAGTGCAAATTGTTAAAACAATACCTTAAATGACAAGTTTTAGAATAACATATAACTGGGAGTTTTCTGCATTCTAGTTTACCATTTACAATTGGAATAAAGTCACATAGCTCCATAGTTGAGTACGTGAGTTTAGAAGAGTCAATAAGAACCGCATTTTTTTTTCTAAATGCAGTAAACAAATTCGCAACCCTTCGAATACATACTAAGTAAGATTGATGCATAATTTTATTATCAAAAAATAATAAAATCAATGAAAGCAACGTTGTGCCTTCTTTATCCCATTTTCATTGCAATGCAACGAAAATTGAAAGAGAAATTAAACAAACACCACTCTTTATTATAAAGCAATACCAGTAGTTTCAAATTACAGATATGTAGTGAATTGGGTCAAATCGTAACGCAAAATTTACCGGATTCAATCGTTAATTGAATCGTACAAATCACAAAGAGTTAACGAACAAAAAATATTAAAACAATTAACATATCTAAATAACATGGATTCATTTACTAGTTTATTCAATGACAAATATCACATTCAATATCTAATAACTAATCACTCCATCACATTCAATAACTAAATCACTTGTTCTTAACTATTAATTACTTCTTTTCACATTTAGTAATGAGGTTGTTGCTAAAAACCACTAATATAGCAAGATCAAATCATAAAGTAGCGATTTTAAAGTATGAATATTAGTAGGGACCGCACTTAGGTCACTGTTGAGTCAATAGGGACCTAACTGCGGTCCATATTGACTCATCAGGGACCTAATTTAGGTCCCTATTGACATTAGTAGGGACCTAATTACGGTCCCTACTAATATTCATACTATAAAATTGTTGATTTATGATGATTTGAGGTACATCGTTGTTTGTTTAGTTCATAATTACCATTGTAATAGTTAAAATAACAATAATTACAACAACGCATTGTAAATCCAAACATTACTTAGAGAGAACGGTCCGTTTTGAAGATTCATTTACTAGTTTATTCAATGACAAATATGACATTCAATATCTAATAACTAATCACCCCATCACATTTAATAACTAAATCACTTGTTCTTAACCATTAATTACTTCTTTTCACATTTAGTAATGAGGTTGTTGCTAAAAACCACTAATATAGCAAGATCAAATCATAAAGTAGCGATTTTAAAGTATGAATATTAGTAGGGACCTCACTCAGGTCACTGTTGAGTCAATAGCGACCTAACCGCGGTCCCTATTGACTTAACAAGGACCTAATTGCGGTCCCTACTAATATTCATACTACAAAATTGTTGATTTATGATGATTTGAGGTACATCGTTGTTTGTTTAGTTCATAATTACCATTGTAATAGTTAAAATAACAATAATTACAACAACGCATTGTAAATCCAAACATTTCGTAGAGGGTCCGTTTTGAAGATTCATTTACTAATTTGTACGACGAATGTCATAATGCATGTTGCTTAATCTCATTCAATCTATTATTTCACAACTAAACTACTATGAGGTTGGTTTTGCAATCATTTACTACTTCAATTCACATGTTGCAATGAGTTTGGTTGCTAGGAATCACAAACACACAAACATCAATAAAAAAAAATCAAATTTCAAGGATGAATATTAGTAGGGACCAAACTTAGGTCACTAGTTAAAATTAGTGACCTAAGTCCGGTCCCTATTAATACTTAGGGACCGCAGTTAGGTCACAAAAATCCAAAAAATTGAAATTTTGGCGAAAATTTTAGGCGGGATTGAGGGGGGAATTTGAATTTGACGAAAATTTGAAAATTTCACCCTCTCCTCTATATATACTCACCACTCTTACACATCAAATTTCATTAATCTCCAAAAAATACCCAACACAAAAACACTATCTTATTTTTCAACACAAAACCACTTATGTTTTCTCCAAAAATCACCAACACCAAATTTTTTCTTCTTTTTACCAACCCAAATCCAAAACAAAAATCATCCAACACAAAAAACATTTCACCAACAAAATCTTTATGTTCTATTATTTTGGATCTACATTTTCTATTCTTTCACTTGTTGTTTTTATTCATTCATCTTTTTGTTTTCATTCATATTTTATTTTCTATTATTAGTCATATTTCATTCATTTTTTTACATTCATTAATACTTTCATGTCATTATATTAACTTTTTCTTCATTATTTTATTGTTTTGATCTTGTTATAATCATATTTCTACAAAAAAACAATAATATTCCGAATATTATTGTTTTTTTTTATTTTCCTCGCAGAATATTAGGGACCATAATTAGGTCCCTACTAATATTCATAGAGTACTATGAATATTAGTAGGGACCTAATTGCGGTCCCTAATAACAGTAATAGGGACCGCAATTAGGTCCCTACTAATATTCACAAAGTATTTATGGATACTAGTAGGGACCTAATCACGGTCCCTAATAATAGTAATAGGGACCGGATTTAGGTCCCTATTGAAAAAACAATAGGGACCCAATTGCGGTCCCTATTGATTCAATTACAACAGGGACCTAATGTAGGTCGCTATTGAAAGTATCAGGGACCGCAAAGCGGTCCCTGATATTTCGGTTGCTATTGCCTTCATCAGGGACCTAATTTCGGTCCCTGATGGCAAGCGACCGAGGTTAATATGGACCGCACAATAAGGACCTAATTTTGGTCCCTATTGACCTTCAGGGACCCTTGGGGGGGGGGGGGGGGGGTCAATAGGGACTTAATTTAGGTCCATGTTGACCCCTGAATCTTGTAGTGATTGCCATTAAATGATTAAATCAAACTTTTCAATGTCATCAAGACAATAACATTTTTACCGCAACACTGTAGTATACATGGCTACTAACAAAAAATATTAAATTATAAGCTACGGTTTATTTTATTGATAACTTATTGTTTACATTTTTAATATGTTATGAATGTGTGTATAACATATTACATGTTCACATAAATTCGTATGTGCACCATTATAATACATAGCAAAACATGATGAACAAAGATTTTTAAAATAAAGTATTACATCGTTTTTATGTCGATAATAAAAGTTCTAACTATATATTGAGGATTACGTGTTAATTAATTATAAGTCTGTTACGTTGAGAGATGGCCTAGAAGATTATGTTATCTCATTGTTATATTTTATTTTCTTTCTTTATTTCTAGTTTTGAGCAGCAGGATTATGTTACCTTCGTTTGCATATGTTTATTCTTTTTCTTTATTTAAGTTTTGAGCAACAATATAAGTAGGACTTTTATTATGTATTGAATTCATTAAGCAGATTTTGGAGTAGTTCATCAATGGAGTTTTACATTTGACTCGAAGAAGTGTGTATCTTTTGTTAACAGTTTGGGCACGACTCCAAGGTGCTCTGTATCTTTTCTATAATTCGTATTAATTCGTATTTTATTTGTAACAATTGGTGCTTTCACTTCGAACTCATTATGAGGAACGATGAACTTATCGCTTTGTTGACCTCAATGGAGTCCAAGATGATTGCTCAGTCGGCAACATTAGCGGAGGCAATGGCTCTCTCTCAATTAGTTGAAGAGCATTTTGTTCATAGAAATCCTGACCTTGAGGACAATGTCGTTTTGAAGGGGAAGGGAGTGTTACGTAGAGAGATGGTCTAGAAGATTATGTTACCTCATTGTCATATTTTATTTTCTTTCTTTATTTCTAGTTTTGAGCAGCAGGATTATGTTACCTTCGTTTGCATATTTTTATTCTTTTTACTTATTTAAGTTTTGAGCAACAATATAAATAGGACTTTTATTATGTATTGAATTCATTAAGCAGATTTTGGAGTAGTTCATCAATGGAGTTTTACACTTGACTCAAAGAAGTGTGTATCTTTTGTTAAGAGTTTGAGCACGACTCCAAGGTGCTCTGTATCTTTTCTATAATTCGTATTAATTCGTATTTTATTTGTAACAAAGTCACTATTAAATATTTTATATGTTTTGGATAATAATAATATGATGATTTGATTTTCCGGATACTCTTCCAACATGGCCCAAAAACAAATACAAAAGAAAAAAAAATGTTATTAACTCAAAAAGAAACATAAATCTTGATACACAAACGAATGCATGCATACTATTCACTGATCTTAATACTAGAATTTCAAGAAAGAAAGAAAAAACACACACAATCATGGTAATTATAATTCATGTACTACAATAAGCATGCACATACACATTAATCAAACCCTTCTTGGTGAAGCTACCAAGTTAAGTGGAGTTTTCTTATGCACTGTCATTCCTTGTGCTTCTTCCCTGTCAATATCCTCCGCCGCCATCCCCGGTGGAAGTTCCCAGTCGAAGCAATAAAGAATATTTGCCAGCGCAAGCTCCACAAGTGGGACGGCAAAATTGATTCCGGGACACCCTCTTCTCCCCGCGCCAAACGGTAAAAGCTCATAGTGTTGTCCCCTAAAATCAACCCGACTCTCCAAAAATCGCTCGGGCCAAAATTTATCGGGATCTTCCCAGTACATAGGATCGATTTGTATAGTTGCCGCATTGAAAATCACCCTAGTTTTTGCGGGGATTTCGTATTCGTTATTGATGGTGCACTTTTGTGTGGTTTCTCTTGGAAGAAGTAGTGGGATTGGGGGATGTAGCCTGAAGGACTCTTTGATGACTGATTTTAGGTATGTGAGTTGTGGGAGATCAGTTTCTTCTATTTTTGATTTGCCTTTGGCTACTTTTGTGACTTCTTGTTGTGCTTTTTCTTTAACAATGGGATTTCGCAATAGTTCTGTCATTACCCAAACAATTATTGCTGCTGAAGTATCCGTTCCCGCCAAGAATATGTCCTGCATTTGTAGTGATTTAGACATTACAACATTGATTGATAAGGAAGTTAAGGACCAGTTTAAGTTTATAACATAAAAACGAACTGAATTGGCTAATAATTAAGAGATGCGGCAGTGCTAATAATTGGCTCAATTTACCAACTTAGTGGACGTTTTGGCGACTTACCTAATTGAGGGACGAAAATGGTGAGATAGCCAAATTAAAGGACTAAACAAATTTTAAACCCTATTAGAGTAGTGCTTTTATTGGGGTATGCCCCTCTTATTCTGTAAACTCTCTGAGTTGGACGTTAAATGCATTTTTAACTTTATGCGGAAAAAAAATATTCAGTAAAATATTGTAGGCGAAATAGTAAAACATACCGCTAGAACACTCTTGATATGTTCATTTTTCAAGGTAATATCTTTACTAGGATCCCTTTGAATCTCAAGCAGTACATCGACAAAATCTTCGTTTTCTGCATTAGGCCTGTGTGGATCACGATGTTCTTCCAATACGTTGTCCAAAAACATATCAAGATCATGAAAAGTCTTTTCCATTCTTCTGTCAACCCCGTTAAACTTGTTAAGCCACCCCATCCTTGGAAAATAATCCGCAATGTTGAATTCTACCGCCAAAAGATCTATTTCACGAAATAGATCTTGAAACTTCAAGTTATTCATGTTGCCTCTCGTGCCAAAAACAACACGTCTCACAACACTATTCGTTAGTGAAAAAGCCAATGCACTTAGATCGACAAGATTATTATGCGTCGCAGAAGCTATTTGATCAATCATATGAGCAAGCTCTTGAATCCGTATATTATCAAAAGATTGGACCCGTTTTGCGGTCATTAGTTCCAAGACCACAGTTTTTCTTATATCTCTCCAGTACTCACCATACATTGCGGACGACATGCTGGTATAGTCGTACGAAATCTGTTAGGAAAAAAATGGTTAAGCATGTCAAAACTCATTACGCTTTCATACACAATGAAGAGTTCTTATTACTCATCAAACTGCATATAATCGACGAGTAACAAAATAGTTAGATTACATAGAAACTAATATAGTTCATGCAACTCACTAATTAATCGTATAAGACTAACATATTACTCCTGAAATCAGAAATATTACCAAAAGACAATAAATAACAAGCTCGTTTCAACCACTGTTATACATTATTCTAGATTATATTAATTATTGATGAACTTCATTACTAAAGCAATGGATCAAGGTAATTAACCAACAAACCTTTTTCAAGCCATATGAAGCAACTCGGTCCGAGAACACGAGATCATGATTTTTAAAGATTTCTCGTGCCATGTCGGGCGAGGAAACAATTAACGTTGGTATCGATCCCAGCTGCAGGAACATGAGATTTCCATATTGTTGGGACAATTTTTGCAGTGAACGATGAGGTAACTTTCCGAGTTGATGAAGATTACCGATAATGGGAAGCTTTCTAGGACCGGGAGGAAGCTTTCTTATTTTCTTGTTCGTCGGTAATAAGAAAAACAATGTTAGAATCAAACAGCTAAGAAGTAATAAGAGAATCTCCATACTCATTTTTTTCTTTTCTTTCTAATATCTATAGGTATGAGAAGTTTCTGTGGTATTCTAGAAATACGTACTGGGATTTTTCATTGAGACAAATTGAGGGAAACGTTACTGATATAAATAGTATAATAGAAGACAATAATATAATTAATTCTCCAACTACTTATGAGATTATAATTATATTAATTCTCCAACTACTTATGAGATTATAAAAGTAAAGTCAAACATGTATTGGATTGCATGATCTCAATATGTACAGATTAATATGAGTTTCAATTATAACATTACGTATCGGGAGTTTGTTGATAAGGTTCGTTCTTTTGCATTGTCAAGGAAAATTTGATTTGGTTATGTTTTGGTTTTTAATTGGCTTTAATTATTTATTACGATTCGTGGGAATAGCAGTTTTTCTGGAATATGCCCGTTATGAAAAAGAAGTTTTGAACTTTTGGTTTTTAATTAATTGGCTTTAAGTATTTTATACGATTATGAAAAATAAGTTTATCCTTAAGCTCAACCGTTTCTTTTCCGTATTAATTACAAATAGTGAATAAGAGATGCAGAAGCTAGAATTTTTGTTTACTTCTAGCTAATTCAAATATGCAAGGGTTTAAGTTACGACTAACGACATTGGTTATCCACATTTTCTTGCACATGGATACTATATAGATACGAAGTTTGTTTTGAATAATTACTTTAATTTGTAACATGCTTTGCGAATTTACAAGCTAAGCGGAACATCAATTTTATGCAATCACAAGAACATCTATTTTGTGCATATATAGTATGCGGGCTCTAATGATTAATCTATCATATATTATGTCAGTCTCAATGATTATTGTATGCTCGCCCCCAATTTATTGATTGTTAACACCAAACATTAGGGGCAAAATTAAAAAGACTATTCAACAATTTACAGCGGAACCCAGAAATAAATCACGTATAGTTTTTTGGGAAAAATTGAAAAAATTAAAAACTAAAAAGAATGTCCGAAAATTTACATCTAGGCCCATAAGTCAATAACACAAAACTTTTAGGGCGAAACTGGAAGAATTAAAAACTAAAATGATTGTCCGACAATTTACAGTAGAGCCCATAAGTAAATAACAAAAAAACTTAGGGCCAAAGCAGAAGAATTAAAAAAACTCAAAAGACTGTCCCACAATTTACTGAGGAGCCCAAAGGTAAATAACGTTAAACTTTTTTGGCAAAATCGAAAGGAATTTAAAAGCAAAAATTTACAGTGGGATCCATAGTTAAATAAAATAAAATATGGGTGAATTTAAAACCTAAAAGGAGTGTTTTTTTTTTTTTGGTAGAAACCTAAAAGGAGTGTTTGACAGTGTACAAGGAGGCCCATAAGTGTGTAGCGTAAACTTTTAAGACAAATTTGAAAGAAATAAAAACTAAAAGAATTGTTCCACAATTTACAGCGGGCGTCAACGTTATTAAGTGCGAATAAAATATATATTATGTGGGTCCCACTTATTTAATATGCGTTGGCCTACAAGTTATTTATTGCTGCAAAACAAAATATACAGTAAATAGTTGAACTTGAAAGGGCAAATTTGGAACGACAAAATATGGACGAAAAAGTTTTTTTCATTCTTATTATAATATATATATACACTATCTACTATCTACTATCTTCTACTTCTACTACTATATAATAAGAGTCTATTTACAGCGGGCGTCAACATTATTAAGTGCGAATAAAATATATATATATTATGTGAGTCCCAATTATTTAATATGCGTTGGTCTACAAGTTATTTATTGCTGCAAAACAAAATATACAGTAAATAGTTGAACTTGAAAGGGCAAATTTGGAACGACAAAATATGGACGAAAAAGTTTTTTTCATTCTTATTATAATATTAATATATTATATATATATATATATTATATATATACACTATCTACTATCTACTTACTATCTTCTACTTCTACTACTATATAATAAGAGTCTATTTCTCCACCCCCCAGGTTTCTTTCCTTCCTTCTACTTTTATCTATCTACTGCTACTATATATAATAGCACTTATTTCTCCACCCTCTAATTCTTTTCTTTCTTGTTTTGTCTCTTTTTTTGGTTTGTTTTACATCTGGTACTAAGTTAATGGAGTGTGTTTTTTCTGTTCTTTTGGCTCAGTTTGTCATTTTAAATCTACTACTACTATATATAATAGCACCTATTTCTCCACACTATTTTTTTTCCTTCTAGTTTTGTCTCTTTTTTTGGTTTGTTTTACATCTGGTACCAAGTTAATTGAGTGTATCTTTTTCTGTTCTTTTGACTCAGTTAAATGAGCCAACTTCTTTGACTCTTTCTGAGTTAATAATTAAAAATAACATTTTTTTTTATTTAATTAGCTTACTAATCCCAAAAGTTACTTATATGTTACTTCTAATTTGGTATGCTATTTTTAATAACAAAAATGTCCAATTATTTTTCTCTCGATTTTGGCCCTTAATAAAACAAAATTACAATCAAACAGCTAACACTACAAGAACACAAGGGCATCTGCAACCGCGCGGGCGGTTGCAGATGGCCAATAGGCGGTCGCCCGAGGGACATTTGCGACCGCCTTGGCGGTCGCAGATGCCCCTCGTCGAGGGTACCTGGCGACTGCGCGCGGTCGCCCATACGCCCAGGCGACAGCTTGACAGTCGCCATGAACGGGGCGACCGCCAGACGGTGGCCATGCTTGTGGCGACCGCTAGACGGTTTCCACCGTGTGGGCGACCGCCAGACGGTTGCCATAGTAGGGGGCGACCGCCTAGCGGTTGCCATACACTTAGCCACCGCCTGACGGTCGCGAAGGGTAGGGCAACCGCTAGGCGGTTGCCACTGCATAAGAGGACTGTAACCGTCAAACGATTTCCATCTCCATAAGGTAGTGGCAACCGCTTGGTGTTGCAATTTTCGTGCGAGCCTGGCCACCGTCTATCGGTTGCCATTTTCTCTGAGGACATGGCAACCGCAAAGTGGTTGCTAGATCCTTATTGAGTTCGCAACCGCCAAACGGTTGCGAAGTCCTTAAGGACATGGCAACTTAGGCGGTTGCAAGCTTAGCGGAGGTTGACAATTTCAAAATTTCGCAACCGCCAGGCGGTTGCAAATAATATTCTTCGAAATAAAAAAACCAATAATATTCCGGGAATTTTCCGAAATATTATTGTTTTTTTGTCAAAATAAAATGGTAAAACTGAAAAAAAAACACAAACAAAAAGAAGTGAAACAAAAAGATAAGAATAGAAAAAAGTGTTTGGTTTTTTGTTTTGGGGATAAAAGAAAGGTATTTGGGTTTTTGTGGATTGGAAAAGAATGGTGTTTGGTATTTTGTTATGAAGATAAAAGAAAGTGTTTGGGTTTTTGTTGGAGATATAAAAGAAAAGAAAGTGGTTGGGTATTTTGTTGAAGATATAAAGGAAAAAAACGTGTTTGATGTTTTGTTTTGTAGATAAAAATAAGTTTTTGGGTTTTTTTTTTTGGATTGGAATAGAAGAGTGTTTGTGTTTTGATTTGGAGATAAAATGAAGTCTTGGGTTTTTTTTGGAGAGTGTAATAGTTGTGAATGAAAAATTAGGGGAAGAATAGTGGGTATATATAAGATTTGGGTGAAAATTTTGAATTACTCATATGCAAGTTCATATATATAAACGATTAATCCAACGAGAAAAACTAACTTACAAAAATATCCAACTTATCATCATATCATCATATCCAAATTCATATCATCATATCAAAGTTCATATCCAAATTCATATAAACGATCCAACTTACAACAATCATACATATAATTAATCTGACGAGATATACTAACAATCAAATAAATATATATTCATATCATCATCATTGATATATTCCGATGAGCGACACATACATATAATAATCGTACAACACAAATCCGAGGAAACATACATATAATCACACAATTTCGTATAATCGAGAAAATCCGATAAACTAGAATATAAATCTTACGTATAAATTCGACAAATACATATAATCATATATATAAACAAAAAAAATACAAAATTGGGGCAACTTACAAAAATTCGAAGCTAGCTATTTGGCGGCGGTGGTGGCGTTTGGTGGTGGTGGTGGTGATTAATGGCGTCGTGTGGGGTCGCGGTAATGGCGTGGTGACGGAGATGGGGTCGCGATGGTGGTGTGGTGACGGAGGTGGGGTCGCAGTGGTGGCATGGTGACGGAGGTGAGGTCGCGACGGCGTGGTGATGGAGGTGGGGTCGCGATGGTGTGGTGGCGACGGAGGTAGGGTCGCGGTGGTGGCGTGATGACGGAGGTGGGGTCGCGGTGGTTTCGTGGTGACGTAGGTGAGGTCGCGGTGGTGGCGTGGTGACGGAGGTGAGGTCGCGGTGGTGGCGTTGTGACGGAGGGGCGGTCGTTCGTGTGGTGGTGGTGGAGGACTATGCCGCGGTGGTGGTGGCGTCGTGTAGGGGGTGATGGTGGGTGGATCGAATCTGATCGGGTATGGGGTGTGTGGTGGTGGGTGGATCGGGAGAAGAGAAGAAGAAGATTAATGGAAGAGAAGAATAATGGAAGAGAAGAGAAGAAGAAGAAGTTGGGTAGGCGGGTCAGGTCATAGGGGGCGACGACCAAGCGGTCGCTCTACTAGGGTTTTAACCCTAGTGGGTCATTGCGACGGATTGGGCCGTCGCATCGGCCCATATGGCGACCGTTGGGCCGTCGCCATATGAGACCTGGCGACGGTCAGGCCGTCGCCACTTGTAAAACGAGACGGAGCGACCGTTAAGCGGTCGCCGTCTCCTTTAGGCGACGGCTTGACGGTCGCTCGGCGGTCGCCATTGGCGGTTGTGGGGGCGGTTGCAGATGCCCCCAATCTTGTAGTGTAAGAGCTAAGAGAATCTCCGCCATTTTTTTTTCTTTCTAAGATCTACAACTATGTGAAATTTCTATGATATTAATTCTCATGAGTTTCACTTTTTGATATAGCATTATATATATCAGGAATTTCTTGCGTCGTTCTTTTGCATTAAGTGAGCCAACAAATTGTTAATATGTCAAGTTCTATTTATTAAAAAATTATTAGGTACAGTCATTGTAGGAAGAGGTGGTACATCTAGTGGTTATTGTTACTAATAAATAAATGATATGGATAGTTATTTTCTATAAATTAAAAAATATTTTTAATCTTAAACATTAGTTGTTCCACCTTATTAATGCAACGTCTAGTCTTAATAATTTTTTTTATTTATTAGCTGGCCGCACCCAATTGATAAACAACTAACAAATATGTACAATGCGCCAATCATAGCTGGCAATATGCTGTGAAATTATTGTGTATGTAGGGCTCACTGGCTAGATTTCTTTTGAAAATTTCTCACTAGCTAGATTTTTCTTGAAGGGTCTTACCATAAATGGACACCAAAAGTGACCTTTCAAGTTTCTGTCGGGTTACCATAGATTTTTCTTGAAGGGTCTTACCATAAATGCAGATTTGTAAATGGATACCTGTCATTAAGAAAAAAGAGGGAATAGAGATCATAAAGAGGTAGGAAGTGGAATTAATACAATGAATTATTTCTTTCGCGCCAATGATAGTTTATTCTCTCATTTACGGAAATCCGCACGCGCGACAGGTAAAGCAGCTATAAAAGCTATGCTTGTCAATCGAGTAGGTGATTTTGTTGGAGATATTTGGAATTGAGTCCAAATATTTTGTATGTGAATTAAAAATTTGCTTAATGAGAAGCAAGTGGGATTAATCCCAAAATTGTGATAGAATTTTATTTAATTAAATAAATAAAATTCATGGTTAAATATTCATATTTATTTTGAATATGTGAATTAAGTCACACACTTAATGTGGTCAAAAACATTTGATGAATTCAAATGGTTTGAATGACAAGAGTAAATTATCCCCTTAATGACTTGTAGTGGTTTCATGTTTTCTCAACTATAAATAGGGGCCCCTCTAGTCTTGTGAAATAATCAAATCCAATAA
The DNA here is from genome assembly GCA_948329865.1 of Linaria vulgaris. NCBI lineage: Eukaryota > Viridiplantae > Streptophyta > Magnoliopsida > Lamiales > Plantaginaceae > Linaria > Linaria vulgaris. The sequence continues at coordinate 90,202,461 of OX415253.1, forward strand.
GCATCTAAAAGAAAAGGAAAAATCTTTTTTCATACATATCATACATATTTTCTGAGTTCTGCAAATACGATCCGAGTCCGATTTGAGAAGGTAGTATTGTCCTTCACTTACTACCTTATTGTGTGAGGACGTTGTACCTTGGGAGGTCGTTTTCCACGGAGGGCTTGAAGGGTAGCCGGGAAAATTGATCTTAAGGGGAGAGGTCTAAGCCTTCGACTCGTCATATGCTTCAACGGGATTTTTTCTGACTCGTCTAATCCACTCCAAGGATTTTCCTACATTTGCTGAGAGGTCAAATTTTATCTTATTGTCTATACGTTATTGTTTAATTTTATGTTGTTATGATATAATCATGTTTATGTGTATGTTTATGTTTATATTTATAAATTCACATATTTATGTGCAGCACGTACCCAACAATCTTAAGATCAATTAACTATTCATGTTTATTATGTGTTGCATGTAAATGTGGTTTTAATTTTTGAGAACATGTTTATATGTTTAATCTGAGTTGCTAATATGTTTGTTGTGTGGTTTCAGTTTATAAGGATATGTTGTCAGATTTCCAGATAAAATAATTATATGTCCAATATCTTATATTGTTTTGTGTCTTTAATTCATTTCCAAGTTTGCTAAACCTTTCTGGTAAGTGTTAGATTTTCTAAATGTTTCCAATATTGAATTTTAGAGCAGGTCTGTATCTGTTTCAAAAGGATTAAAAGCAGCAGGTTTTCGAAAAAAAAAATTAATATCATAGCTGCTGCATATGGGGATCGATCTTGGGTTATTTTCAGTGCTAACTATTGCCCTTACCATTCGTGCGTTACATTTCTTGTTTAGTTAATTGCCATGTCGTAAATTTAATTCATGTTTTACTCTGCGAATAATTGGCAAAATAAAAACGTAACAACTGATATTCGAACCGAGACCCTGTGTAACTGTGTGCTACCTTGACCGTTGAGCTGAATTAATTCTTGTGAATTATCTGATCCGTTACATATTTATTGCATGTTTTATTCTGCGAACTTAATTGCAAAAATGTTTAAGTGTAACTGCTGAGGATCAAACCCGAGTCCCTCTGTTTGCCAGCTGTTGTCTTTACCACTTGAGCATTACGGATCTTGTGTGTTAAGTTGCTCGGTTACTTGTTTTAATACATGCGAAAATTCCGTTGTTGATTTAATTTGCTGAGCATGTTTAATTCCAAAACGTAACTCCCTGGATTCGAACCCGCATCACCTGCGGTATTGAATGTGTTCCTTACCGTTAGTCTGTGAGTTATTTCATGTTAAATGCATGCGTTATTGTGTAATTAAATGACATGCGGCAGTTTATTATTTGAGTAATATGCTTAATATATCCATGCTATAAATATATTTAAATTAAATATTTTGAGTAGATACAATTTAAATATGTGATATATGTTGAGCATGGTTATGTGATTAGTGAAAATAATTGCAATTGAGATATGTGAAAATATATAAAATTGCAAGTGTGCCCTATGAAGACTTTAAATAATTCTCAGTGCGAGACTTGTGAATTATTTAGAGATATGAATGGTGAAAGATCTAACAACAATGCCGCGAGCATTGAGACCTCACCTATGACGGGCTACGTTGAGGTCGTTACGCTAAATCAAAGTGCTAGCGGTATTGAGACCGCAGTACCGGTTTTGAGAACCACTATGTCATATTCTCAAAAAAAAAAGTATTGAGACTTGTGAATTATTCGGAGGAAATTAAACTAATTCTAAGTATTGAGACTTGTGAATTATTTGGAGGAAATTAAACTAATTCTAAGTATTGAGACTTGTGAATTATTTGAAGAAAATTCATAATTAGAATAATTCTAAGTATTGAGACTTGTGAATTATTCGGAAAGAAATTCAAAATAAAAATAATTCTAAGTATTGAGACTTGTGAATTATTTGAAGATATTCTAAGTGAGAATATTTATACAGACGGTTCTGTCGCAGAAAAGTGGAGTGTAAGCGGACTTGTCCCTCCACTGGCCTGGGAACCTAATATTCTGTCGCAGAAAGGTGGATTTTAAAGAGGTTTTGTCCCTCCACTGGCCTGGGAATATCTGTATAAATAATTCGATTGAGAATTCTCAGCGATACTAATATAAATAATTGTGTGAATTATTTAATTAGTTATGGCGGCTGAAAATTAAAACAACAACCCGAACGAATGGTAGGTAGACATTGGGGCTACTCGACCACATCTGTGCGAATAAGTGGATGTTCACGACCTATCAACTTGTGGAGAACAAGTAGTGTTTCTTGGAAAACTCTGCAATCTCAAAAGTTGAAGGCAGGGGAAAGGTTGTGCTAAAGAGGACCTCGGGGAAAGAGTTGGCCCTAAACGAGGTGCTTCATGTTTCAGAGATTCACACGAATCTAATATGTGAGACAATATCGAACTAGAAAGGGTTCACACTTGTCTTTGAGTCAGACAAGGTTATCCTGTCTAAGGGTAGAACCTTTGGAGGAAATGGATTTTGTCTAAGAATCTTTTTAAAAATGTCTGTTATGACCATGTCACCTAAGGGCGAGGCTAGTACTGAGTCTCGTGTGAGGAGACTAATTTTACGAATAAATGTAATCGAAATTGCATATGAGGCCAAGATTATAATTTATTTCGATTACTTGTGACGTCTTTATGACATGGAAAAATAATAAAAGTGCGAGACTTGTATATTGTGTGTGTGTGTGTATATATATATATATATATATGTGTGTGTGTGTGTGTGTGTGTGTGTGTGTGTGTGTGTATTTGTAGGAAATACAAGTGTGAGACTTGTATAATATATATATTTATATTTGTAGGAAATAAAACAAGTGCGAGACTTGTATGTTATTTCATATATATATATATATATATATATATATATATATATTTGTTGAGAATAACACAAGTGTGAGACTTGTATGTTATATATATTTGTAGAAAATAAAAACAAGTGCGAGACTTGTATTTTATTATATATATATATATATATATGTGTGTGTGTGTGTGTGTGTGTTTGAAATATTTGGAATTGAGTCCAAATATAAATATGTAAATTAAATTGCTTAGTGAGAAGCAAGTGAGATATTCAGATTTATTTGATGTAAGACGCGAAGTACGCAAACAAAATAAATTCTGAAATAAGTGATTTCTTTAAAGCTAGAGACATTTTTTTTTTCTTGAGGAAAAGAAAGAAATGTGGGGGCTTGAAGAAGAAAGTGTTGGTTAAGATTATTCCTAACTTTTAAGTTGAATAATAATCATAATATTTTCCGAATACTTTAAGAGGTTAAAGAAAATATTAGAGGCGATTGACGAAAGGTCTAGCGAGAGACTAAGTAGCAAATTCATCGAGGGAAATGGGAAATTTGAGCCCACCAAAAGACATCACCCCATGATGGCAACCCTACCTGAATTGTAAACCCCAATTTGCAGGTTCAAAGGGACAACCGAATTGTGGGGGCGAGTCGAACAAAGCACTCGGGAAATCGAGTTCCCAACCCATTTCTAGGATGAAAGAGTGATGGACCTGTACAGGTTAAGGAGAACTTGAGATTCTAATTATCCTTATGTCTTGTGAACACAAGCGGGGTATTTCAGGATACCCTTAATGAGAGATCACCTATGTCGAATGTGAAGGGGCCGCTTCGTTGAGATGAGTTAAAGGGCTAAATCTCTAGATCATTCGATGAATATCGCCAAGGCAGTCCAGGGCCGAAACGGACAATAACGAGGACCAATATGGTATTGGAATGAGTTGTGTGAGTACCATTGTCTTGGTATACACAAAACGCCGAACAGTTCAAGGCATCACGTCCACTGGTTGGCAAGTATATCCGATGGTATTTCACTAAGGAAGGTTCAAGGCCGAAAACCACCTATCCTGATGCAACAAGTTCCGGCAGAACTCTGAAATTGCATTTAGCATTGTTAGGCTCACGTGCATTAAGCCAATTACATTCATGTGGGGGATTGTTGGAGATATTTGGAATTGAGTCCAAATATTTTGTGTGTGAATTAAAAATTTGCTTAATGAGAAGCAAGTGGGATTAATCCCAAAATTGTGATAGAATTTTATTTAACCAAATAAATAAAATTCATGGTTAAATATTCATATTTATTTTGAATATGTGAATTAAGTCACACACTTAATGTGGTCAAAAACATTTGATGAATTCAAATGGTTTGAATGACAAGAGTAAATTATCCCCTTAATGACTTGTAGTGGTTTCATGTTTTCTCAACTATAAATAGGGGCCCCTCTAGTCTTGTGAAAATAATCAAATCCAATAAGCATCTAAAAGAAAAGGAAAAATCTTTTTTCATACATATCATACATATTTTCTGAGTTCTGCAAATACGATTCGAGTCCGATTTGAGAAGGTAGTATTGTCCTTCACTTACTACCTTATTGTGTGAGGACGTTGTACCTTGGGAGGTCGTTTCCCACGAAGGGCTTGAAGGGTAGCCGGGAAAATTGATCTTAAGGGGAGAGGTCTAAGCCTTCGACTCGTCATATGCTTCAACGGGATTTTTTCTGACTCGTCTAATCCACTCCAAGGATTTTCCTACATTTGCTGAGAGGTCAAATTTTATCTTATTGTCTATACGTTATTGTTTAATTTTATGTTGTTATGATATAATCATGTTTATGTGTATGTTTATGTTTATATTTATAAATTCACATATTTATGTGCAGCACGTACCCAACAGATTTTACCGCGAAGAAAAATGTTGATTCGCCTAGCTTTTGACAAAACTTTTTGAAAAAGTTGATAACTTTCTCATTCTTACTTCCTATAGATATTTTTTTCTTTGCAAAGCAACTAGTTTTTTGAGTAAAACTTCGATCAAGATCATAATAAGAGTAATCAAAAAGAAGCAGTGATCTTGATAAATTCCGCTCGTGGAAGTGAAGAATACCACTTCGGTATATACGTCATCGGAAGTCAATAAACACAGATTTAATCTCAATACAATAAAAGGTAGAGTTGAAATTTCAATAATAAAAGAAAAAAGTTCCATCAAAAATTCTGCTTTTTCCTAGATACTCGGGTTCAAATACCCATGAATTTGCTCTTCGCTTACTCGCTTCATATAATTCAGAAAACTAACACTAATTTTCTCGATCTCCATTAAGAATATATTTTTTTTCTAACTGTACTAAATAACAATCCGTCAAAATATTGAATTCAAAATTACTGACTACTGAGTGCATAAATGAGTAGGAAAATAAATGCTTAACAGCATAATAAGCCGCATATTCAACTTATTCCAACTACCGTATTGTACATCACCTAAAATTCTGACACAGATATACAACCTACATTGGAGATTAATCACATATATTAGTTATTAAAAAAATACCTCTAGAGCATATAAAACACATTGCATCAAAAATAACACATTATGAGCCTGCCGACAAAATAAATAAGGAAAATGATAAGTGTACAGTGTCTGTAAAGAGAACAACATTGAGAAAAAAAGGAAAAAATAATTGTTTTATTCAAATCTTAATTTTACAGATGAAAGAGATGAAGAACTTTCTTGTTTTACATTATGAGCTCTGCCCTTTATTTATACTACTAATCTAAGCTATTCTCCAACAGATTTCGGTTGAGAGGAGCGTCGATCAGGAGCTGAATTGGAGCTGAACTCTGACTTTCCCGAAATGGCAAGTTGTTGCAACTGCCATAATTGATTTATGAAAACTTTCCAGAAATAGAAAGTTTTCAGTTTTGATCTTGATTTGCTGGATTTAAGACCCCCCCCCCCCCTCAAGAGGGGCATGGATATGTAGGAGGCCCATCTTGCACATCATGTTGTTGAATGCTTGGACAGCCAATGGCTTTGTTAAGATATCTGCCACTTGGTGAGAGTTTGATATATGAAGCACTTTGATCACATTTTGATGAACCTTTTCTCTTACAAAGTGACAGTCGATTTGTATATGTTTTGTTCTCTCATGGTACACAGGATTCATGGCTATGCAATGTGCACTTTTATTGTCTGTATAGAACAGTGGGATTCTTGACTGCTGGATGTTTAAGTCTTTGAGCAACTGGATCAGCCATATTACTTCACAGGTTGTTGATGCAATTGCTCTGTATTCTGCCTCTTTAGAAGACCTGCTAATAGTGGGCTGCTTCTTTGCTTTCCAGGAGACTAGAGCTTCTCCAATGTAGATTGCATAGCCAGTTACACTCCTTCTTGTTTCAGGGCAAGCTGCCCAGTCACTGTCACAGAAACTCTTCAAGTGAGTTTCAGATATTGATGGATAAAAGAGGCCTTTACCCGGGTTGTTCTTTAGATATCTGAGCACTCTATGTGTTGCTGCTAGGTGTGTTGTTGTTGGTTTTGACATGTGTTGAGTTAGGCACTGTATACTATAGTTTAAGTCTGGCCTTGTGATGGTGAGATAGAGTAATCTTCCCACCAATCTTCTGTAAATTGCAGGATCTTGAAGTGCAGCTGAATCATTGGTTTTCAATCTTGTTGAAGCATCCATTGGAGTGGAACTGGGCTTGCAGCCAAGGTATCATGTTTCACTTAATATGTCCAGTGCATATTTCCTTTGGCAAAGGGTTATGCCTTTCTTGCTTCTTGCAATCTCTATCCCCAAGATATATTTCAGTTCACCTAAGTCCTTAATGGTGAATCTGCTATCAAGGTGAGCCTTGATGCTGTTGATTTCTTTCATATCATTTCCTGTAAGAATTATATCATCTACATATACACATAATGCAGTAAATGAACTACCAGATTGCTTTGTGAATAGAGAAACATCAGATATGGTTTGTTTGTAACCAAACTCCAGTAAGCATGTTGTTAACTTGTTGTGCCACAGTCTTGAAGCATGTTTGAGTCCATAGATGCTCTTTTTCAAGAGGCAAATAGATGCTCTTTTTCAAGAGGCAAACTCTTTTGTCATTAGGAGAACAGTAGCCTGGGGGTGGAGTCATATAGATTTGCTCATCCAAATCTCCATGTAGAAAGGCATTATTTACATCTAATTGATGTAATATCCAATTATGAGAAGCAGCAATTGATAACAGAACTCTCACAGTGGTTAGTTTAGCAACAGGTGAGAAAGTGTCAAAGTAATCAAGACCTTCTTCTTGTGTGTATCCTTTAGCTACTAATCTGGCTTTTATGTCTTTCTATGCTACCATCTGCCTTAAGTTTAACTTTGTACACCCATTTACATCCCACACAATTTTGATTAGGTGGTAATTCAGTTAGGATCCAAGCTTTGGTCCTTTCTAGTGCATCTATTTCTTTCTTCATTGCAAGTTCCCATTCCTCATGTTTCTTTGCTTGATTATATGTTTTAGGTTCAGTAATCTTACTGATAGCAGCTACAAAAGCCTTATGAGAGTTTCCTAATCTCTCAGTAGAGATATATCTGTCAATAGCGTACTTTACAGTAGTGTTGTTTGCCTTATGAATTGAATTAGGCAAAGAATAATCATATAAGCTTAGATAGGCAGGAGGGACTATATTTCTAGTAGATCTCCTAGTAGGCCCAATAGTGTTTATATCAGCAGTATCACTAATATCAGCAGTATCAATAATTTCATTATGAGGAAGAGAGATAGAGTTACTTGTTACTTCAGTGCTTGTAGCTGAAGTGTCCATGTCCAATTGATTGCTGATATCTGGTGTTGCCACTTGAGATTGAACATCCTCATGAATAATTTCATTGTTTGGTTGTTGAGGTTGTGCATTTGCTTCATGAGCTACTGGAGTTTTTGGATTTTCAGCTTCCTGTAAAGAAATGAAGGGATATGTGCATATGACAGTGTCTGAAATTGATCTTGAAGGGATCAATTCAGTGTTTGTCAATTCAGAAAAAGGGTATTTTGACTCATAAAAGATCACATTCCTTGATGTGAATGTTTTCCTTGTAGATAGATTAAGTAAGAGGTAACCTTTTGTTCCTCTTGGATAACCCAAAAATACACATTTATGAGCTCTCATGTCAAACTTTTGCCTGTGAGCTGTTAAAGAAGATGCATAACAAATACATCCAAAGTTTCTCAAAATACTATAGCCTGGTGCTCTTTTGAAAAGCATCTCAAAGGGAGTCTTATTTTGAATAACAAGAGAAGGAAGTCTATTTATCAGGAAAGCTACAGTAGCTACACAGTTAGACCAGTAAATCAATGGAATGTTTGATTGGAATCTAAGGGCTCTGGCAACTTGAAGAAGGTGTTGATGTTTCCTTTCTACTATTCCATTTTGCTCAGGAGTCTCAACACAAGAAGTTTGATGTATAATTCCTAGAGATTTATAGAAATTTTGCATAGTGAACTCTGTTCCATTATCTGACCTTAGCACTTTAATTTTGAGTGAAAATTAAGTTTCAATCAACTTATGGAACTGAGTTAAGCAAGTTTGAACATCAGATTTGTGTTTGAGAAAGTAAATCCAAGTACACCTGCTATAATCATCAACTATAGTTAAAAAGAACCTAAAACCATCATGTGAGACCACTGAAAATGGTCCCCAAACATCACAGTGAATCATGTCAAAAGGAGCTAGAGAAACAGAACTGCTTTTATTGAATGATAATTTCTTTTGTTTTGCCAGATGGCAAGTGTCACAATCAACTGTTTTATTACATTTATATCCTACTAATGCTGGTATACAAGCAATCTTAGTATCAAAGGGGTGTTCTAGTCTAGAATGCCAGACAGATTTATCAGAAACAACAGCATTGCATAGAGGTAAAGAAGCATTTGTAAACTGAGTAGTATCCAACATATATAAACCATTGCTTTCTCTAGCAAAACCAATCCTCTTCTTTGTTGTTGTGTCCTGTAGAACACAACCTTCATGTGAGAAAAACAGACCAAGACAAGAAGTTTTAACTAGTTTGGATACAGATATTAAGTTAAATGAGAACTCAGGAACAAATAATGCATCTTTTAGGACCAGTTAAGGGTGCAGAACAATAGTATTAACCATTGTAGCAGGAGTAGTAGTGTTGGTAGGCAAAGAAATATCAATGTCTACTTTTCTGCAGGTAGTATTAAAGTATGATTTATCACATATCATGTGATCTGTTGCTCATGTGTCTAACACCCATATTGAACTACTAAGTTTGCTGGTATATGCATTTAAAGAAATATAGGTAGGCAAAGATATACCAGATGATATTGTAGATGTAGTTGCATAGTGAGGCTTCTCAGAGGTTGAAGCTTGAGCAGCATGTTGTTTGGTGTATGCCAGGAACTGTGCAAAAAGTGCCTGGTTGTTATCCATATCACCATGGTCAGGAAATTGCACTGGAGCAGGAGAGGGTTCTTCTCCAGTAGAGACCATATTTGCAGAAGAGTTTGTAGTAACTCTTTTTCCTGTAGGACCCTCCCATCCAGGGGGTAACCTATGATTTGAAAACACCTCTCAACAGTGTGCCATGTGTATCCACAATGGGTACACTTCACCTTCTTCTTGTCTTTGGGTCCATTCTTGTTGAACCTTGACTGTTGATAGGGTGGACCATTAGACTGAAATCTTTGTTGGCCATCATTCTGTCTGGTTCTTGTGAACATGGCTAGTGGATTAGCAGCAGAAGTAGATGCCTGTAGGGATCTTTGATGCTCCTCTTGTAGAAGGAGGGAGTATACTTTGGATAGAGAAGGTAAGGGGGAGACCAGCAGAATCTGACTCCTTATTGCTGAGTAAGAATCATTTAACCCTAAAAGGAAGCTCAACACACAATTTGACTGCTGAAGAGCAGCCATACTTTGATTCACATGACAAACACACAATCCACAAGAACAAGAGACCATTGGCCTTTGAGTTACAAACTCATCCCAGACTCTTCTAAAGGAATTGTAAAACACAGTGACAGATTGATTTCCTTATGCCATAGTGGCAAGAGACTTCTACAATTCAAAAACTCTAGAGCCATCTCTCCTATCATATCTAGTTCTCAATTCTTACCACACATCAATTGCAGTTTTGTAGAATAACAGACTATTCTTGATATCAGTGGTGACAGAATTGAGTAGCCAGGAGAGAACAAGATTGTTGGCTCTTACCCAACACGTTTTGGTGACTGGATCTTCATCAGCAGGGATGGGTAAGGACCCATCAATGAATGTCATCTTGTTCTTCACATTCAGGGCCATCTCTATGCCTTTGCTCCAAGCAATGTAGTTATCTCCATTGAATTTATCACCTACAATGGAGGCCCCTATGAAGTCAAGGCTTCCAAGGAAGTAAACCGACGTTGAATCCTCAGATGGGTTCTTCGCAGGTTGCGCCGGAGCGCTGGTAGTAGCGCCGGAGTTGTTGGCGGAGTTGTTGGCAGTATCAGGATTTGTCATTATGTAATCACACGCACAATGTCACAAACAGGTGGTGTGCATAGAATTGACTGAGTAATGTACTCAAAAGAAATCGCAAATTTGCGCAGAAATCTGATCAACCGAAAAGAGAGGTGATCAGCAGAAGGGTTGCAGCGGAAGAGATGATCGGAACCTGGTGAATGATACCATGTAAAGAGAACAACATTGAGAAAAAAAGGAAAAAATAACTGTTTTATTCAAATCTTGATTTTACAGATGAAAGAGATGAAGAACTTTCTTGTTTTACATTATGAGCTCTGCCCTTTATTTATACTACTAATCTAAGCTATTCTCCAACAGATTTCAGTTGAGAGGAGCGTCGATCAGGAGCTGAATTGGAGCTGAACTCTGACTTTCCCGAAATGGCAAGTTGTTGCAACTGCCATAACTGATTTATGAAAACTTTTCAGAAATAGAAAGTTTTCAGTTTTGATCTTGATTTGCTGGATTTAAGAGTGTCTGTAACCGGTTGTACAAGTCAAGCCACAATTTTTGGGGGGTTTTTTTTATTTCAAGTTCTTTCAAATGCTATGTGTGGTCCCAAACTTTTAATAATTATATTTTACTTCTTATTTTCACAAGTTCTCCATACTTATATTCTACTATCTTTTCATCTGATGTTGACTTCTAAACTAAACAACATTTACTTTAATTTTTTATAATTAGATAATAAATAGTTTTTTATAACCTCTCTCATTCAAAATTCATCAAATAAGTTTTTAACCTTTAACCAAAAAGTAAGTGTACAAGAATAAGCATTTCATAAATATAGATTGCATAAATAAGCTTGATGATGTAGAAATACAACATTTTATCAATCGTTTATAAATAAAGTAATCACCATTCATCAATATTAAATATATAAATATCCTAAATGTTCGAAAGAAAAAGATTAACTAAAAAAACTTCACGAATATCCAAATATAATTCTCTTGCCAAGCTTGGGAAATTTTACAAACTTGTACACTATCTCGCTCCATGCATGTAGTTCCAGCTCTACAATTGGAAAGCATATACTGAGCATCCTAAATAATTAGTAAGAGACATTAAAGCAATTTAGAACGGTACTTGCGTAATTATTATTTTGAACGAGTACTGCATATTATTGGGGAAAAAAAAAACTAACATTTTTTTTGAATTTTTAAATGGCTCTAACTGTTACGAGCTTCTGGTTCTCCTATATAATTATAAAAAACTATTATAACACCTCCATAAAAAGATAAACCCAAAAATTTCATAGTAAAAAAATGAAAAATAATTTTTTAATTATTATTTTAAACCTCCAATATTCATTAGTTGGTCCAGTTTGTGACCATTGTGCCTGCACAATGAACGCGTGTGTTGTGGTTAAATTCGCAAGTGCACGAAATCGTAACAAGTAATAAAGTGATAGATAGGGTTGTCGATCCCACGAGGAATAAATAATTAATTACCAAATTGATTAACTCTAGTTTTATTTGAGAAATCGGATTTCAGATTGTTCAAGCGAAAAGATTAACAATTTACTAACTACAGTAAAAACCTTTAACAAAGTAGGGCGTTGAGACAATAGAATAACAAGGGTATTTCAATAAATAAGAGTAGACAATGAGAGAAAAGTTGGGAATCATGATTTCACCGTCATTAGTCTGATCTAACTTTTAATTAAGCATACTATTACGAGTTTCACGTTCAAAATTGTTGTTGGTTATCACCATTTATGCTTTATGTACTCTTTCTCAAGTTATACATAAATTCTACAGCTTTACATCTAGAAAATGAGTCTAGTTACGAAGATGTGCACATGTATGTTCGGTGGTGATTATATCAACCACGTGAAAACGATAGTTATAGTTCTATTCTATTGAGAATTCACGGTATTTACTTCAAAGCTATTTCACGAAAATCTCCTCTCGGTTTCAATTCGATCCTTAGTTCATCCAAAAGTTGGCCAGAATTTTAGAAGCATTATATTCACAAATAAATACACCAACTATTTTGACATCGTAACAATACGTTTTAATTAAAGGTTAGATCATCGTAATTAGGCTACGTCACTATCCCAGCAAGGTAAATTTAGCACATAATGGAATATAGAACAAGACTATAAGATAAATATAAGATCATAAAGTAAAGATAGAAAAGTAAAGAGAGTTTAGAGATCGTTACAGATTTTTACTTCCGTAAAGCCTCCGGTGGACTCCCCCGTACAAACTCCGAATTACTCCTCCAAAATTACAAACTACTAGCGAATACTACTACTATAGAAAGACTACTAAGTGAAGAGAGAATGAAGAAGATTGGTGTCTTGAAATATATAAAATGTGACGTCTATTTATAGTTGAACCAAAAACATAAGACGACATCTCGACCGTTCATCTCGTTTTGATCCAATGGTCCAAAGTTGTCACAAAAGTCATGAATTATTGATCAAAAAAGTCATGAATTGATCACAAAAGTCATGACACTCTAGAGTCTTCCATTTGGAAGCTTGCAAGACTGAATGTAGACCATTGAATAGCCATTTTGATCCGATGATCATCGAGCGCGCGAGCTGCGTATGTACATTTCAGCTTTGCGCAACTTCACCGTTTTGGTCATAACTTTCTCTCCAGATGTCGGAATCACAAACCGCTTGTTGCGTTGGAAACTAGACATATGTGGCTTTCCAGTAATATAAAGAACAAAACATAACTCCCTCTACACAGGTGTCGGTGAATTTTTGAAGTTTCAGTTCTTGATTGACAAATCATATTTCAACCTACTAAACATGAAAACAAACATAAAAATACCACAAAACTATCAAGAATAATCAATTAAACAAGTGTAAAAGCATGATAATGATGAGTATTTTCCAATCTCATCACACCCCCAAACTTGTTCATTTGCTTGTTCTCGAGCAAAATGCGTAAAGCAAACAATGCAACGTTCTAGACTCAAAAAAAAAACTAAAACAAAGACAGAATAAAAAAATTTATTTCACATTATCATTTAAATCATGGATCAATTCTGAGAGTTTATTTACTATTTGATGAGAATGCAAAGAATCAGAGCAATGACGCACTCGTTCACAACTTGGCGGTTAATCAAGTTTTCACAAACAAATCTCCATGTGCAACGTGTGTGAACAATACATGCAATGATTATTGAGTTTACTTGGATAAGTTCATCAAAACTAGTTCACCAAAGTTAATCATCCTAACTCCATATGTATCACTTTCACACCATCTCTCCGCTAATCTGAATAAGATTCACTAAAGATCAATAGGACTTTTTCAGCTTGTAATGTTAGGCTCGGGTATGGGCTCACTGAAGGATAAGTAAAAGCAGAGCTAGAGACGTAAGATATTACATTCAGAAATCGCTTGCACTTCAGTTTTTTCTCCTTTTCTTTCTTCACAACATTTCATATCCCTCATTTCTTTCTTTCTTTTTTTCATTTTTTTTTTCAGCATTTCTTTTTCCACATATTTCCTTCCATTTCAAGTTCCTGAATGCAATTCAGTCTCTAGAAGGGTAGGATAACTGTTTGTGGCTACACAGGGTAGGTAAATGGGCTCATAAAAAAAACTTTAATGAAAGGCTCAGAGGGGTTCTGGTGATTATTTTATTTGTGAAGGGTGTGACTTGAAAGGCTCAAACGTGTTAAAGAAAAGATGGCCTAAATCATTTCTATAATGAATCATCATCAACGATTTTTCTTTAAGAGGTGATCAATTATTTATGAAGCTCGGGTGTATCTTCCTTAGTTTACTTATCTCAATAACCGTTCTCCAAGTATACTCAACCACCAATGCAAATCAACATGTGAAAAGTGCATATGAAGATAGGCATGCTCAAACATAGATTAAACGAGACGTTGTTCACATAGTATATCATGCTCATCATCATCACAAAAATCACCATAAGTATCAAATTTTCTCATCATTGATCCATAATCTAAACAATTATGTGAAGTAAAGTGGTAGTTTTTTTGGTTTTTTTTTTAACCAATATAAAGACAATAGAAACCATCACAATCAAAAATGTCCCCCAAACTTAAATGAGACATTGCCCCTAATGTCTACATACCAAAGAAACAAATATAAACACAAAGTCACTTGATAGGAAAATAGTAGTTGTGATTGTGGCTCACATATTCCTCTGGTTTTACGTTCAGAAACGGCATAAACGCCTTCTATGAGTCGAGGATTGGCTTCCCATCCAATTTTCTTAAAAATTGGCAAACATGGTCTTTTAACGTCAGATTCCCAAGATGCCACTAGCTGCTTCCATGTTAAATGTAAAGGACATAAAAAAAATAGCATATATACAATACAACTGAAAATAACAATAAAAAGAAAGAACTCATATGGGTTGCCTCCCAAACAGCGCTTGATTTATAGTCATCGGCTTGACTTCTGGTAATGACTCAAGTGGGATTATGTAGAGTCATGGATGTTTTTTGTCTCTTAAACTCGCCTCCAATGTAGTGCTTCAGTCTTTGCCCGTTAACTTTGAATGCTTCCTTGTCATTGTTTTGAATTTCAACAGCTCCATATGGAAAGACTTTCGTGATTGTAAATGGGCCAGACCATCTTGATTTCAACTTTCCAAGAAAAAGTCGAAGACGTGTGTTATACAAAAGTACTTGTTGACCAGGCTCAAAATCACGTTGTAGAATGCGTTTGTCATGCCATCGCTTTGTTCTCTCTTTGTAGATTTTGGCATTTTCATAAGCTTCATTTCTTGTCTGCCCTAATCTGACTCTCGCCGCCCAGTTGCAACAGCAATACAAGCTTTCACTGCGATACAGGCTTCCACAGTTGTGACTACGTCCAAGCTGGTAGAATTATAAAATACCACTGAGCCTAAGTCACTAACTCCCACAATCCTCCACCTTATCTATGTAACTCTACCTCAATCCAAAAACCAGCAACTCAACTCCTCCAACTAGTCCCAAGGACTACCAACTCTTCAGTTGTAAAAAAATCCAGACAATGATCAAATTTTATGGGCAAAACCACGTTGATCAAATCTGTCGGATTTTCCACTATTGCAATTGTCAGTGCAATAACCTCTGCTTCAGTAGTTGATGTTGCAACTACTTTCTGCAACCTAACTTTTCATCTAACATCAGTTCCAAATGATGTAAAGACAAAACCAGTAACTGATTTCATGGTGTCCAAACATCCAACCCAATCAGAATTCATAAATCCTTGAATGCCCGGCTGATTCTCCAACAGATTTTGCAACTCACCAACCACCATGATGTGCTTCACATATCTCAGAATCCATTTCAAAGCCTTCCAATGCACCCTTCCAGAATTAGCCATGGATCCATCGATCATGCTAATTGAATATGCCAACTCAGGGTTGGTGAAGACCATAACATACTTAAAAACTCCTACAACATTTGCATAAGGAATTCCAGCCATGAAATCCTTATCTTCATCAGTGTTAGGGCACTGATCAACACCCAGTCTGAATTCTTGAGACAATGGAGTTGCAACTCCGAGTTCTCCAGACATTCCAAACTTTTCCAGTAACTTCTCAAGATACTCCACCTGCGACAAGTACAGCAGCCCTTCAGCTTTGTCTCTTCCTCTGGTCAACAGGTAGTTGGATTCAGCACGATTCACAGGCTCAGTTGCAACTGGTTCTTCTTCATGTAACCAATTTCCAGGATGATCTGGTTCCCTAACAACCATAAGCTCCACCTCAAGCTGGTAACCACTATCTTTCTCATTTCCTGAGTTAACACAATTGTTAATCTCAACAGCTTGCCCAAGTAAATCACCATTGCATTTAACAGCCATAGTGCCCTCAATTACCCTGCAATACTCACTGAAGTCAGCTGAACAAGACTCCAAACCATTGTCTGTTATCAATCTTTTCAGTTGCAATCCAGTTTTTTCTATCATGGTCTTCCAGCTCTTGAGTGTTCCAACTGTCTGGTACTTGGTCATCAACACAAATAGCCACTAACCATCCACAAGTGACAAGAAGTGTCTTGCAACAGAGTATGAAGCATTTCTTGAGGGTCTCAACAGATCAGCATGAACATAATCACAATGTTCACAACAGCTAATCTCCTCTAGCTTTTCAGCTCCCAACAGACAATGCTTCCCCAACTCTAACAAACCTTTTTCACTCACATGTGCTAATCTCTTGTGCTCCAACTCAGACTTAGAAACAACCCTCTGGACAGCTGATGTTGCAACTATACCCATGACAAACTTTCCTTCTAGTATGTAAAGGCCATTTTCCCTTACTCCTCTCATCACCGCATGTGATCCTTTGAGAACCTTTACTGTTAACGGGTTTTGAATTATTTCCTATTAACTGAATTATTTATTTGGGTTGGAACGCCTTTGCCCGTGGTTCAGAAATTAAATGCTATGTTAACAAGAGAGAAAAATTGACAAGGACCTTCCTTCCTTTTATTGACTATATTCCACTCTCTTTTCCGAGTTGTCTCCCTCCTATTCTCCGAGTTTATAGGTGTATTTTTTCCCAATTGTCCGACCTCTCTTTCTTTCCCTTCTTCTTTTGTTTATATAGAGCTTTTAGGGACAGGTGTCGCTATGCATGTGTTTACAGGTTTCGTTATGCATGTGGTGGTGCTTTACACGTGTTACAATGGTCTTTTAACCAATAAGATAACGTCTATCTTGCTGACTGTATCATTTTATCTTCTTCCGAGAGCTTTTGTCTTCTTTATGATAAGGGGTAGATTGTCTTCTTTGCTTCCGAGAGCTCATTGCTTCATATGGTGACTCGAGGGCCGAGTCTGAGTGTTCTCTTAGTGATAGTGCTTCTCCGAGAGGTGTGTATTCTGGAGTGTTTGCTTCAGGGTATTCTCCGAGGGGGTGTTCGTTCATGGGTTGATCTCCGAGAGGTTTTTAGCTATCGTGGGTAGGTGCTTTCTTTTTCCGAGTGCCCGGAGAGTGTCGTTCTGTAGTTGTTGCGTCATTGTGAAGTTCCGACCTCTGGGTTGGTCGACAGAAGTAGTGTTCTGAGAGCTTTCGTGTTTGGAGTGTATAGCAAGGAAGGGTTTTTGTCAAGGTTTTGGGACTCTGTTGGGTTCCGATGGCTCTCGTGGGCTTGGCGGAGTATTCGCCCAATACTGAAGGAGTTCCGATAGCAGTTAGTCTGTGAGACTCTGCCTTGGTCTTGTATTCCTCCTGTTGCTTTCGCTCTAGTATTTGTTGTGTTGGAGATGTGCTCCGAGGGATATTTTGAGGCGTGATACTTGTATCGTGGAGGCAGGTCGCATAATCATATAATAATATATTTGGTAATTCTAGTAATTGATTCATTATTTATTTCAAGCAGGTGAATTATCATCCTGTTAACATTTACCATACTATTCTCTCCCAAGAACTTGTAACATGTCTTCTCTAATAAACCAAGAGATATCAAGTTTCTTTTGAGATCAAGGACATGTCTCACCAACCTCACCAGCTTCTGAGATCCATTGTGAAGGGTGAACCTCACACCTCCTATACCTTGAACCTTACAAGGCCTATTGTCTCCCAAGAATATATATCCACCATCAATCTCACAATATTCTTCAAATATAGACTGAGGTGAGTCATGTGAAAAGCACAACCAGAATTTAACACCCACACATTCTCTGAATCTCTCACAGAACCCACTAGAGCATTAGCAAACTCATACCCCTCTTGCAGAGTTGCAACATGGACGAATTCCTCAGTCCTGTCACCACCACCACCACTCTGCCTTTTAGGACAGAACCTCATGGTGTGGCATTCCTGTTGACAATTGTAACAATTGAACGGTTTCTTCCCATTCATACTCTATTTTCCGGATTTCTTCTCCTTCCTACTTTCTTGATTATGTCCACTTACTGTTAGAACATCACCTAATTGTTCTTTCACTGCATTCCCTCTTTCATTCAATCCCTTTGAATACAGAGCAGATTGCACCCCATCAAGTGTTAAAGAATCCCTTCCATATATAAGAGTTTCCTTAAAGTTAGCATGAGATCTAGGTTAACAACAGCAACGCCTGATCTTCATCATCAATTGCAACATCAATGTTCTCAAGATCCAGAATCAACCTGTTAAACATATTTTTGGCAGCCACACAATATATAATAATCACATAGATCACCCGCGCGCGCACGGACATC
Organism: Linaria vulgaris; assembly: GCA_948329865.1. Classification (NCBI taxonomy): domain Eukaryota; kingdom Viridiplantae; phylum Streptophyta; class Magnoliopsida; order Lamiales; family Plantaginaceae; genus Linaria; species Linaria vulgaris. The sequence goes on from OX415253.1 coordinate 90,220,946, forward strand.
TATTCAACTGTTTGTGAGAATTTCCTCAAATTCTGAATTCCGACGTTCCTTTCTAGCAGTAAAAGGTGCAGATCACCTCACCATCCATCTCTTTGCAGATCTCCGGGCAAACTTTGGGGCGGCAACACAATCATTAAAATCAAGGACGAAATATTAAAACTGCCCTATAACTTTTTTTCAGAACTAAATATGCCCGTTTTTTTCGGGCCTTGTAAAAATGCCCCGTAAGTCTTGAAAAATCTTGCAAAAATGTCCGATGGCCCTATTTGGGCTAAAAATGTCGACGTGGCGACACAGTCAACGCCACGTCATAAAATAGCTCTGCCACGTCATATTTTCAGCCAATAATAATAAATATATAAATAATAATAATAAACATATATATAAATAATAAAGATATATATATAAATAGTAATAAACATATATATAAATAATAATAATAATAAACATATATATATATATAAATAATAATAAACATATATATAAATAAAACAAATAACAATAAAACACAAAAAAATAAAAAAATAAAAAATAAACCCTACCGCACCCCCCCCCCCCCCGACCCCCCTACGCCCCCTACCCCCACCCCACCCCACCCCCCCACCCCGCCACCCAACGACCACGATTGCAGTGGTGGTGGCGTCGATTTGACGCCACCACCACTGCGATTTGGCAGTGGTGGTGGCGGGGCGGGGAGGGGGGGTAAGGTTTCGGCGATTGCGCAGCGGCGGGGGTGGGGGGGTAGTGGGGGGGTAAACCGCGGGGATGGACTTTTTTTTTATTTATTTATTTATTTTATATAATGTTAAAATATTTATTATTTTATAAATTAGTATAAATAATAATATATGTTGATATTATTATTTATATATAATATATGTTTTACTTTTACAAATGATTATATATATATATGTTTATTATTTTTATATATATTTTGGGGGGCAAAGTGCAATTTATTTTGGGGTGCAAATACAATATTTAAAGTTATAAGGGTTTGTGTGAAAAACGTGTTTTGACTAAAAAATATGACGTGGCAATGACAACTTGTTGACTGTACTGCCACGTAGGCATTTTTGGCCCAAATAAGACAATCGAGCATTTTTACAAGAAATTTCAAAACTTACGGGGCATTTTTACAAGGCCCGAAAAAATCGGGCATATTTAGTTCTGAAAAAAAGTTATAGGACAGTTTTAATATTTCGTCCTAAAATCAATACTAAGACAATATTAATACCTAAATATATAAATAGGTATGTGCGCGGTGTGATCAGATAAATTAATCATAAGATTACAAATAATACAGAATATTAATACCTCCATTAGGGAGGACGGATTTCAAGAATAGGTTTTTTGCTGAATTTCCCCCTGCCATATCCTCTTGAAGGTTTGAATTAAATCAAAATTATAAACTAGTACATATATCTATTTTATATCATGATATGTAAAAAATCGACACCATATGTCAGTCTAGATTAATGGAACGTGACATTTTTACCATTACCTGAGTAGTAAAATGAGTAGCATCAGTACGTAATATTCTTGCATCCACATAGACCTGAAATATTAACATAAAATACTAATCAAATCCATGTCCAAAAAATAATAATTATACTTCTAACCAAATTAAACTAAGTTGTATGGACAGGAGGGCTAGGATCAAAAATAATGCTAACAAGATCTTCATCATTTTTGGAAAGTTTAGCTAACTCAAGCAAATGCATAATATAAAGTTTCTAACTTAGATACACTTTCAAACTGCAAGATATAGCGCCTATTTATATACTTAGTCACGTCACGTATGTACAAGCTAAATCACGTGACATTATTGTATCGAGTACTATACATAAGTTGAAAATGAGGCAAACACGAAATGAAGGAAGTAATTAATTTAAGACAATTTAATTATGATGACAAGCGTCAGATTGTGGAAATATTATGCATATTTTTATATTACATTATAAGATTTTGCTCGATCCTCTGGGCCGGTTTTGGCCGACTGGTGAGTTCTCTCTTAATAGTTACAGATCAATAAATAATAATTACACATATTTCAGTGATTTCCTCCATTGGTTACGAATTTTGTACATAGAGCTACCCGAAAAAATCATATTTAATTTGTGAATTCAATTATATAGGGCTGATCTTCTGGTAAATTCGATATCAGTTCAATAATTGCATTCAATAATGCATGCATATGTATATCTAATTTATGTGATGTATATATGATATATGGGTCTAATTTTAATCATCGTAACTTACAAAAGCTCGGTCTTTGCGGACTATTATATTTTTTTCCTAATTAATTTCCTTTCATAGTAGATTAATCATACGTATACACACGCTTTTTTTTTCATTTTAAATGATTGAAAATTGATTCTTCTTCGGTTATATGATAAAAGTCCAATTTAATTAATTCTATCAACACGGGTTGTTTCATAAATTTTGATGAGTTACATGTGTAATAGCGCGTGTTGCCTAAAAAATTAGACACTTGTTCGCATTTCAGGTTGGGATTGATTGGAAACACGGTTAGGGCTCGTTTGGTTACTGGGAGTCTCATTAGCACCGATTGTACTGGTTGCTAATAAGATCCACGTTATTGATGTTAATATCAACTTTGATTGTTAATAATTGATATCTTCTACTGCTGCGGGCCTCACGGATTATTTAACTTTAGTTGCCTCTTTATCCACCCGTTTTAATTCTTATTAGAGAAAAATTACATATTATCATGGATCAAAATTTTCGTGTGTTTCCTCGAAAAGTACCGAAACGTTTCTGTTTTTTACACTACCGAAACGAAACATACATGTATTTCTCATGTTCATTACAACAATAAGTTTCACGAATTCCTCGATACATGTCGAAATATTCTCGAAACATTACTAAACGTTTCTATTTTCCAACGCACCTACTCCTAAACCGAAATTTTAATCACTGCCTATTATACCTTTCGATAAATACTCTTCTCAATCAATTTTACATGGTCAACATAAAAACAAATCAAAAAAGACGAGCAACGCACTCCCAATTCGTGTCTCACAACACGAACCACAGCGTGACGAATGGTGATATAATCGTCGACGAACAACCAAAAAGATTCACTTCGCCCTTCGGTGCCTCAACACTTTTTGGTAAGATTTCCCAAAATGGTGTTACAAATCAAGCACAAATTTGCAAAAATAAAATCGAGTCGTGCAAATTTTTAGGTCATTAATCACATCATGACGTATTATACTTTACAAAAATACATCATTTAAATTTGTTATTTGTGTGTACATAACTTTACATGATTTGATTATAAAAACTTTAAAAATAATAAAGCGCGTCTATTTAATTTCATAATATAAAATCCATTTGATAAAAGTAATCTGATAAAAAATAATTTGTCTTAATTAAATCACTATAAGGGAATCGCACGTTTGCGATCGCCCCACTAAAAGGTATGATATGGGTATTTCTCGTATTGGGTTGGCCCATGGTCCAAGTTCATGCTTTTACCTATGTCGGTGATCATCCCCGACATGTATATTGAATATGACATTCGATATAGTACAGCTTACGTGTTTATCACGTGAGTGATCCCCGCATCCAGAGGCATATAACTACCCGTGTCCCGGTAATCAAGGTAAGATTTAATTACCCGCAATTACTGTACATCTATATCGAATATACTCGATATAGAGCTCGATATAACATTCAATATATATCTTCGATATATATCACCGACTTACAATCTGGTATCATATTCGATGTCACCCTCGACGTCAGCAGGAGACCATCCTCGACATAGAAGGCTTCCGATATCTTCCCCGATATAAGCTTCGACGTCATCTCCGATATACCTTCGACATCCGCCATTGCATCTAACGTCAGTTCGCAGTGTTCCGGACCAAGCCTATTCGACACTAATATAGTTCAAGTAGGCCTAGTTTAGTGATAGACTCGTTGTACCACACTTGTAATCGACCATATTCTATATATACGATCTATTGTTAAATTAGTGACGCCGTATGTGGGAACACCAAGTACCCGGACGAAGACGTCAAGAAGCAACGAAGGATAACCCGCTCGCAGTCTACTAGGCCGGTGGTTGACAATTTAGTAGCAAAAAGTGTGCCCCCGCCGCCTATTCCGACCCCAGAACCAGTGGTAGGCTAGAATGAACCCGTGCAACCCCAAGCACCGAGGGAGCCAACTCCCGCGCTCGCGGTGCCTGCAGTTTTGGAACCTGAAATCATGGCGCAGATTAACGCCACCGTCCAGACAACACTGAATGCGACCCTAGAAATACTATTGTCACGCTTGAACAACAGATGAGTAGACGACGCACCATTGCGACCACAAAAGTCCAGGACAAGGGGCCCCAGATCGGGACATAGAGCTGATGAGTGCGAGGTGATGAACGCGAGGACACTGGAGATTCCAGAAGGGACCTACGCCGCCCAAGAACCCATGGGGTTGAGAGGCACGACCCAGTGATGGACATGAGGAACATTGCAAGGAGGATGGAACAATTGGACCGCGAGAAAGCAGAGGTTGGACGAAGACTAGCTTTGGCAGAAGGCCGCAGTTTGACATCATTCTCGAAGGAGATAGAGTTGGAGGTGTTAGATAAGGGAGATAAGATCCCTACCATCAAAGAGTACGATGGGAAGAGTGATCCAACTGACCATCTTCACTCTGTCGTCAGTGTCTTGAACTTACATATATTTTCACGCAACATCAAGGTTAAGATTTTGGCTACAACTTTAACCGGAGCAGTCTTGGATTGGTATACCAGGTTAGAGGTTGGGACTATAACAAGCTACGAGCAAATGAGACAGAAATTCGAGAGCCAGTTCTCCAACCAAAAAAGGATGAGGACTAGCATGCACCATCTGAATGCTATGCAGCAAAGAGATAAAAAGAGGCTAGGGGACTTCATCAAGAGCTTTAGTGATGAACTGCTCAAGGTGGATGAACAGAGGGGGGATTAGGTTGTCCTTATCTTATTAAATGCTACATCACATAAGAGGTTTGCCGCCCAGGTGATCAAGCTTAAATCACCAACGGATAGATCAGATCAACACGCTCGCATATGGCATCGTTTATGAAGACAACATGATGGCAACCAAGCAGAGCCCCAATCAAAGCATGCCTTCAGGAAAGGTGCGATATAGGGATAGGTCCCCAAGAAGATATACCCCACTGAACAGAGGAATATTGGAAGTATTTGTCGTAGCGCAGAAAAACAGGTGGCTCAATGAGCCAAGGAAACTGAGGGAAAACAAAGGAATGAAATTTTTCGGGAAGTACTGTGAATATCACCGCCAAATGGGACACGAAACAAAAGAGTGTACCAATCTGAAGAACGAGATTGAGAGGCTCATTAAGGAGGGTAGGCTAGTGGAGTTTGTGAGGAACTCAAAGAATGATCACCGTAGAGACGATGGATCCCGCTCACCTCGCAGGGACCATTCCCGCTCCCCAGGAGAGATAAAAAAAAGGCAATTAAAGCTCCAACTGAACGTGGAAAAGCTATTGTCAATGCCCCGACTCGAAGAATGATCAATATGATCAATGAAGGATCGATAGGTGCTGATTCAGCCCAAGGGCGCGAGAGAATAACTCGTCGGATGCAGGTTGGGAATTATATAGGCTATACTACCTTGGATATGGAGGAGGGCTTCCTGGACCAGAAGATTTCGTTCACCAAGAAAGATCTGGAGCAGCTCACGCCGTAGGCACTGGAGGCAGGTAAACTCGACTGCCCACTTGTTGTTACAATTGATATAGCTGAATATTAGGTACGAAAAGCCCTCACCGACATCGGTAGCTCCTCTAATATTATCTTTTCACACGTCCTTGAGAAAATGTTATTGGCCGTGAACATGATGGAGACGGTTTCAACCCCATTAACCGGCTTGGAGGAGGAGAAGTAATTCTGTTGGGACAAATCATATTGCCCACATCATTCGGGGAGGAACCATACAGAAGGACAATTGGGGCCAAATACACCGTGGTCGACCTCTTCTTTCCCTATAATGCCATCATTGGGCGTTCCGCCTTCAACGAAATGAGAGCAGTGGTATCAACCTACCACGAGAAAATAAAATTTCCAACAGAGGACGGGATTGGTGAAATCGCAGGAGACTAGAAGGAGGGATGGATGTGCTATGTGGCCTCACTAAGACTTCTTAGGATTATGGAGGTACTGGAGGTGGAAGTAGCCGAGTAGGAATACATGCCAGATACGGAGTAGTCACTTCGCATCAACTGGGGGGCCGACCTTCAGTTTATTTACTGTTTTTACTATTTCTAGAACAATTGCGTTATGTCCTTTTGAACAGTTTCAATTCCCTAAATTACCCTATTGTTGGGCTAGTCTGTAATTAAAACAGGGGGAACTACGCCGATCTGATTCTCATACACGGGATACGTAGGCGGGTAAGGATTTACCTAGCCCTCGACCGTTATCTATCATTATCTCTTATCGTTCAAACTGATATAACTGCATTACAGTATTCGTAACTCAATGCAGGAATGTATCTTACGGGATAAGACAATGATGTACCTCACTAGGGGGTCCGAATGAAGCATGCCCAAAAGGCACACAGATTTTGAGATATCCTTCATAGAATATCCTATGGTCAAAGGGCAATGTTGTCATATCTTTTTGCAAATATAACTATCATTTATCTAGAGCAGGTACAATGATATTCCCTGTTAATGGGCATTGGAGAACATAATTCCCACCTTTCGGGATAAAAATGAATAGACTAGAATTCATTTCTCGATCCTTTCATATCAAATACTCTCCAATGCATGTTGTGTTGTCTTGTTTAAATGACAGGAAAGGAAGATCTACAAATCCTCCTGGATATCAACCACCCGATAAGAGACGAAGAATCTACAAATCCTACGGGATATCAACCACCCTATAAGGGGCGAAGAATCTACAAATCCTACAGGGTACCAACCACCCAAAGAGTGGTGAAGAATCTACAAATCCTACGGGATTATAACTCCCTTATCCACCGCAATAGGTAGAAGAGCACCCGAAAGAGACAAACATCTACAGTTTCTGGGGAATAACTCTCATATCCAGTGTGATGGGAAGGAGAGAACCCAGAATGGAAAGAATGCACCCCATGGGGTCATAACTCCCATATCCACCATGATAGGCATGAGAGCAACCAAAAGGCGCAAGTGCTACAAATCTCTACGGTATAACTCACCTATCCATTGTGATCAGAAGAAGAGAACCCGACAAGGTAGTAACCTACGAATCCAAATGGATCTCGAATAAAGGAAAAAGGTATAGATCTACGATTATATATCGCAAATGCCATACTCATAAAAACAGGGAGGAATGCAATATCAAAAATCATTCCAACACATGACATAACGAGATAAGTCTACAAGGTTAAAGTAGCATTATTTAGACAATTATTACACAACCAAATGAATAACAAGGCGGTGCAACGCCAATAAGAAAACCAAGCGACTCAGCTCAGGCAGGACCCTTCTCCTTCAATAGCGCTGAAAATGGATCGGGCTGCTCCGGAGCAGCGTCTATAGACTCGTGGTCTTCAAGGGGTAACCCATCCGGGCCACACATGGCGTTCAGCTCCATGAAATTGAATCCATCCTTGAACCCCTTCTTGGCGGTTACCTGCCAAATTAATGATCGAAATGCCTTATCCCGCTCCATGATAGCACGCTCCGCAAGGAGTTCTTGATAGGTCCCACCAGCCAAAAATTTCTTGGCAACACGTATCAAGACCTCAGGAGACTCGTCCTATAAAGACAACATATTAACTGGAAATCTCAACACGAGAGAAAATTACACATTAAAAACATGCAGGCTTACCACTTTCTTCAGATCAGCTTGGGCCTTCGCAAGCTCAGACAACAAACGCTGATTCTCCGCCTTTACCTTCGCAAGCTCGCATTCGTCCTGACGATGGTTGTCCTGCTCTTTGAGAGCATGCTCCTTATACTGATCATCTATGATTGTCGTCTTCTCATGCTGAGCACAAGCATCATCATATGCTTCCTTCATCAGTCGTCCTTTGCGTAACGCCTCTTCCTTATCAGCCTCGAGCTTTTCTAAGGCCATAGGGTTAAAGTCGGCTATCTTCATAATGTCAGCCTCGAGCTGAGCGATGATAGCATCCTTATTGCCCTCCGATTGATGAAAAGTCCTCATAGAGGTAACCAGCATTTTTTCGAGCTACAAAAATAACGACCATAAATAAAAAGCACTTGGGAGAAATATACGAAACACTGCAAGGTCTCAACAACTCACACTTTGGATAGCATGCATAGAACGACGCACGTTCTGTGCCCGCTCCATTTCGATCAAAATAGGGACCCTAACCGGCGAAGGAAAGGCCTGCGCCATGCCGCGAACCGCATCAGCCTCCCGAAATTCCACCCTTTTACCTTGGACACTAGGTCTAGGCCTCGCTCGCCCTTGCCCAGTAGTGGGTCGTGGCATTGAGGAGCCCTCATCTTGAGTCCTCTTTCAGCCAGATTGAGAAGACTGCGGGGCGGTCGGGGCAGACGGTCTTTGAGTAGGGTTACCTCCAGCACCTTGGGAAGAAGGCATCTGCGAACCAACACTTATAGCATGACCCTTTCCTTTAGCCACAGTAGCGACCGGGTCAGGAGCATCTTCATCTAGTGATATAGGGACCTTAGACGAACGTCCAAGTTCCAGCTCATCAGTGCGACAGGCGTAGCTCTGACTGCAACCCTTACAACAGCAGCATCCTTGGCCATAGATACAACCTTGAGCAACGCATTCGCTACTGCCACCCCCCCCCCCCCCCGACACACCGGCCATGGAGGCCCCAACGATTGGGACGGTTTGTTCCACTATCGCCGGAGAAGTAGACGAGGCTCTTTCTTCTCTCGCTGCTAACGCAGCTGGCGCTCCAAAATTCTCTGCATACGAGCGCGAATTCCAACCATGTCTTTCAAAGAGTAAGAAAACGAGCAAGCAAGAAGGTTCAAAATCTGCAAAAATAATAACTAAAGTAAAAGCCCAAATCGAAAGACATATCGAATGTCATATCGAAACACATATTGAGTATCAAAATAAACGACGAATTACATATCGAAAAACATATCGAACAAACTATCAAATATCATATCAAGCATCACATCGAGGACGCATATCGAAATCTATATCGGGTATCCCCGACATACCTGTCTGAAAGGATTTGAATTCGCTAAAGAACAAAATGAACTCTTCTCTCTCCAAAGTAGCTACTATTTATAGGCGCAAACCCTACGGATAGGCATTAAATGCCCAACATATCGAAATTTATATTCGATATAAATATCGAAGGAAATTCGATATAAAAAAGATAGTCCCCAGAAATTCAAGAATTCAAATGATGAGCTCTTAGATTCGTAAATTACATCAGGGGGTCCACCCACATTTCTTCAAACACAATGAATTCCCGCATCCGAGTTCCGTCATTTGAACTGGCGGGACGAGAGGTACTGGTAATTCAAAAACTTATATTTAATTTCCAAATTATCACCCTCGGATAATAATAATTCTCAAATTGGGGGACTATATGATATGGGTATTTCTCGTATTGGGCTGGCCCATGGGCCATGACCATGCTTTTACCTATGTCGGGGATCATCCCCGACATGTATATCGAATATGACATTCGATATAGTACAGCTCACGTGTTTATTACGTGAGTGGTCCCTCCATCCTGAGGCCTATAATTGCCCGTGTACCGGTAATTAAGGTAAGCTTTAATTATCCGCAATTATTGTACAACTATATCGAACATACCCGATATAGAGCTCGACATAACATTCGATATATATCACCGACTTACAATCAGATATCATACTCGACGACACCCTCGACGTCAGCAGGAGACCATCCTCGACATAGAAGGCTTCCGATATCTTCCCCGATATAAGCTTCAACGTTATCTTTGATATACCTTCGACATCCGCCATTGCATCTAACGTCAGTTCGAGGTGTTCCGAACCAAGCCTATTCGACCCTAATATAGTTCAAGTTGCCTAGTTTAATGATAGACTCAGTGTACCACATTACAACCATATTCTATATATACGATCTATTGTTAAACTAAGGTAATTTTCTGATAAAAATGATTTATGATTGTTATCGCATTTCCTATTCGATAATAGTACGATGTGTATCCTAAAATCATTTTCCTCAAACCAATTAAGCATTTGCAAGTCAACGTGTCTTTTGCCAGCAAAAATTCGCATATTTCGTTATGAGACGATGCACATCGGATGTTCTAATTGTACCAAGTACACAAAATCTTTATCTTGCCTAAAGCTTTTTAGCTTGTAAAAGAAATCAACATGGTTACTTTAATCAATTTGTATGAAATATATATACCGGTAACAAAAACTAATCAAGAAAACAACTCATCCACAAAACAATAAAAATCAGATAACAACTTAATGACTTATCCAATCAAGGAAAACAAGCGAGAAATTGATCGTAAGAGATGCGCGCCTATTACAATTTCTTCATGTATCGATTACAATTTACATCTAATCAACAAGACAACAATCCTCAATCATCAACTCAAGAAACAAGCAAAATCCTATTACACACCACTCCTCAATAAGGAACGATAGTCTCGAAACAATGGACTCCATCGAGCTCAGGCGCAAATCGCGGTGCTCTTACCCTCCTCCGTCTATTTTCCAACTTCGACTTGGAATCTGCTTCTTCTTTGTTATTCTTCTTCGCTTTGTCAATTTTGACAACTTTACAAGGAGCCTCTTCTTTATCCGAGGGGCGAGGAAGGCTCATGACAATATTATGGCAGAAATAGTCGGTGTACAGCGCGTCAAAGGAGCTGAATATTGACATCGACATCATTGAACTTAGAAGGTCTTGAAACTTAGATTAGATTAAAGATTGAACAGGGTAGCTTTTGCTGAATGTATTTGATTGCCTGAATATTATTGACTTGTGGAGAAAAATATTAGAAGAACTGACCTACTTATAGGAGGGAGTCGTTATTGAAGAATATTCTGGAAGCATGATCTGATTGGACATGATTCTTTCTTTCTAAGTGTCCACTGGGATTTGAAGAAGATTGGTATCAATCACAGCTACGTTACGGGTTGGTTAGCTAGAAGAGTGGACAGGTAAAGTTCCAACGTCTTGTTTTTTTCTGGACATGACTGGAAACTTGCAAACGTGGTCACCATGGCCTCTCGCCAGAACATATTTTGATTTGAGTAATTTATTTCAAATTAGATGAAATTGTAATCCATGACGTACCACTCGGATAAAGTTAAAGTCATTGGAAACAAATACCCCTGTTTCATCGTAGCCTACAAATTTACTACACGTTCTGGCATCTGTCTGCTGATTTCGCGAGCCAATCCTCGAGGTTTCATTCCATTTTTCAGATTATATCTGTTAGTCGATTTTCTTACTGGCCCCAACTCGAGAACATTCAGCGAACTCCTTATCATCCATTCGATTTGAATATATACCATCACTTCTTTCAATAGATTAGAGTGCAAATTGCTAAAATAAAATACATATTAGGTGCCAAACTGTAAAAAAACATAGATTTAGAGCTTTCTACTTTTGTGTTTTATAATTCGGATTAAGTCAAATAGCTCTTTAGTAAAGTTCGACGAGGTAAAATAGAGTCGTACATATAACCATCTCATTCAATTGGGAACGCAAGGATCATACTCGTTTTGCAGGCGTTGTGCAGACCAATTCAGGTTAATGTAATGCAGGTTTGCATTTTAATACTGCGTTTGGCAGCCTTACTATAAATACAGAGATGGTATGATTAGAAGCCCTAAAACATAATCACACCTATTGAGGCACATTCTAATCACCCAAACCTGCCAAGCGCCAAGCCCCGCTACAGATGAATTGACCTTACACTAATTTAAAATGCACCCCACCCCACATTTCTGCATCAGTCAGTGATTGGGCACAAAGAACTCTTTTTAAACTCCTATAGCTTAAGACCGTCAGTCTTATTAAGTCTTAAGACTCCTCAAAACATGGTCTACAACTTTATTTTGTCCTCCAAATGTAGTTTTTCTTGGTCTGAAAGACTTCATTGGAAAATCGATTAGGCATTCTGGGTCAGGTAACCAACAGAACGGAAACGGGCTACCCAAAGGTAAAGGAGAGACTCGGAAAAACATCCAAACGCTAGTGCAAGTAACTATCACAGGTAGAGCAAGATTTTTTGTAAATACTGTATACGTCAAAGCCAACTGTGGAAATAAGATAAACACTAATCCAACTAAGACTATGTAAAGTAGAACTTGAGATGCAAGACAAAATAATAGAATTAATCATTCCTGAGAACACATTAAAGCCTCCAAAGGTAAAAAAAATTGTAACTTCCAAAACTGAATTGCTGTCTATCAAAAGGGGCCAACAGCCAGAAGTACAATCACGACAATCCTTCATAAAGCAAATAAAGACTTCTATTAACCATAATCTTGAATAATCAAACGTAAACATAATCAAGACTCATCTTCCTAATCAAACAAGCTGAATCCCATGTCATCATCGCTCTCCTCCTTTGGCTCTTCCTGAAAGTTCGCAAATTCACAACAACTGTTAATATACTTGAAACTAAATTCACTACCTGCATTGACACTCAAACTTACACTGCTCCATTACAATCTATACAGAGTAGAAAGAATTTTTCCAAACTATAAACTCCTACAGCGTGATCGAAACAAACGCACGTAACCATCGACATGAAACATCCTATAGAACCAAGCATACAACCAAATCCAAGTATTCTTTTAGCTGAGTTTCCAATGATTGTTAAATCCTTTTCGTTTCAGCATACTATATTCTCGTATCGTGTACCTCAAGTGGATTGTTATAGATTACAACAACTCAATAAGTTTTAGCCATTAAACCATAAGCAAATAGGAATTCCGAATACTTAGACGACTAAACTTATTAAATCAAATACAGAACATAATCAACAAAGCTCCAATAGAAAGAAAAAAAAAACAATACAAGTGAAAAATGTACCTTCTTCTCCTCAGCGGCGGGGGCAGCTGCGGCGGCACCACCTCCGGCGGCCGGAGCAGCGACTGCAACCGCGGCACCACCACCACCAGCGCCGACGTTCATGACGAGATCCTCAATGTTCCTCTTCTCACAAAGCTTAGCAAACAAACTCGCCCAGTAGGATTCGACCGACACATTAGCAGCCTTCAATAGCGTCGTTATCTTCTCGGCCTGAAACAAGGCATAAACCCTAGATTAATTATTCACTGTTGAATTGAATTAAAAAATTAATAAAATTACAGTACGAGAAAGAAGCATTACTGTGACGGGGATGCCATCGTCGTGAAGGATCAAGGCGGCGTAAGTGCAGGCGAGCTCTCCGATCGACATTTTCTTCTCTCTTTCAACTGCTCTGTATACTGCGGCTGCGCGAAATTGGGAATTAGGGTTTTAACTCTCCATTTAAAAGAAAAGTGGAAGGACTAATTGCAATATGCCCCTGAATCTTAAGAAGCATTTCATATGGCTCCCCCCACCCTAAGTTTAGTAAAATGTTGATACGGCCCCTAGGTTTACCAGCGTGTATGTAACTTTGCTGTAGCTTATAGTTTTTTTATTACTTTTTTATTAGTTATTATGAGTACTTGTAAAATGTAAAGCTTCTAATAAACAATTCAAAGCGTGTCTGCAGATATCTCGTAAAGATGATTTTGACTGTATAATTGAATAATTAAAACATAGAAGTAATCAAACTTTGAAATATATATATATATATATATATATATATAATTTTTTCAATAATTAGATGATTAAAAAGCATAATTAACCACAAATTATATATTACTAAATCCTTGCATATTAGAATATCATTTTATTTTACCTTCGAAAGTGAATATTATCTTATTTATAATGAAAAACCTGCCCTCACTATGCTGATTATATGATTAAACCAAGCTGAAAATAACAACAAATACTCAAATGACTTTTTAGAGTTTTCTCATATGATTTTATTTTCAGCTGTTTACGAATCAACTTAACTTTGGCTTCGGAGCTATTACTTATATAACCTTTTACAAATCAAGAAAGAGTTGCAACATTCCGAACAATGCTAATCTTCTCGTAGAAAGAACCAATGATCATCTTTCCGATTCAGTTATGTTGTAGCTTGTAACATCAACAATATGAAGAAATTAATAAACATCTACAATTCTACATAAATATTCTGTATCTGAGTCTCGATGCGAGGAACGTACACTCTATTATGAAACTATGATTATGAAAAAATGAATTTTTGACTCCTCAGCGCTGATATGGGAATGTGACTACGTATTGTGGGCTCAACGTAGAAAGCACGTAAAAACAAACACGAGAATTTCACTGCTGACATAACAATCAGTGGCATCGAGAACCAGTCGCTGCAGCACATAGGCAGTTTCCCCATTGTTGATGTTAATGACTTAATATAAACGAAGTACATTACTATTAAACAAAGAATTTTATAGCTCGTCTCAATTAGGCTGACTAATCCTTTTGTTTTGCTTCAAAGCTTGCCCTTAATTAGATTAGATATTGCATTTCCATAAGACCGTTTCCCCTGATAGGTCTATCAGCTAATTAGCTTTAGCAAGGATATTCATCTCTTGCATAGTTGCATTGGTGATTTTAATACGATCAGACACCAGCAACACAATCTAATTGCCTGCAAAAAAGGAACCCATTCCTAATACAATTGAACCAGGCAATTAAGTAGTTGGTCTTCGCTACTTGCACAGGTAACAAAAATCTCCGGTGTCATATTTAAAACATCCAAGATCAAAGGAGAGAAATTAGTTATAGGTAACATTCATTGAAATACATATCAACTTCTAAAAACACTCAAAATATGAAAGAACCAGTTCCATTTAGTAGTCCTCCGGTAATTTAACGCATATGCTTCCAATCTCTAGAATACCAAAAGCTACAGCAGGTCTTGAATTGGTCTCAGACAGAATCAGGCGCTTCCAGATCTAGCCTGTAATATGAAACTTACTGTAAAATGCGTGTTCATTGAAACTAAGCAACTAATCTTAACGCTGGCCATTTATCTTTTCCTAGTGAGGCTTAGGGCTAAACTGGAATTACCTGGTGAGGAGAGGCAGACCTCGACCTTGACCTGGACCTCGACTTTGACCTTGACTTAGGTCTGCAAATTTGCAAAGAGCAGAAATATTGTTAATTAGACAACAAAGAGGAAAAATTATGGCCCTCTTAAAAGTGCAATTGCAATATATGAAATGTAAGCACCATATACCTGGAACTTTTAACAGGAGATGGTGAGGGTGACCTCGAAGCAGATCGTGCAGGTGATTTGCTACACAAAAGAGCACTTATTTCAACCTGACCATGACATAATGTATTTCAAAAAGTAGATAATACACACAGTGGATAATTACCTTCTACTTTTCCTGGGACTTCTGCTTCTGCTTCTGCTGCGGCTCCTACTTCGGCTACGTGACGGACTGCGCTTGTATTCCTTTACCTGAGACCAAGACACACCCAATCTAAATAAAATCCACTGTTTCTAGGATTATCACCGCTAACAAAGAGAGGAGAATATATTGTATTATTATTATCATATATACACGCAGACACATACAATTGGTCATTCTGCAGCAAGATAGCATTAGCTAAAACTTATAAAAACGGTTTTTTATTTCTCTCGAGTAACACAAACAAGAAAGTGGAAACGAGTGTGCTCAAAAGAGATTTTGAGGTCTATGATACGTGGTAATAATAGGGAAAAAGGAAAGAGAAGAGATACCCTTATGTAACTTCTGGTCCAAGGATTTTTGAACTCAGTATCATCAAGCTTCCGGATCTGGTCAGTGCAGAAACTAGTTATTAACAGGAGGTATATCAAATAACAAATACCAACAATCCATAGCGATATCTTCTTACAGCATATTTCATGTCTTCATAGTTAGTATAATCAACCAGACCATACGCTCCTGCATTTCAGACATTTCATGTACATGGGGCAATGTTAATGATCATGATCAAGAAGGCTATGCAACTCTCACACACACTAGGATGTGCCATGCAAATTTCTTCATAGTTTTAATATCATAATTTATACAGACAGATATTGATAATATAATAACCAACGCAAAGCACAAGTATATGAATATTTCTGCCAGGTAATACCATCAGCATCACGATAAACTTCAGCAAAGCAGACATCCCCAGCTTTCCGCATAAGATCCTGAAACAAAATTACAAGATAAATCACAAGGTCGCCAATAAAACACAAAACAAAAAGTTAGGTTACTTACTTTCAGGTCTTGCCAAGAAGCAGAAGAAGGAAGCCCACGAACAACAACTGTTGCACAGTACCACAACAAGAACATTTAAAAAAACAATGCAACTAAGTGAGAGAACTAAATATAAGGAGCATCACTAAACAAATCTAGGTAGTACCTCTATAATCTGAGTTGCGAGAAACACCACCTCGCCCACCGCCGCCGCCGCCACCACCACCACCATAACCACCACGGCGATCACCAGTAGACGGTGGACCTCTACCTCCATGTGCAAGCTCAACCTAAAATAATTTCGGAAAAAAGGAAATAAGAATAAGGAAACAAGACGAGTATAAAACAAAAGAGCTGACAATTTTTGTTCACTGTCCACATACGAGACAAAACAAGTGAAAAAGGAAAGAACTGATAACTTTGTCCACTGTCCTCACCCTTAATCGACTACCATCAAAGTTATAGCCGTCTCTTCCCCTGATAGCATCTTCCGCATCCCGAGAATTGTCAAACTAAACATAATCAAGTCCAAGTTAGCCAGCCAAATTTTTGAGACTCAAGTTAGATAATCAATAAAATACGTCCTCAGGGAGGCAAGTGCAATTCCCCCTACTATAAAACAGATAATATTTGTGGGCATGTGTGCATCTACAGCAAAATATAAAGCATAGAAGAAGTACCTCCACGAAGCAGTAGCAAGGAGGACGGTGTGGAACCTTCAGCTCAATATCCAGTATGCGGCCATACTGCACAATGAGAACATAGTAATCAAAAACCAAGCATACCAATGCTTCAACCGGACAGAAAGATAGGATCTAATGCCCAATTTTAAGAAAGAAATGACACAATGGGAGATACGTCCTCCGCAATCTAATATTCATTATTCCTCTCATACATTTAAGGATGACCCTCAAATTCAAAAGCATTTCGATTGTGTTTGCTTCTCAACCATTTATGTACGAAAATATGTTATGAGTACATCCGAGTTACAAACATTTTTTGACTCTTGCGAGTAATTGGTATAAAAAGGTTTGCCCTTGTGGAAGGGTTTTGCGGATGAACGTAAAAGGGATAAAGAATGCAACCAGAAACTTTCATGTGGAGAAGGAAAAGTGCTCAGGTAACAAGAAGTAAGAAGAGTATTAGCTCAGACTCATACCTTATAGAACAGATCTTCAATTTCTGACTCTCTAATATCAGCAGGAAGGTTGCCAACGTAGATGGTGCGTGAGAAACGGCCACTCATTCTTGGTCCTTGAGGAAGACATTTGCAGATAAAATATACATCATAAACGGAACAACCAATTTTAACGAAGAAATGATATGTCAAACTAAAATCATAGAACTATTCTTTGAATGATTGACAACAAGAAGAAAAATGAAAAATGAAAAACAAACATATAAGCAGACCAAGAGAGCAATCCATGAGGTGAGCAGTGCTCCCAAAGCTCCATTGCTCATATGCTCCAAGATGCTCCGAAGCAATTAATTATCGAATTAAAATATGGTCTCCCATCATCTCTAAAGATTTTCCAGGTGAATAGCTCTTCAAAGAGTGAGAGCAAGAACAACTTCCAATAAAACAAATAAACCAAAGATCTCCCACTCCCATTCCTACATCCCTAAGTATGATTCCAACGCTCATATTTGTCCAAGCGCTTGACATCTATCATAAACAAAGCATGCGTCATAAAATGGTACAATATTTTCACACACTTTTCTAGTCACTCTGTCAGTATTTGTCATGGAAGAAATTATCTTGGCACATATTTAACATCTAAGGATTCCCTTAAAGTACTTATTGGAGTTATCATGGTAATTCTACTATATCTCCAACGAACATGAGTCCACGTATATTCAAGAACGAGAAAGTACTTAAACATTCTTGTACGAACAAAACTACCGATATTATTTTAGCCTATGTATCTTGTAAACTCCTGCAAAACAGATGCTAAAAAAAAAAAACAAGAAAAGCAACGGCTATACTGAAGAGCCTGCAAATCGAAAAAGAAGTGAGATCTAATTCAAACGAAAAACAATGGTTCGACTAAATGCTGCGTGACTCGATCCAAAAGGAGCCATACAGAATATCTGGAAAGATTTAAAATTAGCCCTTCCACAGCTGATTTCTGAAAACAAAATAAAAATCCCATTTTTTTTAGATGAATGCAATTCCAAATCCTCGTACAACACAAACGCCAGAAACCCTAAATTCCGTCGCAGCTGAAAAATAACTGATTAACCACTCAATTACAGTATCAGGGTACCGGAAGAAGAATTTCAGCTAAACGAACCGAAATCCTTGCGCGAATAAATAATTATATGTAAAATATTACGAAATAAACAAATAGAGATGCGTACGTGAGATTAATGCGTACCTTTGTTGAATTTTGAAATTTGAGTACTGTGCTTGCTGCCTAGGGCTTGGCCGCTAAAGGGAAGAGAAGCTTTATATTAAGATTTTGTGTTTTACGGAAAGGGTACTGATTTTCTGGTAAATTACATGTGCTCCCCCAGAAATCTCCAATATTACAACTACATTCTGAATTAGGATTGTGCAAAAAAATCGGATCGGGTGAAAATCGATCGAATGACCCGATTCGAAAATCGAATCGAATATTTAATTCGACTTTTGATTTTTGCCTTAGGATTGAACCACCCTTTGATTTGATCCTCGATTTCAGAGGTTGAAAATCGGATCGAATCGAACACTCATCTTATTTTTTTAAAATAAATAATAGTATATATGTAATATTATATATTCATATATAATGCTAATAAAATGTTATTATTGTGACTTGAAGTTTAACTACTTAGAGTTATAATACTTTTATATCTAGTACATATGTACAATCTTGAATTGTAGCATACTAATTACTAACACTAACTATGACTTGTCTTCCTTTGGAGAGTTCTATTTGAACACTCGGTTAGTATTTTGTAAGGAGAAATTCAATAATGCGTGTTAATTTGTTTTAAATTGTCATTGTATTCATGTTTATTTAAAATTTACTTAATTTTATATGCTAAATAATCAAGCAAGTATGTTTGTTCCATTGATATTAAAATAAATAGAAAAAAAAGAATCAAAATCGAATCGAAATCGAATGATTTTGGATTGAATCGGGTCGTTTTAAATTGATTTGATTTTGATCCTCATTTCTCCAGGATCGTAATCGACTACTAGCCTCGATTCGACCTGATTCGATCCAAATGCATGCAGTCCTAATTTAAATAGATTATTTGATGCAACGGTTATACGAGGACATTATGAGCTAGAAATGTACAAAGATAATTATTGTGCTAACATAATCAAGATGAGTCTGCTAGTGGGATCACGAGTGAATATCAAAGTTCAGAGTATCATATTTTTACACTATAGGTATTGTAAATATAGTGCAATCAATATTCTAATTTTTGGTTGGCATGTCTAATAGTTTTCTAACATTTTACATATTTTGAATTCTTAGATCACCATTCTAGTGTTTCTTTATAACGCTAATGTTTCTTTGATGAATTAAATTTAAGAATAAGAATGTGTACACAAGCTATAATGTAGACTTGTCAATGTAGTTATTCTTCAGCTACTCTTCAATTATGGACTTGAATGTAGTTGAAAGTAATGTTTATAGTGATGTGGAGTTATTTTCATTGGCAAATAGACACACTCAACACTCCACGTCTCACTGGTTTAAAGCTTTATCGTTTACATACACGTACTCTAAACAACACGAGAAAATTATGTGAGAGTGAGACAACATATATTCTTAGATGCCCAAATCACTAAGATTTAGATAAAAGTAATCTTATCGAAAAGCTAGTTTGGGGTTCGGCTCATGCATTTATTGATTACGAGACTAATCCAATATTCATATGCATTCATTATAGAAAATCAAGCCAAACTAGTACAATGCGTCATGGTGAATGTCGAACTTGGATTGAGTTCAATGATCACACACCACGTCTAGAACTAACCCTTGGACTTCACTCGACAAGGAATGGGGCACTTGGTTGGTAGACCTCATTAAGTATCTTGAATTACGATGCATTATGAAGTGGCATAAACTAACAATTATCTCAACGTTGCCGATCATCCCCAATATAATCTAAGAAACACAAGTATGTGCACCTAATGTAGTTGTGTGATTACTATTACAAATGAGTTTACTATCAACTAACATATTGTAAGTAATTTTAGGATCTAAATGAAAAAAATTTAAGGGTGTTTTTTGGGGACTCTCTGATAGATCAGCAATATGAACAGATAAATTTGAGGTGTGTGATATTAGATTATTAAACAACCATAAGTCTCTTGTCACGTGGTATGAGGCGTTTGAATCCGCTATTGAGTATTAAGTTGAATCATTTAATGTAGTCAAAGTTGTTGGTTTCATACTTGTTTGAGCAATGTTTTCAGCACTTCCAGCTGAGGGAATTAAAAATGATTGTCGTTTTGATAACCTTAACATTTTCTATGTCGTCTCCATATATATTCATTATTAAATGGACCCGTCTTAGCATGAGGTGGATTAGTAACGAAGACCAAGTGTCCACGACTTTCATAGTCATTAGTCGTGCGTTTAAGTTTAAAATCAACAAGTTTTTCATGCAACTTCCAACGGGTTTCTATGAGATGACCATTTTGTTGCAATGGTCACCGTGGCCTTCTCCCCATTGGACTTGTTTTCATTTGATGATGTGTGCCTCCCACCTAATCATGAGTTGAAGTTGTGATACACGGTTCTCCTTGCAACGAGGGCACTATCATCAATTTATGGGTTTGAAGAGAATGACCCTATCAAGACTTTATTGCATCTTTCTTCTCTACGAACTTCTAAAAATTATTCCCTCGTTGATGGAAGTGACTTCATTTCCAAAGTCTTTCCTTGAACTTCATTGATATCATTGGTTAATCTCAACCGGAACTCGTATCCTTCGTATCTCAATAATCATTCTGAATGGAGCTTGATCTTTGGTGCAACTCCACACTCGAGCCTCGTAGAGATCTAATTGTTGTCAATATCAAGTTAATAATCATAATAGGCAGTGACAAATAATCCGACTTGGCAAAGATCATGGAGAGTACTCTCAACTGCAAATAATTCTACAGTATTATGGTTGCTAAGTATACATATCGCGCCACATCTCGTATTTCTTTAGCAGTTGAGTATATGAGAAAATTTCCCTTTACTTTTATGGTAATGGTCTCATGGAGGTAATCTACCATGCCATCAACATGTTGTTTACCGATTTTCAAACTTTGAATTTAGGATCGTCTTGAATGGGACAATGGTGCTCGTGTGGTGATCACCCTTGTTTTGGCCACATCATACATCATAACAGTTTGTAACCATTGAAAGAAATTGTGGCCGTTTAATTTATGGCATGTGATCAGAAGGCTCCCCTAATGTCCATGGTGATTTGGTGAACTATGGGGAGGAGGAGTTGAACTAGACGTGATATCATATTGTGATTGAGTGTCGAATGAACATGACAATTTCCAGATTTAAAATGAGAGGTTTCCCATTACAATATGCATCTGAATATTGTTCAACCAAAAGGATTATGCACGAAGGTATAGGACTTTGACCCTCAATCATGTGAGCTTGGAAGGTTTTCGCCTTTAACATCTTTGCAACAATATATGAGTATTCTACCTTATAACTCAAACTCTACCCTAAGTTGAAAAATTCACTTGGACCCAAAAATGATCCACTAACTACAACATCGGAGAGCAGTGTTTTCAGAACCGGATCGGACGTCGACCCGGTAACCTCACTGGTTACTGGTTTTACTGGTTCGAACTGGTCGAACCACTGGTCCGACCGGTATGACATAATATATTATAAAGTCATAAATATATATAAAATATATCTTGCTACATAATTTTGTTAGTATCAATTTTAGGAAACGAGAAGTTATAATCTTCACTCTTAATTGATATGTTTCTAATCATAAAACTCATAATTTATTTCATTTAGTTAATTTGTTATTTAAAAATAAAGAGAATTAAATTAAAGTATTTGATAACATGTAATAATTAAAAAATTAAACTACGTGTAGTGGTTTAAGTTTAAACAAATATGCATAATACTTCATGAATTCTAATTATTAAAGTGTTCGGAAAAAAATAATATTAGTATAAGAACATCCACTATATCAAAGAAAATAACATAACAGAGATGCTTTATAATATAATACTACTAAGTTTATAAAAATAATAGCATAACATATTTATTTTATATGAGAAAAGTATATTCTAGATATTTATTATATATATTAATAAGTGTGAAGCCTATCAATTCTATTGTAGGTCAACTGGTTAAAGCCTTTAATATGTACATAGGGGTCTAGGGTTCAACTCCACTGTAATGAAAAATTTAAATATTTATAATGTAATATACAAACTAGTCCAAATCGGGTCACTGATTCCCGGTTCTTGACCGGTTCTTATTGAATTTGACCAGTTCTTAAAGTAATCGGTTCTGAAATTCAACCGGACCGGCCAAACTATCGGTTACCGGTTAAATCGGTTTGACCGGTTGGTTCGATCCGGTTTTAATAACACTGTCGGAGAGCCATCAAAAATCAAAGAAAAAAAAATCTACAATAATTGATAAACCACGTTTTCTTTCCATTAGTGTTGTTCGAGAGGTAATGACACCATGCCGATTCATGTCTAGTATGTCAGATAATTAGGTGGCCTATGTAAACTTTTTAGAAAGTATTAATTAGTTTTTTGTTGAAAAACCTTCACACTATCGGAGGTGGAATGCAAATGCTTTTAACATGTGATGGTCATAACTTCGAATTTTAAAATTATTTTCTAAACACTCTCGACTTATGAATTAAAAGTGATTTTAAAACTTAACTTAAATTACAAACTTTGACTATTTTGAAAGAGTTTGCAAGTACTAGTTTATTATGTAAACTTTTGTTGATTGTGTAGCACCAAAAATAAAATTAAAGAGAGACGAACGGTATTAGTTTTATCCTGCAAAAAAAATACATAACATCACAATAAAATATGGCCATATATATAAATCAACCTTACTCGAAATTTCAAAATCAAACCTTTGAAAACCTATAATAGAGTTTCAGTTCATCCGTGGCGTTTAAGATAATGTGCACATTTAGTTCTAGAAAATACAAACGACAAAGATCAATTATTGTAGCATGAAACCACTGGTCCAATGAATTTGAAACACTGTGGCCCTGTTTGGATGGCCTCTCACCCGGCCTTTTCAAACTTTCAGGGTTTCAAAGTGAATTGGATGTAATTTTGGATTTTGGTTTGGGAAAACCCTTGAAACAACTTTCGTTATAATCATTTTCCTATAAAGTAGGCTACTCACATGCTATTCAATTCCACTTTAATAGGATCCATATCTTTAAATATATAAATCTTATTTGTTTTTAATTTGTTTTATTTTTATTTTTACGACCCATCTAAATTATCATCAAACAAAATTTCGTATCACGTCTGAATTTATTTTTGGTTGGTCTTTTTCTTTTTTCTTGATTTCACTCTTCAATTTAAATTTATTTATATTTTTTTTGTCCGTTATCTTTTTTAATTTTTCCTTTGCACTTTTGTTGTTGTGGGAAGACATGTATGCCAAATCATTCAACATTCTTCATTATTTTGATCTTCTTTTTTTCCTATTGATGAATTATTAGTTATTTTATTGCCAAGTGTTCAGTTACGATTAAAATACTTATCGTATTTTATTGTGATAATATGAATTATGAGTTACAAAAGATTTCATTGCTTGAGTTTTTTTCTTTTCTTCCAGTAGTATGATATATATATATATATATATGCGATTCTTATATTTAATCATCATCACCATCTTATTTATTTACTTATTTATTATTATTATTATTACGTAATAATATTACCATACATTATTATTTTAGTGGCAGTAATTACTTGATTGTGATTCAGAGTTATTCATATTATTATTACTACTGCTATTATATATATTTATTATTTGGTAGCGGTAGTTAGTTGATTATACTTCAAATTTATTTATATTATTATAACTATTAATATTATAAGTATTGAAAAGTATGCATCAACAAACTGACAAACTAGTAATTGATCGGCTCTAAAATTATACTTATAATTCAGTTTAGTTATTATTACTACTATATATCATTATTTAGTGGTACAATACATATTTATTATTGTTAATATTATAATATGATGATGATGATAATAATAATAATTATTATTATTATCATTATTATTATTATTATTATTATTATTATTATTATTATAGGTGTCACAAGTTACATCTGAGTAAACGGCTAAACGCGGTACTTTTTTTCTTTTTAATTTTTTCTTATGTTTTGCGAAAAGAAAATAAAAAAATCTCCTATTTTCATGACATTTACAACTATGTGATTTGTTTTTTAGGTATAGCTTTTCAGCTCGGCTTAATCTATTTATATTTGGAAGTTCACTTAAATTAAATAAATGTGTTTTTTTTCAGCCTTCTCGTAACAAAAATTATAAATAATATATGGCGACACGTTGTACTAAAAAGATTCGTCACTGCTAATCAATATATTTTGATGAAAACCCACCTAATAATAATATTATTATTATCATTATAATAATAATAATAATTATTATTATAATAATAAAATTAACATGAAAGGTAAATGTAAATTAGAAAGAAAAGAAAAACATCAAATAATTTTAAATACTCGTAGCCATTCTAACTTCTAAGTAAACCTGATTTTGTATATCTTATATATTTCATATTTCATTTTTGGTGCTATTAATATAAAAAATTAAAATTACATAAATAAAATTGACTCCCAAGTCAAATGTGTAATAGTTAACATATTAATTTTATATTCACAAACCTATTGATTTGACACAAGCCTACCTATTTTCTCCCTAAAATCCCAACACTCAAATTACATCCAAACCAAATCTAAATATTTTGCACGTTTTTCAAAAGAATCTTCAAAAAATCCAACCAAACATCAAATAGGCGAAACGAGTGAAACTACATCCAAACGGGGCCTGTATTTTCTAGATCACCAAACTACTATTGAATCGAGAAATAATTATTTATTTTCTCATTTTTATGCGTCTTCTTGATTTATGACTAATACGGTGGAAATACGAAAAGAAAGAATACACTGAAGTCAATTATACTCAAATAAACAGTATTAGGTTGACTAATGAAAATATATTTAAGTTAGGATATTGGTTTATACTTTATATGCACTCTCGTAAGGTATATTAATTATTTATTACTATGGTGATCTGATTATGTAATAGAAAATAATTAGCAAACTTAAATTGGTCAGAGGTTCGAGTTCTCTCAAGAGCAAAGCAAAAATAATCAATCCCCTCTTCTCTTCTCTTCACTCCCGGCGGCGGCAAGTTTATTTTATTATATTTTAAATTATATATACATATATACATATATATAAATATATATTCATCAATGGCTTCCCGCTTCCAGTCCGCCGTGCTCGGCTCCTCGCCGGTGTACCCTAACGCCGTCGTTTGGTCCGAGGAGAACCTCGTCGCCATCGCCTGCAGCAACGTCGTTCTAATTCTGGTGAATTTCAGCTTAATTATGCCTAAAATTAACTGATATTGAATCACTGATTTATATATATATATATATATATATATATATATATATATATATATATATTGTGTTATCTTGTAGAATCCAGCGAAATTGACTAGATCTCGTGGCGTGATTACTGTCCCCTCCTGCAAGCCTTTTCCGGTTGGTGCGGTTGACGGTAAAGGTACGGATAATTCGTTTTGTATGGTGCATGTGGTGCTAGTTTTCAATTTGTATTTGATTGAGTTCGACGTGAGGCGCAGATTTGAAATCTGGTGATTTGCTGCCGTTTGAGGTGTCGCGCGATGCTCGTCCGTGTGCTAGGTCGATTGCCTGGTCGCCTGTTGGTCTGGCTACCAATGCCGGGTATAAATTTGGTTGTTTTATGATTGTGTCGCTCGGAGCTTATGTCGATGGAGCTAATTCGTGTATATAATTTGGATGTTTTATGCAGTTGTTTGCTTGCTGTTTGCACTACGGGAGGCCGAGTGAAGCTTTACCGTTTCCCCTTCTGTGAGTTTTTAGCAGAGTGGGTGGAGGTATGCAGTGATCGAGACTTTTTCGTACTCATAGAATGGTTGGGGAGTCATGTTTTGCCAATTACTATTAGAGTAACCGAAGGTTACCTTAAATTGATTGTAGCGACATTGTCCTAGTAATGATCAAGAGAGACTTCTCTTTGTTCTACCCTACTGTAACCAGAGAAGAAAGCATCGTTTCTGAATTATCCTCGCTCCATGTGCCTGTAGACAGTCTTAATGTGGTGGTGTTAGTTGAACTTTGAATATAAATGACTCTTGCCTGACATATGCTTCACGAATGGCGTCTCTTTCTTGCATTTATACTTTTTTGTGTCGTACATGTATTCGTACGTTTGGGTTAATCTTTTTGTTGTTGCCTACTTGCATCGCCACTCAAGTTCATTGCTGTTATAAATATCTTGTTTATGCCTTTTTTTTTCATTTGGGAAAGCTATTTTATTGAAACGCTATTGTGATTCGATGGTGAATGTGATTTTATTTTTTCTGCCCGAAATTCGATAGGTTATGGACATATCTGAGTTGCTACATGCTTATTTGGAAGATATTAGTTTTGGGGAAGCTCAGTCTTCAGAAAACTTAGATGTGAGTTCTTCTATCATTCTTCCCTGTTAGATTTCTAGTACATGTTCCAGATTATCTGGTTATGACGCTATTGCTTATAATCAAATGTACTGTTATTTGCCTTTGCTTTTTCAGGTTATACCAGACCCGAGTACAGCAGATCATGAATACGTCGGTGACCCGCCAGTCGCGCGTATACTGAAAGGGTGCAAGAGAAAGAGACAAAATACAGTTAGCATATGATGCACTTTGTTAATTAATCCTTGGACCCAATTCTATTATTTCATTGCTCAATTCGTATTCTTGAAATATGAACCTAGCTGAAGCATGATGATATGATTTCCTTGTGGAGATTCATTCATCTGATTTTTGAAAATAAAGATTTATTAATTTTTTGTTGATGTGCTGTTTTATCAGGTTGCTCGAAAAGAACCTGACGATCCCCACAAAACTAACACATGGCAAATCGTTCTCTTCTCTGAATCTAAAGTGAAACCTCAGAAGAAAACAAGCAACGAGTGCAATCTGCCATCAATAACAGCGCAGCAGTATGCTTCCCGCAACGCAATGTTGGCATCTCTTACCGTGGCTTGGTCACCAATTCTTAGGACCTCTGGGGATAGTATTGCTATTCCTCATAACTCTTCCAAATGCTATTCCGTTCTCGCTGTTGGAGGGAAGTGCGGTAGAATTTCATTCTGGAGGATACAGGCGCCGGAGTGCTATTCTATAGTCAATACTACATACTCAGGTAAAGCAACACTTGTTGGCCTTGTCAAGGCACATGATGGTTGGATCACAGCAATTAGCTGGGCATCATATGGCTGTGATGTTTCATCTCCCCGGTTTCTGTTGGCCACTGGAAGTTCTGATGGGCGGTGAGTGACAATGTTAACCATCCATATCTAGGTCCAACATCTATATATTTTTTTTATTTAACAATTTTTCTTATAAATATTGTTCTATCATTTAAACTGGAATTGTTCATATATATATTTTCTTCGTCATAAAGAGTCCCAGATGTTCTCAAAGAGGTATTTAGAATTTTGGGTGCGTCTTAAAACAGACATGATAAATGTTGCAAATTACTAGTATGTATGCGCTGTTTTCAATGTTCTAAAACTAAAGAAATACAGTTATATTTACCTCATCAGGCGGTTAAGATATTCTCGACAAGCTGGTGAGGATTCAAGCACATATTAAGCTAAAAACTTAGGTACTTTTTGTATATATTAGGTGTATAGGGTGGTGAGGGTATGCGTCCTCATAGAAATGGTAAACATGATAAACTTCGCAGTTGAGTTGTTATAATACTTTGTTATTTAATATTTGTAGCTTTTCCCTTCCATTCATGATTCCAAAGGAGGGAGAATCTATATCTCTCAACAAAATGAATTTTCTGATTTTTCTATGAAAACTATAGACTCCCCTCCTTTGGTAGTAAATGTATCTTTGACCCACTCAAGTCTTGGATGCTTCGACTGCACAATTAAAAATGACTATTTTTCTCCCTCTTTCTCTTTCACAGAGTAAAGATCTGGCAGGTAAATGGCGATGAATTGCTGAAGGCATCCGAAGTTAATCATGCTTCATTTTCTCTGTTGAGGGAGGTCAGCTTTTGATGTTCAACACCTAGGTTGCTTATCTTTTCAAATTGTTAGCCTAGTGGTTTGATCAAATCCTTAACTCAAAATTGCCGACTTTTCATATAATCAGGAGATGACTACGGATTGTGCTGCAGTTTACATTCTTTCAGTTACTGTACCCCAAAAATCACCATGGAAATTACACTTAGCTATTGGGAAAGGATCCGGATCATTTGAAGTGTACATCCTTGACTTGCCCACATGCAAATTTGAAAAAGTTGGCTGTTATCGTGCACATGACCACATTGTAATTTCGTGATACTGGTTACCTCTTTCTTTTTGGCTTCTGGACTTATCTTTAATATCTCATTCAAAATTACATCAGGTTACTGGTTTAGCTTGGGCTTTTGATGGGCATTGTTTGTACAGCTGCAGCCAGGTAAAAAATTGTAATATTGAGCTCACTGTATGCATTTTTACTGCCGCATGTCTGTCAAACTGAAGTTCCAAATGGTTTCACAGAAGGAAACATGAGTTATCCAGTATTTATTATGGAATACGTTATTCTGACAGAATAATGAGTAATGCAATGCGATAGTTTCATGATTATGCATTTTCAAAGTATATCAGTATCTCCCAACATCATTTTTCTTGGAAGTTCGTTAGTAGTTGATCCTGGTATTGCTGAAACCCATTTTTTGTTAAAGGTTGAAGGAGTTGTCCTTCAACCAGTAGAAGCTGGAGATCTGCACTTTGCTAATTTGAACTATTGATATTTAGGACCTTCATGAGGCTCCGGTCAATATATGAGCTTGTGACTAATAAAGAAAAGACTCCAACAACTCACAGTTTGGGTGTTCTGGTTATTGCAGGACAACTCTATTAAGAGCTGGATTTTAGCTGGAACTTCCCTTCGTGAAGCTCCCGTTCCTTCTAATACTCCTGGTTTAACGAGCTCTTTCAATGTATGGATGACTCTTCTTGTTTTAGTTCTATCCTGAATCTTACATCTACATTTTTTCTACTAACAAGAAAGCATCTGCAGGTTCCACATGTGACTGACTCTTGCTTTGGTCTGGCAGTATCCCCTGGAGATCTGGCAATTGCTACGGTATCATATTTAACCTGTACTTCTTAAAATAGGGAAGTTCACGAGTTTGATCTAATCTTTTTGTTACTCCTCCCTATCTATTTTATGCTAAATTGACTCTATCTGATACTATACTTTCAAGTGGGATGCAGATAACAAAATCAACAATGCAGAGATTTTCTTGCATTTGCATGAAGGACTAGTGAATGGTTTTTGGCTCTCTCCTAACGCCATTCACTTTTTTTCACTTGTCCTTATATCTGTGACTTCTGTCTCAGATATGATGAATGATGTTGCTTTCATCTTGTTTCTCGCCCAGCTGACCAAAAGGTCTCGGTTGTAATACAATCAGCTAAGTCTTATTTGGCCACCTGAGGAGCAATGGTGCAGGACCATCGTGGGAAAAGCCTGTAGGAAGGAAATACTTTAGATGCCTATATGAAAATCCGAGAGTTGGTGATCTAACCCAGGGAATCCAAATAGAAAACTCACATTGGGTTTAGGGATAATTAAACTCAAAATGATGACTTCCGCGATGTGAGGAGCTATTTACAAACTGTGCTAGCTTCTTTTGAAATGAGTTTTCTGCTTTCCTACTAAGCTTTATATTTTTTCTTAATAGATGGTTGGACACACAAGGAAGTTTTCATTCAAGAAATTAGTACAGCATTCAAATACCCCGGAAAAACTCCAAGTGTGACCATCAACACAGGAATAAATAGAATTTCCCCTGGGAATCTAGTGGAGGAGATCTCCTTAAAATCTTCATTTTCTCTGAGAGTTTTCAAAGCCTAGAAAGTTGAACTTACCGATTCAATGAAACTACAGAATTACATGGGCTAGGTGATCCCTTTTGTTGGATTAGCAACTAGGTAACAATTCACAATCAGGAAGATTATAGCATGAGAACATATGGCAATTTCCTGGGCACAATATGAGATGGTTACCTTCATGCTTAGAACCAACAAAATGGTACTACGAATGACCACATTAACTACTTATTTAGCAGAAAAGTTTTTCAATATGATGTTAGACATGAGAAATGAAAAAAATCAAGATGCCCAGCTGGCTGTGTAAGCCTCGATTGAGCTAATGGAGAAACACAAGCAATTTAAATAGAGAAGTGTGTCTTTCCATAAAAGCATCATAAGGAGGTCATGTTAGGATTTGGAGAAACTTAAAAAGTAACTAGCTTAATTTCTTATCCTGGAACATACAAGTACAGAAATGCAGCCAAGACACACACAACTTGCATTGTGTAATTAACTCTGATTAGCTAGTTAAGCCCTCTTTGGTGTAATTTACCGTGTCTGTTGTCTTTATGTGCATTCTATGTGTGCATTGATTTAGTCGGTTAGAACATCTGTTTGTAGCTTGTTTATAGCTGATGAAGCTTCTAATTGATCTGTTGAATCCCTCACACTTTCTATCCTTAATTTATTCAATCTCAAGCAAATTATAAAAAAACTACATCTTTCTTTTCAGGCTCGTAGATTTGATACTGATCTTCTGGATCCCATGTACGAGGGAAGGTGATCTTCTGACATTTTAGTTTTTGGTAGTTTATATTTTCACCAGCTACCTGTGAGCTCATACACCAGATGCGTCACACTGACAGAAATTTTGCATGACCTGTATCTGTTTGATATGTGTGTATTTGCATTCACATTGTCTCTCATGTTTTTATATTCATAAGGTCAAATTTTTTTTTGAGGGGATAAAGGAATTGTTGTTAACATTTCTTTTTGATATTTTATGTATCAAGTTAAGCTATGCTATCAAAGTAAAGTAGAAAGAAATCCATGTAATATTTTGCTCTAATATATATTAGTGATATATTACAGAGCGCATAAAGGTTCCATAGAGTTCCTTTGGATTGGAGCACAGCAATTGGACATTTCAACCACCATATGTGCAGAAATCGATACCGAAGCTTCTCCGGGTTTCCCTAAGAAAGAATTAATTTGGTGGAAAAGCAATATATTATGGTCTTTGAATCAGTATGAAAATCTCGGTAGGCTTTTGAATATTTGGGACATTGTGGCAGCTCTTCAGGCCTTCAAGCAGTCATTGTCTGAATATGTAGAACGTATCCTACTTACATGGTTAAAGTCGTACTTTGGGTCCCAGTTTTGCATTTCTACTACATTCCTGCCTGAGGCCTACAAATCTATGTCCAAGCTCGCATCTCGTCAGTTGCACCTCATCAATATTATAAGCAGGCATGTAGTCCTTGGAGAAAGTAACACAAACAACGTGAGTAGCACTCAACAGGAAAAGTTTGGTGGTATTGCAGAAGAAAATATAAACTTTTGGAAAGAGTTACTCTCAAGCAGTGAAAATGAACTGCGGGAAAGGCTTGTTGCTTCTAGTTTTGCTGCTATTCTTAGGTTACTGTCCAGTTCTCCATCCGATTTATGTGTTGTTTGCTGGCGACCCGAGGGGTTGGCACAGATGCAGCAGTGGCTTTCACTGAATGAGAAAATTGTGAAGGATAACCTGAAATTTCTCGCAGCGGGAGTTGAAAAGGTGGAGAAGAGGTAACGCACTCACAGGTCTTGCGAGCTGTACTGTTTTAATTTCATACATGCACCGTAATATTTATTTCATCTTTGTATCACTTTCCTTTTTTTTCCCCTTCTATCAGTGCATCTCTTCTAAAAGAACTCTGTGGAGTTAGAAATGATGCTTTTACAAACCTAATCAAAGTTTCAGCTTCTTTATCTCGTTGAAATTAGTGGTTTCAGAGGACCGGGTGAGGTTCCCTTCTAAAGTCTTGAAATAATTCTTTTATTTCTTTATAACAAAACGATTTTGCCAACAGCAACTCCAGCAGTGGATGATTTTTTCCCCCTCCCTCACACACAACCCACCTTC
The DNA here is from genome assembly GCA_948329865.1 of Linaria vulgaris. Taxonomy (NCBI): domain Eukaryota; kingdom Viridiplantae; phylum Streptophyta; class Magnoliopsida; order Lamiales; family Plantaginaceae; genus Linaria; species Linaria vulgaris. The sequence goes on from OX415253.1 coordinate 90,253,515, forward strand.
AAGGACTCTACTAACCTGCTGTACCTTACTGGCACTCCAGTGGCAAGGATAATGTACTGCGGTGTCACTTCTCTTTATCTTCTCTTTTTGATAAGCAAATCATATTATTAATCAATCAAACAGTAAACAACAAGAAGCACCAGAAATGCTTCAAGCCTGCGGGCATACCTGAAGTACATACAAGCCAAACCCAAGGTAATCTATACCAGTCAATGAAGGAAAAACAAAGGAATTACATATTGCCTGTTTCCAGATCAATGTTCTCACCTTGGTTCCATCCACCATTTTATCACAATCACCCGTTTCTCGTTTGAAGCAAACCTTATTCCGCCAGCCATATCACCCAAAACGTGGTAATCCATATACTTTCCCACTCCTTCCTTCCGACGCCCCAGGAAAAAGCCTACCTTTTGACTTAGGAGTCAGTTGTATTTCTCGATGGGGGTAGGGAAAGGATATAACTCAGCGATAAATGACAGTGGAAATCCCGAAATAATGATTTTCATCCAAATGCTGTACGTGAATTACAATCAGTGTTTCTTCGGTTTATCTTTTTTCTTTTTGAAAGAAGCTTCAGTAGAAGTCTTTGTTACTGCATGATCCTTTTTACATGGAGTGTGCTTTACAGTAAGTCGTTTAATGAAAAGAAAAACCAGTATGTTAGTTCAAGGTTTGCTTGGGCCTCTTGCATTTTCAACTTTCTCTATCCAACTAGAATGTATTGAAGCTTCATTGTTTAAATTTTTCAAAAGTAATCATAGTTCTTTTTCTTAACAGTAAACTACAGGATATTTTTGGATATGAAGCGGATGAGCAATGCAGCATCTGTTCAGCAATTGTACCATTTGAATCAGCAGAATATGCTATCTGCTCCGGAAGAATGTGCGCTAAACTAGACCGCTGTCCGGTTACGATGCAGGTTTGCCCCACTAAATGTTCCTGGTTTTGTATGTGTTGTCAAAGAACGATCTCGAAGTTGGCACCTACAGCTCTATTCACTATGCCTGGATACCCTCTGGATTATGGATATTTCCTGGAGTCCTCTTCTCAGAAGGAATCCTCGACACCGTGCTGTCCCTTCTGTGGGATACTTTTAGGAAGATCACTGCCAGAAGCTTTTCTCTCCCCGTCTCCAGTGTAAGTTAAAGTCTGCCATATTGGATAAACCTTATCTGGTGAAGATGATTGATTTAAGTAAAAAGGATGCCAAACTATTTATCTACTGCTTGGCTTGGAGGACCGAACTCTTGTCTATTCCCTTGCTGTAAGTGTCCGAGATTTGTCTGCAGGAAATGCTTCTCCCGACCAATGTTACAATAAGCTTTCATTAACGAAGGCTTAAGGCACATTCGCCCCGTTATGACCCAAGCTGTATTACCACGTAATTTCCCAGGTGTCATGCAAATGAAGCCACTGGTACAAAATATTCAACTTTGTAACTGCCACGGACATGCAAGTTTTTGGTTTGCACCTCCACTTGTGGTTGTATCTATTAAACTTCATAACTATGAATGGTGGAGCTACCCAAACCATTTTTGCACCTTAATCATTCTGCCATGCTGGAAATAAGGTTTTTCCAGATATTCAATATGGCAGCAAACAGTTGGAGGATTTCATTTGTTGAACTCCTGCGGGCAATCGAAAATTTGAAATTGTTAGGCCGCTTTAGCTAGTGGTGACTGTTGCAAGCAGATTTTTCAGAGATCGGATATTATAGTAACAAAGTTGGAGGGGTTTCTTATGGTTTCTTCTCCACCTTGGTATGTCTCCTGTCACACGTCTGGTCTTAAGTGCTTTCCTATAAAATCAGGCCTGCAGAAGTTTGTACTGGATCTCATCTGTTCTCATCTTATGGTATGACTTGGTGTCAGTGAGATATATTAATGTTGAATCAGCTGTTTCATAAATCATATTAGTTTCTGAATGTCGATTTGCTTTCTTGGACCTTGCGATAACGTTTTTGGTTTATGTAGGTTCACTTTGATCATGCCATGTGTTATTCTGAAGCAAACTTGTTAAAAGCAACAATATCTGGTAATACTAAGCAGACACCCTTAATGGCTGATGTAGGTTTACCCAAATTCGATTATTAACTTTGAAATGCCTATTTTTAAATCCAACAGAAATATATTTCAATTCTGTGGCTGTCAGACGTGCTATACAATTTTACCGCGTGCTGGGAATCATATATACATTGATTTTGCTTAAGTTCCAAATCAACCTTAGTTTATATCGCTTCCTAGTGTGTTATTTTGTTTCTGGAATAGGATTTTCGACCTAGGTGTTTATGTTGAACCCTTATAATTCTTGTGTTATATCTTCATGTTTAAGAATTGAAAATTAGTTTATTACTGAATTCTTGCGAGAGAGAAAAACCTTTCGCATATTAGACCTTCCGCAAATTGGCAAGATTACATTGAAATGTTGCTGGAGAGCCTGTACAAGGATTTCAAGTCTAGCGACAAGCCATCATGGGCCGAAACTTGTTGATCTATCTAATAGCTGCCAAACAAATTATATGTATCTCAATATTGGTTTTATATGAGTGCTATATATAACAGTATGACTGACAGGTATTGCTATTAATGATTATGAATTTTGGTTTAACAGGGAAGTATCACAGAAATAGGAGGCCGGAAATTGTTGAGGCACAAAGATATGTCGAGGGGCTCTACTTCTGATGGTACAAGCTATTCATCAACGGAGGATTAAACAAGAGTATTGTTACAGTGGGAGGAACTATGAAGCAAGAATTGCAACATAGATGTAGGAGATGTAGGAATATTTTGTAGACGAGGGTCAGTTACTTAATAAAAATAGTAGAAGATGTAGGAATATGTTGTATGTTTTGAAGTAGAGGGTCAAAAACACCATCATAGTACACCATACAAGTATATTATCACAAATGAGGATACCCCACGTCAGAACCCACAAAACCTCATATTACACCTCAAAAGATACGATCATTCAGTATATTGTATCATATTCAGTAATTGAAAAATGGTATATGCATATGTATGTGTGTGTCTGTGAGTGAACAACCAAGAGTTCACAATCAGGAGATAACATAAAAACGTTTCTCATAGATAGTACGCAGTACCAAAAGGAAACAGATTGAGCTCTAGTATTCCAAGTCGGATATATGAAAACTTACAGAGGCTACCGATGTAGGAAAATTGAACATGAACCAAGAGTAAGAAAGAAACGAGATAACTCGCAGATACAATAAAGTAGGAGTCATGCTGTCCAAATCAACATGCTCGACAAACTGATCACCTTCCCAATAATGCAACACGGTCTTTTTGTACAGCTTGTGCCAAATTCAAGTCAAAAAGTTCACACCGAATTGGCATCTCCATTTCATAGAAAGGATTTTTCAGAACATAATCTGTGTACAGTTCATATATGTGCTTCAGTAAACCCTCCATGTTCAGCGTCCCAGGCTCACAGACCACAAAGAATTTTGTACCTACAAGAATTCCAAAGGAAAAAGTGATTATTAGTTAAAACAGTTTTACCCTTGTTTGGATCAGATTGGCTTGGCAAGTATTTTAAAGATTTTAAACCCACTACCCAAACTGATTGGAGAATTCTATTTCTAAATTTGCAATGTTACAGGGATATCGAGAACTAATTCTTGGCATGAATATTTTCTGTTGCTCAATCCTGCACTAACTATGTAATAAAGACACAAAAAGAGTTATTCAGAATTCCTAACTCGAACGGAAAAAGTCATGAACATGAAGAAGATCTACTAAGATTGGTCCAGAAAATAACTCTTTCAGAATTCCTAACTTCAATCCTGCACTTTCTGAATGTTTGACAAAAGCCGCTCACATGACAGTTAAGTTTATGCGAACTCAGTGCTTACTTTAATGATAACTGCTGATAGCAAGCTTAAGCGGAAAAATGACTTGCGAGGAACTTCTGAAGCCTATCTTTGGCAAATTTTGACAGCCATCAGTGAACCTTTTATAGGACATAAACCGAATACAATGCTAAAGGCTCAATGCAATAATGTCAATTACATATTCCAAAAGATTGCAAGACCAATGGTACTTCCCTAACCCGTTTATGCCATCACCGCCCACCCCTCCTGCAATGCTCTCTTTTCATACACTTCCATGTAATTACTTATAGTAGAGTACTTTCTTTAGCCCCAATGTTACATTATTTCCTTTGAGTCCTCAAAACACTGTACCATCATGATGGAAAGTGCCGTAGAGCAAATGCAATTTTAACCCAACATGCCCTTTACTGCAGCTTCTTTTCATTAGTGAGTGACTAGATGACTATTGAACTATTCAGCTACCACAACAACTTATACCAAGTGTCAATGTTCTACAACCAAAAACAAAAGGAAAAAAGAAAGCACAAATTGGGTATGAGCGTCTAGCGCCGTCTGAAGCTCTAGAAGTGTCCAGTTTCAAAGCACCATTCAATGTTTACCTTTTTTGTATTTCACGACCACTCGGATTCATGTACTAGATCAAGAAGAACGCAAACCTCAAAATTTAGAAGTAAAGGATCATTCAGCGTTTACTCTTTTGTACTTTCGACACCCAAACAACTCTCATAATAAGGCTTTTTGACATTGTCAATTTTGCGATCACTCGAATTCATTAAAAAAGCTAAACCTTAAGTTTAAAGAGCTCAAAACCGTATAAGCCCCCAAAACCGCATTTCCGTAACAACCAATGTGGGATCCAATTCACATCACAACAGCAAAATCCCAGAAAACCCAACAACATAAAAAGAGCTACAAACATTACGGAATCCTCGAAATAAACGAAAGTGTTCAAACCAGTGAGAGATTGGAAGCAGTGGAGATCAAAATTGTCGGCTTGTAAGAGCTCAATCCCGGAACAGCCAGAAACAGGGGAAAGCTGCTGAGAGATGGCGTGCATCGAGTGCCAAAGGCTCGCTAATCTTAAGCTATCGTTCGTGTCCATTCTTCCTGCTGACCCATAATCCTGCCACACAACAACAACCAAAAATAAATAAAGATTGGATTTTTAACCAGATTTTAAATAAGAGTGGGTTTTGTTGAATAAAGATTGATGATATAAATAAATACCTTGTGGAAAATTAGGCCGCCTGATTTGTTGATGATGTAGAAACTGTAAATTGCAGCAGCCATTTTGATCTGGGTCGCCTTCCTTCAATTGGGGAAGATGGTGGGAGAGGTAATTTGTTATTTGTATTTGGGAGCTATAAAAAAAGTATCTTGAAAATTGTTTTGCAGTTAACAAAATAGGGGTTGGACAAACTACTATGAGGTAATTATATAAAAATTATCCTTCATGTTTAAAAAACTACGCAAATTATCTTTATAGCCGATTTTTGATATAAAAGTTATATAGTTTTTTTAATGTAATTTCATCCTCCTTATTTATTTTGCACAAGGGAAAAAATCAAAATTGCTTTCGTTTAAAAAAAATGAATAAAATCTTGAAAATAAAAATAAATTATCTGAAATTTTAGTCTCTATTAGTAATTTAAAGTTGTAAGTTTGTTTTAAATTCTTAATCATTTTAATTGTTTTTTAGACTAGTTTGTGTAATTTCTCAAATAAGTGAGATATTGTGTCCAATTTTTTCATAGTTCAGGGTAGTTTGTGTAATTCTTCCAAGAAAACATAATATAGAATATATGAAAGTGATTCTTTGAAATGATTATTACAGTTTATATGTTGAAGCAGCTCAGATTTAACTTTGTGGGTTTATATTTTTCTCTGTTTATTTTTAACAAATAAATATATGTTATAAGCTCAGAGATACTTAAAAAAGTATTGGAAAAATAAACAATGTTTTTCATAAGCATTTACAAAAGCCACATTAGTTTCATAATCATTCATGTCAAATTTATAAAAGGTTACGACACAATTTGTTCGACCAGTTTCTTTGCTCGCCAATGCTTTCCTCCAGTTATTTCGCAAGGTGCCTATAACTCCAAGTAAACTCATATTTTAGTACATATATAACTTTATTTACATACTGATAAAACTCAGTTCTATACCGGTGCAAACCAATTGAATTATAGTTGCAAAATTTGCAAAATTACAGGACTCTGACTTTCAATTAGTATGTAATATAAGAAAGGGAAAAAGTACCATCGTTGTAGAGAACTAGAGATACAAGAACATAGATAAAAGATATAAACTTTTTGTGCTATTTCAGTTAGGCTGATGTTACAGATTTTGTAGTTTGCATTATATAATTAGTTGTTGACATTGCGCCATAAAAAGCTTGATCTTTTTAGTTGACGGCTGAGATTAGAAGTTGCACTGGCGGGGTTTGGTCCACCGTCCACTTCCAATAGTGTTATCTCTTTTATTTAAAGTGTTTTCATACCCGACATAATCGGTGAGGCTACTGGGTAGCGGGTCAACAGATCGAACCGGTCCACTGAGTGGACCAGTTTGTTGACTTTAGTCAACGTTCACTAAAAAATATAATATGGAAATTAATTGTATAAAAAAAAATTTAAGACTGTGAGAAATATTTTAAGTCACTAATATTTTGTTATATTATAAGAAAAATAAGAATATGGGTATCACAATACTAAGACTTGAACACGTGACCTCCAACAAAATAAGTTATTTAAAAAGTAGTGGACACCGTTGAACTATCCAACAATATAATAAATAATCCAACAAACTATATATTTAATACAAGCTTTTGTTTTGGATTTTTAAATGTTGACTAATTGTATTACAAAATTCAATATATGAACAACAATACGTGATACTAAAATCTAGAAATGAACTTAGCATCGGACGAAATACTATGCATGAAATTCTCGAATGCATGCTCGTTTTGCTTCAAAGTCAAATTAAGTATGAAAAACAATATTTTTTTTAAAAATTCGTGGTCCAAACCACCGTAGGCAGTTTGCGGTGGATAGATCTCGTCGAGATACCCCAAGTAAAAAAAAACGTCAAAAACGGGCGCTCCTACGCAAAGTTATGGCCTTTCAAATTTTACATTTTTTTTCTTTCTTTTGTTTCTCAATTTTCGAGACATGTTTGTAATTGGCAAAAAAATACGGGATGGTTCGTAATTGATCAAAAGGCAAAAAAAAAAAAATAGCACATCGGGCGGACGGTTTCTCGAGCGAATCGACCGAAACAGTCGGTTCGTTCGCCAAGGCTCAACAGCCCTTTTTGGGGCTGAGCCGTTCCACTGCGCCTGGCGATTCTTGGTCGGACCGGCCGGTCCGGTTCGGATTTTAAAACATAGATTATTTCACTGATAGGTTTATGAACCAAGTTTGCTTTACTAAATAAATCTTTCTAGTTTGGTGCAACTTCATAAAAAGAAAAAAAAACTTATAAATGGGTGGCCAAAATGCAAGACGATGGCAGTACACTAGTTTTTTGGATCATGGTTGTTTTTTTATACAAACAATATAAGCTTTATTAACTATTAAGTTGACAAGAAAGTCTTTATTATGTGCATTTCTTACCAATTATTTAGCTTATTAATTCTCAGTAAACATTTCCTTTTCTAGAACAACCAAGATTATATATAGGTTATTACTTATTAGTATTTAGCTGTCTACTCTTGAAGAGGAACTTGTTATGATAGATAGTCTAGCCTATTTTCATCACGAGTCGCACTTGATTTATTGCGAATTACAAAAAGGACGGGCTTGTATCAATGAAAAACAGGGCAGTTTCGATGTTCACAAAAAAGAAAAAGAAAAACATAGGGCAGTTTGCTAGCTGATTTCTTGTTCTCGCGTTTATTGCACATGTCGTGCTGAAAATAAAATTCTTGTTTCTCACAAGTAACTTATTTTCATCCAATATTTGAATTTTGGCCAACAATTAATTTTATTCAGTTTTCATTCAATTCCAAACAAGTCTCTTTTTTATTTTTTATAATATTGTAACATGGTTTAAAGTAATTATTCAAATGAATACATCATTATAGATAAAATCATAACGCCTAAAGTAAAAATCTTTCATTACTAGTGCAGTCGTCATAATATAATACTATAGGGGTCTGACTATCTTTTGATAAAAGACACACGGGGTTGGGCTAAATTGCACGTGTAGTTTTGCTATTAACCTATATTTTAACCTATAGTGAATTCATCATAACTTTATACTAGGATTCAGTCATATTGTTGAACATACAGAAATTAGAAGATACAAATGGAGATTGTCTAATTTGTGGGAGGCTGTTGGGCCTCCCCCTCTCACAGAGGGGCGGGCCCCACTGTGGCCCCATGTTTGTGGGGCCCGCCCATCTGTGATAGGGGGAGGCACAACAGCCTCCCACAAATGAGACGTTCCCATACAAATATGAAGGCCGAGAGCATAAAGTTCTTGACAGCGGTCAAACATACAAGACTTGACTCATGTGAATCTTTTATGATGAAAAGTGCTGAGTTTAAGTCGAGTGTGTCGACAATTTCCAAACAACTTTTTCTTCAAGTGATACGACACCATTTGTTGAAAATGAAATGATTAAGGACCATAAATCTTCACCTTGTGCATCTCTATAAGAGAGACATTGATGGTAGGCAGCATAACGGATAAACGAGACTAAATGGGTCGATTAGGCTTGTCTTCCGTACTTATTGGCGGGTCTTTTTGTTTCGTACGATGCCGATGATGGAGGCGTCCGAACATGAATACCTCGTAGAGGGCTAAGATGATATGATTCGACAAAGATTAACTTCAAGTTTTTATGGTGAGATTGAGAAGTCTATTTGATGCATAGACATAAGTAGACCATATTTAAGAGCAACTAAAAATAATTAATATTCTTAATGATATATTGAAAGCTGATGGGGATATTTTAGGAATGCCCAAAAATCATATTGGGCTGGCCCACGGGAGAAAGACCCAGAAAATTGAATATCGAACATAAGGAATTCGATCTTGAAGGAACATCGAATGCATACGATTCGATATTCATTCCTCAACTACCATTGGGGCCCACGGGACGGGGTCTATAAATACCCCCGTCCTCTGACATTATACGGGCGCATTCATTACTATCACACAACAACTCAAGATCGAACTTGGAGATTCGATACTCAGCGATTCGATCGATCCAATTTGACCCACTGATTTGACATTGACCAATTCGAGCTTCACTCGATTGAAGTCATATGATTCGACACTCATCCGATTCGAGTTACAACCAATTCGATTTACCATCAATTCGAGACTCGCTTCTCTCAAACAGGAATGATTCGACATACCGGCTAATTCGAGACATACCTCGATCAAATCTCTGTGATTCGATCTTCATTAAATCAATTGTATTTTTATTTGTATTCCCTAGTCAGCTTGTATTAGGTGTTTAGAACCAAGCTAGTCTGATTTTCTATTCGATTAGCATTATTTTAGCACAAATCATGCCCATTATAACAATTAACAGGTATATTGTAATTCAGACGAAATAAGACCAAAATAAAAGTCTTGGCTCTAATGGTAGATAGGCTAAGTTCTCATACACTAAAGTCCACTATTTAAAATTTAGATGGTAGGGAGAATATTTTGACATGAGCATGCTTCCCTGTCTCTTTCTTATGATGCTCTTTCACACCATCACATATATTGATATAAATTATTATTTTGGATGCCATGGGTATTGTATATATATATATATTATATAGTGTTGTGGTTTTCTACATATGCGGCTATGATTATGCTTATTAATTTCAGTATTTTAAACTGTCCATTTTATATACTTGTTAAGGCTAACCGCAAAAGGCGAGAATAGAATCAAACTAAACAAAATCAACTCATGCGCACGAAGTTAAGGTATAGTTTGGCTGTCAGAATTGCAAGTTTGGAACTTTCTTTAATTAGGCACAATCATTAATTTGATTATTTTTGAAGCCTACTTAACTCAACCTAACGAAACACATTTAAGCGGCAAATACATTGATTGTATTCAGCAGCTCTCTAAATCAGTGACGTTGGTTGTTGAAATTACAAATCATCATAAATTTCTGAGTTATACATTATAATATTAGGCCAAAAATATTGAATATTTTCTTCGCAGACTGTTTATTTTATTTAGCACCTGACCTTTTTAGTGGGTTAATCTTTAATATTATTATAATTATTTGAACTATCAAAAAAAGTTGTAACTATTTGATGCTTATGCTATTTACCGCTCATAAAGCAATCTTTTTAAATACTTTATTTTTTCTAGAAGTGTATAAATTAGTGTACAAATTTTAATCCACATGCTACAAAACTCTACCAACTACTCTATAGATTCTCACAGCAAAAGCCTATCAAACTATTGGCTACTATATAATTGTAGAAACCAGAAACCAGGTTGATATAATGAAACGAAACGACAAAGTATCTTTCACTAAACAAAAAAGAGCCATAGTTTTATTTACATCGTTTATTAGACAAATATACATTCTTTTTTTCATAGATAACAAATATACATTCATCGGATGGGACCGATACTAAAACTGCTAAATAAACTGACTTTATGAGGCTGCTGCTAATTGTACGGACAACCATTCTCACGCCTCAACATATAGAAGAAACTTCATAATTCCAGACAACAAAATTTAAGAAGGGAATATGTGCTAACCAATTATTGGTGCAGAAGAACAGTTTGAAACTACAAATAAAATGACATTGACAAAGCAACAAGTGATATCCATATCCTACCGGTTTAAATGGATACACCTCGTTCAGAACTCCTGCACGAGGGTCCTATCGTAATTAAGAAAAGTTTTTAACCATATATTCAGGAGCACTACACAGAGTAATCTCATTATATATCCAAAAGGTTTAAAGTCAAGCAGAACTGCGAATACACAGACATAAATCTTTTCCAACTCCGAATACCAATTATACTAGCTAGAATATAATCTTGCATCTCCATGCAGAACCCAGTGGCAAATTACCTCAGGATCTTGGACATAAAAACCGCATGCCAAAATCACAAACTAAACAAAAATGCCATGAAATCGTTATGCGCTTTAATGTTGGTCCCCAGTAATGATCATTATAAGAAGTAAATTAATCAATTCAGACCAAATGCTAAGAGCAACTTTAAGCCAGTTTGTCCCGAGCTAGATTTCAAAAGGTTTTCAACTCAACTCTAAACTTGCATGCAGCAACAAATACAGTTAAATCATACATTCAGTTCAGGATGCAGTATATAAACAGCATTCAAGTTACTAACTACTAAAGATCACAGCATAAAAGACAAAACCAACAAAAAAGAGCTGGTGAAAAGCTACCTGCTTAGGGTTGGTCTCATTATCCCTATCCACAATAGCGGAAGCAGCAGATACAGCAGACCTCACCATGGACGCAACAGTCGAGGCACCAGAGGAAACAATCCTCAAATAGCTAGAAAGCGTCTTAAACAAATTGGGGATGACCCCATTATTACCCCTCCCAACCCGCGGCACCAACACTCCACCACCATCACCACTTTTCTGGCTATCATTCCTCATCCCCAACCACCAAACCCGAAGCAAACACAATCCCTTGCAACAACTCTCTCAAACAAACACCACACAGAGCTACTCAGCCCTCTCACCTCTCTAATGAACATAACCTCCACAAGTCAATCCCCCGCCTTTGATAGAAAGAAAAAAAAAAACAAATAGCTACCATGTGAATCCTTAAAATCTCATTCAAAGTCCCAGTAAAAAAAAAAAAAAAGAATCAATATTTTCTTAGCAAACCCTTGCGCATTAGCATTGGGTGCTACTATTACAACATGACCACCGGAAAATGCCCTCACAAACAAATATCAATGTCCAATAATTAGCCAAATCTAGCACTAAATATATAAGGGAGCGGTATGGGAAATCGAAAACATGCAGGTTGATATATTAAAGTATCTCTAAATCCATTCCAAACATACTCTTCAAGCTCTCCCTAATAAAACAGTATTCAGAATGGAAGAACCGCCCCATCCTCCGCAACATGAACCTTGAGAAGATCTCTGAAGATGGCTGCAAGCGCATGTAGCAGTCGATTGTTGAGTGAATCTTTAGGATAGATATTTCTCTACCACCAATTCTGATGCCTTGACACATCATGACTGCTGTTTCCATACCGCGATGCTGAAAACCTATGCTGATAATAGCTGGATGACCCATTATAGGCAGAGTTACTATAGTTATAGTTACGCGGATTTCTAATCGAATTAGAACTTGAAGGGTAATCTCTATGTGAACTGTAGTAATCAGTTCTTCCGTCAATCGGGGTTTTAGGAGATCTCCAACCATTTGCTTTACTGCTGTAAGAATCTTCAGGATATTCAGTGGTCCAACCACCTCTGTGTTTTGTTTGTTTCACTGGAGACGAAAATTCCCCATGTTGAGATTTCTTCTTTTTGCGTGCCTTACCAAGATCATGAGGTGCAGATCTCACTTCTTTATAGTCTCTATGCTTCTTCGATGATCTCTGCTTAGGTGTGGATGGTTCACGATTTCTCTTACTAGTCTGTAGAAAGACAAACAGATCATTCAGATATTACTTAAGGTGAAAAAGAACAAAGGTGGCACATGACATATGATCAACGACGCTGAGATAATTTTTAGTTGATAATTACAGCCCCCGTGGTTTGGTCCATTACAGACACCTCCCATGAGATTAAAATAATCCGAGGTAACACTACAGTGTGCGTTTCTGTTCCCAGAGATTAAAATATTTTTTTCTCAAACCTCGGCGTACCCCCTTGTAATCATTCACACATCAAGGGAGATTCCCGAATTTAGAAAAAGCTTCCTGGGGTAAGTGTAATTATCCCATCTATTAACTGCTTCTTTAAAGAGTAAATAACTGTGGACCTTTGGGGAACCAACATGATTTACCTTCGCCGAGCTTGTGCATTCACGAGCAAAATGCCCTTCTACACCACACTTGTAGCAGGAATTAGCAGATACTTGGCCAAATGCGTCCATTTGGGACCCTGTGCAGGCCTGCATAATCATTAAATGGAATATCAGATAACAGGGGATGCAAAAAAATATCCACCCCCACGACAAATTAAATAGAACACACGCATAGATGATGAAATTGATGATAACAACTAAAAACGACAATATTAATGTGCTCAACTCTCAGTCCACCTAGTCTCCAACCAACTGAAATTGAATTTCCTTTTCTACAATGATACTTCAGCAAGAATTAACTGAATCTGAAAGGAAATCCATACACAAGAAAAGCAATTCACTTTACGCACTAATCCCAATTTAATACAAAATGAATCGTTAATACATTCCAACGCTAATATTCTACATTCTTAGTTTCTGACTTTCACTAGAAAATTAGTGGCACCGCTTCAAGTGGCCCAAATGAAGAGTACAGAGCTACCATTATACATTCAAATACAGCAGACTAGTCATGAGCAGTTCTTTATATATATCGGTTGATGATCACGTAGCAACTTGCAGGAAAGAACAGTACACACGTTATTAATTAACAAATAACACTTGTAAATTGAAAAGCATGGAATGAAGATTGAACTCACCAGACCAGTATGGCCTGACAGACCACATCTATAACAGGAAACGGATGTTTGGTCTGATACGCCATAATCCACACAGCAAAGATGACCAAATTTCTGGCAAATATAACATTGTATTTCCTGCAACAAACAAAGTTCAAATATACAAGGAAACAAAATTAAAAGCCAGAAAAAAACACCCGACTTTCAGATATTTCATGTAAATAAATAGGGACCTTCAGATCATCAGAGCAATATGCATTCCTGCACGAGAACATTTCATGCCCCACATCTCCACATTTGAGGCACAATTTTGAGCTGTTTTTCTCGGGACAATCTTTTGCACGGTGACCCTGCTGCTTGCAGATAAAGCAATCTCGTCCCTGACCAAATAATGGACATAAAACAAATACAATAAACCATCTTGCAGTGACGTTCATTCCTCACTTATTTAATTAATAAGTCAGGTCAATTTTATGCAATGAGTTATTTATATGATCACGAGCATGTTCTATGAATGCTGCAGAAGTCGTCAAGATGTCGAAGAGCTCTCGCAACATTCTATATTCATATCATCCATCTCTCAGGGAAAGGTAAGGTCTACCATGCTCATTACATTATCATATAAGTTCTTCTTCAACACCTTTCCAGATATTATGCAGGTCACTTCCTAAAATACCTTTCACTGCAGCCTCACGATTGAGAATAATCACTCATTCTACATTTTTGTATAAGAGGTGTACTCCTCTGCTGAAAAGCGAGATGCTACGTTTAACAAGTTAAGTAATGAATCTCTCTTCCCATCATTAGTAAGGAATATAAAATGCAGCAGAATCGATGTCATTCACAATTTTTCATGAAACTATTTGTGTAGCCGAGGCAAATGAACCAAGTTCTCCACCTCTCTGCTGAAGAAAGACTTCGGCGCGAAGAGAGCTACATGCCTACATTCCAAGAGCAACTGTTAAGTCAGTTTCTTATCAGCAGTACACTATCCTTCAGAATGCAACAACCCAGGAAGTAACTAAATAAATATCATTTTATCACCCTCTTACTGTTCCAGATATCAAATGGGACAAAGGCAACGAATAAAACATATAACCAGCTGTCTCTCAATAATTTTCATTGTGTTCCAGATGTACATAAAACAGTTCAATGTCCTTGACACATTCAAGATAAAATTCCTGCTCCCCATGGAACTACTCTATCTAAAAGTGCCTCTCTCTTTTCCAGTTAATTTGGGACAAGGTGGTCTAGCCGGAAAATATGTCATTTCATCAAGTTAGAATATTTACCACATGCATTGTTAAACATTGAGTCTGATGTATTTTCTTAAATACTTTGATGTAATAACATATGTATCAAAGATTTCTTTGTTATGTATGCCTACAGTAGCTATTACATTGAGTGTGGTGGTTGTCATTTGCAGCGCATTTTGCACTTGTGCAATCAGTTATTTAATTTTCAGCACATTGTTGGAGTTAGAATGGAGACTCATCGAGGTGTGAGATAAAAGAGCATATGCAAATTTTCCATGAAAACATGCCCAAATGGACCTATACTTCATAAGAAATAAAACATGATTGTGTGGTACATAAATAGCACAGCACCTGATCTTTTAACACAAGAACCTCTATAACTGTTGGTGTTAAATTCAATGCACAAAAATGTCAATATGTGCCTACTTCTAGTGAATTAATTTTATATGGAAAAAATTATTTAATAACAATCTCAAGGACACTTAATAGAATGATTAATCATGTGAACCATAATAGAGATGATAAAAATCGTTACTCCGCAACTTTGGGCACACACCTTGGTACAAAGCTTTGCATTGTGTTCGAAACTCCCGCAGACAAAGCAAGGTTTTTTGCGTCTCTCTGAAGTACAGTTGACAGTTGTGTGACCCTCTTCCCCACAGTTATAGCACGCACCCCAACTGTTATCAGGGGGGTCAAAGTACCTAGGACCCCGCTGGCATAAGCCATGACAAGCAGTCAACCAAAACAGAACAATTGAGTGTTCGAGTATCTCAAGATAGAAAGTCGTAGACAAATACTTCAACTCACAAGAAGCTTCCTCAGAACAGCATTGTCAGCCACCCCTACTGGATTTGTTTCAACGGCCTTTTCAGAAACCTCAGTGGCTTTAGTAGTCTCTATCTTTTCTTCACCTTTCACATTATCAACCTAGGTCAATCAAAGAAAGAAAGAACATGAAGCAATAAATTGCTTGCATCCAGAAGCACTATTCAGCAGACAGAGACTTATAACCTTAATACACTAAGCCAATCCAAAAAATATAAAAATTCCAAATCAACTATAAAACAATTTCAAGAAGAAAACCTAAATCAGTCGACAAATTTAAATACATCTTTCTTTGAGAAAATTAAATGGTGTAAAAACCAAAAACTACAGAGATTGTCAATGATAAGAACCAGAGCAAACATAATTACTTAAATTATTTAGTTCTGAATTTCTAGTTGCATCCATTCGCAAGCTATGAAGGAGAGTATGCAATTTAGCAATGCAGAACATGTAAGTGTAGTGCAATACCACAGTGAAAACTTCCAGGCTCCAGCTTTACCAATTTCACGAGCCAACAAATGAGGTAATAAATCAATCAAGCTAGCTACACTACACAACCCAAATCTAAGGAAAAATTAGAAAACATAGGAACATGTTAAGTCTACCATTAATAAATCCCCGCAGAAATCTCTAAACCCCTCGTCTATATCATCCGAGACCTGAAAAGCAAACAACCCAAACCAATTAGTAAGCGACAACGACAATGTATCACTAGCTAACAAACTACATCAACATAACAATTCGATCTAACTGAATGCTTACAGCAACTTCAGGAACTTCAGCTTCCGCGCTCTTCTTCTTCCTCTTCTTCTTCTCCTTCTTCTTTTTGGCCTCCTGTTTAACATCTTTAACAATACTAATTACGCCGTCGCTATTGGGGTCGTTACTGCAAGTCCGTGACATCGATTTCTGAATGATTTTTAAGCTGAGATCTGCGTTAGCCTCTTCATCGTTGTCACTGGCTATCGAATTGGCCGCAATTTTGACTGCTCCTTTCTCTTCGGATGAAGAAAGTTCCTCCACCTTCGTCGATTTCAGCTTGAATAACAAAACATTTCATTTTCACGTAAAACCATTATGCGATTAGGAAAAATTACAATAATAACATTGTGCATAAAGAGTCTGCTTTAGTTAATTATATGATTAGTTGTTCTATTTTAACAAATACCCCATGTCATGAATTTCTTATAAGACATAAATAATGAACATAACTACTATAAGTAACATCATCTCCATCTAAATGTACACTATCAGATTACCGTGATGTTTACCTTAACTCTTCCGACAACATGTTAAAAAAAAAATCCCATAAAAATGCTTAGTTTAGACAAAAGATTCTGCATGTGATTATGAAGCGATGTCCAGAGGTTTATATGATCCAATGTACACTACTCTTAAATATAAATGAAGATTTCTAAAAGTTGGCATATTTATATATAAAATTATATACAAAATGATAATTTCAATCTATAAGTTTGAGCTTCTCTTAGCGAAGCCTTATCTGTCGTAAAAGCCACATGCGTATGCATCTTGCAAATGCATCTTGAGTTAGAAACCAGACTTTTTAATCCTTAAGTGTAAACAAAAATTGGCATTGACTGTGTAGCAACTAAATCCTTAGCAATGAAAGCATGCAAATTAGTAGAATGCCGTTAAAGGACTAGGGTCCGGTTATCACTTTATCATTGAACCCAAAAGGTGAGAAACAAGGGATGTAGTACTGAAGGAGGCATCGAAGCTTTGATAGTTTGCAGATGCCCACACTGTTTAGCAAAGAAGAACAAAATATGAATCTGCCTAGTAAATTTAACAAAATTCTGCCTTTGCTCCACTCCCTTCTAAAAAACATGATGTTTACATAATTAGAACATCTTGACGTTAGATAAATCATTCTTTCTGAATCGAAAATCAATATATTCTCAGAAACAAATAGATTTTAAGGATAGAATATATTTTTGCCTATCAAGCATATATTATTTCATTTCTCAGCTAAAGTATATAATTGGAATATATTTATATGCATTGCTTCTCCTAATCAAAGCAACAACTGGAAGTAAAAGCAAATACCCATTTGACACGGGAAAAAATAACAATTGTTGCTCCATCTGGAACAACCATGGATAGTGTACGAAGTATATACAAGAGGACATTTTGTGCATTGCTACGGATACTTTCACTTCAGCACCGCAGCCCATTATGAGTCTGGTTGGTTCAGACAGGATTTTACCTTGACAGGACTATAGTTACTTTACGAGGTATCAGTCACATGCCAAATTAAGCTAAAGCTAATGAATGTGATATGCCTTGTTATCAGAATGAATGTGAAACACAAATTAAGCTACTAATAATTAGCTTTAGAAACTAAACTAGAAAGATACAAATGCTCGTATACATCTGTTCTTTTAAATTTCTTAAATTTTCAATGGTGGAAATGTTATCAAACTGTTTTCAGTGTACATAATAGTTCATCACTGGCGTGTGTTGTGAACCGCAGGTTAAAATAACTTTTCTCGAAGAACGAATGGTCCAGAAGGTCGGCCTCTGCCCTTGCCATTTATGATCTGTCCAAAACTGAATACAGCTCAATTTCTTTTCACGTTTCTATGGACCAACTGGCCACTTATTTCACACCTATGTGAAGATTAAAAAGAATTTAGAGGTAGGAGCAGAAGCAGAAGAAAGAGGAAAGGGGCGAGATCCAGGAAATGCTATAAATCCTAGTATGCATTAATGTTTTGATGATGGAAAACATAATAACTAGAGCTGTCAATTTTGGTTCACGTAAGTTTCAATCAGAATGAAATCTCTAGAAAAAAGGGAGAAAAAGAAAACATCTTTATTTCTTTTTTCATATGAAGATATATTAGACGGATATATTACATAACTAACATTTATAAAATGCACATTCTATGGAGATAAGATGGTGGCATTGTCAAGATGTAATAGTTTTTAGTTTTTACTAGAAATTCCATGTGAACGGATTTTCAGGTACATTTCTAAAAGATATTTGCTTACATAACACGATCTGGAGATTATTATCAAGAAAACTAATACTAAGACGGATATAGAGATAAAATCAGCTTTCTTTTAGGGTGAATGTGCTCAAATGTTTACATGCTAGCATTTATGCTTGTCACAAAAGTACAAATGTATTCCACAAAACAAGCAACATTCATAATATACATACCTTGTGATTCGTATGTTCAGCCTGACCATTTAATGAAGAAGTTTTCTTCTTTTTTGCCTGATCAGTCACCCGAGGACCTCGACCTCGGCCCTGTTTTCTCTTATTTGAATCAGCACCTTCCTCGTTGAAGTCTATGGGTTCTGTGGTTTTTTGCTTCAAATCTGCTGCAGCCTGCTGAACCAGATAATTCACAATCATTTACAGCAACCAAATATGGTTCCACAACTTCATCAAGTTAATGTTTAATGATCTCAAACAACGATATCTCATTGAAGTGCCCCAAAGCAATTTAAAATATACAATTAACAAAAATAGTATCCATATTAACAATGCGTCAGCCAGCCATTCCTATTTATATGGTTTCTTCTGATTTAATTGCAAGCACTAACTCAAAGCACATTCTACGTAAAGTAAAATGTCCATGAGTCTAGTTCTTAATGACTATGTATCAACACCTACATTCGACGAAAAAAACAAAAACTTAACACTAAGAAACAAGCAGAAAAAAATAAGGAACAATAGAATTCAATGCACCTACACTCTGCAAAATAAAATGCAAGGGTATAATAATGAAATGATTAATATAACCATACTAGAATCCCTTATTTGTAATATTCTCGACCGATGGCCTCAAAAATCACAAAACATGCACACTAACATACTTCATTGATCTATACGCACGTAAGAATTGGCAACTTCAATAATTATGAGGTTCTCTAGGCACATTTAACATCTAACCTAATCACATTCGATGATCCCTAGCCAAATAACAAACATAGCACGAAAAACTCAAATACAAAGATAACTTCCAGAAGGCATATACTCACATCCTCGTTGGAGTTATCGGTCACAGACAACGAATTCATCTGCACCTGAACTTTGGGTTTGCGTGACAGCCGCAGTGGACGCCTTTCCTACCAATCTCGCCTTGAGTTTAGCAATCTTTGAGGACTGGTCTGACTGGTTTGAAGAATTGGACGAGAAATGCAAAATCATCAAGAATTGAATTGAAGTGAACTCCCAACCAATTTAGTTTTGTAAAAAAAAAAAAAAAAAGGAAAATCAGCTGACACTCTGTTCTGTAATTCATCAACACCAACATTAAATAATAAAAAGGACATAATAAACTTTAAGAGGCTTCACTAGGGTTTGTTTATTTTTCCGCATACCCTTTAATCGAATTCCACAGATGCCTTTTTAGCAGAATTAACTCAAGGTTTCAAGAACGAAAAAGTAGTTAAACATTCCCGTAAGACGAAATTTACAGATATGTATCTTGTAAACTGCTGGGGAACAGATGTTAAAAAATACAAAATCAAGCAAAGCAATGGCTATACCGAAAAGCATTGCATGTCAAAAACATAATGAGTGTGATTAAAGACCAAAACACCGGTTCGAAATTTCCAGATATAAGTTTTTTTTTTTTCATTTCTCAACACAGATCCAAAGGGAGCCATAAACAATATCTCGAAGATTTAAAATTAGCCCTACCACAGCTGATTTCAGAAAGAAAACAAGAAAAAATCCCTTATTCAAATATGAATACAATTCCAATTCCTCGTACAACACAAACGCCAAAAAAAAAAAACCTAAATTCCGTTGCAGCTGATTAATCTCAGTAACATAATAGTATCAGGTTCTACAACAAACCAAAATCCTTGCGTGAATAAATATATTCAATCCAACGGCTAGCTCGTTTCAACATAAGAAGAAAAAAAATCGTAAATACATGTAAATTATTATTACGAAACAAACAAATAGAGGTGAAATTAAAGTGAGGTTAATGCGTACCTTTGTTGGAGTTTGAAGTTTGAGCACTGTACTATTATTGTTGCCTAGGGCTTGGCCGCTAAAAGGATGCTCAAATTCTTGTGATTTATGGAAAGGGTGCTGCTTTTCTGTCAAATTACGCCTACACCCCAGATATATTTATATCTTTAATTTCTATATTATATAGGCTGTCAAAAAAATATAAAAGTCAATTATAAATTTAAGGTATATTTATATACCTTGTTTATAAAAGCTTTATATTTAAAAGAATAGATAAATTCAATTCGAAAGTACACAAAATAAAATATTATTACTACTAAGGATATTTTGGTCTTTTAATATAAAATTATAATACAAATTTTTTCATAACTTCCAGCGGCAAGTAGTTGGCCAACTATTTTTTCACGGAGTAATTTGTCAAACTAGCCAATTTATGGAGCTGAATGTGGTTAAGGGAGTCTTTATAGTGATATGTGGTTAGTTTTGTTGGTTGATTGGCATAATTGCTCAACATTCCTTGGCATCGATCTCCAATGGATTGCCTTGACAAGCCAAACATGTTGCATTGAGTGAAAAAAGTTCTAAGCGAGTTAAAACTAGTTCCCAAAGGTAATTGCGTGGATATAGCTTATGCTGAGGTGATAAGAAAATTATTTTCCTACTAGCCTCCAACACCTCCTTGATACCAAGTCTAAAACCACGCTTTTTGGGAATCTATTTGCAGTGTAAATAACGTGTTAGACTTGCTAATGTAAATATGAGCAAGCCCCTCTGATGCTAAAGTCATATATTTTAGTTGGGTCGAACTCGTCAAGTTGGGTCAAATAAGTAGAGAAGAGTACTATAAAGGACACACATCTTCCAAACGTTACAGATGTTTATGGATTTCTTCAAAATTCATACTTATAGTAAGTGTTTATATATATATATATATATAGTTGTATATAATATATATAATAAGAATATTAAACAAACAAATTTAAATTATATGAAATAATATATATAATAAGAATATTAAACAAACAAATTTAAATTATATGAAATATGGTAGTGGCGTCAATATGCACCACAATTTTTTATTAATTTGGAATCAAAAATAGCTAATGAAAACTGTAATTTATAAATAAAGTGGTAATCAATTGTCCCGTTCATTTCATATATTATTTCAAATGTTTTCGTATTTGTATTCAAATTAATGGCTTGGAATACGGTAGTTCGCGGGTTTTTGGCCACTTTGGTCCTTTAAAGATACACCTTGGCAAACTTAGTCATTTAAAGATGCACTGCTCAATTTCAGTCCTTTAAAGATACAATGTGCTCAATTTGAGTCCTTTGTCAAAATTGTGCCCAATTTCCACCGGATATCGACACGTGCGCTGCACGTGACGGACGGATGTTATGTTTCTTGACCCGCTCTCAAATTTGGGTCCAATTTTTGACCCGATTTGACTTTAGTTATTTAAATAAAAAAAAACACATAAAAATACCCCCACCCACGGCCCACCACACCTTATAACACTAACCCCAAAAATCAAACCTTATGTGGTTTGATTTTTGGGGTTAGTGTTATAAGGTGTGGTGGGCCGTGGGTGGGGGCATTTTTATGTGGTTATTATTATTATTATTATTATTATTTAAATAACTAAAGTCAAATCGGGTCAAAAATTGGACCCAAATTTGAGAGCGGGTTAGGAAACAGAACATTCGTCCGTCACGTGCAGCGCACGTATCGATTTTCGGTAGAAATTGGGCTCAATTTTGACAAATGACTCAAATTGAGCACATTGTATCTTTAAAGGACTGAAATTGAGCAATGCATCTTTAAAGGCCCAAGTTTGCCAATGTGTATCTTTAAAGGACCAAAGTTGCCAAAAACCCGTAGTTCGCAATTGAAAAACCGTTTGCAAGTAGCTCGAGTGCACATAATCGCATGTAGCATGGACTTTTTCCTTCCACGTAGACTAGCAAGCCATTTTTCTCTCGCATGTCTCTGTCAAGTGGGTTTTCGCTCGCTAGTGAAACAAAAGCCGCCAATCATTAAATTGCTTTTTGATTGTGCTTTCCACCTTTCACTAGCACATTTTCGTTAGTTACTACACCAGCTTTGACGCGAACATCTATTAAAGTATGTGATCGTATTTTCTTTAGCTATTATTGCACCAACAAGCGAATTGCAGGCATTTAGCTAGTGATTTCACGGTTTCTAAATTGCTACATTTTTGTAGTCAACATTTTTACACAAAACTAAAAAGGCCTCCAAAACAGCAAACTCAAATATTCTCTAGGATTAGTATTTCATTCCACAAAAGAAAATGCAAATGTGATTGTTTGATGGCAGTGTTTCAAACTTGTCATCACACACTACGTACAATCTGAGCATTCTGATCATCGTTTGATGGCAATTTTTCAAAAAGTGGGGGTGGTCGAGGGTGCAACGTAACGATCGACAAACGTACACTACAAGAATTGGGCCTCAATTGAGACCGCAATGCGGTTGCTAAGTTTCTGAGGCTGCTACACAATTGGAACCGCAACGCGGTCTCAATTGATCATTTGGACCAATTGGGACCGCGTCACGGTTCCAATTGTCTTCAGTGGCTCAATTGGGACCGCGATGCAGTTCTAATTGTCTAAATTTAAAATTGGGCTCTAATTTAGAGCCCAATTTTAACGAAAAGATTGGGCTCAAATTAAGAGCCCAATCTGATTAACATTCTGCAACCGCGATACAAACACTGCTGCAAATCGCGATTTCCCCCCAAATTGCGATTTGCAACAAACCCTAGCCGATTCGCCACCGATTCTCCGCCGATTTCTGTTGCCCATTTTAGCAACCGCATCCCCGTCCCTCTTCCCCTCTCACACCTATCTTCTTCACCATTTCACCACCACCGCGTCATCACCGCCGCTTCGTCGTTACCTCCTACCACCACCGCCTCCGCGTTTCATCACCACCACCTCGGTTCATCACCACCACCTCGTTTCAACACCACCACCGCACGCGCCACCACCCCTTTTCACCACCACCGCGTCGCTCTGTCGCTGCCGCTCTGTCACCTCGTTGTAAGTGTTTAGTAATTTTTTTCTAATTAATTTTGAGATTAATTGTTTAGTTTAATTAATTAATTAATTAGTTTAGTGTTAATTAATTTAGTATAATTTAGCTAAATTGATTAATTAGATTGATGTTAATTAGTTTAGTATAAATTAATTTGATGTTAATTAGTTTAGTATAAATTAGATTGAATAATTAGCTAAATTGATTAATTAGTTTAAATTGTTTAGATTAGTTTTGGTTTAATTTTGATGTTAAAGTGTTAGTTTAGTATAATTAGATTAATGTTAATTAGTTTAAATTGATTAGTTTGAGATTAATTAGCTAAATTGATTAATTAGACATAATGTTAATATTAGGAATCTCTACTCTTATGCTTTTAGGAAACCTCATTGTTCTAACTTAGAAATTCCTCCTTAGTTTCGTATTACATCATGTCAGACGCTCCTCCGCGCCGGCCACGTACGTCTCATAGTGGCCCTCCTACATGAGGAGGTCGTGGTCGAGGTAAAGGATATGGAGATCCTAGCGTTGTTGGTGAGGGTGGGGTTCAGGGTCGTGGTACACCTGAGAGTAGTGGTCGAGGCAGTTGTAGACCGATCGTACGTATAGTCCACTCGAGTCGTGGTCCATCGACTAGCGTTCCAGCCGAGGCACCACTTTCGCCACGATCTCGTGGGTCCGGTGAGAGATCTACACCGTTGTCTCATGCCCTACTGCGCCGGTTTTCATATGACGACCAGTCCCCTACTGCAACTGAGTCGCACTCGACACCCCGTACATCTGGATCTGGTGTTAGACCACGGTCATCAGAGTCCACAGGTGCCCATCGACCATGATAATCAGAGTCGACTAGAGCCCATCGACCGTCACCTGCCCATTCGAGTAGAGCTCAGAGGACACCACCCACCGGAGGTGGACCTAGCCAGCCGCCGTCTGCCGAGTCTAGCGGAGCTCGGAGGACACCAGCCACCGGAACTGGACCTAGACAGAGATCGATCAGAGTGGTTCGACAGCCATCTGCCGAGTCTAGCGGAGTTCGGAGGACACCAGACACGGAAGCTGGACCTAGCCAATCTCCGATAGGATCTCCAGCCACAGACACGCAGCGTCGACCAGGCAGGGGACCGTCTAGTGGTCTTACAGCACCACGACCCCCTCGCGGAGAGGGAGCGCATAGTATTGAGCCACAGAGTTATTGTCGCACCACCTAGTTGCAGGGTAGCGAAGACGATCAGTTGCTTGATCAAACAGTTTATGATGGAGTTTTGGCCTACGTACTTGGCGATGCCGGTTACTGTACGATAGGGGATGTGGACTAGATTTACGGTGAGAATACGAATAATTTTATATAAATTAGTGCATTACTAAATAAATGATGAAAATACGAATAATCTTAAAATTATAATTATATTATAGAACATCTATGGGGTCCGTTACTCGGAGATGGCAGACGTGCAGAAGGCCTTCGTTACAAAGGCGAAGGGGCTACCGACTGATGCTGATCTGACAGAGTTCCGTATGCCCTACAGGAGGGACGAAGACTACACTCCAGAGGTGGTCAGGAAGCTCGCAAGGGAGAACCAGGAGATGAGGACGTCCCAGGATCTGAGAGTTGACATACTCCTAGACATCGTTCAGGGCCTCCAGAAAGATGTGGCTCAGAGTACAGGTCGGCCCGTGCGCGAGCTTCCATCGAAGATATTCATGGGCTCAGCTATTAAGACCGGATCGGGGTTCAGGATTCCGAAGGCGCCACGTCCAGCACGAGATCCATTTGCTCCCAGTTCTTCCACTGTGCCAGAGTATCTTATTAACAGCGATGACGAGGATGAGGATGCCGACTTGATGGCCGTTGTCGATTTAGGTGTTGACGATGAGGGGGAAGGGGATGGAGAAGACGGAGAGGAAGGAGACTTCGGAGAGGATGCAGTGGGGGCAGAGGACGCTGATCCCTTAGCCACTTTGGATAATACTTATTATGTGGGGATCTGGTGATGATGGGGTTGAATATCCGGATAGTGCGGAGGAGTAGACCAGAGTTTATGATGGACTTTTATTATTGTTGTACTTTTATTAAATATGTATTTTTTTTATTATGTTTATGTCTTAATACTACTAATTTTTGTATATTTGCTCGGTCTTAATGATGGTAATTTTTGTATATTTTAGATTGTATTTTTGTATATTTTATTGATTGTAACAGTAGTTGCACATCGAAAAGATGACTTCCAGCGTTGGTGCAACTATTGTGGTTGAGGAAGGTTGCCACCCTATAGCAAAAGTGTTTAGCAATTGTGATAGGATTCTTCAAAAATGTCTGATTTATATAGGCAAAAATTGGCATTCTGCAAGCGCATTGCGGTTCCAGAAACCAACGACCAGAAGTTTTTGCAAGAAAGAGTGAAGATTGGAATGAATGTTTGAAGAGGAGGGAAATGCCTTTATATAGGCAAAAAATAGTTTTTTGCAACCGCAACGCGGTCCCAGAAACCAACGACCAACTGTTTTTATAACCGCAATACGGTTGCAGAAACAAGTAGACATTACAATTAGCAACCGCAAGGCGGTTGCATAAATAAGTAGCCGTTAGTTTCTGGAACCGCGATGCGGTTGCAGAATTCCTACCGTTACTATTGGCAACCGCGGAGCGGTTGCAAAAACTAGAATTTGTAACCGCATTGCGGTTACTAATAATATTCATACATCAAAGTGATGTGTGTTCGATGATTTGAGGTACCACGTTAATAGTTTAGTTGATAACTACCCTAATAATAGTAAAAACAACCATAGTTTCATTGTTATGTGCAAATAAGGGCATTTTATATATGTCGGTCAAGCCGGTAAGAAGATTCTCTCGAGTTCGAACGAAAACGATCAATATATATATATATATATATATATATATATATATATCATGCCTAGATTAACGTAATGTGTAAGATGATATATTAATTAAATCGATTAATGACATATATACTTTAATTTGTGAAGCAAATTTTAATAACAAAGCAACAAGGTGTGTATGATGGGAGTAGTTGATATATATAACATACAACAAGTTCAACCCTAATGACTCGAACGATCATTTCACTTCTAATCTACTCTTACATAGGTCAATTACTTGTTTTGTAACCATTTATTAGTTCATTTCACATGCATTGTTAATGTATATTGCTAAAAATCACAAACGCAATGAGATAGATCCATAAAATAACGATTTTGAAGTATGAATATTATTTGAGACCGCAACGCGGTCTCAAATAACCTCTATTGCAACCGCGACGCGGTCCCAAATAAGACCAATTGAGACCGCAACGCGGTCCCAAATAATATTCATAGTATTAAGGATCGCGTTGCGATCCGTAATAATATTCATAAATAATATGTATTTGTAATTATCAAACTTTTAGAGACCGCTCCGCGGTTGCAGTTACCTCAAAAAAATCAAAATTCGGGCGGGCAATGGGGAGAAATTCAAATTTTCGCGAAAATTCAAAATTTCACCCCATTTTCTATATATACCCACCACTATCCTTTCATTTTTTTCAAAACTATCACCAACATAACTCTTCCCTCACCCAAACATCACAAAAAACACTCTTCTATTCTTTTTTTTTTTAAATAAAAAAAAAGTAACACCAAATACTACTATTATTTTCTTTTCCAAATCAAAAAGTCTTATCTCTTCTTCTTAATTTCTCTTCTTCTTTTTTCCATTTCATTTCTTTTTTTTATATTTCATTAGTTTTTTTTTGTTCATCTTTATTACATTTCTTTATATATTAATCTTTCATTTCATTATTTAATTTATTTGTTCTTTTATATTGTTTTGTTGGCATTATTCATATGTAATTTATTTATTCTTTTGTATTGTTTTATACTGTTATTTATCTATTTTCTACTAAAAAAAACAATAATATTCCAGTAATTTACTAGAATATTATTGGTTTTTTTTTTATTTCGTTCGCAGAGTATCTACAACCGCGACGCGGTTGCAGTTAATATTCATACTATTTGGGACTGCGCCGCGGTTCCAGAGTTTGAATAATAACTGCAACCGCGTCGCCGTTTCAATAGGCCTTTCGAGCATCAGAGACCGCGACGCGGTTGCAGTTTGTTTTCAACATTCTAGAACCGCGACGCGATCTCAGATGTTCTTCAGATATCTGGGACCGCATTGCGGTTCCAGATACTCGACGAATTATTGAGACCGCGTTGAGGGTTCCTATTTGTATCTGCAACCGCGTTGCGGTCCCAGAATAATTGAGTCGCAATTGCTCTCTTCTGGGACCGCATCGCGGTCTCTGATGAGAAGCGACCGAGCTCAATTGGGACCGCGTAATTGGAACCGCGATGCGGTTGCAGTAAGCCTTGTGCAACCGCATTTTGATTATCTACAACTGCATATGCGGTTGCAGATGAGGCATTTTTTTTGTAGTGGTAACCCTATAGGCTAACTGATCGACTTGATAGTAGCTTTGTTATAATATATTATATAGTTGCGGTTGCGACACCCATGCATGCTCGGGGGGTCGGGGCTGCTGTTAAGTGTATCTACAGCCAATGCCCCATGTTCACACGTGGCAAATTCCCATTAGTTCAATTGGTTCATTTTTTTTCTTTGCTAAGTTAAAATGTTAAATGCTTAAAATTTGTTGAAACTCCCTGCGTCATTTCTTCTTCATGCAAAGAACTGTATTTCACTTTTTCTGTACTTATGCAAGTGCTTAGTTAAGATTTAAAACTTTCATTTGCATAGATTTATTTTATAATTTATTTAATTTATAATATAATAAATATCATATTAGTAGTTATAAATAACAAAGCACTTACTGTATAATATGTGGTGTCAATGGTAACATGGACTAAGGTCACTCACTTCTTTTCTTTTCTTTTTTAACGAAGAGTACCGAAATGGTATATATTTTGTTCTACTGAAATATTTCGCACATGTATTTTTTTTCCAGATAATTAAACCTTTTATGAAATTTTAAACACGTGAAAAGATCTCGAAATATTATGAAAAATCTTAATATTTAATAAATCAAAACATACGTCCAAAGCGGAACTTTATCTATGAATGACAATAATTAACAATCTGAACCATGTTTTGGGTTTAATAATTAAGGACGGTTTAAAGGCCATTGATGCGTTGGCGGAGTGAATATGAAATAAGCAAATTGTAATTAATAATATGTTGTACGCAACGACCATAATTAATCAAAAACATTAGAACCATGATTAAATTAGTAATTCACGATGATACTTAAAACTTAAAAGTTCATTTATGAACACACGATTAGGAATATTGATCTTTTATGAAATTAATTATTAGTGTTTCTAGAAAAAAAAGCTAAAAAAGAATTGGAAACAAAATTAATTACATAAATTAATTATTTTACGATATATTTATCCATAAAAAATTATCGATAATATTTGCTATGTATTTGTGTACACCATCATGGGCGTATATTTATCTTTTAATTTTTATTCCACTACTAATTTGATATTTATTATTATATTATAAAGGAAATAAGTTGTAAGCTTGAAATTTAAAAAAATGAGTAACTTTTAAGTTTTAACTTAGCAGTGCATAATTAGAGGGGGGGGGGGGGGGGGGGGGGGGGGCTACTTTTTGCAGAAAGTAAAACGCACTTTCAAAACAATTAACTTAAGAAGAAAGAGGATAAGAATCTTCATGTGTGAACAGGGACCCTTGGCTGCATGTACCTTTAACTGCAGCCCGGACCTCCCCGTAAATTAATTAAGCGGCACAATCTGTATCGTTGTCAAAGGCCAATCAACCTTTGTTTCTGCATTTATATATTTCGATATGGACAAATGTTTGGTAGTTCAATTCGCTAGCCATGCCAGAAACTCGAAGCATCATGAAGAAAATGTGACTCTTTCTTTCTTTTCTTTTTTTTTTGTTAAAGAGGAAAATGTGATTTAGTTTTCCATTATTAACGGGGATTAATTAATTTCTTATAGTAGTGGTTCTCACTTTCTTTAAAGAAGAAGTCATTTTTTAAAGTTATCTTATGCTTTTGGTAAATCTTTGTCCCCTTTCACACAACGTACGTACGTGGCCATATCCAAAAACTCATGATTTAACGTTTAACTACAAAACTAAGTTATATATCAATCCAGAAAATCTGTAATTTTGTGAAAAATCAGGGCTAATTTTGCAGATGACACCCTATAAAAACGTCGAAGAACTTCACGTGAAGTCACCCCAACAAAACTAACAAATTTCAGTAACATGTACAACAAAAACAAAACAATGATGAGTTTCTCGTTGCCACTCATTTTCTTGCTTGCAACTTATTGCCATGCAGATTTCACTCATGAGAACCCAATCCACCTCCTCCGCGGCCTCGAGTTCGACTGCCTGAGCTGGCGTCTCGGGGTGGAGACAAACAACCTCCGCGAGTGGAGCCTCGTGCCCGAGTCGTGCAAGAACTACGTCGGGAACTACATGAGCGGAGAGCAGCACCAGTATCGACTCGATTGTGAGGTGGTGGCCGACGCCGCCATCGAGTATGCCAAGAGCATTGCACCACCAGCCGATAATGGAAAAGCTCTTTGGGTGTTTGATATTGACGAAACAACACTTTCTAATCTCCCTTATTATGCTGGCGACGATGTACAATTCGGGTACATGCAGTACTATAAATCAAATATAGTCTTTAGTATATATATATATATATATCTTTTAGGATATTTCCTTGTATTCCTAATTATATTAATCGCTAACTAAAAAATAATAATTTAACGTAACAGAGCGAAGAAATACGACCGCACCAAATTCCAGGCGTGGGTAAAAGAAGGAAAGTCGCCGGCTGTGCCCGCCGTGTTGCGGCTGTACGAAAAAGTGCTGAAATTAAACTTCAAGACTGCCATCTTAAGTGGATCATCCGAGACACTTAGAGAAACAAGGGAAGCTAATCTAATCAAGGAAGGTTACACCAACTGGGAGAAGCTTATATTCAAGTAAAAATAATCAATATTAAGTAATTTAAATATTTGATACTTAAAGCTAAGCTAATTAACGTTATATATATGTGTGTGTGATTTGAATGAAGGAAAGAATCTGAACGGGGGACCTCATCGGTTATTTTTAAATCAAACAAAAGAACCGAGCTTGTGAACGAAGGGTACAAAATTGTGGGAAATGTTGGAGATCAGTGGAGTGATTTACTTGGGCCAAATGCTGGGAACCGTACCTTCAAAGTGCCGAATCCCATGTACTACGTGGGCTAATGATTATATATATATATATATAACTTGTCCTTGATTGAGATGCAATTTCAGATTTTCATGGTTCAAGTTTGTTCTCTCTCTCTATATATATATATATGTAATAATGGCTTGCTGACAGCCTTTATAATTTGCTGGCTTTTGTTCCATGATTATTGTTAGTTGACCAGATTTATGCAATCTCGCCTAAATCAACATTTTTAAGTTAAGTCTATTTTGAGTAAGTATTTTAATATTAGTTAGTTTAGAGTTAGTTTTATTTCTAAATAAGGAAACCCGAGCTAATATATAAAGATCTAATCTGTAACAGTTGCAATTCATATCAATGGCGATTTCTTAATGTACAACAATGGCAAAATCATTCGATCAACTTCAATAAATTTCGGTTTAATTCTTTTCTCTCGATCTTGCATTCATTTCGATTTCTCATTTCAGTTGTTGTCGATTTGCAATGCGATCATGAATCATGAGATTCAACAATAACTTTGTGAGAAATATAAGTACGTACTTATACTAGCAGACTTTTTTTTCCAAATAAATCTTGAAATATATATACACAGTTTGGTAGAAAACTGCTACGATATCATTGGCCATCGATATATTATTGTATATAAAGTTATCATCAAATATAATATCACTAGTTTTTTTCCACTTTAATTTTTTTGCTCAAGAACAAAAAGCTGGAGCAAAGAAATAAAATAAAATAACAACCCTTGTGCGCAGGATCTTGTTGGATTAAATACTTTACGATAAATATTATATCATCAATCCAAGACCGCTACATGTTAAACCATAAAGAAATTCATAAGCAATAAATCGAGAAGCGTACCTTGATCCATACAGATAAGCTTTTATGCGAGAACGATTGAGGCTTCGGTCTTCCACAGACTAATCTATCTCTCTTTACGGGTTTCTCTCTATTGATGGGAATGGAGGAAAAGAGTAGTCATTAAATTAGCCTTGGGGACCAAGACTCTATAACCTTATATAGTATTCTAACTAGAGCCCCATAAACCTTTGTTAGAGTACAACAGAGAATTACACATTACAAAGCCCACACATATTAAGATACTAATTGGACTCTTTAATTAGATCACTTAATTAGTCCAATATAATCAATTAGTCTTTTATATAATTGTCTTAATTTGTAAAGCCCATATATTAGATTATTAAATAAATCTAACAATCTCTCACTTGGGCTACAAATCTAATCCAAATGACAATTACATCTGATAACCTTAGGTGTACACAAACTTTGCTAATCGCCGAAGTATCTTCCTTAAACAATCTTATCCATCTCATATACCAACATGGAACCAAAACGGCCTTTTTTACATTAATCGTAACTCGACCCTCAATGATCACGCATACCAAATATACTCAAATGACATAGATCATGTATGGATGTGTAACATGGAAATTACATGCAATGTGATCTTAATCATGCCTATTTCCAGTTGGTCCTAAATTCCTTAATGAGATCAAACCTTAGTCTCTCAAACCTTATGTCAAACCACAGTGAAAGATAAACAAATAAAATATATTCAGAGCTAAAATAAGAAGAACATCAACATTTTTTGCAGAAAACTGAACATACATAAACCAATGTATCGTGTCAATAAATGAGCCAAACACATGAAACAAACTCCCACTAAAACTGCATATCATAAAATAAGACCACCCTCGTATAAGCAGTATGCTCATGAAAGACCTTGAGTGTCAAACCTTTATAAGTGGGTGAGCTAGCATTAAGTTTGTTTTATATGCTCATTAAACACTAGCTAACCTGAAAGAACCTATAAGTGTCTGCTGAACACCTTCCTAGAATATAGATTCATTTGATAGCATATACAAATAACAAGAATTGGATCATTTGGCAACCCCATATTGTAGTCAAAATACCAAATGATCTCCTAATTTTCTGACTTACAATTGATGAGCATGTAATCTTTTATCCTATTAAGTACCTTATTACCCATTTGGCTGCAATCCAACGATCCATACAGGTTCACTTAAGTAATTACCCAACATATCAATTATGTATGCTAGATCTAGATGCATACAAGCTTGAGCATACAAAAGGTTCAGTTTTCAAAGCAAAATGAATCTTTTGCATCTCTTTTATTTAGAAAAGTATGTCATTAACTCCCACCGAAATAATGATATACACAAGTATCAAGTGTATTAAGCTTAAAATTGCACAAGGCAATGACTTTATGATACTCGTGATACCACTGACAGGAATACTTATTTGTATCACATACGTGACACTTTCTCTTGAGGTTGTTGTGTTTGCTCTTTTGAAGCAAGCTTTTAACATTGGGAAGGGATTTCCATAGATGAGTCCTCATTGTTATCTTGCAAAGACAACACTATCTCCCCCCTCAAATACAACATCCTCAAGATATCTCAGATTTCCTGTCTTAAAGAAGGACTCAGATTCTAAATCACAGAGTATGTATACTACAGACTTTTAGTGCCTCTTGATTTTATTTGCATGGTTTCATTAGTTGAAGCAATTGTTTTAGCATACATAGTTTATCAACCAGGGTACTAGTAGCAACCAAAATAGAATTAAGTAAAAGACTAAATTTATTATTTCAAAATGAACAAGAATTACCAAATTTGTCCAAAAGAAATAAAACCATACCCGTCTAAATGACAAAACTACACAAGTCTTTCTTAATTCAACTAAATGACTAGTCTCAAAAGATATTCTAAGAATGTCAATGTCTTCAATTGAAAACGGTTTTGTCATCGCCCCATATAGATGATTCTTTCAGCATCACTTGACGATTGACTCTGAATGCAACCCTTTCTTTGCACACCATAAAACGTATTTGGCATATTTGGAACAATCCTTCTTCACATGCCCAAGTGTCTCGCAAAAGAAACAAACAAGTTCTTTATCTTGAGTCTTGGCTTATGAAGTTCCCACTGTAGTAACCTTATTTTCAGTCCTCTTTTGCTTAATGCTCTTGGAGGTAATTGTAACTCGAGCACCTTTAGTCTTTTCACGCTTCAATCTATCCTCTTCTTGCATAGAATTTAAAATGAGCTCATTAAGAGTCCATTTATCCTTATGAGTATTATAGGTAACTATAAACTGACCATAGTGTGAAGGAAGAGGTATTAGTGCCAAATGCACAAGCAAGTCATCAGATAGATCAAGCTGTAATGCCTTAAGTTTTGAAGCAATGCTAAACATCTCTAGAATGTGCTCTCTGATGTTTCCTTCACTTTTATACCTCATTTGGACAAGGTTAGCTAAAAGCTTTCTTGTCTCAGCCTTTTCGTTCTTTTCAAAATGATTTTCGATTTCTTGAAAGAAACCTTTCACAAATACCTCGTCGGACATACCGTCCCTGAATGCCTCTGGAATGTTGCGCTTTAGTATCATCAGACTTAGACGATTAGAATGTTCCCACTTCTCAAAGTTCACTTTCTCCTCAATGGAACTTGTCTCCGTAAGAAAAGTCGTTCTTTCTTTAACGCATAGTCCAAATCCATGCAGCCGAGAACTGACTGAATGCACTCTTTCCAGCTCTTAAAGTTTGTGCCATTAAGCACCAGAATTGAGTTAATGTTGGCAATAATATTGACAGCAGAAGTAGTAACTAACAAAAAACAACAGATTACATAAGCTCACTTAATAAAAAAATCATGTCATAACATGCAAAGTTTACTAAAATAATCATGTAAGACATAAGTTTCAATCAACCAAAGTGTGGTGGGCCCATTGAAACAAGATACCTAGCACATCATTGAGGTTTAGTCGTTGGACGGAAAGCTCAATTTGAAAGTGGTACTCTCCATGCAGAAATCAAATGCTAATAATAAATCTTGTCAAACAACAACCTTCCGTTGGGCCAATATGTTGTCCACATGGAAACCTTATAATTATTACACATCATTCCCGCAAGTGCATCCCTTATTTTGCCAATCAAAGACCTTCCGTAGGGACGATCATCAACCGCATAAACAAGAAACACACATATCCTATTATCTCAAAATAAATAAATCAAAACACAAGAGGCTTCGTTGACAACATTCTGTTTCAACCCATCTATTTCAAAATAAAGGACACAGGGTTTTAAAGCAAGTGCCCAATCCAAGAATTTACCATATTATGACCATATATAAATATAGTCATGCACCATAAACATACCATATAACTTCATACATAAATGAACGAGGTAATTCATATACTAATTAAAGCACGCACTATGACAAAACACCTAATGAACATTATACATGCATCATCATGAAATTTGGTGGATACACCAAATACATTAATTATAAGTTAAAACAAGTCACATGCTTTTATACACGTAAAAAGGCACTTCATACAAGGGAAATATAAATCAACTTTATTTTCATGTAACTCCACAATGATAACACCAATGATTTGAATTATGTGAAGAACTGAAGTTAGGTGAATCCTTATGAGATACCGAACACAATCATAAAATTTTTTCTTTAGACAAAATAACAATTGTAAGTGGTACCCTCAAAACCAAAATAAAAAACATTGATAATAAATTTTCGCCAATAATACATCTTCCGTTGGGCCGATATACTATATGCATGAAAAACCTCAAATATCAGATATTTATTATCTTCATTGATAATATTTGACAACCAAATCCTGCCAATAATCTCACCTCCTCTAGGAAGAAATATTATATGCATGGACTAAACTTAACTCGTCAAATATTCATCAACTAATGTCTGTTATCTGGCCAAAAATTAGCCTTTCTTTGGGCCGATTAATCTTCGCATAGATTTTAGACATTAAACTTAAATCACATAATCACATCAAAGAAGTTAACATCTGGATTAGGCTCTGGAATTATTAAACTTGGGCCTGAAAATTTGGAACTAGACCAGCCTATAAGTCGAATTGGGCTGGCCCAATTAAAATTCAACCTTACACGAAAGTTAACTTAGCCCAAAAAAACCTTAGCCCAGTCCAATCCTACATCTCCTTCCCTTAGTTCGCCACAACCGCGAGTTGACCGAGCTTCATACAACGCCATCGTCGCCATTAAACGAGACCAACACCTCGATTTCAATGGGAATATTGGCGACGAGAGGGGCGAAGCTATCGCTACCAGATGAAGGTGGCGGAGATCGACAGAAGACCAACCACCACCTCGACTAGCCCGTCATCGTCAACCGATGAACGTAAAGGCTCGACGTCCGACACAAACCCGAAACAAGATCAACGTCTCACGGGGCAAAAATTCGCTCTTCTCCTTTAAAATCCGCCCTCCTTGAATGTCGTCGTGCGCTGGATTTCGTCACACATAGCGGCAGAGACGACAACAGCTGTACTTCAGGTTTTTAACAGAGGCTGTTACACCACTTCGCTGTTGAAGAAGAAGATTTTTTTTTTCGGAACACGCATACCTAAATTATCCTTCCAAAAGAAAGAAAGTTTCATTTTCCTTATAAAAAAAAGGAGCTGAACAGGGAAATTTTCCAAACCAAAAGAAAACTTTATGGAATTGTATGATGAAGCTTGATTAGCGATGAAGGTTTCCCAAAAATGACTTGATTTAATGATTCCTCCTTATTCCTTAGTCCTTACTAACATAACCCATTCAAATAAAACCTTGGATAATGATACCTTAATTTTTATAGCCAAGGAAAAGCCGTGAGAACCAAGAAGAACCTTACCAAATAAAATCATTCACATGCATATTGACTTGATCCAAATATATACTAAAGATGATTAATATCAATTAAGCACATGCGTAAACGTGAATGACTTCAACATAAAATTGAATGCTTGTAGAAAAGTATGGACCTGGTCTCTTTTCATAATTATCAATGCATCAACAAATTCTCCTCATAAAACTAATCCAGAATCCTTCAGAAATATGCACGAATTTTGCAAGAAACAAAAAATAAAAATACTTATAGTGAATTGACTTCAGTTTGTAAATAATTACTCTACATCAACCACGAATAATTATTCAGCAATCAGCATCAATAGACTCAATCATCAATTCTGAAAAACTAATATCAACGAGAATACCAAAACTAAATCTCGAAATTCCGATATGATTTAACATCATAGCTCTGATACCACTTGTTGGATTAAATACTTTACGATGAATATTATATCATCAATCCAAGACCGTCACATGTTAAACCATAAATAAATTCATAAGCAATAAATCGAGAAGCGTACCTTGATCCATACAGACAAGCTTTTATGCGAGAACGGTGAGGCCTCGGTCTTCCACAGACTAATCTATCTCTCTTTACGGGTCTCTCTCTATTGATGGGAATGGAGGAAAATAGTACTCATTAAATTAGCCTTGGGGACCAAGACCCTATAACCTTATATAGTATTCTAACTAGAGCCCCATAAACCTTTGTTAGAGTACAACAGGGAATTACATATTACAAAGCCCACACATATTAAGATACTAATTGGACTCTTTAATTAGATCACTTAATTAGTCCAATATAATCAATTAGTCTTTTATATAATTTTCTTAATTTGTAAAGCCTATATATTAGATTATTAAATAAATCTAACAGATCTACCTTCTTTCAGAACCTCGAAAAAATCAATTCGGAATAACAACTTGTTTCTTCAATAATTATGTCGATGCTTTCTCCACTTAGTTCTCTTTAAATTTCTCCTCCGTTGTTCTTTAAACTTTTTGTGGCCCCCAATATATTGATGGGTACGCACTCTGCTATGTGAAGCATTTACTATTATATATCAAAAGAAGTATCGAATTACTGAAAGAGATGAAGAAACGAGTGCGGCTAGGGTTACATAAGAGAGAGAGCGAGATTGTTCTCTCTAATATCTGAGTGATTCGGCAAAAAGTAAAAAATAAAATAAATACAGAAACTATTTATATATAACTAATGTTCTAAAAGCGTGTTTAGTAAAACACGCTTCTTTCTATATTTTAAGACCCCCCTCAAGAGGGGCGTGAATGTCGATGATGCCCATCTTGGACATCATTTTCTGGAAAGGTTGAGGTGCAAGTGATTTTGTAAGAATGTCGACTATCTGATGCTCGTTTGAAATGTGTGCGACCTTTAGGAGACCCTCTTGGACTTTTTGTCGGACGAAGTGACAATCAATTTATATATGTTTCGTCCTTTCGTGATGAACGGGGTTGATCGCTATACAATATGCACTTTTGTTATCTGTGAATAAGAGTGGAGTGCGGGTCTGTTTGATATGAAGATCTGTTAGAAGTTGGTTGAGCCATAGCATTTCGCATGTCGTCGAAGCAACCGCGCGGTATTCGACTTCGGTATAGGA
The DNA here is from genome assembly GCA_948329865.1 of Linaria vulgaris. NCBI lineage: Eukaryota > Viridiplantae > Streptophyta > Magnoliopsida > Lamiales > Plantaginaceae > Linaria > Linaria vulgaris. The sequence continues at coordinate 90,291,640 of OX415253.1, forward strand.
GCGGCTGACCGTTGGTTGCTTTTTCGCTTTCCATGAAATCAGGGACTGTCCGAGATATATGGCGAATCCCTTTATATTGCGGCGTGTGTTCGGACAAGCTGCCCAGTTGCTATCGCAAAATGATTTTAATTGATGTTCAGATTGCGACGGGTAGAACAGTCCTTTCCCTGGAGCAGATTTAATGTACCTTAAAACATGATGAGCATCATATAAGTGATAAGTAGTCGGTTGAGACATGTGTTGAGTCAGACATTGTATACTATAAGATAAATCAGGACGAGTAATAGTAAGGTAAAGTAAACAATCAACTAAACAACGATATTTAGTTGGATCTTTTAGAAGCAGGTGATCATTTTTCTTTAATCTAGTAGAACAATCCATAGAAGTGGATGCGGGTTTGCACCCAATGTACCCTGACTCAGTTAAGATGTCCAGGGCGTATTTTCTTTGGCATATCGAGATGCTTTTACGACTTCTAGCGACTTCTAGTCCTAGGATATATTTTAAGGGACCCAAATCTTTAATTGTGAACTGATCATCAAGATGCTTTTTCAAACTAGTTATTTCATTCATGTCATTTCCTGTTAAAATAATATCGTCAACGTATACACATAAAGCAGTGAAGGAATTATCACACATTCTTACAAATAAAGAGCAATCAGACACTGTTTGATTGTAACCATAAGCTTTGAGGCAGGCGGTCAATTTATTAAACCACTGTCTCGACGCCTGTTTAAGACCATATAGACTCTTTTTCAGCAAACACACCCGGTTATCCGATGGAGAACAATAACCGGGCGGGGGTTTCATGTAAATAGTTTCATCTAAGTCGCCATGCAAAAATGCGTTATTTACGTCTAGTTGATGTAAAAACCAGTTATTAGAAGCAGCAACATCAAGCAATACACGCACAATAGTCAATTTAGCAACATGTGAGAAAGTATCAAAGTAGTCTAGACCCTCTTCTTGTGTATACCGTTTGGCAACTAAATGAGCCTTATACCTTTCTATGGACGCATCAGCTTTATATTTTATTTTATAGACCCACTTACACCCAATACAGTTGTGATTAGCAGGTAAATCAGTCAATATCCAAGTGTTAGTCTTTTTAAGAGCATCTAATTCATTTTTCATAGCAATTTGCCAATCAACAAACTTATTAGCTTGACTAAAAGACTTAGGTTCAATGTTTTGAGAAATAGCAACAGTAAAGGCTTTATGATTAGATCCAAGTTGGGAAAGAGAAAGATGAGCCTCAATAGGGTATTTTGTTTTGAAAACAGAAGTGCTTAAGTTGGCCTTATGCAGGGAATTAGGTAGTTAACATCATAAATTTGCAAATAAGCTGGAGCATGAGTTTGTCTACTGGATTTCCTAACAGGTACAGTAGATTGCACAGAAGGAACAGATAAATCATTTAAAGGAGCAAATAAAGGAGTAGGTATAGCAGGTATTGAAGCAGGCAAATCAGAATGTGTAATATTAACCAATTGGTCATTAACATTAGTAGGACTATGTAAAAGAGGAGTTGGGAAGGAATTGCAAACAGAGGTGGTGTCCTGGTCACTGTAAGATATTGAGTTGTCTATGTCCAGTTGTGCATCCAAGGGTGGAGTGCGGACTTGGGAATGAGCATCACTAGCATCTTCAATCTCCTGAATCTGATCTGCTGGAGGATTATGAACAGGTGCAACAGCTAAGGAGTCCTGCAATAAAATAAAAGGATCTGTGCACAAAGGTGTATTCTCTTTTGGAGAATCACAGGGGGTTAGTACAGAGGCAGATTTAAAAGGGAACTCAGTCTCATAGAATACCACATTCCTGGAGATCAATTTTTTTTAGAATCCAGATTTAATAAAAGGTAACCCTTAGTACCCTAAGGATAACCCATTAAAACACATTTTTGGGCTCTTGGGTCAAATTTGTTTCTATGAGCAAGTAAAGTAGATGCATAACACAAAGAGCCAAATACCTTAAGCAGTGAATAATCAGAGGGCTTTTGATAGAGCATTTCATATGGAGTTTTGTTATGCAACACAGAAGAAGGTAATCTATTGATGATAAATGCAGCAGTTGAAATGCAATATGTCCAATATTCAATGGGAGTGCCAGATTGAAATCTTAATGATCTAGCCACTTGAAGTAAATGCTGGTGTTTCCTCTCCACCAACCCATTCTGTTGGGGAGTTTCTACACAGCTCTTTTGGTGTATAATACCCAAGTTATTGTAAAAATCTTTCATGATAAACTCAGTCCCATTATCAGACCTCAGGATTTTGATTTTAAAGGAAAACTGATTTTGAACCATCTTATAAAAATTAAGTAAGTGACTCTGAACTTCAGATTTATGAACCATGAAAAATACCCAGGTGCATCTAGTATAATCATCCACAATAGTAAGGAAAAATTTATGACCATGAACAGAGGACACTACAAATGGCCCCCATACATCACAGTGTATGAGATCAAAAGGAGCAGAAGACATAGAAGTGCTAGTAGGAAAAGGTAACTTTTTCTGTTTGGCCATATGGCAAATGTCACAAGAATTGTGAGAATTACAACTAGGAATCTGTAAATAATTTGTGTAAGATAGTTTTTGAGCTGAGGGATGCCCAAGTCTATTGTGCCACCGAGAAGCATCATTGTTTATTTTGAAAATAGAATTGCAGCTGGACTGATTTAAAAACTGATTGATGTCCAGAACATACAAACCATTAAAAACTTTAGCAAACCCAATCCTCATCCTCTTGGCTGTGTCCTGCAGAACACAGGCAGAGGAGAAGAATTGCAGGGAAATATTTGAAGATTTTGTTAATTTTGAAACAGAAATAAGATTGTAAGTGAATGCAGGGACATAAAATGCATCTCTAAGTAAGAAGTTATCAGATAAATGAATGTCATCCATAGAGGTAGCCATAGTTGTGTGATTATTAGGCAAGTGAATAGGGGTTTTAGCAACAACAGAATGATCAAATAAATGAGATTCACATAACATATGATCAGTGGCCTCAGTGTCCAGAATCCACAACCTATTAGTGTTAACAGTCATACCATTATGAGAAGATAGGCACACAGAGGAGAAAGGATTTATACCTGCCATAGAAGTGACTGTGGCAACATAGTGGTTAGGTGCAGACACTTGAGGAGCAGAAGATTCTTGAGCCTTAGTGAATGCCAGGAATTTTTCAAAAAGTGCTTGATTAGAGACATCAGCAGGAGCACTCTTAGTGAAAGAATCTGGCAGAACCACCTCCTCAATAGCAGCAGCAGAGTTAGCTGAGGAGTTGGAGGAAGCAGGAGCCATTCTCTTCCTAGTAGGGCCATCCCACCCAGGTGGATACCCAATAATCTGATAGCACCTGTCCACTGTATGCCCAGTAAACCCACATAAAGTACATTTGAGCTTCTTCTTGTCTCGGGCTGGAGGCTTAGTGAAGCGAGGGTTAGTGTATGAAGTATTGGGATTCTCAGAAGTGGTCTTATGGCGGGTGAACATGGCTAGGGAATCAAAGGATTGGGCAGGGGTGTGAAGGGAACGTTGAACTTCTTCCTGAAGTAACATTGCATAAACCTGGGACAGAGAGGGGAGGGGAGCCAAAAGAAGAATCTGAGAGCGCACAGTAGCGTAGGAATCATTAAGCCCGATCAGGAAGGCCAAGACACAATCAGTCTGTTGAAGCTCAAGCATGTTCTTGTTGACATTACACGTGCATAGACCACATGCACATGCAACCACAGGGTGCTGACTAGCATATTCGTCGCAGAGAGAACGAAAGGCATTATAGAAGGCGGTAACGGACATATTACCTTGAGTGAGAGTGAACAGAGACTTTTGAACCTGAAAAACCCTAGATCCATCGGTGCGGCCATAGCGGATCTTGAGTTCTTGCCAAAGCTCGTAAGCGGACTTGATGTAGAGTAAGGTGTTGCGGATCTCGCCGGTGACGGAGTTGAGGAACCATGAAAGCACCAGATTGTTGGCATGAACCCAACACATGCGCTCAACTGCATCACTTTTAGAAGGCATAGGGAGAGATCTGTCCATAAAGCGGATTTTGTTCTTGATAGTGAGGGCCATCTCAACATCCTGACTCCACGACACATAGTTGTTACCAGAAAACTTATCGCCGACGATCGACACACCGATGAAATCCTGATTTCTGAGAAAGTACACAGACATGGAGTCTTCACATGGGTTTTTCACATTAGAAGTGGTAGAGGAAGAGGTTAACGAAGAATTAGCAGGAGTCGTCATGCTCACAGTAGAGAAATCGAAAGAGGCGAAAAAATTAGGGTTTTAAGAAATCGCAACAAAGGGCAAAAGAGAGTGAAACGAATATCAACAGAATCACGAGAGAAAGGAGAAGAATCAGAGATCTACAACGGAAGACAGAATCGACTAGCGATTGATACCATATCGAATTATTGAAAGATATGAAGAAACGAGTGCGGCTAGGGTTACATAAAAGAGAGAGCGAGATTGTTCTCTCTAATATATGAGTGATTTGGCAAAAAGTAAAAAATAAAATAAATACAGAAACGATTTATATACAACTAATGTTCTAAAAGCGTGTTTAGTAAAACACGTTTCTTTCTATATTCTAAGAGCTACATGCTAGATATTTTATAGTTAATATATAGAATGTTGGCGCAAATAAAAATCTCATATAAAAAATATGGAAGGGTGAAACTAAGTTTAGAAGAATAATAAAACACTTCATATCCCATGAATAGAAAGTACGAGTCTCATATGCAACATATCCAATTTAGGTCTTAACTAGAGTATCTTCCCTAGTCGACACCTTTCACCCTTCATCTTGTGTGAGTGTTCACATTTTACGTGCATATGTAACACAATATGCAGGGCATTAGTAGTGTCTTTGCAATGGACACATAAATGTTGCACGGTTTCATATTTGCTCACATAGTCGAACTAATCACCATGTTTGATCATTTTGGTGGTTGTTTTGCAAAACAAAAAACATAGGATGTTTTCCTAGGTTGTTGTAACAAAATATGATTTTTTAGTGCATACTTGTGCTAAACGCTCAATCTAGTGTGGGTCATGGACGATGAGTTTTCGACGGATATCCTCTTGTAATCCGTTGATAAAATAGCAAATATAGTAGTGTTCTTGAGTCAGTTCTGGTAACAAGACTTGGTAAGATTGTGGAGCTTAAATAACGACAACAAAAAATAGAACACGTGAAAACATGAAGAGAACAAAGGGTCATGGATGATGAGTTTTCGACGAATACCCTCTTGTAATCCGTTGATAAAATAGCCAATATAAGGTTTAGGCTTAAGGGCTAAATGAAAGATTGAAAGTTAGAGAGAAGTAATTTTTTTTTAAAATAAAATAAGAAAGAGCTTAATCATTCAATGTATGTATATGAGGGTCTCTCCCCTCCCCTCAGAATGGTATATGTTCTCCATTTTTAATAAATTACCGTATTCTGAATGTACAATTTATTAGATGAGAAAGTATTTTGAATGTACAATTACCGTATTCTGAATGTAATTAGTTGCATTTTAACAAAACAATGCTTGTATTTGACGGGTCATCAATTACTCCTTAAAATGTTTTAAGTTCTAAGATTATTATGTCAAAAATAATGAATGATTGGACATACCATTGTTTACTAATTGATTTTATCTTTTTTTTTTTTTTTGCGTATTCTTCCAATAAAATGTATCCATATATATATATATATATATATATATTAAGTATTGTTAACAAAAGTTAAATTGCAAACAAAAAATCAGATTCAAATATTAATTATTTCTTACACGTGAGGTAATCCTAGAAATTTATGAAAACTATAGGCCTATGCTAAGTAAAATGCTATAAACTAAAAAGTATGATTGTGGATGTGATTGTTCAACCTTTAAATTACCGAGAACATAAGGGGTAGTATATGCAACTATAAATAAATAATTTGTGATTTCAGTGTAAGTTGGGGGCGGTTGATTCTTTGGTCATCTAACAGCTGAAATACGGCTGTATACGCATGAAATGTGCAAAAATTGATTTCCAATAAATTATTTTTTAAAACAATGTGCAAAGTTGACCTATTCATGAATTAAGTGTTAAGAAATATTAGTCGGCACATTTGTGAGTGTATTGAGTACTACCTATTGGGATACCGTAGATTAAACCCCTAGAAGATGATTTCTATTGGAGGGCGCTAGTTGTAAAGGTTTAATGGCTACTTATTTTATTGATTTATGAATGTTACATAGATACAAGATTTATACAAGAGTAAGATACGTAAAAGAATTAAGGATATAATTCATATCTGAAAGATATAAAGATATGGTAGAATAATCTAATCTATGAAGGAGATTCATTGTGATCGAGTTCCCTAATACGCCTCTTCAAAATTATCATTTCATCGGATAAGGCGATTTTGGAACGAAGTAGATTGAAGTGGGTGCGATGCAAGGCTTTCGTGAGAATATCCGCGAGTTGGTCTTATGTGCTAATGTGAGACACATTAAGGAGTCCTTTGGAGATGACGTCACGCACGAAGTGTATGTCGATAGCGATATGTTTCATACGAGAGTGCATGACAGGGTGCAAGGACAAGTGGGTAGCACCAATGCTGTCGCAGAAAACTGTAGGCGAACGACATGAGATGTGAAGCTAAAAAGGAAGATTCTGAATCCAACGGACCTCAGAAGTCGCTGCTAATGCGCGATATTCAGCCTTGATGGAAGAACGTGCAATGACGCGTTGATTGCGGGAACTCCAAGAGATTGGATTATATTGTCGAGGAAGTGTTAGCGGCGTGTGCGAGTAAACATGAATACATAAACGTAAACATAAACATAAACATGATTATATTTTCAGAATCAGATAACATAAAAAATAAACAATAACATACATTGAATTAGAAAGAAACTACAAGAAAAAATATAAATGGACCTCTCAGCAACTGTATGAATTTCCGTAAAAGAATTGGACGAGTCGAAAGTTAAACCTTCCCTCCTTAAGATCAATTTGCCGGCTATGCTTCACGCCCTCAGATGGCAATGACCTCCTATGGTACAACGTCTGTCACACGAGATAGCAAGTGAAGCGCTATACTACCTCCTCAGTCGAACACTAACAATATTTGCAGAACTCAAAAATGAAGATATGTATGCTGAAAATTGATTTTGTTTTTGGATGATTTTCATTTCTGGCCAGAAACTTTCTTTTATAGGCAAAGAAAAATGTAACCGCCACTCAACAATCAATTGGGGATTTTTTTTTTGTTTTGTTTTGACTGAATTCAAATTGCCCATAATTTAATCAAAAAATCAAATCAGCATTTTGACTCAATAAAAAACCGCCCCAAAATAATAAGAAAATAAATCTAAATATCCAAAATCTGAATATTTTTAATTCGTATTATTAAATAATTAAATAAACAAACTTCTCACTTATTGCATAAAGCCATTCACATTCACACACATACATAATTGGACTAATTTTTTAATTAAATTAACTATTAGGTCTCAATGCCATAATATTTAATTTCTCCAACAAGAAGATGATAAAGGAGTAGTTGACGATCGATCCTTGGGGTTGCCAACCCAATCCGCGTCGGAGTAGGCACGAAGTGTGAGGTGAGAGTCGACGCAACAGTAGATCGTGAGTAATAATGCCTTTAAGATACCGAAGGACCCGTTTGACCCCAACCCAATGTAATTCCATAGGCGATGAGACGAATTGAGCAAGGCAATTCACGACAAATGCAATGTCGGGCCGAGTGAAGGCAAGATACTGTAACTCACCGATGGCTCGACGATAGACATGGGTGTCACAATTCGGGAACGACTCAAGAAACGAGGAGGCGGCGTTGGTAGCCACATGAGTGGACACGAATTTAGATCCATCCATGTGATGTCGACTAAGGATGTCATGAATATACTTTTGTTGCGAGAGAAGAAGACCTTCCTTGCAAGGTAACGCCTCAATGCCGAGAAAGTAAAACAAGGACCTGAGGTCTTTAACGGCAAAAGACAATTGAAGGCTAATGATGAAAGAGGAGATAAGAGTAGAATATGTGCTAGTGAAGATGATATCGTCCACGTAGACCAAGAGAAAGAGAATCGTGGTTGTCCGACGATAGATAAAAAGAGAGCTATCCGAACGAGATTGAGTAAAGTCAAGTTGAACAAGAACATTGCGTAGAACGTGAAACCAAGCGTGGTGCTTGTTTGAGGCCATAGATAGATTTGCGAAGGCCGCATACATGAGTGGGATAAGAGGCGTCAATGAAACCCGGGGGTTGTTAAGTAAAGACGACTTCACTAAGATTGCCATGAAGAAAGGCGTTGCTCACACCCAATTGACAAATGGCCCAAGAGTTCATAACGACAAAGGAGAGAACAAGGCGGATCGTGACTGGTTTGACAACCGGGCTAAAAGTTTCAACATAATCAAGGGCGGGATGTTGGTGAAAGCCTTCAACAATAAGTCGAGCCTAAAACTTGTCTACCATGTCGCAGGGGTTGCGCTTCACTCAAAATACCCATTTGCACCCAATGGCGTTAGAGGCAATATGAGATGGAACTAATTCTCAAATGCCATAACCAAGTAAGGCATTAATCTCGATTGACATAGCCTCGCGCCAATCAGGATCCTTGAGGGCCACGGGGACACTTGTGGGCTCAAGGATAGGAGCAAGTCGATATTTGGTGGCCACATTTATAATCTTGGGTTTGAAGATATTGTTCTTGGATCGAGTGACCATTGGATGCACATTGGTGCGGGACACCGGCGGTTGGAAGTGGCTCGAAAGGTGGTTCAGTGATGGGGATGGTGGAGCCGAATATGCTGCTCCATCGACTAATGGCTGAGAAAGGCGTTGAACAATGGTTATTGGAGACGTAGGGGCAGCCGGTGGAGAGACCGTTGTAGACCTAGGAGTGAGCGAAGGGAATTAGTTCTCACAGAAGCGTACATGCTATGAAATAAATAGGCAGCGAGATGAGGGGTCCCAACACTTGTAGGCACTTTGTGAAGTGGAATAACGGAGAAATGGGCAAGGTTGAGACGGGAAAGACAGTTTCCTTGATTCATAAGGACAGAGCCATGGATAACACAGGTAACCAAAGACTCACAACTTGAGATAGTTGGGGACGGTGCCAAAGAGCTTCTGAAATGGCGTGTAATTAGCTATAGCGGAGCAAGGCATTATGTAATGAGAGAAACTGTTGTCTGGGGCGCAAAAGACCAAAAAATAGAAGGTAGTTTGGCATGATGTGAAACAGTACGTCCAGTTTCAACAATATGGCGATGACGTCTTTCATAAATCCCACTTTATTGTGGCGTGTGAGGTGCCGTAGTTAACCAACTAATTCTATATTTTGCCAGAAAGGGTTTGAGTGCTAAGAATTCCCCACCATTGTCACTATAAAAATTCTTGATTTGTTGAGAAAATTGTTTTCCACCATTGGTTTAAAGTGAACAAAACATCATGTTGTTCCTCTATTTTAATAATTCACAATAATTAAATAAATATACGCGTAAAAAATATAATATTACCTCGAATGTTGATTAAGCATATTAGCAACTAAAAATAAAATGACGATATTACCATAACTGCAATGATTCACGTCGAATGTGAAATATAAACGCTAGACTCAGGCGTGAACTATGTGACTGCTCTCTTTAAGACGTCCGTGCCTCTACTTGATAATTCTCAACATGCAGTTGGGTTAACTCATCACGCGTTGTCTCCAAGTTATAACAGCCCAACAACGCACATTGTATTCTTATTTCTAAATTGTACACTTAGATATAAGATGGAAGCTCGCACAATACTTGCTCTTTTTGCTCACATAATATGCTCATTTACTATTTTGTGTACACCTCATATCTATTCTTATTATTTTTTCTTCAATCTGCTCCAAAAACATATCAAAACAGGTATATCATATATATATAGTTATGAGAAAGTTGCATAACTGGTCACCTAATTAAAAGGTGTAAATGCAATTTTGACAGTGGAGTTATATATCAGTTGAAACTGAAGGTGTAACGATGCAATTACACTAGCCGTTAATAATTCTCAATACTTTGCAACATTAAGTTAGTAATCATCTTATTAACTAAAATGAGTTGTTACGATTCAGCCACACAATCACATTAAAGTTCAATTAGGAAATCAGGAAATATTTGATACTTTATTATTTTATTAAAATATTCTAACACATCATGTACTTGAGACTTGACAACCAAGTGTGTGTAGCATATCCTATTTAAATGGTTCAAACTCCAGGCCCACTTAAATGGCAACCAGGTATGGAGACACTGTGGCAGTGTGGCAGCTCTTCAGGCCTTTAAGTAGTCTGTGACCAAGTATCTAAAGCATATCCTACTGAAATGGCTAATATCTTGCTTTAGTTACCGATTTCACATTTCTGCTACATTCCTTCCCAAAGCCCTAAGGAAAGTGACACAGACAACATGCATAGCCCCCAAGAACAGTTTGGTGGCATCACAGAAGAATTTTACGGGTGGGAAAACTATTGTAAGAATAGTTGTGCCATCTGTTCCTATGTTGTGATGTTGTTGTTTAATAGTTCATTTAACCACCTCTTAGCTAATCCATTTGAAGAAAATGAAATTAACTTTAACTTCGTTGAATCAGATCTGAGTTGAAAGACTTTACAAGTCCCAATAAACTCTTTGAGATGTGTCATCAAGTCTTCAGTAAGTCCTCCCCCGAATTGATTCTGGTCGATCATATAGAATGTAACTGACTTAACAGGAAGATAAAGCAGGGAAAGTGTTTCTGCCAGAACAATGGCTCAGGGAAGGGATTATTAAGGATCTTATAGGCCCTAACGAGTAGACCCTTAAGAAAATATATGGTTTGAATAAATAAGGCTACGTGATCAGTGGGATTGGCCTCGACTGCAGCAAATGGTCACTCCTAATATCCTTCAGATCATGTCCATATTTATTCTCCTAACACTCGTGTAAAGGTCTTGTGGAAACAAACTCAAAATGGCCATTTTACTGTAAAGTCAGCGTGGGACTGCCTTCTTATTGGAAGGCCTGGGTTGCGACCTTACGCGCTGATTTGGGATAAATATATACGACCTACGATTTCTATTTTTTGGTTGCGTTTTATTAGATATTATTGTATATTATTGTTTCCATAGTTATCATATCCTAGAGATATTGTATAGCTTACCTTATCTTGCTCATTGTAATTGTATTTATACATTCTATTGATTAATGAGAAGACACACAGAAAATTATAATCTTACATGGTATCAAGCCTTCCCTTTTTCTCTCCTCTCTCTCCTAAATGACTAACCCTAATGAATCTACCCTAGAGTCGGCCGCTCCTACCCTCTCTTCCGCCTCCACCGCCACCCAACCGCCACCAATGACCACCACTAAGGTCTTTCCGGCCCTCACGGTCACTAATATCAAAAATTTCATCCCCATCTCTCTCAATATTGAAAACGGCCAATACAATTCTTGGTCGGAACTCTTCAAAATTCATGCTCGAGTCTATCAAGTCCTCAATCATATTCTTCCTCCTAAAAGTGGCGTTTCTCCCCCTCTTGCCGACTCTGACGCCGAAATCTGGGACCGTCTAGATGCCATCGTCCTCCAGTGGATCTATGGCACTATATCCAATGATCTTCTTCATACGATCATTGAACCCGATTCTACAGCCATGGGAGCATGGAATCGTTTGGCCGACATCTTTCAGGATAATAACAACTCACAGGCGGTGCACCTCAAACATCAATTTTCGCACACATCCCTCGATGAGTTCCCTAATGTTGGGGCCTACTGTCAGAAACTCAAGATGATCGCAGATCAACTTGCTAACATTGGCACTCTTGTGTCCAACCAACGCTTAGTTCTGCAACTTGTCGCGGGCTTGAACGAGAACTTCAGTGGGGTCGCCACTCTCATCCAACAAAGCGACCCCCTACTCCTTTTCTCTAAGGCTCGGTCGATACTTGGATTTGGAGGAAACCAATATCAATAAACGGGCCTCCAGACAAGCTGACTCCGCCCTCGTTTCACATACTCCGTCGCCCGCTCCGGACAGCCCAACCACCGCCCCTCAACCGCAACGGTCAGCCACTCCTCGCGGGCGCGGCTACGCGGGCCGCGGACGCAGTTTGCCCCATCGCGGGCGTGGCGGCCGTGGTCTAGGGAACGGTCCGCCCCCTTGGGCCTGGCCCAACCCGTGGGCGGCCTACGGTCCGCCGCAGCAGTGGGCCACCCCACCATCACCATATCCCACAGCCCAGTGGAACTCGCGGCCCCCTCCTCCACCCGTGGTTCGTCAGCAAGGGCTTCTTGGCCCACGGCCCAATCATGCCTACCATGCCGCCACCTCCAACGCTGACTATGCTCCGACCACTCTTGACACCGCTTTCAGCACAATGTCTCTAAATCCACCCGATGAGCAATGGTACATGGATTCGGGGGCATCTTCACATATGACGGTGAATAACGGTACTCTTACGTCCTATTTTGATTTGAGCAACTCTAATGGTATTACTATAGGTAATGAAATTCTATTCCTGTTGTTGGTACGGGTAACGCGTCCCTTCCCTCACCTTTTTCTCCCTTATCTTTATCTAATGTTCTACATGCACCTAAACTTGTCAAAAACCTTATCTCTGTTCGTTGATTTACTATTGATAATTCTGTGTCTATTAAGTTTGATCCTTGGGGTTTTTCTGTGAAGGATCTCCGGACGCGCAAACACCTTATGAGATGCAATAGTTTCGGCGACCTCTATCCACTCTCACCGTCGCCCACCTCTTCCCGCCCCTCCTCTTTTACCGCCTTCTTTGCCGACCATTGGCACGCTCGTCTCGGCCATCCCGGCCCCGCCGTCCTTGCCTCTCTCCGTCAAGCCAATCACATCTCATGCTCCTCGGCACCGTCTTTTTTTTGTCCATCATGTCCATTAGGAAAGCATGTTAGGTTACCTTTTTTGTCATCTACTTCTCGTACTTTACTTCAGTTTGACATTGTTCAGAGTGACCTTTGGCTTTCACCCGTTTTGGGATCTTCGGGTCATCGTTATTATGTCTTGTTTTTGGATGATTTTTCTAATTATTTATGGACTTTTCCCATTGCTAATAAGTCACAAGTTTTTTCTACATTTTTAGCTTTTCGCGCCCTTATAAAAACTCAATTTGAACGCGAAATTAAAAGCTTTCAATGTGATAATGGAAAAGAATATAATAATGCTCTTTTTCATCAATTTTGTGCTAAAAATAGGATGACTTTTCGCTTTTCTTGCCCTTATACATCTTCTCAAAATGGAAAGTCCGAAAGAAAAATTCGCACCATAAATAATATAATCCGTACCCTCCTTTCTCACGCCTCCCTCCCCCCCGTTTTTTGGCCTCATGCCCTACAAATGGCCACATACTTATTAAATATTCTCCCCACTAAAATACTTAACTTCTCTTCCCCTCTACAACAACTCTATAACAAAATCCCCTCTTACACCCATCTATGTATTTTTGGATGTCTATGCTTTCCCTTATTTCCCTCCTCTACTATAAATAAATTACAAGCCCGATCCACCCCATGCGTCTTCTTGGGCTATCCATCAAACCAACGTGGCTACAAATGTCTCGACTTAAAATCAAATAACATCATTATATGTCGTCACGTTGTTTTTGATGAAAATACTTTTCCTTTTCACAACTTCCCTAAACCACAACCGTCCTCATATACTTTCCTCGACTCGGACGTCTCTACCCTCCTCCTTCAACAAGTCCATTACGCGCCTCACGCGCCACCAAACGGCCCTATAGCCGCCCCGCCTTCTCCTCCACCACCATCACCTGACGGCACCCACAATCCTCCTTCCCCACCACCTTCTCCTCCCTCTTCGTCGCCTTCTACTCACGGCCCCTCTGCTCAAATGGTGACTCGCAGCCGTCATGGGATCTTTAAGCCTAAACAAATCTTCGACTTACACACTTCCTCGTCCCCCTCTCCTCTCCCTCGCTCTCCTTCGGCCGCTCTATCCGACCATAATTGGAAACTTGCTATGCTTGATGAATACAATGCTCTTATTAATAATAATACGTGGGAGCTCGTTCCTCGTCCGTCTAATGTTAATGTCATTCATTCCATGTGGATTTTTAGACATAAATTAACTGTGACGGTTCCTTTGAGCGGCATAAAGCCCTTCTTGTTGGTAATGGCAGGTCTCAACAGGTTGGAGTGGATTGTGACGAGACTTTCAGCCCAGTGGTCAAACCCGCAACCATTAGGATTGTCTTGAGTATTGCTCTATCTAATTCATGGGACATACATCAGCTGGATGTCACGAATGCCTTCTTACAATGTAAGCTTCATGAAACCATTTATATGCATCAACCCATGGGTTTTCGTGACTCTCGCTTTCCTAATCATGTGTGCTTACTCAAGAAGTCTCTTTATGGCCTTAAACAAGCCCCCCAGGCTTGGTATCAGCGGTTCGCCGATTATGTAGCTACTATTGGTTTTATTTATAGCACGTCGGATCACTCATTATTTATATATCGTCGCGGGGGTGACACATCATATTTATTATTATATGTGGATGACATTATTTTGACCGCCTCTTCTCCCACTCTACGACGGTCTATTATGTCCCTTCTTGGTTTTGAATTTGCTATGAAAGATTTAGGGCTACTCAGTTATTTTTTGGGCATTGCTGTCTCTCGGGTTTCTAGTGGTCTCTTCTTATCACAAAGGAAATACGCCGAGAGTATTATTGAGCGTGCAGGTATGGGTTCATGCAAACCGTGTGCAACTCCCGTCGACACCTCCTCCAAGTTATGGGGGGCGACGGCCAGTCCTCCATTTTTCGACCCCACACTTTTTTGGAGTCTCGCGGGTGCCCTTCAGTACCTCACATTCACCCGTCCGGATATATCATATGCAGTTCAGCAAATTTGCTTGTCTATGCACGACCCTCGGGACTCTAACATGCAAGCTCTGAAACGCATCATTCGGTATCTTCAGGGGACATTGGATCATGGTTTCTCTCTCTCCCATTCCACGGTTTTCGGCCTCATTGCTTACTCCAATGCTGATTGGGGCGGCTGCCCGGATACTCGGCGTTCTACCTCGGGTTATTGTGTTTATTTTGGGGACAATCTCATCTCATAGTTCGCTAAATGTCAGCCCACTCTCTCTTTTTCTAGTGTCGAGACCGAGTATCGCGGGGTTGCTAATGTGGTATCTGAAGCATGTTGGCTTCGAAATTTGCTTCTTGAGCTTCACTTTCCTATCACTAAAGCAACCCTGGTCTATTGTGACAAAGCCATTGCTGTTTACTTGTCGGGTAATCCGGTTCAACATCAACGAACCAAACACATTGAGATGGACATCCACTTTGTTCGTGAGAAGGTTGCTCGTGGTCTCATTCGGGTTCTTCACGTCCCGTCTCGGTACCAAGTCGCCGATATCTTCATGAAAGGCCTTCCACGTGTACTTTTTGAAGATTTTCGTTCCAGTTTCAATGTCCGTCCTCCTCCCGTTTCGACTGCGGGGGTGTATTAGATATTATTGTATATTATTGTATCATAGTTTAGTTTTATCTTGTTTCCATAGTTATCATATCCTAGAGATTTTGTATAGCTTACATTATCTTGCTCATTGTAATTGTATTTATACATTCTATTGATTAATGAGAAGACACACAGAAAATTATAATCTTACACGTTTGCTGCATGGTTATATACCGGTGGATACTCAACTTATAAGGAAGGGGTTCCAATTGGTGTCAAAGTGCCAGGCATGCCCGAACACTAAATAGATAACCCATCTTTTCTAAGAATTTGAGGTGTCTAGAGAGATATGTCTATACTTGCCCGAATTTTTTTATAACTGGATCCCAAATACGCAAGTTGTATCGACATTATTTCATGGAAATTTAACATCATCACGACACATTGTGGCTGGCCATATTCGAGTCCTGGTCTTAGCCATCATCCCAGCGAGAAATGAATTTAAGTATAACAACGTGAAGATGAATCACTTCTAAGCCCATTTGTTTTAGAATTATTCTTACCTATATATACATATGTATTGAAAGAAAATGAGATATGTATTAAAAGAAAAAGAGAATCTGCTACTAACGGTATATTTCTACTTTCTATCAACTTAAAATCTAAAAAGATAACATCAAATCATAACTAGCATAAGGCATTAGCTATAATTATTTGAACTTTTTATTTTTGTCAATAATTATTTAAACCTAAAAGCTCTAACATATACTGAAATCCCCTTTTGATATATCTAGTAAGAAATTATCATTACTTTTTATTTTATAATAATAAAAAAAGTTCCTTGTGATGTTAAAAATCTACAAATACTTCATTATACACTTAATTATATGCATACCTTTTATCATGGAAGAAAACATTAGTTTATATATAGATATGAAGAAACATAAATGCAATGTGATTTTTTTTTTCTTTTATCTAGTTTAAACATATATAAACAAATTATTACATGGTCTATAAGTTTTACCTTCATAAATATATATTTGATAGAAAAGTACAATGCATTGGATATATTGACACCGTAGAATATCTATTAGTAAGTCTTTTCATTTAAGAGCAAAAAGTTGAAAAAAAAGAAAGAAAAAGAGCTCTTCTATGCATCTTCTTTAGTTTACAACTCTCCAAAAAAATCAATTCAAAGAAGCAATTTTTTCTTCAGTACCGTTGATTAAAAAAAAAAAATTAGCCCCCCCGATGTTTGATTCCTGGATACGCCACTGCTTCTGAGTCATCAACTCTGTTCTGAATTACACCCGCGTGGTGCACAATGGTCGAGTCAATGAAAATAATATGTGGAGAGACGACTTTGCCGTTGCGAGAAGATGAAGGCTTAGTATTCATCAACGACAGTTTATGCCTATAAATCTTGTGCAATGGACTAAACCAAGCAAATGTTGGATTACAATAAATTTGGATGGTTGTGTGAAGGGTGACGACAATTCGACAGCATTGTGAGGAGTGATTAGAGATCATAACGGGAATGCAAGACTCATACACAAACAATGGCTTGGTGATGTTAGTATTAACGAGCTTGAGCTTCGAGGTATATTGGAAGGGGTGAATATATGTCTCTCCAAAGGATGGACCAATATATGGATAGAATCTGATTCTAAAATGACTTTGAACTGGATAAAGGGTGAAGGAAATGGGGGATGGAAGTCTCGTGCTATGATCGAGGAGATACAGAGATTGATAAAAAATTGTGAGGTCCACATAACACATATATTACGAGAAGGAAATCAGGTGGCCGATAGAGTGACAGACAAAGCGTGGGATTTGCATTCTTCAACAACCAAGATCTCTAAAACTATGTCTCATAATGTATGGTTGCTGGTTCAAAACGATAATCAAGGCATCCCGTATGTCCATCGACCAGGAGGAGCTTAATATGGATATAATGATAAATAAGGACTTCTGTAAAAAATTGATGTTATGGAGGTAACTTTTGTTTGTGTTTGCTAGCTGTGTAGGCGTTTGTTGTAGTTAGAGGTGGCAAATGGGTGGGTTAGGTCGTAAATGGGTCAACCCATTTATGACCCAACCCATTTATCACCCAACCCATTAGTAACCCATTTAAGTGGGTCATATATGGGTTGGGTCATATATGTGTTGGGCCAACCATTTAACCCACTAATGACCCATTTAAAACTTTTATATTAAAAAATATTAAAATTAAACATATCAGGACAAAAAATACGTCGACGTGATTTTAACAAAATTTCATCGCCGACGCGATTTTACCAAAATTTCAACGTTTAGAGAGTGAAAATGTCAATTTTCTATTTCAAGAATGATTTTTTTGTCAATGGAGCGCATTTTTGACCTGTGATACCACTTTTTCAAGTGGAACGACCATTCTGAGCATAACGTAAAGACTAAAGTCTTTACGCCAACGTGATTTTCGACAAATTCCAACGTTTGGAGGGTAAAAACGTCATTTTTTTTTAATTTTCAGTGAATTTTTTTTTTGTCAACGGAGCCTGTTTTTGACAAGTGACACAACTTTTTCAAGTGAGAACGACCATTCTGAGCATAACGTAAAGACTAAAGTCTTTACGCCAACGCGATTTTTGGCAAATTCCAACGTTTAGAGGGTTGAGCGAGTGTTTTCTCGTGATTTTTAAACGAAGTGTGCGTTTTTGGGGTGACATGATTTTTTTTGTCGTTTTTATATTTTGTATGTTAATTTTAATTTTTTGACAAAAAAAAAATTTAGTGGGTCATATATGGGTTCATGGGTAACCTATGTGTTACCTATTTAATAAATGGGTTACTAATGGGTCACCCATTTATAACCTATATATTAAATGGGTCACCGATTACCCATTTAATCTTAGTGGATTTGGTGGGTTAGTGAGTTAGTAGGTAAAAGTTGCCACCTCTAGTTGTAGTCAGTTGGGCTTGTGTGATGGAGTGACCATCCTTGTACTTCCACTTTTTTATGTTTGTATAATATAATTATGAAAAAAAATATATTAAAAACACTATCTAATTTTTATATATTATAAGATTGGGCAATTTTTAGCATTTTTTTGGTGCTTATATGGAGATATAATTTCTCATAATTTTTGACATGAATGATTTTCACTAAATAGAAACAAGAGATAAAGGTATTTTTTTGCTAATCAAAATAATTTAGGGGTAAAAATTTGATCAAAAGACCGAAATTGAACTGAAAAATCAAATTAAGGGACTCAATATGGAAAAGGGCACAATATGAGACTACTTTGGTAATTCAGCCACAAAAAGGGACAATTTTTGATTTTTTTTCTCTCGAATGTCCATCCCTACCTATCACCAATAATTATTCTATTTTGGATTTTTCAATAATGTAAATGCCACCTTACTAATTCCATTTCTGATTTCTATATTGGACAATAAGAGACCATTTTTGATTTTTTTTCCCTTCAAATGTCCTTCCCTACCTACCACAAAAAGTTATTCTATTTTTGTTTTCTCAATTATGTAAATTCCACCTAATAACTTATTCCATTTTTTATTTCACAATGGTGTAATATGTACAACCAACAAATATAAGATTCACCATATCATATCAATCACAATTTTCAATATTAATTACCTATCCATCTATCTATCTATATATAGACCCTAACATAAACATCCATTTATATATTCTAAATCATAAAAATATATTATTGATCAATACCTACGTTTTTCATTAAAAAGAAGTTCCAAAAAATGAAGTTCGTGAGGGTCTTGCTTCTTCTAGTTGCAATTTTGCTTATCTCTCCAGGTAGGGATCTTTCATCTCACCGTGGTTGGGCAATTCTTGGAAATTTGATATATATAATTCATTCTATATACATATATTTAAGAACCATTTAATGGACCCCTGACAACCATAATTTTATAACAGGAATGCATGTATGTAGCAAAGTTACACGGAGATGATTTACATATAAATTGTATACAAAATGGTTTAATGAAAAAAATCTTTAATTTGCCTTGTTTGTTGCACATATGTTTTTGACATTTGTAAAGAGCCTCTTAAGTCTTAACTTGATTAGTCCGTTAAACATACTGTTTAGAACTTTTAATCTACTTGCAATACATATAATTTAAAATTGAGGAAACATATAATTGTTGGCCTGTGTAGGCTGATAACGCCCATTGATGCATATGAAACTCAGTTTTCTGCTTAAGCTTTTAAGGGGATCATAGTCCTTTACAGTAAAATTAATATTAGAAAACTTAGTAAAAAACCATTGCTTGACAGTGATCTCAAATAGTCAAGACAAATTGAATAAACAGAACTTATATGTCTTGCACTTCTCATGTTAAAGGTTGTTAATTCGTTGCATAACCACTATAATAATTCAATTGCAGGCTCGATTGCACACTCGATTAGGAATCCAAAATGCAAGACTGGTGCCGATTGCATACTTTATTGTCTTACCAAAAACAGGACCAAGGCGGTATGCGCTTTTCGCCATTGCTTGTGTCTGCCCATCAAGCTAAGTTTGGTACCACCGAGGAAGTCCCTATTGGAACAGTAGCTACTTCAACAACAGATTACTCAATATCTTTTAATTACTGTTAAAGATTGTTAAAGATTATTAAATAAAGAGAATTGTTATCCTTGTTACTTAATTCAATTTTATGAATATAATAATTGATGCCGGTGGACAAGACCTTGTTAGTATTTGAAGCCATTGTTCGAAGATAAGCCAACTATTTTGTAAGGTGCACGTGGCAACATACCATCAGTTGCCAACACGCGGTAACGGATTTTTTTTTTTGATACGAATACGCGGTAACGGATTCTATGTTAATAATTATCCCTTTAATTATTTTTTTTTGGTGAAATTATCCCTTTAATTATGATTTCATGAAAAACGGACTATCAACAGTTCAACACACACAAGTAAACATGGCATTAAACATATAAAAGTAAACTAATCACCTATAAATTATAGGCAAATGATATACATAAAGAAGTTTCCCTTGAGCTTCCTCTTTTACCCTTGTAGTTAAGGTCCCAATATTCTATTTTTGTTTTAAGGTTCTAATTATGTGATTATATCTTTAAAGAGTTTGCTCAATCAACTCATCTCTCCTTTCTGTATATTTTATTTCCTTTCGTTACTGAATATTTGCAAGTAAATTATATGTTAAGGAATATCACCAATTGAAGCATTCAATAACAAAATACAATTAATCAAGAATATAACAACTGTCTTAATCGAAATATATTTATTCATCAGCTTTGGGCTACTGATGAGAATTATATATATACATCCACACATGCATGTGTGTGAGTAAGTAAAATATAAAGAGATATTATGAAAACCTAGATAACTTATTGTTTTCATGTTTATTGATCAACTTTTCTAACATTTTACGTAGAGTATTCAGATCTGGCGCGAATTATTTCTTAATATCTTAACTGTATTAGGAATCTAATAGTTACGCACATTTCAATGTGAAATAATTTTAAGTTTAGTTACCTCATGTAAGTTTTAGAAAATATTATATGTATTTCATAATACATTTTCTTAAAGTATAACTGATTTAAACATATTCAAAGTAGGATATTTGATTTGGGCTTAAAAAGGATAGGAAAAGACAGAATGTCTTGTAGTAGTGATAAAAGAAGAATTAACAATAAAATATTTGCGTGCGATTTAATATGATGGCAGGGGTATATTGATGTCGATATATTCTTATACCTTAATGAGTCAATTGCCGAACTAAGACTATTGAAAAAAATAATTCTCTTACTAACACTCTTGAAAAAGTAATTTTCAAAGTAACACTTATAAATCAAAAATCCCTACTTTAACCCCGTCTCTTATAAGTAACTAAAACAATATATTGTTGTGTATAGTCAAAATATGTTGTGTATATAAATATTTCGGTAAGTACGTTTTAGAGTTTTAATTATAAAATAAATAAAAAATTAAAATAATTAAAAACAAAATTATGTCTTCCTCCCCCACGCCTCCACCTAGTACACCGTTGCAAAACCATCACCACGCTTAGTCCAGAATTGTGGTGGTTGTTCGGAACCGCAATATTCGAGTATTCAAATCCGTAATTTGGTGTGTCACCAATACTTCAACGATTGCCACAGTCCTATATCTCTACATACCAAATAACAGGGTTGAAACCCACATTGGATTATAGGATAAAAAATCATACTCGAATTTCGTCCTTCCGAGTTTCGAGTGAATCGCTCAAGAGAATAACGATTTAGAATGCTTCGAACTTGTGCAAAATATGGCATCACATTGGTCTTCGACCCCGCCTATAATAGATATCTTTGCAAAATAGGTTTCGTTTGGTTGCCAGGAAAATGAAGGAAAGTATTTGTTTTTCTAGATGTTTAACAACTCATGAATTTTTCTTTTTTTTTGGGTAACCAAAGAGAATTAACTATGCAAGCTAGGCATTATCCGCTCTCAAACGAGCCTCTAAACAAAGGGGGGGGGGGGGGTTAGGCGAACGCTAACGCCATCCTCTAGATCACACGGAACTCTTGCCATCCCATCCGCTACGGTGTTCGCCTCACGATTGATCCATCGAAAAGTGATATTCCATGGACGATGTAGTAGGGATCTACATTCATCAATCTTTGCTTGAAGTGCATGTCCTCGGCCCAACTCATCATTAATAAGAGTGAGCGCCTCCTAAGAGTCCGTCTCGACCTCGATATGTTGCACTCTTTTATCCCACGCAAGCGACAAACCAATATGCAAAGCCTCCAACTCCGCCTCAAGTACTGACGGGTGAGCAATCTTCTTGACGAATCCCCACAGCCACGCCCCCGTCGCATCACGGAGAACACCACCGGCCGAACCCACATTTTCTTGCGGTCGCACACTACTATCCACGTTCAATTTCACCCAGCCCAAGTGCGGTCGCTTCCAGCCATTACTACGCCGTGTAGTCCGCGGTTTTTTCACTAAACTGAAGTCCGCACAAAGCTGTTTGACTTGGCACAAAGTTGCGTATGTTTTCACCAACTTCCCCTAAAAAATACGTACATTCCTCGCCTTCCAAATACACCAACAAGCAGCCACAAATATAACGTTCCAATCCGTTTCCTTGATGAACGCATCCACTGCACCAGTTTTCTTAGTATTGCGCCTCAACTAGTGCGCTTCGTCTTCATTAAAAAAATCCGCCGAGTCGTTCTTAGGGATGAGAGCCATCCAAACCGTCCTCGCAACCGAGCAGTCTCTAAGGACGTGTATCGTCGTCTCAATGATGTGTGGGCATCGAGGGCAACTAGCGTCAGTTGTACACTTCCGGACCATGCGCAGCTTATTTGTTGCAATTCGGTTTTGGCTTGCCAACCAAAGAAAAAATCTTACCTTGTTACTACACGGTGCGCGCCAAACCCAATCACCACGCGCACTACGCCTCGTCGTCTCCGAATACTTCTCAAATAATACCTTGCACGCACTTTGACACGAGAACTGACCATTGGAGTTCGGACTCCACAACGCTTTATCCTCCAACAGATTCGGCCCAACAGGTGTAGGAGTAGCAAGAATTTTACGGCGCCATTCCCCCGGAATAATTGTCACCAACGCGTCCAGCTTCCAATTCCAGTCTTCATCCCAAACATCCGCCAACTTTAGACCATAGTCTAATGGGTCAATTGTTTCAACGACATCACACAACCGAGCCGTGCCTAGCCAATTATCGTACCAAAACGAGATCGGACCGGCCATCTCCTATTTTCCAGCGAATGAATGGTTGCACAAGGCGCATACACCGTATAATGCCCTTCCAGTGGTCTTCAACGCCCAAGATATCGATATCCACATTATCATTATTCCACAAAAGCCAAACCCCTCCATCCATGCCATCCGTTGGCGCGATCACATAGTTAGAATAACCCAAAAACGGTGCTATTTCGTACGCTCTATCCGGCATAACACGAGTCTCAAGTAGGAAAACAATATCGGGGCGATGTATACGAACCAAATCACGGAAGTTAGCCGCAAAATCCGGGTGACCAGCCCCTTGACAGTTCCAAGTTACAACTTTCATTGGAGGATATTCAATTTGTGTCGGTAGGACGGGGTTGTCAACAGCCCGTCCCTCCCGTATCCGCATCAATTGCCATAAGATTTCCCGAATCAGAAACTCTTGCCTGTTCTGATCCCAATTGCTCAGTTGGATCCGCTGCCAACACGTGAAGAGGTTCTCGAATCTCTCTACTATCCGAGTCGTTATCTCGAACTCCCAGATAATCGAGACTATCTCTACTACATGGACTGTGCGGGGGTCTATCCTTCGGATATGCGTCTGCCCCGTGAAGGTGTGCTCCAGAGTCTCGATGTCCCAAAAATTCGGTGCTATTTGCACGATCAACGCGCCGTTCTCCATGAACACGTTCAGTCCCTCGTGGTGTGCCATTGTGATTGATTCGTGGATTTTCCTCAAAAATCTCCTCCGCAATATCCCCCAAGGCTACGAACGAATTATTGGTGTGTTTCTTAATAACTTCTGCCGACTTCTCTTTAATGATAAGTGCTGAGCTCTTTCCTTTAGCATGAGGTTTCCTATTACCTGTTATTGATTTTGGTAATACCCTCCTACTATGAGTGGGAAAACTCTTTTCTGAAGCCTGCCCCAGTTGGAAATCCTTCACAGTAGGTGACGAAGTCATCGAACTTTGGGGTATACTCTCCTTTCTTTTCAGGAGTGTGATAGCAGTTCCCTCCAAGCGTTTGCTCGCCTCTCGTGCGGTCGAATGCGAGGATTCCCCTTTGTGAAAATTTCTTCCCCCTCGACGAAAAACCTGCATCCAATCCTCGTATTCATCATTCTTCGTTTTCTCGAGCAGTCATGACGCTGAATTTTTGCGAGGTTCTGTACTAGCGTAGGGCTCATCCTGGTCCTTGGATTTTGCTTTCACGCACTCAGCCATGCCATGCCCAATTTGTCCACACTCATAACATAGTGATGGCAAGTTCTCATAAAGAACTTGGTAGACCTTCCCGCGGATACGGACTCCTCGTTCCAGTGGTTTATTTGTCGCTACTTGCACACATACTCGCGCAAATTTCCCCCTCGTCGCAGAAAACGTATTCCCATCAATTTTTATTGGGTCTCCTACTCAACTCGCAATAGCATTAATCGACGCTTCCCCAAACAATTCAAACGGGAGTTTCATAATCCGTATCCACGTGATCGCACAGTCTATGTTATCAATCTCCGGATCAAAATCCGGTGTCCACTTCCGGATATGCAGGAAACTTCCCGCGAGCTGCCACGGCCCTTGCGTGAGGATCAACTCACGCTGTTCAGTTGTTAAGCCCCGCACACAATACGAACCGTAACCGAGATCAATGATGTCGCTCCCCCCGGACAGTTTCCACATTATGTTTAGCCTGTTCACCAGGTTTGGAAAGAACCATGGTTTCCCGAGTACCCGAATTAGGATGTTGTTCTTCCACTCCTCGCACATTGCGTCATGCAAATCGTCCGCGAACTCTATCATTTTCAACGGGATTTCCGCATTAGGTTCAAGAACCCTAATTTTGCCGGCGTAATCGATAAGTCGTTCCTCACAAATATAGACATCCTTTGGACGGACCATATTGGCATAGGATATAGGTTTGCTAGTGTTCTTAGTCGGAGGTGGAGAATTATGCCCCCCCGCCCTCTCAATAGATTCAGGTCTAGGTCTTTTATTGCCCCCGAATTCCGATCGAAAAACAAATTGTCCCATACCATTAGGTGAAGTATCCGGTTCATGATTGGTAGGGCCATCGGAGATTTGCATTTCTGATGCCATGCTACGTGTGATTAGTTGGTAATACAGATGGCTCCGCTGTTCTAGGGCTCCGCTAAATTTAATATTAACTCATGATTTTTTCGAAAGTAAAGGAAATCTCAGAAAAAGATAGATAGTACATTATAATTTTTCTCATACACAAAATAGTGAGAAATATTAAATGTTATTTTAATATATTGAAATCTTATCTTTCCTCCTATCAAAAAAGGTGAAAAAATCTCGTCAATACATTTCAAATTTTAGAAAGCTTTGGGACTTTTCGTATTACCACGTGAGAATAATAATTTAGTTTTGAGATTTTAACTCTCTCTATACTCATTATAACAATCTTCTTGATTGAATTATAATATGAATGTTTATTGATAATATTTGTGATACTAAAATAAATAATCAAGTTAATTCTATAGTATTTATTAATTTTTATATTTTTCCTCCGAAGTGGTACCCCGGGACGGAGCTGCAAAATCGACGTCCCAAATGCACATGTGGACTGCTCAAATTTGGAAATTTTGACCAATTGTTTGCCACATGGACCTACTGACATGAATTAAAATAATAAAAAAAGAAGATAAAATGGCACTTCTCTCCAGCTCCATCCAAATAAAATCGTACAACCCCTCACTTGAGCTGTCACAATATCGTTCACCTCCTATCTTCAACCATTTCGCCGCTGCAACCGTATTCCTACTCAATTCAAAGTTTGTAATTTGATCTTATCTAAGATTTGTTGGTTATTTCTCTGTTTTAGCTTCAATCTTTAATGTTAGGCTTTTAAAATTGGGGCTTATTTGTTTTCATTTAAAGCCTCATTTTTGGAATGTGAATGCTCATTCAAAGTTGTCCATGCCACGTCAGAATCGTAATGGGTATTTTGAGTTAGATTTCAAGGCGATTTTTGTGGCCAATCTCCGATTTAGGGTTTGGGATTATATTGATTGAAATGGTAAGCTCGCAGTGTTAAAATGGGCAAAGTTATTAGCAACAATGGTAGAAAAAAAAAGGGTAAAGAGTAAGCGGTGAGAGAGTGGCTAAGCTGAAATGGGCGAGATAGTTCTGACGCTGAGCACGATAGAGGGGTTTTATTTATCGGTTTCGTAATTTTTATTTTTTTAATACATGTTTGCAGGTCCATGTGGCAAAAAATGGTCAAAATCTCAATTCTATGTTCAATAGGGCACCACGTGTGTATTTTTTGCGGCGATTGTGCATTCCCCTCCACGAGGTACCACTTTTGAGAGGAAATGCAAACTTAGGGCACCATTGCAAAGATGATAAGTTAAGACGTCAACGTTGATTGTTTCCCATTAAATAGTAACATACAAGTAAATTGAACTTGCCATAATGGGGTTTCCCATGCATGAGGGTACGTAGTTAAGTTTATCTAGTTTTAAATTGGTTTTTAAATAAATCAATGATAGAATATAAACGAAAACTATTACGAGGTTGGGAAAAGATTATAAAAACAAAAAAAAAACTAAAAGGATTGAAATCTAGATTTCAAATACTCATATGCTAATCTTATGGCGAAAAAAAATTAAAAAAATATGGTCCTTTATTTTGGTCAAGTCACGAAAATGGTACCACATTGTGACCTAATCCACATTGGGTCCCCTCATGTGGTTTTTAGTGGATTTTTATCAAAAGCCCACTAAGTTGGCACTTTTTCAAATTATACCCACTATGTTCGCACTCGCCAAACTTAGCCCATTATGTTGGCACTGGTGTCAATATTCACCCATTGCTGACACATGTCACTGAATTTGCCCACGTACGTGGACAGCACGTGGTGCCATGCTCGACAGTTTTTCATACGTGGCATTTTTAATTCTTTTTCCTATTTTCTACGTAATTTTTTTTCCTTATTTTCGTTTTAAATTTAATAATTAAAAAAGGAAAAAAAAAGACAAATTAACTTACGGGGAGAGAGAAAATCACAAACCCATTTCATCTTTTCTCTCTCTCTCCCACCATAACACTTCACCCCCAATTCTCGACACACGAACCCTAAATCCCCAAATCAAACATAAATCTGGTAAATCGGCCCAGATTCAGCGTCAAATCTCTCGGATTTTCACCACCGTTAGTTCTTTCTTCTCGTTCATCCTCAAATCGCCCCCAATTTCGCACGTAAGGACCCTAAATCCGCCCGCAATTTCTTATTTTTTGCGAAAGATTAAACGATTTTGACGATTATTTTTTGAGGTTCTTGTTTATTAGGCTTGCAACCCTTTGATTTGTGTTCTTGTTTTCATTTTAATAGCAGTTGAGTAGGCATGCATTGTGGGTCTTTGATTTTTTTTTTTTTTTTTTTTTTATGAATGGTATGTGATTAGTGTAGGTTTCTTGTAGATATTTTAGCTTATGTTCTTTCCCTTGTTTAGTCTGTGAAGATTGTGGTTTTTAAATACTAGAATTTAAGTAATGAAGCACTTGTTTAAATATTTTATCTAGTATATTTTAATTTGTTAGCTAACTTACAAAGTTTCTTGTTTTCCAGGTGTAAAGGCCTGAAATTGAAACATTGTGATGGGTTCTGTCCATAAATACGGTATGATATTCTGTTAATTTTGTGTTATATATTGTTAATGATCAACTGATCATTCGTTTGAAAGGAGAATCTCAGTTACAGACTCCTAATCTTATTGTGTTGTATCTTGCAGATCCTCCTAAGGCAAAGTTGAGGTCTATTGATACGAACGGTGATCCTATCCCTAAATATGGTATGGTTTCTTTCATTTTTTTTATTTGACTCACTAACTATTAAGTTTTTCATTTTAGAGCATAATATAATGCTAATTTTTTATGCTGACTCGTTTATGCATTACTGATTTTATTTGATTAACTTTTTACATATGGATTACACTTGCAATTTACGCTTCGATTGCACTACGGAGGGCTGATTGTCCAAAGTCCTATTCAAAAGCTCGTTGGTGGAAGTGTCTGTATGATAGATTATGTGGGGCCTAGACACATTACCCTGATTAGTTTAAGAGGATTGTGTGAAAATATCGGATTATTCGGGATTATGAGATTTTATCTATTTCCAAGTGAAGGTTTGGGTTTTAAGTTGGTCGTAGATGAACAAGATTTTAAGAGAAAACTACTTCGGTTACATTCTACTCTAGCGGGCAAAGTAATTGACCTATATGTCGAATGTGCTGGTTGTCATAAGGTTTATGGTGGATTGCGCATTGACGGTTCAGATACGCCTTTGGTCAATTCTGGGATTGCTACTATTGATGCAGATGAAGATGCGAATAATGATGATGTTGACTACGAGGCAACATTGGAGCATTTCAGCGATAGTGAGTACGAGATTGATGATGATACCGACCTTTCTGCTAATAGCGCCAACGAGGAACTAAATAATATACCTGGTGACGCAGAACCTACAAATGGGCAAGAAATTGTGGCGAGGGTAGATGACAGTGTAACTGAATCAGAGTCTGGCGAAGATGGTGAATCTGATTCGGGTTCCGATAATGTGGCATATAGCGGAGATGATCTGGACAGTGCACGAGGTTCTGATTCTGAGACCGAGCATAAGGAAGGCAAAGTCTTCAACAAAGTCGATATTTGGTAACCTAAATTTGAGGTTCATATGAGATTCCCCACAAGAGATCTGTTGAGAAAAACAGTGAATTCTCATGCTATTGCATTGCAAAGGACCTTATATATTGCATCATTTTTATTATTAGGTAACTGTTTCTGGCTCGATGGCAACCCAAGAATCGACCATCCAGGATGGAGAACCACAATCTATTGCACAAACCAACTCGATTGAGGTACAATATTATTAAAATTTACCTAGGTATTGAATTTCACGTACTTAATTATTAACACAATTTATTTGTTTGAGGTTGTCACTCAGGAATCTCAAATCAATAATGAAGTGATAGAGCTCAAAGCACCAACAACACCAACTGAGCAAGCAAAAATGGCAAAGGTAAGAATTTTGAAAACTACTAGAATCATCAAATAAAAGTGCATCAAGGAAAGAAATCTACCACTGTCCTATTTAACATTTTTTCTAGAAATCTATCGTATCTTTACGTCGAGTGAATTTGACTTGGCAAAGGAAAGAAATCTACCACTGTCCCATTTAACCCTCCTCGTACTCAAAGTAGAAGAGGCGCAACTAAAGCAGGCTCACCAGTCAATATCGTAACCACCAGTGATTCAGTGCCTTCTCCTCCAAGAATCCTTTCAACTCCAGTCCAAGTACCCGGTCCTTCGGTATGCGAGCAATTGCCTAATTTTAGGCCAAAGAAAAATGTACCCAAGAAAGTTACTGTTGGCGGGCACGCACTTCTGTTTAGTGTCCCAAATCCAAACGCTCATGAGAATCAAAGGTCGAAGAAGGCCAAAAAAAGCTGAACCTAATGTTATGCTTTATTTTGATATGTTAGTGTTGTTGCGACAGAACTTAGTGGAGTTATTTTGTTTAGTAGTAAAACTCTGTTATGGTTGGTGTTAAACACCCCTGCACCTGTTGCAACAGTTCAATTATGTTATTGAATAGTGGGGTACTGATGTTGGATACTGATTTTGTGAATGAATTATGAATCCCTTTTGTGTTATTTTGTTATCTATTGATGCCACGTATGATGAGTAGTGATAGTGAGTTGCTGATGGGCTTTCAACTGGTGTTAGATGATTATATTTATAGTTTTAGTATAATGAGCATCTGATGGGATTCATCTTTGAGTTACAGTTATGAAATCTATTGTTATATTGCTTAGCTTCACATGTTCACTGATTCGTTCATACCATAATTTGTTGAAAATTTA
The DNA here is from genome assembly GCA_948329865.1 of Linaria vulgaris. Taxonomy (NCBI): domain Eukaryota; kingdom Viridiplantae; phylum Streptophyta; class Magnoliopsida; order Lamiales; family Plantaginaceae; genus Linaria; species Linaria vulgaris. The sequence goes on from OX415253.1 coordinate 90,321,760, forward strand.
TAAAGATGAAATGGATTTGTGATTTTCTCTCTCCCCGTAAGTTAATTTGTCCGATATTTTTCTTTTCTTTTCTTTGTTTTTCTTTTCTTTAATTATTAAATTTAAAACGAAAATAGGGGGAAAAACGTGGAAAATAGAAAAAAGAATTAAAAATGCCACGTATGAAAAACTGTCTCACGTGGCACCACGTGCTGTCCACGTGGGCAAATTCAGTGACATGTGTCAGCAGTGGGTGAATATTGACACCAGTGCCAACATAATGGGCTAAGTTTGGCGAGTGCCAACATAGTGAGTATAATTTGAAAAAGTGCCAACTTAGTGGGTTAAGTTTGATAAAAACCCGGATTTTAGTCTAATTTTTGTCAGTATTTCAGTTTTCCGCCACTTAATTTATTTTTATTAGGGAAAGAACACCCACATGTGTTATTTCTAATTACGAAAACTTCTCCCTATATGTGTTATATATTCACCTAAAAATATACATTCATCTTAAAAAAGCTAAAATATATCCCCTAAGATATAATATAATGTCACAAACAGATTTTTTTAATAAATTAAATTATTATCAATATTTATAGTTGAAAACTTAAAAGAAAAAAGAACAAACGCCCAATTTTAATAAAGTAATTCAAAAGAAAATGAACCAAAAAAAGTAAAAAAAAAAAAATATATTCCCTCCCCACTGAGCCGTCACTGTCAGCGCTACCATTTTTTTTGTATTTGTTTTTATTTATTTTAAAAGATAATAAAAGAAAATTAAGTTACTTAAAATAATGGTTCATAAATCTGAATTTTTTGACAAAAGAAATGAATAATTTTCCTTTTTTACTATTTTTTTTTTTATTTTGATCGGAAAAACAAAATACTTTGGGGCTTAATGGTAGTGGCTTAATTTTCCTTTACGACGATTTTTAACTTATTTTATATACTTTAAGTTCTTTGTTTATGATTAAAAATAATCATCATAATCCCATGATTGATCACTCACACATGACTCTTATAAGATATAACAATCATTAGAATCACTTTAATATGATTTGTATCCATGAATTAATATTTTTGAGATTTTTCAATAGTATATAAATAGTATATTTATCATGTTTAACATATCCTTACATAAATTTAATAAGATTATCATATATACTTTTGAGGTCTAATCCTCTTATACTTTTGAGGTCTAACCCTCTTATATGATTATGTATCGTAACTTAAACATCCTTTGATTATTTACCTTGATTGGGTTTACGTATTAATATTTTTATAAGTTATAAATACAATGTTATTTAATTTAAAATAATTTTAAAACAAAATAATATTAACTAAGTTATACAATTTACTGGATTGCTTCATAAGGTAATTGTTTGATGTCATGATTCCGAGAATTTTTGGATGTACTAGAGACTTAAAGAACGATTTTCCATAAATCAGTTAATAAGTAATATATCTTGAAAATTTATTATGCATCAAGTTAAATAGTTTATCATAATATACTTGATATTATTGTATACTTACCATTTGAAATGATTTTCTAACATTAGAAAAATTATAACTACAGTTATAATTATAAATATATGGTTGCTTACGATAAATCTTGAGATATAAATTACGTATACAAAGTATATTTGATATTTAACTCAACCTTACGACATCAAAGTTTATCGCGTAAGGATTTCATCAATGATATGTGCTATTTACTTAAATTAGCTACCTTTTTAACAAGAATTTCCTCAAATTTCATCAACATGAAAGTTGAATAGTACATATGTTTATAGTGGTGAGTTACGACTATTCAGTTAACTGATATTATCTTAATGTTATTAAAGGTTTGACAAATTAATCAACGACGCGCAAGATTCTCCTTACAAATAAATGTGAGGTTCGATTTCTGATTTTGTTCTAACACAGTTTGGCATCCGGCCTGAGGAACTTGGACAGAAAAGACATTACCCCGTTACCAAATCACGAACAACCTATTATTCATCGTATTCCTATTTTTGCATCTCATCTCGTCTCATAACATGATTTCCTTACTCATCGTTAAATCTTACTCAACCATTAATTATTTATCACATATTAATTCATAATCATGGTAATTCGTCAATTATCTCATCTGCTGGTTCTTGAACTGTGCAAAGAGCAACGAACTATGTCCGTGACATGTAGCTCAAGAAGCAACGAATATTATCCGGTTTACTAGCTTATTTGTTTATCACCCACTGGGACGCCTTTGGGAAGTTGGACCCAGAGATTGAGTCGATTTGCTGCCGGACAGTAAGGACTGCCGGTTTAAGGAATTTCGCTTGATGCCCATTTATCAAGGCGCCGCTTGCAGTCTGGAGTTGGCTGTAACCCGCGTGCTGGATCGGCATGTACTCGAGCATGTCACATGTTTTGTTTGCGAGGTCGCTCCTCGTTGGGAGGTATAAGGTAGTATTTGGAAGTATAAGGTTGGATTGGTTTACTGTTAATGCACATGTTGATAAATTATTTCCAAAAATATTCCGGTACCATTGCTGAATCAAATTATCTTGTTAAACTGTTTATATCAATAAGATCACTCCTAAAAATATATCAATTGAATCACTGTTAATTCTTACATTGCCACTTGTTTTGTATGAATCTCACTAAGTCATCAAACACTTATTCCTCATTTTTCCTGTCTGTCCATTCCTCAGGATAAGACCCATGTGGCAACATAGACCATATGAATATTCTTGTCAATCTTGCCTTTTGGAATGTCCGAAAATGTTTATCAGCAGAGCGTAATTATCAAAATTATCAACACATTTGTATTTTCAAGACTTGCGTTGTGTATATTAAAACTTTTTTTTATCATAATGTGTATGGTTGATTCTGGACAGTGACACCCCTTCCTACGAGGCGTGTTTTAGTCTGAGCTGGGTAAAGTGTCTGGCCAGCACCGAACCAACTCGGATCGGAACACTACTCATGTGGCGCGACCGTCACACCCTAGCTGCTAAACGTTGCCTCCTTTTTTTATAATTTTTTCTATTGAATTGCCATCTCATTTAAAATCTTAAGCTGTTAGAGAGAGTAGACATTTAATATTTATATATTATCTCCAACACGCCCCTCACGTGCAGGCTGTAAATCTTTTGTTACGCCTATCACGTGTCACTTTTTGATTATTGGGTAGCGGTGAGATTCGAACCCATGACCTCCTCCTTGGCCTGAGCTCTGATACCATATTGAATTGACATCTCATCTAAAAGCTTAAGCTGTTAGAGAGAGTAGACATTTAATATTTATATATTATCTCCAACATTTTCTTCGTCCTTGGCTTTGTTTTAGGATTTCTGGCGTTGGCCCAAAATTTTGTGTGATCGCGCGGCTGGCTCGCAAACCCCTGTTTTTTCTTCTTCCTTGCGTGATCGCCCTCTTGCTCGCCCTGCAATCTATTTTGTGGTTTCTTTAGTAGTGCGGCTTGTAGCGCCGTAGCTCTATTCACCTTTGTTACTAAAAAGTGCCAAAATCCTCCAAATAAGCATTATTTTGCTCCGACTCGACTCAAACTACAAAAACAATAAATTGACACTAAAACAAGTAACAATCTCACAAAGACGGTACAAAAGTCTAAGAAATCAGATACTTAATTCACTATAATTCTCCTCTTATCAGGTACCTTTTGCATCGTGCATAGGAGTCTAATGTTGTTACTGTGACATTCTTAATAATTTAACTTTATTCGTATCATTGCTTGATATCCATTCGCATCCAAACTCTGTTCACTTCACGATTCCTACACATTTTCATTTTCTCAAAAATCTTCTCATATCAGCTTTTATGTCCATCACCTGTTTAAGAAACGTTGATATGCCAAACTGAACACATGCTCCCCAAGGTCCATTTCATGTCGATCTTACTTGATTACTTATTGAGCCGAGGCTTTTCTTTTACTTGAGTAGTTATTTCTCGTTGTTTTTATTTTACAATTTTATTCTGCGTCTTGCTTATAGACATACCCAAGGTCCCTTTTACTTAGAATCATTTTGCTCTCCATTTTCTTGTTCCTGCATTTGCCAATATGTTACATTTCATAATTTCTATGTTAAGGCATAGGCATATGTAGATTATGCCCTGCTCCATTGACTCCGTGATACTATATATTTTCGCAAGATAATTGTTGTGGATAAATTCGCAAGTGCACGAAATCGTAACAAGTAATAAAGTGAAAGATAGGATTGTCGATCCCACGAGTAATAAATAATTAATTATCAAAATTTATTAACTCTAATTTTATTTGAGAAATCGAATTTCAGATTGTTCAAGCGAAAAGATTAACAATTTACTAATAAATAAGTGTAGACAATAAGAGAAGAGCTGGGAATCATGATTTCACCGTCATTTGTCTGATCTAACTTTTAATTAAACATATTATTACGAGTTTCACGTTCAAAATTGTTGTTGGTTATCACCATTTATGTTTTATGTACTCTTTCTCAAGTTATACATAAATTCTACAGCTTTACGACTAGAAAATGAGTCTAGTTACAAAGATGTGCATATGTATGTTTGGTGGTGATTTTATCAACCACGTAAAAACGATAGATATATTTCTATTCTATTGAGAATTCACGGTATTTACTTCAAAGCTATTTCACGAAAATCTCCTCTCGGTTTCAATTCTATCCTTAGTTCATCCAAAAGTTGGCCATAATTTTAGAAGCATTATATTCACAAATAAATACACCAACTATTTTGACATCGTAACAATACGTTTTTGTTAAAGGTTAGATCATCGTAATTAGGCTACGTCACTATCCCAGCAAGGTAAATTTAGCTCATAATGGAATATAGAACAAGACTATAAGATAAATATAACATCATAAAGTAAAGAGAGAAAAGTAAAGAAAGTTTAGAGATCGTTACAGATTTTTACTTTCGTAAAGCCTCCGGTGGACTCCCCCGTACAAACTCCGAATTACTCCTCCAAACTACAAACTACTAGTGAATAGTACTACTATAGAAAGACTACTTATTGAAGAGAGAATGAAGAAGATTGGTGTGTTCAAATATGGAAAATGTGAGGTCTATTTATAGTTGAAGAAAAAGCATAAGACGACATCTCGACCGTTCATCTCGTTTTGATCCAATGGTCCAAAGTTGTCACAAAAGTCATCTAATTGATCACAAAAGTCATCTAATTGATGAATTATTGTTCACAAAAGTCATGACACTCTAGAGTCTTCCATTTGGAAGCTTGCAAGACTGAATATGGACCATTGATTAGCCATTTTGATCCGACGGTCATTGAGCGCGCGAGTTGCGTATGTACATTTCAGCTTTGCGCAACTTCACCGTTTTGGTCGTAACTTTCTCTCCAAATGTCGGAATCGAAAACTGCTTGTTGCATTGGAAACTAGACATATGTGGCTTTCCATTGATATAAAGAAGCAGACATAACTCAATATACACAGGTGTGGGTGAATTTTTGAAGTTGCGGTTCTTGATTGACAAATCATCTTTCAACCTACTAAACATGAAAATAAACATAAAAATACCACAAAACTATCAAGAATAATCAATTAAACAAGAGTAAAAGCATGACAATGATGAGTATTTCTCAAACTCATCACACCCCCAAACTTGTTCATTTGCTTGTCCTCGAGCAAAATGCTTAAAGCAAACAACGCAACGTTCTAGACTAAAAAAAACAAAAACAGAATAAAAAAATTATTTCACATTATCATTTAAATCATGGATCAATTTTGAGAGTTTCTTTACTGTTTGATGAACATGCAAAGAATCAGAGCAATGACACACTCGTTCACAACCTGGCGGTTAATCAAGTTCACAAACAAATCTCCATGTGCAACTTGTGAACAATAAATGCAATGATTATTGAGTTTACTTGGATAAGTTCATCAAAACAAGTTCACCAAAGTTAATCATCCTAACTCCATATGTATAACTTTCACACTATCTCTCTGCTAATCTGAATAAGATTCACTACAGATCAATAGGACTTTTTTAGCTTGTAACATTAGGCTCGGGTATGGGCTCACTGAAGGATAAGTAAAAGCAGAGCTAGAGACGTAAGATATTACATTCAGAAATCTCTTGCACTTCGGTTCTTTCTCCTTTTCTTTCTTCACAACATTTCATATCCCTCATTTCTTTCTTCTTTTTTTTTCTTTTTTTTTTCTTTTTCATTTTCTTCATATTTCCCCCAAACTTATTCATATGTACCAGAGGGGTGATCTTCGTATTTCTCTCTCTCTTTTTTTTTTACATTTTTTTTTCCACATATTTTCTTCCATTTCAAGTTTCTGAATGCAAATCAGTCTCTAGAAAGGTAGGATAACTGTTTGTGGCTACACGGGATAGGTAAATGGGCTCATAAAAAAAAACTTTAACGAAAGGCTCAGAGGGGTTCTGGTGATTACTTTATTTGTGAAGGGTATGGATTGAAAGGCTCAAAACGTGTTAAAAAAATGGCCTAAATCATTTCTGTAGTGAATCATCATCAATGATTTTGCTTCAAGAGGTGATCAATTATTTATAAAGCTCGGGTGTATCTTCCTTAGTTTACTTATCTCAATAACCGTTCTCCAAGTATGCTCAACCACCAATGCAAATCAATGTGTGAAAAGTGTATATGAAGATAGGCATGCTCAAACATGGATTAAACGAGACGTTGTTCACATAGTATATCATGCTCATCATCATCACAAAAATCACCATAAGTATCAAATTTCTCATCATTAATCCATAATCTGAACAATTATGTGAAGTAAAGTGGTAGTTTTTTTTTTTTTTTTAAATATAAAGACAATAGAAGTCATCACAATCAAAAATGTCCCCAAAACTTAAAAGAGACATTGCCCCTAATGTCTAAAACCAAAGAAACAAATATAAAAAATAATAAAAACGATAGCACCTGATAGGAAAATAGTAGTTGTGATTGTGGCTCACATCTTCCTCTGGTTTTACGTCCAGAAATGGCATAAACGCCTTCTATGAGTCGAGGATTGGCTTCCCATCCAATTTTCTTAAAAATTGGCAAACAGGGTCTTTTAACGTCAGATTCCCAAGACGCCACTAGCTGCTTCCATGTTAACTGTAAAGAACATAAAATGAGAAAAAAAAACAATATATACAATACAACTGAAAATAACAATAAAAAGAAAGAACTAATATGGGTTGCCTCCCAAACAGCACTTGATTTATAGTCATCGGCTTGACTTCTGATAATGACTTCAAGTGGGATTATGTAGAGTCATGGATATTTTCTGTCTCTCAAACTCGCCTCCAATGTAGTGCTTCAGTCTTTGCCCGTTAACTTTGAATGCTTCTTTGTCATTGTTTTGAATTTCAACAGCTCCATATGGAAAGACTTTCGTGATTGTAAATGGGCCAGACCATCTTGATTTCAACTTTCCAGGAAAAAGTCGAAGGCGTGAGTTATACAAAAGTACTTGTTGACCAGGCTCAAAATCACGTTGTAGAATGCGTTTGTCATGCCATCACTTTGTTCTCTCTTTGTAGATTTGGGCATTTTCATAAGCTTCATTTCTGAATTCTTCCAAAGCATTGAGTTGTAGCATTCTCTTTTCTCCACCCAGTTTCATATCCATGTTCAGCCTTTTTCACAGCCCAATAAGCTTTGTGTTCAAATTCGACCGGCAAGTGACAAGCTTTCCCAAAAACTAAACGATATGGTGACATACCAATTGGAGTTTTGTAAGCAGTGCGATAAGCCCAAAGTGCATCATCAAGCTTTTTGGACCAATCTTTTCTTGAAGAATTCACTGTTTTCACCAATATTCGCTTTATTTCCCTGTTTGAGATTTCCACTTGGCCACTGGTTTGCGGATGATAAGCAGTTGCAACTTTGTGGCGTACTCCATATTTAGCCAATAAAGATTCAAAGTAGTGGTTAAGGAAATGTTTACCTCCATCACTAATGATTGCCCTCGGTGTGCCATATCTAGTAAAGATGTATTTTCGAAGAAAATTGATCACCACTTTGGCATCGTTAGTTGGTAACGCAATGGCTTCCACCCACTTTGAGACATAATCAACTGCTACCAAAATGTATTTGTTGTTGTATGACGAAGGAAATGGTCCCATGAAGTCAATGCCCCAAACATCAAATAATTCAACTTCAAGAATATTATTCAAGGGCGTTTCATTACGTCTTGAAATATTTCCTGTCCTTTGACATCGATCACTCGAACTAACAAAAACATGAGCATCTTTAAACAAAGTTGGCCAATAAAGTCCACACTGAAGCACATTTGCTGCAGTTCTTGTTCCACCAAAATGCCCTCCATATTCCGAAGAATGACAGTGTTGCAATACCTCAGCAATTTCTTCTTCTGGAACACATCTTCTTAAAAGTTGATCATGACAATGCTTGTAGAGGTATGGATCATCCCACAAAAAATGTTTGACTTCGAAAAAGAACTTCTTCTTCTGCTGGTGAGTTAATTCAGATGGAATAATATTGGATGCAAGGTAATTAACAATATCAGCGTACCATGGAGTATTGGTTGTTTGCATAGCGTATAGCCTCTCATCAGGGAATTCTTTATTGATTGGTTGAAGTTCATGTGATTCTTTAACTTTCAATCGTGATAGATGATCTGCAACAACATTTTCTGAGCCCTTTTTGTCACGGATTTCCACGTCAAATTCTTGAAGAAGCAGGATCCATCGAATCAACCTTGGTTTTGCATCTTTCTTTGAAAGCAAGTACTTGATTGCTGAATGATTTGTGTACACAATAACTTTAGAACCAATCAAATATGAACGAAATTTATCAAATGCAAAAACAATTGCTAATAACTCCTTCTCTGTTGTTGCATAATTCATTTGAGTGTCACTTAGAGTTCGACTGGCATAATAGATCACATGTAAGACTTTGTTCTTTCTTTGGCCCATCACTACTCCAATGGCATAATCACTTGCATCGCACATCAGTTCGAATGGAAGATTCCAATCGGGGGTGGAAATTACTGGTGCTTCTGTTAGTTTCTTTTTCAGCAAGTTGAAGGCTTTGTGACATTCTTCATCAAATGTGAAAGTGGATTCCTTTGCCAACAAGTTGCACAAAGGTTTTGTGACTTGAGAAAACTCTTTGATAAAACGCCTGTAAAATCCTGCATGTCCAAGAAAACTACGAATACCTTTAACTGATGTAGGAGGTGGAAGTTTTCCAATTACTTCAATCTTGGCTCGATCAACTTGAATGCCTCTGGCAGATATATGGTGTCCTAGGACAATTCCTTCTTGTACCATGAAGTGACACTTTTCCCAGTTCAAGATCAAGTTTGTTTCTTCACATCTCTTCAAGACTAAAGACAAGTTAGTCAAACAGTCATCAAATGACATACCAAAGACAGAAAAATCATCCATGAAAACCTCAATGAATTTTTCCACCATGTCAGAAAAAATAGACATCATGCACCTTTGAAAAGTAGCAGGGGCATTACAAAGACCAAAATGCATTCTTCTAAATGCAAATGTACCATATGGGAAGGTGAAAGTTGTTTTCTCTTGATCCTCAGGTACAATGGGTATTTGATTATATCCAGAATAACCATCAAGAAAACAGTAATAAGAGTGACCTGCAAGTCGATCCAACATTTGATCAATGAACGGTAAAGGAAAATGATCTTTGCGGGTTACCTTATTTAGTTTTCGATAGTCAATGCACACCCCCCATCCAGTGTTTGTTCTTGTGGGAATATCTTCATTGTGTTCATTCTTCACTACAGTCATTCCTTCTTTCTTGGGCACAACATGTATTGGACTCACCCATGAGCTATCCGAAATTGGGTAAATAATTCCAGCATCTAGAAGCTTTAATACTTCATCCTTTACCACTTCCTTCATGTTGGGGTTCAGACGGCGTTGATGTTCGATAGTTGGCTTGTAGTTCTCCTCCAGTTGTATTTTGTGCATGCAAGTCGAAGGACTGATGCCTTTGATATCAGCAATGGACCACCCTAAGGCAGTTTTATGATCTCTTAGAACTCGCAACAACTTATCTGTTTCAACATTAGTCAATGACGATGAGATGATAACAGGTAGAGTTGAATAATTTCCCAAAAAATGCATACTTTAAATGAGAAGGAATTGGTTTAAGATCTAGAGTTGGTGGCTTGATAATAGATGGGATTGTGATATTCGTACCTTTCTCTAGCTCTTCAACCTTTCCTTTGTAATCAATTGGTATTGCATCAAGGGCTAAAACACATCTTTCACTATCATCATTATCAAAATCTATATCTTCTTTTATTAGACATACCTCGAGTGAATCCTCCAAGTGGCTCTTGTCGAATACTTGTTCAACCAGCTTATCGAGAATGTCAATTTTGAAACAACTATCAGCTTCTGATGGGTATTTGATAGCTTAGAAGACATTGAAGGTGATTTGTTCATCTTGCACTCTCATGGTAAGTTCTCCTTTTTGCACATCAATTAGAGTTCTCCCAGTTGCAAGGAATGGGCGACCAAGAATGATTGGAATATCATGATCTTCTTCCATGTCCAGGACAATGAAATCTGCAGGGAAGATAAACTTATCAACTTTAACCAATACATCTTCAACCATACCTCTAGGATACTTGATTGATCTGTCTGCTAGTTGAAGGGACACGGTGGTTGGTTTGGCTTCTCCAAGTTCTAACTTCCCGTACACAGAAAGAGGCATCAGGTTAATGCTTGCACCTAAGTCACACAATGCTTTCTCAAAATGTGAATTCCCAATTACACAAGGAATTGTAAAACTCCCTGGATCTTTGAGCTTTGGTGGCAATTTCTTCTGTAGAATGGCACTGCACTCCTCGGTTAGGCATACAGTTTCATGTTCTTTCAGCTTTCTCTTATTTGATAAAATTTCTTTCATGAATTTGACATAGCTGGGCATCTGTTCAAGAGCATCTGCAAAAGGAATGTTAATGTGCAATTTTTTAAAGATATCAAGAAATTTAGAAAATTGCTTATCCAGTTTAGTTTTCTTCAATCTTTGTGGAAATGGAATTTCTTGCACATTCGGTGGTTGTGCGTCGGCGGAAGTGTGCTTTAGCTCAGATACACGTCCCTGTTCATGTGTATGAAACTTCTCTGCTTGTGAGGCAACAGGTTCTGGTAACACTTTTCCACTTTTGAGTGTAATTGCCTGCACATGTTCTCGAGGGTTGGTTTCTGTGTTGCTCGACAATTCTCCTTGTGCTCTTTTGGCTAGAGTGGTGGCAAGTTGACCCATTTGTACTTCTAATTTTCTGATGGATGCTCCTTGGTTTTGGAACTGTTGCTTGGTCTCATTGATGAATTGGTCAGTTCTTGAGGCTAACTGGTTTGTGGTAGTGGCTAACTGAGTGACAATGTCCTCCAGGGAAGGTTTCTTTTCTTGGTGCAGTGGAAATCCAGGAGGAGGCCTGATATGGTTCTGGTTGTTGCTCCAAGAGAGGTTAGGGTGGTTCCTCCATCCAATGTTATAGGTGTTGGAATATGGATTATTCTGCGGCCTGTTAAAATTTGACACAAAATTTGCTTCTTCATTGTAAGCAGAATTTTCAGAATTGCTTACCAAATGGCAATTGGCAGTTGAATGTGAGTTTCCACAAAAATCACATGTTGCTGATGTGGACTGAATGGCATTTACCCTCATTGTTCCCAGTTGCTTGGTGAGAGTAGCGACTTGTGATGTTAATGCTGTGATAGCATCTATCTCGTGCACACCAACCGGCCTTTTCTGCCGTTCTGAAGGCCACTGGTAATTGTTCGATGCCATTTACTCCAATAGTTGATAGGCATCTTCTGTGGTTTTCGCCATTAAAGCTCCTCCTGCAGCTGCATCTACTAAGGTTCTAGTGTTTCCACTCAACCCATTGTAGAATGTTTGAACTTGCAACCATTTGGGAAGTCCATGGTGAGGACACTTCCTAAGCATTTCCTTGTACCTTTCCCAAGCTTCGTACAGATTCTCCATGTCGTGTTGCACAAACTGAGTGATTTCATTCCTCATTTTTGTTGTTTTAGCTGGGGGAAAGAACTTAGCTAGAAATTTTTGTGCTAATTCTTCCCAGGAAGTGATACTACCTTGAGGGAGTGAATTGAGCCAGTTCTTCGCCTTGTCCCGTAATGAGAATGGGAATAGTCTCAACTTGATAGCATCTTCTGAAACTCCATTGTGTTTAAAAGTATCACATATTTCTAAGAAATTAGCTATATGTGCATTAGGATCTTCACTCGGGAGTCCACAAAATTGAACCGATGTTTGGATCATCTGAATAATTGCTGGTTTAATTTCAAAATTATTTGCAGCAATTGACGGCTTTTGGATGCTTGTGTTGGCACCTAAGATTGTTGGGACAGCGTAGTCCCGCAAGGCTTTTGATTAATTTTCTATAAGTCCACTCATTTTGCTTTTACCTTTTTCTATACGCAGTATTTTTAAAGTTTTTTTAATTTCAGGATCAAAAGGTAAAATTGTTGAGTTCTTACTCCTTGTAACTCTTTTTGATTTTTTATTATTCTCAATTTTGAAAGTAAACAGAAAAAAGAAGAAAATAGTAAAAAAAATTACCACAGTAAAAAAATAATTATTTACCGTTGCAAAAAATAAAAAGCTAGCGAGCAAACAAACGTTTTAATTTTTTTTTTTTTTACCTAGGTGATTTTTTAATTTTACTACAGTAAAATATTAACACATATAAGACATAATCTCAAATTAACAATAGGGTTAACTGGTATTGATATTAATTAATTTTATTCCCCGGCAACGGCGCCAAAAACTTGTTGTGGATAAATTCGCAAGTGCACGAAATCGTAACAAGTAATAAAGTGAAAGATAGGATTGTCGATCCCACGAGGAATAAATAATTAATTATCAAAATTTATTAACTCTAATTTTATTTGAGAAATCGAATTTCAGATTGTTCAAGCGAAAAGATTAACAATTTACTAATAAATAAGTGTAGACAATAAGAGAAGAGCTGGGAATCATGATTTCACCGTCATTAGTCTGATCTAACTTTTAATTAAACATATTATTACGAGTTTCACGTTCAAAATTGTTGTTGGTTATCACCATTTATGTTTTATGTACTCTTTCTCAAGTTATACATAAATTCTACAGCTTTACGACTAGAAAATGAGTCTAGTTACAAAGATGTGCATATGTATGTTTGGTGGTGATTTTATCAACCACGTGAAAACGATAGATATATTTCTATTCTATTGAGAATTCACGGTATTTACTTCAAAGCTATTTCACGAAAATCTCCTCTCGGTTTCAATTCGATCCTTAGTTCATCCAAAAGTTGGCCAGAATTTTAGAAGCATTATATTCACAAATAAATACACCAACTATTTTGACATCGTAACAATACGTTTTTGTTAAAGGTTAGATCATCGTAATTAGGCCACGTCACTATCCCAGCAAGGTAAATTTAGCACATAATGGAATATAGAACAAGACTATAAGATAAATATAACATCATAAAGTAAAGAGAGAAAAGTAAAGAGAGTTTAGAGATCGTTACAGATTTTTACTTCCGTAAAGCCTCCGGTGGACTCCCCCGTACAAACTCCGAATTACTCCTCCAAACTACACACTACTAGTGAATAGTACTACTATAGAAAGACTACTTATTGAAGAGAGAATGAAGAAGATTGGTGTGTTCAAATATGGAAAATGTGAGGTCTATTTATAGTTGAAGAAAAAGCATAAGACGACATCTCGACCGTTCATCTCGTTTTGATCCAATGGTCCAAAGTTGTCACAAAAGTCATCTAATTGATCACAAAAGTCATCTAATTGATGAATTATTGTTCACAAAAGTCATGACACTCTAGAGTCTTCCATTTGGAAGCTTGCAAGACTGAATATGGACCATTGATTAGTCATTTTGATCCGACGGTCATCGAGCGCGCGAGTTGCGTATGTACATTTCAGCTTTGCGCAACTTCACCGTTTTGGTCGTAACTTTCTCTCCAAATGTCGGAATCGCAAACCTCTTGTTGCGTTGGAAACTAGACATATGTGGCTTTCCATTGATATAAAGAAGCAAACATAACTCAATATACACAGATGTCGGTGAATTTTTGAAGTTGCGGTTCTTGATTGACAAATCATCTTTCAACCTGCTAAACATGAAAATAACAATAAAAATACCACAAAACTATCAAGAATAATCAATTAAAAAAGAGTAAAAGCATGACAATGATGAGTATTTTTCAAACTCATCAATAATTTGATGTTCTGATTTTTCATTCTACTTCCACTAAAAGCTTATATAGAAGAGTTTTGTATCTTTTGACTTCTTTTTGTATGCAATATATCATCCGATATCTTGTCGAGCAATAATACACTTGACACTCTGATCCAAGTGAGATACTTTTTCTTTCCTTACTTAATCGATAACTAATCATTGATTCAACGATCTCGTGCGTGCTCTAGGACAAAGGAATTGGCACCCACACGCATCTGTGGAACATTGGGCAAGGAATTGGCATCCTCACGTCTATGAGGAACATTGGGCATGCTGACCTAAGTTTCTTTACTGTAAGGTTATATCAAGACCTCCGTAAGAAAACAATACTTCCAACTAAAATAATATTTCTACTTGCTCATATGATTCGGGAATTTCTATTCAATTTTCATCATGCAACAACCGATGAAAACATACTTACAAAGCAAACTAAATAAAAGAGCAAAAACATTCAGTTAAGTGTAAAATAAGGAGTTAAGGACATTTAATGTTATGGAAAGGAAACTTGATGTAGGGGTAAACCTAAAAGTATAACCTCAGCAAAAGTATATATTGGATTCCGTGTTTTTCATCTCGCGGTCAAATGACAATAATAAGAGAACAAAATCTGATGCTCTTTCAAAAATGCTTGACATGGAAAATACACCTTTTATTCTCTTCACACCATTTCTCTATCAAAAAATATTTTAAAATAAGATTTAACTTCGTACGAAGCCTGTGTCTATTGAGCTAAAGACTTCCTAATCAAATTACCAAACACTTAGTATCCTTGTGCATCACGCGACATTGGGTGATAACACATTTACCACTATAGACATTCTATTGCCTTGGTAAATATCACATAATAGAACATGTGCATGCCGCTAACGCGAGGATGAGCATACCACACGCACCAGCACCCTCGCAGGGGCTGATCGAACCGAAGCATGAAGTTTTGGGGCTGTTTTAGAATTATCGCAGGCTCACAACCCTTGGGCCCGACCATGTAATTATAGCCTGATTCTAAAGACTTCCTTGTATATTTTATTCATGAAATTGTCTAGAACATTGCTAAGATTGGACACCATTTGTTTATTATTAAAAGGTTGTAGAACTTTGGCTTAGCACCGTTAGATTAGTTTGACCTGAGTTGCTCATTGAGCTCACCTTTTTAAATATATATACCCCATTTATTTCAGTATTTCATTCATTACAGAAGTTTCAACTCACTTGCCTTGTTTCATAACATTCTTGTATCTTTCTCACTCCATCGTTTCTTTCTCAAGATCACTTGCTTTGTTCTTAGAGTCAAACTGGTTACTTGTGCGTTAAGGCACTTGTAAGCCGCACGACTTGCCATTTTTACGGGGAAAACGGTTTAAGTCTGTGTCACGTGCCCTCATTGAATCATCTCTTAACATATTACATTACTTTTTTGCATAAATAATAAGTAACATGCATAACACATTTGACGCTGCAATATGCACCTGCGCAGTATTGAAGATTTCTCTATACAACTCTCCGTATATATAATATATATATAGTAAACAAACAGAGATCGATAACAGTGTCCATGAAACATGGATTAGGTTTCCAAATACACACTCTTTAACTAGCAAATCAAGGCAGCAATCAACACAACACACTCAAAATTAAATAGTTAATAGCTCCGCAAAAGCCTTATAAAGCAAAATTTGGCCCTAAATCTCAAGATAAAATGGCGTGCAATTCTCAAAAAGCAAAACCAAATGCAAAATACAGCTTTTGAAGCACCATGAGAAGAATATTACGTACCAGTATTTGAGAACCGTACTTCAAATCCAGTAGTTTTAACCAGCCTTCAATTTCTCCTTCAACACCATCTAGGAAAGCAAATGCAACGGCATAAGCATCAATATGCATCAAAAAGTGTCGTGAAGTTCTGAATCAGTTAACATATTATTAATGAGCTAAAATTACAAAACAAATTACCACATAGTAATATGATCGTTTTGGCTTAAACCTTGAACCCTAGAGATGAGCTGATTGTGTCGAAGGTTCTTCTTTGATAGTGAAGTTCTTTCTTTGTCTGAGTTGAGCTGTATGAACACAAATTTTGAGTTGTACGAACATCAACTGTTGTAAGGGTTTATGTGGCGCTTGCAAAGGTTTTAAAAAAAATCATATATTAAGTCATATCACCTGAATACAATAATATATTTTTGTTAGTAAAATATAACGAATTATAAGTTGTGTATACTGTGTAAGGTGGTATTAAAACACTTAACTACATTATACATGAAAAGTCTTGTCTTGTCAATAATAACGTGGCATATATAGGTTGTTTTTAATAAAAAGGAAGTTCAATATCTTTGTAATAAAATCGAAGTCATATTTAGTGGTTCTTAGTTGGATCTACCATTAAGCAGTGATGTATCCAAGAATTGGACTTGGGGACTAATTTTGTTGTTTTTGAAAGAACGATTGGGGGATATAATTTTAATTTATTTTAGTATTATCATTATTTAATTATTATTTTTTTAAATCTCTCTTACATAGAAAGAAAGTTAAGATGTATCTATATTTAAGTCATAATATTTATGATAAAGATTAATTATATTGTTTTTAAAATAAGATGTTGATCTCAAGGAAATCGCGTGTTGACACTTCTATTTTTTAGTTTGTTTTACAGTAGCTTGAAAACTAATAATGGAAAACGTCAAGAAGAAAGAACTTGTTGGAGAAGGCAAAGTAGTAACAACAATCACTAAATTAAAAGGAAAGAAAAGGAATGAATAAAATCAACTCAGGGGTGAATATTTGTTAAATTAGATTTGAAGTTGCAGACTTGCAAGGAATCATATGAAAGTAAACACCCTATAATACTCATGAATCATGATGCATCAATGATGAACGTATGGTTCTGAAAAACAAAAAATAAAAAATTAAGAGGACTAGAAATATTATATCAAAGAAATGTGT
This sequence comes from Linaria vulgaris, assembly GCA_948329865.1. Taxonomy (NCBI): domain Eukaryota; kingdom Viridiplantae; phylum Streptophyta; class Magnoliopsida; order Lamiales; family Plantaginaceae; genus Linaria; species Linaria vulgaris. The sequence continues at coordinate 90,338,946 of OX415253.1, forward strand.
CTCGCATTAATAGACTCGAGTACAACTTGGATAGGATACAAATTTTCTACACCAACTGTATTCGATAATCCTCATACAATGTTCTCCTAACACGAAAGAAGATTCAACTACTAATATCACAATTTTAGAGCTCTAATCGCAGTAGATTCTCTATAACACTTACCCGCCTCAAAATTTTCTATCATCTGTTACGAAACTACAGCAAGAAAGTCATTCTTCTCTATTTGAAATTATAGATTTTTTTCATCTTCTTGCGTATCGTCTGCAGTAAGAAGATGATTAAGAGCACCCTTCGTTTTCTTATTAGTTCGCGCTTTGTTTTCCTTGATTTCTTCTTCACCCTTTCTCTTGTGAGTTTCATCGTTCCCACCTTCTGCATTTTCCCCTACATGCAATGCAATTCCGCATTCTGATCAGCAGCTTCCACTTTTTTCTGGATCTGATCGATGCTTTTGCAGCATCCTTTTCAGTTTTCACCTATTTTACCATCTGGTACTGATTTGCCTGAATCAGACTTGCAGTCGACTAAATATTTGCGGATTTCTTCACTGCTTGCTAGATCGACTAAATATTCTTTGTGTCTATATTTGCACCTTTCTTCACCAGATACTTGAGTTCTAAGTTAGATCACCCCTAGAGCATTCACGCCCTTCCGGTTAAAAGACTCCAGACGTCACGAGAATCATGATAACCTCAAGATGACCCTTTTGATCGAGCAGCAAAGTGAAGTGCACCCATGTCATCCATAGACCATGGCAGCAGCGCCAACATCGATCGCCCTTGTTTTTGCACAGGTAGTTTACAACTTCTATGTGACCGGACCATGCTGCTAATTAAATGTAGTCTATGGTTCAATGGTACTAAGGAAAAACAGATAAATAGTAAGTGCAGTGCTACTGTAACAAATAATATACTACTATCTGTAAAAATTAGAGCCCCCTCATATTTCCCTCTAAAAGGCCTTTGAGGGGGAAATATGAGGGGGCTCTAATTTCTACATGGTATCAGAGCCTACCCCAACCAATGTTGGGTTTGCCCATCTATTTCTCTCACGTGTAGTACCGTTCGGTATTGTCCCGGCCTACACGTGAGGGGGGCGTGTTGAATTACTTATCCCACATTGATTGGCGACTACCCTGGGCTACTGTTTATTAATAATTTCCCCCTCTCTCTCTAATAAGGCCTTTTAGGGGGAAATATGAGGGGGCTTTAATTTCTACACTATCACATACAACATTAGACCTAAAAAGATCGCTGCATGTGTGGCCAGTAAATTTAGATCAAGTACATGCATTTTTTTTTCTTTCTCTAGCTGTTTGCACCCTTTTCATTTCTGTTAGAGATGGAGTTACCCTGTAGAAAGTTGGACATTGACAGTTCAATTACGAGAATGTAAAACAATACACATTCACTCATTTGTGCAAATAATTCAAGGAAACATTATATTCAACTGATAATTATAATTTCTTGCAAAGCCCCGAACACGTAAGGTATAAATTAAAACAAGTACCCAAAAGACAACATAAATCTAAATTATAGAAACAAAGTTGGAGTAGTTTTTATGGTTTCTTCTCCATCACGGTAGGTTTAACTTCTTGTTACATTACTAGTTTCCTTCTGCTTTCTTTTTAATTCAGGGATGCAGAAATTTGTTTTGGGTCACACCAGTTCTCATTTCGTGTTATAACTTGCATCAATGCGATCGATTATGCTGATCAGCAGTTCCACAAAACCTTATTAGTTTATGAATGCCAATATTCTTTATTTAACATGCTGTATAATTTTTTTTTGTTCACTTTGATTCGTCTGCATTTTACTCTGAAGCAAACTTGTTAAAACCGATATAAACTCGTTGAATACATCAGTGTAGCGCGCGTGCGGCCCAGAACATCTAAGAGCACTTAGTGTAGGTTTACTTCAGATCATATTATTAACCTTAAATGTATATGTGTGAATCCAACATAAATATATTTCTACTTTCTGGATGTCAGATGCACAGCGACCGCAGACAATTGATAAATACATTGATTGTACTGCTCTCAATTTCAGGATGTCAGATGCCCTCAATTTTTACGTAACAGTTCCGAATCATATCCTCAGTGTATATTCTTCCTTGAAGTCTTTTATTTTTGTATCAGGACTAGAATTTTACACTTGGACTTCAGACTTCATATTGAATCCAATTTAAATGCCAAATCTTCATTGCTAATGCGTTATGGTTTTACAGAGAGGTAGCATGAAAATGAGTTACCAGAAATCGTAGAGGCAGACAGATAAGTCGATGGCTATACTTGCGATGTGATGATACAAAATTTTGATTGACGGAGGAGAAGGGACAATGAAGCAGGAGCTGCAACATATTTAGACTGAAACTTAAAAGAATCCTACTTAGAATCTACTTATCATCCTGTGAAGATGGATGATACAAAACGTAGAATATGATTATTTTGCTTCGACACTTTTGAGAAGTGTTTCATGTTGTAATAGTTTGTTCTCTTACACAACTCTTCTTTCTTAGGTTTAAGTAGATCCCAGTTGTCCAGTGATAACCATAACAAACATATTCTTTGAAGCATATTCCTAGTGTTCTGCTGGCAGTAGAATCTCATCATATAGGTGCTTTTCAAAAAGTTAAAAGTTAACTTGGTATCTAAAATTGTTGTACTGCACTTCCCTGATTTTCTTTTATATTTTTGTGGCATGTTATAATTGGCAATGATTCTGTTTCAATTAAACCAATTGAATTATAGTTGCAACTTGCAATTTGCAAATTTATATTATATATTTGGGATAAAAGCATCAAGCCCCCTGAACTATGCACGTTTTTGCGACTTGCCCCCTAAACTAATTTAATAAGCGTTTTGCCCCCTAAACTATGCACGTCTGTTCGATTTGCCCCCTGGCCGGGTTTCCGGCTATTTTTGGCCATTATTGGCCGGAATTTTTCCCCTTACCCGACACATATGTGTTGTACTAGATGTCTATTAGTAGTTGATGACAAAAAGTAGGCGAAAAAATACCTCGAACGGGGCATATTCCGGCTAAAATACACTGAAGAGGAAATCACATTTTGGCTAGAATATGCCCCGTTCGAGATGTTTCTTCGCCTACTTTTTGTCATCAACTACTAATAGACATCTAGTACAACACATATGTGTCGGGTAAGGGGACAAATTCCGGCCAATAATGGCCAAAAAATAGCCAAAAACCCGGCCAGGGGGCAAATCGAACAGACGTGCATAGTTTAGGGGGCAAAACGCTTATTAAATTAATTTAGGGGGCAAGTCGCAAAAACGTGCATAGTTCAGGGGGTTTGATGCTTTTATCCCTATATATTTACTTGATAGTCGAATATGTCATTATTTGTAGCTTGACGTGAGAGCGACTTGTCACATTTTCTATATGATTTGTTGTTGACATTGCGCCATAATTTTTCTTTTAGTCGATGGCTGAGATTAGAAGTGGCTCTGACAGGGTTTGGTCCACCGTCCACTGATCTAATGGTGTTCTATCTTCAGTTATTATTTTACTGATAGGTTCTGTTGAAGTTTATGGTTTACTAATTAGTTTAAATCTTTCTAGTTGGTGGAATTTCATATAAAAAAAAAACTTATAAATGAGTGGTCAAAATGCAAGACATGGCAATTCACTACTCTTTTGGAGCATGATTGTTTTCTATACAAAAAATACAAGCTTTATTACTATTATAAGTGGAGGAGATAGTCTTTGAAAACTACGTTAAATGTTGTGTATTCATTAACGATTATTATAGCTTCTTAATTCAACAATATTTTAGATTATTAATTCTCAGTAAACATTTCTTTTCTAGAGCAATCAAGATTATATTTACTTTAGATTATTAAATATTTAGGTGTCTTACCCTAGGAGAGGAACTAGTTATAATAGACTTTAATTTATAGCCTATTTTCAGCACGAGTCGCATTCTATTTATTGCGTATGGCAAAAAGGAGGGTCCCCTTACCGTATGCTAGTATCAATAAAAAACAGGGCAGCTTGCTTGCTGATTTCTTGTTCTCGCGTTTTAATTAATTAGCCAAACACTATTGCACGTTTTGCCACGAAATAAAAGTTCTTGATTCTCACTATTAGTTTATTTTCATCCGATATTTGAATTTCACCAACAACGATTTTTTTAACTTTTCATACAATTTCAAACAATTTTTGTAAAAAAAAATTTTAACATGGTTTAAAGTAATTATTCTAATGAATACATATTATAAAAAAAATCAATAATTCATAATGCCTAAAAATCTTAATTACTAGTTCGGTCGTCATATAATATACTATAGGGGACAGACTATCTTTTGACAAAATACACGGGGTTTTGCTAAATTAGACATGTCATTTTTGCTATTAACCCATTATTTTAACCTGTGGTAAATATATCATAACTTTGTACCTGTTATTTAGTCATATAGTTGAACACAACGAAAATAAGAAGGGTACTACAAATACAACATGTCGAACATATAAAACTTGAGTTATGTGAATCTTTTATGACCAAAAGTACAAAGTTCAAGTCAAATGTATTGACAATTCTCTAAATGTTTTTACTGAAAACCATTCATTAAAAATGAACCGGTCACAAAGGCCCATAAATCTTCACCTTGTGCATCTCGATAAGAAAGACGTTGATGGTAGCATAGCGGATAAACGAGGCTGGATGGGTCGACTATGCTTGTCTTTTGGTGCTCATTAAACGGTCTTTTGTCTCGTACAAGGATGATGCTTAAAATGAAGGCGTCAAAGATCTCAATACCTCGTGGAGGGCTAAGATGGTATTATTGGACAACGACTAGCTCTCAAGCCATTGTGGCGAGAGCCGAGATGGATACGTTTGTTTGGAGATAGACATATATAGATCATATTTTAGAGCAAATAAAGATAATTAATATTCTTCATGATTGTATGATAGTCTTGACACCGATGGTAAATGTGGTTGTAAAACTACAATAAAAATGTCATTAGAAATTGAAGCGCCACGTGCTCAGTCATCTAGTGACTTAGGGGTTAAGTATAATATGGTAGTGTCTACGAGGTTAAGCTCTTATATAGTGAGGTCTAGTGTTTAAAGTTTAGATGGTGGGGAGGGATATTTATATAAATTATTATTTGAATGACATGGAGTCATGTACATTATTATAGATTATACTAGTTAATTGGTTCGTGCTTTGCGCTGACACAATTTATTGTATTCGATAATTTAGTGGTAAAATTGTTGTTTGAATTTTAATGATAGTCAATTTGAGTATCTATTTATTTAAATTTTAATTTAACTTTGGAATTTAATTTTATAATGTATAAATATGGTACTTATTAATTTTATTATGAACCAAGCCTGTAATCTCAATAAATTGGGTAGACTATATGAACCATGAAAGAATCACGTCGAGCCTTGCACATGAATCATTTGTCTCCATTCGTTTCGCTAGAGAAGTAAATTTTCACTTACGTCTCTGAGCTTCATGTAGTTCCATATGACCTTCATTCATGTCTTCTTCGGTCTCCCACGAGTTATAGTCATACGGTCTAAGTCGGGATCTCCAACGCGTCTTACTAGAACATATATGAGTCTGCAACTAACACGCGAACCCCATAGAAATTAAAAGAATTGTTCCAAAATTTACATCGGACCCCACGTTATTAAGTGTTAATAAATTTTATGTTAAGCAAGGCCCAATTGTTTAATACACGCGAGCACACAAGTTATTTATTACTGCAAAAAAAAGAATACAATAGCTAAATTTTAGGGGCAAAACTGAAAGAATTAAAAAATGAAAGAACCTTACAATAATTTACAGTGAGGCCCATAAGTAAATAAAATAAAAAATTTGGGGCGAATTTGAGAGAAGTAAAAAACTAAAAAGACCATTTAGCAATTTACAACGATACAAAAGTGCGCAGCGTAAAAGTTTTGGGACAAAATCAAAAGAATTAAAAACTAAAATGACTGGTCCGTAGTTTACGGCAGACCCCAACGCCATTAAATGTGAACTAATTTTATAATATGTGGGTCCCAATTGATTTATACTCGCGGGCCCACAAAATATTTATTACTGGAATACAAAATAGGGCAAATTAATATTTGTGCTCTCTAAGTTTACCCTTTTGATGAATCTACCCAATAACTAGCGAATTTTTAAAAATACCCTGCATTTTGGGATTTTCTTAATTTTTATGCCATGTTGGTGCCACATAGGAAAAAATGCGCTTACGTGGCTGCCACATGGAAAAAAGCCACACGCCACATCAATATATTTAAAACAAAAATATATTTTTTGTGCTATGTGGCTGCCACATAGAATATATTTAAAATATAGGGATAATTCTATCAAACCCCCCCCCCCCCAACTATGGGGTTATTTACCGCACAGGGTCAGAACTTTAGTTTTAGCGGCAGTGCCCCCTAAACTTTGGTCGTTTGTGCGAATTTCTCTATTTTCCAGTTTTTTGCAATTTTTCCACAAAAAATCATCGAAAAAATTATTTAAAGTTTGACTAAAACCTTCGTCTCGATGAGACGGTTCCGATGGTGGTGACGGTGTCGCAAAATTCAAAGCCAATACACGGAAAATTTAATTTAAGTGTATTGCACTTAAATTAGAATTCTCATCTTATAACTTTGAATTTTACATCACCGTCACCATCATTGGAACCGTCTCATCGAGACGAAGGTTTTAGTCAAACTTTAAATAATTGTTTCGGTTATTTTTGGTGGAAAAATTGCAAAAAACTGGAAAATGGAGAAATTCGCACAAACGACCAAAGTTTAGGGGGCACTGCCGCTAAAACTAAAGTTCTGACCCTGTGCGGTAAATGACCCCATAGTTTGGGGGGTTTGATAGAATTATCCCTAAAATATAAATATATTTATATCCAAAGATAAGAATTAACGACGGATAACGACCAAGGACTAGGTAAATCATAACCCACCTACGTATCCCATGATATGGAAATCAAACCGGCGTAGTTCCCCCCTGTTTTAGTTACATGTCAGCCTAGCAATTGGGGCAATTATGGTAAACAACAGTGTTCAAGAAAGATAAAGACATGAATTAAATTGTTCGAAAAATAACGAAACATAAATTAAGCGAAATAGCACCGGTTGCTGCTAAGGCAATTACTTCATGACTGGGATGTATTCTTCCCCGGCTCCTTCGACTTCATGTACTTCCCTAATCCTGGAAAGTCTGAGTGATGCTACATAACACATCCAACCCTCCTTCTAGTCGCCTAAGATATCTCTGACCCAGCCCTTGGTAGGAAATTTCATCTTCTGGTGGTAAGTAGATACCACTACTCTTATCTCATTGAGGGTAGGGCACCCAATGATGACATTGTAGGATAAGGGGAGATCGACCACATTATATTTGACCTTGATTGTCCTTCTGTACGAGCCCTCCCCAAATGATGTGGGTAGCACAATTTGTCCCCTTGCGATCACCTCTCCGCCACCAAATCCAGTCAATGGAGTGGAGACTGTTTCAGTCATGTCTTGGTTCACCAGCATTTTCTCCAGGGCGTGTGCAAAGATAACGTTGGAGGAGCTTCCATTGTCGATGAGCACCTTCCATACCTGATATTTGGCTATGTCAATTTTAACAACAAATGGGTAGTCGAGTTTACATATCTTTAGCGCATGTGGCGTGAGCTTCTCCAAGTCCTTTTTGGTGAAGGATATCTCTTGATCCAAGAAATACTCCTCATCGGCTAAAGTTGTGAAGCCCACGTATCTCCCTACCTGCATCTTACGGGTTATCTTCTCGCGCCCTTCAGCCGAGTCAGCACCTACTGTCCTCCGTTAATCACATTGATCATTCCTGTAGTTGGAGCATTGACGATTGCTCTTCCGCGCTCACCAGGAGCTCTGATGGCCTTGTGCTTGTCCCGCCTAGGCGAACGAGAATGATCCCTCCTAGACGAATGGGATCTATCATCCCTATCATTCTCGTCCTTTAAGTTCTCACGAACTCCACCAATTTGCCTTCTTTGATAAGCCTTCCGATCTCATCTTTGAGGTCAGTACACTCCTCATTGTTATGTCCTATCTGTCGATGATACTCGCAATATTTTTTGGAAAATCTCATTCCCCTGCTCTCTCTCTCAGCTTCCTTGGCTCTCTTAGCCACACATTCTTCTGTGCTACGATGAATACGATCAGGATCCCTTTGTTCATGGGGTATACCTCTTAGGTGATCTATCCATGCCTTTGCCCCATCATTCCTTTCCTCGAGTTCTGTTTTGCAACTGGTGCGGATTCTACTTGGTCGCCATCATATTATCCTGATATATAGTATCCAATGTCAGTGCATTAATCTGGTCGATTGTTGGGGATCTGAGTTTCATCAGCTCTGCCACAAACCTCTTGTTTGTCGTCGTGTTGAACAAAATGAGAACCACTTGGTCACCCTTTAGCTCATCAACTTTGAGCAGTTCCTCGTTGAACCTTTTTATGAAGTCCTCGAGGCTTTCTTTGTCTCTCAGCTACATTGCATTCAAGTGGTTCATAATTGTCCTCATTCTCTTTTGGCTAGAGAATTTACTTTCTAGCCTTTGTGTTCATATGCTCATAGCTGGATATAGAACCAACTTATATCCTCGTAAACCAGTCAAGGGATGCCTCTGTTAGTGTCGTTGCCAAAATCTTCGCCTTTATGCTGTGTGAAAATATGTGCACGTTCAAGATACTATCCACGTAGTACAAATGCTCACTTGGGTCGCTCTTCCCATCATATGCTTTGAGAATCAGGTTCTTATCTCCTCTCTCCAATACTTTCGATTCAATTTTCTCGCTGAACGGGGTCAACCTCCTATAGCCTCTCGCTAATGCTAGCTTCCGACCGACCTCTACTTTCTCTCGGTCCAACTCCTCCATCCTTCTTGCTATGTTCCTCCTGTCTATCCTTGAGTCGGGACCGTCCTCCACGGGAAATCTCGACCATGGGCGCTCCCTCATAGATTCTCCTATTTCTTCACACTCACGTGCCCTAGACCCAACTTCGGGACCTCTCGCCCTGGATTCCTGGGGTTGTGGAGACGTGTCACCGGCACCCTGATTGAGTAAGCGGGGTAACATAGTCCCCAAAGCGGCAATCAGAGTTTCCTGAACGATGGCGTTGATTTGTGCTATAATTTCCGATGACAGGACAACGGGGTTTACGGGCATGGGCTCGGGTGCCACCGGAGGCTGTGGGTGCAAGGGCTCATTTTGTTACATCACGGGTTCGTGTACCTGGACTGGCGGTGGTGGCGCACTCTCTGCTACTGAGTTGTCAACAACTGGCCTTGTAGATTGCGAACGGGTCATCCTACGTTGCATCATATCGCCTTCGTCCAGGAACGTGGTGTTCCCACAGACGATGCCACTAGTTTGACAATAGACGTATATATATATATATATACACACACACACACACACATATATATATATATAACGAGGTGGGATATTACAAGTGCGGTGCTACGATTCTATTACAAACTAGATCTACTTTGACTATGGCTAGTGCTAAGCAGATTTGGTCCGGAACACCTCGAGCTAACGATTGAATGCACTGCTGAATGTCGAGGGTGATATCGAATATGACGTCGAAGGTGATATCGGGGACCTTCTTTGTTGGGTAGGATGTTGGGTATAATATCGGATGGTATGTCGATGCTATATATTGGAGATATATATCGAGTGTTATATCGAAGATGATATCGGGGATGCTCGATATCGGGTGTGTACAGTGTATGCAGATAATTAAAGTTTACCTTGATTAGCGGAACCTGAGTATTTATAGATATCGGGATGCGGGGACCGCACACGTGACATACACTTGAATTGTACCCAATGTTGTCAAAAGCGCCACCCGAGCGCGCATCGGGGCGCACTCCGAGCGGAAATGGCCAAAAATCGCTCTAAAACGCTGCTGTGAGGCGTGACTTTTCGGAGGCGTGCGCTCGAGATGGCGAAACCTAGTTGTGGGCGGAAAAAGTCATAGTTTTAAGCGCCTTTTCCATTAAGCGGACGCCCAATTAATTATTTAAAAAATTGCTTTCATTCATCTGGTTTCAGCTATAGGTCAACAGAAGGTTAGGAAAAGTGGGCCATATGAAACTCTAATGAAGTGGGCCATGTGAGAGTTTTATGCCCTTGCTGTTTAATAACAAATTTGCTTTTTCGTTTTGTTCCAGTGTTAAATAGCAGCAGCCAATAATTAAATTTTGAGGCAAGCTTATTAATCATTTTTTTCTCCCTGGATTGACGTATATACATGATACAAATAATAAGAAGATTTAAAGATTTTCCCGACATTTTTTACATTAATATTCACTTATTTATATTTTTTTATTAAAATAAAATAAAAATACCAACATTTGTGAAGCTTACGCTCAACGCTTCGAAGTTTACGCCTCGCTTTTAAGTATGAAAAACGCTCTATCTACGCTTAACGCCTTTAACAACATTGACTGTACCATATCGAATATTACCTTCGATATGTACATTGGGGGCCATCTCCAATATAAACTAAATATGGGCCTAGCCTATGAGCCGGCTCAATATGGAAAATACCCATATCGGATAGGTTAGGCTTTCTTTCTTCTTACGACTTTCTTGCAAATACTTTTTGTGACGGGAGTTTTCTCAACCACTTTTATTCATTTACTGAAGAGTGCTCCTTACCCGTTAAAAGGAAATTTAGATAGAGGCAGCATATTATTTGCATTATTGTGCATTATTATTTGAACTATTCTGTTCTTTTGTTTTACAATTGTTGATTCCTTTGTAAGTTTGTAGTCACCTATGCATGTTTAATATTGACTTTATAAATTTTTATTCAATACAATTGATGAGGTAGTAATATGACACATGACTTTTCAAACAAAGGGAAAACCCTTTGATAGTCTCCAGACTTTTAACATAAACAGCAGTGGAAAACATTAGGCTAAAACTAACGATGACCTTACTTAACGAGTAAAGGGTGAAATAAAGGTATTTTAGTCCCAAATTAAACATTTTAAGTGTTTTATTATATGTTTGATGAATCTTACTTTTAAGTATTTTAACATCAGAAACATATATAAAGAAGAAAAGCGGCGGTGATGGGTGCAACTTGTTTTCCCTTATTTGGATTCTACACTTTAAGCCTAAAAGTAGTATATTTACAAATGGCAGAGTGACAATTCCAACAATTAATATAAATATTTTGAGATTCTTAAGTCAATTATTTGCTAAACTTGTTGTCAAGGCCGAAAACCACTCGACTATTTATTTGAGCGACGTCGATTGTGAAGTTTGCTAGTAGTCTAATAAACTATATATATATATATATATATATATATATATATTAGTTTATACTTTATACAGTACTATAATAAAAATAGTATTTCAAAACTTTGCTCTATGAGCGTAAATAAGATACAGTACAAACTTTTTTTATAGTTCAAATAACTATAGTAATATTAAAGATTAAAGAAACCAACTAAAAATGTGAGGTGCTAAACATGTAAACCTAGCCTGCAAAAGAAATACTCCAATATTTTTGGCCTAACATTATAACTCATACTGCGTATGATTAATGAAAATTCATGATGATATGTACTTTCAACAACTAACAACGTCCACTAAAGAGCTGCCGAATACAATCATCTATGTATTTGAGGCTTAAATGTGTTTGGTTAGGTAATATTAAGTTAAGTAGACTTCTAATTAGTGATTGTACCTAATTAAAGAAAGTTGCTAACTTGCAATTCTGTCCGGCAAACTAAACCTTAACCTTGCCTGCTTGTTTGCATGAGTTGTTTTTGTCTAGTTTGATTCTATTTTCCCCTTTTGCCGTTGGCCTTAACAAGTATATAAAGATGGATAGTTTAAAATATTAAAATTAATGTGCATAATATCGGCAGCACTATGAAAGAAACCACAATATTATCTTCCATCTACAATATAATAAGAATGGAAAAAAATTTGGTTGTCCATCTTTCATTGTTCCAATTTTGTCCTAGTATGTTCAACTAATTGACATATTATATTTTGTATTACAATAATAAATATTTTGTTGGCCTGCGTTTATTAATTAATTGGGACCCGCATATTATAAAATCAGTTCACATTTAATAGCGTTGGGGTCTGCTGTAATCTTGCTCGTCCATCTTTCACTGTTTCAATTTTATCCTAGTAAGTTCAACTAACTACCATATTATATTTTGTAGGACAAATTAATATGTGTGCCCTCTAAGTTTACCATTTTGATGAATCTGCCCAATAATTACCAAATTTTTGAAAATACCCTGCGTTTTGGCATTTTCTTAATTTTTATGCCATGTTGCTGCCACATAGGAAAAATCGGTGAGGTGTCTGCCGACTTAGAAGGAAAGACACACGCCATGACAGCCACATGGAATATATTTAAAATATAAATATATTTATATCCATAATATATATAAATACACATATATAAATCATTACGTATTAAAATTTATCGAATATATATATACGTCGAATCCGATATCGAATCTGATATCAAAAACCCATATCGAATTCGATATTGAAAATCCATGTCGAATCTGATATAAAAAATCTATGTCGAAGCAAGTGCATGAAATTGAGTACACAACAAGTGCATGAAATTGAGTACATTTCTTCGATAGTTCAAGCGCGGACCTCTACGATGCGTCAATTGCATTGGGGTCCATCAACATCTCTGAATGAATTTCCGTATCCGAGCTCCGTCATTTGAACTGGCGGGACAATAGGTACTGATAATTCAAACTTAAATATAGTTTGCAAATTATTGTCTACGATAATAACTCCCAACCTAGGGGACAACATGATATGGGTATTTTCCGTATTGGGCCGGCACATATTTAATTTATATCGGGGATGGGCCCCGATGTACATATCGAAGGTAATATGCGATATGGTACATCTCACGTGTATGTCACGTGTGCGATCTCCACATCCCGAGGTCTATAAATACCCGAGTTCCGCTAATCAAGGTAAGCTTTAACTATCCTCATACACTGTACACCCGATATCGAGCATCCCCGATATCATCTTCGGTATAACACCCGATATATATCTCCCCAATATATATATCATCGACATACCATCCGATATCATATTCGACATCATACCCGACATCCATCATGACATTATCCCCGACATAGAAGGTCCTCGATATCACCTTCGATGTCATATTCGATATCACCCTCGACATCCAGCAATGCATTCAATCGTCAGTTCGAGGTGTTCTAGACCAAGTCTACTTAGCACTAGCCATAGTCAAACTAGATCTAGTTTGTAATAGAATCGTTGCACCGCACTAGTAATATCCACCTCATTATTTATACGATCTATTGTCAAACTACAATCTGAACCTCAAGCCCAAGCGGCTAAGTTGAGAGCTGATATGTTGGTCTATCTTGGTGATTCTAGCTACAACCAATTGTAAAAGTATTTCGAAAATAAATTTTGATGTGCAATGGTATTTTAGTAAAGAACAAAGGCTTATTCACTAACTTAAAGATTTTATTTGTGTATAAGTAATTATAGTGACCTCATAGAGGGGTTTTTTCAAAAATGGTCATTTATCATGGCCTCATTACAAAAATAGTCCGTTATCGCGCCACAGTCTAGATTTAGTCCTATCGAGGTTTTTCGTCCAATTTTGGTCCTCCGTCCAAATTTTCCAGCGAATTTTGGGGATTTTGACCAATTTGGGCGATTTTGACCAGAATTTTGGGGCTTTTGACTAATTTGGGCGATTTTGACCAGATTTTGAGAAAAAAAATCAAAAAACAAAAATAAATTTATAATCTAAAATATATAGGTTTATAATTGAAATCCCAAAAAAAAAGTAATTTAAAATATATAGTTTTTATGGTTGAAATCCCAAAAAAAAAATATAATTTAAAATATATAGTATTTATTATTGAAATCAAAAAAAAAATTAAAAACACAAAAAAATTGTAATTTAAAATATATAGTTTTTATAATTGAAATCCAAAAAAAAAACGTAAAAAATAAAAGTAATTTATTTTAAATTACAATTTTGGTGTTTTTATTTTTTTGGATTTCAATAATAAAAGTAATTTATTTCAAATTACAATTTTTTTGTCTTTTTAATTTTTTTTTGGGATTTCAATAATAAAAACAATATATTTTAAGTTACAAATTTTTTGTGTTTTTTTTTGTGATTTCAATAATAAAAAAAATATATTTTAAATCACAAGAACTATATATTTTAAAACAAATTTATTTTTAATTTTTTTTTGGGATTTCAATTGTAAGAACTATATATTTTAAATCACAACTTTTTTGTGTTTTTTTATTTTGTTTTGGGATTTTAATAATAAAAACTGTATATTTTAAATTACAAATTTGTTTTTGTTTTTTACGTTTTTTTTTTGGATTTCAATTATAAAAACTATATATTTTAAATTACAATTTTTTTGTGTTTTTTAATTTTTTTTGTGATTTCGATAATAAAAACTATATATTTTAAATTATATATATATATTTTTTTTTTTGGATTTCAACCATAAAAATTATATATTTTAAATTACAATTTTTTTGGGGGATTTAAATTATAAAAACTATATATTTTAAATTATAAATTTATTTTTGTTTTTAAATTTTTTTTCTCAAAATCTGGTCAAAATCGCCCAAATTAGTCAAAATCCACAAAATTCTGGTCAAAATCGCCCAAATTGGTCAAAATCCCCAAAATTCGTCGGAAAATTTGGCCGGAGGACCAAAATTGGACGAAAAACCACGATAAATGACTAAATCTAGACAGTGGCGCGATAACGGACTATTTTTATAATGAGGCCACGATAAATGACCATTTTTGAAAAAAAACCCCTCATAGAGCTTTAAAATCTACTACACTATAAAGAAAGTAATTTTGGCCCAACCTTTTAATTGGTTTCTAAATTTGGGTTTCAAGTTATGATGAAAGAATGTTAACAGATGGAGATAATTTTGTAGATTTATAAGATAAATTCTAACCAATTGAGTGGAATGGGAAAAGACGAAAGTTAAATAGTGATACTGAAGAAATAAGGTTGCACGCAGAGCCGTGTGCACACAAATTATAATATTAAAACAGAGGTGATAATTCTTAAATTTGAATAATAATCTTTATAATTATTGAAAGTTTATTGCGATGTTCTTACATTTTAAGAATCATTTTTGTAATTATTTTGAAAATTTCTATGATCAACTAACCAATTTATAAAGGGTGAAAAGCATTTTGCACCCCTAAAATGATCCATTTTGACACTTTGCACCCCTAAAATGAAATGACACCACTTTGCACCCCTAAATTGAATTTGCTAACACTTTGCACCCTTTGAGTGTGTATGTGTATTTTTTTAAGGGCAAAATAGGTATTTCGGTATTTTAATAAAAAGAAATCTGAAAGCTCAAAACCTTTCCCCAAATTGAAAAAAAAAACAAAATAAATAAATAAATAAATATTACACCACCACAAGTCCCGATCAGTTTCCGGCGCTGCCACCACCACCTCCGATCAGTGAGATCGTGCGTCACCACCACCGCCCCGATCAGCGACGGCGCGCGACAACAGTTCAAGAGCCGCATCACCATCGCAACTATTAAAAAAATAAAAATAAATCCTGCACTTTTCGTAAAATCCGTTTTCCGATCACCGATCATTTCTCTCTGTAAATTCAAATTTTTCGAAATTGGAATTATCCTCTGCAGTAATTGTTCGAATCCAAGGTTTTGCAACAAGCAACATCTAATTCACGTGAATCTCTACTGTTAGTATGTGTGTGTGTGTGTGTGTGTGTGATTTTCTGAGAATTGGTACCGAAAAAGGTCAAGTGGTGCTGCGATTTGTGGAGTTTTACATCGTGCACACATTTAATCGAAAAACTAGTGATTAATTGATTACATGGCGGTGGTGACGCGGTGGTGACGCGGCTCTTGAACATCATCGGTCGCGGGGAACAATTCTGCGATAGAGTTGTCGAGCGGCGTCGCTGGTCGGGGCGACGGTGGTGGCGCACAATCTCACTAATCGGAATTCGGAGGTGGTGGTGGCGCCCGAAATTGATCGGGAGTGATGGTGGTGTAACATTTTGTTTTGTTTTTTTTCAAGTTGGGGAAAGGTTTTGAGCAGATTCTTTTTTTTTATATATAAAATACCGAAATACCCCCTTAAAAAAACACACATACACACTCAAGGGGTGCAAAGTGTTAACAAATTCATTTTATGGGTGCAAAATAGTGTCATTTCATTTTAGGGGTGCAAAGTGTCAAAATGGGTCATTTTAAGGGTGCAAAATGCTTTTTACCCAATTTATAAATATAAGTACTGAGTACACATTGGAGAACGTTTTAAATGGTGAAATTTCCAAATTATAATATAATGAAGATACTATAAAACTTCAATTTAATAATTAATTAATCGAACTTGGATTCAAATAGGAAGGTTAGTAGCACGTAACACGAGTTTTTTTTTATTTTTTTTGGTAACGACACGTAACACGGTTGAAATGGACGCAAAGTAACAAATTATATGATATATAGGGAATATTGATTTGATGTGAGATGTGAGATGTGAGATTAGCATAATAAACTATGTTTGCTTGTAAGAACGGGAACCACGGGTTTAACGTGGGTGTATTTAGGTGTGAGCTGTATCCGAGACGACAAGTAATTACAGAATAAATCACACTTTTTGTAAATAGACCACTTTATAAACTTATATTTCACCAATTTTTTTAATTTTAAAACGTATTAAACAACAAACGACGCCGTGTCGCGCTGATTGCCTAAAACTTGACCGTGAGGAAGTTTTCTTTCGAGTCAGGCCGTCACCTTGTTTACTATTCGCCGATTGCTGATGGTTTCAAATTAGTCTTATCTAGTTATTCTTTTTTACTTTTTGGATGAATTTATGTAGTTATCTTCAACTCTTACGTGTTTGAATGAATGAATTCAATCTATCAATTTTTTTAATGAATTCGTTATTTTCAACGTTTATACATCTTATAATTATGTTGTATCTTTATCTCGTGATTTTTTATCTTAACATTTTTTTTATTTATTCATTTATAAACTACGTCGAAGCCAGAAAATGTACAGCGAATGTGTAGGATGGGGCTGACGAGAGAGTCTCGTATATGCACAACTAATACCACATAAAACAAACTCTTCCAATTCGGACGGGTAACCTAGCCAAGTTGCGCAAAAGGGTGCCTGCAGGGCAGTCCATACAAGCACGGTTGGATCCTTATTTCGTCAGCACATCCGCTAACATGTTCGTCTCACGATATATATAGAAAATGAGCAGGGTGTGGCATCTTCCTCCTAACCTCTGTATGCCACGAAAGAGGACTTACGTTTCGACCGATGCAATACGACTTAACAACTTATTTTTATTTTTTTGTTAAATAACGGCTACGACTTAGCATAAAGTAATTCGGAGTTGTTAACAAATAAAATGACTTTTGACACTTAATTTATATGAGAAAGGGTGCGTAGCTTTTGTAAGTACAATATAAATCAATTTCACGAGCGTATAAATGGAAATTATTCGATACATGCAGCAAGGCAGGAAGCTCAATAATTTATTTTGTGGAGCTCTAACCAAATTAATTATATTTAAAAGGCAAGCTCTATAATTTTCAAAACGAAAATAAAATGGCAAGCTCTATAATTTTATTTTGCGGTAATTCTAACCAGATTATATTATTTTAGCAAGCACTATAATTTTTTTATTGAGGTGCTCTATCAGATTATGTTGTTTTGTGTTTCTAACCTTTATGCATTTCACAAAACCCTTAAAGGTTTCAAGTATTGAGATAAATATATTTTTATTGAAAGAATAAATAAATAAGTAAATTCTCGCGGGTTATGATAATCAATAAACAAATTATCTCATGTAAATATATTGCTACTTAATTTTAACATAAGAGTTTTGATTAGCCAGTTTTATTTCCTACATATAATAATGTGTTTATTACGTCAAAACCCTTGTATTAATCTCCCAATTACACAATTGATCGAACACTTGGAACATTTTTAGATATTTATATTTAGTTAAAACATCAGATTATCTCTAGTTGCCTCATTTGAAAATTGAAATTCAAGAAACTCCAAAATTCAGTACTACGTACTACGTACGACTATGCAGATGGGGTTTTTTGTAAGCGGACACGTGGCAGCTAGTTTGTACAAGAGTACAAGCCGAGCAGCATGCAGTATAGCGGTGGTGACATGGCCCTGCAAGCTGTGACCGTAACGTAAGCAAAGCAAAGAGATGCCCATCTCAAGAAAGTCACCTGCAGTGGATAAAGACTTGCCTTTTTTGTTTATTTTTATTTTGGTATCACAATTTCGTATACCTAACGCAATGGTACACGTGGCAGCTTTTGGAGAGGTCTAACAGCACGCGGAAAATAGTACCACATAAAATTATATATGTGCACCTACTCATGGGTCATGGTTCATGTGATCCTCTTATGGGGTCTGTCACACCCGCACATGACACGAGCCATAAAATTTATCTTGGTGAAAAAAATGTGGAGTACTACTATTTAGTATTTACTGTTGTTTTGAATTATTGGACACTAAATTGTACTGTGGGATTGAACAAATATAAATGGTACAAATTTCACAAGTTCCATTTTGAATTTGTGGGAACGATGATATATAGAAAGTAATGTTGCTCTCCGTGGAGAGATTATTAGGTGCAATCGATATAAATATGAGTGATGATGTATCAAATTGGTTATTGCTACAAATACACAGAGTAGAAGGGCTGTTAGTAGTAATAAATAATTTTTTTTTAATCTCAATTATCGGTTGTACTGCATCATCCGTACAACAGTTGTACATAATATTTTTTCCAAAACGTAGTGCAAAGATTCGATTTTCCAAATTCTAACGATTCTCACGATGAAAATAAGATATCTGGTGATTATTTTATATAATTTAAGAATTATTTTAATCTGAATTCTTAGTTTCTCCATGTCCTAGTAACGGTTTCATGACCAATTTATGTGTAATAATCGATGCTTGATTTAGCTAGTATTCTGGTTTTTTATTTTGATACTGATTATCTTTTCATTTCGTAAAATTATTTTCCAAATTTATTATTCTTGAAGACAATATAAAATTATCTAATTTTTATTATATTTCTTTTTTTTTTGGTAATTTACTTCTGTTTCTATGAGAAGAAAAGCTTTACATAGTTCCCCGTGACTTCAAAAAAGTAGCTGACTCGCTACTTTTGGGTTATAAATTATACTAACGAAATGCCCTAAAAGAATTCATTTTTATTAGAAAAAAGTAATAATTTATACTCTTCAAGATAAATAATAATTTGCTTAATATGCACGATCGATACATGTGGATAAAACTTGCCATTAACTTCGTTTTTGAAATACGCATATCAAATACTCTCATTTAGCTATTTGTCCGTTGCACTTACGTTTAAAAATTGCGTATATTGTTGTGCATAAAAATGCGTAACTACAAATTGCTATTTTCTTTTAAAAATGAGGAAATTTTACTTTATCCTTATCAAGTAGAGTTGACTGAGTAAATATCTTGAAATGTTATTGCATATCGACATACATTCATTCGTGTATAAATCAAGTAATAAAAACACAATCCAAATATATATACTTCACTTATACTCCAAAATAAACAAACAAAATCTTTCAAATTTAGATTTTATTGTTCCAACAATCAAACACAAAATCAGCCTTTATTTACTTCAGCCTAACAATTCAAACCGGTCCAAAGATTTAAACATTATACTAAATAAATTATTAACGTTCCAAATCTTTATAAACAAGATCCTCAATTATTTAGCCATGATTCCCCCATTATTACTTATACAAAAAAAATAAAAAAATTATCCAAGTGTAGCGAATATACTTTTAATTAAAAAAATAAAAATACAGAGTCGAAATAGTAATGCGAGGTAGTAGGTGGGCTCCTCTTCATATATATTATTTTAGGCGTTGAGAACAAAGACCAACAAACCTAAATAAATAAAAATACTAAAATTAAAAAAAGACTAAAATAATAAATAGATAAAATGAAATAATAAAGTAATAAAATAAAAAGCTAAAATGGGCGATCCAAAGAACAGAAAACCCCCAGTGGTAGTACACTTTCATTTTCGTCTCTTTCTCTGTTTCTCTCTCTTAGCTACTTTCTCTCTCTACATATATCTTCTCCTTCCTTTGCACAAACAGTGTATAATAATAATAATATATTCTTTCAAATAATATTAAAATATCAAAGTAGTAACAAATAAATATAAAAAAAGAAAGAAAAAGCTCTGCTCTGTTTTTTTGCTCTATTTCTTAGCTCAAAATTATTGATCTTCTATCTATAGAAACTAATTTTGCAGTTTTTGGTTATTATTTGTAAATTGGAAAAAAATAAAAATAAATAGGGAAGGGTTTTTGATTATGGCGGTGGTGGAGAACGGCGGAGTGAGCGCGGTGACGTCATCGACTCAACCGAACGACGTCGTGGCTGCCTCCAATAACCAAAAGTCAACAACGAAGACTCCGGCGGATCAGAGCCAGAGCTATCACCTGATGAATTTATCCAACGGTCATCATCAGATGAATGGTGGTGAAATGAACGGTGGCGATGATGATGATGATGAGAGAGGCGAGGGGTTTAAGAGAGAGATGAGAGATTTAGAGGAAATGCTCTCGAAGCTGAACCCTATGGCTGAGGAATTCGTGCCGCCGTCGCTCACCGGAGTCGGAATGGGGGGGAATATGAATATGAATATGAATATGAATCATCATCATCTTCATAATAGGATGTTTATGACGCCTCCACACGCCGCGGTTATGGCGGCTGCTGCGGGGCATTTCGGCTTTAATACCAATGCTTTTCTGTTGCAGCAGCAAGTCAACAACGGAATTCTCAACGGCACCGCTTTTAGAAGGGTACGGTTGTCTTTGTTGTTGTCCATTTTAAGTTCGTAATTGTGTTTTTAACTGAACTGGATTTTACGTGTTTTTCGTGGTTTGATTTTGTTGATTGAGGTAGTAATGTTTGGAATTGTAGAGAAATGATGATAATCTGATACTGTTGGTTCCTCATTTTGATTGCGGATTGCAAAGTTTCGATTTTTTTTCATCTTTGTGTAGTCGTGTGTTGTGACTTGTGAGGTCGTTTGGGTTGTGTTGTTGATGGTTTTGCGAATGTGCAGAAGAAAAATGGTTACACTCATGGAAACCGGAGGATGAACAGCAGGACGAGCATGGCTCAGAGGGAAGAGGTTATTAGGAGGACTGTCTATGTTTCTGATATCGATCATCAGGTAAAGAAAAACTAGAGTGTCGAGGGTTCAGTTATTTTTCCGTTCTTTGTTGTCGAGGGTTATGTTAATTGGTGACAATGTATTAAAGTTGGTGTCTTGTGATGAATGTAGGTTACTGAGGAGCAACTTGCTGCACTTTTCATTAATTGTGGACAGGTGACTTGGTGTTTGGGCTTAATCTCATTGTGGGATCAGCTTTATGAACAAAGTAATGTTTTGTACTAAGTATCTGTATATGTGCCTGTTGATAATGCAGGTTGTGGATTGTCGCGTTTGTGGTGACCCCAATTCTGTTCTTCGTTTTGCGTTTGTGGAGTTCACTGATGAGGGTATGTTGATGACCTGATATTTTGTTTGTTGTTCTAGAAAGGCCTAGGATTGTCTCATATGGCTTTGTCTCTCGTATGACTTGCAGAAGGGGCAAGAAATGCTTTGAGTTTGGCAGGAACTATGCTTGGGTATTATCCAGTGAGAGTACTGCCTTCCAAAACTGCAATAGCACCGGTTAACCCAACCTTCTTACCAAGGGTGAGAAATTCGCCAACTTTTCTCCATTATTTGGAACATGTTTTTGATGTTCCTTGTTTGAAGAATGGAAACTAACTCATTCCATAACGTGACACCAGTCTGAGGATGAAAGGGAGATGTGTGCAAGAACTATTTATTGTACAAACATCGATAAAAAGGTAGTTCCAGAAATCTTAATTCATTTGGCACATTAACAGAGTCTATTAGGGATGTGTGCATGATTTTCTCTTTGTTTGTTGCAGATCACTCAAGCTGACGTCAAACTCTTCTTTGAATCTATTTGTGGAGAGGTTTGTGGCGTTACTCAAATCCCAGTTCTAACAACTCCTTGAAAAGTTTTTGACTTTCTAATGGAATGTATCCCTTGCTCAGGTTCATCGCTTGAGGTTGCTTGGTGACTATCATCATTCAACTCGCATAGCTTTTGTGGAATTTGTCATGGTGAGTCACTTTTGATGTGATGTATTGTTTTTGTCTTCTAGTAACTATCATCAAGTTATGCTATTTATTGAGCAATCAACTTTTTGCACTTGGATCTTTGTGTGTGTAGTAGATCATCTATTAAACTATGTCACGCTTCCCAATTGTGCAAAGGCGAATTTGCCAATTGAAACTGTATTCTTTGTGTTACTTCATACATTTATCAGCTGGGCCAGGTCCTGAGTGCTTCTATTAGATGTTGGCATACATGCCAATTGTGTACTATAATATGTAATAAACCTGAATTTCATTTTGTAGTGAGTCCAAATCTGGAAAATTGTATGTGGGAACTAAGTCAATGTTAGTTATCACTTGTTTCCTCATATGAGACAGTAAGAGAAGCAGTTTATTGGATATATCTTGGTGACTTCTTTATTGCTACTACCAGATGAAAAATACTCTCTGTGTATGCTAA
The DNA here is from genome assembly GCA_948329865.1 of Linaria vulgaris. NCBI lineage: Eukaryota > Viridiplantae > Streptophyta > Magnoliopsida > Lamiales > Plantaginaceae > Linaria > Linaria vulgaris. The sequence goes on from OX415253.1 coordinate 90,361,707, forward strand.
GAAGAAAAGATGTGCAATCATTCAATTGTTAGACCTTCTAATTTTGGTAATTTACTTCGTTCAGCTAACCTGCTTCATATGTGTGCCGATATGCACCATTAGCTTTCTGATGGTGGTTGCACTGTCTGATATTATGTTACTTTTCATTTCACGTAAAATTTAGTCATCCTGCAAAGTTTACCTTTTGCATATGTCTCTCATTGTCTTTACTAATTTATTCTAGCTTCATTGTTCGATGGAGTCTCATTTGAGGCATTTAAAGTAATAAGTTCTGGTTTTGTGTTTATAATTTGTTGGTACTAAAAAAAGCATTTTTCTTTGGTTTCTTGGTCTGTTTTTATAGTTCAAGATGAGTGTGGTTGGTGTAAGGTGCTTTACGCATGTAGTTGTCCTACTTAAGTATGTTTAATTCAATTACATTTTCTCCTTTCTCTATTTCCAGTTCTGAGAAGCTTCCTTCTACTTTCCCCAATGATCTTGAATAGAGAAGAGCTACCGGCTGTTAATTCACGTAATGTGTGATAGGAAATGATGAAACTGCTATATCACTCTCAATTTTGAAACATTTAATCATATTCTATATGTTCGTGTGGTCGAAATGGAATAAGTTAGAAAGGGAGTCTTTGGGCTGTGTAGTGTAGATATAATGCTGAAATCAACTGCTGTAAGTTAGACTAGTGAACATCACGAGACAGAGAACAATCGGCCGAAAGATATTGTGTTTCAGGAAGTTCTACCGTTGATGTTAGACATGAGTAGCAATTTCTTTATTTTGTTGGGAGACCTAATTTGACCTGAAGTGTAAGCAGCGACACGCCACCCGAAGGTCTGATGGAAGAAGAAAGCACGGCTATGTAGACTTATAAATCTGGAAACATATACAACAGTGTACTTCATTGACCCTCATTATTTTGCTGTTATCTTTTTCGTGAAATCCAAATATCGGAATTCTGCGGACTTACGTAAGTCACGCCCCCCTGGGTCATTAATTGGTCATTCAATTTGGACACATTTCTGCATTTTTGTGTGTTAGATTTGGCCTCAGGAGGGAAAAACTCTGCAAAATCAATAGATTGGGTGGTTTAATGAATCTTTTTATACTTTTCGGGTACTTCACAAAGTAATGATAGGTTGAGGGGTTAACTGAATGTACCCCTACCTATATTGCAGGGGCCTAATGCAGTTACTCCTACTGTTTTCCAGCTCAGTTTTTTTATACTAGATAATGAGAGTATAATTTACCTGTAGCTCAAGGATTTATTTTGTTGATGACAAGCTTGCAATTCCTTGTTTCTTAGTTGATTTACCAGTTCTTGAATAGCCTGTAAATATTTGCAGTCTTTAAAATGGACTAGCGTTGCAAGTAACTTAAGAAACTACATGCTATCGTTATCCCTTTTCTGCATTACTTTGAACCTTATACTGAAATCCTGGACTTCCACTCGTTGTTTGTAGTGCAGTTGTGTTTAGGCACAGGGATTTTTGTTTCATATTGAGTTATTGACCCTGCAAGTGGAATCATTATCTTGATAGAAAAAATTCCCCTTTTCCTTTGGCAGGCTGAAAGTGCTATAGCGGCTCTGAACTGCAGTGGTGCCGTCTTAGGATCATTGCCTATAAGGTTCGGTTTCCTTTGGAACTCCTCCAATTGCTTCCATGAGCTTTTCATCCTCAAAAAGTTAATCTCTTGAATAATATTCTCCCTTTGCAGGGTAAGTCCATCGAAGACTCCCGTGCGTCCGCGTTCACCTCGTGCGCCCATGCACTGAAGCCGTCTCAGAGTTCCTCCTGAGCTGATCTGCTTATAACATTTCTCTCTCTCTCTCACCTTATATATATACATAGATACTGATACAGTCCTCCTGTGGTACTTTGTGGGCATATCTATGTTTTTAGTTATTTCTCTTTCGGATCTCGGCTGGTCTTCCTCACACTGTTAAGCTTGTAGAGAGTGTGACCATTTTCGAGGCTTGAGTTGGCTTAACTTATTTACCGTATGCTATGTTGAGTTTCTGTAGGCTGTGCCTCAAAGTACTGTACTCTGTTTCGTGTTTCTGACTTGAAGGAAAAACTCATTTCAGAAATCAGTCCTATTTATTTATGTTCCAATGACTTATATCATGGATTTATTCTTCTCGCTGCTTCTCCATCATTTAATATCTGGTTACAGGGTGTGTTTCGTACACGGTCGTGTGCGTTACCTTATATGTCATGTCTGTTGATGCCCATACTGTGTTTTTGCTGTTCGCATCACTTATATGAATATTATTTTCTGTAAATTCCTTTTTCCTTTCTGAAGCAACAGTAAATTTGGTAAGTATAATGCATAAGAAAATGTTTTGTGTAGAGGAATACTTATTTCTAAACTTTATTGGGCTTAAGATGGAAAATGAGGATGTAATTTTCACTAGGTTCATTTGTAGGCCATTTAGTCGCAACTTTGAACTAATATGATTTTAATTATAGTCATAAAAGTCTAAAGATTGATTAGTGAAAGTCGTTGGACATTGCCGACCCACTGAGGGAATAACTAGCTTTCCCTAAATGTTTTTTGAGTTGTTTTGTCTTGGAATAAATTGCAGCGAAAATAACAGAGAGATTCAGCAACTGTACTACAGCCGTAGTGTCGTCTTACGTAGCAAGCAAAATTTAGAAATAGTAAGTTTAGAGTAGTGCGATATATGTTGTGTACAAAGAGAAATAGAAGTGATTGATAGGGGAGCTGCACTTTGTAATGAACTTTCAACGTGCTAGAAGAGTTAGTTGATTATTTTAAGCTCCCAGATATTAGCGTTACATCAATTAATCTCTTTATATTGATCTATTTTGCAAGTTCTTTGTTCATTAGAGTCCCAATAGAACTAATGATGTAATATACGTTTTGAGTCTTACGTTTTCATCATTTAGATTTTAGAGGCTAGGCGGGTAATAGGAGTCTCTGTTCAAAATAATCATCACATCGATTAAAATGATAATTTTATGGTTATTATCAATCCTGTATCGAACATGAAATAGAATTCCTTTTTTTTTCCATTCGATCAAAACTAACTTAATTTATTGTGTCACTAAGAAGAATAAATTAGTGCTTAATATGCAACTATTATTAACTCAGTGACAAACCAGTAGTACTGTACGTTAAGTTCCTGGCCTCCTTTCAGTTTTTAAGTGAAAGCGAGTTTATGGGGTTACTTTTGTATCAGCATTGATGATTGATTCTTCTGGAAAGTAAAAAGACCAATGCATTGTATCAGCATTGATGATTGATTCTTCTGGAAAGTAAAAAGACCAATGCAACAAAGAACGACAGCATGAATCGGAATCCATGAGTCCGTTCCTTCATCTCTGAAAACTCCTAATTTATTCTCCAAGTAAACATTAGCTCGTGTTGGAAACTTCAAATGAAACAACCAGAAAGTGCATATTTTGTGGAAAGGCAGGAGATCTTTGTCTCCTCACAAGTCCTAACTCATAATTTCAATTTGTTGTCTTTTCTTCGTCTGCAAGTGAGAATAACAGATTCTTTCCTTGGTGGAGGATCCTTAAAAGCTCTTACAAGTACATAATTCCAAATTATGATTATTTTACTACCGGCTTTGCATATATTAATAAATATGCTATCTTCCGAAACAAAACAAAAGCAAGATATAATTTGGTATAGCCTGAAAGATTACATGTATGATGTAGCTACCAACCGATCCTTAATTCCTACCTTAACCTAAACCACATAGCATGTCAGTTGAACCTCAGCAAAATGCCATCTTATCAAGTAACAAAGCATTTCTTTGGAAGGTGAGAAATGTTTAATTCATAACGACCCACTTGGAGTACTCTAGATCTACCAAATGTCACCAAAAACATGAAAGATACATAAATTTTAAACTCCTTCTAAATATAAGTTTAATCTCTTAAAATAAGTAATCATTTAACACAATATAGTAGTTTAGGTCCAAATTCTCCTTATATTTTCTAGGAAAAAGGTTCACGCTACAGTTTTTAAAATGATCACTGCTTAGTGCTTACCAATGAGACGAGGCTGACAGACTTTATTAACAATAAGTGTGAGATATATTGTTAGATATATTCTTGTACATTTCGTATTTGGTATCTAAATATTATAGTCTATCTCTTTAGGTAGTTTACCATATTACTCTCTTTTTTACAAATTTTTAGCAAAAACAAGTTAATAAATTGTAATCGCTTATCTTCTTTTGCCAATTCATGTGTTCTTGGAAAACAAGTTAAATTACCCATTTCTTTATCATCGAACAATAGTTCTCATCCTTTTGACATATTGCATTGTGATTTATGCACTTCACTTGTGTTAAGTTCGACAGGTCATAAGTATGATTTACTGTTGTTGGATGACTATACTAATTTCTTGTAGACATTCCCTCTTTGAAAGAAATATGATGCATACTCTGTTTTTGCTGCGTTTCATTCGTTTGTTCTCAGTTTAATTTATCCATTAAGAATCTACAATGCGATAACGGACGCGATTTTGACAATGCAAAACTCCACTTTTTGTGCAACAGTATGGCATGTTCTTTCGGTTTTCTTGTCCTCATACTTCTTCACAGAACGACAAGGCTGAATGAAAAATACGTACAGTAAATAATCTTATGCGCTATTTACTAGCCCACGCCTCCATCCCTCATTCTTTTTGGCACCATGCGCTACAAACGTCCACATATCTCCTTCATATTCTCTTCTCTAAACTACTCCACCTCAAAACCTCCCACTCACCTCTTATACAATCGATCTCCTACTTATACCATCAACAAATTAGAGACTTTGGGTTCCTCTCTTTCCCGCATCTACCATCAACAAATTAGAGGCTCGTTATACTCCATGCATCTTTTTGGGGTATCCTCGGATCATAGGGGTTATCGATGTTTCAACATGGCAACTCATCTCACGACATGTTATCTTTAATGAGCAAGTTTTTCCCTTTGCGTCTTTCCAAGAAAAGCCTTCCTCTTATTCTTTTTTAGAAAATGTCGTGCACCACCTCCTCCTACAATCACTCTTTGGTTCCAATGTTACCCCAACATTGGAAGTAGAATGTTCAGAATGGACAGGGGCCGAAGTCACTGATTTCAATGTTACCCCAACATTCGCTCCATCATCTCCTAATCCTCATACTCCTCCCCTCCCACTCCCACTCACACTATTACGACACGCATCATGCGTGGTGCATTTACTCCCAAATGCCACTTCAATCTCTCGGTCTCATCCACTCCTTCTCCTCTTCCCAAAAATCCTCGCCTTGCTTTGTCTGGTCTACATTGGAAGCAAGCCATGCGTGACGAGTTTAATGATCTTATTAGAAATAAGACGTGGGAGTTAGTCCCTCGCCCTCCTGATGTGAATATTATTCGATGCATGAGGATTTTTCGTCATGAGTTTAACTGTGATGACTCTTTTGAGCGTTATAAGGCTAGCCTAGTTGGTGATGGCAGGTCGCAACATGTTGGAATTGATTGTCATGATACCTTTAGTCCAATGGTCAAGCATGCGATGATCCGGACAGTTCTTAGCATCGCCCTCTCCAAGTCTTGTTCTATTCACCAAATCGATGTCATTTTTACATGGCAACCTCAATGAAATCGTGTACATGCATCAACCTTTGGGGTTTATGGACCATGGTTATTTAGATCATATTTGCTTACTAAAGCGTTCTCTTTATGGTATAAAACAAGAGTCTAGGACTTGGTACCAACGCTTTGCGGATTATGCTTCTACTCTTGGTTTCTCTCATAGTCGTTCTGATCATTCTTTATTCATTCTTCATAAGGGTACGGTCATGTCTTATCTTTTTCTTTACGTGGACGATATTATTCTCACATCCTCCTCGGATAACTTGCGCCGCTCCATTATTGCTCAGTTTACCTCAGAATTTGCTATGAAATATATCGGGCCCTTGAGTTATTTTTGGGTATTGCGGTCACTCGGCATAAGGATGGTCTTTTCCTTAGCCAAAGCAAGCATGCCTTTGAGATAATCGAACGCGTTGGCATGTCATCATGCAATTCTGCCGCTACTCCACTCCATACAAAATCGAAGCCTAGTACTTCTTCGGATTCTCCTTTTCCCGACACTACTCTCTATCGTAGTTTGGCCGGAGCATTGCAGTATCTCACGTTTACCAGGTCCGCCATTTCCTATGCAGTTCAACAAATTTTCCTACAGATGCACGATCCAAAGCTTCATCATATGGATGAGATAAAACAGATTATTCGGTACGCTTAGGGCACCATCACGTTTGGTCTTCACCTTTCGCGGTCCATGGTAGACCGCCTCGTCTCTTACACTGACGCCGACTAGGCGGGATGTCCAGATACTCGTCGCTTCACCTCTGGATATTGCATGTTTCTCGACGACAATTTAATTTCCTAGTCTTCTAAACGACAACCCACGTTATCGCAATCTAGTGCCGAGGCAGAGTACCGCATGGTCGCCAATGTTGTGTCAGAATCTTGTTGGTTACCTAATTTGTTACTCGAGTTGCACATACCGCTCTCCAAGGCTACTTTGGTTCATTGTAATAACGTGAGTGCAATTTATCTTTTGAATAACCCGGTGCAATATCAACGAACGAAACACATCAAGCTCGACATCCATTCGTTTGGGAAAAAGTGGCTTGCGGCCATGCCCGAGTTATTCATGTTCCATCTCAACATCAATTGGCGGATATTTTTACTAAGGGACTTCCTACAATCTTATTTGATGATTTTCGTTCCAATCTTAGCATACGTGAACCTCCTGCTTTTACTGTGGAGCGTGTTAGATATATTGTTAGATATATTCTTGTATATCTCGTAAATTAGATTAGTCTTTATCTTTGGTATGTAAATATTCTAGTCTATCCCTTCAGTAGTTTACCATTAGGATGTTGTCGTATTCTATATATTATACCTATTCTCTCTTTATTATGCAAGTCATAATATTCTCCTACGAAAAAAATTATGAATTACTAAGATAAAAGCGCCACACTCCACGGTATAATACCATTTTGAAAAGTTTCATCCATTGTTAAAATAAAAATAAAAACCTAGCCCCCAACCTCCTTAAAAATGTTCAGTTTGCCTATAAATCAACTTTTTTGGACGTTTACGCCCAATATTTCCGTCAATGGAATTAATGATTAAGAAGCCTAATATAATATTCTATTTATAACTGGCAAAATGTACTGAAAGACAATTAAATAGAGCTTGAGAGAAAATTTCTCTGTTTTAAACATTACAAGGCAGTATACAACATAGATATTTGATGTCTCGGACCAAAATACTAATACTAAAAGACCATATCATAAACTTAAATTCGTTTGAGCTTTCTTTCTGAGGCTCTTCTTTGAGAAGACAAAATTTGACTAGAAAGAATCTCTACGGCCGATATTTTGTACTACCTTTTTTTTTGAAGAAATATTTTGTACACATTTCGGCATTGCACAAGTATGAAACATACACGTGTTATAATTTGTGGAAAAAGGATCTATTGCTCTGAGATTTTAAGCACAAGTATGAAACATACACGTGATATAATTTGTGGAAAAAGAATCTATTGCTCTGAAATTTTAATGAAATGTTCGATAATCAGACGTGTGTCAACTGTATATACCTCCATATAATAAAAAAAGAACCATCTTCTCTATTCACATACTCTTTAATTATTTACATTTAACTTTTTTTCCCTTTTATGAGGACCATCCTACAAGGCGGCCATTGGCTGTTTGTGCAACTTAAAATAGTAGGGGGAAAAAAAGAGTGATGCCCGTGCCCCAACCATCCACTAATAACCGGCCCTTATTGCATGCGTATTGACAATCTTGAATCAGTAAAAAAAAAAAGAAGGATCTAAGCACAACTTGTATATTTGAGATAATAACAAATACTATCCCCAGATTTTACTTATTTTGGCAAAAAGACCTTGTGTTATTTTAATCGGCCAAGCTACTAGGCCAATGGCAAAAACCGATGTACCTTATATTGGACTAGTTTAATCTGCAATGTTTTGCTTATTAGCTCTCCATTTTCATCCTCAATGCTCTATATAATACAAAATCGTCAAAAAGCCCCTCACATTTTTATAAATTGGTAGTAACTCTCACTTGTTTAACAAAACCGCCGGTAACCCCTTGTGTCTTTACAAAATGCAATAACCTCCATTTTTCTGTTCCATTCAATTCGATTATTTTCATTTAGAATAGGTTTTGGGGAAACAAAGCTTAAATAGAATATGTTTATTTTCACTTCTTCAGTTAACGCCTAAAGCCAAAGTAGAGACGGTGTGCTAATTATCTAATGACAGAAGGAAATTTTGGTTAACTAAAATAACACATGGCTTCCTTTTGCTAATTAGAGATATGACGCATGGTAATTTTTGCTAATAGACCCTTAAATTTATAATTCAGCCTTCGTTGGCCCGTTACCTATTTTTTTATGGCATGCAAAAATCTGCTTAGTTTTTCTCAACACAAAAAGTAAACTCTCAGCCCTCAACTCCTCCACTAAAGCAAACCATCATATCATTATTCACCTACCACTATATATATATATATATATATATATATATTTGAAGTATAGCTTCACATAGCTTAACTTATATGAAATCGCTCATATATCATTGATCCCATGCTTGCAAACAATTATTCTAACATTTGAATTACAAATATCTCTCCCATATTTTGTACCTTGCAATCAAGAAATCTCCTATATATATTCCTCCTCTTATATAGTCTAAAAGACCTGTTCTTGTAACTCAATTTGTCAGCTAGTTTTTGCTAATTATTAATGGGAAATCCTTTTCCTCTTGGCCTACTAAAATACCTCTGCCTTCGATTATCGATGATAAGCAAATACAGAAAAGTTTTGCATATAGTGGGAGTCGATGGCAATGTGATAAAGTTCACATCACCAATTTTGGTGAAAGACTTACTAGCAAGTTTCAATGGGGTCGCGGTTGGATCATCGAGAAAGGGTTCAAATAATCTTCCTTCGGGTTTCAAACTGAAATTGGGAAAAGTATATTATCTTCTCCCTACTAAAGCTCCTGACGACCGGGAGGCTAAATATCCCGCGGTCGAGGTCTCCACGAAGATTGATGCAAAGCCAAATGGCCATGGTGTAAGTAGAATTAAGATTGTCATCACAAAGCAGCAGCTTCAGGAGTTGTTGTCAAAGAAGATATCAATAGAGAACATTATTTTAGGATCTGATGATTCTCCAACAACAACAAATTGGAAGCCTAGTCTCACATCTATTCCTGAAGAAGAAAATGAGTTGGGAGTACTTATGTAACATAATTTAATTAGTGATCTTTGTATGTATCATGTTCACTGAAGCTTCTAGGATATAAAAATAGTGATGACATTTCACTAATTAGTTGATGGGATTTAATAAGCCATTAGTTTTCTGTTACAACTCTTGAGACTCACTTATTTTTACTTTTGTTCTGCATAGTATTAACTCTAGTAGATATTTGAAAAAATAGGATATCTTAGGATATAAAAGTATATCATATGATATGATAAAAAAAAAGTATATCATATGATGAAAAAAGCAGAATATTTATTGAGTGGTTACGTACTTTTACTCGACCAGGTACAAAGTTCAGAGACCACAATTAAATTTATCTTCGGACAACAACAAATAGTAAGAACAATAGCTAAAGTACAACAGCTTGCAGAAGGAACATCTCATTAACAACTTGGAGATACCGAATCCAACACTCCTGCATAAAGAACACAAACATATTTTATAACATTGCTTGATTTAACAACTTTATAAGGGAATTCATAATATGCACGGGCTTTTTATTTTTTCTGCCCTTTATTTTAATCCAACTTCAATTTTACCCTTTAATTTTTTAGGCTTAAAAAATACCCGATAGCTATTTTTTTCTAATAAAAAATGCCCAACGGGCTCCGACTTGGGCCAGCTCCAAACCCATCCTACGGGGCAGCTGACCTGGCGTACGGACGGTGGCCACATCATTTTTTTTAAGATTGTTGACTGGACCGGGTGTGGAAAGACTAAAATACCCCCGTCAACAGTACATGTCTTTGTTCACCAAATTGGTCAACCTCCACTCACTCCACATACACACATAACGTCACCTCACTCCAAAATAAGCAAATCGGTCCAAATCCTCCCAATTCAATTCCCATTTCAAGTGTGGACATTATAAGCAATGTAATCCATTTTTCCATTCTTTGTGTGAATCAAATCAAGGTAATTATGTGAATACAAATCTTAATTCGTTTTACCTGGCTAATTTTGATTTTTTTCGAATTAGAGCTAATCATTGTTATTTGTTGTTGTTGTTATTGTTGTTGTTGTATTTTAATCGAATAGAGGGAATTGACGGGTTATGGTGGTGAATTTGCAAGATAAGAGGTAAATGCACTAACCCTAAAAATCGAATCGTGGTTTGAATTTAGCCCAACTTCATGGTTGTAATTGCACTTGATTAACTGTTTGCAATTACCGAAACTAAGTATTTGTGGTACAGTTTCTGATTTTGCAACTATAGGAAAAATTGATTTAGCAAGTATGTTAAAATGAGGGTTTGGTGTGTCGGTTTAGTAATATGTATGGTTGATTAGGGTTTAGGGCTAAATTCTGTTATTTTGTGATTAGTTATGAAACGTGTGTAAAGAATATTTATGCGAAATATTTTTTAATTAAGTGGCTCACACCTACAATCTTTGATTTCATTGTAGATGGTGTATCAATTTCCTTGTGTTTGTGATCGGGGTTTAATGATATATGATATGACTGGGTTAACTTCAACTCGACCCGGTGAATTCTATTATATATATATATATATATATATATATATATATATATATATATATATATATATATATATATGTTGGGAACATGGATGTTAGCTGGTGCCATGTAATAATGGTTCACCAAACCATGTATTGGTACTGGATCAGATGCAAAACCTTGATCCACGTTAGAACTTCCAGCCTCGTGTATAATGTCATAGAAACATCCAAGTGTCATTATCAAAACTAAAATTGTAGGAGATAATTGTTCCTATACCAAAAGATTATCAAAATCAAAACCTGAATACCATCATTTAATCATATCCAAAATATCATCATTTAATCATATCCAAAATGCACCACTTGTACATAAGGCAACAAGTTACACCTTTAGAAAAATACATAAGGTCATATGCCTCAGACTTTTACCGTAGTAAAGTCGCACAAACTCTCTATTATTACCTCACACTTTCTACACACTAACAACACTCTTTATATATTAATTACACTTAATTATATAAGAGAATGAATTGTATGTTTTGGGATGGATTTCATGGCTGAAAATGGGCTGCTATTTATAGTGCAAAAGCTAAGATCAAAACCGCGTAGAAATCAATTCATTTGGTAACCAAATGAATTTTTTATTCTAATGCACCGCCCCAACAATGTCTTGCACCATGATTATTTTATTCACCGCCTTAATAATATCTTGTACCGTGATTTTTTTTTATTCACCGCCCCAACAATCTCCCACTTGAAGATTTGATTAGGGACTAATCAGATCTTCACACCATTCTTTCTACCTCGCCCTTCATGTTGCTTACGTTTTCACCAGACCACACGAGGACCGACAGTGAACAAACTTGTCAACATTAACACTCTTCGTCATGAAATCAGCTATGTTATCTTTAGTGTGAATCTTCTGCACATCCACAGTACCCTCCTCGACTTTCTCACGAACAAAGTGATACTGCACCCGAATATGCTTTGTCTTGGAATGAAACGCCGGATTCCTTGCAAGATGCAACGCACTCTCACTGTCACATAATAGAGAAATACTCTCTTTACTGGCCTGCGTAGCTGCCACGTATTCAGCCTCCGTTGTTGATGTCGCAACAACTGACTGTAACTTCGAAACCCAACTCACTGCACCTCCAGCAAGAGTAAACACATATCCTGTCGTGGACTTGCTTTTGTCAAGATCACCTGTATAGTCAGAATCAACATAGCCCCTGACTGTAAAATCCGATCCTCCATAACATAATGCAACACCTGAGGTTCCCTAAATGTATCTCAGAACTCTCTTTACTGTACTCAAATGCTCTCTTCCCGGATCCACCATGTATCGACTAACCACTCCCACTGCATGTGCAATGTCTAGTCTAGTACAGATCATAGCAAACATTAAGCTTCCCACTGCTGATGCATACGGTACTCGAGACATATCCCTCCTCTCTTCTTCACTGATAGGACACATACTTGAGGATAACCTGAATTAACAGGAAGAGGGGTAGAGATTGGCTTACAATTCTGCATACTGAACCGCCGCAAAATCTTCAACAGATAGTTCCTCTGAGAAAGCCAAATCTTCCTGCAATTTCTGTCTCGGTGGATTTGCATCCATAGAATCTTGTTTGCTGGTCCTAAGTCCTTCATTTAAAATTCCCTAGCCAATTCAGCCTTCAGTTCTTCAATACGAGCTTTGTTGGGGCCTGAAACCAACATGTCGTCAACATACAACAGCAAAATAACAAAGTCATCACTAGATCTATTGAAATATGCACAAGGATCTGCATTTAGTCTGTTGTATCCAAGGCTCATTATGAATGAATAATTTCTTTTGTACCAACACCTCGGCGCCTGTTTGAGACCGTACAAAGATTTGGTCAACCTGCAAACTAAGTTCTTTTTTCCTTCTTCAATAAATCCTTCCGGTTGGAGCATATAAATCTCTTCTTCAAGATCACCATGAAGAAAAGCCGTCTTTACATCTAACTGTTCAAGATGTAAATCAAATGTAGCACACATCGCCAGAACCACCCGCACAGTTGTCATTCGGACCACCGAAGAAAATATTTTGTCGAAATCAATCCCCTCCTTCTGAGCATATCCTTTCACCACCAATCGTGCACGATACCTCTCCACTTGGTCGTAGTAAAGTCGCACAAACTCTCTATTATTACCTCACACTTTCTACACGTTAACAACACTCTTTATATATTAATTACACTTAATTATATAAGAGAAGGAATTGTATGTTTTGGGATGGATTTCATGGCTAAAAATGGGCTGCTATTTATAGTGCAAAAGCTGAGATCAAAACCGCGTAGAAATCAATTCATTTGGTAACCAAATGAATTTTTTATTCTAATGAATTTTTCTAATGCACCGTCCCAACAATGTCTTGCACCATGATTATTTTATTCACCGCCCCAATAATGTCTTGCACCATGATTTTTTTTATTCACTGCCCCAACATTTATAATCTAAACTAACACACATATAACATTCCAACCAGGAGCATCTGATCATAACCGAAAAACATCAATAAAGTCACATGCATAGTTTTTGTAATCTACACACTAAAACTCACCTGTGATGCAATGAAACCCAATCCAGATTGCATTGCCTTCTTCTCCCCCTTCTTGTTAACTCCAGTGTCTTGCACAATGCTTTGGGGTCCTATATCTATGTTCTCTATGTCCTGATTCAGATCAACAACTCCAGGCTCCTTCAAAGCAACAACATGTTATTAATTCAGTTATAATACATTAGGTTGCAATAAGTGTTAAGTGCAATTACTTGAATTTGATTACCTATGTATGAACTCCATGTTGGCTCCCTACCATTGAACTCCCACCCTCCATGTTGGCGTACAATCTATCTTCATCCTCACCTCCATCATATGCTTTTCTCAAACTATAGGCCACAATATTATGACTTGTTACACCACACAAACTGCACTAAACGGTTTTTTGCCTCCTTTCATATTTTGAGGTTTTTTTGCCTTTTCCCTTCTTATCAGTCTTATCGGTATTGGTGGCCTTAGTCTTCTTCTTTTTCTTGCTTACTGGTTCCTCATCTGGTGTCCTCCACCTAGCCTTCTGTGGTCTTCTTAAGGTGAGTTCCATGATAATGAATAAAAACTAACAAGTTATGTGAATCACAGTTATATGAATCACAATTTTGATGCAGTCTCATTTGAATCCAAGTTATATGAATCACGGTTCTGTGAAAGATTAACTTCTTTAAAAGCCACAAGGATGTCAAAGTTAAACCCTAAACCACTATATCAACAGTCAAAATTACCGCTAACAGTCAAACCCTAAACCAAACCACTTACACCAAAAGTCAAAACTACCAAAACGAGTAACTTTGTTGTAACAATCAAACCCTAAACTAAAACCACACACATAAAAAGTCAAAACCACCAAAATCCAACCACTTTCATGTTACACTGTCAACCCTTATTAATAGGCATCTGCACGTAAAAGGAAAAACCATCAAAATCCAGAAATGGAAAGTAATTACCGCGGGGGACCATATTCAACAGTGACAAGCCTTAAAATCAACATAACTTTACAAACCCCACTAAACAAACAAACAACAACAACATGCATACATTTCACCAACGAATAAACGTCCGTTAACACTTCATAACCTAAATAACATATTAATTTTAGGTACTAAATTGCATGTGTACCAAATCGAGGTGCTTACCATATTTTGGAGGTGGATTATGCAGATCCTGTGTCGGACGAGGTGTACACATCTCCGATTACAAGCCAATTTCAAAAAAAAAACTTTGATTTGGTAGTGAAATTGAAGTTAGGTTTATGGGATTTGGGTAAAAGGGGTGGGCGCGTATTGTAACAGAATTTTCGGGTTTGAGCTAAAGGTTTTTGGTTTCGGGAAAAGGTAAGGGTTTCGATTTGTACTTATGATTTTTCGGACAAAAAGGTGAGGGTTCCGATTTGTGGTGTTAGAATCTTCCACGTCAAAAGTATTAGATAGTATATTATTCTTGTTGTATATTTCCCTAGTTTTGAAGATATGATTCTATCTTCCTGTAAGTGATGATCAATAAAGTAATCATTCACTCCCATATATCTTGTAACTCTTATATGGTATCAAGAGGCCAAATATCTCTCATGAGATTCTTGATCCTTATATGACAAACCCTAATCCATCCGAGCACTCTTCCCCGTCCGATTCCACTCTTGGCGGTGGGCAGATGGATGCGTCATCATCCAGCTCGTTACTTCATCCCGCTCATGTTGCGGCAGGGCCATCCGTCGATGGTTAATCGTTGATCCCGATCAACGCTCACCAGCAACTTCCGTTGCAACTTGATGGGAACAATTATGCCTCGTGGCGTTCCCAAGTTCGACATCTCTTCTTTGGATACAGACTTTTTGGTTATTTGGATGGTTCGATACCTTGCCTTCCTCTCGGATCCACCCCGGAAAGCATTGCGGCGCACATATTTTGGATGCGTCAAGACTCTCTCATCATCTCGACATTGTTTGGTTCGGTCCATGTCTCCCTAGCAAAACTCTTCTCCAATGCTAGAACTTCGGACGGGGCGTGGGATACTCTTCAACGTACCTACGCCAACCGTTCTCGTTCCCAGGTTATGCAACTTCAGGACGATCTCAACTCTCTCTGGCTAGGCTCTAAGTCGGTTACTGAATTTCTCCAATTATGAAATTAAAGACGAATAAACTTGCCATTATCGATGGCCTTCTCAAGGATGATGACATTACTCTATATGTCCTCAATGGCCTTGGAGCCGCCTATCGTGATATAGTCGGCCCTATCCATGCTCGTGAAAATCCCATTCAATTTCCTGAGCTTCATGACCTTCTTGTTGGTCACGAAACCTACTTACGCCGCCTTCAATCTGATGCCTCGCACCTCGTAGCCACAATCCAAATCATGTGGGTCCTATTGTGGTCGTTCCAGTTCGCGTAGGGGCAGTCCTATAACCACAACCACGGCCCATCTAATGCTCCTCGTGGATCCTCATCTCCACATGCGCGGTCCTCTAGTTCGAACTGACCGAATATTACATGTCAGATGTGTGGTATTTATGGCCATGGTGCACAGAGTTATCACAAATTTCCACCGAGTGCGCATCTTGCCACATCCCCATCAGGTCTGACTACATCTAATGCGGATTGACTCGTGGATTCCCGTGCTTATCATTCCTTGACATCGGAGATGAATTCTCTACTGTTAATGGCTCAGGTTTGGCTATAACTCACACTTGTAGTTCTCGTATTGTTTATCCCGATCGCACATTTATTCTTGACAAAATCTTATGTGTGTTTCATTCACGGCGTAACCTTCTACCTGTTCATCAATTCACTAAGGCGAATGATGTGTTTGTTGAGTTTCACATGTATCAATTTATTGTTAAGGATCGCAGATCAGGGACTAAACTAATTAGGGGTGCTTGCATGGATGGCGTGTATCATCTTCGATTTCCAAAGGCTTTGGGTTTGGCTCCTACCGCATTTGTTGGGGAACGTGTTGCTAAGGGGAGTTGGCACGACTGTTTTGGTCACCCATCCTTGAAGATCAGTTCTTTTATTTTGAGCAAAAATCATTTACCATGTTTACCTTCTAGTATTTTGGACTCTGAGCCTTGCCGCTCTTGTTTTTTGGGATAAAAGTCAATAGTTGGTTTTCCATGTTTCGTCACTTACCTTGCAGCATGTTTTACAATATATTTATGGCGATGTTTGGGGTTCGTCTCCTATGGTTTTTGTTACAGGTTGTTGATATTATCTTATTCTTGTTGATGACTTTACAAAGTAGTGTTGGGTTTACATGTTATCTGCCAAGTCTGAGGTTCATAGAGTTTTTGTGCAATTTAGAACGCTTGTCGAAAAACGATTTGGTGCACATATTAAAAATTTTTATTCGGATAATGGTGGTGAATTTACTGCACTTCGTGGCTATTTTAATTATAATGGGATTAGTTGGCTTACCATTGCCCCGCATACCCCTCAACAAAATGGTTCTAGTGGAAGACGTCATCGAACTATTGTTACCATAGGCCGAACATTACTTACTCGTGCTCGTCTTCCACCAGAATATTGGGATTATGCATTTCAAACCACCGCTTACTTGTATAATCGGTTGCCTACTCTGGTTCTTCATCACAAATCTCTATTTGAGGCACTGTTTGGTCGAACTCCCAATTATCTTCGACTTTGGATTTTTGGTTGCCTTTGCTATCCCTATTTGAGGCCATATTTTCCTGGGAAGTTGACTCCTCCTTTTCGGGAATGACTCTTTATTGGTTACTCTACCTCTCAAGCCGCTTATAAGTGCTTGGACATTGCTACGGGTCAGCTCTTTATCTCCCGTCATGTGCGGTTTATAGAATCAGTTTTCTTGGGCTTTCGGGTACATGATGCTCCTTCATCTGTTCTTCTACCCGTGCCCCTGTCTCAATCTCTACACCGCTACCGGTTGCATTACCTGCTGATCCAAGAACACCACCTCCCTCGACTTAGTCAGACTCCGTGCCAATCTCCTCGCCATCATCGCCTGCGTCCTCTACGCCTGTGCCATTATCGTCCCTGGCCTCTGTGGCCTCACATGTGACTCCTCTTGCTTCTGCTCCCTCGTCTCTGGATCCACCTCCGGACCGTACTCATCATATGATAACAAGGTCGCGCAACAATATCTTCAAGCTCAAGGTTATCAAACATGCTACAAAGCATCCGGTTCTCGGCCCGATTGAACCAACATGTGCCACTAAAGTTATGATTTTTCCGAACTGGCACGCCGCTATGGTCGAGAAAATCACGACTCTCACAAAACATGGCACATGGACCTTGGTTTCTCCTCCTTCTGATCGTCAGATCATTGGCTCAAAATGGGTTTTCTGTATTAAACGACGTCCTGATGGTTCTGTTGAAAAATACAAGGCGCGTCTTGTGGCAAAAGGCTTTCATCAACGGCCTGACGTTGACTACAAAGAAACCTTCAGTCCCGTTGTTAAACTAATAACAATTCAAACCATTCTTTCTTTATCTGTCATGAATAATTGGAGTTTACGTCAGTTGGATGTCAGTAATGCTTTTCTTCACGACGACTTAACTAAAACGGTTTACATGACTCAACCCTCGGGTTTGTTGATAAAGTGAATCCGAGACATGTCTGTCTCATTCACAAGTCGATATATGGTCTAAAACAAGCACCTCGTGCATGGTACTTGGCCCTTAGTGCTGCGCTTATATCGTTCGGTTTTGTCAAACAAAATTAGATTCCTTGCTTTTTATTCTATCTCGGGGTTCGGTGCGTCTCTTTGTTTTGGTCTATGTCGATGATATCATTATCACGGGCACTTGTGACTCCATGATCTCCTCTCTAGTTCTTCAACTTTCATCAAAGTTTGCAGTTAAGGAAATTGGAGCTCTTTCTTATTTTCTTGGAGTTGAGGTTGTGCGCTGCCGTGAGGGACTTTTTCTATCTCAACAAAAATATATCCATGACTTGTTGTCTCGACAAAAGATGGATGAGGCTAAGCTGCTTGCCACGCCCATGGCTACTCAATCTCCCTCTACCACGGCTTCCTCGCCTGTTGATGCTACTGAGTTCCGTCAAATTATTGGAGGTCTCCAATATCTTGCACAGCGCATGGCTGCGCCGGTGGAGGCGCGCCCCTAAAATTGAAAAAAAAATTAAATTTACAGTTTAGTTCTCAAACTTTTGGAAATAGCACTTTTGACCCTAAAACGTTTAAGAAAAATTGTATTTTAGTCCTTGAACGAAAATTAATCATTTTTTATTATTTTCTATGCTTCAAATATCTTTAAGAAATATATTTTACATGTACATATTGATCTTGGAGTTTTTTTACCTAGAAAAAATATGTGTAAAAATATCTATTTATTCACATTTTCTTTTATTATAAACAACAAGAATAATATCACATCATAGCTGAATGATTTTGAAATCAGCCACATCACCCTTATGACAATTGAAATCAGATTTTGGTGATTAGTTGTTAAAGAAAGTAAGGTGTGACCTTAGGTAAATTGTTTTAACATGTATAAATAAATAAATATGTATTTATATGTATTTTGTTTGAATTAGATATATCATATTTTAAGTTATGGAAGAAAACTTAACCACATATCCTTATTATCAGACTAGAGCCTTCATTAGGTGGCCAAGGATAAAGAAATTAAAGTGGGACCTTAGTTAAAAGTATTTTAACATGATTTTTTGACTATAAATAGTAGGCTTTCATCCAACAATTTTCACATCCAAAATCATTTTGATTTTTGTTTCTTTCTTCCTGTAAATCTCTAAGTTAGTAAGTTTACTTTCAGGGAAAAATCATCCCAAGTTCTTATTACATCATTTTCTACCCGGAAATACCCCAAAACTTTTATTGCGCATAAATTATCCATTCAGCACTGCACCTTAGAAAAATCATAACTAATTGTAGAAAAATCCTTTTTGATTACGGTCAACGGCTGAATACTCCTCATGATGTCCTCTAACTTTTATAGGAAGAAATCTATTTCAAATAATGTGATTTAGAAGGTCAAAATTCTGAAACCGTAAACTGTTGTCTGAAAATCCAAAAATAGTCCTATATTTTCAAGAATTATTTAGCATAGAAATCATTTGGATATTCCTTCCCATGTGGGTACACATGTTCCTAGTGATGTTAGGGATTAGTTGCCACAAAATATTTAGAAACAAAGTTCATTTGGATATCCGATCAAAGGTAAACTTGAAACTACGACGATTTCAGCTTATTTTACATACTTAAAGTCCTTTGTTTATGATTGAAAATAATCGTCATAATTCCATGATTGATCACTCAAACATGACTCTTATAAAATATAGCAATTATTATAATCACTTTAATATAATTTTTATTCACAAATTAATAGTTTTGATATTTTTTTAATCGTATATAAATAGTATATTTATCATGTTTAACATATCCTTACATAAGTTTAATAAGATTAACATATGTACTTTTGAGGTCTAATCCTCTTATATGATTATATATCGTAACTTAAATTTTCTTTGATCATTTACCTTGATTTGATTTACGTATTAATGTTTTTATAAGTTATAAATACAATGTTATGTAATTTAAGATAATTTTGAAACAAAATAATATTAACTAAGTTATACAAATTACTGGATTGCTTCATAAGGTAATTGTTAGATGTCATGATTCGTGGAATTTTGGATGTACTAGAGACTTAAAGAACGATGTTCCATAAATCAGTTAAGTAATATATTTTGAAGATTTATTATACATCAAATTAAATAGTTTATCAAACTATACTTGATATTATTGTATACTTACCATTTGAAATGATTTTCCAACATTAGAAAAATTATAACTACAATTATAATATAAATATATGGTTGCTTAAGATAAATCTTGAGATATAAATTACGTATACAAAGTATATTTGATATTTAACTTAACCTTACGACATCAAAGTTTATCACGTAAGATTTTCATCAATGATATGTGTTATTTACTTAAATTAGTATCCTCAAATTTCATCAACCCGAAAGTTGAGTAGTACATATGTTTATAGTGGTAACTTATGATTATTCAGTTAATTGATATTTTCTTAATGATATTAAAGGCTTGACAAATTAATCAACAACGCGCAAGATTCTCCGTACAAATAAAGGTGAGGTTCGATTTCCGATTTTGTTTTGGCCCAGTTTGGCATCCGGCCTGAGGAACTTGGACAAAAAAAGACATTACCCAGTTACCAAAACATGACAACCTATTGTTCACTGTATTCCTATTTTTGCATCTTATCTCGTCTCAGAACATGATTTCCTTACACATCGTTAAATCATACTCAACCATTAATTATTTATCACATATTAATTCATAATCATGGTAATTCGTTATTATCTCGTCTGCTGGTTCTTGAACTGTGCAAAGAGCAACGAACTATGTTCGAGACATGTAGCTCAAGGAGCAACGGATATTATCCGGTTTACTAGCTTATTTGGTTATCACCCATTGAGACGCCTTTGGGAAGCTGGGCCCAGGGATTGAGTCGATTTACTGCGTGACAGTAAGGACTATCGGTGTTTTCGCTTAATACCCATTTATCTAGGCGCCGCTTGCAGTCAGGAGTTGGCTGTAACCTGCGTGCTGGATCGGCATGTACTCGAGCATGTCGCCTATTTTGTTTGCGAGGTCGCTTCTCGTTGGGTGGTATAAGGTAGTACTTAGAAGTATAATGTTGGATTGGTTTACTGTTAACGCACATGTTCATAAACTATTTTCAGAATATTCTGATACCATTGTTACATCAAATTATCTTGTTAAATTGTTTCTATCGGTAAGATCACTCCTAGCAATATATTAATTGAATCACTGTTAATTCTTGCATTGCCACTTGTTTTGTATGAATCTCACTAAGTCATCAATGACTTATTCCTCGTTTTTTCCTGTCTGTCCATTCCTCGGGATAAATCGACGTGGTAGCATGGATCACATGAATAATTTTGCCAATCTTGCCTTTTGGAATATTCATGTAATTGAAAATAATTAATCATCAGTACGTAATTATTAAAGTGTTAAATTATTTGTATTTCCAGACTTCCGCTGTGTATATTAAAGTTAATTTTTATCATTATGTGTATGGTTGATCCTAGACAGTGACACCCCTTCCTACGAGACATGTTTTAGCCTCAACTCGGTAAAGTGTCTGGCCAACGCCGAACCAACTCGGATCAGAACGCGACTCATGGGGTGCGACCGTCACAGCACCGCACTCAAACGTGTTCTTCGGTATCTTAAAGGCATGATTACGTATGGTGTTCTTCTTCGTCGTCATTCTTCTCTATTCTTGATGGCGTTCTTGGACTTGGATTGTGCCGATGACTCATTGACGGGGACCTCCACTTCAGCCTTCATTATCTCCATTGGGTCTAATCCTATCTCATGGGCCTCTCGCAAACAAAAGGCGGTTGCTCGCTCTTCTAAGGAGGCTGAATACCGCGCACTAGCTTCGGTGTCGGCTGAGGTGCGTTGGCTGCAACATTTGTTTGGCGAACTTGGTGTTTCGCTTTCTCCATCTCCTCTTATTCGTTGCGACAATATGGGCGCTCTTCGTCTCTCACTCCATCCCGTTCAACACTCGCGCATGAAGCATATTGCAGTGGACCTTCACTTTGTTCGGGACCTGTGAACAAAAGTCTCATTCGTGTCTCCTACGTCAACACTCTTGATCAATTGGCGGACCTTCTTACCAAACCTCTCGCGCGCTCTCGATTTTCTCTTCTTCGTTCCAAAATATCCATGGCCAATGGCACGTCAATTTTGTCGGGGCGTATTAGATAGTATATTATTCTTGTTGTATATTCTCCTAGTTTAGAAGATATGATTCTATCTTTCCGTAAAAATCTTTTGTATGTAGTATAAATATAAGTGATGATCAATAAAGTAATCATTCACTCTCATATATCTTGTAACTCTTATAAAAAGGTATATACGTTGGTACTGTGACGGGGGGGTAATTAAGTAATTACTCCTCGCCTCCAGTTAACGAATAAAAATAAATAAAAATTATTTGACGCGAAATAAAAAAAAATTATGACGTGGCGCGACATGGCCACCGTCCGTACGCCATGTCAGCTGCCACGTAGGCTGGGTTTGGAGCTGGCCCAAGCCGGAGCCCATTGGCATTTTTTATTAGAAAAAAAGGCTATCGGGCATTTTCTAAGCCCGTAAATTAAAGAGCAAAAGTTGAAGTTGGGCTAAAATAAAAGACAGAAAAAATAAAAAGCCCTATTATGTGCGCGTGCGCACACACACACATGATATATATATATATATATGTATTATAACTGCAAATTCCGGATCCACAGAACTTAAGTTATTACATGAGATGAGAATTCATTAAGAATATATTTATTCGCAATCCAACGCCATGAAATATATTATATGTCAAGTATACCATTTTTTGCATCATTTACAATGTATACATACCTTCATATATGTAGGAAAGTGTAAAATAGAGCTTTAATGAGAGTATATGCTATCCGATCATCAAAGGAAGTCCAACGTTCCAAGTTCCAACTCTATAATTAGTTATTTATATACTATTATATAAAGAAACCCATTGTTGACACCAATCTTTTGATTTCCAACTTTAACCTTTGAATTTTAGTTACATTGTACAAATATATTATTAAATTCCCAAAGTAGCCTTACAAATTAAGTTAGATTAATTAATAACAATACTAATTGTAATTAATGATTTACTTTTCCCATATTCTGCTTTTCTTTCATTTTTTTACTCCAAATTTATGACACATGCTTTTATTTAGTCAAACTCTTTCTTTGTTTGATTAAAAAAAAAAAGTAAAAAACCAATAGTCATCTAGATGAATCTTCTTCTTTAACCAACATAGAACGGCATTGGAAAAAGAATTATGCTAGCGGGAACCGCGTGCTCCATTTGCTAGTTCATTAATAAAAAAAACTCATGTGTTAGACTTACGAAAAATATTGTTGTTTCTGGGACAACATTGTTCATTTATTGAGATATTATTAGGCGTAACCACTACACAATTGGTGGCACATCGGTTGTTTATTGTGAATAATAGACGGTGACCATGATATTATAGGTGGTTAGTTTCTGTAATTTAAAAAATTCTTTTAATCTCGAGTTGTTCCACTTCCACATCATTATTACTAACAACTGTATCAAATAATGTTTTCCATTCATGGGGGCAATACAAATGATCTGCTTTTCTTTCGAGGCTTGTTTTTTTTTTTCTTGATCGGATCTTTCGAGGCTTGTTGTGATTCCTTCGATTTGGACTACATCAGCTATTACGGGCCAAATGAAACCCAATTTTCGCACAAAATTATTCCACTCACATTCTTTAGGAATACCACTTTCTGAGTGAAAACTTTGATTGCAAAGAATATTTTGGGCCGATATTTTATACTAGAGTTTCCGCATTACATTTATACATGATGAAACTTACGCGTGTGCAGTAGAATTTTATACTAGAATCTCATTTGCTTTAATTGTGGTCTATGGAAATGGAAATAATTTTTTTTCTTTTACTAATTAGACTCTTAATTAAGATGGCGATCACAAACTCTTCTCAAAAAGTAAAAACTTAAAAACAGCTTTAAATCAGTAATTTGAAGGTGTTTGGAAACTAGCTAAAAACTCCTCATTTTTATAATAGAGTGTTTCCAAAAGAAAATGTGATTTTGCTTATTTTTTAAATAAAATGACTGTTACAACCATAATTCATGCATTATATATATCTACTGGTAATACAACTAACAGAAATCAACCAGGTGCATAATCATAATTACCTATAAAAAACTCTCTATAAATAAGATTACAAGAACCACACTATAATATTATTCACTTTAGTATATTAATATCAGATTTTAATCAATATGATTTATATTTAACTACACAAGAGGTTTCAACTTTAAATATTCAAACTTATGAAACAACCGTAAGAAGAAGTCCACGAGAGAAAAAAACTCACACACACGATAAAAAGAAAATTTAATGTGATAAAAGAAATTTTAAAGTGATAAGATCTTCTGTGTAAAAAGAAGTCTCGAGTTGTATTTTTTAGTAATTGTTAAAGATATGAATGTTATTAATTAACAAATAAACACAGGGTATAGATGTATGAATGCGTTTGATAACCCCCTGCTCTGATTTCCCATTATCTTCCTTATTATGATTGGTAGTTCTAGTGTCCGTAATGTCGCAGAGTGGTTAAGTTCTTTCTGGGGTCTTTCTCTTCCCTTGTACCAAAAAATAAAAAAAATAATCGTTACCACATAAATTAGAAGCAGGTATATTGCAGCTTTAATTTAAGTTTGTGGGAGACTTTGTATTAAAAACGTTTCATACCATAAAAACTAGATTTACAACACCCTTTAATTTAATTTAAAAGTTCAGTTGGGATATTTTAAAGAGTTGAAAAACGCCACCTAAATACAGTTTGAAGCGTAGAAGTAAAACATAATTCTCTTCTGAAATCTAACTCCATGAATACATGCACGCGTGTCAATCCAACGTAACTCCCATAAAGAACATTTCTTTCCTATTTCACGTACTTTTAACTTGATAAGATTTTCTATCCAACGTAGTTCCATTAAAGTAAATTCTTTCCTATTTCACGCGCTTGATAAGATTTTCTATGAATATTTACGTATATCAACTTTCTCTTGTCGAGGACAAACCGATCAACCGCCCATTAATCTCCACACTTAATTAGTGCAATTATTGGCGGGGTAAATTGCAAAAATTACCACTGTGTTATTGGTACTGCAAGTTACTCCATGTGCTATTCAAATTAGCAAAACCAATAACAGAGTAATATTGACAAAGTCACAGAACTAAGAGAACGCCCTACTACACTTAATTAATATGAATGTATTGAAATTGCTGATGAAATTTGATTTTTATCATATTAATTTCGTGCATAAAAGATTAATCGTGTTTTTTGAATGAGTGGATTAATGGTGTTAAAATTGAGCTGTACTTGTATTTCTTGTTACATACTTTGAAGAAAGTATTAATTTCTGCATATGTGTGAAAAGTGAAAACAAAAATACAATACCAGTTAATTTTATTATGGTTTTAATTAAACAAATTCAAAATAAATAAGAGGTTTATATAATGTTTAGATAAAAACAAGCTTCATATAAAACTTTACTGCGTAAAAACTATTAATTATTATTAGTACAGCCAACTAACTTGTAATAGCAGAGGCTATTTGCTAATTTTTCAACTTTTGGATTTGCTGTTAAAATAATACAACGGAGTTATTTACCAATCTGCAATAAAACACATTTGTTTTAATTTTATTTATTTTTTTTGCAAATAACTACTTAATTAACTGGCTGTTTGTGCAACTTAAAGTCATGAGGCGTAAAATGAGCCACCATCCACTAATAAAGGAAAATAACTGTGCCACCATAAAAACTCACAACCTTAATCATTCAACCCTAAAATGTCATACGTGTTGAAAAGCTTGGATAATTGAAAAAACTTTCACAACCTTAATGATTCAAC
This sequence comes from Linaria vulgaris, assembly GCA_948329865.1. Classification (NCBI taxonomy): domain Eukaryota; kingdom Viridiplantae; phylum Streptophyta; class Magnoliopsida; order Lamiales; family Plantaginaceae; genus Linaria; species Linaria vulgaris. The sequence continues at coordinate 90,387,573 of OX415253.1, forward strand.
TCTTGTCGGCTCTTTCACTGTTTTATTTTTGCATGGCTTGAAACAATCGGGTTTGTTTTTCTCTACAAAAAGCAAATGCCAGGAATATTATCACATCAAGAATTAAAGTAACTAGGGGGCTTGAAATTTGAATCCAATTAATTAAGAAGGACAAACAGAAAGATCACTTGCTCCTCTGAATAATAATTGTTTCACTATTATCACAACCTAATATATATCATTGCAATAGTTTTACTTTTAAGTTATGTTTGAATTCCAAAAAATTAGAAACATAATGTTAGGATCAAGGATCCTAACGTGTTGTTCTATTTCGAGCAAGAACAGGCTCCTTAAAAAAATAAAATAAAGAAGAGATTCATAAACTAAAAGATAATAATTTTCTTCATTAATTCAGCCAATTTGTTTACAACGGATAGGATGTAAATAGGGAAATTAATTGACTAATTCTTGTCACTAATGCACTAACAACGTGCCACTAATAGAATTGGATAGGAATTGAAAATACTAAAGGAAATAACTAATAACACAAATATAGATATGTTGAGTAAGTCATAAAAAGGAATAACTAATAACATAATAAAAGATTTTACATAAGTTAATATATTCAACGACACTTGGGAGCCAGATGAATACAGTTGGGTCGTATCATTCTCTGCTTCTTCAGACAAAGCCTTGTCCTCAAGGCCTTAGTAACGACAACTTTTTTCTTTTCTTTTTTCCAATTATGCAGCAATGCCTTGTGACTCTCGTTGAAATACCCCTGCAACAAAGTTGAGAGTAATATGTTGGATTGATCACGGGTTTATTGATCAATGGATGGAATTGGAAAGAAGAGACATGACAATTGTGATGTAGAACGAAAACGGGTTTATTGAAACGGCGAGGCCATGTCTCAAAATGTCGACTACTAGCCGAACAACGGTGATAAAAGTTTCGATGTGTCTTAGACGTGTGAGAGTGAATACCACGTTTGGATTTGTGAGTTGGTCGAGTGTTACGAATTTTTGGTAGCACTTGTTTTGGAGGATTTGCGGATTGTACTGATGAACATGAGCACCAATTCTTTTCAAGCTTCGGCAATTTGGTGTCGATTCGGCGAAGCATATATTCGTTGTGGATTTTCGTGGCTCCCAACATTTTGGAGAAGTACACATACCTATGTTTACGCATTTCGTATAAGTATTCATCCATGTATTGTTGCATTTTGGAAATATATAGATCCATATTCTTTTCCATTGGCGAGGATGGGGAAACTTGTGTTTGAGTATATGTGAGAAGAATAGGTGAGTTCAAGGATAAAGCACCATTGTTAGGATCAAGGATCCTAACGTGTTGTTCTATTTCGAGCAAGAACAAGCTCCTTAAAAAATAAGATAAAAAAGAGATTCTTAAACCAAAAGATAATAATTTTCTTTATTAATTCAGCCAATTTGTTTACAACCGATAGGATATAAATAGGAAAATTAATTGACTAATTTTTGCCACTAATGCACTAACAACGTGCCATTAACAGAATTGGATACGAATTGGAAATACTAAAGGAAATAACCAATAACACAAATATAGATATGTTGAGTAATAACTAATAACATAATAAAAGATTTTACATAAATTAACATATTCAACAACACTTGGGAGCCGGATGAACACAGTTTGGTCGTATCACATAAGTAATTTAAGAACATTGTTAGAATAGATTTGTATAAATATGTTAATATTATCTTTTGTATAGAGATATAGCAAGATATGAGCCTTTGATTATATAGTTTTCTTATTGATAGGACTTCTTGTACTAGTATATATACTCTTTATTCATTAATGAGAAACCCATCGAGGAATATTATCTTTCATGGTACAGAGCCATATTTTCTTTTTTTCTCCCTTCTCTAAATCATGACCGACCCCTCCAAAGACTGTTCGTCCTCCGACACCACCAACGGTGACGATGACGCTGTCGCGTCCCCCTCCTCGACGGACGCTCATCCTAAATTCCATCCTGCCCTAACTGTCTCTAACGTGAAGAACTTCATCCCTATCACGTTAGATGCCGAAACTAGCCTCTACACCTCTTGGTCAGAATTATTCAAAATTCACGCTCGCGCGTATCAGGTTCTTGATCACATAATCCCTACTTCCGCCGACATCATCCCTCACGATGATCTCTTGGATCATCTTGAAGCCATCGTATGCCAATGGATCTATGGGACCATCTCCACTGATCTGTTGCATACTATCATCGAACCCGAGTCTACTGCAATGGGCGCTTGGACTCGACTTGCTCACATCTTTCAGGACAATCAGAACTCATGCGTTGTTCACCTCGAGAACCAATTCTCTCGCACGATTCTGGATGATTTCTCTAGCGTTGGCGCCTATTGTCAAAAACTAAAGATGTTGGCCAATCAATTAGCCAACGTCGGGGCCTCTGTTCCAAACCAACGCCTCATTCTTCAATTGGTGGCCGACCTCAGCGACTCCTACAACGCTGTCGCGACTCTTATTCAACAGAGCAACCCTCTGTCACTTTTCTCTAAAGCTCGCTCCATGCTTACTCTTGAGGAGACTAGTCTTGCACAGTGTTCCGCTCGCACCGTTGAAATTTCCCTTCTCACTGCAGCTCAGCAACCAGCACCAGACCCCGCCCATAATCCGCCCTATCAACCCAACTCACGGTATCGGGGACGTGGTCTCGGTCGGAACAACATTGGAATCGGACATGGTGGATCAGGCCACGGCGACCGAGGACACCCTAACCGTCGCCCATATCATCTGTAACCGCCCTTTGGGCCCAACATCAATCTTCGTCCGCCTCCTACGGCCCACAGCCTTGGGCTGCACCACCGTCGCCCTATTCGACGACCCAATGGCAGCCTCCTCTGACCGCACCCACAACAAGCTTATCACGCCCAACCGGACGCTAATGTTCCCACTGATCTTGACGTTGCCTTGCACACGCTCACTCTCACTCCACACGACGATAATTGGTATATGGATTCGAGGGCATCATCTCACATGACGTCCAATCAAGGTACTCTCTCGTCTTACGTTAATTCTAGCATTAATTCTGGAATTACTGTTGGTAATGGTCATACGATTCCCATTCGAGGTTCAGGTTCCGCGGTCCTACCCTCTCCCTACCCCCGTCTCTCTCTTCATCACGTTCTACATGCACCCAAAATCATCAAAAACCTCATCTTTGTTCGTAAGTTTACTAGGGATAATCTTGTTTCTGTCGAATTTGACCCTTTTGGCTTTTCTGTGAAGGACTTTCAGACGGGCACTCCACTTATGAGAGATGCAATAGTCACGGTGATCTCTACCCCATCTTTACCAATCTGTCCTCGTCATTGCCTTCCTCGTCGTCCTCTATTGCCGCTCTTTCTTCCTCTAATTGGCATGCACGCCTCGAGCACCCGAGCACCTATCCTCTACGTTTTTTTAGCAAGAATAATTTAGTTAATTATTCCTCTAAAAGTACTTCGAGTTTTTGTTCTTCTTATTCTGTTGGGAAAAACATTAAACTACATTTTGTTTCGTCAAATTGTTTTACTACTATGCCGTTTGATATTATTCATAGTGATATTTGGACGTCGCCTATCTAAAGTACGTCACACTCTCGCTATTATGTCTTGTTTATTGATGATTACACGGATTTCTTGTGGACTTTTCCTATAACTCGAAAATCACAAGTTTTCAATATTTTTTTGTCACTATGCAAATACATTAAAAATTAGTTTGAACGTGACATTAAAACACTCCAATGCAACAACGACACTGAATACAACAACAAAGAATTTCACGATCTCTTTAAATATCACGGCATGCAATTCCGTCTCTCATGTTCTCATACTTCTCCCTAAAATGGTAAGCCAAAAGGAAATTTTGCACTATAAATAACATGACACGCTCTCTTCTTGCTCACGCATCGGTACCCCCCCGAATTCTGGCCTCACACCTTCCAAAAAGCCACCTATGTTCTCAACATCCTCCCCAACTAACGCCTCGGGTCCAAGTCACCAATTCAACTCCTCTTCCAAAAAGACCCCTCATACTCTCATCTCCGCGTGTTCGGGTGCTTATGTTCCCCTCTATTTCCCTCCACTACTATCAACAAACTCCAAGCCCGGTCCACTCCTTGCGACTTCTTGGGCTACCCTACTAATCATCGTGGTTACAAGTGTTATAACCTAGCCACCAAACAAGTTATCACGAGTCGACATGTTGTATTCGATGAAAACACGTTCCCTTTTGCTCAACCTAGTCCAACTCGTCCCCCCTCTCACGAGTTCCTTGATACACCTCTCTCTCCCATCTTACATCAACAACTGCAACATTTGGGCTCACGCCCCTCACACGTTGCATCGCAACCCACGGTCTTTACACGTTATGTTCCTAATGTTGGGTCCACTGTTGGGGCAACATTGCAACCAGAAACTTTGGCACCAGTTTCTGCACCTTCTGTTCCCAATGTTGGGGCAACATTGCAACCAGAAACTTATGTTCCTCACACCGCAGCTCCCTCTGCTCCGCCTTTACGGCCCACTTCTCCTACCTCACCTACGCCGCCATTACCTCATCTCTCTCCTCAAATGGCCACACGTAGCAAACACGACATATTTCATCCCTAACAACTCTTAATCTCCATACCTTCTCTTCTCCCTCTCATATTCCTTCTAACCCCTCGACCGCTCTATCCGAACCCTACTGAAAATCGACTATGATGGATGAATTTGATGCTCTTATTAAAAATAAGACGTGGGAGTTAGTCTCCCGTCCTCCTAATGTCAATATTATTCGTTGTATGTGGATTTCCAGTCATAAGTTTCACTGTGATGGTACTTTTGAGCGGTATAATGCTCGTCTTGTAGGTGATAACAGGTCTCAACAAGTTGGAGTGGATTGCACTGAAACATTCAATCATGTGGTGAAACCAGCGACCATCCGTACGGTCTTTAGCATCGCCATTTCGCATTCTTGGCCCATTCACCAATTGGATGTCAAGAATGCATTTTTACATGGACATCTCGATGAAACCGTTTACATGCATCAACCTTTGGGTTTTTGTGATTCCTCTTTTTCAGACCACGTATGTCTCTTGAAGCGGTCTCTCTATGGTCTCAAGCAAGCCCTTCGTGCTTGGTACCAACGGTTCAGTGATTATACCGTCTCTATTGGCTTCTTTCATAGCACATCAGATCACTCTCTCTCTTTATCTATATTCATGGGAAAGACACAACCTATCTCTTGTTATTTGTGGATGACATATTACTCACGGCCTCGTTTTCTTCCTTGTGCACCTTCATCATGCCCAGTTTTTATTCCGAGTTTGCTATGAAGGATTTAGGTTCGTTGAGTTATTTTCTTGGTATTGTTGTGACTCGTAATTCTCTGGGCCTATTCCTTTCTCAACGCAAGTATGCTGAGGAAATTTTTGAGCGTGCGGGCATGAGCTCGTGCAAACCGAGTCTCACACCGGTTGATACGAAGCCCAAAATTGGTACGGCCTCGGACAACGAGCCTTATGATGATCCCACTCATTTTTTTCGTATCGCTGGAGCTCTCCAATATCTCACTTTCACTCGCCTAGACATCTCTTATGCGGTTCAACAATTTTGTCTACACATGCACGATCCTTGCTTGGGCCACATGCAAGCTCTCAAAAGGATTGTGCGTTATGTTCAAGGGATGCTCCATCTCGACCTTCACCTATTTCCATCTTCTCTCACTCGGCTTATTTCCTACACGGATGCTGATGGGGGGGGGGGGCTGCCCCGACACCCGCCGTTCGACCTCGGGTTATTGCGTTTTTCTTGGTGACAACTTAATCTCTTGGTCTTTTAAACAGAGCCCACCTTATCCCGTTCTAACGTCGAAGCCGAATACCGCGGTGTCGCCAATGTTGTCTCGGAATCCTGTTGGCTCTTTAATCTCTTGTTGGAGCTTCATCATCCAATACCATCCGCTACATTGGTCTTCGGTGACAATGTAAGCGACGTTTATCTTTTCGGAAATCCAGTTCAGCATCAGCGTACCAAACATATAGAGATGGACATCCATTTTGTCCGAGAGAAGGTGGCCCGCGGCCAAGTACGGGTCCTCCATTTCCTGTCCCGTTACCAGATTGTCGACGGATTCACAAAAGGTCTTTCTCTTGTCTTGTTCGATGACTTTCGGTCCAGTCTCAACGTTCGGGAACCTCCCGCTTCGACTGCGAGGTGTGTTAGAATAGATTTGTATAAATATGTTAATTTTCTCTTTTGTATAGAGATAGACAAGATATAAGCCTTTGATTAGATACTTTTCTTATTGATAGCACTCCTTGTACTAATATATATACTCTTCATTCATTAATTAAAAACCCATCGAAAATATTTCTTTCAAACATAATGAAAACTATAAATTAAAAATTTCTTTAGAAATACATAATAATAAGATTCAGAGTTCTCACTAGTATAATAAGTTCTACAAGATACGATAGTTGCTCCTAGAAAGTGCCCTACAATGTTTTTTAAAAACTTTTCTCACTATAGATCATAAGACAAAATAATAATAATAATAATAATAATAATAATAATAACAGTGTAAATATGTAGAGAAATATGAGTAGAACATAATTATTAAAGTAATAATGTATACATCAAAATTATATTACTTTTATAAATAGCAATATGTGCTTGACTTGCTACAATTAAGGAATTATTAAGCTAACGCACACTACTCTAATAGAAGACTATTAATATTGCACACAACACATTCGACACCACCCACTAACAACTTTTTTAATTTATAGATAAAGGTACACAAAATATCTCATGAGATTAATTTCTTCATTTATTTTTTACAAAGATATAAAGTAACTATATTTTATATTGAGGCCACACATCCAAATTAGACATGATTGGTTAAACTCAAATTTGATTCCTTTTCATACCTTGTACAAGTAGCAACTAGTCACAGAAACTCCGATGTTATCGAAGCTGTACAAATTCAAAGCGCCACCATATCTCAGCAGTTGCGGCGGATTGCACCGTAGGAGCAGGGGAGTCGGACATTGGAAAAGTAGAAAAATGAACGGCGATCAAACAGAAGAGTCGATCGGAGTACAAATCGGTTGGCGTAAACCGAATCGAAAGTTGCAACAAGCTTCGTTAATGGCGGAAAATTGTATGAATCAAACCTAAAGCGAGTGATACCATGTAGAAATTAGAGCCCCCTCATATTTTCCTCTAAAATGCCTTATTAGAGGGAGAGAGGGAAAGTATTAATAAACAAAAGTTCAGGGTAGCCCCAACCAATGCGGAATAAGTAATTCAGCACGCTCACCTCACGTGTAGGCCAGGACAATACCGAACGGAACTACACGTGAGATAAACAGATGGGCAAACCCAACAATGACTGGGGTAGGCTCTGATACCATGTACAAAGCTAAAAACTAAAGCAACTTGTAGATTAAGCAATGAAAATGAATTGTATTGATCTGAAAATGGGGAGTGTCTTGGCTGCTGTTAATTGCACAAGAGTCAAGCCCCCCAATTTCTTCTTTTCTTATAACTTAAATCCCACATCTTTATCGTTTTTCTTGTTAATAATTTTGTAAAATGATGGTATGCGTTTATTCCCTTTAACACTATGCATTTATTCACTTTAAGAAAAGTGATTGACCCGATACTTTGATTTATACTTATAATAAATAGATATTCCTCATAAACTAACAATTCTAACACTACAAGATTGAGGGGGGGGGGGGGGGGTTGCGACCCCCGGCGGTCACCAGCATTTTGGTGACCGCCTGGAGCAATGGGGACCGTTGGGCGGTCCCCAGCCCAAAATAGGGACCGCCGAGCGGTTCCCAACCCAAAACGGGTTTTAGGGACCGCCAGGTAGTACTTAAAGGTAGTCTTAGGGACCGCCTAGCGGTCCCTCATAATATTCATACATTTTTTTTTTATGAAACGATTTCAATATGTTTTTGATTTTTAGCAACAAAACTCATTATAACATGTCAATTAAAATAACAAACGAAATTGTTCCATAAAATCACAAAAAATAAGAATATTATTAGGGACCTCCGGGCGGTCCCTAATAATATTCATACGTGTTTTTTTTTATTTTACGGACCAATTATGGTGCCGCGTTGTTTGTTTAGTTGATAATAATTCTAATAATAGTTAAGAGAATAAAATTACAAGGTTTCATACAAATTGAAACAACAAAAGATGATTAAGTGTACGTACAACGTAGAATAGGTTCAACGTTAAAAACTTTCTCAATCTCATTCAATCTACTATTAAATAACTAAATTAGTAGTTTTATGATGGTTTGTTATTTCAATTGACATGTTATAATGAGTTTTGTTGCTAAAAATCAAAAACACATAAAAATCGTTCCATAAAATCAAAAAAAATATATGAATATTATTAGGGACCGCCGGGCGGTCCCTAAAACCACCTTTAGGGACTGCCGGACAGTCGCCAATTATCTTTAGGGACCGCTCGGCGGTCCCTAAAAGTGGCTCTAGGGACCGCCCGACGGTCCCTAATAATATTCATACGTATTTTTTTTTTAATTTTACGGAACAATTATGGTGCCGCGTTGTTTGTTTATTTGATAATAATCCTAATAATAGTTAAGAGAACAAAATTACAAGGTTTCATGCAAATTGAAAGAACATATGATGATTTATTGTACGTATAACGTAGAATAGGTTCAACGTTAAAAACTTTCCCAATCTCATTCAATGTACTATTAAATAACTAACTAGTAGTTTAATGATCGTTTGTTATTTCAATTGACATGTTATAATGAGTTTTGTTGCTAAAAATCAAAAACACATGAAAATTGTTCCATGGCGGTCCCTAAAACCACCTTTAGGGACTGCTGGGCGGTCACCAATTATCTTTAGGGACCGCTAGACGGTCCCAAAAAGTGGCTTTAGGGACCGCCCGACGGTCCCTAATAATATTCATACGTGTTTTTTTTTTTAATTTTACGGAACAATTATGGTGCCGCGTTGTTTGTTTATTTGATAATAATTCTAATAATAGTTAAGAGAACAAAATTACAAGGTTTCATGCAAATTGAAAGAACATATGATGATTTAGTGTACGTATAACGTAGAATAGGTTCAACGTTAAAAACTTTCCCAATCTCATTCAATCTACTATTAAATAACTAACTAGTAGTTTAATGATCGTTTGTTATTTCAATTGACATGTTATAATGAGTTTTGTTGCTAAAAATAAAAAACACATGAAAATCGTTACATAAAATCAAAAAATAAATATGAATATTATTAGGGACCGCCGGGCGGTCCCTAAAACCACCTTTAGGGACTGCTGGGCGGTCACCAATTATCTTTAGGGACCGCTCGACGGTCCCTAAAAGTGGCTTTAGGGACCGCCGGACGGTCCCTAATAATATTCATACGTGTTTTTTTTTTTTAATTTTACGGAACAATTATGGTGCCGCGTTGTTTGTTTATTTGATAATAATTCTAATAATAGTTAAGAGAACAAAATTACAAGGTTTCATGCAAATTGAAAGAACATATGATGATTTAGTGTACGTATAACGTAGAATAGGTTCAACGTTAAAAACTTTCCCAATCTCATTCAATCTACTATTAAATAACTAACTAGTAGTTTAATGATCGTTTGTTATTTCAATTAACATGTTATAATGGGTTTTGTTGCTAAAAATCAAAAACACATGAAAATCGTTTCATAAAATAAAAAAAAAATATATGAATATTATTAGGGACCGCCGGGCGGTCCCTAAAACCACCTTTAGGGACTGCTGGGCGGTCACCAATTATCTTTAGGGACCGCCCGACGGTCCCTAATAATATTCATACGTGTTTTTTTTTTTTATTTTACGGAACAATTATGGTGCCGCGTTGTTTGTTTATTTGATAATAATCCTAATAATAGTTAAGAGAACAAAATTACAAGGTTTCATGCAAATTGAAAGAACATATGATGATTTAGTGTACGTATAACGTAGAATAGGTTCAACGTTAAAAACTTTCCCTATCTCATTCAATCTACTATTAAATAACTAACTAGTAGTTTAATGATCGTTTGTTATTTCAATTAACATGTTATAATGAGTTTTGTTGCTAAAAATTAAAAACACATGAAAATCGTTCCATAAAATCAAAAAAAAAATATGAATATTATTAGGGACCGCCGGGCGGTCCCTAAAACCACCTTTAGGAACTGCTAGGCGGTCACCAATTATCTTTAGGGACCGCTCGACGGTCCCTAAAAGTGGCTTTAGGGACCGCCCGACGATCCCTAATAATATTCATACGTGTTTTTTTTTTTAATTTTACGGAACAATTATGGTGCCGCGTTGTTTGTTTATTTGATAATAATCCTAATAATAGTTAAGAGAACAAAATTACAAGGTTTCATGCAAATTGAAAGAACATATGATGATTTAGTGTACGTATAACGTAGAATAGGTTCAACGTTAAAAACTTTCCCAATCTCATTCAATCTACTATTAAATAACTAACTAGTAGTTTTATGATCGTTTGTTATTTCAATTGACATGGTATAATGAGTTTTGTTGCTAAAAATCAAAAACACATGAAAATCGTTCCATAAAATCATAAAACAAATATATGAATATTATTAGGGACCGCCGGGCGGTCCTTAAAACCAACTTTAGGGACTGCCGGGCGGTCACCATTGTCGTTAGGGACCGCTCGACGGTCACTAAAAATGGCTTTAGGGACCGCCCGGCGGTCCCTAATAATATTCATATGTATTTTTTTGATTTTACGAAACAATTATGGTGTCGTGTTGTTTGTTTAGTTGATAATAATCCTAATAATAGTTAAGAGAACAAAATTACAAAGTTTCATACAAATTGAGACAACATACGATGATTAAGTATACGTATAACGTAGAATATGTTCAACGTTAAAAACTTTCTCAATCTCATTCAATCTACTATTAAATAACTAAATTAGTGGTTTTATAATCGTTTGTTACTTCAATTGACATGTTATAATGAATTTTGTTGTTAAAAATCAAAAACACATGGAAATCGTTTCATAAAATCAAAAAAACACGTATAAAACCATATTTAGTAACCGCCGGACAGTCACCACATGTCATTAGGGACCGCCCGGCGGTCCCTAAATGTTTAAAAAATAGGCGGGATTTGGGGGAAATTTGAAATTTTTGAAAATTCAAAATTTTCACCCTTAATTCTATATATACCACCACTCTCCTATCCAATTTTTCAACACTCTTCAAAAACACCCAACTCCAAAATTTCTCTTATCATTTTTCTCTTCCTAAATCACAAAAATAAAAATCATCCAACAAAAACTTTCATTTCTTCTTTCTTTTAAAGAAACACTCTTCACTTTTTTTCATTTCTTCAAATCCAAAACACAACTTCTCTTCTTCTTTCTTTTAAAGAAACACTCCTCTTTTTTTTTTGTTCAAATCCAAAACACAAACTTTTTTTTTTATTTAACAAATGCTAAAAAAACACCCAACAATATGTTCTTCATTTCTTTTTCATTGTTTTTGGTTTATTTTAATAACTATCATTTGTTTTTACTTTTATTTCATTGTTTTCTTTGTTTTATTTTGTTAACTTTCATTTTATTTTACTTTTTTTATCATTATTTCCTTTGTTTTTGTAATTGTTTGTTGCACATATTTACAAGCAATTTAAAAAAAAAAAAACCCCAATAATATTCCGGTAAATTTACGGAATATTATTGGGTTTTTTTTTTATTCTGCCGCAGACTTTTAGGGACTGCCGAGCGGTCCCCAATAATATTCATAGTTTTAGAGACCGCCGAGCGGTCCTTAATGCTATGAATATTATTGGGGACCGCTCGGCGGTCCCTAAAACTATGAATATTATTGGGGACCGCCGAGCGGTCCCTAAAAAGTCCCAGAGAATTGGGGACCGCCCGACGGTTCCCATAAGTCATTAGGGACCGCCTGGCGGTCCCTAAATTTGCGGTCGCCAAAGGGTGGGGGACCAAGGGCATCCGCGATCGCCTTCTGGTGACCGCTGGGCGGTTCCTAAAAGTCTTTAGGGATCGCCCAGAGGGTCTTTAGGGACCGCCCGGCGGTCCCTAAAGACCCCTGAATCTTGTAGTGTAACTTGCATACAACTCTGATATATTAAATTAAATAAAATTATTACTTTTTAATATTCTAATACTTTCTAAATATAAATATTATTAAATTATCATAATTTTCTTCAATAACCCACAAAATAATTTTTAATTCATTTACTGCAAATATGTATTTTATTAAATCTATTGTCGTTATAAAATAAATAATTGTTCAATAACCCACAAAATACTTTTTAAATCATTTATTGCTAATATAAAATTTATTAAATCTATTGCCGTTATAAAATAAAGTAGAATAGTTAGCAGATAAGTCATTCAAAAGATGAGTTATTTTATATGAAGCATTTGTTGTAAGAAAAGATGATGATTCTTATTAAAATAAAATAAAGATTAAAGGAAATAAAATATTTAACATGCCACTTCAGTGTGTTCAAAAAAAATATTAACATAAGATCAGTGTTTTAAGAGATGAATAAAATTATTTGAGAGTTGGGACTTTATTTGTAAGAAAAGATAAATTTATGGGACCTAAATTATAAAGAAAAGAAGAAATTGGGAGGGCTTGACTGCTGTGCAATTAACAGCAGCCAAGACAACACCCTGAAAATGTGTGTTACAGGAGTTTAAATAGAAGAGAGGTGACAACTCGAAAAGGGAGGGAAAAACAGTTTTAGCTGACAGCTCAGCAATCTGTTGCAACTAATTAATCTAATAAATGAATGCTAAGCTATTTACAGAACTACCCCTATGCTAGCTGAAATGTATGTATGTGAACATAATCCAATTAATTAAGAAGGACAAACCGAAAGAGTTGCTCCTCTGATCTGATTAATAATTGTTTCTCACTATTATCACAACCATATACATCATTGAAATAGTCTTACTTTTAAGTTATCTTTGAATTCTAAAAAATTAGAAACATAAGTAATTTAAGAACATCGTTGATTTTTTTTTTAAGAAATACATAATAATAAGATTTGGAGTTCTGACTGAGTATATATAAGTTCTACAAGATATGATAGTTGCTCCGGGAAAGTGCCCTACAATGTTCTTTAAAAAGTTTCTCACTATAGATCATAAGACAAAATAAAAATAATAATAATTATAGTGTAAATATGTAGAGAAAATGGGAAGAGAACAGAATTATTAAGGTAATAATGTATACATAAAAATTATATTACTTTTATAAATAGCAATATGTGTTTGACTTGCTACAGTTAAGGAATTATTAAGCTAACACGCACACTACTCTAATGGAAGACTATGTTAAACAACTTATTATTCATCTGTTAATTCAAAATATTGCACACATACAACACATTTGCTGACACCACCACACCCGCTAACAAATTTTTATATATCAACGTACAAAAAATATCTCATGAGATTAATTTCTTCATTTATTTTTTACAAAGATATAAAGTGACTATATTTTATATTGAGGCCACACATCCAAAACAGACATGATTGGTTAAACTCAAAGTTGATTTCTTTCCATACCTTGTACTGGCAGCAACTAGTCAGAACTCCACTACTTGCAACACATTGCTGTGCCAAATATCTAAAATAAAACAAAAGCCATCTCATCATGATTTACTTACTATATATCTCACTCATAATGGCACATTTATAACATATATCAAATCTCCCATAGCTCATTGCTTCCCTGCCTATTAGTTTCATCCATCTTTTTGTGCTGTTTACTTGTTTTATATATATAGGCCTTCAAGCTAACAAAAGTTCTGAGCTTTAAACTACATAAATATCTCCTAGTCTAAAAGATCCTTTCTTGTTATTCATTTTTCAATTTGTATCTGCAAATTAATGGAAAATCTTTTTCCTCTTGGCATGCTAAACAACCTTTGTCTCAGAAGCAAACACAGAAAAATATTACAGATAGTGAGGGTAGATGGCAAGGTGATAAAATTCACATCACCCCTTTTGGTGGAAGATTTGCTGACAAAGTATGATCATGGCTTATTTGGAGTTGGATCATCAAAGAAGGCTTTGAGAAATCTTCCTTTGAGTTTCAAACTGAAGTTGGGGAAAGTATATTATCTTCTTCCTTGTAAAGCTCTTGATAATCAGGCTAAAAACCGGGTGGTGGTCGAGGTCGACGCCAAGCTAAAGAGTGGTGGTGCTAGTAGAATCAAGATTGTGATCACAAAGCAGCAGCTTAAGGACTTGTTGTCAAAGAATATATCAATAGAAAATATTGTTTTAGGATCTCATAAATCTGGTAGAAGAAATTGGATCCCTAGTCTCACATCCATTCCTGAAGGAAATGAGTTGAATACTTATGTAAGTATAATCTAGAGCTTGTGATAGGAAGGTTTGAAATTGTAAAAAAAAAAAAAACTAAAAAGAAGAAAGAAGAACATGATGACATGATTACACTGATTTTTTCTGTGTAGTATGTTATGTTCTATCAAAGTCATATATCAGTTAAGTGTCACCAAGTTAATAGGTCTTGAATTTTCTATTTGATTTTTACTTATTTGTATATATTCTGCCCCCGCTCTAGTCTTTTAGAGAGAAATGTGAGGGATGTAAATACTCTTAATAAGACACACACTTATTTCTTTCTTGTCACAGTTTTGTCTGCTTGACCCTCTGGGAAATCTTTTATTTCAGCTTTCATTTTTCAGTTTTTTTTTTACCATGCGGTACAAAGAGGTTTTGTTTTGTTCAAGTTTCAACTGACATGATTTTTAATAAGTATATGAAAGTATCTTGGAGGCGATACCGAATTTGCAGTTGTAGTTGTGTACGACAACAAAACATGTAATCTTATTTCATTTGAATCAATTTTACATATCAAATCTCACTCACGTCGAGTTCAGTAACGATATCTTTGTGTAAGTTTTTAAGTAGCGATATCTGGTGAAATTTTTTAAACTTGAGGTCGATCTTTATGAACTCCTCATTTTCTTTGGTTATGCTCTCACTCCATTCATTTGTCCTAATTAAAATTTCATTGCTTCATAGCGAATTTTTATTACACTTAACCAGGTTACCGGGGCTGCTTTAGACTTAAAGTAAGGCAAAAATAAAATAAAATACGTACAATATATTAAACAAAAGGAAATTGTTATTGTTCAATTCAAAATAATAAAAAGTAAAAACTGCATATTTAGACACTAAAAATTACAATACTATTGAAGTTGAGTTATTCGGGTCTTCATGGAGTAAGAATCACCAATTATTGTATCTACATATTATTTAATAATTCTCAGTTCAATGTAGATAATATGTTATTTGGCAAAGATTCTTATTCTATTTTATTGCGCAAAACTATTTTAAGAAGATATTTTTTAGTAATTCTCTTTTAATGTAGATAACCATGTTATTTATTCCATTTTATTGCGCAAAACTATTTAAAAGCACTTAACAAGAAGATAAATAAATCTCTTTAATATCATATAAATGTGAAAAGCACAAAGCACGTATAATTTTAATAATATACAAGAAGGACAACAATTAGATTAATAATTATACAAGAAACAAGTAGAAAAGTCATTTTTATTATCCTACATTATATTAAATTGAAACAATTAACATGGACAAAAAATCTAACAGTCCTAACACAAAAGACTAATTCATTTCATTCCTTAATAATCAACACAAGTAACATTATTAAGACTTCCAATACTATTCAACCTATTTACACAGAGCCTCCTTACAAAATTAACATATTTAACATAATTATAATCACCCAACAAATGAAAGAAAAACTTAGAAGCTAAGGATGGATTTGCATAGACAGTAATTACGTTTTATGTCATTTAAAAGTATCCTACCAATAAATTAAGTTTTTAATACTGAGTAATAAATAGCTAATTACTTTCTCGGTCAGTCGGTCTATTATGCAGTTTCCCAATAGATCGTGAAGACAGATTGTTGGGGTTTACTTTAGAAGAAAGAAGGTTTATAAAAAGTAAAAAATGCGGGGTACTACATCGGGAGCCGAGCGTTGTACCCAATCACTCGTTCCAAACAAAGGGGTTTATAAGAACACCCCAAAAGATGAGCCAAAAGGCAATGCTCGAGATATCCAACCTAACAAGCGCCTTCCCACTAGAGCAATGACCGCCCGTGAGAGTGTAGTATCTAGAAGTCACACCCAAAGTCAAAGTGTGCAATCCAAATACCTTCTCCCACATAGGGAGGCCAAGGCCTTTGTGAGAAGGGCGCACTTCCTCGAAGATGTGTACACCGCCCGTGAGAGTAAGATACTTAGAAGTCGTTCCCGATGAGGGCTTACGTAAGCATCCTCTCCCACATAGGGAGGCGTATACATTTCGAGCGAAGCCAAAGTGATCATAACTATTACAAAAAAGAGCGTACCACAAAGTCGGGTACCTCGAAAAATAACCTAATCTATAATAGAAAGGGAGTACAACAAATAATGACAACAAAATCTATCAAGAGGAAACAACCACTCCAAAAATCTAGCTTCAAGCTTCATGACCTCGGCTTAGGGTGTCGAAATGTAGGCCAACACATCTTGTCTTTCTCAATGAGGACCCGAACCTTGTGGCTAGCCAAAGTGCTCGGTTGACGACCGTTGATGCGAAGAATACATGCTTCATTAGCAAGTTGATCCGCCACTTGGTTGCCCTCCCTATAGGTATGGTGCATGGTCCCATTGACAAGGACCAATAAGGTGCGAATCTCTTCAAGTTGCCGAATGATCTTCCATGGGCCTCCTCTCTTCGCATTCACAATGGGTAAGGTGATAAGGGCATCCGTTTCAATATCCACGTCTCGCACTCCAAGAGAATGACAATATTGGAGACCTTGGTAAATGGCCAAGAGCTCCGCTTCGACATTCGTCATAGGCTCCAAGGCAATGTGATAAGTCCAAGCACAATTCCCAAAGTGATCACGAAGAATGCCACCACCGCCGGCCATCCCGGGGTTCCCTTTAGAACTACCATCCGTGTTGAGCTTCCATCGCCCTTCCCCCGGCTTCTTCCACACAACCTCAATGGGAGGTTTTAGACGGACTCTTGCAAGTTTAATACCCCACACATCCACCACGTATTTGGAGCCTCGCCAGAGAATCTCCTCACACGGATTGATGGTGAAAAGATCAATCACATGGCGGACTACCCTATGAATAATGATTTTGGCATTCATCGGTACTCCATTGTGTCTAGCCGCATTTCTTGCCGTCCAAATGTACCATAACACCAAGATAGGAACAATAATACGAATGTGACCGGGGGGGGGGGTATGACGCCTCGCCTTAATCCAATACGCAATTAAATTGTTCCAAGAAATAAAAACGGGTTGCTTGATATGGAAAGTGCGGAAAAAATAAGACCATACCTCATGGGCAAGCGGGCTAGACCAAAAGACGTGGTCCGTAGTCTCAACATCCCGACAACAATTGCATTGTGAGATAATCTCCATCTTCAAGCGTTTAGCGATCTTTTGATCCGTAGGTAAAAGATTTTGCACGTATCGCCACGCAAAGAAGGAGATATTCGGAAGGAGTAGACGATGCCAAAGGAACCTATAGATGCCGGATGGTGTATAGGGGTCACAAATGGAGCGGCGAGCGGACTTAGTAGAGAAAGTCCCATTAGGATCAAGCTTCCAAAGAGGAGTATCTTTTCCTTCTTGACAAATGGGGACCTCCACCACCCGAGCCACGTCATCATCATCCAATACCTCCTCAAGTTTAACAATGTCCCATTCCCCGTTGACCCAAAAGTCACTAATGCGCGTGCGGGAGTTAATTTGCACTCCATCTCGGGGTCTAAGAAGGCCATCTTTCAACCATTGATCCACCCAAAAGAGGGAGGAACCATCCTTGATGTTCCAAAACATATGTTGTTGGGCTTTGAGAGCCGCTTTGGTCAATCTTCTCCATCCTCGAAAGTCCCAAGTTTTGCTACTAAAGATAGGGTCTCGCGTAGCGTACCTAGACATCATGTACTTGGCCCATAAGGAGTCTTGCAACCGAAACCTCCACCAAAGTTTGAGACCAAAGGCTTCCACCAAGCAATGAAGGGAGGAAATATTAAGTCCTCCCATGGCAAACGGTTTGCAAATTCTCTCCCAACTTCTCCAATGGATCTTCCTCCTTTCCTCGTTCGAGCCCCAAAGAAACCGAACAAAGATCTTTTCTAAGTGTTCGAGAACGCAAGCCGGAGGCACCATGATTTGACAAAGGTATATCGGTATGGAGCAAAGGACGCTTTTGATGAGAGTGAGGCGGCCACCAAAATTAAGAAACTTCAATTCCCACCCACTTATAAGGCCGCGGATTTGGTCAATCCACATATCAAAGTAGGCTTGTTGCATTCGACCACGGATAATGGGGGCACCAAGATAAGTAATGGGGAACTCACCTCTCTCAAAACCCGTGAGGGCGTGGATGGCATGGACATGCGCACCATTGATCCTAGGGGATGTGATGAAGTAAGTTTTGGATGCATTGATGTGTTGGCCCGAAACATTTTCATAAAGATGAAGGAATTCCATAAGCTTGGCCATGTTGTCCAAAGATCCCTTCACAAATATAATGCAATCGTCCGCATAAGCCAAATGGGACACATCCATAACGCCCCCATTGTTGAGATAAAGATCCGGATTGCGCTCATAAAGTTGGTTAAGACCTCTAGAAAGGAATTCGGCGGCAATAATGAAAAGAGCGGGAGATATGGGGTCACCTTGGCGCACTCCATGCTTAGACTCAAAGAAGCCGTGGCATGCACCATTGACAAGCACGGAGAAGAAGCATTTCTCCACACAATTCTTAATGAGATCAATCCACTCCCGAGAGAAACCGAACTTAGTAAGGCATTGGTATAAGAACCTCCAACTCAATCTATCATAAGCTTTCTCCATATCAAGTTTCACCACAAGGTTGTGCGCATCTCTTTTTGCATTGAGATTAGAGGCCAATTCTTGTGCAAGAAGGATATTGTCACCAATAAGGCGACCTTTGACAAAACCACTTTGATTAAGAGAAATAATATTGGGTAAGAGGGAGGCTAACCGGTCATTGAGGTCTTGTAACTCACGTTACAAAGACTAATCGGCCTATAGTCTTTCCATTCTTTGGGGTCTTTCTTCTTCGGGATAAGTACAATGTTGGTGGCCTTGAAGATGCGAGGAAAGGTGGTGCCATGAAAGAAATCCAAGACCGCCTCAAGAATATCCTCTTTAATAATATCCCAACAAGATTGATAGAAGTGGGCATTGAAACCATCCGGGCCCGCCACACTATCCGAGCTAAGATCAAAGACAACCTCTTTAACCTCTTCAAGATTCGGGGGCCGACAAAGCCAAGTGTTGTCACTCTCGGAGATAAGGCTAGGAATGAAATCAAGATTGTGGCCCTCGTTAGTATCAATATTAGAAGTAAGGAGCTTGTCATAGTACCTCACGGCCGAGTTGCCAATCTCATCGGGGTTGTCCACCAAAAGACCATTCTCGTGAATGCGAAAGATCTTGGCCTTTGCTTGTTTCTTCTTGGCCATAGCTTGAAAGAGCCTAGTGTTACGCTCCCCCTCAATGGCCCATTTGCATTTCGCCCGTTGTTTCCAATATTCCGATTCCATAGTGCGAGTGAGAACAAAATCGGCATAACACTTATTCACCAAGGAACGGGAAGTAGGAGTGGGATCATGATCATGGATAATCTCGGCTTGCTTGAGAGCTTCCTCCTTATCCTTAATATTTTGAAAGATATTGCCGAAGGTGTCCCTATTCCAACTTTTGAGCTCTTTTCTCAACCGAATAAGTTTATCCCCAAGTTTGAGTAACCCCGAACAAGTAGTAGGTTGGCTCCAACACTCCTTAACTTTCTCATGAAAGTCCTTATGCTTGATCCACATGTTTTGAAACCGAAAAGCCCTCGGCTTACGAGTGAGGATCCGCTCGAAATGGATAAAGAGTGGGTTATGGTCCGAATGAAGTCTAGCCTCGTGGACGATCCGAGTGTTAGCAAAAGACGAGCTCCAATCGAAGTTGATGAGAGCACGATCAATCCGAGTACGAGTCCCATTGCTAGCCCAAGTGAAGGGGTTGCCTTCATACCCGGCGTCTTGAAGACCACAATCATCAATACAATCATGGAAGTCATCCATCTCCCCAATACTAGGCGGATTGATACCCCTTTTTTCCTCTTCCTTAAGAACAACATTGAAGTCCCCCACAACTAACCACGGCTTTTGATCATCACTTCTTCGAAGACCATCCCAAAGTGGATGTCGAAGAGCCCGAGTTTTAGCGGCATAAACAAAGGTGCATAATAAAGGATGAGGGAGGATATGAGAAGAAATGACACAATGAACAAATTGGTCATGATCCTCTAGAACCTCAATATGCATATCACTATCACCAAAAACCCAAATCTTGTTGTTGATATTAGAGAGAGCCGAATCGTAATGGAACTTTTTCCGGAATTTATGCGCATCAAATCTAGCTTTAGGTTCAAGAAGAACAAGAACCTTGGGCTTATTACGAAGGACCAAATTCGCAACATTATCACCATTATTACGTTTACCAACTCCCCGTACGTTCCAACAAACAAATAACATCAACAAGATGGGGGGTAAGACGTACCTTCACGAGCAATCAAAGCCCGTTTGGCTTTCAATTTTTCCTTCTTTCTTTGGCTTTTGCTTTTCGGAGAAGGAGAGCTAGAGTCAACTCTTTTGGAGTTAGAGTTTTCAAGGTCCGACTCCTCCACTATAGTATCATTATTCCCGTCCTCCTCTTTTGCGCTCCAAAGTGGAGGGATAGAAGCAATAGGGGAAGAGGGGGTATCAAGTAAGAAGTAGTCGTCATGGGATGTTAGCCTTGGTGACGTGATCCTAGTTTTTGAGCAATAGTTGGAATCCGAGAATCTAGCACCGTCATCATTATCATCCCTCAAAATCCTATCCTCGGCATCCTTCTCGCAAGCTTTCCTTTCCACTTCCTCATTACTCAAAGTAGTGTCGTCAACCTCTTTAGTGAGCTCCTTATGACCTTGATCAAGAATGTGATAAGGGTTCGGATCACCTCTATTAAGAAGTATCTTCGGGGGAACGTTAGTAACATGAGATGTAGGATTCTTTTGACTCTTTTCCTTCCACACAAAGGAAGAAGAGACTTGTTGCTTCGGTCCATGGTTGTCATCCATTTTATCAACCTCCTCTTTGGTTTTTTCCATGTCGCACTCCTCAAGCCTATGTCCTACTCTTTGGCACTTACGGCAATAGTTAGGAAGATTTTCATAGACCACCTTTTGCTTGACGATGTTCACTTTTCCGTGCACATCCTCCACTCCCCATTCAATAGCTTCCTTAAGTGGTTCAAGGAGATTCACTTCAACACATATCCGAGGGTAGTCGGGACGAGACATGGTTGCCGCTCCTTCATCAAGACGTAATGGTCTTCCAAGGTAGTTACCAATATTCATAAGTGCACTTCTTTCACAAAAGCGCATATTCAAGTTTGGGAGGCCAATCCAAACGGGAGCAATAGGAGGCTCAAGCTCGGGATCAAAGTCCGGCGTCCATTTGTAGATGGATCCATTTAGGTCGAGGAACCGAAGATTCTTTTTCAACCATAGCCGGGTGTAGTCCTCTTCCATAGTCAATTTGAGCATCACATGTCGCGGACCTATAGGTCCAAGAGTGTACGCGCCCTTGAGCTTAAGCTTGGCTATTTTGTTATGAATGTAGGTGTAGCTCGGCTTGAGAAGATTAAAACGAAGAATAAGGACAAGTTTGAGCCTTTCATCAAGAGCTTTCACCTCCTCTTTTTTGAAGACAAGCATGTGTCTACCGTTAACAACTCGAGGTTCCATCGTCTTAAGGGTTGGATCGTCTACAAGAGATCGATTGATATCATAGAGTCTTGTGGGAGCGGCCGCTTGAGCATAAGAAGCTCGTCGGATCGGGGGACGCACTTGAAAAGGACGAGGGTTGTCCGGCGCCAAATTCACCTTCTTAACAAAAGTAGGTGGCGCAAAAGAGGATGGTTGAGCTAACAATGGCTTCGCAACTTTAGCAAAGTTGTTGGATAGTGTCGGGAAATGCCCGGTCCCAATTTTTTGGGTGGGTCCACCCAAAGGGAGTGATTGTTCAACACAATTAAGGTCCAAATTTGCGGTTGACTTTTCCAAATTCGGAGTTGACCGAGTCAAAGGGTCCACAATGGTCTTACATAAGTTAGAGTTGACTTTGTCATCCTTTTCGAGCAAAATGAGGTTCGAGTTCATAAGTGCCACTTTATCATGTCCAAAGGAACCGCATACAAACAAGTTCGTCTCGGCGGTTGGAGCGATGATATTTGAGGGACGGTCAACATTTTCTTGAGGAAGGCTGACAGTTGACTTTTCGTTTGACTCAGTTGACTTTTCCGAAGTCAATGGAAGTGATGTGGCAGTGGGTCCCACGTTTGTCATTAAAATATTGGAGTTGACAATGGGAAGGTCAACACTCTTACATGATGAGGTGTCCAAATGAGGTGAAGACATGTGTAAGGTATGGTCCACATCCATGGTGGGGGACAAAGGGACAAGACAAGTGCACTCTTGTCCCCTTAATGCTCTTACACATCCACCACCACACAAGGCTCAAGGTAGTGGAGGTAGTGGAGTGTTCTTGTCACCACAACCAAACCCTAAACCCTAGTTGACCGCCGCCACCACCAAGTTGACCGGAGAGAGGTGGCGCACGGTGGCGCACCGGAGCCGCGCCGCTAAGTCGCCGGAAATTCGCCGGAAAGTGCTTACAACCGTCGGAAACACCTCAATAACACGGATCCGAGCGTAGAAACGACCCTAACACCTTAATCCGTCGAAAATCACCACCAAATCCACCAAAAACGACGCAAAACCAAGAAATCCGAGACCACCGAGAGCGCAAGAACTAAATCGAAGAACACCGAAACAACAAAACCAACCAACACAAGAAGACCAAAAGATAAACAAAAAAAGAGATGAAGAACAACACACAAAAACGTGTGAATCGTGGCTCTCCTCAAATCCTAGCAAAAGAAGGTCCAAAAACCAACTCGGGATTCAAGTACGTACCACGATCCAAGAACGTTAACCGAATTCAAAACTCAAATCACAAGACCATAGCATATGGCGTGAACACCATGATGAGGAACATGCGATTTGAATTCCAAATAGGGGCGTGATGTTGGAAGGCAAGAGGGGGAGAGAGACGAACTATAAATACAACAAACGAAACCAAGATCGAAATGCTTAACGGAATCCGCCATGGCCAAAAGAGAAAAACGAGAACAACGAATTCATTCCTCCTATTTGGACCAACCGTTCGTTAGGGATGTCTCCAACAACTTCGTGAGGAGGTTGTTGTGCCCTGTTGGGGTTTACTTTAAGTTATTAGTTGCACGGTTGTAGTAAGTAAATGAGATAGGAGGTAGAGTACTACTCCAACACCCTCTCAATTACCTTAATACCCCCTACCTATTATTCCAAAGATTTCTTCAACTTTTAAGATATTTCACTTATACCCCATAGGTTAAAGGTCTCTATTTTTGGTGCCTTGAAAATGGTATCAGAGCATGGTTTATTTATTTTATGTGGTTATTTATTTACTTATTACTACTCTTTATTACCTTATGAGAGGTGTTTTCCAAAAAACATGAGTGATCCAGTGATGGATGACATTTGGGATCTCATCATTTGGGCTCCTATGAAAGGAAACGCATGTACGAGTATTAAAGGGCGAATTGCCGCCCTAACGAGATACCTTAATTTCCATAAAAGAGAATTAAGGAACCATGATGTTCTACGTTGTAGCATGGAACAAACAGGTGAAACATGTCCTATCCAGAGAACTAGACTTGAACAAATCAAGTTGATCGAGATTAGCCTTGAAAAGGCTAAAAAACAAAGTTATATACTAAGCCTGTAAAATGCCTGGTGTTACACTTGAACGAGAGCTCCAAATCTTGATAACTAAGTTAGATGACCTAGCTAGTTATAGACCAGACGATCTACATGCCATTAGAGTCAAATTCATTAGAGTTAATGGTCTCTTGGCAAGTATTGCGAGAATTAATAGATTAATCACTGAACGAAATAACCGTTCTTCATGAGTAATCTAGTTTTGCCAGATTTCCACGAGCTCGTGCCAGAAAGCTCCAAGCTTTCCCAGGACCTCAGGGAAGTCTAGAAGACAGTTCAAGCATATGGCAATCACCAATACCATGTGCCCGAGCATCTGCAGGAAATCAGAGACAAGCTTGAAACCATGTCTCGAAGACAGAAGGAGATCTTGGAGATTTTACAAGATATCCAGCAACGAGTCAAGAGCTTGGAATCCATGCCAAGGTCGTCCGAAAGAAGGAAAGTTGGATGGTTACCACCATCCTTTGGGAAGGAGCCCCTATTACATCAAAAGGGGAAAGCAGTCCAGGTCAAAAGGGAGATGACCACGAACGAGAAGCTGGAAGCCCGGATAAGGGGAGAACCTAGCACGAAGTGAGATCATGTCCCGATTCAGGATTGACGATTTCAACTTCGAGATTGGGCGAGACCTTGCCGATCTGGCGGAATCACTTTCAGGCCTCAGCCTGGAAAACGTGCAGACGTTTGGTGCGATTGTACCAAGTCAAGGTCCTCCACCAGGACAATCAAGTCAAGGTCCCCCACCGGGACAATCAACAATTACCGAAGGTGCCGGATCTTCCATCCCTAATCCAGACCCACTTCGGGAAGAGCCAGTTCGAGAAGAAGCCATGCCACACCAGCATGACTTTGTTGCGGGAAATATGTACAATCGTATCCCAACCCGAGCAAGAGCCAGAAGGCCAGATGTTCATGGAACACCATACGGAAGATCTCAACTCGATCCGATCCACCCGTATGGGCTTATGCTCAATCTGGATATTTTGGATTTCAAGAACCGCGAAGCCCTGATCGATGAGTGGGCAGCAGCAATGAGAATTGCGGCGGCGACGCTTGAACTCGACAAAGAAGGATTCATCATGATGTTACAGATGAGTCTCGAAGGTTCGGTCAAGGTCGGATGGGAACATGGAACTCCAGAAGTTAGAAGTGGAGTCCTATCTGGCGAGTCTCTCAAAGACATCGTTGATAGAATGGCGAGGCTTTTCAAAATCTACTTCATCGGAGAAGGATACTTTGTCGATCCCCAGACCGGAGGAGGTGATCAGGAGAAAGTCAAGAGATACGAGCAAGTGCTGTATAGCCTGGAGCTACATGACATATGTAGCGTTGATCTATACATCAAGCTGTTCACCGAGTACAGATGGAAGAGCCGGATTGCAGAAGACACGGCGCTTCCCCTTTTCTTTGCCAAGATACCAAGCCCCTGGCGAGAAATGTTACTTCGTGAATATACCCCTTTGGAGATAGACACGGTGGCTCAAAGGATGTCTTTCCTCAAAGCCAAATTGAGTGAATGGTTCCAGAAGGCAGCAATCCAGAAGAATTTCAAGAGGCTGAAACGTATCAATAAATCAGCCCGGCTTTGCTGCGACGATAACGACGTTCCAACGGTCGTAGGAGCACCAGAGAGACATCAAAAGAAGAAGCATAGGGATCACCCCTATGAACGAAGAAACAAGTTTACCAGGAGATCTTCATGGAAGCCAAGAAGATTTTGGTCAAAACAGAAGGCCCGAAGTTACAAATCAGGGCAGAGAACAGGACCCAGCCGTGGAAGAACGTCTTCCAGTCAAGGAAGTACCATCAGACCACCAGTGAGGCGAACTTTCAGGAGAGCACAAACACGTGCTAATGAAAGCTTTAAAGATTGTAATTGCTGGACGTGTGGGGCCAAAGGACATATCTCTACAGATTGTCCGGAGAACCAAAAGAGAGGTGTCAGACAGTTCGAGGCTACGCCGGAGTTTGAAGAAGTTGTCTACTTTCAGGACCTTGTTCAGGTATACCGATTTGAAGATATCCCTTCAGACGAGAGTATATATGAGGAAGACGAAGGACCAGATGAGTCTTCAAAGTCAGAATCAGAATCAGACTGAAGACGAGGAGATCTTCCATCAGGAAGTTCAAGAAGACAGGACAGGATTTTTCTCACAAACCAGCATTTCTCACAAAGCCTTGATGAGAATTATGCGAAAAGATCCAAAGTTGAGAGTCTACGATGGATTCACCATCGGAAAAATGGAAAGAGCCTTAGCTCAGCTAAGCTTCAGAAAGAGGAAACATCACATCATCTACAAGGTTACAGCGGGAGAAATTGTTATCCCAATGGAGCTGACCAGTAATGTGATGGAGATGCAGCTAGTTCCTATGAACGAAATCAAAGAGGAACTGAAAAGACTCAGGCCAGAGGTTGCGCAGAAAATGTCATGGATCCATATCGGAGCCATAAGGATTCTGCTCAAAGCAACATTCAAAGAAGGAATCAATTCCCCAATTGACATTGCCGTCTTTGATCGGAGGATCCAGAACCTACGAGATGCCTGTCTCGGAGGTATTTCAGGAAATCTATTTGCTGGAAAGGTGGCGACATTCATATATCCAAAGATCGCCTTTAACCTAGCCGATAAAGATTTCAGTAGAGTCCTAACTCTACATCATGATTTCAAAAACAAGGAGTTAATGAAGGAAGGAAACCGTCCTTACTCCATTACATACAGTATCTCATACGCACTCTCAAATACTCATCATTCAGATCTTTTCCAGAGGAATGAGTTTGTTGAGATACCGGAGATTTTTGAGAAGGTCGCACATGCAGTCAGGCCAGAGATTTCCAGCCTGCCGCATATTCATGAAATGGATTTAATCATTCGCGACCAACCAGTTTTTGGCAAGGACACAAGCCAAAGATTCGAGCCCAGAACGGTCTCTTTCCGGGAAAACAGGATGCAAAGCCTCACCTGGGGAAAGAAGCCAATCATGGAAGTTGTGATTGAACCAAGGAAATTCACAACCAAAGGAGAACTCCAATGTCCAGGAGGATGGGGAGAGGTCGAAGTCATCTTCGACACCACCCAGAAGGATAATACGTTACCATGCGACGCATTGTATTATCTCAAGCAGCCATTTGTTGGTAGGTATCAGGGAAACCTAAAGCTAGGTGGACTTGATTTCATTATCAACGGGCGTGCAGGAAAGATCCCAGAACAACTTGTTCTTGGAATGGAATTTCTCGAGGATCACAAACCTTGGGAAAAGGTGCCGGAAAGAATGGAGTTTACGGTGGAAGGGAAAAGATACCGACTCAAATGACCACCAGTCCATTCTCAATTTACATCGCGGTTGGGATGTTGTACGAGAAATATCGAGCCGAATACTTTGCAACGTATATCGACTCAGGAGCAGGGATTTGCACAGCAAAACCATGAATCTTTCCAGAAGGACTCGAGGAAGATTTACCAGCTATTGTTGGAAGAGATTTCGCGAAGAAAATCATCGTCTTCAGACGAGGGATAAAACAAGCAGAAATATTAATTGGAGGAGCAGGTGGTACCCCATGGTACAAAGTGAAGACACCCCCAATTTATTTCCATGATACCGGAGCCGATATCTTACTCGGCAACAATTTTCTGCAAACATTCAAGCGTGTTACGCAGGACAATGAAACAAGGCGTCTTATTCTCACAACAACTTGTGATCATAAGATCTTGGTGCAACGATTGACGCAGGTGTTTCACCGCAAACTGCCAATTCAATTTCGCAGCAAGCGTGGTGATGAAGGACGACTTCTTCACCCAAAAATGCAGGACCAGAGGAAGTATGGTTAGGCAATCCTACAGCTTAGAAATGAAAGCTTGGGCGGACAAAAGACCAAAAGGATCAGAGATGAAACGATCGAGATCCTCAAGGCCAGCCTTGAACTAAGTCCTCATATTGACATCACCAATGAAGAACAGATTTCAATTGAAGATGTCAAGGCAAAGATTCGGAGGAACTACGAAGAAGATCCTCTGGCATGGTGGAACAAGAATGAACTCAAAGCTACCTTAAGAGTTCAAAAGGGAAAGGAAAACGAGCTGGTCAGATATAGACCCATCCTCATGAATCAGGAGGATCGAAAGGATATGCATATGATTCTCAAAGAACATCTGGATCTGAAGCTCATCTCACCAGGAGTTTCTCCTTACAGCAGTCCGGGGTTCTTAGTCAGGAACCATGGAGAGATCAAGAGAGGAAAGCCAAGATTAGTGATCAATTACCAAGGGATCAACAAGATCTTGGAATTCGACGGATATTACATTCCGAACCGAGAACACCTGATCAACTGCGTTCAGAACGCGAAAGTCTTCTCCAAGTTTGACTGCAAATCGGGGTTTTACCAAATCAAGATGGAGGAAGAGAGTAAAAAGTTTACAGCTTTTTCCACACCGCAAGGTCACTATATTTGGAATGTCATGCCAATGGGTTTGGCTAATGCGCCCCATATATATCAGAGGAAAATGGATAATCTTTTCAAAGATTATTTCAAGTTCATGTTCGTCTACGTCGATGATATCCTCATCGCCTCGAAGAACGTCCAAGACCACATCAAACATTTGGAGATCTTCTCAGATGTTTGCCACAAAGAAGGATTAGTGCTGTCACAAAAGAAGGCAGTAATTCTTACAAGGAAGATCGAATTCCTTGGAGTCGAGATTGACGAGTCAGGTATTATCCTCCAAAATCATTTGGTGGAAAAGGTACGTGACTTTCCCGACGACCTCAAGACTGTTAAACAACTCCAAAGTTTTATGGGGTTGGTTAATTTCGCTGGAATGTTTATTAACAATCTGGCAAGTTACAGGAAAACATTTAGTCCATTACTGAAGAAGGATGCAGAGTTCAGATGGACGGATGAACACAAGGAGACAGTACAGAAGCTTAAAGCTATCTGTCAAGATCTCCCCAAGCTTGCAATCCCCAATGACGAAGATGATTTGGTACTTTATACGGATGCAAGCGACCACTGGTGGGCGGCGGTTCTTACCAAAGTCGAGCCAAAAGGAGAAGTGCCATGCAGATACTGCAGCGGTCTCTTTTCGAAAGACGAGGCAGCAAGATGGCACATCAACGAGAAGGAATTCTTTGCAGTTCGAAGGGCCTTCAAAAAATGGCCTTTATTCTTACTTGCTAAAAAATTCACACTTAAGATTGATAACACTAGTGTCAAAGCTTTCTTGAAAAATAAGATAGAAAGCAAACCCGAGAAAGCTAGGTTATTAAGATGGCAAGCTGAATGTCAATATTATAATTTTGATGTTCAAGTTATCAAATCTCATGAGAATGTTCTTGCAGATTTCTTAACTAGGGATGGAGGTACATGAGGCCGATACCATCCTCACGAGATGGAGACACCACAGGGATAACCTGGACGAGCTCCGCAAGGCGATCGAGGGTCTGGCAATTAATGCTCAGGCTTCCGGTCATGTACAGGAAAGGGACCTTTCTAAGGTTCAAAACTCAATGAAGGCAACTTTATTGGGTAGTACGAGTTTGTGGGATAGCCTCGCGGTACCCCTTTTTCGAGATGCTTCACTTTCAAAACTGGAAGTGGAAATACGAGCAAATACATACGAGTGTGATGATCCAAGTAAAACTGGACCAGCAGGTGATCCTTTCGAGGAAAACACCCAAGGACAAGCTGATACAAGGGTAAAAATACCTAAAGAATCTACGAGCCAGAAGCAAGCCGATTCAAAGGTAGAAATACCTAAAGAATCAACGAGCCAGAAGCGAGATGATACAGAGGTAGAAATACCAAAGGAATCAAAACATACCTCTAAAATTAAAGAGGACGAGGTTAATCTTAGACCCCAAACGGGATCATCTAAGAAAAACAAAAACGAGAAAACCCCACCTTTGATTGAATATCAGAGAACGTGGGAAAGATTGAACACGAGGATGGGACTTGTCCCGGGAAAAACTATTGCTGATTGGTCAGGAAAATATCCAAGGGTTTGGATACTACCTGGATCAAAACCCGAGCAGACACGAGAATGGTTTGATTTTGGCTGTATAGCCTCAATCTTTACCGAATCACCAAGCTTCCCGGAAATTGCCAAATTACCGGAATGGATCCAGAAAAATGTGTATGAGACATGGCAAAACAATCATACACTCGGAATGGGCGATGTGCTAGAAATGAAGTTCATCTCCGCAGCCCCGGAAATCGCAGGAAATGGGTCTTTACCATGTTTCCATTTTATCAAAATCCAAAGACCCAATTGGAAAGCTTTGAACTACATCAAGCCTCCACCAGAATGACAGATGTTGGTTGCCCCACTCTCAGAGGATGACGTTTCAACTAGAAGAGCTTGGGGACTCTGGGTCTGTCTCACAGAGATGGACAAGGTCAAGTATGCGTTCAAGATTTTCCAAGACAAGGAAAAAGGGACGTTCATGCTTAACAACATGACTAACACCACCACGAGGTTCGCTGAATCAATGTTCGAAAACAAACGAAGAACATTGTGGATTAACGAGATTCCATCGACGACAGAGACTAGCCGAAAATTCTGCAACATGGCACATGTCGGCCAATGGAAAGAAAGGATCTGTCCAAAGTGTCAAGATCAGAAAGAACCTCTCTTTGGAAAGGGATTCCCGATGAAACGGGACAAAGAAGATAACGACAAAGAGGGCCATGCGAGACAAGGAAAGATGCCGCGTGGGACAGGCAAGTGGGCTACTACAGCTGGCAAAGCCAAAGTAGCCATGTGATCAAATCAGGACCATCTCCACTACCACTACATGATGATAAGTGGAGGGCCAGACCACTATCATAGTGGGAAGGAAAAGACAACAAGCTGCGGTGGAAAAGATTCCACTAAAATGACAGGAGGGCCAGGCCACTACGCTAGTGGAAGAAAAAGCATCAGGATGTAGCTGAAATCCGCGTTTCAAATCCGGATCTTCACCTATAAATACACAAGCTGGAGAAAGCTAAAGGCATCGAACATTTCCCTTAGTTTTCTTATAAACAAGAGAGAAGCATAATTTGTAATAGTGTGAGTTTTCCATTTCTGTCAAATAAACAAGTGTCTGTAGAATAGTTTAAATTTCTGTTTTGAGTGAATGTACGAGAGAGAGTTAGCTACCATGAGTAGCTAAAACCAGTTACTCTTCTCTAAGGAGATATGAGTGTGTTGTAATAAATAAATCTCCACATAAATAAATATAGATTTGCTTTCGCTTGAGTATGTCGAAGTTAAGCTTTTAAATATTCTGTTTTGGTTGCCTCTTACACCCGGAGTAGGAAGCGAACCAGGGTTGTGCTGGTTACCGTTGAAGGAGCTGTTGCAGAACCATCGGTTGCGATCGAGTGGTTGAGGGCGAGGAGTCTTCGTAAAACCTGGCAGAATACCCGACGGTGATACGGTCAAAAGGAGGTATCTTTTACGATTATGTTTTAATTGTTTGTACGGAAGCATGCTGGGCCTGATATGGTCGTGATGGACTATATCCATTGAAAGAACACTAAAAATAGAACTGTTTAATCTATTGGGGTAAATTTGCAATTTCATAAAAAATGGAACCATTTCTTACAAATAAAAGGAAGGATATTTCGGTAAAGTTACAGTGTTAGAGCACTACTCCACTTTGTAGCATCTTGCTTCCCGTTGTAGTAGCTTTCGGCTTTTCTTGTTTTTTAACTTTTGTAAAAAAGGAGGTATATTTTATTATTAGTTTTGAATCAAATCTTTTATAGGCCAAAGATCTAAAACAATTGAGTGAGTTGTAGGCCTGGTTCATTCAACTTGTTTCGTGCTATGCATTTTGGTATTGAGCTTACTTATTTTCAACTCATATATATATAATAATACTATTATTATTTGCACTTTATTTGCGCTTGCCAAATTCTTGCTCGTGATGAAGCTCAGATAAGCCACACATGTAAGTCCGCCCCCCATATATATATAATACTAGTATTATTTGCACTTGCTTAATGCTTACCCGGACTAACCCACATGTAGGTCCGCCCCTGTACCTAATCGAATAGTTGTATCTCCGGTCTCCACAGTCCACAATGAGTTTATATCGAGAGATGATCATCTATCCCACTTTGTGTCTTATTTTTGTGTCACACTTCTAATAATAGTAGTAATTAACTCTTATTAAATTATTAAAATAATACTCTCTCTCATCTCTTCTCTTTTTTCTCAATCTTTCGTCCACCTTTTTTCTTTCTCTTTTTCTCTGCTCTCTCATCTTCATTCTAAAATATAATTTTGTCTTAACTTTAACAAACTTTGCTTGTAACAATCAAAAAAACTTTGCTTGTTGTTATGATAAAAAAGAAAAACTTTACTTATTAATCTCTTGAGATATATATTTCTTGTACGAAATTTCCTCTAAAACCAAACTTAATAATATTATTTATAAAAATTAGTTATTTACATAGCAAGTTCATACAAAATTGTTTTTGTAACTCTCACAAGCTAAACAAAAAAAATTAAATTAACATCCATGATTAAATGTCATTTCCCCAATATTTTTAACGTATTGAAGATTAAATTGATTTTCATAATATGGATTTTACAATTCTGTGGGATAATAGCATTATATTACAACTTATTTAGAAAATGACATAAAATAAGATTAGCGAAAATACCACGCGCCAAGTATATTAATTCAAAAACTTTATAATTTGGTAGGATGAATAGCATTATATCACCACTGCTACTTGAGACAATGACATCAAATAGAATTAGAGAAAACACCATGCGCCAAGTATATTATCCAAAAACTTTAAGATCCATATTATAAAAACTAGTTTAATCTTAAAAACATGGAAAAGGCCGCATTGATCAAGAACAAACATTATATCGTCAAAAATGTATTGCGAAAAGTTTCTAAATACATATGAAATAGTCATTAAGATAATATAGTATTTTAAAATACCACTTATTTTCTTTTAACTTGTGAACATGTGAATATGTTGCGACAAATTCAAAAGGTTTACGGTCGATTTTAATATTTTACTTATAAATTAATTTGGTTATTATATTTTTAAGAATTACAAATCAATTAATTACATTGTACCATAGCCTATAATCATGAAAATGACCTTTAATCATTGATATTAAATTAATTTTTTTTTTAGCCTGTGAGGGTTAAAAATTAATTTTATATGAATTTGCTATGTAAATAACTAATTTGTATAAACAATATTATTAAGTTTGGTTTTAGGGCATATTGATGAGAGAGGAGAGAGAAAGAGAAAGAGAGAGAAAAGGGTGAACGGAAGATTGAGAAAAAAGGGAAGAGATGAGAGAGAGTATTATTTTAATAATTTAATAAGAGTTAACGTGGGACACAAAAATGGGACACAAAGTGGGATAGAGAATCCTATCCCCTTTATATCGATTGTATTGAATTTTTGTGGACATATTCAGTGCAATGTTTACATATTACCACGTCTGTAACATCTTCATTTCAGTCTTACTCTAGGTCACATAATTCGCGCACCCCCTCCTCACGCACTAGCGCACGATTCGCGAACTCACGAATTGAGTGCGCATGCGGCGCTTTAAGGCGAATTAGTATTGACTAATTCGCGCATTAAGATATACTAATTCGCGAACTAGGAAATGCTAATTCGCGATTTATACATTGATAGTGCTCGCATTAAACATTAATAAATTGCGAATTAAGCGTAAATGCGTAATTTGTGCACAAATTTTCCTTTTCTTTCTTTTTTTTTCCTTTTTTTTTTACTTTTGAAATTCACATGAACAAAAATCAAATATAGTTAAGATTTGGAGGAATTTTTAAATCTACCCATTAAGTTTGCCATTTTTCTAAAACTACCCAAAAAAATTTCGGGCTTCAAAAAATATCCTGTAACTATAGGTATACCTTGTCAAAAATACTCAATCTCTCTTATTTGGGCTATTTGGTCCACGTGGCTGCCACATCGCCGCCACGTAGAATTTTTAGGGCATTTTCATCAAAACGGCAAACAAAATGGGCATTTTTAATAATTCGTTCATAATAGAATAATTCTACCCACAAAAATTTAACATATACTTTCAGAAAGCAAAATATTTTCAACAAACATAATTAGTTTAAAGCTATTTCGAATTAAAACATCAAGCTTAAAAAGTATTAATTAGATTTGTTGCAAAAATTTAATTTCTGAATATTTATATCGTTTGATCAAGATGAAGTTTTTTCTTAATTATTAATTAAACAAAAATCTAGTTTAATTAATGGAATTCTTATTTTTTTGAATTTTCTTTTTTTTTTTATCACGTTTTTAAATAGTATAATATCAAAAAATTTAAGATATGAATATAAATACTAGTAGTTTAGTTTTTAAGATATAAATATAAAAAAGTAAGCAAAATAATAAATACTAGTAGTTTAGTTTTTAAGATATAATATATTTTATTGATGCTTGCAAGTGAGTGAAATATAACATGTCACCACGTCACTCATTTTCTGAATGTAATAGCAAGTAATTTAGATGCAGTGATGAACAAACCACTGGCGGACCTAGGCTTGGGCTTACATAGGCTCAAGCCCAGGTGACTTTTCTTACAATTTAGTACATATTATTATTAGTCTTTATAGTTTGCACCACTAAAAATTATTTTTTGTTTTTTAGCCCATTATTTCTTCATTATAAGTCAAAAATACTATAATTTTCAGCCTAAATATAAATAAAATCCTTAGCCATATTCTTATTTGATTTATATCTTATTGATGAACTAAAAAAGTATGTAAGATTTTAAAATAAATTAGGAGGATTAAAAACTAATGGAGACGACTCTAACAACTCTTTACCCGCCTCTCGTTGTAGCCCAGGTTAAAATAAATTTCTGGGTCCGCCCCTGGAACAAACTGACATTTTGATGAATGAAAATACTTATCTTATTTATGATTAGTATTGTTTTGGTTGAAATAATCATTTTGTTACCTAATATTAAAAATTTCACTTAATATTATTAATATTTTAATATTTTTTAATAGACGCACTAGAGGCGCATTAAGAAGTGAATTTTTGAAAATAGGCGAACTGGCGCACCCGCACACGCACGCGCTCGCGTTTACGACTTATGTGACATAGGTCTTACTCATATTATGGACATAATTTTACATGACTTTACTTAATGGCTCACAATTAGTAAGCAGTCCAAAAACTTTCATACACCTAACACGCCCATATTATTCCTGTTCTCTGTTGCCTGTGGGAACATATTCACGGATTAAGGAGAAACAAATCGACAGGAACAGTAAAGAGCAAAGCAGAATTATCATAACAAACAGCTCAATTACTTATCAAAAGTCATTTTATCAACATATGCATCGGTTACATTACACAATATGCATATCAAAAGTCATTTTATCTACATATGCATCGGTTACATTACAATATTACATAGCCAACTAACTTGACAACAAAAGAGCACAAAGCAAACAAATGCAACATCACTTAATCTCTACATCGATCACTTTCCTCTCAACTTTAGTCTTCGGAACAGAGATGTAAAGAACTCCATCTTTCAACTCCGCCGCCACTTTATCTATCTCGCAATTCTCCGGTAGCTGAAGCTTAGTCGCGTAGGAATTGTAACTCATCTCGGACCACGAATCATCATCATCTTTATTCCCTTCCTCCACTTTACGCTCACCTTTGATCACGAGTACATCATCCTCCACGGAAACCTTCACGTCCTCCTTGGAAAATCCGGGCATGTCAAACCGCATCTTGATCTCACTTTCCTCTTCTTTGATGCCCCATGGAGCTCGCACGTCAACTGTTGTTGTCCCTGGGAACGCCATTGCATCCTCAAATAGCCTGTCCACTGCGTCCAGCATTTGGCGCATCGTCCTCATTGGAGATATGGGATCTAGCAATCCTGAAATTTTAATAAACTTCGTTACTTCTAAACTATATATGTCAAATTAAAGCCACATTTTTTGTCAATTAATCTGAAATGCAAATGAGAAATTAAAAAGACACACATGTGACATGACATGACAACCCTGTTATGCAAAATGAGTAAATTATCCATGTACGTAAAAATGGAGAAGACACAGCAGCACCTCTTTCATATATTTACCATTTTCAATAGCCTACCTTATAGTATACTTCTTCGATTAAACTATCGTTGTAGTATATTGCCTTATAAGAAAAAACTTCATTAGAAGTGTTAAAACAAAGGATAAATCAGGTTAAGCCCCCTAACGCGCGTATACCATGTATTGTTTTTGAATACAATATTTACCGAAAGGAGAGATGTCCAAAGATGTCCTCTGAGGCCGCCTTTCCACGGAGGAGCCCTGGCTGCCGCCGCCAGTGACATGTTGCACTTCCACCGCATTATCTTCGTTCTCGCCGCCCTGAGCTCTCACAACCGGCGATATTCTTTTCCTGACTGACGGGAAAAACACAAAACAAGGTCCAACATAAGCAGAAGCTTTGTTGTTCATTCCACATACATTGCTTGTTGATGTAAAAGGAGAACAACCCATCAAGCTTTTAGTCGCCATCTATGATATAACTAAACAAACAAACACAACCGAAAGTAAATATGTTTCTACGATTTTGTGTAATATATATTTCGAGTGACCGTTATATTATTATCCTTGGTGAATATTTATTTATAGAGGCAAAATAGAAGAGCTTAGATGAATCCTGAATGTTTGAAGATCAGATAAATATGTGTTTTTTCAATTTAATTTAAATCAGGCATAACTCCAAACAAACAAGTTTGCATGATTGGTTGCTACTTAGTTAGTTCACCATGTTTCTGTTGTATTCGGGAATAATCTTGTTCCTTCCTTTTAAAGAAGCTAATTATTGGGCCTATAAAGTTTGGACCTCACCAACATAGTGTGGACTAAATGAAGCTCGATATCTTCTTCCATTTTTGATTTTACCATTGTGTTAACTTGAGTAACGTAATTAATAATCCCCTGGTCCTGTCTCGGCCCAAACTGTAACGGTCTAAATTTACGTGCTGCATGCTATTAAATTTTTTAAAACTCTTACGATCGAGTTTATAGAAATTATTGGATAGTTATAAGAGTGTATCAATATTATCTTTGATTTACAAGGAATGGGCAATGAATTTGGTATTGTAATATTCTAAATCAATTAAATTAACACAAAATAGTACTTAGAATAATACTCGATCAAGAGTCGGATTGACGTCCCCTGAAGTTTGGTTAACTGGCAAACACCTCGTGAAGTTTAATTCTTAATATATATATATATATATATATATATATATAATCTCTTCCATCCTTCGACCTTTAGTATGCCAATATAATAAAACTTCCATGCGCTATTGGCTGATCAGTGATCAGACAACAAGGAGAAAAAAGTACGACATGAAATAAAGAGCCGAAGGAATTACAGGTCAAATGCTCAATTACACATCAAAATTCATTTTATCTACACATACATCGTCACATTAATTACATAGCGAGCTCATAACAAAAGAAAGAAAAATACACAAAGCAAGCTAATAACTCTATCACTTAATCTCTACATCGATCACTTTCCTCTCAACTTTGGTCTTCGGAACGGAAATATAAAGGACTCCATCTTTCAACTCGGCCGCCACTTTATCTTTCTCGCAATTCTCCGGTAGCTGAAGCCTAGTCGAGTATGAATTGTAACTCGTTCCCGACCACGAATCGTCTTTCCCTCCTTCCGCCTTACGCTCGCCTTTGATCACGAGAACATCGTCCTCCACGGACACTTTCACTCCTTCCTTGGAAAATCCAGGCATGTCGAACCGCATCTTGATCTCATTTTCCTCTTCTTTGATGCCCCATGGAGCTCGAACTTCACCCGTTGTTGTCCCTGGGAACGTCATTGCATCCTCGAATAGCCTGTCCATTGTGTCGAGCATTTGGCGCATCGTCCTCATTGGAGATATGGGATCTAACAATCCTGAAATTCAACAAATATGTTGTTAGTCCTAGCTAATTCCAAAACCACTTATAGTTCGTCAGTTGAACGAGCTTATAATAAAAACTATATACCCCCTTGTGCAAATTTATTAGCAAACTACAGCTACAATTTCTAGATTATATTTCGAAACTAGTCGTTAATACTTAATACCTTTATAGTTCTTTATGTTATTATGTATAAATGACCAAGACATACTCTTGAAACGAAACTTTAATACGTGAACACTGTGCTTACCAAAAGGAGAGATGTCTAATGGTGTCCTTCGAGGCCGCCTTTCCACGGAAGAGCTCTGGCTTCCACCGCCCTGACCGCCGGTACTGACATGTTGCACTTCGACCGCATTATCCTTGTTCTCTCCGCCCTGCGCTCTCACAACCGGCGATATTCTTCTCCTCATGTTACATGCATATGGGAAAAACACTGAACATGGTCCAACAGAAGCAGTTCTATTTTTTGGTCCAACAACATTGGTTGATGATGCAAAAGGAGAACAACTCAGAGTCTTAGTCGCCATTGGTAATAATAATAAAACAAAAGAAAATCACAAAGTATAAGAGTTTGAGGTGAATATCGTTATATTGTGTTTTGGTGTATTGAGTTGTTGAGGCTCGAAGCAGGTGAGAATATTTATAGGGAGAAAATAGAAGGGCATAGAGGAGTCCTGAATGTTTGAGATAAAATAAAATATTAAATGTTTTTTGTTGTCATTAAATCAGCCATAATGCCAAAAAATAAGTTTGATGATTGGTTGCTCTACTTGTTTCTGCTGCATTCGCGAATAATCTTGCTCTTTCTGTCATTGGGCTTTATTCGTCAACTTTGAAATTTGGACCTGACCAACATATTATGGGCCATTCAAACCTGATAGTTCCTTAAGTGAAATTAAGTTAATAATCATTCGTTTCGAATTGGACTGAGAATTGTATGGGACAATAGCGTGTGTGTGTTCATACTTCATACAAATTGTTGGATGGTTATAAAATTGATAAATGTATCGTTAACTTGCAACAACTATATCAATTGAAATAGTGACAAAAATAATGCTATAGATTCATACACAAAACTCACGTAGAAGAGTTTGGCTAAGTAACATGACTGCGAACCCTACGACCTCTTCAGGCAATCTCCAACCGGCATCCACGGAATTTATTCCACCGGATTCGTTTGTTTTCGCTGCAGGACAGAAGAGCGCTCGCTCCCTTACGTTTGTGCCACCTAATGATTCCCATATGGTTGACACAGATGACACCTCACGTAACCCTAACCCAATTATGGCTCCGAGAACGTATGCTTCTGTTACGAAAAATCGGGGCATGCAACCTGATGTCGGATTTAACGCTGACCGTACAGCGGATATACGCAAACACCTGACCTTTCATGAGTATGAGGGGCAGGAGAATTCGCCACCACGTTTAACCTTGTCTAAGGAGTTGGAGGACCAGATAAACGCTGAATGGAAGGACAACATTATAGTTAGGGTTTTAGGAAGGTCGTGGTTCTATGATGCGCTTAAAACCAAACTTGACATCATGTGGACGCTACACAATGAATTTGAGCTTATGGACTTAGGGTATGGCTGTTATTGCCTCAAAGGGCTATCCGAAACGCAACGGGAACGAATTCTCACGGAAGGTCCGTGGTATTTGGCGGGAAGCTTTCTTTCTATACGCCAATGGGTTCCGAATTTTGATCCAACGAACGACCGGGTTGAAAGTATGATCATTTGGGCACGTGTTGTTAACTTACCTATGGAATATATATCTGAGGGCATGGTGCATGGGATTGCTAGTATGATTGGTAATCCAATTAAGATCGATAGCAACACACTAAACGCGACGCGAGGTAAGTTTGCACGTGTTTGTATCGAAGTTAGTACGACAAAACCGCTTGCGATGGCAGTAGGGGTGGGAGACAAATATTTCCAGGTGGTCTATGAGAATGTGTCGACCTTGTGTTTTACTTGTGGCAAGACAGGGCACCTTTCGGCACAATGTCCTTCGAAAGTGGAGGTCTTGGGTCCGGCTTCGGGAGATGTGGGGACTTCTAAGGTTCCACGGGATAGCTCCGCACGTAGTCAGTGGTTAGTTGAGAAAACCAAGAATGGAGAATATGGCGATTGGATGAAAATGAGTAGGCCTGGTCGTCGGAATCCTGAGACCCCGACAACAGTTCAAGTTACATCGATCCTGAAACGGGGATCGGACATTATGACTGAGCGGAAGGGTTCGGATCAACACAAACTTAATGCTCCTGAACCATCTACGAAGGGGAAACGAATACTACCTAAGTCCCTAAGGCTAAAAAAAAGAGGATTGAATAGATCTGTTGCTCCTATAAGGAAATCCTTGGTTATTAAGCCTACTACTTCGAGTCAGGCTCCCACACACGCAAGTCGTAACCAATTTGGAGTGCTTGCGGAGTACAGTGATATGGATTCCGAGCTGGTGGTTTATGATCATTCAGATCCAGCCCGTGCCATGCAACGAGTGGATAGGGAGGTTATGGAGACAGCTAGTGCGGCTGGTGAGGCCAGAACTAGTTCAGTGAGCGAGTCTCAACCTGCTAAGGATAGATTGGATGATGAGTCCGGTGATGGGAGGGGCAACCCTGATGCTTGTGCCATGGAAGGGGTTCGGTGTTGACCACCCCACTCTTACTCTTTTAATATCATTTAGATGAGGGTTATGTCGTGGAATTGCCAAGGGGCGGGACACATAGATTTTCGACGGAATTTGCGTCAGTTAGTGCGTTCGCACTCACCAAATGTGGTTTTTATTCTTGAGACACGAGTCAATGCAGTACGGGCTAATGAGATCGCCTCAAGACTTGGTTTTACTAATTTTGTGTTAGCGCCAACGACGGGCATGACCGGTGGGATATGGTTGTTATGGAACGAGTCAGAGGTTAATGTTGAAATACAGGAGGTAGAAGAGCAAGCCATTCATGCACTTATCAACCCCCGTTCTCAGGATTCTTGGCGACTTACGGGAATTTATGCTCAGCCAAGGAGGGGCGACAAGGAACGTGTTTTTGGGCGTCTAGCGGAGATTGCGAGCTTTTCAACTATGCCCTGGATGGTTACCGGGGACTTTAACGAGGTCTCACACTCCCATGAACAGCAGGGGGGGAATGTGCGCACTATTGGGAGATTACAATTCTTTCAGTGATTTATGCAAACATGCTCACTCACGGACCTCGGGTTTCAGTGGCCTGCATACACGTGGTCAAATAATCAAGGCATTGGGTCACATATCAGAGCTCGTATTGATCGTGTTCTTGCTAATCAGTCTTGGATTGATTTTTTCCCACGCCACCAGGTTGAACATCTCTCGCGAACCCATTCGGATCACCATCCCTTGCTTACTTATTGCCACGGTCGCGAACATGTTAGAGTTCCACGTCCGTTTCGCTTTGAGGAAGCGTGGTTTCAGTATGGAGATTGTGTGGAACTGTTGCGTGGTATCTGGCAGGATAAACCACGAGTCCTTGATGCAATTGACGAGGTCCCCAAAGTGTTGGTCCCCTGGAACAAGGATAAATTCGGAAACATTTTTAAGAAGAAATCCCGCTTGATGGCTCGGCTTAATGGTATTCAAAGGACGATTGTTAACCGCCAATCCTCTTCATTATTACGCCTGGAGCGTGAACTTATACAGGAGTTCAATGATGTGCTTCGCCAAGAGGAGATTTTATGGTTTCAAAAATCACGAGTCCAATGGATTCGAGACAGCGACCGTAATACGAGTTTCTTTCATAAGTCGACTATTATTCGTCGCAAGCGAAACCATATTAAAGCGCCGGAAGTGAATGATGTTTGGGTCAAGGAAGATGTGGAGCTACAAGCACACGTCCGAGATTATTATGCGACATTGTTTGCGGGTCCACTCCCGGGTTTATCTTCGGCCAGGCTTCCAAACTCACGGTTTCAAACCTTTCTATCGGATGAGGATTCGCGCGGGTTACTTAGGATTATTGATATGGAGGAATTGAAGCGGACAGTGTTTGATATGCACCCGTTTAAGGCCCCGGGGCCGGATGGTCTACATGCGGGGTTCTATCACAAATGGTGGGATTGGATGCAAGGGTCACTGCTGGAGTTTGCGAGGGCGGTGTTTCGGGAGCGTAGGTTTGATACACGTATATGCGAAGCCTTTTTATGCCTGATCCCGAAGCTGAATCATCCGGACAGAATTTCCCAATATAGACCTATCGCGCTCTGTAACGTGTTATATAAGCTGATTACTAAGTGTATCACAACCCGGTTGCGCGATTTGATGCCCTCACTTATTGCACCAACACAGTCGAGTTTCATCAAAGGCAGAAGTACCCAAGATAACATCTTTGTTCTTCAGGAAATTTTACATTCACTACGTCCGAAGAAAAAGAATAAGGTGGGGTGTATGGTTATGAAGCTGGATTTGGAGAAGGCGTACGGCAAAGTTAGTTGGGACTTCCTCGAGGAAACGCTGCGGATTTTCAGATTCCCTGAGGAACTTGTAGAAGTTATTATGTTTTGTGTACGTAGTGCGTCAACTCGCATCCTTTGGAATGGGTCTCCTTTGGATCCAATTAAGCACACATGCGGCCTTCGACAAAGTGACCCCCTCTCGCCATATCTTTTTGTACTGTGCATTGAGCGGCTTTCTTATATGATTAATGATGCGGTTGCTATGAAGAAGTGGCCGCCTATTGTCCCATGTCGAGGCAGC
The DNA here is from genome assembly GCA_948329865.1 of Linaria vulgaris. Lineage (NCBI taxonomy): Eukaryota > Viridiplantae > Streptophyta > Magnoliopsida > Lamiales > Plantaginaceae > Linaria > Linaria vulgaris. Next base: position 90,430,256 of record OX415253.1, read on the forward strand.
CCAGCCTTATCTCATCTTTTTTTTCGCGGATGATTTGATCTTAATGGGGAAGGCGACTCTTAGTACAACACGCAAAATTAAGGATGTCCTCGCACGATTTTGCAATGCATCCGACCTGATGGTAAGCAACGCCAAATCTAAGGTCTTTTTTTCAAAAAATGGAGGGGCGTCACTGAAGCGTACTATTTGTGAGATCTTGGGATTTGGCCAAACACCGAATCTGGGTAAGTATTTGGGGGTGAGGTTAGTACACGGCAGGGTGACTCGTGAGACTCACTCGGATATTTATGATCGTGTGATGAAAAGGTTCAGTGGATGGAAGAGTCAATACTTGTCGCTTGCAAGGAGGGCGACGCTAATCCAGTCCGTTTCTTCATCAATGCCGGTGTATACGATGCAATTGGCATGGTTGCCCGAACATGTTTGTGACACGCTTGATAAATTCAATCGGGACTTCTTATGGTCGAATGATATTACTCGACGTAAGCTACATCTTGTTGGTTGGGATCGGGTGACCCGAAGTAAGAAGGAGGGGGTCTTGGGATCCGTCGGACACGGTTGTGTAATGAATCCCTTCTCGGGAAAATTGCGTGGAAAATTTTATGCAAAGAGACAACGATTTGGAGTGTACTCATTGAAGCTAAATATTTACGTGGGGAAAGTATCACGAGTTTGGTGGCCAAGCAAAGTGATAGCGCGACGTGGAAGGGAATTATGCGTTGTATGGCTCTAATGAGACCTTTTATTCGTTGGAAAATTGGTAAGGGTGACCGCATCTCTTTGTGGTATGATACATGGTATGGGGCAGGCCGTTTGTGTGATGGAACATTTATAATTAACCCGCTCGATGTGGACAAGAAGGTGATGGATGTACTCGGTCATGATGGTGTATGGAACTGGAGCTCCCTTGCAACTATTATCCCTGTTGTTGTGCGTGAGGATATTGAGGCGCAAGAATTTACCCTTTCTCCAGCCGAGGATGCGGTGCGTTGGACAGAGACTTCATCGGGTATTTATACTTGCAATTCAGCGTATCATACATATCTGCGTTATTATGAGTTAGATACACCGAGTCCAGTGATGTGTTCGTGGGTATGGAGGGTCGATATTAGCAATAAATTACAGCATTTTCTTTGGTTAGTTGTGCAAAACCGTTTGGCAACAAATGTCCTACGTCGTACTCGTAACTTTACCACAAGCGCACAGTGCAGCATGTGTAATTTTCCAGAAGAAACGGAGCTGCATCTCCTTCGCTACTGTCCTGCTGCTCAGAAATTGTGGCTGAAAATTATTCCCGCGAGTTCGCTGCACCAATTCGATGAGGTTTAGGATAATATATGGTTTAGTTTCAATATGACGAAGGCAGACTTTAGCCATAGAATTAATACGGACGCATGTTGGGCTAAAATATTCATTGCCACGCTTTGGAGTATTTGGAAACAAAGGAACGAGAGGATTTTCCGGGGTCACGTGGAACCGATGGCTGTTCGTATGGGTCACATTACCACGCTATGCAATGAGCTCCAGGCAGGGTGCCGTAAACTTGGGAACGCACGCGCAAAAGAGTTGATTTGGCACAAGCCTGATGCGGGTTGGGTAAAGTTGAATATTAATGGGAGTCGATACCTTGACGATAGCACAGGGATTGATGCGGGCGTACTTAGAGCGGATAGTGGAGAATGGCTTTGGGGGTTTCGACGCTCATTAATTGCAAACACGATTGATGAAGTGGAGTTAGAAGCATTATTTACGGGTTTGGAGACCGCTTGGGAGAAGCGCACACCTCAGATTTGTGTGGAGACAGATTCGCAGTGTGTGATTAAATATATAAATGGAGAGTTGCCAATCCCCGGAAATATTGCTCCGTTGGTAAGGGCATGCCGTGAGTATGCACACAAACCTTGGGACTTTAATCTTCAATGGATTCCACGAGAGGCAAACAAATTGGCGGACGCTATGACGAAACGGACCTTGTTAAGAGATGAGCGCGACGTATTCTGGAATACGCCTCCTCGCGAACTTCTTTTTTTGATTAGTACGGACATGGCCTAAGGCATTTGTAATTCCCTTTTCTACCAAAAAAAAAAAAAAAAACTCACGTAGAAGACTAGATTGACTTTCTCCAAATATTTAATGGTCACTCTGTAAAAAAAATGGAAAATAGCTGAAAATTATTCTGGTTCTTTATAATTTTTTGGCATTAGACTTTCATCGTTCAATCTATAAGTTTTCTGGAGCGGTTTGAGAGCCTATAGTAGTGTCACATTAAGAAATTTTATTTACTTTTGGGATGCGCATTAGGTATAAAAACTCGTGGACTAAAGGGTATCATTACTTTAGCTATTATATACTATTATGTTATTTTGTAGGACTATTATAGATGCAGGTAGGATGAATGAATTCAGTCCGCCCTTATTTCGTGACATATTGTTATTCGTCCGTTCTTGGTGATTATATAATACACGCCGACTGAATCTTGCCTGCTCACAATAGATTGATTAGGGAGTAGATTGCGACGGTATCATTTAACGAAATTATTACAACCTTTTGTACATTTAGAAAATTACAACACTCTCTAAAATAATGAAATTATTACAACCTTTTGTACATTTAGAAAATTACAACACTCTCTAAAATAATAGTATTTGCAACAAAAAAATAAAATTGTTTGTACAATACCGTAATATATATTACAGTAACTAAAACTTATTGAAATGAGATAGATAATCAAATAAACATTTAAATGAAAAAAATTAGCCATGCGCCAATGCCTAGTTATTTGTATCAGTTAGTTTTCATCCAGTAAGTACTTTACATATGTAAGAACATAAAGACTTCAAGTTCAGACCATAAATTTCACTAGAACCAACTACTTTGTTATATGTTGGACAGCTAGAATTTTTATATAATTGAATTAAACATCTTTTTCCTAATCATCAAATCAACCTTTCATTAAATCTAATGTGGCTATATATGTTCATAAGTTACTCAAATGCTCAGACGCCAACTTGTTATTCTAAAAATATGAAGTTATCGGCTTGGTTCACAACCTCAAACACGACAAATAAATCCGTCGACTGAACGGTCCTCAGCTAAGACCCTCTGGTGCTTACATTAATTAGTTACATGTATAATTTGACAATAGATCGTATATTATATGCGAAGTACGGGATTACAATTGTATGGTACCAAATTTATTACAAATCAGATCTCTTATCACTATCACTAGTTCTAAGTAGACTTAGGTTCGGGACACCTCAAATTGACACTTGGATGCTTGGTTGGATATCAAAGTTGATATCGAAGGTGACATCGAAGATGATGTCGAATCTCTTCTATGTCGGAGACGTGGCAAATATCAGGGATATGGACATGTCGAGGATGGATGTCGGGGATCTATATTGGGTAAGGATGTCGGGACTCTATGTCGGATGGTGTATCGGGTGCAATATTGGAAACGGATATCAGGTGCGTATTTGATATCGAATATGAATATTCGATATACGAGTCAACATTGTGTGTAATTAATAATGCTTACCTTGATTAACGAGTCCAAATATATATAGACCTCGGGATGCGAGGACCGCACACGTGACTTCCACGTGAGCTGTACCATATCGAATGGGATATTCGATATCGGGACATATCCCTGATATAAGAGAACATGGGCTGATTTCTAATAGGTTGAGCACATGTAACCGGAGCGGCACTCAGTACGGGAATTACCCATATCAATGTAGTTTATTGAAGATGATAATATTTGAGGTTAATATGGATATTTGTAAGGTTTTGAGAAGCTTTTTGTAATTATGGATGCAACATATTCAACGCTTCTTACCGGAAAGCTCACCATCTATGTATGTACAGCCATATCAACCCCACTTAATGTAGGCCTACTACTAATGGTTTTTTTATAAAGGTATCTACTAGTCAATTTACAAGGATGGAACATCATTCTTCTCTGAAAATTCGAACTTTATTCATACGGAGATGAATGTCTTTAATATTTTAAGTTTAATATATATCAAGTGACCTTAACTCACATTAAGACTTGTTGTTGATGAATTGTGGGGGTAACAAGTTTGGAGATTTAATTTAGTGAATTACTATTGGAAAATCTGAAATATGATATTTAAATAAATCAGAATTATTACACGTTTTTACCTTGAGGTACCAGTACTATACTACACGTCCTCATGAGGATTTTTTCTTGGCTACCCAGTGGGTGCAATGCCCAGTCTCTCACATACTGGTGGGCCCCACCTGTGTGGGGCCCACACCCCATGTGAGTGCACTGGGCACTGGAGACTGGGTAGCCAAGATATGACCCCTCATGAGTCATGCCACTTTGAAACAAGACAATAATCAGTACTCCTTCAATCCCTGCAAATGTCGATCCCCAAAAGAGAAATCCCTATTCCCTTCCATTCCATTCTATCTCTCTGCGTCTTTTCTTTCCTTATCTCAATCATCATTAACTAACACGTGAATCTCCCCATATTTTCATTTCATCCCTATCTCAAAAAACAACAAAGTAAATAAAAAAGAGAAAAAGAAAAAAAAAAGAAAAACAAAAAAGAACAAAGCCTTAGCACATTTTTCTTTCCACAGCTTTCAGCACTCTCGAGATAAACACACACATTATTCTTTCATGCTGGTCTCCAACAACTCTCTCACACACACACCTAATGATTTCTTTATTCTAACTAATAAATAAATAAATAAATAATGAACAAACGTACATTTTTTAAATAATTTGTAGCCGCTGCTCTACTAGTTATAAATTTATAATATGCCACTAAATTATGCAATACTACTGTTTATAAAGTACTGTTGAGCAGAGAGTAGCAGTACTATGCTATATTCTGTTCCCTCGTCTTTATATACATGTTATAATACTACAAGTCTACAACATTGTACACACAGCACTTACCCACTCATAGTCTTCAAAATGGGAAAGAACAATAATGGCACTTCATGGTTGAGTGCAGTTAAAAAGGCTTTTAGGTCTCCTGTTAAAGATGAAGAAAAAAGAACAAACAGCAGAAGAAGAGAAGAAAATGAACTTGAAGAAGAAGAAAAAGTATATATGCTTCTTTTTATTATAAGTTTTATTATTTTTATTAGTAGTAGTATTAGTAACATTAGTTTGGTAATTTTATTGATTTAGTTTGTTGTGTGTTTTTGCAGAAAAGAGGAAAGAGGAGATGGATTTTTCGCAAGCCGTTGTTGCTCGAAACAACAATTCAGCACAATGCAGCACCAAAATGTGCTGCCAATGTTGCTAGTACTAACAATGCAGTTAGAAATGAATTTTGTGTAACGAAATTCGGTAACTCTGCTGTCGAGATTAGTGCTCGGCTTAAGAAACCGGTTTCCTTTTTAACCGGAGAAAACGAGGCTGCTTTGGTTATCCAGGCCATATTCAGAGGTTATCTGGTAATAAAATTTTCTGTCCTAAGCTAAATTTTGTTGTAATAATTTATTTATGGATCCTGTTCTTTATATATTCAATGTTACAAAAGTCTCATGTTAGAAAAGTAGGTTGATATCTGATTTTTGAACTTAAACCAATTTTCAATTACTATAATTCAAGAAACATAGATTAAGCTAACATTGACATATTCATGTTGTTAAGGCAAGGCGAGCTTTGTTGGCACTGAAAGGTGTGGTGAAGCTGCAAGCTCTGATAAGGGGACACAACGTGCGCAAACGAGCAAAGATGACCCTTCAGTGCATGCAATCTTTAGTTAGAGTTCAAGCTCAGGTTTGCGACCAACGCAGGCGGCTATCGTGCGAAGCAATGGTGTTTGACCAGGGAAAGGCTAGCAGAAACTCCACTGTCAGCATCAAACTAAACTACGTTAAATAACGATACTTCTTGCTTCAGCTTGACTTCTAATTGGCTTTTGAAAATTATGTTTTGCAGTCTAGGAATGCAAGTAAAACTTCGAATGACTTGGATGAGAGTCAATGTACACTTGATGAAATTGAGACTCTAATAGTTAAAGCCCACGAGTGTTCACTCAGACAAGGAAAGACACTAGCTCAAGCATTATCTCAACAGGTTTTGACATCTCCTTTTCTGTTTTGTTTTCTTTTCTGCATTTTGTCATGCTTAATCGTTCGGTGGCCGGTGTGCAGATGTGGGACAACAATCAACAAGAGTCTGATGAAGAACATCGAAGCTCGGGGAGGAGAGCGAGCCATCAATGGGTTAGAAATGACAGGAACTTATGCATTCAAAGGGATCCAATAAAGACAGTCGAGATCGATACTTCCATCCCTTACTCGTTCAAATTGCCTAATTCTCATAAGCCGCGATACCAACATCAACTCCATCACGACCACAAACAAAACCTCGATTCATACTCCAGTCCCTCTCCACTTCTCAAAAAGCACCAAGATCTCTATGTTTGCTCACCAAAAACTCCGTCCTTCTCCAAGATAAGGTCCTTGCAAGCACACTCATCTAGTCCGCGTTGCCAAAGAGAGGAACAAAACTATCAATCTGCTGAGACACCGACTTTACGTTCAAATTATTTTCACAGGATGAGCATCGGTGAGAATTCTGGCGACAAGACTCGACCAAATTACATGGCGGCCACTGCATCAGCCACTGCTCGCGTTAGGTCACAAAGCACGCCAAGGCAGAGTGTTTCAAGCCCAAGCAGAGAGCAAACTGGTTCAGCAAAGAAACGACTGTCGTTCCCTTTCCCTTCGTCTTGAAATAGGAATCCTCACAAGGCGCTAATTTTAGAGTTAGGCAGAGTTCACATTTACATTGTATTGTGCATCAGCAGTTATGTTAGCACTTTGGTTTATAGTAAAGTCATTTAACAATCCGAATACTACTACGGTTTGCTAAAAGTCGCGTTATTCTACTCTGTCGTTGATTGCTTCATAGAAATTCCTTGGAATATTTCTCATACTCGATCACATTTGCACTTTACTAAATCTTCTGCAAATTGCTTTTTGCTTTCTTCTACTTTCGCTTTTTGAAACTCCATTATAGTTGGTTGCATTGCATATACCAAAGAGTGGCAATTGTTCAGTTCCCATTGATGTTCCATGTTAAAGCTAAAAGCTCCACCAATGGAATCTTACATGTTAACAGTACCAAAATAGCAGAAAGATTCTATGGACAATTGTATGCAACAAAAGAAGAAAAGACTTGAGCATAAAACACCTGCATTCTATATATAGGTTTGTATCATGCTTCAAAAGAAGTTCAAATCACATGCTTGTTTACTTTAGTGAGTACCTTATATTTCACCTTTACTGTAGTCCTATAATTTCATTTAAAGTAATAATTATGACGGAACTATAAGAAGTAGGGTGCAGTGAAAATAATTCATCTTCTGCTGAGGAGAGGGTGCTCATAATGATCATAAACTTTAATTTTACTAATGTCTACTAAGTGAGAATTAATGATTGGCACCATCTCATAGTATATCTCACCATGTTATTTATATTTTTCTCTGTATAATTTTTGTTGCTTAAAAAATATAGTGGAAGCACTCACATGAAGATGACCAGAGGATAGAATTAAAAACGGGAACAAAAACACAGAGGAAAAAATATTAAATGTTGACAGTGGGATTTGAACCCACGCCCTTTCGGACCAGAACCTTAATCTGGCGCCTTAGACCAACTCGGCCATATCAACAAGTTGAGATTCCTTTGTATCTAAACATTATATCTGAAAGCCGCAAAACGGCATGGTATTGTCACTACAGTTTTACACTATATAAATATAGTATATGATATGTGGTAAATGTCACAACACAAAATAGTACAGCATGTAGTATATGTTACTACACAATAAATGTAATACTCGGAATCTAATATCATATGATATATATATTAATACGATTAACTTCGTCTGCTTACTAAGCACTCCACGTCAGAGTAACTCAAGCTTCTTATTGGTACGAGCAAGCTTTTCGTTTGAAAAACCTGCATTGAAAATACGACATGTGAACTAGGATGAGACTGACTCAGCTAAGGCTCCCCAATGCCTAAATTAGTATGTGATTGTAGGTAAGGTAATGGTGTAAGTCAACTCAAATAGTGTATAATTTTATGTGGCTCAAGAAACAGCTTAGGTATTCGAGATCAACATAATTAGATGGCTTAGATTGAGTATGTTCTAGGTCGATTGCTTTAGGCAGGTTGATTACGGAAGTAGTCCATCAGAGAACTCGAGCTGCATTGGGGTGTGTAAAAGTGTGTGCTTAATAATGATTAGCGGGGTACTTATAGGTTAAACATTACCTTAATTATATGATGTAGTTGCATGGGATGGGCTTTCAACACGATCAGGTCAGTCACTCAAGAGCTGGGCAGTCAGAGTGAATACCCAAATTGGGTTGTCAAACTAAGCTGAGCTGTCCGAGAGAATGCCTGAGGTGGGTTTCTTGGGCTTGATTTCTCACCTGGGCTGCTGGTTGGGCCATTAGAAATTACATGAGCTGATCAAATTGGGTGCATGGTGGGCTTTATTGGCCCCTTTCATCTGAAAAGTCTATTTGAACTAATCTGACTCATAAATGGACTTATTGAACCGTCTATTTGTATGGCAAGAGTGTTTTGATAGGTCAATTTATGACATATCAAATTATAGCACACCATATATAGTATTAAAAATATCATATATTAGATTATATTGAATTGTGCTATCCTCTATTAAGGACTTAAGGGTACTTTTTGAAATATCCTATAAGATGGACAATTTAATTGGTTCTTCGTTGACTTTAAAGTTTAAATATTACATAATTTTTACTAAGTTTCGCTCATCCTTTGTGTAAAAAAAATTAATTATAATAATAACAATAAATATAAAAAAAAAGAAAAAAATGAAGTGATGACAAATATGGCATACACAAGTCTATTATTAGTCATACCGTTGCACGATTCTGTGGGCTGTATGTAGTGTACAACTCCACCCCTTGAGATTTGTTTGAGCCACAATTCCTAGATGGTATTTCGAATTAGGTCATAGTGACTCAAATGCGCTCATCCATACCCGAGAATAGCGCCCAATACCGTACAATATTGCAACATCATAAAGCGGAAAGTTAGATGAAATCAGCCAAGTTTCATTTGCAACAATAATCTGCATCAGCACCCACTATCTTAAGCTATCTATTCAAAACAATTTATTTTTTTTGATATAATCTATACAAAACATTTGACGCCACTCACGCATTAGGCATATCAAAATTTAATTAAAAATATTTTATATAAGGAACACTAGGCCCCTTTAATTAATAGCAAATGATAATTCCAAATGTAATTTGAGTTTGCTTTTGATAACTTAATATATATATATATATATATATATATGTTGCACGAATATGGATTACGAATTTAGTGATTCGAAGATTGATACTGATACGACAGAAATATGCCGGTAAAAAGTTATATTAATATATGTTAAGTATTAAGTATTAACATTAATAAAAGTACATTACTATATCTAAGAAAATAAACGCGTACATGTAGAAAACTCAATAACTTTACAAAATCTAACACGCTCAAAAGAAAAACAAGTCATATAAATTGCAACAATTGAAAATCTTAAATCAAAAGGTGTCATTCACAATAATGAGTCCACCAATTGGTAAATAAAAACAATACAAAATACTCAACGTAAAGTTATTTGTAATTATTAAACAAGAAAGTAATACTTCATAATAACACTTGTTCTTGTTTTTCTTTTTCCTTTTTGACAACAATATCACGTGTTTTTTCTTATTTCCTATAATGTAACATAATTGTCTAGAGATGTCTGAAATGTGTATCGAAAACGTATTCGAGTTTTAAAAAAGAAATGATACGCCATGCGACATACCAGTTATGTTTGGTACAAGTATGAGAGCCGTATCCAATATAGTATAATGTATTTCTTTGAAGTATTCGTACAACACAACTTAGTATAAATAAAAACATTTACTTATACACTATTTATAACACTACTTAAATTTTTTATAGATTCACATTGAACACGTGACTATATCTCTCTTTAAAGCCTATTCAGGTTCAAATAGAATAAAGGCGTGTGCAAATACAAAATTGTACCTAAAAGCTTAAAATAGGTAAATGGGCAAAGGTGTATACAACTCACTGCGTCGCGTTCTTACTGTGGCCCACAAAACACATGATATGTCAACACATTCAAAGCCCCTTGACCTATATCACTCAAGAATTGAACGTACCAATCACGCTTTGTCAGAAGCCCCTCGATCTATATCACTCAAGACTTAAACGGACCAATGTGGCGTTAGCACATGTAAATGACGACCAATGAATAATCCAACACCTTCCGCAAACTGGTGACTCCAAACAGCACATGTCGATTGGATATAACATGCAACGCTTATCTTACGTCACATATCACCATTCAAGAGAGAAAATGTAACTATAAATATCCGTGAAACGCGGAAAGAACAATGACCAAAAGAATAACAACAAATTCATGATTAGTCAGAGCTCGAGCATAGAGAGCCACAACCATTAGAATCAACACAGCATTTAAGAGCATTGCTCTTTTCATGCTTCTAAGGAATCAAACCCGCTACCAACCACATGGAGAACCACACGCTCGCCGAACTTTCCACACTCGAAAAGCATTTTGTGGTCGGTGTGTGGGTAGGGATGAGACATCTGAACTACAAATGCGGTAGCGCCGCAGATCTACCCTCGACGAGGAAGTTTGCGTCCTCATAGCCATTTTTAAACAAACAATTTATTTTGTTCTTCCCTATATTACCAAGAGTTGTACGATAAAAGTTTCTCTTATGGCAACTTAATTTTGACGGCGACACGGACGAACGAGTATATACATACCTTATCCATAAATCCACGTTTAAATGGTCCAAAGGTTAATCAAATCATTAAATATGTAATCGTGTAGAAAAGCAGCGACACATCATTCACTAGGATTGCGAAATTAGATTATGAAACGCAATTTCATAATCACCAAAAAACAAAATCATTGAAACTCAACCCACTAGCCTTACCATCGTGATTAAACACAAATATCTGACTGATTTAATTGAAAGATACTGAAAGTATGTCACATCTCTGTTTTGCAATATATACAATAAATACAAACACGAAAAATATGCAAAGAAATAGGACACTATTCACTTTTACCAGATATTTTTCCGACACAATAAACTGGCATTGTCCCACAAAATTTCCAGAGCTAGTGAGGACAGAACGCCCTTATCAAAATATGAAGCTGGCTTTTGCCAAACATAAAAATAGTCAGCTTTAAACTGAAAATTCTTGAATTCAAACATGATCCCCAATTTCAGACAGCTTAAAGATGTACTATTTCCACAGATACCACATGATTCAACCAAGAAAAGAAGTAAAGAAAAAACACTTACAAAACTCAAATATCTTATATCTCAGCCTTGTTAAACAGGTGAAACAACAAAGCAATATAGAACATCAAAAACAGTAAATTCACAAACATTCTGTAATACAAACAACAACAACAACAACAACCAAAATCATCGAGTTTAAGAACTTCAGACATTAACAAGAAAGGAAAATATAGTTTTTTTAGCTATCCTTTGCTTTAATTAAGCCACTGGAACGCGATTTCAGATGGAGGAGCTGCGAACGTCGGACTGTTACAGACACTTCCGTCGGAATTTGAGAACATGTTTCGGTGAAGAACACCAGACGGTGATGAGACATTAGTTGCTTGATTGCTATTCATCGAGTCGTAAGGTGATGCTGGAATAGAGCCTGGATGCAACGCCTCGGCCAATGGTCCTCCTAACGAAAATGGCTCCCAAGAAACAGGGCTCAACCATTGTAACTCATTAGTCTTGTCATCGATGAAATCTTTAGTGCCGTTCTCCTCCTGAATCTTACTCATTTCTCCATCCATTACATTTCCAGCAGCCATAGCCATTGACAAGTTGAGTGAAGGGGAGAGATTTCCATTATTCGGCGATAAGGACGACTCCGGATTCACTTTGTTTAGATTATCCATCGACCAAGCATCAATAAAACCCGTCGGAGCCCCAATTTCCAGAGGGGGGAAAGCCGAATAAGGGAAGAAGTTCCCGTAATCTTGATGGTAGCTAGCAACACCAGCACTGCAGCCATAACTGGAATAAGAAGAAGATCCTTCATTTGCTATTGCCATTTTTGTCACCATCAAATTCTTCCATTGCTGCTCAGCCCAGTCCATAGCAACCATCTCATTCTCCACGATCAAACTCAAATCCCTTCAAACAAACAAGCCAAACATAAACACAAACATCCAAACATTCTAGAAAAAAAACCACAACACATATAACGCCAAAACAAACGAAACCAACCTATTAATCCCCTTGTAAGAAGGTCCACCAGACATACTCAAATCAGTATTATTAGCATTAAACAACATAAAGGGAGGCTGCTCAACAGTTGTCTGAACAAACTGTTGTTGTGAAACAACAGCACTACTAGTCGTCGTTTGTTCGAGGCGTGTCTTCTTGTGATTTTCACCTCCGCCACCACCAACAACGCTAGTGTTTTTCAATGATGCTTCCACAGGCTTTCTTGAACGGGGTCTGCCTCGGTGCAGGTGACGCTCGCAGTACTTCTGGTGCGGCGCCACGTCCCTCGAACACCTCCATTTCTTACCATCTGTTCTCTTACACCTCCCTGGCTCCGGATCTCCATTCTTCGAATACCTCGTATTTGTACAAAAAGCTACACATACAACACCACCACCAACAACAACAACAAATTAGTACTAAATCAACAAAACCCACATCAAATCAAACACTAAAACTACTCTAAAACAAGCTTACTTGAAGCAGGTGGTGCAGTGAAATTTCCTGAAAATGGAAAGAGAAGGTGAGGAGGCACAGGCACAGAGGACATCATGCACTTATAAATCAAGGCTTGTCTCTCAAGCTCCTCCCATTGAGCAGGTGTAAAAGGGAATCCACCACCATCTGTACTCATCCCTCCTACTAATAACAATCAAACACAACACAACACACACAAATAAAAAAATTGATAAATACAATGAACAAGAATCAGTTAAATCAGTGACATTTCTTTATCAAAACATAAAATAAAATAAAATAAAAAAATCCCAAAATTTTAATTTTACCTGGGGATTTGAAGGGGGTGCTGCAATAACCAGAGTGATGAAAAGGTTGCAAATTAGTACTAACACTAGTAGTAGTTTTGTTTGCTTCAAATTTGGGACTTGTTGTTGTACTATTAGCAAGGAAAGGAGAGGATGAGAATGGGACATCATCACGGTATATATTACCCAACACCTCGTTAGCTCCGCTATTACTACAACTAATGGGCCCCACACCACCACCGCTTACGGTAGTACCGCCACCACCGACAAATGGACGCTCCAGATCACTTCTCTTCTCTTGATGATGACTCATACCCATCATGTAATAATTCTTTTTCTCACTAATATTACTACTAATATCATGCTCCTTCATCAAACTAAAACCACCACTCTTAACATTAAAGGTACCACCTTTTTCCATTGATTTTTGAAATTGTGGGTAAATAAGAAAGAAAGAGAAAAGGGGTTTTTTTTTTTTTTTTGGGTACTGGGATTTCAAGAAACCACTAGAGTATAAAAATCTAAGCTTTTTTGTTTTGGTGTGGGGTTTATTTTTTATTTAGGTATTTAAAGTGGGTGTGGGTTAGATTGAGATTGGAATTTAGTATTTGTGTGGCCGCCATTCTCGGTCTTTGCTTTGCCTCCATGCTTCCAACATTCGCACAGTTAAGGAGAAGAATACCACATGCACTACTGTGTGTAATTTATATAATATGTAAATTGTTATTAAATAAATAAAAGACACAGCTTTCTAATAAAAAGCTTTCACCACCGTACTTACTAAATACTGCCTTTTCCCTATTATTTTAAGTTTGGTTTTTATATTTTTCTAAATAAAGAAAAGAAAACCATATGTTTTTGGATCACGGCTGCCCTTTGAGTTTATCTAGGCTAATTATTGTTGTAGCAGAACATTTATCCCTTTTTTTTTCTTTAAATTTATAATATTGTATATATAAGTCAAAGCGTTGATTCAGATATTAAATTAATGAGTTGGCAAGCTGAGTACATAATTAAAAACCTCTGATTAGTGTTAATATCCAGATATTTTCCTTTTAGTTTGCGTATCGTCGTGTTAAATGCCTCTGATTAGTGTTAATATCCAGATATTTCCCTTTTAGTTTGCGTATCTAAGTAACCAGATTTTTTGAACTAGAGTTTGCAATTAGGTGCTTTCACCAAACTATCTCATTGCTTCACCTTATTGTTCATTATTGTTTGTAAATCCGAGAGTAATGTCACTTTCGTCGTTGTAAAACAATATCTTTGTGTGGGACCTATTACAGTCTGAGCGCGTGCGGTTTTCCAAGTCCTCCACTATAACTCCATAACGCCAAAACCGATCACGTCATTTTTGTGACGGATTGTCGCATCTTAGTTGGATCTATTAATGATAAAAGTGACGATTCCGTGAACAACTAATTGTCTAGTTATTTAGAAGTCGTGGCACCTTTGGCCATGCTTAAAATTTATTCATATACTCCGCAATGGGAACAAAGCGGTTCATAATCTCGCTTGCTCGACTTTCTAGAAGTTTTGGTCCTATTTTTTGATAAACTAACTTGTCATTTTGTTGTCTTAGTGACGGTGGCTCGCCTATTATTATCATTTGTAGATCTCTTCTTTCATAATTAATATATTCTTGTTCCTATAAAAATTGTCATGAAGTAATGAACCAGCTTCCTTATTCGATGCATAAAATCTCAGGTTAATGAATAAACTACCTTTGTAAATTTATGTTGTCTACAAATATATAAGGATCCATTAACAAACATATAAGAATCCATTAAGTATGAGAAATCAAGCCGATTACTATCACCAAATGTCATTACTAAATTCAGCGTGAACACGTGTGTAAGAGCTTTTAAATGGTTTCTACGCCATAATAAGTTGTCAACTGAACCTCTTTACTTGTAGTAGTTAATACTCGAATTACTCGCCTTATATGTATTGGCCCATTCGACAAATTTATCCATAACATATTATCATCATTGCATTACTTAAGCACGTCCATACACTTATCTACCTAGCTTCTCTTACTATATCACTCCAACATCAATGCTCAATCATGATTATGAATGATATGGAAGATTTGTAATGAACTAGTTTTTAACTCTAAACCCCTCCATTAATCACATATTCGAGAGTTGTCAAAACTTGCATTTACCACTTGCAAACATCTCACAGTGTCATCCTACACCTTCTTTGAATCAACATACCCCTAAATTTTTGTGTGACCTCGCCAACCACTCCACACAATTTTGCTAAGCTGCGTATAAATGAATCATGTGTTAATCTATGTCATGTCCATAGGTTTGCAAATTCTCGATGTAGATAGACTACTCAACCAAAGAATTATAAGCACCACGTAACACTCATCCATTAGCACTATCCTCTAGAATTGCTCATTTGATTGTAGAGGCAGATCTTTGATTAGACTTAATTGTCTTTTTGCAATGTAGGACCATCCACCGCATCTCTCGGGTCTTTGCCAAAGAGTCTCGTTTCATTAACTTTACACCAACGAAAGAAAACTTCTTGTTGATGGCGATGATTTCAACATGTGGTGTTGAGTTTATTCCTTTAATTATGTGCTTAAATTTTCAGGTTCAAACACTCTAAGGATCCCTTAACCATGATAATCAAGAAGATTACCAATCGTAGAATACCATTACTATACCCAGTTTGAACATGTGTGTAACTACGATTTGTGACATCTATGACATCATGACAGCCAATTAAACATTGTATTTCTCTACGCGCAATAGTTAATATTCATTCACTTGCCTTACATGCTAAGTCACACGGAAACCACTACCATGTAGTTCAACAAATTATCTGCAACACATGTCATCCACTAAACCACATATGTGCATTTATCCACCTAATTTCTCGTATCGTACCAATTCAACATCGGCGGTTAATTATAGTCTGCATAATATGTAAAATTTGTAATGAGCTACTTTTTAGGTTTAAACCCCTCTATTATCCCATCTTTGTAATTTTCTTGATCTCGCGACCACCTCACCCAATATTGCTACGCTCAATGTTGATGAATTGGACTGCTACAGTCCAATTCATGTTGGTAGGTATCATTAAAAACTCATGAGAGGAATATTAGCAGTATTCTTAGTTTTGTAGATCACTCGACCAAAAATTAAATAGAATTATGGTAGCTACGCTGTAAAATTTATCATTTGCATCACTTATTTCATTGTACCGATATTTATATTTATGCTTAATTATTTTCTAGGATGTAAGGCCATCCAACGCATCTCTCGGGTCTTTTCCAGGAGATGCACATATCTCACTAACTTTATATCATTGGCGAGAAGGTTCATGTTGATAGGAGGAGTTTGAAGCTAAAAGCAAGAAGATAGAAAAAAAAAAACAGATTTTTTTTAGCTTGGAGTTTATGAAGTAAAGATTAACTCTCTCGTTCAATACAGATTAACTCTCTCTTTCAATATCTTATTTTAATGAATGATTAATATGATTTCAATCGTTAGCTTAAAAATAGGAGGAAAACAATCAGAGGTCTAGAATTAGGTAACAACCTAATCTCACAATAAACCGAATCATAACAAAATTTTGAAAACTTTCTAAATTTAAAAATTTCTTCCAAATATGAATAAAGGCTTCTTCTATAAGAAAAGAAACCAGAGAACATATCTTTTAGTAAACTTGGAACACCTCCAACATTTGAAATAAGAGGCTATTGAAGCACACGTAATACGTGGATGAAACAAGTATATCACCAACATAACCACCCGATTTTTGGCCACTAGAGCACCTACGATATGTTGGTTAAACGTGTATACCCCCTTATGGAACACTATTATACCTGGATGAAACATTTATTATTATTCGTATTGAAGTGCATGGCCTGATGAGGAGGAACGCATTTCCAAAGAAAAGTTCATCACCATTTTTATTGAATGATTGATAAAAGAATGTTACAAAGTTTGGAGAGAGAAAATGAGAGAGTTTCTCTCTCTATTGAATCTGAGAAGAACCGAATGAATTTTGCTACTCTAACTCCAGCTATTTATATGAAAGCACTAATCTGGAGTTTAACAACTAAACAACTTAATTAAAGACATCTTACTATTTATAGTAAGCTGTTAACAATTAATAACAGAATTATAAAAGATTACTAAAAATGGAAACTTCCTAAAATACAGTTTATCAACAATTGTAGATCAGTTAAGACCCCTCCACAAGAGGGGCATGGATGTTCAACAAGCCCATCTTGGAAGTCATGAGATTGAAGGCCTGAAGATGGAGTGGTTTTGTAAGAATGTCTGCTAACTAGAATGTGTTGGGAATATGCATCACTTTGAGTTGCTGCTGCTGAACTTTTTCCCTCACAAAGTAGCAGTCTCTTTGAATGTGCTTTGTTCTCTCATGGTGGACTGGATTTAGGGCAATTGCTTATGCACTTTTGTTATCAGTGCAAAGGAGTGGTACTTTACTGCATTTGATCTTCAAGTCAGTGAGTAACTGGTGTAGCCAGATCATTTCACAGCATGTGGTTGCCATTGCTCTGTATTCTGCCTCTGTGGATGACCTGCTCACAGTTGGTTGTTTCTTTGCTTTCCATGAGATGAGGGAATCACCAAGATACACAGCATATCCAGTAATGCTTCTTCTACTGTCACAGAAACCTTTTAAGTTAGTATCACAGTTCACTGGATAAAATAGACCTTTACCTGGAGTGGCCTTGAGGTATCTTAACACCCTGTGAGCTGCAGCAAGATGTGATACAGTTGGATTAGACATATATTGAATGAGAGCTTGAATGGAAAAGCATAAATCTGGTCTAGTAATGGTTAGGTATAATAATCTGCCCACAAGTCTCCTGTATTCTGAAGGATCAGAGAGGAGTGTGGCACCATCTTTTTGAAGCCTTGTCTTGTAATCCATAGGGTGGAAGCAGGTTTGCTATCCAAATAACCTGATTCAGTGAGAATGTCTAAGGCATATTTCCTTTGACAAAGGGAAATGCCTTTGGAAGATCTTGCAATTTCCAGTCCAAGTATATACTTGAGGTCACCTAAATCTTTGATTGTAAACTTCTCATCAAGATGAAGTTTAATTCTGTTTATTTCCTCTAGATTGTTGCCTGTGAGTATCACATCATCAACATATATACAGAGGATAGTAATGGAGTTATGGTTAGTAAGAACAAATAAAGAACAGTCAGCAACACTTTGTTTGAATCCATAAGCCAATAAGCAGTGAGTTAATTTTGTATACCACTGTCTTGAAGCTTGTTTAAGCCCATATAGACTCTTTTTCAGTAGACAAACTCTTTTATCTTTAGGATCACAGTATCCAGGGGGAGGTTTCATGTAAATTTCCTCATCTAAATCTCCATGTAAGAAAGCATTGTTTACATCTAACTGTTTTAGAAACCATTGTTGAGATGCAGCTAAAGCAATAATAACTCTAACTGATGTAAGTTTGGCAACAGGACTAAAAGTGTCAAAATAATCCAAACCTTCTTCTTGAGTGTACCCTTTTGCTACCAACCTAGCTTTATATCTCTCTACTGTCCCATCAGCCTTAAGTTTAACTTTGTAAACCCATTTACATCCTATACAATGTTGTCCAGAGGGAAGATCTGTCATTATCCATGTGTTGGTCTTTTCTAAAGCATTAATCTCAGCCTTCATTGCATCTTTCCATTCACTGAAGTTACAGGCTTGTTTATAAGTTTTGGGCTCAGACATATGAGATATGATAGATGTAAAAGCTTTATGAGATTCTCTAAGTTGTTCAGTGCTTAAAAACATGCCAATAGGATACTGAGTATGCACTGATATATGTTGAGAGTTGGAAAAATTAGCTTTATGTAGAGAGTTAGGCAGTTGGTAATAATAAATTTGAAGATAAGCATGAGGATGAATAGATCTTGTTGATCTTCTTTGCTCAGGTAAATCATGAGTAGAAGGGTTAGGGATACCTGGCACAACATTTTGTGTGCTAGTTACTTCCTGATCTGCTGAAGATTGAGTGGAAGGCTCATAGAAGCTGTTTTGATCCATGGCATTGTACTGGATGTCAGGAGTGGCAGGTAAACCTGAGGTGATTGAGTTGGACTCTTCTGGAATGGCTTCATGATTCTCTAGTTGTACTTCTGGCTGTGGAATTAACTTCTCTTGACCAATGAAAGGATCAGTGCATAACTTTAAATTCATAGAATTTTGAGAAGTAAACTCAGTTGTGTTCTTAAGTTTATTTTTGAATGGGAATATGTGTTCATGGAACACCACATTCCTAGAAATGAAGATTTTATTTGTTAGCAAATCAAGAAGTTGATATCCCTTTGTTCCTCTGGGGTAACCAATAAAGCAGCACTGAATAGCCCTAGCATCAAACTTCTGTCTTTTGGCAGTTAAAGTTGAGGCATAACAAAGGCATCCAAAGTTTCTTAACAAAGAATAATCAGGTTGTTTATGAAATAACAGTTCATAAGGAGTTTTATTTCCTATGGTTTTGGAAGGTAATCTGTTGATTAAGAAACTAGCAGTAGAGATACAGTTACTCCAATATTCTATAGGAAGTTGAGATTGGAATCTCAATGATCTTGCAACCTGTAGTAAATGTTGATGCTTCCTCTCAACAAGTCCATTTTGTTGTGGAGTTTCAACACAACTGGTTTGATGATGTATGCCATGAGATTTATAAAAGTCATGCAATAGAAACTCAGTACCATTGTCTGTTCTAATGCATTTGATAGAAACAGAAAATTGAGTAAGTACAGACTTATGAAACTGAATTAGATGCTCTCTAACTTCAGATTTATGTTTCATTAAGTATATCCAAGTACATCTTGTGAAGTCATCAACAATAGTTAAAAAGAATCTAAAACCATCATGAGAATGGACCGAAAAAGGACCCCATACATCACAGTGAATGAGATCAAAAGCAACATAAGATTGAGAAGTACTTATAGGAAAATAAAGCTTCTTTTGTTTTGATAAAGGGCAAATATCACAGTGAGCTTCTTTACAAGTAGTACTATCAATTGATGCTATAGCTGAAAGTTTCTCCTGAGAGGGGTGGCCTAATCTCATGTGCCATATATTGTTGTGAACTTTCACATTATTACAAGAAGATTTAATACTGGAATGATTGTAAAACTTCAGAACATAAAGGTTGTTCAACAGCTTAGCAGAACCAATCATCCTGCTGGTGATTGAGTCATGTATTAAACAAGTAGAAGACATAAAAGTGAGCATGAGATTAGTGAGTTTTGTTAGCTTAGAGATAGATAACAAATTGTGTGTGAATGATGGAACATATAACACATCAGATAATAAAACTCCAGGGCACAAAAGGACACTGCCAGTGTGTGTAGCCATAGTGTAACTTTTGTTAGGGAGATGAATCATAGTAGTGAGAGGGGTAGGAGGACTATAATAATGAGATAAGTCACATATCATGTGATCAGTAGCCCCTGTGTCAATTATCCAGACATTTGAATGATCATATATATCATTTGAATTAGAGTGAAAAGCATAATGAGACAAGTTACCAGACACTGTGGTTGCAGCATAGTGAGACTGTTTGCCTTAGTTAACAATGGTTGCATAGTGATGAGAAGTGTCTGGTGGGGCATTTGTTGTCTTAATCTGCTCCTGAGCTTGTTGATAAGCAAGAAATTGTTCAAAGAGCTCTTGAGTGGAGGACTTTTGAGAGAACTCAGAAGAGTGAGGCACTGAGTTGAGTGGCTCAGTTGAGTTGGTTGAAGTATTTGCTGAGTTTGCTGCCCTCTAGGTTGGTTGTCTCTTACCAGTGGGGCCATTCCATCCTGGTGGATAGCCATGAATCTGGAAACACTTGTCCACTGTATGCCCAGTGTATCCACAGTGAGTACACCTCAGTTTCTTTTTCTCTTGCTTGGAGAGAGGAGGTTTGTAGGGAGCATTAGAAGTAGGGAAAGTCTGCATGGGTGGCCTAAATTGTTGTTCTCCATAGTTTCTCTGCCTGGTAAAGAGAGCCATTGCATCTGTGGGAGTGACATGAGCATAGAGGTCCCTCTGGTTCTCTTCTTGCAGGATGATGGAGTAAACTTTTGAGAGAGAGGGAAGGGGTGCCATCAAGAGGATCTAGCTCCTTACCCCTGAGTAAGAATCATTGAGGCCAACCATGGACTTCATAACACAATCAGCTTGTTGGTGTGCCATCATAGTGGCATTGAGGTTGCATGTGCAGAGGCCACATGAACAAGAAGCTATAGGTCTCTGATTGTTGTATTCATCCCACAATGATCTGAAAGTGTGGTAGTATTCAGTGACTGGTTTTGCTCCATGTGAGATTGTGCTGAGTGATTTCTGGAGATGGTACACCCTAGAGCCATATGTCCTTGCATATCTGGTTTTCAACTCATTCCAGAGGTCATATGCACAAGTATAGAACATCAAACTATTCCTAATCTTCTTAGTCACGGAGTAACTAAGCCAAGAAAGGGCTAAACCATTGGCTCTAACCCAACAGTTCAACAAGACAGAATCAGCAGAGGAGGGTTTTGGGAGTGAACCATCAATGAAGGGCAACTTATTTTTGATAGTAAGAGCAGTAATAATACTCCTACTCCAAGATATGTAGTTAGTACCATTCAATTGATCTGTTACAATTGAAGTACCTGTGAAATCATGGGAACCAAGATAATACACAGAAGATGAATCCTCACATGGATTCTTTTGTGTGTTGACAGTACCAGTACTAGTTGCAGGGTTAGTGGATGATGGTAGCGTAGGTTCAGTCATGATTTCAATGTAACAGTGAAATTAGGGTTTCAAGATTGGGGGTTTTCACAAAAACGCACCAAATTGACAGCAACAAAGTAGAATAATCACAAATCAACAGTGATTTGTGCAGTAGTGTGAAGATTAGAGCAAAGATCACACAAGAGATCAAAATTTAACCGAAGAAACTTGAAAAGAAACGGTACGGCATCGAAATTGACGGAGGATCGAACTAGCGGATGATACCATATTGAAGTGCATGGCCTGATGAGGAGGAACGCATTGCAAAAGAAAAGTTCATCACCATTTTTATTGAATGATTGATAAAAGAATGTTACAAAGTTTGGAGAGAGAAAATGAGAGAGTTTCTCTCTCTATTGAATCTGAGAAGAACCAAATGAATTTTGCTACTCTAACTCCAGCTATTTATATGAAAGCACTAATCTGGAGTTTAACAACTAAACAACTTAATTAAAGACAGCTTACTATTTATAGTAAGCTGTTAACAATTAATAACAGAAATTATAAAAGATTACTAAAAATGGAAACTTCCTAAAATACAGTTTATCAACAATTGTAGATCAGTTAAGAATTCGATATCAATTTGTTAGAGAATGTTTGCAACAGTGCCCACATTTTAAAATAGCTAATTCGCGTTAAATAGTGAATTTATTTTCCCTAATAATATTTCTATTTATTATAAAGTATTTGAAATGAATCAAATATATATATATATATATATATATATATATATGTGTGTGTGTGTGTGTGTGTGTGTGTGTGTATGTGTGTGTGTTTATATCTAATGTAAGGGTTCAAATTGGTACAAGAGTTCTTTGGTTAAAACTAATTTATCCATCGTCTGCGGTCAGGTTCCTGCGAATGTAAGTTTTCTCCAACTTGATTTTCTAATATGTAAGAAAGATAAGATGATACTGAAAGATGAATTTGCTATAGAAGAGACAAATATTCGTGGAAGCATAGGTATTTGATCAGATCATAAAATATCAGATAATTTAGAGTAGATTAGGAATTTAAGATATTTTTATTTTTGTTCTGACGACAGCCCAACAACTAAAGATTTTTGTTTCCCCGACCATGTGATCATGACCAACCTCTATTCTTATGTAATAACAAAACTTACATTTATTTTCTGTTTCTTTTATCAGTTAACAAATTTCACATTTATCCTTGTATCGTGTGATCTGTAATTAATATATAGTAGTTCTTGCATTAAAAATGGACTAGCATTGAGTGGTCTTATCGAGCCAAGTCAACAAAAATCCCTTCTCATTTGTAGATTATATATTATATCTATACTAAAAATAGGGACAACTACACAAAACTCATTAATGTTTACTCATGGCTATAAGAAATTCAGATATAGCAGAATTTCTTGCTGTAGTCATCAAAGTCATAACAAAATGTCTCACAGCTGAGATGAAACACTGAGAAATTGAATTTGATGTTGACTAGGCATGAAAAGTTGTTTTAAATGACAACGAAAAATAATACAGCAGTACCACTCATGTATAAATAATGAGTTTTTGATTGAAAGGCGCATCGTTATAATAAGGCCTAAAAAAAGGCTAGGGATAAAGAGGCGTCACTACATTTAGCTAGCTAACTATGTATTTGTTGTTTTTTTTTTTTTTTTGATAAAAGTGTATTTGTTGTTCGCATACACATAGTTCTATATAAAATTACTAATAGTGAAAATAGATCTTAAGCTCTTTTAGAAATTGTCAGCTGAAGAATATAAGTTGGAAGTTTTGTTTTGCAATTCTTTTTATTTGGTCATTTGGCCTTACATAAACTATGATTGATACGGTTATTTTTTATATTTTTAATGAAAATGAATGATATATTATTAATTCACCGTACCGTATAAAGAAGAATTGAATTTTACAATCTAGAAAAACATCAGAGCAAGACTCATAACCGATCTATTTTTGGTAGTTTTTTGTTTCTTTATTCATCTTTTGATAAGACTCTAACTTGCATTTTGCATGTCGGAAAGTGATTCTCTCAATTAGAGCTTTTTGTTTTAGTAGTTGTCTCATATTTCTATTTATAGAATTTTTTTCATAATATTTTGAAATTTTAGTTTTTAGTTGATGAAAAAATTCGGAATACTAGTTATTCATTGGAAAAAAGAGTAGTGGTTATCTAAATCCTAATCTAAACTCTTATAAAAAATAAAAATTGATACAATCCTACAGTCGGTTTTCACGGTTTTGAGAGAAAGGTTTTGATTTATAGGACAAAAAATAATTGGGGAAAACTCAACACAATCTTGGAAGTAATACTTCTTAATCAATTACTTATGTTGTGAAGTAAAAAAATTAAAGAGAGGTAAAGTACATTTCGGGAAATGAGGTTTTGATACTTTCAAACTTTCGTAATTGTACTGGGACAACAAAATCACACACTTGACTTATGGGTAGCCGATCTTCAAAAAGTTAAATTATTGGTTGTGACTTGTGAGCACACAATACTAGATAAGGACTTTTCTTAAAAAAATTGTGAGTTTCTCTAACTTTCATAATAATTAATTATTTAAGAATATACTAATCACCGAGTTAATATTATTTCGTATGAGGATGCTCGTTTTCCTACAAACTTTTGCCTACCCACATCATTATGCAGTTTAGAAGCCTACTTGATTGAGATAACATAAGTTATAAGTACATAACAGCTATATTCACATTCACATAATAAAAAAAACTTACGTATTGCACATATATATATATAAAAAAAATTGCTTAAGATCACGTGATTTTCTCACATGACTATTTTCAACGTCAACAGACAAATAATACGTACCATACAGTAAAATCGTTAGAACAAAGTCTGAATAACAATGTAGCTAACTGTTTAAGATTTTCTAGCCGTG
The DNA here is from genome assembly GCA_948329865.1 of Linaria vulgaris. Lineage (NCBI taxonomy): Eukaryota > Viridiplantae > Streptophyta > Magnoliopsida > Lamiales > Plantaginaceae > Linaria > Linaria vulgaris. Next base: position 90,455,019 of record OX415253.1, read on the forward strand.
ATATGTAACGACATTGAATAATATTTTCGAGAAAATGAAATTCGATTTTAATATAATTAAATTTGAGTAGCGATGATGGGAAGAAAGAGTGTGTATGACAATGAAAGGAGAAGTGGTAGGGAAGCCTTAATAATAATGAAATGAAGTTAAAAAAGGAGGTGAGACAGCTGGAGAATAAGATAGCACGTCCCCATCCACATGCACATCAAGACTACCTATATACCTATTTCAAGATGCATGATTATTCTTCAAATTTTTATGATCATACGTTACAGGATTTTTTTTTTTTATCTTAAATGAAGACTCAATTTACATTTGTGTCATTATTTGTTAAATATTACTATTATAAAGTTAAAAATAATGTGATATAGCGTTACATATAGTATTTGTTAAGTACCTGGCCGAGTCTCGCTTAGCTAATTCGACCTCAAAATGCTCCGAACTAATTGTTTTTGGATCTTAACCTTTCGAGTCATTAGCCTATGCTTGGAATACAAAAAATACACCTTTTATTTCTTAAATAATGAACATACTTCTCAAAAAAATATCCATATTTGCTTTGTCACTTGTATATACTTTCTTCATATGTATTTTGCTCGTATAGTTTATTTTTTATACTTAAATAGAGCTTTTCTAATTCAGAAGTCTGAACTCGTGTTTTTTTTTTGTTTTAATTATAAAACACTTTCTTATATTAAAAATAAACCATGTGGATTTAATTTTTTTTGTAACTTTTTTTTTTTTTGAAGTCTTTTGTAACTTTATGCTCACACAAATATTTTCTTATAACATCTTTATTAGCCCATATTTTGGTCCCTAGTTCTGAACTTACATTTTTATTCTTATATGTGCAGATATGTATTAAAAAAAGCCTATGACATCCCACTCACACGGCAACACCTTTACCGGTGCGTCAATGCTCCCCTTCATATGTGCAGATATGTATGTTTATCATTAAGTTCTCTTATGATTTTTTATTTGAAACAAAATATACATTCGAGTTTTCTTCGAAGAAGAAAAAATAAGGAAGAATTATTAGAGAGAGAAAGAGAGATGCCTCCAGGGAAGGAACAAGGGAATAATTACAAAATGGACCACCTCCTGCAGATTGTTATGTGAATCGAAAGCTACCACCCCCAAGGAAACAACCAGATCTCAACCATAAGGAACTAAATATATATAAAAACTATAAATACATTCAATGTTACTACTATAGTCTATAGTATAAGTCAAGCAAGATAATGTTTTAGTTTCAAAAAGAATAAAAATAGTTATGAAGTCAAGTAAGATAATGTATACTATTCAACTGTATTTCTTGGGGGGACAAAACGCAAAGCAGGACATGGTCACAAACTTTAAGTTTGGGAAATTGGGATGGGAAGGTTACCATATTATAACTTGTTATACTCATCAAAAAAAGAAAAAACTTGTTGAAGAAAATCATTTATATTTGATAACTATAAGAATTCAATTTAAGTTATAAGATGCTTATTAATAAATAGGACAAAACTCTACTTAGACAATTCCTGTCAACAACATAATTAAATTTTGATATGAACCCATGCCAAACTAGATAGGCATATAGGTAGACCTTCACCTAACGTCCTTAGCCCACAATGAATTTTGATCGTGTCCACATGAATCCCCCAGTGTGTTTTTTTTTGGACATACCTAAGATATTTAGTAATTAGGAGCAAACACCTGATTTTGATATTTTTGGTTTTTTCAGATTGTGACCGCCTAGCCTAGACTCCATGGGGTTAATAAATTCGGAGCTATTAACGTAAAATATCCATTAGTTGTGCCGAAAAGAGAAAAAACCCTACAAAAAAGTTTGTTGTTTTACAAGGGATTTTAGATAAAGTAGAACTCGAAAAGGAAGAAAATAGTTATGCTCATCTACGAGTGATGTCCTAATTTAGATCTTTTTGTTAGCTATGGGAGCCAATTCAAATTTGTAGAACATAATAAAGCTATTTTTCTTTTGAAAAAGAGTTCTGTCATGATCCTAATTACCATAATGTTCTTTTTATGCAAAATAACTGACAATCTATACTTATTTTAGTATAGAAAGTAACTCTTTAAAAGGAGGTGATGCAACTTTTCTAAATCACAGAGATAAGAGGTAATTTACATATCTGACACCCTCTTTTTTTCACAATAGTGTGATGTGTCTATTTAGCACGACACGATTTTTAGCATAACATAACGAGGTAAAAGTAAAAGCTATTACCTGAAATATACTAGAAGGGGATACTGCAGCAATAATAATAATAAGAATAATTGATGGCTTACTTTTCTTTGTCCTGGGATTAATGTGCAACAAGTCCAAATACACAACAAATGTCACGTTGAACTGAACAACGTTATTGTTTGATCTCTTTGTTTCCAGAATTGAAGTTTTCGTTCGTCTTCCTGAGGACTTCTTATCTATTATCATGCGGTGGCACTTTCGCCGATTTAAATTTATCGAAAGCTATACACTAAAAACTAAATGTACATAGGTTGCATATACCTTATGATCTATGAGAACAGACAACACCCAAATGTGATGTAATAATCAGAGAATTCTTTTGCATCCGAACAGGAGGAAACACTTGCACCATCAGATCACTATATCAGCCAGTTTTAACTTCAACTTCATGAATCCTGATTGAACTACTATCTCTTCTTTCGATGGATCAAAATTCAGAACTTTTGCTTGCTTATTTATTGAACGAACATTCACCGTGTCACCAACCTTTGGAAATTTAATCCTCTTCTCTGCATCAAGCCCAAAGTAAACACAATCAAACAACAAACATTATGAGATTAAATATGACACGATAAGCAGAACTCTGGCAAAAACAAACTGGCTCAATAAATATGTCGGACTTATATTTCCTAATAAAACCGAAATGAGTGATGCTTCGGGTTAAAATCCAAATTTTACCTGTAACTGATTGCTTGTTATTACCCACTGAATGCTCTATCGTAGTAATTGCAGAAGATTTACTTTGCCCTGAGGTAATTACAGAATGATTTGAGGTTGAAGCTTGTGCATTTTTATCAGGTTTTACTTGCTGAGCCCGTTGAGTAAGAACAGAACGAGATTCCCGCACGTCCTTGTGTAATATAGAACGTGCTGAAGCTGCCACCTTGGTTATTTCTTGCACCATCTTGTATCTTTGCTCCATCTGGTGTTCCGTGACTCTCTTTCCGGTTGCTATTAAACTCTGATGAAGATCCCTTGATAGCCTGAACACAAAGCAAATATTTGCTTGCTATCACCCAATCAAATTAGAAAACATAGCAATGCCAACAGTTTTCTTCCTCAGCTACGACCATAACTTGCATAACTTTCATAAAGAAAATTTCTGTTAACTTGGCTAGTCCGCTTGGAGAAAAGTATGACATCACCTAACCTTGAGTTAGTTTGATAGTCAGAAAGATTCTCACCTTAGATAGTGCTGCGCTTCATGTAGTCGTTCATGATACTCCTGCTTGAATCTCTCCATATCTACAATCACCTGCATTTAATGACAACTGTAAAGAACCTGCCAGATTATTAAGAATTTCTGCTGCTAATTAGAGAACAAAAAAAGGAACCTTTCAGTTTCATAAACAAAAATATGAAAGCTTTTAACTGTAAGAATGATAAATTCTTCCAAGGTTTAATACAAGACATCAATGACATCCGTCTCAGGGAAATAGCCAAGTTTCAGGTAAGATTTCCGATAAAAGTGACTGACCAATGAGCTAGTATTATACCAGGTACAGAAAGGCAGTGAATATTTGACAATGAATGATTCTTTACATTGTGGTACAAAAACAGCTTCTATATAAGTCTTATCTAAAGTCCTAATATGTAAAATATAAGTTACCAGCTTCTTGAAGAACTAATTATAGATTTAGAAATCCGGTAACTTCTCTATGGCCAACCAAGCGTGATACAAATTCCATGAAATGTATTTACCTCATTAATTTCTGTGCTGGCTGCCCCATATAGTGTACGGGCATTATCCAAAATTTCAAAAGGCAGCCCTAGCCTCTCAGCAATATTGATAGCATTTGAGCGTCCTGCAGTTCGAAAAAAAGCATTTATCGAAGTAAATACATCGAATGCAGAAATAATAAGCCAGGTATCTGAACAGCACAAGCTTCAACAGCCAAAACAAGATGTATGATGAGGAAAATTAAGTGAATATAGGATGATTTGGAGTGCACTTCTTTGCACCATGTGAAAACGCAGCCATAGATGAAATGCTTCAGGATTGAGGGTCAAAGCTTTACAGTCAAGCAATTCAAGAAATAACATGCCGCTATAAGAACTTAAGACCTCAACATACAAGGAACATCATTTAATGATAAGTAAAACAAGACAAAACCTGGTACGCCCCAAAGAATCCTGTAGGTTGGCTTCAAGTTCACTTCGTCAAACTCCATACAAGCATTTTCAAACGCTTTGTTGCTATCATAGTTAATGAAACAAAACCCATATCTCAATGTAGTTCTCGTACAATTTGCATAATCCAACCTAACGTAAAGCTACCTGTATTTAAGGGTTTTAAGTTCTCCATGATGTGTCGTAGCTACTGTCAACAACGCACCACCATCAGCAAAAGATTCCAGCAATGACATCCCCAGGGCAGCTCCTTCTAGAGGATTTGTCCCTGCACCCACCTGAAAATATCGATGGGCGAAATATAAGTTAAAAAAATAGCAATAACCAAGATATTTTTCTACAATGCTCCATTTGCTTTATCCAACAAATGATTGTCTTTTATTGACTGCACAAGTAAAACTGCATACTTCGTCCAAGAGCACCAATGATCGACTTGTTGAAAAGGACTTGATTTCCTGCAAGGTTTAATAAAAAGAATTTTAGAAAAACCAATGAGTCCCATCAAAGGTATCACAATCGCATAATTGAAAACTAAAGACCATATGCACATGCCCATGGGTGTCTAATTGAATTAAGAATTCTGCATTTTTTTCAACTAGTTAAAATAGACTTTTCTTCAAAGGATCCTGTCCTTTTCCTTTTTTCCGCGATCATTCCAAAGATGGAGACTATGCCATGTCCATACCGCAGAAAATGATTCTCACCTCTAAGCCCCAACTTCAAATAAAAATACTTAGGTTGATAACGCAATAAAAAATAATGGTGAAGAAATAAAAAGCATTTTTTTTTTCTTGGTGAATCCAGACTATATGATTATATTTCTTCAGCATGTGCCTCTTATTCTTGTGAGCTTAACGGGAGTATCTTGTGAACTTACACTAATTTGTTTCAGGTGGCCAGAGAAGGTAGATAACGATTGAGATAGAGACTGTTCATCGCCAATGTCGGCAAATACAAAATCAAACCAGGGAATTCTCGCTGGTTCTGAAGCCAATACAAACAGACCTGCAATACTTACCATTACAATTTGCAGGCCAATAATAAAATTTCAATGACACACGAATCCACTAAGTGAAACGTGTATAAAGAAACTTTGCATGCTGTCCATATTCTGGACAGAAAAAACACACCAAGATGTTCACCACCACAACGGGAATAGTGATAAAGCAAATAGGACGACACGTTATAGACAAAGGAAACATTAACACAACTTAGGGCTTCCATATAAATTACTTAGTACCTTGCTAAATATTCATATAATTGGTATACCCACCGTTCCGTAAAATGCCCCCCTAAGAGAAACTAGCCCCAACCTATTTAAAATTGTGTGTTTTGCAATTTTTGACCAAGTATGCCCTTAAACAGGGAATATTCATTCTATCAATATTTGACGGATGTGCCGTGTGAGATGCCAGCAAATAGGGAAATTCCATCAAAATGTTGCATATTCGTCAGCTGTGATGGAACATTCCTTGAAATATGCCATCAAAAGGGGAATATTCTATGAAACGTTGACAAAAGGTTGACCTTGGCAAACTACACATTTTGTATTACATTTAAGGTAAAGTTTCTCTTTTGAACGCAAGGGGCACTTTGTTAAACATGATACACCATAAGGATTTTGACGCTTTCTACCCAATAAACAAACAACAAAACATTTAATCCCACTTAAATGGGTGAATTATAAGATTCAAAAGGGTTTTACGTTGATTCGAACACAAAAGCTCTTTTCTGAACTCATTTTGGTAGAATAACACATCTTCATTTGCTTAACTACCACATCAAATATCACATCCATACAAGTTTTATTTGACACTTCTCTTATTCTAAGCGTTTTTTCTAAGTTGAGAACCAATGCATATCCACAGGTACATATCGATCTACGTAACCCGTCATAAATGAATTTTGGCATCTTCTATCTTTGGGGACTACACCTATCTTGGTGCGAAAAGTTCATTAATTCATATACTTCATTAATTTTTTGGGGCAAACAGAGCATTTTTTTCAACTTTGTGCTTGGTGTCCACTGTCTCAATGAGACCATTTAGACATTTTTCCATACTTGTATCAGTAACATCTGACTAAAAACAACCTTTTGACTTTATGATATAGGATTTATAGCGTATGTGTTGCTGCTTCTCAGCTAAAGTCAATCCACGTAGGCCGATGTTCATAAAGGTAGACTAAATGGGTCTTCACTCGAAATGCCTCAACTCCCCAACAGTGATTTGGGATCAATTCTATCTACTTAACCAGTGCATCCAAGTAAACTATCCACTGATTCTGTAGTAATAGAGAAAATTCAGCCAGCTCAGGACTCGCAACCCAAGCAAAACTCTAATTGTTCAATAACGTGAGTAACTTTTTGACCCTATGTCCTATAATGCAGATATGATTTTTTCTTTCATTGGCTGATTTAAAGTGCACAAAAGAATAACAAGACCTTGACAATAACTTGTATCACCAGAGGCCATATTCTAAAAGACGCCAAGCACTAAGCCTAGGCAACTACGGCATGACTCCACAGCCTAAATATCAAAGCTTAACAGTTTACCTTTTCACTAGTGTTAGTCTATGAGAAGACATGTTTTTACGAATCTGAAATAACAAATTGACAATTACAAATAGTTTAACTGGTGGTGAAGTATGAATGTCAGAAAAATAAAGATTGGCCCAAACTCCAAAAATATTATGAATATAACCTGATTTAGCCATCATAGCGGCCAGGCCAACTGTCTTCAAGCAAATAGTTTTCCCTCCAGTATTGGGGCCAGTTATAACAACAACTTTAGTATCCTGAGCTATAAACATGTCGAAGGGAACGGGAAGAGCTTGCTTCAAATTAGTAACCTGAAATAACAAAGCACAGAGCATGAGTATAAGAAAAAAATTATTTACGTGGAAACATCAAAATTTAGCTCAGATGCTAGTAATAGCAAGACTTTCTTTAAATGAACAATTCACCTGTACTTCCACAGATGATAAATCGAAATTTGTTTCTTCTTTCCACTTTGCAGTTCCACCTAGCTGTTTTCTTCTCCTGATTTCCTGGCAACGAGTAACGTCTTACTGAACAGTTAACCAAGTCCTGAAATGTGGGCATTCAGTATAAAAATCTGCATGGGTAACCTAGTTTTAGAAAAGAAACAAATCCACCCAGAGGATAATTATTAAATGCAGAATACCGAACATGAATGATATTGTACATGCTTAAAGACACCAAACAAGCTAATTAAGTGCTACTGATGACTACAGAAAAGAAATGATCCAGCAAGCAACCTCAACAGGCGCAGCTTCCCCCATCCCAGTCATATTCCATACATCACCATTTCTCGAGGAGCTAACACTGAACCCAATCCTTCAACCTAAACCTCCAAGGATGCTCTCAGCATAATCTAAAAAGTGATTCAGAACTGAACTCATAAACTAAAATCACGTTTTCCCTAATTCATTTAGATTATGGCACACTCACAATGAGTTCATCTTTTTCCCTTCTTCACCAATAACAGCTCCTCCACCTAACCCACCCAAAACCAAAAAGGAGTAGAAGATAGAAAATCAAAAATGAGTAGGGTTTCAGGACAGAGTATCTTTCTTGGGTAAAGAATAGTGTCAAAGTTATGAGACTCGTGTAGCATTAAAAAAAATTAAAAGAAATTTATCTTTTCGACGGTTTACTTCCTGCATGACTTACAGCATTAACATTACTAAGTTCCTTCGTGGCCTTTTGCAAATTGTTTCGATGTTGTTGGAGCAGTAAAGGATGATGAGCTTTCGGTAAATATACAGTCCATCTCCTTCGACTGAGCTGCGATGTTACTGAATTATTATCTTCTGATGTTTCAGAGTTATGGTTGATATCTTTATCTTGTGGTAGATACAAATCAGGGTATGCACCCTGAAAGGAAAGACTATATCGCGCCTTAGCATTGATCTGCACCAAAAAGTTCGAACTATGACTAGCAAACACGTGAAAATCAAATACAATGAGAACTTTGTCTCGAACTATGTTCATCTTTGGCCATCAAACAAATAGAGAGATTCAACATATCAAATAAAGATTAAAGGATCAGGAATCCACAAAGTGTGGCTTCCTCAGAACAACTATTAATCTAATTCTATGTATCTCCGGACATCACCAATCAACAAATAGCATTATGTCTGCGGAACAATCATCAGTTTCGGAGACCATTAAACCTATAGAACTAAAGCAACCAAATTTTTGATCTAACAATAACAGTGTTCAGTAAAATGTTTACCTCTGAAAAACCATACCAAACTTGCTGATTTTCTCAATCTGACTAGTTTGGTTTCCAGTTAACTGAGGCATTACTTTACTAGTTTCTAGTCAATGCATCTGCTGCTTATACATCATTATCGCTATGTGAAGGCAGCATCTACCACAGGTAGGGATTTAAAGAACCAATTCACACAAAAAGAAAAGGACTATTAGCGTTACAAACAGAAGTCAGAAACGCAGAAAGGGGACATACGTACCACATCTATTCGAACCATTACATTGAATAAAATTTCAATGTCATGAAGGTCCATTTGTATCTGCAGAAGGAACACAAAAATAAATAAGAGTTGTTTTAGTCTGATGAAAAAAAAAATATCTTAGTTCAACAGAACCTTATTTGTTATCTGTAATAGCACATCAGCCTCTGCCTTCGCAACAGCTGCCCTGGCCTGTTGAAGCTCGTCGTTTAATGGAACGGCAGATAGTGGTTCAAGAAGGCTCCCTTCACCTGAACCACTATAGTAACGTATTATTTTTCTTAGGACAAACAGCATATTAACGGAGTAGTAGAAGTTTGAATAGCTTCTGAGATAATTAACAAGTTATTAAAGATTATGGAACATGATACTAACAACGCAACAGAGATATGCCCATGAAACAATAGATCATAGAGTGGTTTAATAAGGGAAATGACTGTTAGCTGAACATGAAACTGGGATCAACTCGACCAGGACAGGAAGCAACACAAAGCAAAGATATAGCATATAATAGTTCCATACTACAAAAACTATGCATTTTCTCACAAATGATGTAATAATATTTTACTGGAAATTTTTAATTAACTTCATCGTAATGATTGTAAGACTTCAAATTATTTCTGCATGTTTTATTGATGGGAGTTTGATATAAATATATAGAGTTTACAGTAGCCGGATAAGAGCTTTTGCACTTTTCTAGCTATAGACTACAACAGATTAATTTGAATTGAAGTTGATATGCATATCATCAAGTGGCTGGGCTTCCAATATCTTTGAGGAATTGTTGGTATAAAAAATCTCTTCAACATTGATTAACGCAAAAGCCTACAGCATTAGTATGTCTGTCATGAATGTTACATCAACTAGCAATGTAGGTAGTTAAAGCTCCATCTGTGTAATACTACAAACTAGAAGTGAAAGAACTTGATGTACCTTGACAGTAATAGACCCTCAAAAGTGGGACGTATGTCTAAGCCTGATTTTATGCACCATCTACCATCAACATAACAAACTTCCTGTACAGTGAAAAATGCAAGAAAAATTAAAATGCAACAGTGTATACAGAAATGACACTTTATGTTTTGTAACAATAACAGATATACATCTATAGAAGACCAACATACCAGCGCAGATGTTTCTGTTATGTCTTTCCTAATCATGCTTTCCATCAATTGGTGTAACTGAGAAAAGAAGACAACTGAACAAACATTACTAAGCAGCGCTGCAAACTTCATAAGCAGACTATTGGGAATTCACTATCTCATGCCTGCTGTCTTGCATCTTTACCATCTAAGTCAGTATGTTATAACAATGAAAAGCAAGAAAGGCACAAATTTACCTTTTTCTCAAGAATCCTAACTTGACCACGAGCATTCCTTAAGTTTGAACTCTGACAAGTAAACATTAATGAGTGGTTGAAAGAAAATTTACACAAACCAAAGTGAAGTCTGCAAATTTAACTGGCACTAAGAACCCACCGCAGAATCTTTTACTGAGCCATCCTCCTCCACCAGGTTCTCTATGAACTTGATCAACGACTGACTTATTACTAGCTCCATAATCTGGATTTGGATTACTCAGTAGTCAGTATAAACACCAAAGTCATTGCAAATGTAATAATAATTCACCAAGAGTCATCATGTAACTATAAATACCATTTCAGAGAGAGGCAAAAACCTCTTAAACCAGTCAAAGTCTTCCTTAATTGCAGCTTTGACATTTAACTGCAGTGCTTCTGCAAATCTTAATAGAGCTACAAGCGCCATTGCTTCAATCCCGCTCACGGGAAACCCCCTACGAGCACACCTAATGGCAGTTTCCACCTTCAACAAACAACTTACAGAATTTTTCTTACAGTTCAAAAGAATTGAATTTGATAAACCAGGATAAACTCTATCGTACCAAAGCTGCATCGATGCCAGTAAAATCCATCATGGCGCCGTACTTGTGCATCTCCACAGCCGCATTGGTTTCCTCCAATAGTCTCACACTATCATCATACGTCTTATCCAAATCCCACAATTGCTCCTATCCACAAACAAATAACAAATTTTACTACCATACTCAACACATTAACAACAAACTTAAGTTATTACAAAAGACTTCACAATATAACCACACTAAGGAAACGGGCATTCAGGTCTACGCGGCCATCGATCAAGCACGTTGGTGGCGTATATATATTCATATGCATATGCACATACACATATGAATTGAACGTGCATATCGAAAAATTACACGACGAAATTGCACAATGACCTTGGTGGCACGTGCGCCGAGGGAAGTACCGGCGAAAGAAGCAACACAATCACAGAGCTGGTCCCACTGCAAAACCCTAAGGCTATCCAGTACAACTGGTGGCTGATCATTTTCAGTTTTCAAGTTTCCGGTAACAGCAGCAGCTATTGAAGCTACTTTGACGAATTTTATACGAGTACGGAGCTGAAATCGAACGAATCGAGCTCTGGATGGGAGAAGAGACTGCGAAAAGCTCTGAATATGCGTTAATGGCGGCATTGATTTTTGAAAGGTGTTTTTTGTTGGATAAATATGAAAGGAGGGAGGAGGATTTTTGGATTGGATAAAATATGTTTCTTCTCTTTTTTCTTTATTTACTAGGGGACCACAACAGGGAAAGTTTCATTTGATTTGATTGAGTGTATTTGTGTGCAAATGACGACTACATCCCACGTATCGTTCGATCGTCTTTCAGATATAACGGTTACGATTTTAAAATATAACAGTGTGATGTAAATAGTAAGAACAACAGCTCGATAGTACTTCTAGCTCTTGGAAAGAGAGGGATTGAATCGAAACAAAATCGAGGCTAATTCTAATAGGTCAAAAGTTGGCTTGGGAGGACGGAAGGAGTAGGATAGGCATGCACGCTTCGTTACACCAGCTTATTGACATGTATGTGCCTTTTTAGTGATGATCGTGCACATTTTTGCTATTAGATAGATGATTCGCTTCTGACTAGGTGTCTAAGATGAAAATATGTGTGAAAATACATCAATGTCATTGGGTTTCCTAAAAGAAAGAGTCATATGCCCTTACTCTAATCTATTTTTACTGAAAACACACATTCTCTCCCTTGAACATTTATTAATTCAACATTATAATGCACTTGAACTTATGTTTTGATCATTTCTATTGAAATTGAGTTTTCTTAGATCTTGTTTGTTGCATATGCTACACTAGGCGCTCCATTTTTACGGATTTGAAAATTGAAAGTAGTTGTTGGAGTTGGGTGTTTTATGGCAAGGAATTTTGATAGAACGAAATGGTAGTTGAAACGATGATAATGATAGACACAACAAATTAATAACAATGGCTCATAAATGCTTAGTGGAAGGAGTTAGGTTTAGAGGGCAGAGGAAACGGCATGGGAAATCGTGTGTCTATGGACTTAAACCTGGAATCTTATGTACACATTATTTTAATGGGAAATTTCTTATCTAACATTAATGTTAGAGTCCACAACCCCCATTTTGTGGGTATTGATGTGGGTCCCACACACCCCAAAAGTGTGTGGGCCCCACATCAATACCCACAAAATGGGGGTTGTGGACTCTAACCTTAATGTTAGGTAAGAGGTTCCCATTTTAATGTACATGCTAGAGATTCTTGTACATAAATGTAATTATGATCATAAATCATGTGCACCATCACAACCCTTATTGGATTCATCAACTTTGAATTCCCTCTTTAATTTATTGATCTTTTTGCGTTGCGAAAAGGGAACCTCCACCTCACGTATGTTGGTCATTATGTTCACCTAAATTAAACACTTTAAATTTTAAACACAAGCAATAACTTTCTCGTAGAACTATAAAAGGCATATGAGGCATATAACAATACAAACTACTAGTCAAAAACCTGAAGTTAATGCCACTAAACTTTGACAATTATACTATAATGGGATCTGAACCCTAACAAGAAAAACTACCAAAGCAAATTGAAATTCAATTGTACAACCAAAATTCCCTAAAGCAGATACATATATCAAATGTTTGATCTCAAGAAAGAAGCAAAAGCAAGCACACACCTCGATAACAAATACAAGAGGCGAAAGCAAGTATATATTGAGAGATAAGGAAATTTTATTGCTTGTAACTTATGGAAAAATGAGTACGGCCAAGGCATTAAACGTTACAATAACGGAACTTAGATTTTCCAAACTAATAACAAGAAAATGGTCATCAAGGGACCTTCCAGTAGAAGCTGTGGATGAATATTCATCCACACTTCCAAAATTGGTCCCTCTATGATGTATGCTTCCAGAACTTTCACACATTCATAGGTTTTGCAAACCACTGCTAACATTGTGTCTAGGCCCAAATACTCAGCGAGAAGCCTAGTAACAGAGTCAAATAATAGCAGAGCATGATTAGTTGCCACGTTTTTAACTGTACTATATTAAAGTTATTCAGGCACCCTTCATTACAATCTGGAGAAGTTTCATTCAGTTGGAGAATGGTTTGTGAGGAGTGCACTTCCATTCAGACTAAAAGGAGAGACCACAGCCTTTCATAAGAGAGCTTTTCCAAATTACTCAATAAACAAATAAAAAAAGTAAAACCGGAAGGAAAATCTATTTGTTCAACAATCAAGTCATCATTATTATTGAGTTATTAGCTAGATTTTCCATTCTTCCATTTTTATTATTTTGTTAACATATTGTTAACAACTTTATTTCCTTTTCTGTAAATATGTTTTTAGTTTATTTTCTATTCTTTATTTTAACTCATTAATAGAGTAAGTGGGAGGACGTTTTTACCCTCCATAATTAGTTGGATTAGTTAGCTTAAATATCAGATTAGACCGTTGTAATCGATTCATTCAGTTCATTTCCAAATTTGATGAATAAAGTAATATTTTCCTTTCTCTCTCTTTTCCTCTCTTCTCTCCATTGTTGGTGACATGCAGAGCTTTAACATGGTATCATTCACTGGGTGATTCCATCGATCCGCGCCAAATTTTTCGCTTTCGCACCTCTCTGTGCTCTCTTCTGTGTGTTTGCAACTTGCAATCACCTGTTTCTCCGGCCGATTCTCCGGTGACTCTTTCCGATCGCACTGTACTTCTCCGTTCTACTTACGACTCAATTTCACCATGACAGAACCTACTTTGAACTCCACAACCGCTGGATCTACTGTCTCTCGCAATCCGAGCGAGGATTCTTCTTCTGTGTACTTCTTCGGCACACATGATTTCACCAGATCCGCCATCGTCGGTGACCTCCTCAATGGACAAAACTACATTCCGTGGTCAAAAAGTATCCTCATGGCTCTTAACATCAAAAACAAGGTCAGCTTTGTCGACGGATCCCTCCCCATGGCTACTGATCCAATTCAGCGCACTTGCTGGATTAAGGCAAATAATTTGGATCATTAGATAACAATAAAACTCCATCAAACTCAGTTCACTAGGATTCCATTGAATAATAATATAATATCATCATTAGATCATTAGCTTCATATACTATTGGTCAATTTTCAAATTAAAACATAATCTTTTAGTTATGCAGAGGAACCAGAAACTCTATAGAAAAAATACATCATTAGAAATATCTCCTAAACTAAATTAACACAAATCTTTTCACCAAAGATTGAGATAATCTAGGTGTGATGGAGATATTTTAGGATTGGCCCAATACCATATATTGGGCCGGCCCAGCAAAACCAGTCCGCTAAATAGTACATCGAGCAGGCATTGTTCGACATTAAACACGCATCGAACACCACCCGTTCGATACGGAAAATACATTGAACCGCTTCGGTTCGATGCACTTTAACCAACTGCCAATGGGGCCCGCGGGACGGCTGTTATAAATACCCCGTCCCCTCACATTCTAAGGATGAGTTCAACACTCACTCGAACCTAACCAATATCGAACTCTTAGCATTCGACACATCCTCAGATCGAACTCAGAGCATTCGACACGGAAGCATATCGAAGATACATCATTTGACACTCAACATTATATCGAACCAGGCTCATTCGACACGCACATTACATTGAGTCAAGCATGTTCGACTTACATCAATTCGACACGGGATCACTACAGTACCATTAGTATCGAACAACCTAGGTTCGATACGTCAGCATCGAACGCCACTCGTTCGACACACAACTTAGACTAGTAATCTATTTGTAATAGCCAGTAAGCTTGTATTAGGTGTTCCGGACCAAGCTAGTCCGATTATCTATTGATTAGCATTATTTTGGCTATTTGTATCTTAATTGTATCCTTTTACGGTGTTTTGTTACCTGGACGAAATAAGACCAAAATATTGACGTCGTTTGTGGGAACACCACATTTTCCCAGTTTACTAGGCATGACATCTAGAGTTACTACCCGATCAAAGAGTAGACTAGTAGAGGGCATGAACGAAGAAGTTGATGGGGAAACTGCAAGCCAGATAGTCCTGGACAATGAGCAACCACCAAGAATGCCCACAAGAGTGCCAACACCCGCAAGAAGGGAGACACCAGTGGAGGAGGCACCAAGAGAAGATGCTGGTGCGTCCGGGGCAACCGCAACTACTGCTTCAGTCCCGAACATGACAAGAGAGGAAATCATAGACGTGGTGAAAACCACCATGGCTGAATTTTTGGCCAAAGCACCAATAGTGCAGGCCATAAATGAACAAGGATCTGCAGCCAGAGCTTCGAAGGGAGCTGACAAGGAGAAGTCGCGTCAGGACGACAGAAGGAGCAAACCTGCTTCTGAATGAGAGCAGAACAGAGATAAATTGGTCCGCGACGACCAAAGAGAAAAGCCAAAGTCAATAGAGGTGCAATCAAGAAGGCACCGTGAGACGAGGAGGAGAGAAAAAAGAGGAAATTGCAAGGACAAACCAATAAGAAGGGAAGATAAGGAAGACAGGAGACGTGCGGAGAGTCACGACTCCAAAAAATAGTATGATGAGATGATGAGGAAACTAGAGAGGCTGGAGAGAGAAAAAGGCGCGATTGAGGGCCGGATGGAGCTAGAAGGAAGTGCTTTTAGGAGCAGACCGTTTTCTGAAGAGATCGAAGCTGAGATCTTGAGCCAGGGAGAGAAGATCTGTGAGTTAAAAACTTACGACAGGAAACTGATCCCCATGATCATCTTTTTCACCTGGACAGAAAACTGTCTTTATATGGGTTTAAAGAGAACATGCAGGCGAGGATATTTGCAACCACCCTGACTGAGGTGGCGATGGATTGGTTTACTCGAATCACGCCAAGATCGATCAAAACCTACAAGCAGTTGAGGGCAATGTTCAAGGATCAATTATCAAGCCAAGCAAGATTGGTTTTGGATCACTCCCACCTTCACGCCATGAAGCAAGGGACCAACGAAAGTTTGAAGGACTTCATGAGACGTTTCAACCCAGAACTGTTGAGGGTAGACAGCTCGAGTGAAGAGATGGTAATGAGTATACTCTTCCAAGCGACTAACAACATGATGTTTGGCAGCGACTTAATCAAACGCAAACCCACCACTATCAAAGAAATCAGCAAGATAGCGCAGGGTGTGGTTCATTTGGAAGAAATGATGGCGACCAAATAGTCCAGTGTTGGGCCCCCAAAAGAGAAGGAGCGTGGGCCCCCAAAAGAGAAGGAGCGAGGAAGGGAAAACCAACACCTCAACAACAACAACAACAACAGGAACAAGAACAGGAACAACCAGTACCGGGACACATCTCCCAAGAGGTACACGCCTCTGAATGCTAATATCATGACAATATTCGGGGCGACAAAAAGAAAGGGTTGGCTGAAAGAGCCCAGATAGATGAAAGACTCGAAGGCAACGAGGTATTCGCCCCACTACTGCAAATACCACAATCAGAAGGGACACGACACCGAGCATTGCAAGGATCTCAAGGATGAGATTGAACGGTTACTGAAGGATGGCAAACTCGTGGATTTTGTCAAAAAGATGAAAGAGTAGGACGATAGCACGGACAGGGAAAGAACACCCTCCCCCTGGAAGGACAAACAAAAGATGGTTGGGCAGCCACAATTGTTTGATTATCCTCAAATTGGGAATGGCAATATCAGGAAAGCCATGATAAACATGATATCAAGAGGCTCGGGGGGGGGGGGGGGGGGGGGGGAGGGCAGATTTCACGAACGCCCGAAAGAAAATTTTGAGGCTCATCTTCTCGGACAAATTCGTTAGCATGGCGAGTATCCTAAGGATCGAAGAAATGCCACATGAAGAGATCATCTTCTCCACCGTAGACCTGCAAAAACTGAGCATCGGGGTCGTTCAAACAGCAAACTTGGATTCCCCGTTGGTGATAACGGTGGATATAGCCAACTTCGGTGTTACGAAAATGCTGGTGGACCAAGGCAACTCAGTTAACGTGTTGTTCAGCTCTACTTTGGACAAGATGGGGCTGAATGGCGAGATATTGGAACTAGTGAGAACTTCACTTAGCGGTTTCGCAGGCCCGAAGATTGTGCCTCGTAGAATGTTTGTGTTTCCTACCTCTTTAGGAACCGTACCGCAAAGGAGAACGCTACTGGCCAACTATATAATTGTCGACATGCGCTTCGCGTACAACGACATCTTAGAAAGGCCTGCACTGAATGCATTCCGAGCACTACCGTCAACCTACCATCAAATAGTGAAATTTCCTACTCTTGCAGGTACATGTGAAGTGATCGGAGATCACATTGAAGGATGGAAGTGCTATGTGAACTCGCTTTGGTCACGACCACAACAGGAACAAGAGGCGGTAGAGGCATTGGCCCCCATGCAGATGGAGCACATTGACTAATGAGCTCCGATTTAATTTTTTGCAAGTTTTTAGTACTCTGAATATTTTGAACAACAATTATTCGTCCCCTCAGCCATGACGAGCTTGAGGGGCAAACGTGTAATAACTTAAAATAGGAACACTAAAGACTTGAGCCCGAGGGCTACATTGGAAAACATAGTAGGCCGAGCTATTGAATCAAGCTTCGCCCTAATCCCGTTATTTGAATTCATCTCCAAGAGAGACACTTTAGGTCAAACTATCTAAAAACCACTTAAATTACGTAATCAATCTTAGGCAGGATATAACGTTGTCGAATATGACTTAAAAAGGGACGGAGACTCTGTCTGAAATGGCACGAGATACTGCAACTCCCTGAATAACTAAAAAGGGACGGAGACTCTATCTAAAACGGCACGAGATACCACAACTCCCTAAATAACTAAAAAGTGATGAAGACTCTGTCTAAAACGGCACGAGATACTGCAACTCCCTAAATAACTAAAAAGGGACGGAGACTCTGTCTAAAACAGCACGAGATACCGCAACTCCCTAAATAACTAAAAATGGATAGAGACTCTGTGTAAAACGGCACGAGACAACGCAATTCCCTAAATAACTAAAAAGGGACGGAGGCTCTGTCTAAAACAGCACGAGATACCGCAACTCCCTAAATAACTAAAAAGTGATAGAGACTCTGTCTAAAATGGCACGAGATACTGCAACTCCCTAAATAACTAAAAAGTGAAGGAGACTCTGTCTAAAACAGCATGAGATACGGCAACTCCCTAAATAACTAAAAAGGGACGGAGACTCTGTCTAAAACGGTATGAGGTACCGCAACTCCCTAAATAACTTAAAAAAGATACGGAGACTCTGTTTAGAATGGCACAAGATACCGCAAATCCCTAAACACCTAAAAGCAACGAAAGCTTTATGTGATTATGGAAGGATGCTCGAGTTGTCAAAATAAAGTAAAAAGCAATGATAACAATTGAAAGAAAAGACAACGATTACGAGCCTTCGATCAAACAAACAAATGAAAAAGTCATAAATGACAACCATGCGATTAATAAAAATTGTTCAAACACATTTAAAGGCGACGCAGCGCCACAAAAATAGCAAATTAGAAATTGTTCATTGCAGAGCAAAATAAATACGAACGCTCTTAGGCGTCAGCTTCAGCTTCATCCTCATCCTCGGAGGAAGGATAATGGGTAGGCATAGAAGGCGGCGACGAGAGCCCGCGAAGTACAAGACTTTCATCCTCGAGGAGCACAACAAACTCATCCGGGGAAGCGGACTGAACATTCACTGGGGGCGGCAGAACTTCTAGATCAGGCCCCAAGGTAAGATCCATCCAGTCTGGTTTGAACCCCCCGCGGACGTACTTCGTCTTGTAAAATAGATGAACAGTCAGAACCTGAGCTTTACGGGCCTCGCGGATACACCTCTGAACGCTAATCTCCTCAAAGGTTTTGCTCCGGAGAAATGCCTCAGCAATTTCCACCTTTTGCTAAGAGGACACCTATACAAATGAAAAGGAAAATTAACAAGGAAAATAAAAGAATACGGACATATAAAAGAAGTCAAATTCTTTACCTCGCTGAGGCCACGGGAATAGATAATTCCCTCGACACGTTCGACTTTCTATTTTTCAGCCGCCACCTCCTTTTCAAGCTCGAAAATTCGCTTCACCCGCCCTCCTTTGCTAGCAGAAATGTTAGAAACTTGTGATCGAAGCTGATCAGCAGCCTCCCTCGCCTCTTTCACCATATCCCTATCGCCATTGGCTCTTGCGGCGTAATCTCTGACCTTTTGTAAGGCCTTATCCTTCGCTTCAAGGGCAAACCTTAAGGCCTCCGAGTCTCCGCTATGGAACTCCGTTGTGCCCTGGGGCTGCCCACTCGCAGACGCCTCATGAGTGCAGATCAAGGCCGCAAACATGGCATCCACTATTCCGCCACTCTAAAAAATAATAACGAACAATTAACATTTGTAAAACTAATCCTGCAACGCTATAATCAAGAGAGAACGTATAATACCGCTGTCAACATATGAAACGTATTCCGCTCCATAATTCTCGGCTCCTCTGCAAACACTAGATGCGGTACGACAAGGTTGGGATATATGACCTTTAGGGCATCAATGGCCGCACTCTCAGAAAGTTCGTACCCACCTACGTGGGCACGTGGACCTTGACTAGGGCCCATTCAAGCATTCAGCCCTTCCACAGGGCAAGAGCCACTTCCAGCAGTTGGACCCGAGGTCCGCGTAGCAGGGGGGATAACGCCCATAGTTTGAGAACGAGTCTGATGGACCCTTCTCCTTTTCGCCTGGGTAACAACCTGAGTATTATCACCTGGGCCACCCTCCATACTCTCTGAACCTCCTGCATGGCTAAAATCAGCGCCAGGCAGGGTATCACGATTCCCTCCAAGAACATTCTTAAAGAGGTCAGCATGGGAATTAACTTGGACAGAAGCCGAAGGCTCGGCAGCAACTCTCTTTCCCTTGCTCTTCTTCTTCTTTGGAGGCAGAATCTCACGAGCGGTAGTTGTGTGGGAGCTCGCTTGCTCAGCAGCAAGGGCTTGATTCATGCGGGCATGTCGATCCATGATATAATTAACTGCAAGAATATCACACTAATTAGAATTGTCATAATATAAAAACAAAATACAAGGTAAGCTTAAGACGCAAAGTTATATCAAGTGTCATTCTCCCGTTATACGGAACCGGGGACAAACCAACTAAAGACAAAACGCGATTTTCTACCAATTTTTTAACGTAAAACTGGTGCTCATACACCAAATTTGGAACAAAATTACAATCCCACGAGTTCGCGGCAATGCCAGGAGGTATCACAACCCTACTGCCGGTAAACCAATCGCGACAATAAGTTTTAAACTCATCCTCATAACTCTCTTTGATATAGAAATAACGCTTCTTCCAGTTCTTTCCATAACCAGTACCCTCTCCATTCAGAAATTTACGACGCCTTTGCACCTTGATGTGGTAAAACCCCTCCTCCCTCTTAGCAACCTCGAAAAGAGCCCATAACTCATTGGGACTCTGAGGCTCGCGTAGTGCCTTCAGCACGATTATGAAACCCATTAGATGGCCATACGAATTCGGCGTAAGTTGCCCTGGTACAAGGTCGATAGACCTCATGAGCATCTTCAGCTCCACCGAAATAGGGAACCGCAACCCATTCAGAAGCTGGCCTACAAAAACTGCCAAATGCCCCGGCGGCAGAGTATGCATGCGGTCATTTGGACTATTCGGTATATCGAATTTCTGGTGAAGCTGTTTGCAACTATGCTGTAGACGTGAGACATACGTATCATATGCCATCCCTGGCACCTCGGCATAATCATCGAACTCCCTATAGATGATTTCTGCATCCTTGTCGGCCTCACTAGAGGCACGGTTATCCTCAGATGACGACGATTGTGAATCATCATCTTCACTTTGAGACTCCACCCTTTCAACGTTAACACCGAGATTATTACCCGCGGGTGAACGGGCATAATCTATTTCAATTGGCTCGTTATCGTCTCCTAGGGCTATATTCGAACTCGCAGGAGCAATGGAAGGGCTCACCACAGAGTTCCTTGAACCAGAGCTTGAGCCGCTACTTGACTCACTCCCAAAAGCTGACTCGGAACTCACCATCGTGGTCGAGAACGAACTGAAATAAAATAAAAAAGAAAAAGTTGACTATGCTCAAATACGTCACTCTCGGCTCTCACAACGCTATCGCGACATATCTAAAGCAACTACTTACTAAGCGATTATAAGTAAACACCTTTCAATCAAGAACATAACAAATTACCTTGATTGAATATGCAAGAGCAACAACGGTTGTTCGAACCATTTGCCTGAAGAAAGAAAACAAAGAAAGCAATGTTAAAATTGTAGGGCAAAAATTTATATATTATAAAAAAATCCTAAGGCATTAGATCGAACGCTTCCCGTTCGATGCACCAAGCATCGAACAGAAGGTGTTCGATGCAGCCTACATCGAACCGTTCTTGTTCGATGTTACTTACGTGCGTACGTAAGTTGGCCAGAAGAGAATAAGCTTCGCACAAACCCTCTCCCCCTTATATAGGCAGCGAAAAGCCCATCAGACCCATTAAGATAGCGTCTCGAATCACCACGATTCGACACACAATGCAGCATCAAACGCTGCTGGTTCGATCTACGATTCAGGCAGAAAATATCAGCATCGAACTGTCACCGTTCGATGCATTTGCACATCGAACACAGCCGGTTCGATGAACAACTTTAACATTGACAAGGAAATTTACGAACTAATATAATGGGATCCGCTCAGAATAAACTTATGATTAAGAATATCTCAAACGAGTACAAAAAACCTACCAAGGTCGCGCACATCTGACCACCTCCCAATCGAGAGCATGATTTTAAAGGAAAAACGAAAAGAATTTCGGAGCTTGGAACCCGATCTCTCTTCGAGACCGCCTCTCAATCGGGGGCATGATTTTCAAAATACAAAAACAACGGCCGACAAATCACGGACATATTTCATAAGTTTGGAAGCCTCCCAAACTGGGGGGACTATGTGATGGGGATATTTTAGGATTGGCCCAATAGCATATATTGGGCCGGCCCAGCAAAACCAGCCCGCTAAATAGTACATCGAACATGCACTATTCGACATTAAACGCGCATCGAACACCACTCGTTTGATGCGAAAAGAGCATCGAACTGCTTCGGTTTGATGCACTTTAACCAACTGTCAATGGAGCCCGCAGGACGGGTGTTATAAATACTCCGTCCCCTCACATTCTAAGGACGCATTCAAGACTCACTCGAACCTAACCAATATCGAACTCTGAGCATTCGACACATCCTCAGATCGAACTCAAAGCATTCGACACGGAAGCATATCGAAGACACATCATTCGACACTCAACACTATATCGAACCAGGCTCATTCGACACGCACACTACATCGAATCAAGTCTGTCCGACTTACATCAATTCGACACGGGATCACTCTAGTATCATTAGTATCGAACAACCTAGGTTCGATACGTCAGCATCGAACGCCACCCGTTCGACACACAACTTAGACTAGTAATCTATTTGTAATATCCAGTAAGCTTGTATTAGGTGTTCCAGACCAAGCTAGTCCGATTATCTATTGATTAGAATTATTTTGGCTATTTGTATCTTAATTGTATCCTTTTACGGTGTTTTGTTAGCTGGACGAAATAAGACCAAAATAATAGGCATACTGCAACCAAGAGGCCTAACCACTATCCAGGATCTCATCTGCGGATATGTTGCGATTGCTAGAATGACAAGGTGGAACATAGATATTACACATACCTTGCATATCAATGATTGAAATGTCCAATTTGTTCTTCAGATTCTTTAATTAATTCATGATGCTTAATTTTTTGCACAACTCCTGTAGATCATCTTGAAGTTTCTGCAAAAAGTTAAGCTGCGTCATTTGCCTGCTCAAATTTAATTCATCTCAAAAGTCCTATTGTATACAAACCTTTGGACTATGCACTTCAATTTGCATCTCGTCCTTCGCAAAAGAATTAATCTGACTGACATTTCTATGGGTTGATTGGTCAGAGGCAACCAACGCCCTTGAGGAAACTGACATCTTGCACAGGAAAAGTCGTAAGTAAGAATAATAGCACATACAGACGCTGACAAATACTGGGAGTCCTCACAAGAACAAACACATACAAGTTAAGTCCTTTATGAATATAGGGTAGAGAGGTATAATCTCAGATTTGAAATGACATGCCTTGATGCTCATCCATTTCAGTTTAGATCGGTCATTTTCTATGTGAAAGGAAACTGGACAGTGTAGTAATCCCATGAAGTGGCCGACCGTTCATAAGTAACTAGACTTTAGACAACTCAAGTTCACGCAAAATTACTCAGAACTACAAGATGGTACACCAGTAAGTTCTAATCCCCAAAAGAAACGACGACTTAATTCAATGCATCTAATACGTGTACTCCTAAAATTCAAATGCATGTGCTAAAAGGATGTTATTATTTGTGCTGAAAAGATATAGACAGACCATCGAGTTTAAAGCCAATATCAGGACCAAAAGGAGCAGGAAGAGGTATGGCGATGAGATCAAGGGCAAGTTAAAGAGTCATTAATAATGTCGTTTGAAACTGTGGCTAGAAAAAGATAAAAGGGAATAATTTGCATACGATCCCAATAGAATCTAGAAAGTTAAATTCTAGTTTACCAGAAGAACGCGCACTAATATCAGATACATCAGCTGAAAAATAAAGAAAAAAGTGTTCTTTTGTCGTTTTTCCTTTCATGATGTAGATTAGTGATTAATAGCCTAATACATGCTTTGCAGGTTGCTGTACGCAGCTATCCCGTCGTCATGCTCGAATAAGGACATTACAAAGCCATCGCAAGAAAATCATGAATCAGCCGAGAATTGTGGCAACAACACCTAAATCCATGTACATGTTACAACCTCAAAGTAAAAATCATTCAGACAACCTAAATTCCCACGAATGTAGGGAATAGAGCTCATAAATTTTCATTCTCTTCATAGTTCATACCCACAGTTTTCAAGTTATTGTTAAAACCACCCCCCCAAAACTGAACCCCTGGATCATATTCCAACAACCTCCATCACACTAACAGAACTGCACGACTCCCTCTGCCGACGCTTTCGTCATCACATCACTGTGATATCTTGAAGATCAGATGAATGGAGTAGTGTATGATCCAAGTCAAGAACCAAGCAAAGTTTTCTTTGACATGTAAGTTCTTCAAGTATTTGATCAGGCTATCTCGTCATTAGAAAGTCTCAATTCCTTCAGACATACATATAGGTTTACTTTAATCAATAACAAATCTTGTCGAAGTATACAACTGGAAGATGATTAGATCAAGTATTCCTATAAATCAAGCTTCCAAAAAAATACAGAACGGGAAGGTTAAAATAAAAGGCAGAAATGTCAAAAATGCTCATTATCTTTTGCCCACTTTACTTTTTGCCCGTTATCTTTTTAAGCTGCCGAAAATGCCCGCTATCTTTGTCAAAAATGTCCGATCCACTGTTTTGCTGCCAACTTGAAGAAGCGTGTCTGACGTTGCAAAGTCGCGTCCCACGTGGCTTTTATTTGTATTACACCTGGCAATATTACCTAAAAAAAATTCAAAACTAACGTATTATACATACACAATACGCTATATATTCCATTGTCAATGATGTCCTTGTCACAACCGTTCTACCACAAAAGCAGTTCATATCGGTGGGATAACTGGTTTTCGACATAGCTGAATTAACGAGAGGGAGAGAAATGGACGGAATTGAATTTGCCCAAATTAAATTAGGGTTCTTCAGAAAAGAGGGAAAATTAGATTGGGGATTATTTTTTGGCGGGATAGATAACTGAGAGTGAATGGCGACATATATAGAGTATATATATAGCGTATTGTGTATGTATAATACGTTAGTTTTGATTTTTTATTTTTATTTTTTTTAGTTAATATTGACAGGTGTAATACGAATAAAAGCCACGTGGGACGCGACTTTGCAACGTCAGACACGCTTCTTCAAGTTGGCAGCGAAACAGTAGATCGGGCATTTTTGACAAAGATAGCGGACATTTTCAGCAGCTTAAAAAGATAACGGGCAAAAAGTAAAGTGGGCAAAAGATAATGGGCATTTTTGACATTTCTGCCAAAATAAAATTCACCGAAACCCACTTTGGCCAAAAAAGCAGCATGAAATCAATAATAAAATTTCCTTGATTATTTCCTTTACATTCATCCTAATACAAAACTAATTATGATTTCTCTCAAGAAGCTGAAAACTAGAGCTCCAAAAGAATCAAACGTAAAACGTTATTTTTAATAGGCTAAAATGTCAAAAATGCCCATTATTTTTTGCCCACTTTACTTTTTGCCCGTTATCTTTTTTAGCTGTCGAAAATGTTCGCTATCTTTGCCAAAAATGCCCGATTTACTGTTCATTGGCATTTGTCCGCCAACTCATAAAATCGTGTCCTACGTGGCAAAATCGTGTTCAATGTGGCAATTTTTTTTATTACACCTGGAATCTTAAAAAAAATTTAAAAAACTTAAAAAAAAAACAGAAAAAATTTAAAAGTTATAAAAACAGAAAAAAAAAAAAACAGAAAAAACTTTTAAAAAAACAAAAAAATGTATTACTTTATTCATTTAAATTATAAAAACATATACTTAACTTTTTTAACAATTAAAAAACTTAAAAAAAAAACTTGAAAATTTTAAAAAAAAAATGGTCATCTCTTCTACCCACCCCACCGGCCCATCCCCCCCCCCCCCCCCCCCCCCCCAAAACCCCGCCGGCGTCACATCCACCCCACACCCACCGCCGCCGGCGCACCTCCACATCAACTATTCAGGTGTTGTTTGAAAAGAATTTGAAAAGCTATAACGACATCAATTTCATTTCATTTCATTTCCCTAAAAAAAGGAATAGCGACGACATCGGTTACTCCATACCCACATTCGCCAACCGCAATCAAAATCAGCAGAAATCTTCACCAGATCCGTATTACTTGCAGTTCGGCAACAGATTTGAGATCGATCTCAGTAGGTCGGGTGGAGTATATTCCAGATTCCAGTCGCCGATCATTGACTGGAAGGTGGGTGGGGGGGGGGGGGGGGGGGGGTGGAAGAGACGACTAATTTTTCTATTTTTATAACTTTTTTATTTTTTCTGTTTTTTTTAAGTTTTTTAATTGTTAATTTTTTAAATTTTTTTTTAAGATTTTTTTAAGATTCTAGGTGTAATAAAAAAAATTGTCACGTAGGACGCGATTTTGCCACGTAGGACACGATTTATGAGTTGGCGGACAAATGGCAATGAACAGTGAATCGGGCATTTTTGGCAAAGATATCGGGCATTTTTGGCAGCTTAAAAAGATAACGGGCAAAAAGTAAAGTTGACAAAAGATAATGGGCATTTTTGATATTTTTGCCTTTTTAATATTATCATGTACATCGCAGTCTTATTTTCTTACACTTAAATTTTCCAAGTTTTACCTCTTCCTCCAGAGTTTATTTTCTAGAATCAAGGTTTTACTTGCCTTTAAGCTTGAAATTATGGTTTAAGTTAAGCTGTCACTTCTGTCGACAACTACCCAAAATTTAATATTGGGGTAGGGGCAATTGGCATTGGCTACAATACTTGTGGCCAATAGTTTTGAGAAATCGAGAGTGGTTTCTTGGATCAAAGCTGCCTATAAATAGAAGGCTTTTGATCAGTTGAGAGTATCCCAAAATTAAGAGTGCTCTAGCATATAATCTCCTTCTTTCCTCTTGTAATATTATATATATTTGTGCGAGGTTTATTCGGGGAGTGTTGCAGTATAAAGGCTCTGTGGGGATCGGTTTGGTTGAGCGAAAAATTGTGTAGTTGTAACAATTTTCTACATAGTGTATTTTCGTTCGGGCACCGTGGTTTTTCTCCGGTTTTGGAGTTTCCATGTAAAATCCTTGTGTTGTACTATCGTCATATTTTATTCGTATTTGCTTAGTATATCCACGAGGAGCAAATCCTGGGGGTGCGTATTTGTCGACTCAAATACCTAACAAGTGGTATCAGAGCCCGGGTACTGCTGGAGGTGGAGCTTTTGTTGGGGTGAAGTTCTGGTGTGATAGTAGTGTGAATACGCGTTGATAAAGACGGTTCTGTCAAAGGTAATTTGTGATGACCGCGCCCCACGAGCCATGCTCCGGTCCGAGTTGGTTCGGTGGTGATCAGTCACTTTACCCAACTCAGACTAAAGTGCAACTCATAGGAAGGGGTCTCACTTGTTCATGATCAAAACTATACACATTTTATAAAATATATTTTGATATATATACAACGGAAGTCTTGTATTACAAAGAATGTGACTATTTTAATGGTTATGCACTAGTGACAAAACACGAATATTCCAAAATGCAGGCTTGAACAATTATTCACTTGATCCATGCTACCATGTTGATTTTATCTTGAGGAATGGACATAAGAAACGGGGAATAAGTCTTTAATGACTTAGTGAGATTCATATAAAAGAACTGGCAATGCAAGAATTTACTGTGATTTAATGGATACATTTCGATGAGTGATCTTACCGGTAGAAACAGTTCAACTAGACAATTTGATGTAGCAATGGTACTGGAATTTTCATAGCATAGATAATGAACTTGTGCTTAACAATAAACAAATCCAACCTTATGACTTCTAATATTCTACCTTATACCTCCCGACGAGGAGCGACCTTGCAAACAATCAAGAGACATGCTCGAGTACATGTCGATCCAGCACGCGGGTTACAGCCAACTCCTGACTGCAAGCGGCGCCTAGATAGATGGGTATCAAGCAAAATTACTTAAACCGACAGTCCTTACTGCCCGGCAGTAACTCGACTCAATCCCTGGGCCCAACTTCCCAAAGGCGTCCCAATGGGTATAACAGATAAACAAATAAACTTATAAACCGGATAATATCTGTTGTTCATTGAGCTACATGTCCCGAACATAGTTCGTTGCTCTTTGCACAGTTCAAGAACCAACATAAGATTAAAATATCGGCGAATTACCATGATTATGAATCAATATGATAAATAATAAATGATGGGATTTAATTTAACGATGAGTAGGAAAATCATGTTATGGGATGAGACGCAAAACATGATTATGGTGAAATATAGGTTGTTCGAGGTTTGGTAACGGAGTAGTGGCTTTTCTGTTCAAGTTCCTTAGGGCCGGATGCCAAAGGGGGCTAAAACAAATCAGGAATGGAACCTCACCTTAACTCGTACGGAGAACTTTGATGATGTTGATTAGTTCGTCAAACCTTTAGCAAATTTAAATAATATTAATCAACTGAATTTATAATTCACCACAATAAATATTAGTATTTTTCTTCAGTCCTCATGTTGATGAAATTGAGAACGTTTTGGTTAAGAATGCTAGTTACAATGTAAATATTAGTAAATTACACATAAGCTTAATTTATGTTATTACTCTAAACATGAAAATCTTAGACGATGAATTGACAAACGTAAGGTTAAGTTAAATATCAATTAATAACCTTATTAATATCTCAAAATTATCTTAAACAACCATATGTTCAAACTTATGATTGTGAGTATTCACGTTAGAGTCATTTCGATGACAAGTTACGGTAATAAGTAAAATTTGATTAACTATCCAATTTGATGCATAATAAATCTTCAAAATATATTACTTAACTGATTTATGGAAAAAAATCGTTCTTTAAGTCTCTAGTACAACCAAAAATTCCAGGAATCATGACACTAAACAATTACCTTATGAAGAAATCCATTAAATTGTATAACTTAGTTAATATTATTTTGTTCCAAGATTATCTTAATTTACATAACATTGTATTCATAACTTTTAAAAATATTAATAAGTAAACCTAATCAAGGTAAATGATCAAAGAATATTTAAGTTACGATACATAATCATATAAGAGGATTAGACCTCAAAAGTATATATAATAATCTTATTAAACTTATGTAAGGATATGTTAAACATGATAAATATACTATTTATATACTATTGAAAAATCTTAAAATATATTAATTCGTGAATACAAATCATATTAAAGTGATTCTATATCTTATAAGGGTCATGTGTGAGTGATCAATCATGGAATTATGATGATTATTTTCAATCGTAAAATAAGCTGAAAAATCGTCGTAGTTTCGAGTTTACCTTTACTAACATTGCTTATTGCAGTGACTCTGAAGTTCTGTAAGCGGCATGCTCGTCCTGATGGCATGAGACCCTAAAAGTTACCATGAGACAGGACGTTATTGTCAGTGGGTCTAGTGTGCACACATGCATTGTTTTTTGCGTTAATGCAAGGTGTGGTATATTCATGTCGTCGGGCTGATGACTTCCGGAGGAGCCAAAAGGGGAAGTTGCACCATCCTATCAGCAGGTTAATGTTTGACATGGGCCGAAAAGGGAAATTCTCGGAATTGGTTTATTCTGAGTGGTTATGCCTTAAAGTGGAGCATGGTACTTTTAAGAAGTATGACTGCGGTTGGAGTGATATCGGGAGCTATGGAGATCTTCATAGGCGGAGTGGGTGTGCGATTGCCCAAGCCCGGAATGAAGACAGTTTTGAAGACGTGATTATACAGTCAGTGAAAATCACATCTTCAAGATGGAAATTGTCGGCAACTACCCCAAATTTAATATTGGGGTAGTGGGCAATTGCCATTGGCCACAATAATTGTGGCCAATAGTTTTGAGAAACCGAGAGTGGTTTCTTGGATCAAAGCTGCCTATAAATAGAAGGCTTTTGATCAGTTGAGAGTATCCCAAAATTAAGAGTGCTCTAGCATATAATCTCCTTCTTTCCTCTTGTAATATTATATATATTTGTGCGAGGTTTATTCGGGGAGTGTTGCAGTATAAAGGCTCTGTGGGATCGGTTGAGTTGAGCGAAAAATTGTGTAGCTGTAATAATTTTCTACATAGTGTAT
This sequence comes from Linaria vulgaris, assembly GCA_948329865.1. Taxonomy (NCBI): domain Eukaryota; kingdom Viridiplantae; phylum Streptophyta; class Magnoliopsida; order Lamiales; family Plantaginaceae; genus Linaria; species Linaria vulgaris. The sequence continues at coordinate 90,485,190 of OX415253.1, forward strand.
TTTCGTTCGGGCCACGTGGTTTTTCTCCGGTTTTGGAGTTCTCACGTAAAATCCTTGTGTGTTATTATCGTCATATTTTATTCGTATTTGCTTAGTATATCCACGATAGGCAAATCTTGGGGGTGCATATTTGTCGACTCAAATACCTAACAACTTCTACCTCAGAACTTTAGTGCAATTCCTGTTTTTCAATTTGTTTATAGTTGATGTAGTAACAGGCAGTACTTAGTGCATTCTTTCCTCCACAGGGGCAGTTGTACTTAAAGAGAGAAACCTTGTGTATATATCCAAATGTAACACCATGCTCATCCTCCATTTGGTGTTGCCCACACCTCACACACATTCCAGCGTAAAAACCAGGATGGGATCGAACACACCGAAAATTTTGCAGCCACCTGCCATAGTAAAGTATATCACTCCACAAAAATCCAGTTCAAGGTAAGCCATATGATACAACCTTGGTATCGATTAATGTTCCTAATTCGAGTTTAGGAGGACTCCAAGAAAAGAGATGAGAAATTTAGACTAATTAAATAACATACTTCATTTTTTTACTTCCATGAAAATGAGTACACGGATGGAATTAAATAGACAAATTAGCACATACCCACTAACACTAACTAATGCCTTCAAAGTAGGCCACTAATAGCATGACTCTATTACTTAGTCTAATTAACTTTAACAAATATCAAATGATAAATGCTAATCAATTAAATAATATTAAACTAAAAAAACAATCTGATCTAAAATGATGAACAATAAAATAATCATAAAATAACTAATTAGGCACGTATCATTCCCTTCCCCATGAGATGGACCTTGTCCTCAAGGTCCAAAAGTCTAATATTGAAAGAGCCCCTTGATGCAATTAGGCTTGTCGGAGACTTTGGCTCAATAGGAATTCAACCTCTTTTTCTCTCTTTCGAACATCTTTCGAACATAGACTTTCTTTTCCTTTTTTCTTCCTTTTCTTCCAATTGAACATAGTTTTCTCAAAGCTCTTTGAGTTGCCTTCCTCCAATATTCTATCCATTGCCGCATTGGTGTTAATGGCATTGCTTATTCTTGTTTTTCCTCTATCTTTTGGGAAATTGCTCGATATCATTTTCACAATGTGAGAATTTTGACAAACCATCTGCGGAAAATAAATCGTGCTTGGAGGAAAAACTTTTTGGTGAAATATATGAAGCAGAGCGCGTGAAGTGTTTTGAATCATCGTGTGTAGCATATTGCTAGTGTTTTGAGTTAATGTTTGAAAAAGAGTAGGAGAATGAGATTTATTTGGATGATTCTGGGTTACAGTGGGTTTTGGTTGTGGAGGCGGTGATGATGGTGGAGTTGGGGCTTTGTGCTCGTTGTTGGGGTTCTTGTTGTTTGTGGTGAGATGAGTATTTGAAATTTGTTTTGGCTGAATGTGTATAGGGGTGTGTGGCGTTGACAATAGTAATTGTGTTGGCGGCGGAGACGGTGTAGGCAATGGTTGTAGCTGAAGTGGTGGCAGTGAATCCTTGCAAAATTTGGTTTGCCATTCTTCATAAAAAGTAGCCATACGTGCTTCATATCGTTCGAAAATTGCAAGTAATTGAGATTGAAGATCCATTACGAGAGGTAATGGAGTTCAAATCGATGAAAGCACCAATGATACACCAATTGTTAGGGATAGGGTTCTATTCGAGCTAGAACGAGCTCCAAGAATTATTTGGGGGAGAAAAGAGACTCAATTTAAGATACTAAACTTTTACTTATTTTCTGAATGAATAAAAGTTACAAGACTTGGACTATTTATACTAATACTAATAAATCCATACCAAATAAACCTAGACTACTAAAGGAAATAGAAATCTAATACTACTCTAATTAAATAAAGATTCCTAATCTAAGACTAACATAGACTCCTAATATAAGAATAACTTAACTTGATAAAATAAATTTCTAATTAGTAAACCCTACGGCCTTCATCTTGGGCCATATCAATCCTTCCCCCTTAACAGGGTCTTGTCCTCAAGACCTTTTTTTTTCGCTTTTTCCAATTCATAGTCACTATGCCTTTATAACCAGCATGAAAAACCATGAGATTGTTGTTATGGCTCACCATCTTTGAAGTGCTTGTATCATGTGCAAGAAAAAATAAGGCTCTTTTAGTTTTAATTTCCCCGTTGACGTTGAATCTCAGTATTGCCACGTTGGTCTTAAGTTTTGTGGCCTCCTTTGGTTTTTCGAAGAAAACTTCAAAATCAAGATCTTGAGTGTTGCAGATTGTGGACGCCGACGGTGGAGGCGGCGATTGTAGTGGTGGAGGAGATTGTGAACGTGCACTCAAATCTCTTTCAATTTTTGACAATAAGCCAGACATACGATCGAGCCGGCGAGACATATCTTTGTAGTTTGCTTCTGCTCGGCGAGACAAATCTTTGTAGTCAATACTTATTTCTTCCGCCATTTTTGATATTTTAGAGAACGATTCCATGAAATTGGGTGTCTTGGAGAACAAAACATCCATGATTTTTTTTTTTTTTTTGATATAGTGAGTTCAAAAGATGAAAGCACCAATTGTTACTCTCAATGAAAGCACCAATTGTTACTCTCAATGAAAGCACCAATTGTTACTCTCAATGAAAGCACCAATGATACAACCTTGGTATCGATTAATGTTCCTAATTCGAGTTTAGGAGGACTCCAAGAAAAGAGATGAGAAATTTAGACTAATTAAAACATACTTCATTTTTTTACTTCCATGAAAATGAGTACACGGATGGAATTAAATAGACAAATTAGCACATACCCACTAACACTAACTAATGCCTTCAAAGTAGGCCACTAATAGCATGACTCTATGACTTAGTCTAATTAACTTTAACAAATATCAAATGATCAATGCTAATCAATTAAATAATATTAAACTAAAAAAACAATCTGATCTAAAATGATGAACAATAAAATAATCATAAAATAACTAATTAGGCACGTATCACCATACAAGTCGCCTTTAGCAGATACAGTAAATTCTACTTTGTTATCTGTGCATAAAGATCAACTTTAACAAATTTTGAACATTTGTTTGTTTTTCTAATAGCCTTGAAAAGAAACAAGACACTAAATATATGCGGACCTTCACTGTAACAGCCCATAATTTTCGAAGCTAAACAGTACAATATCAAAATAAAAAAATAACGATTCTATATAACTAGTTGTCTAAATATACGATAACCAAAGAGCTAAATAAAGAGAATTACACGTATCCAACGTAGGCACTCTAGTATTACCCATCGCAAGTCCATTCTCAAAGCTCCTAACCCCATGCTCTGATTGACCTAAGCTGAAGGAGAAAACATGTAGCATGCTTGAGACAAGTATATACCACAAAGAAGTGATCTTATTAACGTCTAATAAATCAAATTTCCTGATGCGTCAAAAATAATAGATAAGAATACTTATTATAATTCTAATCCTAACTTATACCCATGAATTCTCGTTAATCTCTCCTATTTCGTGTTAGTGTAATTATGGTCAATATTGAAATAAAAGGTGAAATAAAAGCAAACTGTATACTATGTATATATAGGTGTATATATTAAAACTAAGCAACTAGTCTTTAAAATAAAGAGTTCCAGGCCTTTTCCTCAAAGTAAGTTAAAATATTAAATAGAGAAGCATGCAAAACAACAGCAGAACAAAAGAATATAATTACCTCTGGTGCATGCGCCAGGACAAGGAGAAGAACAAAAATATAATACAGGCGCGTGTTTTCTCTTGACTATAATAAGTGCTCTTATTCATCTTATTTCCTGCGTTGACAATTGGTATTGGGTAATGGACGAATTTTATCATGTGCTTTAGAAAATCTATTTAGTTAATTTGAAGCATTAATGTTGTATTCCAAATAATTAACCATTAATTATCTCAATTTCATAAGTTGTGTTTATAATTTCTTGAATTAAATTAGTGAGGCTCTTTAAAAAAGAACGAAATAATAATAATAACACAGAGTATTAGGAAAAAGGTTATTACCATAATACTTACCAATAATAAGGCAAATTCCATCTACCTCCCCTGAGGTATTACCCATCTTCATCCACCTCCCTCCTAGTTTGAAATTTCTTATTCACCTCCCTTATGCTATATACAATATTATTTAATAATTAAATTAAAGGGTAGTTATGTCATTCTAATAATAAAATAAAATTTATTTTGCATTTTCATTTATTCATTTGTTGCAAACATGAAAAATAGTTCTAAATACTTAGGTTATTATATCATATTTTATCCTATAAGAAAGTTTAAAAAATATATTTTCAGTAATAAATTTATTTATTAGATAGGAATCCTATTCATTGGTTTCCTTTTATAAATAGCACGATGCAACACAAAAGAGGAGAAAAAAAAACCTTTTCCATTTTCTGTTAGCGAGATAAATTCATTATAGAATTACGACAACAAACAAAAGTTTCCAAGTAATTCCATGCTAATTTTGTATATTTCCTAGAGTTAGCTCAAGCGAGTTCTCCTTGCATAACCCTGAAAAGTCCTTGAGTGCTTTTTTTTAACAAAATATTTAACTTGCTTTAATTAGATCATAAGAATAAAATAATAATTAATAACAAAATAAATTTGTTATCTGGTTGGTTCAAGTGTCCCATATTTAATGATATTGTTAGTTTATTCGGTAACATTGTAGTTTGATTTTTTTTTCATGAAAACTAATAATGGTACATACTAATTTAAAACTACTTTAATCTGTTAAAAGCAACAAACTCTATGTAGTTCACAATTAAAATATTCATAATTTATTTTATTAAGAAATATGAAGTCAATTTCATTTGGGGCAGAATATTTTTTTTTAATCAATGAAACAAACTTGATGTGGGAAACAAAAGTGCTGAAAATATTTCATACTTATTAAAGGACAATATAAAATAATAATTCCTCAATTTTTAATAGGCATATAATATAACAATATATTTATGTTTGAGCTAATGAATAAGTGGTAATATATTATTTCTAGAGCATAAATCTTGTTTTATTATTAAAGTGACATAATTACCCTTTGATTTAACTATTAAATAATATTTTATATAGCATAAGGGAGGTGTATGAGAAACTTCAAACTAGGAGGGAGGTGGATGAGAAGGGGTAATACCTCAGGGGAGGTAGATGGAATTTGCCCCCAATAATATATAAGAAGCTTTTCAAAAGGTCAAAAGGAAAAAAATAAGATATATATATATATATATATATATATGTGGTTTTACCAATAATACAATTACACCAACACCACCACTACATGACGTTCCCCACTTCAGTTTTCGCGGTTTTTTTTTATCTAATCCAACTTTTAAGAGTATATCAAGCGGCGAATCTTCGCCACCGGTACCTTCACGGTCGATTATCATCACGAATTGAAAATTCCAGGAAGCGTAAGTGACTCAATTGAGTTGTGATATGGTTGTCAATGAAACCCTAGATTTTGGGAGGGAACTAAATTGGGGATTTTGTTAATTGTCTATTTAATTATTAATAAATGAGGTCACACGACATATTTATAGATAAATCTCTCTAAAGAATTAATTTACCCAATTTTGACTCACCTATTGATATCTTATCCAATTTAATGAATATAAGGTAAAGGTACCTTTGAGGCACAACCGAAAATCAGTGCTTCATTCACTTGGATAAGTACCCGTTGTGACCCATTTGAGATTTATAGCATCAAACCATTTTCGGTTCGACAACTCCTCAGTTCGAGAAATATTCCTGCATTGAACCATCCCCGTTTGGCTGTTCTCAGATTTGACCATCTGAGGTTACTTTAATCATTTTCAGGCTTGTTAGCCGTGTATTAGGTTTTTCGTACAAAGCTGGTTCATTCCTTGTAATGGGCTAGTGTAATAGGAGCAAATAGCAATATAATATTAGAATCTCACACTCATGGGTATCGTAACACTCTATTCTACTACTTTCAATTGATTAGTGTTAACCTTTCAACGATCATGAACTACATCCCCTTACATTCTCTATACGTTCATAAGTTACTAAACCGAGTTTCAACATTAAGCTCAATTGTTGTAACCAAAGAGCTAAGAACTAGATACTAGTAAAGAGCAGAGCTTTGTGGAGCATGAATGTTGACATGGGTCCGTAGTATAGATCCAGGCTAATTTATGTATTTGTCCATGTAAAATCTCTATTAGGAGTCTGGCTAATATAAATGGTCACTCTTGTAATTGTAACCATACGAGAAGACATAGAGTAAAAATCTTGGCTTGGTATCGTCTCCAGAGTTCTCATAAACGAACTGAATAAACTAATTTTCGTGTTCATACTTTTCGTTTATTATTTTCTATTTTTTCGTATTGCTGCGAACAAGCTCGAACTTAACAAACCCTCTAATTGTGAGCACAAAATACAACCAGCTTTTAGAGGACGTGCGTGGTTGCAATTAGGGTTGTGCAAAAAAAAAAAATAGATCGATCGAATCGGGTAAAAACCGACCCAATAATTTGATCCAAAAACCGAATCTAATATTTGATCTGACTTCTGATTTTTGCCTTAGGATCGAATCCCCCTCTTTGATTTGATCCTCGATTTCAGAGGTTAAGAATCAGATCGAATCGAATACTCATCTTATTTCTAAAAATAAATAAATATATAATAGTATATATGTATAATATTGTATATTTATATATAATGCTAATAAGATGCTACTAATTAACATATTTGTATCTAGTACGTATATACAATCTTGAATTGTAACATACTAATTACTAGCACTATAACTTGTCTTCCTTTTGGGATTTCTATTTGAATATTGGTTTAATATTTTGTAATAAGAAATCCACTAATGCATGTTAATTTATTTTAAATTGTCATTGTGTTCATATTTATTTAAGTTTTCTTTAATTTTAGATGCAAAATAATCAATCATGTATGTTCGTTCTATCGATATTATAATAAATAAGGAAAAAAAGAAAAAAATGATCGGAATCGAATCGAATCGGATCGAAATCGAATGATTTAGGATCGAATCAGATCATTTTAAATTGATTTGATTTCGATCCTCATTTTTCCAGGATCAAAATCGACTACCAGCCTCGATTCAATCCGATTCGATCTGATTCGATCCGATCCAAATACACAAGCCTAGTTGCAATACATTAACAATGTACCAAAATGAGTTAACCCCACAATTTCCCATTGTATCTCCCAATTATGAAAACAAAACGCCCATCACGAATCTCAACTCATTCACCCACACGTCACAATGCAGCTATAAAATCAATAAAAACACATCATTCACAAGCTCAAATTGACATGCTAACATAATTACACCAACAACACCGCTACATGACGTTTCGCACCACTGTCTTCGCGGTTTTTTTTGTGTGTCTAATCCAACTTTTAAGAATATATCAAACGGCGTATCTCCGTCGCCGGTGCCTTCACACTTGATACAATGGTATGTTATTTATCGATAAATGAGGCCACAAGACTTATTTATAGATAAAGATGGCTTTGGAAAATTATAAACCAATTTAGACTTACCTATTGATATATTATCTATACTATTATATAAAGGAAGCCATATGACGACATGTTGAGACCAATTTTTCGATTTTCTTATTTACCCTTGGATACATTATTAAAATTTGTCATTAGCTAGGACATAATTGTAATTTATTTTAGCTTTATTATTATTTAAATCTTTTCATTAAAGGAAACAATTATTACCTTATTCTTCCGTACATAAAAAGAAGGTTAAGATATGTAGATTTTATATCCATATTTACTGTATAATCTTTACTACACAAATTAATTATATTATACTTAAATTAAGATTAACGGGCGGGAACCGCGTGCCAACGTTTCTAGTCCATTTTAAAGTAATACCATGGTATGTTATTTGCATATTTATTATATGGTCCATAATTTATATGTCTTATTAGTGCAACTAGAAATAGTGACACACGGTCCCCGCGTGATTACTGGTTTATTTTAAGTATAATATAATTACTTTGTATAGTAAATTATGGATACATAATCTATATGTTTAAATCTTCTTTTTATGTAAGATAATTAAGTATTAATTTTTTCCCTTAATAAGAAGATTTAAATAATGATAAGGCTAAGATAAATTACAGTTATACCCAACTAATAACAAAATTTTATAATATCTAGAAGGATAAATAAGGAAATCAAAAGATTATTCTCAACAATCAACATGGCTTCCTTTATATAATAGTATAGATAAGAGAGAGTGATTTCTGTTTGTATTTTATAAGAAAGTAATAGCGTGAAAACGGAAGAAACTTTTATACTATAATACTAAAATTTCCTAACCAAAAGATTGTCAATCTAAATTTATGGCATAGTCATTATTCCGTTTTCTCAGCCCTTTTTTAGGTCATCTTTGAATTTTAAAAATGGACTATTGTCCTACAATATAATTGTTTATTATTAATTACTAACATGTGCCTACGCATTGCAAGATACCTTTTGTTAAGGTGGTGTTTGCAAACTCTTAAAAAAAGCTATAATCAGTTTTTTATGTGAACAAGTAATTTTGGGGTGTTTGCAAATCTAACTTTTTCGGTTACAAAACTTTTTTTAAGCTGAAAATCCCCACAATCTTAAAGCTGGTGTGGGGGTGCTTTTGGCTTAACTTAAAATTGTGAACTTGTACTTTTCCACTAGAGTTTGCAAACACCACCTAAGTCCATTGTCCACATATATGATTAATAATTGTTATGTCGCAGAGTTTTCCATCATGTTACTATTTAAGTTTGGGTTCTATCAGCTTGGCATCTTAATTTGAATCCTTTTAAAGAATGGCAATTGAAAGAACGACTCATTTTTTTTTATAGTTAAAATAATTCATTAAAAACAAACCAAACCAAACAAAGAGAGATAAGTAAATTTTTTTGATAGTATCTTACTATCATTATAATTTTTTTTTTCTTGTTTAATGTTTTTTTCCAATTTTTTGGAAAACTTATTGTTGAGAATATATCTTGAATTTTTGTTCGAATTCCTCTCTCGAAGTAATTAAATATTATTGTAATAAATAAATTTCTACTTTAAATAAATAATAATGTGGCTCAAATACCATTTAATTATAACTTAAAATTGATCATTTTTGTATTTCACATATTACGTTAGCTCATTTCGATCATCTAATCACTACAATTATGGCTACATATTTTGGTGCAGACGTCGATATTATTTTGACTATAAAGTGGCCCCAAACGATTAATATGTGCAATGCCGCAATGGTCAAAAATGCAATTTTAATTTTAAAGATAACAAACTCGAAATAAACGTTAAACATTATTACGTGGGCCTTGGTGATTAATCTTATTCTATGGTACGTAGATCATAGCGATTAATCTTATCGCAATAGATAATTTAATTGTCATTTTAATAGCGTTGTTCTGGTTTTAATTGCCACCCTAAATGACAGTTCGATAATTTACAACAAACCATTAATTATTAACTCATTTTATATTAGGTGTGTTCTTACGTTTAATACGTGCCTAGCCCCCAACTATTAGCGTGCGGATCCCTAAATTACTTATAGGTAATCCATATTATATGGTGGACCCCAATTGATTAATACGCGTGGGTCCACAAGGTGTCCCCAACTATTAGTGTGTGCCTAGCCCCTAACTATTAGGGTGCGGGTCCTTAAACCATTCATCTATAACTCGTATTATATTAGGTGAACCCCAATCGATTAATACGCGTTAGTCTACAAAGTATTTATTACTGCAAATAAGATGGACGATGGAATAAGTCAAATAAGAAAGCTTTTGAAGGAAAAAATAAGCTAATTTAAAATTTTAACGGTTGTTTTACAATTTATCGTGGGCCTATAATTAAATAACAGAAAACTTTAGGGGCTGAAGTGAAAGAGTTAAAAATTGTAAGGGATATTTGGCAATTTATAATGGACGACTGGTGACGATTAAATAAGTCATAAACATGCAGTGCCACGATGGTTAAAAGCGTTGTTTTATTTTTACCGATAACCAATTCGAAATAAATAATAAACATTATAACGCGAGCTTCAGTGATTAATCTTATTCTGTGGTACACGGATCCTAGCTATTAATCTTATTGCTATCGATAATCTTATAAAGCGTGTTCTAATTTTAACAATATCCAATTCAAAATAAATGATATGCATTATTAATGGGGTCTTCGAAACATGAATTATTAATTCGTTATATATTTTTTGGATCTAAAAGGCTGTATGCGCGCGGGTCTCCAAGTTATTAGCGTATGGGTAACCAAACTACTGATTACTAATGTATTTTGTATTAGGTGACCCCAATCGATTAACTGATTATCCTAACGACACCAATAAGTTAAAGCGTATAATTTTTTGGGCCAAAACAGAAATAATTGTTCAACAATTTACAACAGACCATTAATTACTAATTCGTTTTATATTATGTGTGTTCCAACGGGACGATGGAATGAGTCCAATAAGAAAGCTTTGGGGGGCAAAATACGAAGATGTGAAATTTGAATGACTATTTTACAATTTACCGTGTGACCCATAAATAGATAATAGAAATTTTTAAAGACGGAATTGAGAGAGTTGAAAATTGCAAGGACTATTTGGCAACTTAGTGTGGACCAAAAATAAGAAAAATTAAATGTTCAAGGACTATTTTGCAATTGATAGTGGGGCCAAAAAATAAATAAAAGAGAACTTTAGGGGAAAATAGAAAGAGTTGAAATCTGACAGGGCAATTCTGCAATTTACAAGAGCAAAAAAGGAAGAAAAAAAAATTGTTTGTTGACTATCGGCTATCCTCCTTTATTATATACTAGTACAAAAGCCCGTGCGTTAAATTTTAATTGACTAATTTAATTGCAATTTTAAAGATGTTGTTTAATTCGGTTGATAATTTATTTACAATGAACAATATTTAATTCTATTTAGTTGTAATTTTAAACAATATCGACTTTAAGTTTATCTACAATCACATTTGTTAAATTTATACAACCATAACGTAACTATCCAAAAAGAATGAGTCATATACACATATATAAGTATGTAGTATTTAAGTTTGCTGTTCATATACAATAATACAATTGTTAGCCTTTGGACAACGGATCATTTGCAAAATAAATAACCGTCCAGATTTGATGCTTTATACATTTTAAGAACAAATCATACAAAATTATTGTATCGGTAGACTAACATATTTGGTAAACAAACTCACAATTAATTGTTAAACTAAGTGTAGAAAGTAAGCTAGCCCTTAACTTCTATTTTATTTTCAAACACCATAGAAATATTATTTGAAAAAACTTTATAGTTTTAATTTAAATTATGAGATCAATTTTTCAAGCAGAGTTGCAAAGACCATTCTAGTCTCTTTATTTTTTGTTTTTGAAATTTAATTCATATTTGTGGTGCATGTTTGATTTACAATACAGAACCCTTCGTGGCCATATGGCAACACCCAAGCAATGAAGTAAAATATTTCGTTTATTTTCTTAATTGTTATTACATATACGTGATATATACCAAGCTACAAGTTTCTTTTTTACCCATAGTAAATGTGCTTATCCTTATGTATCATTATATAATAATAGTATTGGTATAAGAAAATCATTTTTAAAAATGAAAAATAGGAAAGCAACATGAAAGTCAAATAATACGGCTATCTCATGTTTCACTTGCAGCGTCAACAAACATGTAGCAAAGACATGTTAAAAAAATATGTAGCAAAGAGCAAGATAGAAAGAAAAAATTAAATTACAATAGGGCCTATAAATAAATAATATAAAGCTTTTGGGACAAATTGAAAGTCATAAAAATTATAAAGATCATTCGACAATTTACAACGGGTCCGTAAGTGCACACTGTAAAATTAAATTTTTGAGGCAAGATCGAAAGAATTAAAAAATTAAAAAAAAAATCTGTAATATTTTGTGGAATTGTACAGAAATATACAATATTTCATGGGGTCCTTTATGCAATTGGCCTCCCATCTTAGTCCAAAGTTGTGGGGGTCCTTTCTCTCTCTCTTTTTTTTGTTTGTTTTAGTGGCAAAACAGCAATTAAGAAAAAAAATCATGGGCAAAAAAGGGAAGTGTGTTAACAGTTAACACATTGACAAATCAAGTAAATAACTGGAATTTTGTGGACCAATTCGGAAGAAAGAAATGTAATTAAAGTTGATAATAGGGGCAATATAGAAATCCGAAAATTGGTTGATGAAAAGTAGTTCCTCCTTTATTACTATAGTAAAGATATACTAGGCAACTTCGCCCGTGCTCCGCATGGGCTTTTGAACGATAAATACTTTTTTACGTAGAAAAATAATAAATATTTTTACATATTTAAAAATGATATTCAAATTTTATTTTTTAACTAACTTGCGGCTATAATATTAATATTTTCTTAAAACATAATATAATAATTTGTTAAACTTATAGGACAAAATCAAAACAATGAAAGATGGGAGAAATTATTACTTACATATACGTGATATAAACAAAGCTACAAGTTTTTTTTTTACCCATAGTAAATGTGTTTATCCTTGTGCATCATTATAATAATAGCATTGGTATAAGAAAATCATTTTTAAAAATAAAAAAAGGGAAAGCAACATAAAAGTCAAATAATACGGCTCTTATGTTTCACCTGCAACGTCAACAAACATGTAGCAAAGACATGTTAAAAAAACATGTAGTAAAAAACAAGATAGAAAAAAAATTAAATTACAATAGGGCCTATAAATAAACACTGTAAAGTTTTTGGGACAAATTGAAATATGTAAAAATTAAAAAGACCATTCGACAATTTACTGCAAGTCCGTAAGTGCTCAACATAAATTTTTTTAGGCGAGATCAGCGTCAACAAACATGTAGCAAAAGCATGTTAAAAAGAACATGTAGTAAAAAGCAAGATAGGAAAAAAATTAAATTACAATAGGGCCTATAAATAAATACTGTAAAGTTTTTGGGAAAATTAAAATACATAAAAATTAAAAGGACCATTCGACAATTTACTGCAGGTCCGTAAGTGTGCAACATAAAATTTTTGAGGCGAGATCGAAAGAATTAAAAAATTTAAAAAAATCATAATATTTTGCGGCTCTCTTATGTTTCACTTACAGCGTCAACAAACATGTAGCAAAGGCATGTTAAAAAAAAACAAGTAGTAAAAAGCAAGATAAAAAGAAAAAATTAGATTACAATAGGGCTTGTAAATAAATACTATAAAGTTTTTGGGACAAATTGAAATACATAAAAATTAAAGGACAATTCGACAATTTACAGCGGGTCCGTAGGTGCGCAACAGAAATTTTTTGAGGCGAGATCGAAAGAATTAAAAAATTAAAAAGAATTCGTAATATTTTGTGGGGATTGTATAGAAATATATAATATTTCATGAGGTCCCTTTTGCAATTTGGATAGAATAGTTTCTAGTCAAAAGATGCCGCCGTCCTTTTTTTTTTTGAGTGGCAAAACAGCAATTAAAATTAAAAAGCAAGGACAAAAAAGGGAAAAATATTGGTTGATGAAAAAGCTATCCCCCTTTGTTATTATATATAAGTAGGGATACATACATACATACATACATATATATATATATATATATATATATATATATATATATATATACTAGATAGCTTCGCCCGTGCGGACACTTTTTGAACGATAAATATTTTTTATGTAGAAAGACAATAGATGTTTTTACATGTTTAAAAATGATATTCAAATTCTATTTTTCAAATAACTTGCGACTATAATATTAATATTTTCATAAAACAGAATATAGTAATTTGTTAAACTTATAGAACAAAATCAAAACAATGAAAGATGGGACAAATTATTACTTACAACCGCTGCACCACGTCATCGCATATGACGTGGTGCAGCTAACCAATAAAAACTTACATATGGGTAATAATACCACAATCATCATTTTTTTTTAATTTTTTCTGGATCTTCTCTCTCATGTACAAACACACACAAACGAATTTTCAGCGACGAATCAAATATTAATCTCTATGAATTTCTTTTGCCGAGTGCTAGATCTGTATTATGTGGGTTGCTTTTTTTTTTTCTTTTCACTGCTTTCAAATCAAAGATTAACCTATACGAATTCCGTGTGTCCATATCTTAATTTCCTCTCTAATAGAAGAAATTCCCATTCATTCTTCACATTTTTTACGTCGTAGAAATCACGTACTGTAACAAACATAGTCATTTCACATACCATAAAAATTTATAAAGTGTAAGAAATCGGAGATGATGAGATTGCTAATTAAGAATAAATATAAGGTAGGGCCAATGTAAATACACCCGGACCGTTGTACTATTTAATTAATGAAACCTAGTTGGGACGAGTTTAATGATGTATTACTGCATAACCAAAAACATAATATATTAAAAAGTATGTTTTAAAATTTACAGCGGACCCCCACGGTATTGAGTGTTAATCAATTTTATACTAAGGGGGTCTCAATTGTGTAATACGCAAGAGCACACAAGTTATTTAAATATAGTAGCAAGACTTTTGGGGGCAAAATTGAAATAATTCTAAAATAAAAGGACCAATTAATAATTTACAGTTAAAAAAAATAAAAACTTTTGGGTCAAATTTAGAAGAAAGTAAAAAATTAAAAGGACCATTACATAATTTACAACAGGCCAATGAGTGCGAGACGTAAGACTTTTGAGGTGAGATCGAAAGGCTTAAAAAAATGAAATGACTGCTCTGCAATTTACGGAGGACCAAAACGCTATTAACTGTTAAGAAATTTTATTATTGTGGATCCCAATCGATTAATACGTGCGGGCCCTCCAAATATTTATTAATGTAAAATAAAACATAATACAATAATTAGTTGAACCTAAATGGGCAAAACCGAAACACGAAAAATCTCCGTTGACAAGCAGTCTGCTTGAAAACGTCCATTCTTATTGTTATAGTAGAAGACATACATACATATATATACATATATATATATATATACTTATATAGTAGATAAATAGAGATAAATGAAGGGGAGGGGATATTTATGGCCATTCAAAATCCAAAACCAAGAAATTGTTAAAGAAAGACACTTTTGAGACCAGTGGGCTTTAGGTTAGATAAGATATATTTAATTGAGTTGGTAAATCCTCTGCTCTAATAAAACCCTAGTTTGTAAAGCTTTGGTGGTTTTATGCAATTTTCAATAGCCGAATTCGTAAAGCTCTGACATGGGAGAGATTATTTGGTGCATCTGATGTATGTGCATCCACTACTAATACACGGTGGGGATGGGATGTTGGGTGGTTATTTCTACCATTAAGGGATCTTCTTTTAATCTCAACTATTGATTGTACATACAACGGGATTGATTGTACATACAACGGGATGTATATAATAATTTCTCGCCTTGCTGATTCAATCATCAAAACTCAATAGAAGCTGGGATCCTGGTGATTTTATCCAATTTTCGAAAGCCAAATTCGTAAAGCTCCGATCTTTGCTGATTCATTCATCAAAACAAAATAAAAGCGGTTATCTTGCACCATCCATACCCCCTCCGTCACTTTTGTTATGGCCCCTCCTCCGGAAATGATCAGATCATTGAAACTCTGCCTCCGGAGAATTCGACGAGTCTGGACCATATTACGGAGCTGAGAAAGGCCAAAAATGATGACAACTTTTTGGAGAAAAAGAGTAAGTTTAAATATCTATTGCGTTGGAAATGGCTGTTACGTAAGGTGGTACTATTATTGTACAATGACTCTGGATATGATGTATTGCGGACTTAAGTTTCTTCTAACTTGTTCTTATATTGCTTTTCTTTACTGCTCGATCAATTCCTCCTCCACTTGTAGCAGCGGCAAAAGAGCCTGTATGCATGTTTTTTTATTTTTCCTGCTTAGTTTCATACTTTTTTATTAACCTTGTTAAACTAGTAAAAGAGTGCGCGATTTGCAGGATACGTGATAGATTCATCTACCAATTGTTGCACGTGTCTCTGTCTTTGTCTAGGATATCTGAAATGTGCTAGCTATTCAGTAATCACATAGTTTCTATTCAACACCTTATGCAGCATTATACTCTCTTGGCATGGCATCCATCCGCCTTTTATTCCATGTTCTTTTGCTAAAGAAACATGATGCAAAAACGATCAAGTCAGGATTACCAATAATCAGGTCTCAGTTCTGTGGTCTAGATATCAGCAATATGATAGGCGTAGAGTATGGCCTCTGGCTGAGCTCGCTCGTACTTACATATTACCTTTAGCATAACGTCGATAATATATATATATATATATATATATATATATATATATATATATATATACCTAGACAATTATCTCGCGTCCATGTATTTAATATGTTGGTGATAGATTGATTGTTACAGTGCAGAGACCGGATCAGCTCCGTGAAACTCCACCTCGAGAGGAACACTTAATTGAGAAGGTAACATTTTTGCTTTTCAAGGCCAGGCCATCTACTCTTACGTCTTGACATTTTAAAACTTTGACTGTTGAATCAACTGATGCTGTGCTCACAACCCTGCCTGACTAGTAAAGACAGGGACTTCCTCTACAAGTCTTTATATTAGCTTGGATAATTGTATTGGCGACAAATTTAGGGTAATATATGTAATATTATCAGTAATGGCAGCATAGTGTCACGGACTTATTACATGTCTCTTTATACACTCTATAATAGAAGAAGCATAAATATCCTATTATGATTAGGTCTCTCAACTCAGTTTTGTTCAACTTAATTGGCTTTCTATATATATGTATGAATTCACAAAAGGCTCACATATGATTGAACCAAGGAAGAATACCCAATACTCGAGTTGAGCTATTATCTTCCTTTCCTTTTCTATTGATAGGATAACACCACTAACCAATGCCCAAGGTCAACTGGTAAAGGGCACATACACTCTGATACACGTCAAGATTTAAATGCTTCAAAGGCTATGGATGTCGAAACAACGGTTCATCCAAATATCAATAGATTCCTGAATCCTGAAAAATAAAGAAAATAGAAAGGTGAGGAGCCAAGAAGTAGAACAGGCAGGGAATTGTGTAAATCTTGTTCAAAGCAAAATGGTGAAAGCGCTGGAAGTTAGTACTTTGCCAACCCCAGTTGGGAAAAACTCGGGAAAAGATGTGTTGCATATGATTAGGTCTGTCAACTCAGTTTTGTTCAACTTCGTAGGCAGGGAATATGATGGAAAGAGGAGGGAAAAAAATTCGTTTGGTCCCATAAGTTGGCACCCTCACGTATTTGGTCCCGTAAGTTGGCACCCCCACGCAATTGGTCCCGTAAGTTGGTAAAAATACTCAATTTTAGTCCTGTAAGTTGACACCCCCACGCAATTGGTCCCGTAAGTTGGTAAAAATACTCAATTTTAGTCCCACCTCCGCCTGAGCTCAATAAAGTCACCGAATTTTGCTGATTTGTTCATCGGTTTGACTCAAAACTTAGGGATTTTGACAAAAAAAAACCTAATTACATGGCATGCCACCTAGACGCCATGTAATCAATTAATTAAAAAATTGGAAATTATAAACAATATTTTAAACTTCAGAACGTTATACATGAACTTAAAATTGCGTGGGGTGCCAACTTACGAGACTAAAATTGAGTGGAGTGCCAACTTACGGGACCAATTGCGTGGGGTGCCAACTTACGGGACTAAAATTGCGTGGGGTGCCAACTTACGGGACCAATTGCGTGGGGTGCCAACTTACGGGACTAAAATTGAGTACTTTTACCAACTTACGGGACCAATTGCGTGGGGTGCCAACTTACGGGACCAAATGCGTGAGGGTGCCAATTTATGGGACCAAACGATTTTTTTCCCCGAAAGAGGACAATTTACACTAAACAAATATGAGATTTCAGTACAAAATTTAGTAATTTATAAGTTTTATAAGTACTTCGCTTTTTCGGTTTTTTGTTTCAATAATTATTTATGCTGTTCAGTTTAGAAGGACAAAATTGGACATTTTCAAAACAAAATCCTTTCCCTTAGGTGCTTTTTCTTTTAAATTTCTTTCTATTGTTTAGAATGACGAACGGGTGCACTACAAGAATTTGGGTGTTTTTCCGACCGGAAAATCCCGACCGGAAATCGGTCGGGAGCATTCCCGACCGCCTTTCGGTCGGGAAAAGTATTCCCGACCGGATTTCGGTCGAGAACTTTTAAAAAAGCATTCCCGACCGCGGTTCGGTCGGGAATACTTTTTCCGACCGAATTTCGGTCGGGAATAAGTATTCCCGACCGGAATTCGGTCGGGAAAGTGGGCATACTTATTCGCGACCGAAAGTTGGTAGGGAATTAGGGGTATTGGCGACCGATTTTCGGTAGGGAATAATATTCATATTTTTAATTTCACAATTACGCTCTCCATTTAAGATAAATCGTTGATTTAATGATCAAGTACATCAATATTAGTTATGTATTACTGAAAAAATCAAAAAAAAAAAAAATAGTTGCACGTTGATGAATCGTTTGAAGCGTCGATTCATATTGTCACTTATAAATAGATTGGTATATGTAGCTGCTAATAACGTAACTACTTATGATTATGTTAAACATATGGTAATATATATCACAATTAGCCTCTTTATACTAACGTTTGTAACAAATGTTAATCGCAATTGGAAATACTTTATACTACGTATTATTAATATATATGTGAAACTCCAAACTAACTTAACTTATATGTTAATCTATACTAATTTCATAATTAAAAGAACATTAACCTAATTATTTGTTAGTGCAATTCATGTATTTATTGAGAATATATAGTTATACTTAACAAACACATCAAGATTTTTTCAAAAAATGGAAAAAATAAAATTTTACTATTTTTCCCGACCGAAATTCGATCGTGAATAATATTCATAAGTATTCCCGACCGAAATTCGGTCGGGAATACTTATTCGCGACCGAAAGTCGGTCGGGAATACTTATTCGCGACCGAAAATCGGTATGGAATTAGGGGTATTGGCGACCGATTTTCGTTAGAGAATAATATTCATATTTTTTATTTCACAATTTCGCTCTACATTTTAGATAAATCGTTGATTTAATGATCAAGTACATCAATATTAGTTATATATTACTGAAAAAATCAAAAAAAAATAGTTGCACGTTGATGAATCGTTTGAAGCGTCGATTCATATTGTCACTTATAAATAGATTGGTATATGTAGCTGCTAATAACGTAACTACTTATGATTATGTTAAACATATGTTAATATATACACAATCCTCTTTATACTAACGTTTGTAACAAATGTTAATCGCCAATTGGGAATACTCTATACTATGTATGATTAATATATATGTGAAACTCCAAACTAACTTAACTTATATGTTAATCTATACTAATTTCATAATTAAAAGAACATTAACCTAACTAGTTGTTAGTGCAATTCATGTATTTATTGAGAATATATAGTTATACTTAACAAACACATCAAAAATTTTCAAAAAATCGAAAAAAAAAAAATTACTATTTTTCCCGACCGAAATTCGGTCGGGAATAATATTCATAAGTATTCCCGACCGAAATTCGGTCGGGAATAATATTCATAGCTATTCCCGACTGAAATTCTGTCGGGAATTTGGCCGTTTCTGGGCATAAATAATTTGCCGACCAAAATTCGGTCGGTAAATATTGAAAATTTGGCGGGTTGGCTAAATTTTCAAATTTTAAACTTTTCCCGACCGAAATTCGGTCGGGAATACTCGAAAAAATTGGCGGGACTAGGCGGGAAATTCAAATTTTACGAAAATTCAAAATTTTTAACTTTTCCCTACAAATACACTTCATCATTCTCCTCATTTTTTCATCTACTTTACATTATTTCTTCAACTTTCTCTTTATTCCAAGATTTTTTTTCTACAACACACAATTTATTCTTTCATCTTCAAACAATTTTTTCCACAAAACAAATTTTTTCTCTTCTTTCTTCAACTTGAAACAAGCATTTTATTCTATTTTAAATAAACACTTATTTAACTTTTTTGTGCTTTAGATTGAGCAATAAATCCAAAATTTAATTGTCCATCTACAACACAAAAAAGCTAAAGAATGTTTTAGATTGGGTAATAAATCGAAAATATTTCAAAACATTAAAAATAATTATATTTCGGTAATTATTACTGAAATATGATTTTTTTTTATTCTGGCGAGTTTTATTCGCGACCGAAATTCGGTCGGGAATAGTTTAAATATTATTCCCGACCGAAATTCGGTCGGGAATAATATAAATATTATTCGCGACCGAAATTCGGTCGGAAATAAGTTTATATTATTCGCGACCGAAATTCGGTCGGGAATAATATTTATATTATTCGCGACCGAAATTCGGTCGGGAATAATATTTAAACTATTCTCGACCGAATTTCGGTCGAGAATAATATTTATATTATTCCCGACCGAATTTCGGTCGGGAAACTCCCGACTGATTTTCGGTCGGGATTGGGCGGTCGGAATAACCCCGGGACGACCGAAAGACGGTCGGAAAACTTTTTCCGACCGAAGCAACGCCGACCGCTTCTTCCCGACCGAATAGCGGTCGGGAAAGGGTCATTCCCGACCGCACATGTGTCATTCCCGACCGGCTTTGCGGTCGGGAATGACCCGATTTTTTTGTAGTGCGTGGTCGATACCGTGGAGCTAGTCAAGGAATTGGAGTCTATCGCTGCGAAAGTTGAGGCGGTATACAAAATTGGACCCTTTTCAGTACAAAATCTTATCATTTGTAAATTTCCCTGCTCTAACATTTTGTGTTTTTTGTTTTAAATTTACTTATTTTGTTTAGAATAACGATTTGGTACGGCAAAACTCAAGGCTCATGAGGAAATTGGAACGTGAGGTAAAACTTAATTTTCCTTCTAATTAAGCACAAAGTCTTGTAATTATAAATTTCTTTGATTTGCCTTATGTGTTATCTTCTTTAAATTTATTTCTCTTGTTTCGATTGACAAACTGAACTTTGCGAGGGGTTCAGAAACCCGCTCCCCCTCCCCACCCACATGAACCCATCTGTACTCATTCTTACCTGCCTTGATATTATGTTTCTACACATGTAGATGTGTGGTGTAAGCCCGCTCACTGTTGGTCGGGTGGTCTTCCCACCCAGCCGCGACCCGCACACTTTTTAATCATTAAGTATTCAAAGCTAGTTACTAATTTTACCAAAAGAAGGGATTTTGTTAGGGAGAATTGTCGTTCCTTACGACCTTTAGGTCAATTTATGTAATTCTGGTGATTACAAACTATCAAAATGTATATTTGCTTAAATTTAGTTGGTGTGAGTGTTTGTTTCTAATGCTCTATATAGATAGAGAGGACTGGTGGGGAATCTTATTTTTATTTTGTGTTGTTTATGACTGAGAGTGTGTTGTTTGATACATCTATGTGTAGAATACTATTTTAAATTTTTAACACGTTGTTTGCAAATGATTTTCTTCCACGTAGTTTACAAGTTTGAAGATTCTTTCATGATATAGTGATCGTGTGGTTTTCCACTTGTTTCTAATTATGTGACATTGCGGTGAAAACCCACTGGCCATTTTCCGATACATTGTTATTCAATTATAATTTATTCTCAAGTCTGCCTCTAATTTTCTTTTTCTTTTTCTAGTACAAAGAAATGAATGCAAAGATCTTGGATTTAGTCAGGAAAACAAGTGATATCAGTGGCAAGATGGATGCGGTAAAACTAAAATTTACTTTTTTTCAATACAAATTCTTATCATTATATACATTTTATACTAGCTAATTTGTCGTTGGTGCTTATTATTTTCTTTAGGAGGACTTCTTCATCTTAGATACGTTGGAACGACTCTGGCCAGTGACCCTTACGGTAAATGAAAAGTGGATATATATTTCGTTGCAAAATCATAACATGATACATTTCTATATCGTGCAAGTCATAACAATATCAATTACTCTAGTTTGCCTCTGTTTCTTATTATTGGTTTATATTTCCATATTTAGGACGAGGAATGGAAGGAGTGTAACTTGGATCCAGTCACAAAATCCAAAGTTAACCCTGAGATAACTAATATGTTTTATGAAGAGGACGATGAGATTTAGGGTTTGGTTTGGTGTCAGGAGTGCAAAATTAAAGGCAAAGAAGACAAGTGGATCGAATAAGAGTTCAAAGATGGGTTTTCAAATTAGAAGAGTTTGTTGTCACAACAAAGTGGTGTCCTTTTAGCATTTATTATTTCCTTTTTATTTTTCGTTTTTAATGTTTGAGTGTTGCATTTTTTCTTTTCCGTACGTTTTTATTCCTTTCGCGTTTTCTTGGTGTTGAGACCATGTTGGCTGTGTGAGAGTTTGTTATAAAAGCAGATAAACTGCATTACAATTCCATTATCAAAATTATGCTATTTGATTCTCTGTATCTCTCTTGATTCTCTCTCTAATTTCCTTTCTTCTTCTTCAAGGTGAATCTCTGTTTTTGGCATTCCTCTATTCCTAAATTCTTTCAAAAATATAGACATATATTCGAGTTAGCCAAATATCATGTCTGCAACTCTGATATAAAAACATGGGTAACAAACCCAGCGATACCCACAGAATTGAAGGGCCTGATTTGTTTTCCCGGAAAATAGAAAAAAAGGAAAAATTTTGAACTTTTTTTTCGACTGTTTGGCAATTTGAGATTTTCTTGCAAAAAAAAAAGGAAATCTTTGAAAAATAGAGGAGAATATGGAAAAATTTATCCTTATTTTCCCTAAGGAATTTCATGCAAACCTTGTTTTTCCTTATTTTTTCTTTTTCTTTTCCTTTTCCTCTATTTTTCGGGGAAACAAACTAGGCCTAAAGAACTAACAAAATTCGAACTAAAGATAGTTGTCGAAGGCGGGGTCGATTTTAGGAGTGAGAAGACGCTTGAGTCAAAGAAATTTTTTCTTTTGTTCTTTTTTTATGGTAAGATAGTGGTTTAGTAGTGTTTACCAAAAGAAAAAAAAAGATATTGGTTTAGTTGTAAATGATTTTGTAATCCGTGGCAAAATATTAGAATAGAGTGGAAGATATATTGACAGCAAGAAAATAACATAGAATAATGGTAAAAAAAAAAAAAAAGGAGAGAGAAGATATTGGTTTAGTAGTAAATGATTTTGTAATCAGTGGCAGAATATAAGAATAGAGGGGAAGATATACTGTCAGCAAAAAAAGTAACATACAAAAAAGGAAAAATGAAGCAATATTTTAGGTAAGTGAAGCATAATGATGTAACAGTATTATTGCAAGGACAAAGATGGAAATTAAAGGTTTGGTACAAAATTATAATTAAAATTATAAGATTAAAGTTGAAAATCAAAAAATTGGATGTCTTCCTTTATATATTATTATATATTAGTACATATAATATTATAGATAATTATGTTACAATCATATAAAATTGAAGGTGCATACATACACTGTTGGAGGATTTAATTGAATATATGGATATTGAAGTTAAATACAAATTAGTTTCTATTGGAATTGAATCCAATATACGAAGTGTGGGATAGTATTCTAACAGGTTTATTTTGAAGTTTAATATCCACGACTCTACTGTTTAAACATAACTAATGTCTATATATGTTCATGAAAATATTTATTGTTGAAACTTGTGAAATGCTTAATATATTTTGTGAATTTCGCTAAATCAAGTAAAGAAAGTAAGAACCTTGTCAAACGCTTAATATATTTTGTGAATTCCATAATGACAATTATCTTTTTGAGAATACATTGTAGTCACATGACAATAGGAAATCAAATAGAAGTTATGAGTATATAATTAGCTTGTTACACTAAAATATTTGCAAGGTTTTGCCATAGTTTTGCCATAGTTTTTCCCATTATCGGCAAGTGTGAACTTTGTGGACTGTTTAATGAGAACTAGAAACGCTGGCACGCGGTCCCCGAATGAATATATTTTAATTTGTGTAGGACATAAAATTATTTTAATAAGAAAAGACTACATATGTAAGGATATAATTTATATAGAAAGATTCAAATTTTGGAAACTAAATCACCAATCACCATAATTATTGTAATTAATGATTCTACTTAAATTATAATGCTAGATTAGAAACTTTAAAATAATATTTTTGTGCAACACTAAAATTCTAACGCTAAAACCGAAAATCAAAAATTTGGTGTCACAGTTTGACTTTATTTATGTAAACCTAGTGAGAAAATAGTGACCCTCGGAACCTTGAGCCATCGAGGGACACACAAAACCTTTGCCATCGAGGGAACGTCTGCCATCGGATGAAAAGTAAAACGTTCATTACTGAAGGATAAAATTGCTTCTCAGCAGACTTTATCTCCGATGACATACGGATTACTACACTCACAGAGCATCCGATGCTAAAGGCACTACCAGTCTTGGATGACTTTACGATGCCTAATAATCGCCGATGCTTTAGCTAGTGCACAATCTTATAAAATAGAAGCTCTAAGTGTGTTCTCTCCGAGGGGTACCCCTTATGGTGATATATCTAAGAATATATCTTACGTACCCGAGGGAAGAACATTCCTAGGGTAGCAATAACCAAATTACTCAATGACACCATTATAACAATCAATCCGATGGCAAATAAGTTCCTTCGATGGCAAACAAGAGACTATAACAATCAATCAGATGGCAAAGAAGTTCCTTCGAATAAGAGAAATGCCTCTAGTACAATGACCGAGTGTCATCCCTTGAGAAACTCTGGCCATGCAATGACCAGGTGTCAACACCAATATCATGTATTAGCACCAAATTTACCAGGTGTCAACACCAATATCATGTATCAGCACCAAATTTACCAGGTGTCAACATAGGAAGCAGTGTATCAGCATAAAATGAGCTGGAAGATAGCTGTACGATAGATAAGCTATCATTAAAATAATAATTGTCTGCCATCCCTGATGAAACATGTGAGCAAAAGAAGGCTATAAATACCTTCACTTTGTAGAACAAAAGGGCAGGTCGGAAGGGAATAAAAAACTTCTTGCTTTATACATTTTCTTTAAACTAGACTTACATGGTAGCTTATCAAACATTCATAAGGTAAGTACATCGGTAGAATTTTCCTTACATAGGCTTCTTGCATAAACTCGTTTATCGACTATTTGGGCAGGGCGTTCCTCGAATATTATATAAAAACACTCCAATGAGTTAACAAATGGCGCCGTCTATGGGAACGCCATGCACTGCTGCCTTTGAGTTACGTCGGTAAAATTTACGTTTAGCACAGCCAAAATCAAGATGGAAAGGTCACCCTCATCCGAGCGACGATCAGTAGGTTATAGTGAAAGCATGCATCAAGAATCTACAAATGGCTCCCCCGAAAATCCTCCAGCACCTAACGCTGATTATATCAATATCCCGAGGGCAGTGTTTGAAGATCTGGTGGAAGCAGCTTTAAAAAGAGCTCAATCTAGGGAAAAACCTCTAAAACCACAACACATATTACCTTATGGGGAAAGGTATAGGGTGGAGGAGCAAGGATCAAGGATGACACCAACACCGCGACAAATGCCACCACCCCAACCAGGGTACCGTCAAGAAGGGTATCCAGGAGGGATGCATCCTCCTGGGAATGGCTTCGAGGGCAGGATGCCTCCCTATCGACCCAACATGTTTCCCCATTCGAGCAATGAGCCAGCCCTTTGGGAAATGTTGAATCATCTTCGGAGGGAAATGCTCAATATGAAGCGAGCCATCACGCCAGAAGATGAACCAGTATATCATGGATCTCCGTTTATATCAGATATCGCACAGGCTACAATTCCCTCCTACGTTAGAGCAGTTAACCTACCCATGTATTCCGGAGAAAAAGATGGCAAGGATCCGCAGGATCATATCAATCAGTACATAGCAACGATGGATCTGCAGTCAGCACCAGATTTTGCATTGTGTCGAATCTTCCTAGCCACCTTGACGGGAAGGGCACAGTCGTGGTTCACACAGATACCACCAGGCACTATATCCAACTTCTCTCAATTGGCTAGTCTGTTCGTACGACAATTCGCCTGTAATAGACGCTATCCAAAGTCAGCATGCCATCTGTTTACCATAAAGCAACAGAAGGACGAATCCTTGAGAGATTTCATGAAACGATTTTCTGATGAAGTATTGGATGTCCCAAATGTAGACCCTACCATGATAGCAGACATTCTTGCTCAGGGATTACGATCAGGAAATTTCTTCCGATACCTGGTAGGAAATCGAGTAAAGGACATGAATGAACTGATGCAGAAGGTAGAAACCTACATCCTGATGGAAGAAGCAGAAAATTCTAAGCTAAAAGCAGAAAGTGCCGATGCCAATGCAAGACCAAAGGAAAAAGAGGAACCCAAAGGACCCCTACCTCGAAGAGATAATCCCAGAGTAGTGAAAATGCATCTTCAGCCTGTACCTCTACCAGCTCTGACCATCACTCAATCGGAAATTTTAAATGTAATGCGAGGAAATAAAGATTTCTCTTGGCCTATGCCAGTGAGGCAACCATACAAGAAAAAGGACTCGGGAAAGTTCTGCAAATATCATAAAGCGTACGGTCACACAACCGATGGTTGCAAGAATCTACGGAATGAGATTCATAGATTACTAGACTTGGGGTACTTGAGAGATTACTTGAGCAGTAACAGAGAGGATCGGTCAGCGGAGCGAAAGAAAGCTAGGAATGAAGAAGGTGAGGTTACCACCAAACTCTCCCCGGTGGAAGCTGAGCAAGGTGAGTTTGATCAACGATT
This sequence comes from Linaria vulgaris, assembly GCA_948329865.1. NCBI lineage: Eukaryota > Viridiplantae > Streptophyta > Magnoliopsida > Lamiales > Plantaginaceae > Linaria > Linaria vulgaris. The sequence continues at coordinate 90,511,946 of OX415253.1, forward strand.
ACCTCCCCCACCAGAGACATACCAAGATAATTCCCCGACGGGGAGAATTATCAATATGATTGAAGGAGGAGATATATCCGTATCCCCTGCTGGAAAAAAGAAGAAATATCTTAAAGAGGCCAGAAAGGTGAAGCAAGGGCTATCGGTTTGCGCGGTGCAAGGCATAAGGTTACCAGAAATATCCTTCGGATCCGAGGATCTTCGGGGAATTGTGTATCCACATGAAGATCCACTGGTAATTACAGCAACTATAATGGGCATTGAGATACAACGAGTCCTGGTGGATACAGGAAGCTCAGTAGATGTGTTGTTTACCACAACCTTCGGAGCAATGGGACTAAGAAAGATACATCTTGACCCCACGGAGATACCTTTGATAGGTTTTTCAAGAGAAACCAGTCGAACTTTGGGTACCGTTATACTTCCGATGTCTTGGGGTGAAGGAGCAATGAGGCGAACCGAGCACGTGAAGTTTTGGGTCGTAGAAGCATCCTCACGAACGTATAACGCTATATGCGGAAGACCATCCATTCACGCCTTCAAAGTTGTACCCTCTACTCTCCACCTCAAAGTAAAATTCCCCACAATGTCAGGAATTGGAGAAATCTGAGGCAACCAAATCAAGGCTAGGGAATGTCGTATGAATGCCCTACCAACGAGTGTGGAAGAAGAACTTAGCCATCCGGGGAAGAAGCAGAAAATGGAGGAAATACGAGTCCAACCCGTAGAGGAGTTAAAACTGATAGAATTAGAAGAAGGAGATAAGAAGGTGAAGATCGGAATAGGAATGGATCTGACTATAGAGGGGGAAGTTGTATCCATCCTAAAAGAGTACATGCATCTCTTTGCATGGGAAGGAGGCCCCCCTGGAAGGATCAGTCCGAAGGTATGCCAACATCACCTCAATGTTAATCCCACCTTCAAACCTATCAAGCAAAAGAAGAGAAACACGGGCCCAGAAAGGAATAGAATTATCAAATCGGAAATACAACGACTTCTTGGATTACAACAAATAAGGGAAGTTATATACCCTGAATGGTTGTCCAACGTCGTATTAGTACCTAAGTCAGGGGGACGATGGCGAATGTGTGTAGACTTTACTAATCTGAACGATGCCTGCCCAAAGGATTGTTACCCCTTGCCCAGCATCGACCAATTAGTAGATTCAACAGTCGGATGTGCACTGTTATCCACAATGGATGGTGACCAAGGGTACAATTAGATTCCAATAGCGGAAGAAGACCAGGAAAAAACCAGTTTCATTACTGATGTTGGCACGTTTTGCTACATGGTCATGCCGTTTGGACTCAAAAACGCTGGTGCTACTTACCAAAGGTTAGTGAATATGATGTTCTCAGATGTCATCGGAGATACGATGGAAGTTTATGTGGACGACATGATCGTAAAAAGCAAGAGAGCAGAAGATCATCCGAGAGACTTGCGACAGGCTCTAGCTATCATGGATAAGTTTGGCATGAAAATAAATCCTAAGAAGTGCTCTTTCGGGATCAGAGGAGGGAAATTTTTGGGATACATGGTAACGGAGAAAGGGATAGAGGTCAATCCGGAAAAAGCCAAAGCCATAGTAGAAATGAAATTCCCCAGCACAATAAAAGAAGTGCAAAGGCTAACAGGAAAAATGGCATCACTCAACCGATTCATATCACGGTCAGCAGAGAAGGGTCTACCATTCTTTAAAGTATTAAGGAATGTGAAAGAGTTCCGATGGACTCCAGATTGTGAAGAAGCCTTCGATAGTCTGAAGAATTATCTGATGAGTCCCCCGCTATTAGTCAAACCAGACCCTGGATATAAGTTATTTGTGTATCTATCGGCTGGAGAAGAGGTCGTAAGTGCAGTGTTGGTGAAGGATAAGGGAGGTGACCATCGTCTCATATATTATGTTAGTAAGACCTTGCAAAGTGTAGAAAGAAATTATGTGCAAACATAGAAGTTGATACTGGCCCTTGTAACAGCGGTTAGGAAGTTAAGGTCATATTTCCTAACGTATCATGCGACGATACTCACCAGATATCCATTGAGAGCTATACTCAATCATCCGGAAACATCAGGACGAATGGTAAAGTGGGCAGTAGAATTGAGCGAGTATAGTTTGTCATATGCCCCACGCCCAGCCATCAAAGCGCGTGTTCTATCTGACTTTGTAGTAGAAATGAAAGAACTACAAGAGAAGAAGCTACTCATCCTATGGCACGTATATGTAGATGGATCATCCGTCGGAACGCACGGGGGAGCTGGAATAGTCCTGAAAAACTACGAGGAAGAGGAAACTCTGTGTTTTGCTGTCAGAATTAACTACCCCTTGTCTAATAATGAAGCAGAATATGAAGCCCTCTTGATCGGAATGAGACTAGCCTGGGAAGGAAGCATCAGTCGGATGGTGATTCACAGTGATTCCCAACTAATAGTGCAACAAGTAATAGGAGAATTCGAAGTGAAAGAAGAACGGTTGAAAGCCTATGCCCAAACAGTTCGAGATAGGCAAAAGATGTTTGAAGAATTCCAATTGAGACAGATTCCTCGACTGGAAAATCAGGAAGTAGACGCGTTATCCAAGATAGCAACTCAATCTGTGGTCGGAACACGACGGATTACTTTACTACAGGCTATGGCTTCAGAAAAGCAAGAACCTCATGAGGACACCAATGCCATCGTGGCCCCGGTGGTAGCGGGATGGATGTCAGATATTGTTGCTTACTTAGAAGATCGTACACAATTTTACGATGACGACCAAGAGAGAAAGAGGATAGAAAGGAAAGCAGCGCGTTACTTCCTGCATAAATGAGTGTTATTTAGGCGATGCTACTCTAACCCTCATACTCGATGCCTGAGTGAGTAGGAGGCGTTGGGGGTGATAAAAGAAATGCACGAAGGAAAATGTGGAAATCACTCGCAAGGTGCGAGCATGGCCAATCGAATCATAAGACAGGGGTATTATTGGCCCACGATGGTTCAAGATTGCCAAGAGTATGCGCGCAAGTGTCCAGCATGCCAGGCCCACGCCTCTCAGATTCATCAACCAGCAGCGCTATGGGAACCAAATTTGCTTGCATGCCCCTTCGCCAAATGGGGAATAGATTTGGTCGGGCCTTTGATGCCTAATCCAAGGCAGAAGCGATATCTCATAGTGGCAGTGGATTACTTTACAAAATGGGTAGAAGCAGAGACGATGGCCAGAATCACGGCTGGTGCTGTTATCAATTTCCTGTGGCGAAATATACTATGCCAGTTCGGAATTCCCCGATATCTTGTAAGTGACAACGGGCTCCAGTTTGAAGATCAAAAGGTAGAAGACTGGTGTAAGCACTGGGAAATTAAGCATCGATTTGCTTCCGTCGGATATCCCCAAAGTAATGGGCAAGTGGAAAGAACTAATCGAACCTTGCTAAAAAGCATTAAGGCAAGATTAGACCATCACAAGGAACGATGGGTAGAAGAAATCCCAGGAGTACTATGGGCATATCGTACGACTCCTAGTTCAGCCACTGGAGAAACACCGTACAGCATGGCCTATGGTTGTGAAGCTGTAATCCCGCCAGAGATCGTAACAGAAAGTTGGAGAATCCGGGAATATGATGAGGTCAGTAACAGCTCTAATCTGGCTTTAGCTCTGGACTTGTTGGAAGAAAGGAGGCATCGAGCCTCAATACGGATGGAAGGATATAAGGCTCGAATGGCTAGACACTACAACAAAAATGTCAAGTTTAGAACATTCCAAGTCGGAGATCTGGTTCTTAAGAGGGTGGGAGCATCAAAGAATGTTGCTAAGTTCCAGCCCAAATGGGAAGGACCATACAAGGTGAACAAAGTCGTCGGACCAGCCACTTATCAGCTAAGTACCCTTGAAGGTATCGAACTTACCCGAACTTGGAATGCATTAAATCTTAGAAAATATTATGCCTAATACCTTGTAAATATGATGTAAATATGGGAGCCACTCCAGTGTACATGTAAATAAAGTCGTGATGGAATAAAAGATGGCTTTTATTTATATATCCGGAATTCGTACACAATTACAAAACACGATTCATTCCGATCCCATCATCTAACACGACTAACTTACATACACACACAAACGTGGTTGAACTCGAATAGATTCATAGACGCCTACGTATCCCGATATAAGGGAATCAAACCACACGTAGTTCGACTCGAATACACCCTAGCACACAGTATGCATAAGAACAGAATAAAACTTTTACATAGGACATTTTCCCTCTTGAATGAGGCGGCGACGCTGTTCTTCTGAAAGGTCAAGAGGATCCATGATAGTCACGGTTGGAACTATAGACCTTCTAAGAGATACAGGAGGAGCTATAACGGTAGAGGAAGTCGTAATCTCAATATCAGGAAGAATCAGATGAGAAGGGAAGTTCGGGAGTGCCCTCACTGTCTCCTGGCATAGTCAGAAACCCATTAAAACCATCTCCCGCATCTCCGCACGCAAAGATGCCCTTATTTGTTCTGGACTCAGAGCCGTTAAAATAGCTTCCGCACGAGCAATCGTCACGGCCACTTCATGAGATTTCTCTAAATCTAACAGTTTTGTAGTCAACAAATCTCTTTCAGCCAACAGGGAAGAGATCAAGGCATCAGATGTGCGACTTTGATTCAATAAGTTACCTATACGATCCTCTAATTCAAGGGCACGCTCACGCTCCAAGTTAACCAGTTGTCTCATATCCAATGTAGTATCTTGGGCATCCTTCAGTAAAGCTTCCAAAACCCCTTGGTCTGAGTCATACTGAGCATGTAGATTTGCAATTCGGTTGCGAGCGTTGGTTAATTCCTTCTCCAGGTCAGATAAGTGTCGAAATAAGAAACCAGTATGAGTGGATGAATACGCATGCTGGGAAGCAAGGGTATCTGCAATCAAGAATACCTGCAAAAGAAAAAAAAAAGGAAATCAAAAAACCAGGAGTAAATCTTAACAAAAAAGAAACATGAACACATTATACCTCACATAGGTTGCGGCACAATCTGTCATGTAGAAGATCCATAGGAACAACATCAAGAGCTTCACAATTGGCCTGATTCAACAAGCCACTCAAAAAATGCCGATAATAGAAAGTGTCGGAAGATAGCATGAAAAACCATCATGAAAATCTTCTGTACCCACACCACTCGGACCCTCACCCGATGGGGGAACCATTCTAGGAGGGGGAGGAATCACCCCATCAGGATTTACTGGCGGCACGGTCGGAATATCTCCATCTATGACGTTGACTGAAGGGTCGGGGGGTGATTGCATGGCTAAAGATAAGGTGGGAGGAGACGGAACGTTAAGATCCACACTTAAACCAAGCAAGATAGGATCCTCAAAAAGGGCATCAATAGAAGGAACATTAGAATTCCACAAGGAATTGGGTTGTGAGATCATCCAAAGGTCGTCGGAATCAAGATAGCGACCCGTGGAATCAGGAACGGCGGAGGAACTAAAACTATCGGAATACTCGGGGAAAAAAGCCAGGGAGCCAAGTATTTCCTCAGGATAATGCCTGATAGCGAATTGCTCCATTTCATGTCCTAGAAAAATGAATAAAAGTTAGTCATTAGAACATAATGACGATATTCCAGAGGAAAGTAAATAGATTGGCTTACGAAAAGCAAGATTGGAGTGCAGAGGCATCGGAGGAAGATTCAGCTGTTGCACTCCGTGTTGTAAACCAGCCATAGCTAGAGCTGATGAGTTCGCCAGAATAGAGCACACATCATAACTGCCTAAAAATAGGTCGGTGGAAGTTAGATACTCCATTTCCCGCACCACAATCTCCGGACGAGGGATTACGTATCCCAAACCCCATCGTAAGGGTATGCCCCATACATCCCCGGAAGAACCCCGTGGCTTAACAAAAAAATATCTTTTCTTCCAATCCACCACAAACGCCAAACGTCGAGGTATGTTGAAGCTTCTCAGTTGATCACGATGAACTAAACTGAAATAAGGAAGACCGTTGGGACACGGACGCATGATGAAAGCCGCACATACCCGATATACAGTTAGGGGCACATTCACAAGGTTACAACAGAGAATGAAGCCCACCAAATGACGAAATGAGTTGGGAGTCAATTGGCTGGGACAGATTTTCCAGTACTGAAATAGCGATTGTATGAAAGGATGGAAAAGCATACGCAGACCACAGCGAATTTGCTCAGAGTATAGAGTTAAGTAGCCTAAAGGAGGCTCGAAAGCCCTATGAAAGGGACGAGGAACAATGATATCATACTCATTCGGATTAAAACCATACTCACGCAACGTTCGAAAAATGGACTCTTGTGACTCAACATTTTAACAGGAACCTACTCTACTCCCTCCGATCATAGTTCTAACATTTAGAGCAGAAGTGTTAAAGATAGAATGACTATCGGGAGGAATATATGGTTCACGGCGAAGGAATGTGAGATGCAAGGAATCCACTATACTTGAGTCAGATCGAGATGCAGGTTCTCGATGTACAGCAGAAGAACCCTGAAAAATCAGGGACAAACCCCCAACCGAAGGCCTGACCCTCGATTGAGGAGAGGATCTTTCTAAAGATGGTGACGACCCAAAGGTGAAAGGAGGCATTGTAACAAATGGGGAAAAGAAATAATTATACTTGCTATGCTAACATGCAAAACACATCGGGAACTATGAAGTAACAAAAGTAAGATTCTGCTGAAAGTGCTTTTGAGGGAAAGGGATGAAGTGAGAAGGAAAAGGGGAGAAATCAATTTATAGAAGCATCTGAAGACAACAGTAGGGTACGTGTCAAAATAAAGATGACATTTGGACCCCTCAGAATATACGCAAGCAAGGATAAAGACACGTTAGAAGAATGTCCGTAATAATGGCAGACATTCTCTAAAACTGGACCTAAAAAGCAGTGCAGAAAGTGACAAGAAAAGACAAAACTGTGGAATAAACAAAGAAAGGACAACAAACTCGCTTGATAATTCATAATTCAGCAAATACTCATACATTCCTTCAATGGAATAACGAACTTGTTCAAAAAACACAATTACAAGTTAAAAGATAAAAGCAAAACAAGTTGGAAGACTAAACTAAGAATGACGTTCCGATGGGTGAGACAGGGAGGATGGAAAGCCAGAAGAAGATGCAGGGGAAGGAGCCCGACCCAATATCTTCTGATAGGCATCGTGAGCTTCTTGGGAGGAAGGAGGTCGCATCATCAAGGCGTGAGGGCTTAACCGCCTCCAATTCTCAGGGTGAGAAAACAGTCGGTCTTCACGACATTGATTGATGCAGCCCAGGTACCCGAGTATGAAGTTACCCAGTAAGTGACTCTTATGCCTCTGTTGGTACTTCTCCTCACAATGCCTCTGAACTTCATCTTTGGTGAGAAGAATGGCCCCGGATAGTTTATTTTCCAATACTTCGGGAGTGATAAAACCCGAAGGAGGAGGAGGTGGCTTCTTCAGCTCTTCCTTGAGCTGATTATATTGATTTTGAAGGGTAGAAACTTCCTTCTTCAGAGTACGCTCTAGCTCTCCCCACGAACTTTTCTCTGTCGATAGCGCAGAGAGTTCGTCCTTAAGCCTGTTGCACTCAGAGGTACGCTCGGATAGAATGTTGGTTGTTTCATCCAGCTTGGACGTCAACAGTTGCTCCCTTACTAGACTTTGAGAAAATGCCTCTCGAAGGCTCTTCAACTCGTCTTCAGACTTCTTCAAAGCCGTGTTCTGAGTAGCTAGCTCTTCCATGGACGTTTGCCCGATAGCTTGAGCGGCATCCACCTCTCTCCAGATGGAAGGGATGATCTTGGGAACCTAGGAAGATATAAAGGATAAGTTTTTAGCTGTGAAATCTAACAGGTATAACAAAGAAAGACGATCGAAAAGTTTACCATGGCAATCATCAGCTCAGAAACAAATCGAGCGGTGTGTTCATCATGAGGAGTTGTCGCCGTGGTGGCATTCAGATATCGAGTGATGAGGTCGAAAGTTGTGCGCATATCCGAGACACTTGGTCTTGTGCTGGATTCTGCTTGGGCCCCAGTAGTATGAATAAAGAAAGAGGAACCAGTCGGAGTAAAACGACTGGAGAAGGGCATCCCCTCGAAGTAAGGAGAAGACCTAGCAAAAGTACCAGCAAGAACATCCGATGGTGCATTCCATACATGTTTTTACACCAGGGATGGCAAAAGTTCATCCAGTAGCTCCAAATTAGCTGAGCGAGGAAGAGCAGAAGAAGAAGGGTCGGGGGCAACGCCTTCGAAAACTCGACCCTCGGAGGAAAAGAGGTCATCAATGGATAGATCCTGATGAACCAAAGAAGGGTGCTTCTGAGCATCTGAGGGTGAATTGCCTGCTTAAAAGGGATAAGTAAAGGTAAGCACATAAACTAAGCACAGAGAGTAAAAATTAACACAAGGACAACTGTAAAATGGGTTAACCTGTTCGAACATCCTCGTCCCCGCTCTCGATCAGAATGACTTTCTCTGTGTAAGATGCAGAATAGTAAAGAAAGTAAGTCACACGTCACAAAGAGAAAACAAAAAATAAAATTCTTGTTATATACCTGAGGAAGAAGGAGCAAAAGTAGCATCGTTTTCTTTGAGAGCAACACTTGCTTCGTTGGAAGGAAGTGTGGGCAGTGACGAATCCTCCACAAACTGCGAGGGAAGGACAGAAGTCTCTTCCATAATTCTATCAGAATGAGTAGGAGACGAAGGCATGGAGGGTGAGATATCATGAGTAGGGGGAGCCTAGGGCAACTCAGAAATAACTGTTGTGTCCACAATATCTCTTTCAAGGCCTTCATCACTGGCATCGAGCTCTGCTGATTTTTGTGAATCCACAGCATGGGGTTCCTCGGGATCAGAATTCTTACTTGATGATTGAGAGTCATCGTCCGAGGGTATCTTAGCCTTTTTGAGTCCCTTACCCTTTGCACGAGAAGTAGCGGGACGAGGGACATCAGCTATCTCTTTCTCATGCTCCTCCAAGTAGGACACTGCATAAGAGAAAGATAAGTAAAAAAAAAAATGGAAAGTATGGATGAAAAATGTATAAACGGGAAGAGGATCGGTTAACTCACCGAAAGTAGGACGGGCGTCATCGGAGAGGTGGATAAGTGTTTTCCCCACGAGGGAGTCATCTAAGGGAGCCACTATGTTAAGCCCAGCAGTATCATATAAGCGCAGAAAATGAGCAGATTTCAGCAAGGCAGAGGCATCGAGAGCCAGTGTAAAGGAGGTAGAGGGATCCATCTTATAAGAGGGGGCATCGGGTTGACACCAAGTATAGGGAAAATCCCACTTGCTCACAACAGGTTTGATAAAGACAAATTTGTCCTTCCAATTGTTGTAGGACAAAGTGGTTCCTACGACTATTTTCTTCTCTGGGTCATGATGGGAAAAGAAGTACGATGGGTGACCCGTTGAAGAAACGTTAATAGTAAAAAGGGAGAAAAACCTCCTCACAGTACACTCAACCCCCCTCGATAGGCACCAGAACACAAAAGAAGCGAGGATGGTAAAGCTATTGGGTGTTAGCTGGCTAGGACAGACATCACAAGCTTTGAATACCTCGCAGTAGAAATGAGGGTAAAAGGATCGGAGACCCGCGCATACCAGAACTAAATAAAGGGTAACATAGCCCTCGGGGGGAGTGTTTCCCCTATCGTCTTTTGAAGGAATTTGCTTGGTGATGTTCAAAGAAGATACCTCGAAATCATGGAAGAAGTTATCAACTTCTTCTTCGGTAACCGTGCTCACAACGTGCTCTACTTCTTTGTAACGACGAATACCCTTCGTCTTCACAAGGGCAGCAGAAGCGTCAACAGCGACGGATGACTTCCTTAACTTTTTAGAAACTCGTGCCGGTTCATCTCCCTTACCCACAGAAGCTTTACCCTTCCTCTTGCGGCGGTAAGTTTCAATACCAGAAGGATTAGTCTCCGGTAGCATAGCCACCGTGACGGTGGTGGCGTCCACCGCAGCAGTCAAAAGGGTAGTCGGAGCAGCGGCGGACTCCATTGGAGGTGCAGGCGGAGCACCAGAAGCATCCACCAAGGCGGCGGCTAGGGGGAGAGTAGCGGCGGAATTTCCACTGGCCATTATACAAAGAAAGAAAGAAGAAGAACTTAGGGTTTTTTCTGCTTTGAAGAGATGAAAAGCTTGAAGGAGAGAAGAATAGTGAAGAAGAATGGTAGAAGAAAGGTGTTTATAAATGTTTTCGTCTGAGAAAGTGGGAAGTTAATGCACGCCTGCATTAAAGATCACGACTCCCCACAAATAAAAGTCGTTACAAACCCTTGGAATTCTCCCATTAATGCGGAAATAATCTGTTCTCCACGTTCTCCGATGGCTAGGTTTCCGAGGACCACTTCACTATAAGTTCTTGTTGATTACCTATAATACACCAGGAACTGGGGGGACTGGTGTAAACCTAGTGAGAAAAATAGTGACCCTCGGAACCTTGAGCCATCGAGGGACACACAAAACCTTTGCCATCGAGGGAACGTCTGCCATCGGATGAAAAGTAAAACGTTCATTACTGGAGGATAAAATTGCTTCTCAGCAGACTTTATCTCCGATGACATACGGATTACTACACTCATAGAGCATCCGATGCTAAAGGCACTACCAGTCTTGGATGACTTTACGATGCCTAACAATCGCCGATGCTTTAGCTAGTGAACAATCTTATAAAATGGAAGCTCTAAGTGTGTTCTCTCCGAGGGGTACCCCTTATGGTGATATATCTAAGAATATATCTTACGTACCCGAGGGAAGAACATTCCTAGGGTAGGAATAACCAAATTACTCAATGACACCATTATAACAATCAATCAGATGGCAAAGAAGTTCCTTCGATGGCAAACAAGAGACTATAACAATCAATCTGATGGCAAAGAAGTTCCTTCGAATAAGAGAAATGCCTCTAGTACAATGACAGAGTGTCATCCCTTGAGAAACTCTGGCCATGCAAAGACCAGGTGTCAACACCAATATCATGTATCAGCACCAAATTTACCAGGTGTCAACATAGGAAGCAGTGTATCAGCATAAAATGAGCTGGAAGATAGCTGTACGATAGATAAGCTATCATTAAAATAATAACTGTGTGTCATCCCTGATGAAACATGTGAGCAAAAGAAGGCTATAAATACCTTCACTTTGTAGAACAAAAGGGCAGGTCGGAAGGGAATAAAAAACTTCTTGCTTTATACATTTTCTTTAAACTAGACTTACATGGTAGCTTATCAAACATTCATAGGGTAAGTACATCGGTAGAATTTTCCTTACATAGGCTTCTTGCATAAATTCGTTTATCGACTATTTGGGCAGGGCGTTCCTCGAATATTAAATAAAAACACTCCAATGAGTTAACAATTTATATAATAGTATAGGCTATAGATGTTCGTATCTTTTTGCTCTCATTGTTAGTCCTTGGATTTGTGTTTGTCTTTGAAGTTTGAACACCACCGATATAAAAATATTTAAGTTATAATTGCAAGAGTATTTATGGAAGTGTTCCAATCTTACCAAGTGGCTTAATTTTGTTAATAAACTCAAATTTTGGTAGTGTGTCTAAATATATCAAATATTGAAACAAATTACATAATTTGTGCAAATCAAGCTGAAACATGGTATAAACTATAATTAAAATAATGCTTTGCAGTAAAATATCTTTGTTGCACACTAAGCAGTACAAGTTGAGCGAGATTTTTCTATTCCCTCCCTATGTTCCCTTCTCTATTTCCTCAATCAATGAATAACCACATAATTAACTCCAAATTAGTTCCTAAAAGTTAATTCAGTTAATTATCTGTATTAGGAAACTAATTATTTTTTTCTCAAATAAAGTGCAAGAAAATTTTGTTTCTTCCGTAAAATTAGAAAGCAATATATATATATATATATATATATATATATATATTTCTCAATCAAAATATCTGGAACGTCACCAAAAAAAAAAAAAAAAACAAAAAAAAAAAAAAAACTGGTCTCTATGCAAATGATTTTTTTAAAGGAGGTCAATTAAATTAATCTTCGTATCACTGTAGGGATATTTTGCATCTATAAAACATAATCATGATTATATAGCAGCCTACAAATTAGAAGACTATCCTACAAACAAAAGACTATTATTTCATGAATAAACTAAAGAAAGTCTACTTATATTATGAATATAATAGTGATACGAAAATTAAATTTGATTGACTTCCTTTAAAAAAAATCATTTGCAAAGACCAGCTTTTTTTGGTGACGTTCCAGATATTTTGATTGAGAAAAAAAATATAATGCTTTCTTTTTTTTGAAAAATATATATATATATATATATATATATATATATATTGCTTTCTAATTTTACTGAAGAAATAAAACTTTCTTGCACTTTATTTGAGGAAAAAATAATTAGTTTCCTAATACAGACAATTAACTAAATTAACTTTTAGGAACTAATTTGGTGTTAGTTATGTGGGTCTTTAAATGCTACATGTTATTATTTGATTGAGGGAATAGAGAAGGGAATAGAGGGAGAGAATAGAAAATTTCGCTCGAGTTTGAGTATATTGATGGAGGGTACAAAAATTATCAGTTAGATCATATCGTTTCAACGATCGAACGATTGGATAAATGTTTGCCTGAACTTTCGATTACTGTCCATGAATCGAGACAATTCTAATTCATTTTTTTCATTTTATGAATCAATATAATCCAATCAAACTGAACACCAATATTTTTTTTGAAAAATAATAGGTGATATATTACGAAGAAGAACAAAGAATATACATGGTGAACCTGCGACTCAAGCCGCTTTTCTCCCTTACTCTATTTTTTTCTCTACTTCGCGTCAAAAAACCTTGGTACTTGGTCTAGACGGTTGTTCATTAAAAGAGCACCATAAGGATCATCTAATCATTGTAGCGTAACATAATTAATCCTCAACACAAGTCAAGTGGTTACAAATCTCGACTATTTTTTATGAGATGACATAATTTTAGTCTAATGTAATAATGACATATTGTTTTAGCTTTTAATAATTAAGATGATTGCGCACTTCAGTGTGGGTAAGCACAATAATGCTCAAATTTCTTGCATAGTCCTTAATACTCCTTATACAGCCCACTCGTGAAAGAAATTGGCGCACATTTGCTCTTATCCGCTAAAAACGTGCAATTGTCTTATCTTAACTATAAAATTTATAAAGATTAGGCTATGTTCATTATAACGTGGGACAAAACTACGCCCTCTAATAAAAGACAAAAGAAAAAAGTTGATCGGGATTCGAGATTTTCAACCGATTGAATTGAGTGATACTGTGATGTAAATGATCGTATGTAAGAATTAAGATGATCTTTGCCTCTTTGAAGGATACAGTTTTAGTCAACGTGGACGTAAAGGCTAAGTGATCCTTCTTCAGACATTATATTGTGATGCCAACTCAAAGAGACGTTAATCTATGAAATATTTTTGACGTGATGGAAATTGCTAATGGCAGTGATATAATGGAAAATACAAATAATTGTGATGATCATTACATGTCAAAAATCCACAAAATAATATCGAGCTACAACGCATATATCACTGAATGCCCATATTTTGATTAGCAACTCAAGATGAGGATAACAACTACTCATGCTCTTCCATGGAAAAAAGAACTTCGTCTAATTCGTCGCATAATGATAGAGTACAATAATAAGAAAACGAAGATAATATCCTAAATGTGTTGGACAATAATTTTCCAACACTATCGTAACCATATATATACTACTAGCAAAGATGAGGCAAGGAGCAACGGAGTATGATATCTTTAATTTTGGGATAATCCCCTCCCAAGTACTTGTACTTGATTTATTAAACTTTGATATATATAGTCTAAGGACGTTGTAATTCCTTATCTACCAAAAAAAAAAAGTCTAGCGTAATTACAAATGTCCCTTTAAGTGGAGAATAGTTTCTTTCTTTTCTTTTCTTTTTTTCTTTTCGTTAGTTGGATATTTATTAAGCGAATTGCCATGATATGATTCTACGCTAAACTAATGTTTACCTTCATTTTGGCGTTGCTTTAGGTAAGAAAATCACGCACACAACGTTTTCTTGGCCGTCCTCAAATCTGTGCAGCATATATATATATTATATATATATATATTAAATTATTACTAGAAACGTTAGCACGCGGTCCCATGTATTAAAATTTATTTTATTTGTATGGTGAAAAAAATAACTTGAATAAGTAAAGGATAAATATATATAAGGATAGAGAATTTATATAGAAATTTCTAAATTTTGGGAAACTAAATCCCCAGGATTGTAGTAATTGTTCGACTTAAATCAATGCTAGATTAAGAACTTAATAATAAACTATTGTTCAAACACTAAAATTATAAGCTAAAATCGAAAATCAAAAGTTTGGTGTGACAATTTGCCTTTCTTTATATAATAGTATAGATAATAATAATGTGATGTTTTGACACCATTTATCCACATAATATTATATGGTTTAAGTTTATTTGGCTTAGGTGACAAAAGTGACAATATGACCCTTGGGCCATAGGTACAAATATTCCCATCGCCATGCGGAAAAATGATCTTCAATATTTTAATTCTTTATTTTTTCTTTTTTCTTTTGATAGCTTAATATTTTTAATTCTATTCAGTAATTTGTGCATGCATGTATTTATGTTTTATGTTATTAATAGGAAAGTATATATATCCTCTTTCCTAATAACGCTTTTTATTTCATGTTTTGAATATCATGCCATAATTAATATGTTAACCAAAGCCAAATCTTCGTGCATATATCTAGTTTAACAATAGATCGTATATATAAAATACGGTCGGTTACAAGTGCGATACAACGAGTCTATCACTAAACTAGACCTACTTGAACTATGCTAGCGTCGAGTAGGCTTGATCCGGAACACCTCGAACTGACGTTCGATGCAAGGGTGGATGTCGAAAGTATATCAAAGATGACGTTGAAGGTTATGTCGGGGATGACATCGGGAACTTTCTATGTCGAGAGTGATCTCCTACTGACGTCGAGGGTAACGTCGGTGATATATATCGAATATATATATATCAGGTATTATGTCGAGCTCTATATCGGGTATGCTCGATATAGATGTACAGTAATTGCAGATAATTAAAGCTTACCTTGATTATCGGGAAGCGGGTATTTATAGACCTCGAGATGCGGGGACCACTCACGTGATAAACACGTGAGTTGTACTATATCGAAGGTAATATTCGATACGTATGTCGGGGATCAAACATGGGCCTGGCCCATGGTCGGCCCAATACAGGAAATACCCATATCATGTAGTCCCCCAATTTGGGAGTTATTATCCGAGGATAATAATTTGCAAATTAGATCTGAATTTTTTGGCTTACCGGTATCTCTCGTCCCGCCAGTTCAAATGACGAAACTCGAATGCGAAAATTCAGTTTGTCTAAAGAAATGTTGGTGGACCCCTCAGTGCAATTTGCGAATTTTCAGAGGTTCTCATTTGAATTCTTGTAAACGGAGAAAAAAATGAGCGAATTTAGTCGCTTCATGATGACCTAAATTATTCAGATGACCTAAATTCCCACGAATGAAGCGACTAGAGCTCGTAAAATTTCACTCTCTTCATAGTTTATACCCACAGTTCTCAAGTTATTGTTAAAACCACCCCCAAAAACTGAACCCCTGGATCGTATTCCAACAAACTTCATCACACCAACAGAACTGCATGCCCAGGTTATAATTCAGTTCCTTCAACTTTAATACATTAAATGTAAATTCGTTACAAAATATATGTAAACGGAGGAAAAAATGAGCGAATTTAGTGTTGGTAAAAGAGCTAAAAAATTCAAACGGGAGTTGATGGTTCACTGTCAATGTGACTTTTGCCGCTGGTGGCCGCCGCAAGTCATCGTTGGTCGTCGAAAGGTCAAACTCTCAGAGGGCAGAGTTGATTATGAGAGAGAGAGAGAGGTCTGAGACAGCATGAATTTGGCGAAACAAAAAAAATAGATAATTAACCAGTTGATCCTCTTAACACATAATAATAACTTACAAGAAAGGAGAGACATTTAACATTTGACGCAGTCAAAAACATTCAGCTTTATACAGAATGTTCCATCACCTATATGTGTAGTCCCAAAATGGGACACTGTAGTTAAAGCACGAAAATTAAGGCCAATGCCTCTACTTATCAACATCATATGGTTTTTTCTTCCTAATCTCAATAAAAAATTAGTAGAAATTCAATAAATGAGAAAATGCTCTAAATTAGTACAACTCCAGTACTTGACAACAATTTGGTCAGGCTCTCAACTACAGCAGCTTCCTTGCAAGTCTTGTGAAGGTTTAGATGAATCTGTAGGCTGAATACATCGCACTTAAATTTTGGATATAAGCTTTGTAGCTTCATCTATGGCAGCACTCGCAGCATATACAGCCAACTTCTTCACCTATAAATAGATCAAACAATTATGATATAAGAAAGATGCAAATAACACTTTAATTAGGACTACGAACTGTTTAAGATGGCAGGAAAGGATAAACTTCGAGTGCTTGTAAAACAAACCAAAGTTAGGCAATTACTCCCAAGCTATGGGCAAAATCAACTGAACTTAATCTTTATGTACGAAGCCAACATAAATTCTACCCCATGCTGATGTGTCGGATATTTAACTTACAGTTACAGGAAGTTCTGTGTAACTGGGAACTAATTCTGTGTTATGCAAACTATTTCTTTCATTGGATTAGTATAAATTTCATTATTCCAGCATTACTTTCTATGTAAATAGGTATAACCAAAAGGTAAATAACAAGAAAAAAAAATATTGCAAACATCTTCTAAAACAGAAACAAAATACTCAAAGCCCTAAGGGACAGGTAACCTGAAAAAATTGCTTTACAGAATGCTACAAAACCTATCTAACTTGTCCCAATTTGTAGTTTTTGCCTAATCTCAAACAATATAAGAACAACAATATATCAAAAAATGCTCTGAATTAGTACTACTCTAATACTTCGCAACAATTTAGTTTAGTTGGAGCTCTCAACTACAGCAGCTTCTTTGCAAGTCTTGTGAAGGGTTTGATGAATCTGTAAGCTGAAGAAGTCTCACTTAATTTTGGATATAAGCTTTGTAGCTTCATCAATGGCAGCACGCGCAGCATACACTGCCAACTTCTTCACCTATAAATAGATCAAACAATTATGATTCAAGAAAGATACAAACAACACTTTAATTGGGACTACCAACTGTCTAAGATTGTAGTAAAGGATAAACTTCAAGTGCTTGTAGCACAAACCAGAAGTTAGGCATTTAAGCCCACAGCTATGGAAAACATCACTTGAACGTAATCAATACGTACAAAGGCAAAATAAAGTTTACTCATGCTGATTTGCGGATCTATTATAGATGTGCACTATAATTTTCCATAGTTTAAACATTAATTAGCTTTTGCATTCACATGCTATAAGTTTACATAGTTAACCGAAGATCATTTTCATTAAAATTTACAAATAATCATGGTCAGATCTTGAAAGTTATTTTTTGATTCGTTTCGCTAGCAAATCCCACAATTATATGCTACTGATAGTTTCACTTGACGGTTTGCGCACAAAGATACCATTTCAAGTGTCAGGAAATGCTTGTTTCTGCTTTCAACTTTCGAATTCTTTAACATCTTTGGTAATGGATGCACAGCAAACCACAATGCACACATGATATAGGACAACTAAAAATGAAATTTCTGTTGAGAGAGAAAAGGAAGTACAAATATCCATTGCAGCATCATAATGCGGGATTAATAAACACACGGTTGTTAAAGATAGGTATTAGCGTGAAGTACCTCCAGCATGTCTTGCTTAGATCTATGAGACTGAGGAAGCAGTCGGAACTCCTGCGTTAATCGAACGCATTCTTTAACATTATCAGGAGATACAAAGTCTAGAGCGACTTTGGTGCAAGACTGATAAAAGAACAGAATGAAAGTATTAATGTCGCAACATAGAATTGAAGTTTTGAAATAATGAACAAAAAACATAAAAGAATTAAGAGTACAAAACAAGAGCAGCAAGATGAACCACATTCGTAACTGGTATATAACCAGAAAAATAGAAACAGGGGAATTATTTTTCTCTTTCTGTAAAAACATAAGGGATAAATTGCAATAAGATATTGCGCGACAAGGGATGATGTATGCTCAAGACATGGTACATTATAAAAACATAAAGTGATTTAATCAACAACCAAAGTCGAAATAATTGCGATTAAATATTCATTGAAAGAGCTTGACCTGTCTATTCCTCACTTGATGGGGGCAGCCAGCAGGAATGAACACAGCCTCACCAAGATATTGCTCAAACGTCCAAGGTTCAACATCTAATAGAGAGAAAAAGTCAAGGTAAATATATTCCACATAAGTTCCTTTTAAGATAAGTAAAGTAATGAATCTTACTGAACTCTTCCTTCAACTGTTTTTTGTGCTTCTCATCCAGATAGAACGTTTGATCATGAATAGGGTCGACAACCTAGTGGAAAACAATAAGACCAGTCAAGACCAGGGGTTCGGTATAGAAGATACTAATGAGTCTCAATACTCACTGATTGTATAGGATTATTATTATGATGGCGAAACTCTTTCTGATGCTTTCGCAAGTATTCACAAATTTTGGGCACGTCCTGCTGACGGAATATGTCCCAAACAGCACCACCACGTGAACCGTCACAACCCTTATTGGATTCTTCAAGTTTGAATTCCCTCTTCAACTCATTGATCTTTTTGCGTTGCCACAAGGGAATCTCCACCTTATGTATGTTTGTCATTACGTTTACCTATAATTAAAACACAAGCAATAACTTTCTCATCAATTTATAAAAGGCATAAAAAGATACAAAACTACTAGTAGAAACATGAAGTCCAACTTCTTAATGCCACTAAAACTTTGACAATAATACTATAACAGGATCTGATCGCCTAACAAGAAAAACTACAAAAGCAAATTGAAACTCAATTGCACACACAACCAAATTTGACTAAAGCAGATACCGATATCAAATGTTTGATCTCAAGAGTAGGAAATAAGCATAAGCAAGCATACACCTTGATAACAAATGCAAGAATCAAAAGGAAGTATATATTGAGAGGTAAGGAAAATATAGTGCTTGTAACTTACGGAAAAATGAGCAAAACCAAGGCATCTGGAATTTTATGTTCCAGTAAAAAAGAAAAGAAAAACACAAATTCCTAAATAGACTTCCACCAAATGTTTCAATGGGTGACAAAATCAGATGCCTGGATTGAGGTCTATGAACATTGTAGCGACAAGAGCGCCATTGTCCCCAGGCATCCGTGGTTAATTAAACGTAGTGCTAATCTGTATGAAAACCAACCAAAAGATACCCTTTTCATTAAACTTGATGCAACCCAAACATTCTATTGAGATTAGATGTTGCAATAACAGAACTTAAAGTTACTTTTGGTTTCATTGAAAATTTTATATACATTATATTTCCCAAGCATTTTAGAAACCTAAACTTTCATCCATGCCTACACCTGGTTCAGTTTTTAATTAAACTTTCTACTCATATTTTCAATTCTGGATAATCTGGTAAGATGCTATAATCTTGCTCAAAAATCTCGAAAACAAAGAGTTAAACTAATTAATAGCGGTAGTCATTCTATCATATCTGATTCTTAAGTTTTAATCACTGGCCATCATAAATAAGCACATATACCCCAGGTTACTGTTTACTATAAAGAGCAAGACTACTGAAATTTCGGACATTTATGAAAGTCATGTAATCCTTTAAGACTCGTTCCAGATGTACCTCTACAAAAAGAACAAGGAATGCAGCCGTTACATAAAACATTTCTTTAAGAACATATCGTAACAAAAACCCAAGATGATGAATCAGTAAATTTGGTCTGAGCGCTTAAATTGCGAACTAATCAAATAGTTGTTAAATTACTATCAGCAGAATTATTATATGCCACAAGTGACTTCTTTGGTTAACGCAATTACAATCAGTAGAATCGTTAGAATTAGAGGAGACAGGTTGAATGCTGCAAAAGCATACATAATAACCTATGCGAAAGATGCATATAAACATCTAAAGTTTTTCCAATGTTTGGTGTTACAAAGGTGATCTAATCCAGAAAACCAACCTGAAAACACAACCTGTGGTAGTCAAGATTTGCAAATACATCATAGGTTTCTTATGGAACAAAAAGAAGAAACTTTCGACCATATAAGAATAGAAGGAAGCATACCGCGTCAGAGACATCACAGTGCAATTTTGTGACTGAGTCTCCTCTACCGAGTTCTTCTGGATATCCATAGGCTAAGTAAGATTTGGGCCCCAAGTCAGGCTTCAAGGCACTATCCGGAAGGTTTGTAGCAAGATTGAGTTGACCTGACTCCGGATGCGTATATTCACCGAAGGGAAGCATGGCCATAAACTCCAAAGCATGTCTAGGTAAACATTCTTTGAAAAAAATTGCAGGTGGCCAGTCCTTTAATTTTAACATTTCCGGCCATCCATTGTCATGAATACGTCCGTCTAAGTAGCCTTCAAAAAACTGGTCAATATCAATCTCAACCTGCAATATAAAATAACCATTTATTGCCAGAATCATATTACTCACATAAAGATAGGAAATGCAGGATTCTCGTGTTACGAAATGTATAGATAATGTCAGTTTGTTATTAAGAGGATTGAATGCATTCGCAATCGTTTCATTTTTTGTAATGTATACATATATATAGAAGCGCTTTTTGATTCAGTATCAATAACCTTATCTACCAAGAGCTGCGAATAATTTGACAAAATACCATACTAGAACCAGCACGTAAAGTTTTGACGAAACTAGGTTTCAAAAAAGATACCTCACACCAATCCAAGCAATCAATGGCATTCACAGAGAAGCTCTCCTGATTTAATCTTATGCATGCTTCCCTGAAGGCCCTTAACATAACATACGGCTTCCAACTAAAGCCAGAAGCCTCCGTCATCACATTTCTAACAATTACAGGCTCACCCCTTCTCCAGTGCATTTGAAAATGTTCAAAGTCAGCCTCTCCTGGAACAATAGCATTAGGGCAGTACAAAAGGTTGTCTTGACTGTCATCCCTGTATGCTGCTTCTCTTACCAACGAATTGTCAATACAGAGTGAACATTTTCGAGAAAAGTCAACATCTGGAACGTGGAAATTGGAAATAATATCTTCTGAGCTCGTAACCAATTCATCCATGCAATTAGCATCTTTAATTCGTTTCAATACTAAATTCTTAGTTCCACAACCAGCATGCCTTTTCTGAGGGCAAGAAAGATTTCCATCATTCTTTGCTTCCGGAATAGGATCTGCCTCAAGAACTCTTGGTTGAAGACCGTTCCTGAGCTCATGACAACACTCGAGGCAGATGTCATAAGAGCAAGAAGGGTCGGGGCAACTTCTGTGAAAATTGAAGATCGATGTTTTGCAGTTGTCACTGTAAAATTAGCAGCTTTGAATATTTTGTGATATTGTGATTTGAACAAAAAAGAAACAAGATAGTATTCAAAAGCTCTAGAAACACATTGTAACATAGTAGTGAATTAATTTGTTGAAGGATCAGACATGGGAATAGCATATGCATTGCAAGTCAAGAGCATACGAACTAGTCACAAGCGTCTAGTTAATTCTCAAAGAAGTAACAGGCAGACGTTAGGAAATAATCTCAAGTTAATAGCATGAATACGCACGATAACTGCAAAACATAAGTACGAGTCTCGAGACACTGCAAAACAGAAACAATAAATACTTAACCATCTAACCCTCTTAACTGGTGATGATAACTTTAGTAATGTGTTAAATGATCATCCTATTTAAAAGTATAAGTTCCAAGAGAGGAGAAACATTCAATATTTATTTCAGTTAAAAACATTCTAGAGAAATACACTAGGTATGATTTTGTGTAGTTAGTCAAACATCCCAAAGCCGAGGGCTTTGTCTAACTGTAGAAATAACTTGGACCTCATGATATAGTGGAGAAGAAAAACTAGGGTATTATGCTGTTTGGACATACCAGTATATCCGCTCATCTCCTTCAAAGGCTGCTACTTGGACATCTTCTTCATTCATCCGAACACCTTAAACACGAGAAAGCTAAGGCTTGTCAATCATTATGAACATCAAAAGAGTGGATAGATGAAACAAATGATAGCTTTTTCTACCTCGTAAAGTTGATTCGACATCTAACGCAGTTCTTTGCTCTTGTAGTATATGTTGGAGGAGGGGTAGAACTTTGACGATCAAATAGAGTGATCTTTTTAGTCGAACACTCTCGTCATTGTCCTTTTGGCAGCTCTAAGAGAACCAAGTTGCTCAAATTCGTGAGAGAGAGAAAAAAAAAAGGGGGTAACGTTAAATTACAGAAACAGTGAAAGAGCTGGGTCACAAACCTTTTTGAGCACACCTTCTGGAAGGCAAACTGTACAGTTGCAATTTCTGCAGCAAAATGGGCATGCCGTCTCCATTTCTTCTATTGATTTGTCAGGATACCTGCACAGTTAAAAAATTATCATGTTACGAAACATTTTGCAGCAGCATGAATACAGACTCCAGCTTCAGCAGAAACTTTGGTAGAATAAAAGGATGTATCATCATTCGTCAAGAAGACATATTCCTGAACTATCAAGTCGGAAAGGAGTCAATTTGGAAAATAAGTACAATTTTCAACCAAGTATTTTGGAGGTCAAGGACTAATAACTTTTTTTACCACTTCGCAATGCACTCATAGCAGTAGCATTTTGTAGTGCAATTTGAGCAGATAGCGAGGCCACCTTCATGAGGTCTGAAGCATTGGTGGCACATTCTTGCAGTTGTATCCTGGAAAAAACATCACCGCCAATGGTAAAAAATTTAAATGGTCAAACAAACAAATAATCAAGTACACCAAAAAAGGCAGAAATAAGACATTTCAATTACAGAGATCATAAATATCAATAAATCTAGCACATATTCTGCTCATACTACGTAATACAATTTCCTAAATGTCTATGATTAGATATATTTTGGTTACTTTGCTTAACAAAAACTATTAAGAAGACATTCGCAGGAGACATTATTGTATAAAAACTGCACAACAGAGATAGCACGTGCACGATCATTACTATTGTAAATCTAAACAAGTAAATCCACAAAAAAGCATATTGTCATTGAAAAAACTCCTAACGAACATTATAAAGCAGGCTATGGCAAGGGATCAGCATAACTTCCTTCATCTGAGTGTACATTGCAGTGTTATAATTAAGTTATCTTGGTCTTAATAATGAGTTGGGAGTTTAAAACTGTTACCATGTCTAAATTCGGTAAGGAAGAGAACGTTTGATCAAGATGTTAATTATGTGCTCCTTGCCTTTTTTGTTATTTTGTCGTCAAATACATCGTACATTCAAGTAACATAAAATCGTAGGGGGTTTAGCACATGGAGAAAAACTCACAGGTAATCTTGAGGCCGATGACTTTATTTGTGCCTCATTGGGATTTTGTATTTGGTCTCCCATGCATGCAGGTACGCAGGCTTCATTGACGGCCTTTTTTAGAATTCCTCTCGGGCTTTTTGCAACCTTATCCTTTTTCTTACTACTTCCACACACGTCACCACTATTAGTGTCAACTTGATTCTCGATAGCAGCAAGTGTTTTCTTGTTCTTTGAACCCTGAGATCCACCTGTTCTACACTCCTGAACAACTCCAAAACCACGTGCAATTATTCGACCAGAATAAAAAAGGGCAGCTGCTACTTTCTCTGGATTGTTTATTGTTTTCCGAGTATCCTTCTTTTTCTTCCGTCCATTAAGCTCGGCTGCAGCAATTCCACGGTTTCCTCCATCACTAGTGGATGCTGCGCCAACGCATGCACCCTGATCAATTTCAGCTATACGTTCCATATCGGTTCTATAGCTTGTCCTCTCCAGCTTTTCAACAGCTGCTTCTTGTGAAGGGCACTGAATGCCTCCATTCATGGGACCCCTATGCCTCCTCGGGTGACCGCCGCTCTGATTTACAACCCCAGCAAAATGCACAGGATCAGTACTTTGCGGAAAATCAGCGCCAGAAACATGACTTTCCAAACGAGTCCTTTCAATCTCTTGCGCAGTTGTGTTCTTATTATTGGAAAGCTTTGGCCTTCCGCGCCCATCCCTCTTCTTAACCGTCGCGTCTCCGATACTGACAGCCTGCCCACTTCCTAGAGTAACAGATACCTCATTCACAACCCGCATCTGAATCCCACCACCTAAGTTTCTCCATTGCATCAAACCACTCTGCCTTCCCGCCTCATCACTCTCATCTCCAGCGCCATTTTCTTCAGCCACCTGTTTTCCTTTATTCCTCAAATCCTTTCGTCTCTCGACCGTCCCCATGCCACCTACTCCACCTCCATTTTCCCCTAGAACATTCAAACGACTCCCTCTACCAACCTCAACGTCCCTATCGGGAACCTTATCTTTCTCCAGATCTTGTGAACCACTCTGCCTCCCCACATTCCGTTCACAAACCTCGGACTCTTTGTCCAAGTTCTTCGACCCCCCTGGCCTCCCACCACTCTGAACACCATGATTCTTCTTCCTCTTTCTTATACTAATTTTAATTTCAGCAGAGTGTTTGTGACACAAGATTTGACCAGCTACAGCCATCAAATCACACCTCCATTCCCCATTACCACTGGTTCTCACACATCTCAACTCCTGATCCATAATTAGAAACCCTAGCTAAGCTGCTACTGCTCTTTAATTTCTTTTTTGACGATGAAAGCGAGAAGAATAATAATAATAATAACAAGTGAATAACTCAATTTTACACCGCAATTTATGGATTGAAAATAATTAAATGTTGGTGGATTTGTAAGTAAGTAGCAATAATAATGAAGAAATTGGTGCCATTTGGAATAATAAGGCAACAAAATAGTAATAAATTGAGTAGTCATCGTGGTCATAGCTGTACTATTACCAGAATCTGAGCGATGAATTACAAGGCGGATTAGGAAATTCTGCCTCTCCCAATTGGTAATTAGCACACAGGAAGAAGAAAATAAATACATATTTCTGGTTTCTGGTTTTGGTGTCAGCTGGTTTAATCGATTTGGTAGCTGAGTGCCGTTGGAACTGGAAGGAACTGTAGGAAATGTCACTGGAGGGAGAGATGTTGAGAGTTAGCGGCGCCAAATTGCCATTTTTGCCGCAAATTAATGAATTACTCAATCTGCATTCTTCTTTAACTAACTCAAATAATTCTTCTATATTTTATTATTTAACTATGTATGTATGTATGTATTGTGGTATATGTATGTTGCCCATATTCCACCCAAAATTACTCTTTTGAATAACTTGTACAATTATTTGTGTAACTACTTATTCAAACAAAATAATTTTCTAAGTTATCTAAAATAAATTATTCATAACCTCATGTATTAATAAAATAACCAATTGGTTGTGTCACCTATCACTTGCGCGCGCGAATGTGAAATGGTTTTTCTCTAGTGTTAATTTATCTTTCTTTCTCTAATTACGTAGCTGGTTTTATTAGAGTGAATTGTCAAAATAACACTATCTACAAAATTATTTGTTAAAATAGCACCCTCATAAAAGTATTGTTGTGTGTGAAATTTCCAGCCGCCAACTTTGACAACTATTCCTTTCACGGCTCCAACTATTCATTTGACGGCTTCTCCAACTATTCCTTTGACGACTTCTCCAACTATTCCTTTCACGGCTCCAACTATTCATTTCACGGCTCCTACTATTCATTTGACGGCTTCTCCAAATTCTTTGCCTATAAATAGCAAAGGTCATCAGTAGTGAAATGTATCCCTTCAGAGTTCTTTTCTTTTCTCTCTAATTATACAATGTAGTATTTTATACACCGGGAGAGTGTAGATTAGGGAGTGGTGAGAGTGAAAAAGATCTGTCGGGATCGTCGGGTCGAGTGAGAATTATGTAATTGTACGAGTTTTGTACATAGTGAATTTTGCTCGGGTCCCCGTGGTTTTTTCTCCGATGAAGGAGTTTCCACGTTAAATCCTTGTGTTGTTACTATCGTCAATATTATATTCGTGTTGCTTCGTAATTACCTCATGGGAAAATTCTGGAGGCGGTATTTGAGGCGGTTCAAATACCCAACAAGTATTTGTCAAAATAACACTCTCTTGCCACATGTGCACAAAACTATTTGTCAAAATAACACTATTCTTAAAATAATTTGTCAAAATAGCATCATCTTAGACACATGTACTGCCATGTGTACAATTTTTTTTTTCTTTCAAAAGGCTAATATATAAAAAAATATTTGCAAATACTAAAAAAAAGGAAAATACTTTTTCACCATTTGATTGTGGTCCCGACCAAGAGTGTCCTTTTTTCAAACTTCTACTAGATAAATTTTTTCGCCATAACTATAGGAATTTAAAATCTTGGGATATTGATGATAGCAGATTTTCTTTTAAATTTTTTCTATATCCAAAAACATTTAGTAATTATTTTCTTCATTTTCAAGCTAAAAAGAAGAAAAGAAGAAAGATTAAAATGTACGAGAATGATATTCCATAAACATTGATTGAGGAGAATTTTTATTTCTTATAGAAAAACACAAATGAGACAGCTGCTTCAAGTCCAAATGGATAACGTCATTTGAAAAAGTTCTTAAACATACCACAGATGAAAAAAAGAAATGTATACAATTAGGCAACAAAATATTACAAGGATTAAGTTCTGGGTGACAAATCATACCAAAAAGCAAAAAGAACTGAATGAAGTGATTAACTACTTTATTTAATTACCAGTTCATTTTTTTTTTAAGTCTATGCATCCTAAGGTCGTAATATAATGTATGCGGTTGTTTATTAGTACCATCAAATGCTTATTAGATCAAGTTTATTTTATTTTATTTATAATTTGTTTCAGGTGGCCATTCTATTAATCATTAATGTCATAGTTATTCTAGCGATTAGTTGCATTATTACATTTTTCAACAAGTTATACATATTAATCTTGATGATAATATATATATATATATATATATATATATATATATATATATATATATATGTGTGTGTATAGTGATAACGAATGATGTATATATTCTACTTTAATTTGGAGTTTAAACCAATCCATAAAAAGTACGGGTTTTGTAACGTTATATTTTAGTTTAATTTTTAAAAGGGAGTTTAATGCTCAGAATATACATACACTTATAGACATTTTGTTAATTGGAAATGCAGAAATAATGATTAAATATGCATATATTATATTTGTGTGCCTTAACATTATTTTTAAAGAAAAATTATTTTGTCTTTACTATAATAGTTATTCTCAATATATATATGCTTGACTTAAATGAACAAAATATAAAAAAATTAAGTACATTTTGTACACATGGCAAGATGATGTTATTTTGACAAATTATTTTAAGAAGAGTATTATTTTGACAAATAATTTTGTGTACATGTGGCAAAAGAATGTTATTTTGACATACTTTTGAAAGAGTGCTATTTTGACAAAAAGTTTTGTAGATAGTGTTATTTTGACAATTTATTCGTTTTATTATGCATCTGTGCAATTTTATTGTTGGAAACTTTGACTCTTCTATATTCAAACGCTCTGATATACAGGCACAAATACGTTGCAAAAACTTTGACAAATTTGTGCAAGAACCGGCAAATTAGTTTAACGTATTCATCCTAGTTAGCAGTTCTAGCTTAACAGACTTATGCAGAACCATATACACCCTAAAACGGTAAGAAAGTAAAACCTCAATATGACACAGGCCCACAACAACTACTGGAAAATAATATTAACCCGAATCGTCAAAGACTTCCAAAATCAGTGTCAAAATTTTTTATACAACAGTAATCCTTAGAACGGGCAAACAAGTCTTCTCAGAAACCATATCAAAATAACTAAATATTGATCATGCACACAGAATTTATCTTCACTAATCATACTTCCCCAATCTTTCAACAAATATCTGACGCTCCTATGTGCCTCCACGCAGAGTCAATGCACGCCCAGCTTGATTCTGAAATCAAAAGTAACGATAAAAATGCTTCAATCTTTGATCACCAAATAAATATAAATGAAAATGGAAAGGCAACTTGAAGTACTAAAAATCCAAAATAACTTTGGTTTTATTGGACAGAACATTTGTAAAAACTAGATTATCTTCTGGTGCGACAAATGTGCTTACAAAGTATGTGCGCGCAGTTATCAATTGCAAAAAAGCATAAGATTCGAGCGAAAGCGAAATTGGTATGTATGTATGTGTGTTTGTATATATGAGTGTTCTGTTTCTGTTAGCCTCTTAATATCAAAAGGCCGATAATACATTATCAGGGTCTCTAATTGCAGTGCATAATTAAGTGTATTACCTGCATCGCAGACGTTGTGCTTCCAGCAAGAAACTGGAAAAACTCTTGCTTCTTTGTTTCATAGCTGAGCATTGCATGGTCCATAACCGCTTGCTCTCTCTGCATGTCTTCCAAAGCCTGGTCCTTCTTCCATTTGTCTCCTTCATTCGAATTTCAATATCATGATAGCTCTCAGGCAGAGACAACCTTTTGGACCCGCTGGGGAACTTGACGTATGTGTGTCTCCTAGAAAGATGCGCATTCAAGTAAGGTCGAACAAAACAGAAGAGAAAACAATGTTTCACTACTAAGAAAGCATTAGATGGATGCTTGATATAAAATATTTGAAATCGGGAGTGTCTAAAGCTTCAAACAAGGACCACGTGCCTGTTAAAAATCAATAACGTCTGCAATATGAATATTGAGAATGATGTAGCTTTTAAAGAAAAAAGTTGGAAACTTGTGCACGAAGGTCAAGTTTCTTACCGGCGATCACCCAAGGAGAATACGCAAGAACTTCATATCACCCCTTCATCTAGGGATATGGCCCCATTTTGGTATAAAGGGGAGAGCTTTCAGCGTGTCTTCCTTTGATCTATACACTTGCAAGGTTGAGAAGAGATTATAGAATAGTGTATCTCTTAGGTTCAATCCACTCTTTGGTAAACATTATAACTCAGTGTAGTCAATTGAGACCATATTCACTGCAAAACCTAGAAATCCACGAGGAGATTCCCCATGTGGTAATTTTGGCCTTAGGATATCAAGCCTCCGTTGAGGGTCATCAGCAATGAATTCACCAGCATATAGTCTAAACAGAAACATCAAAGCACGTGTCACAATTGGGTAAGCAATAGTTAATTTGTTCAATCAAACTTCAAATCAATGACGCACTCTATTCAGACGTGTAAACACACCTTAGATTTTCCAAACAAATAAAAGGAAGATGGCCATCAAGGGACCTTCCAATAGAAGCTGTGGTAAGTAAACTTCCACACTTCTATTAATTGATTCCTCAATGATGTATGCTTCCAGACCTTTCACACCTCCATAGATTTTGCAAACCACTGCTAACATCGTGTCTAGGCCCAAATACTCAGCGAGAAGCCTAGTAACAGAGTCAAATAATTTGACATAGTGGCGCATGATTAGTTTCCATGTTTTTAACTGTACTATATTAAAATTATTCAGGCACCATTCATTACAATCTGGAGAAGTTTCATTCAGTTGGAGAATGGTTTGTAAGGAGTGCACTTCCCTTCAGACTAGAAGGAGATGATAACATTCATGAATAATGCCATAATCTTACAAGACAAAAGATGAATCTTACAAGACAAATAATGTGTGAAGTTAGATCTAGGGTTTACAAGATTTACATATATATACAAGACAAGTAAATGACTAAACTACCCTTAACAATTAATATACAAATATAATATAATATGCTAATAGGAGAGACCACAGCCTCTTATAAAAGCTTTTCCAACTTACTCAATAAACAAATAAAACTGGAAGAAAAAACCTATTTGTTCAAACAATCAAGTCAGACTCATTCTTGCCGGGTGGAAAAAGAAAAAGTAGGCAAAGTAGACCAACCTGTTGAGGTTCTCATCATCTACTTTCCCGAATGTAGCCACAACACCAAGCACGTCTTTTTTGAATGGATAATCGAAAGGCATGAGCTTCAGGCTTAAGTCTTATCCTACATAAAATGGCGGCCAAAGACTTCACGTACTTAAGAATATGCTGCACTGTTTCTTCCTCACTACCCAGATGTGCATTATCTTGATTTGCACTTACGGAGGAAGTTGTGTGATACTTCCCAAGAGCCACTATAAGACCAAGAAACAGACGAAAAGTGTATCAGAAATTAATTAGATCTAAAGAGATAAATTTAATAGTTGAATAGGATAAAAGGATGTAATGAGTATAGATTAAGCAAGAGGCATGCAAACTTTATGGGTTATTACATAGCTTAGGGAGGCATTTCTATCAATTAAAAAAGTAATGCGCTTGGTCTGTGATTCAGAGGCAATGCGGCACCAAAGCATCTTTGCATATCAAATATATCATATCAAGTGTTTGACCCACGATGATGCTTGTTTGGTTCATATAGCTTTTCCTAATTAATATGGATTACATACTAAGTTTGGTTGCTGTTTTTGCGGTATCATACATGTGTGTTTCATACAACACAAGCTATTGTTTTGACACCCAAAAACTAGTCTCAATAAAACTCCATCAAACTCAGTTCACGGGATTTCATTTAATAATAATATAACATCATCATTAGTTTATTACCTTCGTAGACTATTGGTCATTTTCAAAATTAAAAAATAATCATTTAGTTATGCAGAGGAACCAGAAATTCTACACAAAAAATACATCATTAGAATTTACAAATATTCTCCTAAACTAAATTAACCCAGATATATTCACCAAAGATTGAGGTAATCTATCATAGGCATACGGCACCCAAGAGGGCTAAACACTCTCCAGGATCTCATCTGCGGATATGTTGCGATTGCTAGAATGACAAGGTGGAACATAGATATTACACATACCTTGCATATCAATGATTGAGTGTTCCAATTTGTTCTTCACGTTCTTTAAGTAACTGAAACAGCCTTCATGATGCTTAACTTTTTTGACTCATCTCCTGTAGATCATCTTGAAGTTTCTGCAAAAAGTTAAGCTGCGTCATTTTCCTGCTCACATTTAATTCATCTCAAAAGGCCTGTTGTATACAAACCTTCAAATTGTTTGCAGTTGGCTCAACCTTCGGACTATGCACTTCAATTTGCATCTCGTCCTTCGCGAAAGAAGTAATCTGACTGACATTTCCATGGGCTGATTGGTCAGAGGCAGCCAACGCCCTTGAGGAAACTGACATCTGGCACAGGAAAAGTCGTAAGTAAGAATAATAGCGCATACAGACGCTGACAAATACTGGGAGTACGCACAAGAACAAACACATACAAGTTAAGTCCTTTATGAATATAGGGTAGAGAGGTATAATCTCATATTTGAAATGGTATGCCTTGATGCTCTCCATTTCAGTTTAGATCGACCAAGTTTCCATGCGAAAGGAAACGGGACAGTGTAGTAACCCCATGAAGTGGCCGACCCCTCATAAGTAACTAGAATTTAGACAACTCAAGTTCACCCAAAATTACTCAGAACTACAAGATGGTACACCTGTAGGCTGTAAGTTCTAATCCTCAAAAGAAACGATGACTTAATTCAATGCATCTAATACATGTACTCCAAAAATTCAAATGCATGTTCTAAAAGGCTGTTATTATTTGTGCCTGAAAAGAGACAGACCGGCGAGTTTAAAGCCAATATCAGGACCCAAAAAAGACCAGGAAAAGGGATGGCTATGAGATCAAGGGCAAGTTAAAGAGTCATCAATAATGTCGTTTGAAAGTGCGGCAAGAAAAAGATTAAAGGGAATAATTTACTTTCCGTTATACGATCCCAATAGAATCTAGTAAGTTAAATTCTAGTTTACCAGAAGAACGCGCACTAATATCGGAGACATCAGCTGAAAATTAAAGAAAGAAGTGTTCTTTGTCGTTTTTCCTTTCATGATGCGGATTAGTGATTAATAGCCTAATATATGCTTTGCAGGTCGCTGACTATCCCATCCACATGCTCGAATAAGGACATGACAAAGCCATATCAAGAAAATCATGAATTAGCCAAAAATTGTGGCAACAACGCCTAAATTCATGTACATCTTACTACCTCAAAAGTAAAAATTATTCAGACAACCTAAATTCCCACGAATGTAGCGACTAGAGCTCGTAAAATTTCACTCTTTTCATAGTTTATACCCACAGTTCTTAAGTTATTGTTAAAACCACCCCCAAAAACTGAACCCCTCGATCGTATTCCAACAAATTTCATCACACCAACAGAACTGCATGCCCAGGTTATAATTCAGTTCCTTCAACTTTAATACATTAAATGTAAATTCGTTACAAAATATATGTAAACGGAGGAAAAAATGAGCGAATTTAGCGTTGGTAAAAGAGCTAAAAAACTCAAACCGGAGTTGATGGTACACTGTCAATGGACTTTTGCCGCTAGTGGCCGCCGCAAGTCATCGTCGGTCGTCGAAAGGTCAAACTCTCAGAGGGCGGAGTTCATTATGAGAGAGAGAGGGGTCTGAGACAGCATGAATTTGGTGAAACAAAAAAAATAGATAATTAACCAGTTGATCCTCTTTAACACATAATTATAACTTACAAGAAAGGAGAGACATTTAACATTTGACGCAGTCAAAAACATTCTAGAGTAATACATTGCATCTAAGCTTTACATAATGCTCCATCACCTATATGTGTATTGTGTAGTCCCAAAATGGGACACTGTAGTTAAAGCAGTCCCAAAATGGGACACTGTAGTTAAAGCACGAAAATTAAGGCCAATGCTTCTACTTATCAACATCATATGGTTTTTTCTTCCTAATCTCAATAAAAAATTAGTAGAAATTCAATAAATGAGAAAATGCTCTAAATTAGTACAACTCCAGTACTTGACAACAATTTGGTCAGGCTCTCAACTACAGCAGCTTCCTTGCAAGTCTTGTGAAGGTTTAGATGAAACTGTAGGCTGAATACATCGCACTTAAATTTTGGATATAAGCTTTGTAGCTTCATCTATGGCAGCACTCGCAGCATATACAGCCAACTTCTTAACCTATAAATAGATCAAACCATTATGATATAAGAAAGGTGCAAATAACACTTTAATTAAGACTACGAACTGTTTAAGATGGCAGGAAAGATAAACTTCAAGTGCTTGTAAAACAAACCAAAGTTAGGCAATTACTCCCAAGCTATGGGCAAAATCAACTGAACTTAATCTTTATGTACGAAGCCAACATAAATTCTACCCCATGCTGATGTGTCGGATATGTACTAGAAGCGCATTACAATCTTCCATATTTTAAACATGAATTAGTTTTAGTTACAAGCTATAACTTTAAATAGTTAACCAAATATCGTTTTCATTACAAACAATCATAGTCAGATCCTGAAATTTATTTGTTGATTCTTTTCACTCGCAAATCGCACAATTCAAGTTTCAGATTTTGTCATATCTTTTGTAATGGATGCACAGCAAAAGGTGCACAAGAAGGAATGATGGTGCGAAGAATGAACTTTGAAGCATATACAACAGCAAATATCATAAATCATCTACTTCATAAGTCATGCCTAACATGTTCAAGCATTTTTTGTAATTTACATTGACTAGCACTTTTGATTTTGAAGAATATAGAGAAGAGTACCAGAAACAGAAATAGGAGTGGGAAATGATGCTTGAACAAGCTCAACCCCATTATTCTTTCCTTTTATTTCCCTCTCAAGGCAAAACAAAACTTCACGTGCAACAATATTTCATTACTGTTAAAGATACTGAAATTGTAACTTTGGAAAAAGCAATTAAGTATACAATCAAGTACAGCACCACAAGGCACACATGATGTAGGACAATTAAAATTGTACTTTCAGTTGAGATAGAAAAAAGAAGTACAAATATCCATTGAATCATCATAACGTGGGATTAATAAATAGTTATTTAAGATAGGAATTTGGTGGGAAGTACCTCGAGCATGTCTTGCTTAGATCTATGAGACTGAGGAAGTCGACGAAACTCCTGCGTTAATCGAACACATTCTTGCACATTATCAGGAGAGACAAAGTCTAAAGCGACTTTGGTGCAAGACTGATAAAGGAACAGAATGAAAGTATTAAGTCGCAACATAGAATTGAAGCTTTAGTCTCTAATGAACAAAAAACTCAAAAGAAATAAGAGTAAAACAAGACCAGAAAAATCGAAAGAGAGGAATTATATTTCTCTTTCTGCAAAAACATTGCGATAAGGGATGATGTACGCTCAAGGGATGGTACATCATAAAAACGTAACGTAATTTAATCAATAGCCAGAGACTCGAAATTAATTGCGATAAAATATTCAATGAAAGAGCTTGACCTGTCTATTCCTCACTTGATGGGGGCAGCCAGCAGGAATGAACACAGCCTCACCAAGATATTGCTCAAATGTCCAAGGTTCAACATCTAATAGAGAGAAAAAAATCTAGGTAAAATATATTCCACTTAAGTTAATTTTAAGATAAGGAAAGAAACGAATCTTACTGAACTCTTCTTTCAACTTTTTTTTGTGTTTTTCATCCAGATAGAACGTTTGATCATGAATAGGGTCGACAACCTAATGGAGAACAATAAGACCAGTCAAGATCAAGGGGTTCGGTATAGAAGATACTAATGAGTCTCAATACTCACTGATTGTATTTGATCATTATTATGATGGAAAAACTCTTTCTGATGCTTTCGCAAGTATTCACAAATTTTGGGCACGTCCTGCTGACGGAATATGTCCCAAACAGCACCACCATGTGAACCGTCACAACTCTTATTGGATTCTTTAAGTTTTAATTCCCTCTTCAACTCATTGATCTTTTTGCGTCGCCACAAGGGAATAAGCACTTCATGTATGTTGGTCATTACGTTTACCTATAATTAAAACACAAGCAATAACTTTCTCATGAAATTATCAAAGGCATATAAATATACAAAACTACTAGTAGAAAACATGAACTTCAACTTATCAATGCCACTAAAACTTTGACAATAATACTATAACAGGATCTGATCACCTAACAAGAAAAACTACCAGAGCAAATTGAAACTCAAATGCACACACAACCAAATTTGACTAATGCGATATCAAATGTTTGATCTCAAGAAGAGGAAATAAGCATAAGCAAGCATACACCTTGATAACAAATGCAAGGTGACAAAATCAGATGCCCGGATCGAGGTCGATGAACATTGTAGCGACAAGAGCGACATTGTCCCCAGGCATCCGCGGTTAATTAAACCCAAATAAAACTAAACATAGTGCTAATATGTAATGAGAACCCACCAAAAGATACCCTTTTCATTAAAATTGATGCAACCCAAATATTCTATTGAGATTAAATGTTGCAATAACGAAACTCAAAGATACTTTTGGTTTCATTGAAAAATCTATATACATTATATTTCCCAAGCATTTTGTAAAATAATCTTTTAAGTTATGAATTTTTTGTAGGTTGAAACAACAGAAACCTAAACTTTCATCCATGCCTACACCTGGTTTAGTTTTTAATTAAACTTTTTATTCATATTTCAGCTCTGGATAATTTGGCAAGATGCTATAGGCTTGCTCAAAAATCTCAAATACAAAGAGTTAAACTAATTAATCGCGGTAGTAATTCTAATACCATATCTGATTCTCAAGTTTTAATCATTGGCCGTCATAAATAAGTACATATACCCCAGGTTACTGTTTACCATAAAGAGCAAGACTACTGGAATTTCGGATATTTATGAAAGTCATGTAATCCGTTAAGACTTGTTCCAGACGTACCTCTACAAAATAACAAGCAATGCAGCCGTTACATAAAACATTTCTTGAAGAACATATCGTAACAAAAACCCAAGATGATGAATTAGTAAATTTGGTCTGAGCGCTTAAATTGCGAACTAATCTAATAGTTGTTAAATTACTATCAGCAGAATTATTATATGCCACAAGTGACTACTTTGGTTAACGCAATTACAATCAGTAGAATCGTTAGAATTAGAGGGAACAGGTTGAAATCTATTTCCAACGGATGCTGCAAAAGCATACATAATAAATTATGCGAAAGATGTATATAAAAACCTAAAGTTTTTCCAATGTTTGGTGTTACAAAGGTGATCTAATCCTTGTGGTAGTCAAGATTTGCACATCATAGGTTTCTTATGGAACCAACCATTCACACACTGAGAAAGCACAATTACAACAAAAAAGAAGAAACTTTCGACCATATAAGAATAGAAGAAAGCATACCGCGTCAGAGACATCACAGTGCAGTTTTGTGACTGAGTCTCCTCTACCGAGTTCTTCTGGATATCCATAAGCTAAGTAGGATTTAGGCCCCAAGTCAGGCTTTAAGGCACTATCCGGAAGCTTTGTAGCAAGATTGAGTTGACCAGACTCCGGATGTGTATATTCACCGAAGGGAAGCATGGCCATAAACTCCGAAGCATGCCTAGGTAAACATTCTTTGAAAAAAATTGCAGGTGGCCAGTCCCTTAAGTTCAACATTTCTGGCCATCCATTGTCATGCGTACGTCCTTCTAAGTAGCCTTCAATAAACTGGTCAATATCAATTTCAACCTGCAATATTAAATAACCATTTATTACCAGAATCATATTAATCACATAAAGATAGGAAATACAAGGTTCTAGTGTTACGTAATGTATAGATAATGTCGGTTTGTAAATTAGAGGATTCAATGCATTCGCAATCTTTTAATTCTTGATAACTATACATATACATAGAAGCGTCTTTTTGATTCAGTGTCAATAACCTCATCTACCAAGAGCGGCGAATAATTTTAGAAAATACCATACTAGAACAAACATGTGAGTTTTGAGGAAACCAAGTTGCAAGAAAGATACCTCACACCAATCCAAGCAATCAACAGCATTCACAGAGAAGTTCTCCTGATTTAGTGTTTTGCTTGCTTCCCTGAAGGCCCTTAACATATTATACGACTTCCAACTAAAGCCAGAAGCCTCAGTCATCACATTTCTAACAATTACGGGCTCACCCTTTCTCCAGTGCATTTGAAAATGTTCAAAGTCAGCCTCTCCTGGAACAATAGCATTAGGGCAGTACAAAAAGTTGTCTCGACTGTCATCCCTACATGCCGCTCGTCTTACCAACGAATTGTCAATACAAAGTGAACATTTCCGAGAAAATTCAACATCTGGAACGTGAAAACCGGAAATAATATCTTCTGAGCTCGTAACTAATTCATCCATGCAATTAGCATCTTTAATTCGTTTCAATATTAAATTCTCAGTTCCACCACCAGCATGCCTTTCCTGAGGGCAAGAAAGATTTCCATCATTCTTTGCTTCTGGAATAGGGTTTGCCTCAAGACCTCTTGGTTGAAGACCTTTCCTGAGCTCATGACAACACTCGAGGCAGATGTCATAAGAACAAGAAGGGCTGGGGCAACTTCTGTGAAAATTGAAGATCGATGTTTTGCAGTTGTCACTGTAAAATATTAGCAGCTTTGAATTATTTTGTGATTTTGTGATATTGAGCAAAAAACAAGATAGCATTCAAAATTTCTAGAAACACATCGTAACATAGTAGTGATTAAGTTGTTAAAGGATTCAAACATAGGAATAGCATATGCATTGCAAGCCAAGGGTATCATACGAATTAGTCACAAGTGTCTAGCTAATACTCAAAGAAGGAGCAGGTGCAAAACATGAAATAATCTCAAGTTAAAAGCATGAATACGCACAATAACTGCACAATATAACTACAAGTCTCGAGACAGTGTGAATCTGGCAAAGCAAAAATAATAGATAATTAACCATCTAATCCTCTTAGCCCGTGCTCACAACTTTAACATGTGTTAAATGATCATCCTATATAAAAGTATAAGTTCCAATAGAGGAGAGACATTTAACATTTATCGCAGTTAAAAACATTCTAGAGAAACACGGTACATTTGAATTTTTGTGTGGTTAGTCAAATATCCAAAAACCGAGGCCTTTATGTATAGTAGAAATAACTTGGAACTCATGATATAGTGAAGAAAAGAAAAACTTAGGAACTATGCTGCATGGATATACCAGTATATCCGCTCATCTTCTTCGAAGGCTGCCACTTGAACATCTTCTTCATTTGTCCGAACACCTTAAACACGAGATTGCTAAGGCTTGTCAATTATTATGAACATCGTAAGAGTAGATAGATGAAACCCGTGTTAGTTTGTTCTACCTCGCAAAGTTGATTCGACATCTAACTCAGTCCTCTGCTCTTGTAGTATATGCTGGAGGAGGGGCAGAACTTTGACTAACAGATACACTGATCTTCTTAGTCGAACACTTCCACCGGTGTCCTTTTGGCAGCTCTAAGATAACCAAATTACTCAAATTTGTTAAGAGAAAAAACAAGGTAATGACAAATCACAAAAATAGATTTATTTTGGTTACTTTTTCTCAGCAAAAACTATTAGGGAGACATTCACGGGAAACATTAATGTCAAAATAAAACTGACAGAACAGCGCTGCACGCACATTACTATTGTAAATCTAAACAAGTAAATCCACAAAAAGCTTATTGTCATAGAAAAAACTCCTAACGAACATTATAAAGCAGGCTGTGGTATGGCATAAGCATAACTTCCTCTACCTGAGTGTAAAAGTCATCTCAATTTGCTTGATTTTACTAATCATTTTAATTGTTTGGTTAGCATCGCCGAGGACAAACGCACATTAATTGCTGGCAAGGTTAATATATAAAAACAAATTCAAATAAATGGACCAGACAAAATTCATTTCTAAAGACGAGGACTAAACGAGAAACAAATCTGACCAGATGGCCACTTGCCTAGTCAAGAAATATTGGATATCATTTGCAACCAAATTATCTCAGATGGGATTGATAGATTCCATTGCATAAAAGGAACCAATGCCCCAGAGACACTATAAAGTTGACTTTCAAAGGAAAGTATAAATTTCTGACTGAGGTATGTTCATGTCAGAACTTCAACTTACTTAAGGCAAAAAATCCTATTCGGAAAGGTCCAAATGCAAAGATATTGGAAGCCACACCACTTGATGATATGCATATCAGTTTAAATTCAAATTAATTTGTTGTACTCTATAGCTAGAAAAATGCAAAGCTCTTATCCAGTAAGCTACTGTAAACTCTATATATTTGTATTAAACTCTCAACAATAAAGCAAAGCAGAAAGGATGTGATGTCTTGCAATCACTAGTACAGCTCTAAGGAAATTGTTTTTTTTATTTTCCCAGTTGATATTTTAGATATATAAACAGTGAGTTTTAAGTGCAATTGCATCGTGAGGAAATGCTTAGTTTAATACTTTGGAACTAATATTTGCTTCAACTTTGCTTTGTGTTGCTTCCTATCCTGGACGACAGTCCGTTCCAGTGTCATTTTCAGATTACAGTCGTTTCCCTTATTAAACCACTCTATAATCTGTAGTTTCAGGTGCATCTCTCTGTTGCTCTGTTAGTACCATGTTTTATAATCTTAATGACTTGTTAATTATCTCAGATCGTAAAAAAGCTATTCAAACTTCTGCAACTCCGCCAATATGCTGTTTTTCCTAAGAGAAATACTATGTTGCCATAGTGGTTCAGGTGCAGGAAGCCTTGTTGAACCACTATCTGCCATTTCATTAAACGACGAGCTTCAACAGGCCAGGGCAGCTGTAGCGAGATGTTACAGATAACAAATAAGGTTTTGTTGAACTATGAATTTGTTTAATCAGACCAAAACAAGTATCTTATTTATTTTGTGTTCCTTCTGCAGATGCAAATGGATCTTCATGACATTGAAAATTTATTCAATATAATGGCTCGAATAGATGTGGTAAGGATGTCCCCTTTCTGCATTTCTAACTTCCGTTTGTAATGCTAATAGTCCTTTTCTTTCTGTGTGACTTGGTTCTTCATATCCCTACGTGCGATAGATGCTTCCTTCATCTTGCACTCATCAAACCTTATACTGATACTTCTACTTTATCTAATTCCCGTTAAAGAAATAATATATGGCTGGACAAAGAAAAGTTACTGGCTGTCTATAGCATTGCACATTTCAGTGTTATACTTTAGTCATCTTGGTCTTAATAGTGAGTTGGGTGTTTAAAACTGTTAACCATGTCTAAATTTGGTAAGGAGAAGAACATTTGATCAAGATGTTTGTAAATATGTTGTCCTTGCATTTTTTGTTATTTTGTCGTCAAATATCATACATCCAAGTAACATAAAACTCTAGGGGATTTGGCGCGTGGAGAAAAACTTACAGGTTCAGCACTTTGTGGAAAATCAGCGCCAGAAATACGACTGTCCACACCAGTCCTTTCAATCTCTGCGTTCTTATTTTTGGAAAGCTTTGGCCTTCCTTGTGCATCCCTCTTCTTAACCATTGCGTCTCCAGCACTGATACCTCCTCCAAGCGACTTTTCCGCATTGAATTGTTTCTTGTTTACATGTGTACGCTGCCCACTTCCTGAAGTAACAGATACCTCCTTCACAACCCGCATTTGAATCCCACCACCAAGTTTTCTCCATTGCACCGAACCACTCTGCCTTCCCTCCTCACCACATTTATCTCCCTCAGCCACGCGTTTTCCTTTATTCCTTAAATCCTTTGGTCTTTCAACCGTCTCCATACCACCTCCACTTTCCCCTAGAACATTCATACCACCCTGCCCACTACCTTCCTTGACAACCCGCATTTGAATCCCACCACGAAGTTTTCTCCATTGCGTCAAACCACTCTGCGTTCCCGCCTCACCACATTTATCTCCCTCAGCCACCTGTTTTCCTTTATTCCTTAAATTCTTTGATATCTGGACCGTCTCCACACCACCTCCATTTTCTCCTAGAACATTCAAACGACTCCCTCTGCCGACTCTTTCGCCATCAGGTATGTTATCTTTTGAAGTACTCTGCCTCCCCACCTTCAGTCCACCATCGTTCCGTTCACGAACCTCAGACTCTTTGTCCAAGTTCTTCGACCCCCCTGGCCTCCTACCACTCCCACCAGAACCACTCTGAACACCATGATTCTTCCTCTTTCTTAAACTATTTTTAAGTTCCTGATAGTGTTTGTGACACAAGATTTTACCAGTCAAAGCCATGAAATCACACCTCCACTCACCATTTCCATTGGTTCTCATACATCTCAACTCCTGATCCATAATTATTTTCTGTAGGTACAATTAGAAACCCTAGCTAGCAAAGACTCTTTTTTGACGATGAAAGCGAGAAAAATAATAATGACAAGTGAATAACTGAATACTACACAGCTTAACGCTATTTATCGATGCTAAATTAAATGTTGGTAAATTTGTTGGTAAAAAGCAACAATGCAAATGCTGCCAATTGGAGTATAAATTCATATTACCAAAATCTGAGCGATGGATTAGGGAATTAGCACACAGGAAGAAGAAAATATATAAATACATTTCTGGTTTCTGGTTTTGATGATTGATTGACAACTAGTTTGATTTGTATAGTTTGGACTGGAAGAAACTGTATATCGTGCAACTGGAGGCTGGAGTTTTGAAAAAATATCTATTTATATCGGGTTTTGTTTGTAAGTTTGAATTCACAAGTTCAAATAATAAACTGAATTAAAAAAAAAACATATAT
Source organism: Linaria vulgaris (assembly GCA_948329865.1). Classification (NCBI taxonomy): domain Eukaryota; kingdom Viridiplantae; phylum Streptophyta; class Magnoliopsida; order Lamiales; family Plantaginaceae; genus Linaria; species Linaria vulgaris. The sequence continues at coordinate 90,553,584 of OX415253.1, forward strand.
ATATATATATAATGCTCTGTGCTTCACAAATTTTAAACTCATTTGAATTTGTTTGATAGAGTATTATCATTTTAGTCTCTCAACCTAAGACCATAAAAAAGATTACGAGATGCTCCCCTTTGTGTGCATTTTTGCAGCAAAGACTTCAACAAACAACATGCTACAAGCATTACGAGGGAGTGGAACTCTACTCCTGTTCTCTCCAATCCCGCAGGTAGACAAACATAACATAAAGAGTTCACTACTGATAACATTCATCAAGATAACCATGATCTTACAAGACAAGAATGAGATCTTACAAAACAATGTATGAATGTGTAGTCTAGGGTTTACAATTAGGAAACTATATATACAAGACAACAAAAGACTAAACTACCCTTAACATAATTAATATACAATAAAGATATGCTAACACCCCCCCTCAAACTCGAGAAGGTACTGCAATAAGTAACGAGAGTTTGCCAACAAAGAAGTTGTGTCGCTGAATTGTATGTGCCTTCGTAAAGAAGTCAGCCAACTGCATCGAAGACGAGATGAACGGTAGAGAGATAACACCATGCTGAAAATGATGTCGAGTCACATGACAATCGATCTCAATATGTTTGGTACGCTCATGAAAAACAGAGTTATGAGCAATCTGAACAGCACTTTTATTATCACAATACATGGGTGTGGGGGATGACAACAACACCCCCATATCACATAACAACCGTCGTAACCAAACAAGTTCAGTTGTGGTGGAAGCCATAGCACGATACTCTGCCTCGGTAGAAGAACGAGAAACAACATCTTGTTTCTTGCTTTTCCAAGAGATGAGAGAATCACCTAGAAAAATACAGTATCCAGTGGTAGATTTTCGATCGGATGGATCACTAGCCCAGTCAGCATCTGTATATGCTCGAAGTTCTAATGAAGAACTCGAAGGAAACAATAGACTCTGATAAATAGTACCACGAAGATAACGAAGAATGCGAGTAACAGCAGCCCAATGATCAGAGGTAGGTGCAGCAACAAACTGGCTAACAACATGGACCGCATAAGCAATATCCGATCGGGTAATAGTCAAGTATACCAAACTACCAACAATAGACCTGTACAAAGTGGGATCCGGAAGAAGTGTACCGCCAGTAGGAGTATAACGAACATTTACCTCTAAAGGAGTAGCAGCAACACGAGTGTCTGTAAGACGAGCTCGCTCTAAAATATCTGAAGTATACTTCGACTGAGACAAAAGATAGCCCTTTGGAGATGAGGCGACTTCAATACCTAAAAAGTAACGAAGAGGACCCAAATCCTTCATATCAAACAAACGAGATAAGGTGTGTTTCAACACCTTAATACCCTCAACATCGTCACCTGTAATAATCATATCATCAACATACAGTAAAAGCATTATGCGACCAGCAGAACTGCATTTAACAAATAAGGCTGAATCATTAGGACTAGAGGAGAAGCCAAGAGAACAAACAGCAGTGGAAAACTTCTCAAACCAAGCTCTTGGAGCTTGCTTAAGCCCATATAATGCTTTCTTAAGTCTACACACTTGCCCTTTGTCGTGAGGAACACCCGGAGGAGGTGTCATGTACACTTCCTCATGTAAATCACCATTCAAGAATGCATTTTTCACATCCATCTGTGAAATATACCATTGTCGTACTGATGCAACTGCAATAAGAACTCTGACAGATGTCATCTTAGCAACAGGAGCAAATGTCTCCTCATAATCCATGCCATATTGTTGAGCAAATCCTTTTGCCACTAGACGAGCCTTATATCGCTCAACTGAACCATCAGCTTTGGTTTTAATTTTATAGACCCATCGAGAACCAATTGACTTTTTCCCTGCTGGAAGAGGAACAAAGTCCCAAGTATGATTTTTGTTCAAAGCTGATAGTTCCTCAGCCATAGCCTCTTGCCAAACAATATCTTGTGCCGCCTCAGAATAAGAGGTAGGCTCACAAAGAGGCCAAACAGATGCCAAAAAGGAAACAAAAGGCTGAGAATAACAAGAGTAAATGAAATCAGGTAGTTGAGTAGACTTACGAGTACGCCTGGGATACCGCTCCTAAGCTGGATCCGAAATCGTAAGAGAAGGGACATGAGGGGGTAACTCTTCAGCAGCACCCAAGTCATCTCCATAACCAACACCAATATTGTCATCCCCAACAACATCACCAATACCAATATTCTCATCAGTTGGATCATTAGTTCCAATATCAGAAACATCAAGAGTAAATGGGTCAATGTGAATAATATTCGACCGTGTCACATTATGTGAGCTTCTCGGAATGGAAAAATATGGAATATGCTCAATAAAGTGAACATGAGGAGAAACATAACATTTTCTACCAACTGGATCATAACACCGATAACCCTTCTGACCATTTCCATATCCCAAAAAGACACATATTGCAACACGCGAAGACAACTTAGTTCGCTCAACATGTGGACGAAGAACAAAACATGTGGACCCAAAAACCCGCAAATGAGAATAATCAGGAGTTTGACCAAATAACTTAGCATATGGAGAGATACCTGCATTCTTGGGAGTTGGAACTCTATTTATGATATAAACAGCAGTGAGAACTGCTTCTCCCCAATACTCACTAGGTACACTAGCAGACAAAAGCATAGAACGTGCCGTTTCAACAATATGCCTATGTTTTCTTTCAGCCACACCATTTTGCTGAGGTGTGTCTGTACAAGAGGATTGGTGCACAGTACCATCACTAAGAAGAATGTCAGAGAGTGCATTACTCGTATATTCCCCACCCAAATCAGATCTAAAACATTTTATGACTTTAGAGTGTTGAGTTCTCACATATGCAGCAAAGTGAGCATAAACATCAATGAATTCAGAACGATTTTTCATCAAGTAAACCCAACAATAACGAGTATAGTCATCAATGAAAGAAACATAATATCGTGACCCCCCCTTTGTAGGAATAGGGGCAGGTCCCCAAACATCAGAATGAATCAAATCAAATGGTGCAGAAGAAGTGGATGTACTGTGATTAAAAGGTTTTGCAGAAAACTTCCCAAGTTTACATCCACTACAATCAGAAATATCCTGAGACTGCAAGTCTCCCAAAACACCACTATTACATAAAAACCTCAGACAAGATCCAGATACATGACCTAGTCTAGAGTGCCATACGTAAAACTTCGAAGAAGAAGAATTTAAATGAAATGTAGATAGATCAATACTCGTAGCTGCAAACTGACCATCAACCTTCATGCCATCCAAAACATAAAGTCCCCCCTCTCTACTTCCAGTCCCAAGTATTCTCTTTGATTTCGGATCCTGCACATGACAAGAAGTAGAGGAAAAGTGAACATCAAGACCACGATCACACAATTGACCAACAGAAATAAGATTCATAGCCAATTTTGGAATACAATAAACATCAGGTAGTGAGAGATTTTCTGTTTGAATTGTACCAACACCTACGACTGGCATAGGAGTGCTATCAGCAGTCATAACAGATGTAGGTGGTAACACATGAGACATAGATACAAATGAGTTGCGATCAGGAGACATGTGATGAGATGCTCCAGAATCCAACACCCATAAGGACGAGTTTCTACCTGATGTGGATGGAGCAGACATAGCATATGGTGGAGACTGGTTTTTGTTTGCCTCAAGAAGGTTCTGCAATAGATTAACCAAAGTTGCTTTGTCTGACAAAGATGAATCGACAGAGGCTGGATCCAATGTAGGCATGACAGCAGTTGTATTAGGTTGTCCTCCAAAACGAAGATTCTGTGAATATGAAGGTTTGTCACTTGGCCTCTTTCCATATTCCTGTTGTGGTTTACCTTTCTGGTTCAGTAAAGGACATTGATTCTTCCAATGACCCTTTTCATGGCAATAACGACACTCATCCTTATCATAACTCTTTTGTTTAGATTTGATATGACTAGGTTGAGTAATCAAAACAGAACCAACAGGAGTGGACTTCTCAATTTGAGTCTTGAGGCGGGTTTCTTCAGCTAACAATTCATGCACAACTGAATCAACTGAAGGCAAAGGAGTACGGTGCAGAATTGACCCACGGATGCCTTCATACTCAGAGCGGAGATTGTACAACAGTTGAACCAAACGTTGTTGTTCTCGCCTTTCAATATACGGACCGAATGCTCTCAGTTCAGCGCATTCTGTCATAGCCAACTGATCCCAAAAGTTTGTCATCTCAGAATAAAACTCTTGAACACTTCGATCTCCTTGTGTAAGAGCACGAATTTCCCCTTCAAGTTGATATTGAACAGCAAAGTTGGACCTCACATACAACCTCTCCAAATGGTCCCAAACTTCTTTCGCAGTATCAAACTTAGCTAACTGAGTACCAATCTTATGCTCAACAGAATTGTTAATCCAAGTAATAATTTTAGAATTATTGGTATCCCACACATCCAATAACTCAACAAAATTAGCATCATGTGACTTAGGAGCAACCAAAACACCAGAAATATAATTCCACATCTTCTTCCCTTTTAGAAAGTTTTTCATAACATAACTCCAATACCCATAGTTCTTCCCATCAAAACGAACACTAATCGACTGCAACGAATCATCCCCTCCCGTCATGATAACAGAAATCGAAAATTGCAGCAATACACAAAGCAAGACTAACCCAGAAACAGAATTGGGGCAACAAATCGAACAAAAATTGCACCAAATCGAAATTGAAATTAACACACCAACAAGTTCAGAGAGTGCAGCGGATTACCAGTGAGTTCGATCGGCGTGGTGTCGTGTTTGCCTACCGGTTGGGTCAGAGATTTGGCTCTGATGCCATGATAACATTCATCAAGATAACCATGATCTTACAAGACAAGAATGAGATCTTACAAAACAATGTATGAATGTGTAGTCTAGGGTTTACAATTAGGAAACTATATATACAAGACAACAAAAAGACTAAACTACCCTTAACATAATTAATATACAATAAAGATATGCTAACAACTACATGTTTGTAACATAAAGAGTTCACTATATGTCTCTCCAGTATGTTGTTAATAGTCATATGGTAGGTGGAGTTGGTACCAATCTCTCTTAGCTAAATGTGCGTAACTTGAGCAATAATATACATTAAACCAACGCCTCACCCGCACATTTTACCGTGCATAAATAGAAATATTGTAGAATCACAACTTAATTAACCGCAAAAGTAGAGCTTTGATAGAATTAAATGAGAAACAAAGTTACCAAAATACATGATTAGAAATGCCCATAAGTTCAAATTTAATCAAATAAATACAAATTAAATGCATATCTATTAAAATATAACAAATAAATACAAAATATTTGTATATAACTTCTCTTATTTTTACCATATAAGGAGAGTGACCACTAACTAATGTGTCCAAGGGCTCAATTAATAATAAACGAAGAACAAGTTGTTAAGAGGGGGAAAAGAGGGGCTTTCCTTCCATAAATTAGCGTTAAGATTGACAAACATCATATATCGTAAATTGATATTAGAAAGAGTTTTGGAAAGGTCATAGGCATGGATTAAAATTTTCGTCCGTTTCCACGAAAAGTAGCAAAATATTTTCGCTTGTGACTCTATCGAAACGAAAACTACATGTAGTTTTTACGTTAGTTATAACCACAATTTTTACGCATTTTTTGAAATATGTCAAAAAGTTCTCGAATATTACGAAATATTTTTTTATTTTTAGCTAACCGAAACCTACTCTTAAACCTTAATCCGTGGATAGACAAATAATTCAAATTTCAAACTAATGACCAAACATTCCCTTACATGTTCCAACTTCTTGTGTCAAGCCTCAAAGTTAATGACGGGAAAGGAAGAAAAGGAATTAAATGACGAAACATTTCAAATTTTCAATAAATACTACAAAACCAAGTACAAAGTGAATTAAATTAAAAACAAGTCATACATATAACATGCATATGAATATTGAGTAAATAGCAAACTATCCATGTGTTATCTCTAATTAGCAAACAACCCTTGATGTTATTCAAATATTATCCAAAAAAAAAGCCCTACTACACTGAATTAATTCGTACGTACTTAAATTGATCTCAACATGTGATTTTTATTCTATTTGTTTGATACATATGGAACTAATGATGTTCAAATTAAATTATATGTGTACTTTTTATTATTTATTTTGAAGAAAAAAATAGTTTTATTTCTGTAAAAATATAAATACAGTACCGATTGATTTTATTATTCTTTCGTACATTTTAAAAAAAATCTGTCACTGTTTAAAATATTTATTGTAATCAGTATATGTTTGATATAAAATCATAATGTTTAGAAATCCTTAGGTATTGGTATTCTCATTATAAATTAGTCATCAAGGGGCTTTATGACAATTTTTAAATAACACATGGGGGTTATTTGTAATAAAAATAACACGAGGAAGTTATGAGTTATTTGCCAATGAGAGATAATACATGGGTAGTTTTTCTAATAGCTCAAACTACCACTCTTACACGTAATAATGTTCATACATATATGGAATAATCTTAAAAAGCATTTAACTAAACACCACCGTTTGCTGCATTGTTGTGGTTCTCACCATTTATGCTTTCATCGCGTTTTTGCCCATTTGTTGATCATAAGTGTTTAATACAAGATTTTCCTAAAAATGTCACAAAACTATAGATTTTCACATAGAGTTACTAGAAAGTCACCTGAGGCGGATGCGGGTGCGGGTGCGAGTGCCGGTGCGGGTGCGCCAGTGCGGCAGTCTCAAAAAATTGCAGTCTTAGTGCGCAACTATAATGCGCTTCTAAGAAAAAGAAAAATAACTTACATATAAAAATAAAATAATTATTACTTAAATTAGTATGTTATAAACACATGAAATAAAAGTATATATAAATTTTTCACACAAAGAAATGGATTATAATGAAAATAAAGTACATAACTTCTCATGGTTATTAATGTTGTATAATATTTTCTAAATTATTATGGTGGGAAGACAAATGTATAAGCCTTAAATCACTTTCAATTTTTTCTAATTATATAATTTTTGAGTTAGTTTTGTTCTCCTCTTGCTCCTTCTTCAATATCACTCTTTGGTTTGTCTTCTATCAACTATGATTATTCATAAGATTTTAACATAAGAACTAAGAAATCTTAGTGCGAGAACTGAAAATTTGTAAAGCGTCTTAGTTGGAAGCACGGGCACTAAAGTCGTCAGGCGAGACCAGTGCGCCTGCAACTTTCTAGGCGTGGATGATTAGGTGACTCAGGGCCCTTACTACTTTCTACATTTCTTGTTATTCTCCATGCATGTGAACTTCTTGTGTTGAGGATCTTTTAGAACTTTACTCGGTTTGTAATGTTAGGCTCGGGTATGGGTTAATAGTGAAAAAAGATAGGTTTTTGAGTTCTAAAGATGTATATCATAAATCCAACTCTGGCTTTTCTTTTTACTCCTCATTTTTCTTATATTTTCTCGGCCTTTATATTTTTCTTTTTTTATAAGCTCTTTTGATCTTTTCTTGCGTTTTCATTTGCACAATTTCAGTTTTTTACCCTTACACGGAAAAGTCTTTAGTGAGGTTCTAGGGATTACTTTATTTGCAAAGGTTTTGGGTTTGAAAAGGCTCAAACGCTATAAGAAAATATGGTCTAATTCACTTCTCTCAACACATAAAATTTCAAAATTCATTCAAATAACAATGGAGTAATCACTTAAGATTCATAGGTTATATGTAATTCTCTAGTTTCTTTGAAATCGATACAATCATCTCAATCTTTTCTAATCATGCAATATCTCGAATAGTGTATAGGGAAAAAACATGCTTCTAACAAGATTAAGTAAGGTGTTCCCTAATAGAACAAATATAATCTCATTATTTCAATTTCCTCATGTATTAGGCATATATCAGCATACAGGCTAAATCGTGCATGCTTTTATTACTCAAACTTGACACTTAACAAACTCTAAAAATGAAATACAAACACTAAAATTGAAAAAAAAAAACTTGGAGTAAAACTTGTTATAATAGCAAAGCTATTCACACCCCGCCCCCAACTTAAGCTTGCCAATGTCCTCGTTGGCTCAAAAATCATAAATGGAAAGAATTAAAACAAAGGACTCCCTTGGTGTTTTATTGTGTCTCTGGAAAACTTATGGGTGTCGTGTTGAATGCTTCTCCATTACTTTCTTCAAGCTTATCCTGGCTGCTTTTTTTATTGCATCCAAGTCTTGACCTAACTCTGCAACCTCAACTTGAATATATGATTTGATTTGCTCTATGTGCTCCTTCAAAGCTTGTTGCATGCCAGACTCGATGGCCCTTGACTTGGGACGTCCGCCTTAGGTTCTTGTCTTGAGTAGGACTCCAAATGTCTCGGCGAAGCCATGTCCGTCACGTATACCTTCTTTTTAGATTGCTTAGAATGAACCCCTACTTTCTTGCATAACTTTATAATAAGTCCTTCATGTGGATGCGAAAATTGTATCCCCAACTTTCATGTCGGTACCATCATGAATCCAACTTAGAATATTCCGTTTACTACATGGTACAGTTGTTAGATGATTTGAAGGGTGTATGCGTGAGAAAATAAAGTTGTACCATGCTTTTATTCTGGTTTCAATAATGAATAAAGCACACAAGGGTCCTTGCCACTTATTTCATGAAGAGTTGATACTCTGATCTCGAATTCTTCATCGAGTATATTGTCTTCATCGAGGTTATAAAGTTCATTGATGACATTGTAGCAACAAATTCTTGAATTCTGAAAATAAAACAAGAAAAAGATTACAAAATAAATTTTGAATAAATTTAAAGATACAATTGAGGTTCAATCTCTATTTATTCATCTGATTCAATTCTACAAGAACAATATTAAGATTTGTGGTGAAAATCTTCAATTTGATCTTCACTAGAATGATTTGAACTTGGGGAAACGTTAATTCGAGGGTCCTTGGACTTGATCTCGGATTAAACGGTGGTTTGATTTAAGGATTTGACTTGAGGATTTGATGAACACTTATTGGACTTGGGGACTGATGAACATGGATTTGACTTGGGGATTTGATGAACACCAATTTGACTTAGGATTGATGAACATCGATTTGACTTAGAGATTTGATGAACACCGATTTAACTTAGGATTGATGAACACCGATTTGACTTAGGGATTTGATGAACAATAATTTGACTTTAGGATTTGATGAACACTGATTTGACTTAGGATTGATGAACATCGATTTGACTTGGGGATTTGATGAACATGGATTTGACTTGAGGACTTGATGAAGGATGATATGATCTTCGTCCTTAGTTCTTTGAATATGGGAGCTTTGATCTTCCTAGTATGGATTTTGATCTTCAAAAACGATTTTCGAGTGTCTTGTGACTTGATCTCGGATCAAACGGATTTTTGGTTTGAATGTTGTTGAAGAACGGTATGAATTTGATTTGGATTTCTGGAATTTATTGAAGATTTGATCTTCTTGGCAGAGACGCGATCTTAAAAAAAACCGGCTTTTGGATGAACTTGAGGCTTGATGGCGGATTGAAAGAAGTTCTAAACGAAGAACATCTTGAGGATGGATGAAGGATACCTTGAATGCCGCGAAGAACACTTGAAGATGGATGAATTTGGTGGAGCGAAAAACTTAGAGCTTTACCCTCTTCAACTTGTGAATATTTGTGTGTCCATTTTTCTTTATGAGAGGACCCCTATTTATAGTTGTAAAAACCTAAAGCTCCTTGCTTGTGATTGGTCGGTTTTATTTTCAAGATAAGCATGGATTTAATTTGACTTGCTTATCAAGAAACACATCATATTTCCGCATGTAACAATGTGATTGGTTGGAATATATCATCTTTTCTACATGGCCTTATTTGATTTGTTGAATCACATCATCATTTTTTTCATGTGGCTTTATTTGATTGGTTGCAATTCTCCATCTTTTCCATGTGGCTTTATTTGATTGGCCAATCAAATAGATATTAGAAAATCAATTAATTAATATATTAATAATTGGAATTTAATTTAGTAAAATTCTAAATTAAAAATGGAAATAATTAATTTAATTTTTAATAATTTAATTTGACACTTGTCAACACTTAATTAGAGTAGACAAAATTTATTTGTCTACAAATGCCCCCTTGTGACTTATCACGAATATCATTATAAAAAAATGCGTCTTGAAGTGAATATGTCGCAACATTTTTATTTTCGGGCCATCAATGAGATTAATAGAAGATTGTGACTTCACTTTGAAACATCAATCTTTAGTGGGCCTCTACGTTGCATGGGTTCGGGTACGGTGGTACGGGTACGGTACGGTACGGATACGCCGATACGACATTTTTTAAAAATACCCGATACCGGTACGGCAATGATATGTCTATATATAAATAATTATTAATATTTATTATATGTATTTTTATTTTTAACAAGCAATAAAATTTAATGCTTAAACAAGAAAAATTAGAAATACACAAAAAAAAATGTTTAACATTAAAAAAAATCATGCATCAAATATGAAAAAAAACATATAAACGTGAATTATTTATGACTAATAAGTTAAACAACAACATAACAAGCTAGAAGATGGCGCATGGTGGTGGTTATTATGAATAGAAAAAGAAGAGTATAATTGTGGTGGAGCATGGTGGTGGGGTGAAGATGGTACATGGTGGTGGTGGTGATTATGAATAGAAAAAGAAAAATATAATTGTAAAAATAATGAGACCTGAATCGTGCCCTTGATAAGAGATACCATGTGGGGCGATGCCTTTCTTCACTTTCCCGGCGAAATCCAATACTTCCCCGGATATTGAGAGTGGACAGAAGATGTCCTTGTTCGGTGCAAGCCTACGCTTACTTCCACCAATACGTACGAGCCAATCTATGCATCACTGTTCACGTATGAGTGCAATTTGGAAATCATAAAAGCCTTATGCGAAGCGTGGTCACCGTCTACAAACACCCTTGTCACTTCACTTGGAGAGCTCTCGATCTCATTGTGGGACTTGAAACATCTTTTTGGTCTGCCCATATATGGATCCATATATGACGAAGTCATACCAAGCGAGAGAGAACTTTTCGGCAAAGAAAAAGACAACTATCACTTGTCGCGGTCATGCAGAGCTTTGTTCCACGCGTTTCACTTAATCTGAGCACATGTTGGTGATGACGATCCTAGAGTGCCGATCAAAGAGTGGGTCAACTTTTGGTCGAAGAAAGAAGTCAAGTACAAATGTCCCCCATCACGCAAGGAGAGGAAAAGCGTGCACCGACCTCAAGCGACGCACAACCCTTCCGGAAAGCTCGAACCATGCAGTCGGTGGTCATCACAGGAAGAGATCCTGTTTTCACAACTCGGTATCAAAGGTTGTTGGAAGGAAGAGACATTTTTGGCCGCGCACTTATCTTGTTGGTTGTGCATCTTTGTTCTCCATGTAAAGGATGTTGGCTTTATCCGTCCAAGTACATTCAAGATATTGAGTCTTATAGCCAGCAGTCAACGAGTATGCCTTGCCATTTCGGTACTAGCGTCTATTTACAAAGGGTTGAATGCAATATCAAGGTCTACTCAATCGTCTCGAGGGTGCCTTCCTTTTCTGGTCCATTTCGTCTACGGGTGGTTGGCGCTATACTTCAAGACTCAGTTTTCTATCCACCCAGAGTCGCAGAAACTTGGGATGACGGTATTTTCTGGAGAAAATGGAGCACGGTCTTTTTATCCAAAAGAAACTCGCAAGAGGATTCACAAAGGAGACTACACCACTTGGGCATGCAATCGTCTTCCAAACGTCAATAACGTTGCACTTGTGGATTGCGGTACCCTTGGCGTAGCAGAGCATGACTATTTTATCAACCTCCGATCATTCTATCTCACTTTGAGGCAAGGCAAGACTTTTGATATTGAGCCCTATAGTCCACATCGATTCGGCCGACAATTCGGATATTATCAAGATGTCCCTGGCGTACTCAAAAATGACTACCGCGAAGCTTCTTTGGATGAAGGACTTCGTTTTTGGAGGTTAAGTCTTGCACAAAGGACATATTCAAAGGCTTGGATTCCCAATGCTCCTCTTAACGCAGGAAGGCACTTTTCGGATAGTTATAAGTCATGGATAACCAAAACCCATATGAGCTACCTTGAAGACAATATTGACTCTTTACTTTCACCTCAAAAGCGCTTGATACTTGGTGGAGATGACAAGGTCACACAAAGTCATGAAAACCAAATTGCTCCTCTTGGGAAGAGCTCGCCACACATTGTGGTAGAAAAATCAGCGAAAAGAAAAGCCTGGTCAAAGAAAGCGGCAGCAGCGAAAATAGCGACCGCAACTGGAAGAGGGTTAAGAAAGACTCAAGTGCCTCGCATCCTAGAGAAGTCAGATCTCCTTGCTGCCTTTCGAGTACCCCATTTGCGACATTGGACTTGGCTGTACAGGTATTGGTCAACTTTGTTCTTTATTTCCATACATATATAAATATATATACATATATATACATATATATACATATATATATATATATATTCCTAACTTTCGACATATTCCTTGTAGGCGGGCAAAGAGAGGATTTCTGCTTTGAAGAGTGATGAGCAACATCCTCAAACAAGCGAAGGGTCTACTTCATGCGCTGGCACTAAACCTTCAAAAGATGACAAAGTGCATTTGAAACCAAGAGACTCAAAGAATGGTAATGAGAGTTCTCCACCTGTTGCCGTCTCTGTTTTCAAGGGTGAAAGTCTATTAGAACTTCATGACAAGAGGTACCTCAACTCCCTATGGGCCGATGTTAGCGGGAGGATTGTTCATGCACCAATTAACCAAATTTCTTCTTTTAGAGACGAATTCCGCATTGTTTTTGAAAGAATGAAGTTGGTTGGGAAGGAAAAGGTTGCACCCTTAGAGGCCTTAGTGAGCAAATTTTTCGATCAATCCGCTGCTTATGATTTGCAAAACTCCACAATATTGGAAAACTCATCACTTTTTCAAAAAAGATCGGAAACGGAGGGCGACATATCCGATGCCAAAACTGACAAGGAAAAAGGATCCTCACGAGTTAGGTCCACAAAAGAGAACTTCACAGTGTCAAAAGAAGATTGAAAGACTAAAGTCGGAGAAAGAAAGCTTGGTGTCATCCTTAAAGAGCCAACAAGAGTTTCTTTGAGGTGTCGACAGTAAAATCTCTAATTTGGAAGAGAAGCTATCTGTCCTTAAAAGCACTCCTTCACTTACTGACGCAGAAATGGACGAATTGGATGTTATGAGATTGAACTTGTAGACTGCACAACTGGAGTGGTGGATGTGAGGCCTTTTGTTTGAGAGAGATTTCCCTTTTTTTCATCTTTGTTTTAGAGGTATACTTTATTCCGTTTTTCTTTGGATTTGTAGCATCATCAAAACTTAAAGATTAATAAAAGATTTACCTTTATTTACCTCATTTTTAGTTATCCATTTGCATTTGGCATTATGTTTCTTTCCCATGAATACTGTAACATAACGCAACAAAACCAACTTAAGCAAATTTCATGACTGAACTTAGAAAACTTCTAAGCTTCCTACGTACCTTAATAAAAGGATCAAGTCATAACGTAGTTCAAAAGAAATCAAAATTGATTTAAGGGGGGTGCCGTACACAGTTTATACTCATGCGGGCCAGGAGTATTCATTCTTTAACTTTGAACAAAGTGGGGTATTTAAAATTTAACCACACAAAATACCTTTAGTGGGGTAAGTTATCATTTTAACCACATAATTTACCATTGGTGGGTGTCGTGCACAGTTTATACTCGTGCGGGCCAGGAGTATCCATTCATTAATCACTTCGGACAAAATGAGTGCCATTCACATTTTATACTCATGTGGGCCAGGAGTAACATACAGTTTAAGCTCGTGCGTCATGGAGCATGCTTCAATCATCAAGGTAGTATTTCCTCAAGAATTTCCCATTTATCGAGCCAATTCTCAAACCATCTTCAGCAATCAACTTATATGCGCCATTTGTGTAGACTTCTTGAACCGAATAAGGTCCATCCCATTTTGATGTGAATTTGTTCCTAGTGCGATGGGTGATGATGATAGGCCTTCTCACAGCGAGCACCAAGTCACCAACTTGAAATGATCGCAAGAGAACTTTCTTATTAAATGCTCTTGAGATGAGGGCTTGATAACACTCCAGTCTTTGTTGCGCCTCCAATCTTCTCTCATCTAGAGCTTCCAATTCTCCCAATCGCAAACGTGCATTTTCTTTTTCAGTAAGGCCTTCTTGTATCGCTATTCTGAGAGATGGTATTTGTCACTCAAGAGGGCGTACTTCCTCAACTCCGTATACCAAGGCGTCGGGAGTTGCTTGAGTCGGTGTCCTATAAGTTGTTCTATAATCCCACAAAGCTTCTCCAATTCTTTCGTGTTGGTCCTTCTTCGACTTTGCGACCACCTTCTTCAACAAATTGCACAAAGTGTTATTAAAAGCTTCAGCGAGGCCATTAGCAGCAGCGTAGTAGGTCGAAGAGTTTCTTTGCTTGAACTCAAACTTTTGACAAATCTTGTTGATGACGCTATTGCAAAACGGTGTTCCATTATCGGTGATGATGTATCGTGGAACTCCATAGCGATATATGATATTATTGCGGATAAAGTCAGCAACATTTTCTTTCTTTACTTCCTTGAGAGGTATTGCTTCAACCCACTTAGAGAAGTAGTCAGTGGCGGCCAAGATTGTACAAATGTCCACCGGAAGACTTAGTCATAGGACCGACATCGTCTAATCCCCATGCATCGAAAGGCCAAGAAGCTACAGTTGGATGCAAAGGTTCTGGTGGTTGATGAATAAAATTTACGTGAAATTGGCAAGGTTGACATCGGCACGCGTATTCCATGCAGTCAACGACCATTGTGGGCTAGTAATATCCCATCCTCTTAATTCAAAAATGTAATTTAGGTCCAGACTGGTGAGCACCACACACTCCGGAATGAGCTTCTTCCATGGCTTGAGCAGCTTCGTCATCACTTAGGCAACGTAAAAAGATCCCTTCGAATGAACGTCTGTAAAGAGTGCCTTTGTAATATAGGAAGCGACTATCACGACGCCTAATATCGACTCTTCTACGTGGGTCATCAGGAAGCTTCTCGTACTTCAAGTAGTCGACAAAAGGTTGCCTCCAGTCTTCCTTCTCAATCTCATAGACCTCCACAACATGGTTTTGTTCAGTACTTCTTTCTTCTTCACTTATTGCAGATGGTATCACCCAACTTTGGCATATAAGAACGCTGAACTTCTTTTCAGTCATAACAAGGGTCGAAGCAAGTTTCGCTAATACATTTTCTTGTCCGTTCTTTCTCCTTGGTACATGTTCAATTGATATACCCCCAAGTTGTTCAACTAACTTTCGAGCGTAGTCACGATATGGCAGCAATTCAGGCTTCTTTACTTCATAATCAACAAGTACTTGACTGATCACCAACTTCGAGTCTCCATATACCTCAAGATTCAAATGCTCCATTCCAATTGCTAATTCTAACCCCAATATGAGAGCTTGATATTCTGCAACATTATTGGAACACTTTTGTATAAGGGTGAAAGAATAGGGCATCACTTCTCAATCAGGCGTAAGAAAGACAATCCCCGCGTCGGTGCCTCCTCGATGAGCGGCTCCGTCAAAGTACATCTTCCATGGTGGAGTAACTTCAACTAGAAGCACATCTTCATCAGGAAAATTATCAACTAGTTCCCACTCAGCAGGAATTGGGTGGTCAGCTAAGAAGTCGGCCAACACTTGTCCCTTTACGGCCTTTTGAGGGATGTATGCTATCTCGAACTGTTGCAGTTGCAAGTACCACCTAGCAAGTCGATCAGAGAGTACCCGGCCTTGACATGACGTACTTCAGTGGATTAGCTTTAGAGACCAAACGAATAGTGTGAGCTTGAAAGTAATGCTTCAACTTTTGAATCGCGAAGATAAGAGCCAAACACAACTTCTTGATTGGGGAATAGTTCAACTCATTTGGCGCCATCCTTCGACTTAAGTAGTACAATGCACTTTCCTTCCCGCTATCATTCTCTTGGGCTAGAAATGCCCCTACGGAACTTTCTTGGGTGGCAATGTATAGAATTAATGGGCGTCTGGACACTGGTGCAACCAACACAGGCGGCTTCATCAGATACGACTTTATACGCTCAAAGGCATTGGTGCAGGCTTCATCCCACTTGAACGAAACGTCTTTCTTCATTAGATGACTAAACGGTTGACATCGACCGGCTAAATTTGAGATGGACCGTCGGATGTATGCTAGTTTTCCTTGGAGACTTTTGAGTTCATGTATGTTTCGTGGCTCTGGCATCTTGAGGATTGCATCAATCTTAGCTTGCTCGATCTCAATGCCTTGTTGACGAACAACAAAGCCAAGAAACTTCCCAGATGTCACGCCAAAGGCACACTTCAAAGGATTCATCTTCAACTGATATTTTGGCAACCGGTCAAACACTTTTCTCAAATCATTGAGATGGTCTTCTCTTTTCTTCGACTTCACGACCAAATCATCGACGTAACACTCGACTTTCTTGTGTAGCATGTCGTCGAAAATCTTTTGCATGGATCTTTGATAGGTAGCGCCGGCGTTCTTTAGTCCAAACGGCATCACCTTGTAACAATATATCCCTTTTGGAGTTTGGAATGTTGTCAATTCTTCATCCTTTGGGGCCATGCGAATCTGGTTATAACCGAAGGACCCATCCATGAAAGACAAGTCTTTGTGACCCGTGGTAGCATCAATCATCAATTCTGGGATTGGTAATGGAAAGTCATCTTTGGGGCATGCGGCATTAAGGTCCTAAAGTCGACGCAAACCCGAATTTGCCCATTCTTCTTCCTCACTGGGACTATACTTGATATCCACGTTGGGTATCTAACTTCTCGAATGAATCTGGCTTCAATGAGTTTATTCACCTCAGCTTCAATCGAAGGGACCAACTCGGGGCGGAACCTTCGTTGAGCTTGCTTGATTGGTCGTGTCGTCTTTTTTACAGCTAGTTGATGGACGACAACTTTTGGGTTTAGACCCGGCATTTCTTTATAAGACCAAGAAAATACATCTTTAAATTCTCTCAAAAGGGCAACATATGCTTGTTCTTCCTCCATTTTCAATAATGCGCTGACATATATGGGTCGAGAATCATTCTCATCGCCAAGATTGATTTCCTTCAGTTCGTCAACTGTGTTCTTGATGCCTTCCTCGAGCTCTGGGGGTGCTTCTTCGGCATCTTCCTCTTCGATGTTCTCATCTTTCAGAATTATATGGTGTGATGATCCTACGCTCTCCTCATCGTCTTCTTTCTTGCGTTGAGCTTGCATAAGTACAATTGTTCGCCACTTAACCTTCATGCATTTATCGTGTGATATAATCAACTCATCATGGCGCCTCATGCGAGAAGGAATTGCACTTTGGAGTCTTTCAGGAAAACATGGATTATGATTGCCTTTTCGACGCCTTGATGTACATGAGGGTCCCAACCTTTGATGCATGGGTCTTTTGCGAGGACCAAGTCTCTTAAAGACCGAAGTTCGAGATAATGTCTTACCAAATGGGCAAAGTCTATCAAAGACTGATACTTGCGACAATTTCCCTTCAATTATCGACAAATTCTCTTCTTCACCGATGTAATTGGCATTGGCTCTTTTGATGGTGATACGTATAGGCTCTCGCGGAGGAAACCCTAGACCTGCTCGAGGATTTGGACTAACGGCTTCAGGAAGAAGTTTTCCCATGTGCGATCTTTCTTGAGGATTATATCCAGCCTTGACCAAGAGTTTAAATGTTTTTGCATCATAACATTTTTCCACTTGTTTCCCGATTGAAGGATCATGTTCGACTTGAGGGCCTTTTGTTGGGCGCACAAAACCTTTAAGAAGAAGGGGAGAAGATGGTGTCTTTATGTCAAGCTTTGTTAAGGGCACAATCAAATCTTCCAATGAGACATTTGATGAGAGGACACGTCGCCTTGCGCGGGGCTTCCGTCTAATGGATGAGTTTCATCATTGCATTTTTCACTTTCCAGTCTACTGCAATTGCGCGGGGCTTCCGTCTAATGGCTGTCGTGCATTCCTTAAATTCTTCGATATCCCCACAGTCTTCACACCTCCTACTCCACCTCCATTTTCCCCTAGAATGTTCAAACGGCTCCCTCTACCTACCTCAATGTGGATGTCCCCATCAAGAACCTTATCTTTCTCCAGATCTTCTTCTGAAGCACCCTGCCTCCCCACCTTCTCATTCTGTTCACGAACCTCGGACTCTTTGTCCAAGTTCTTCGAGCTCCCTGGCCTCCTACCACTCTAAACACCATGATTCTTCCTCTTTCTTATACTAATTTTAATTTCAGCAGAGTGTTTGTGACACAAGATTTGACCAGCCACAGCCATCAAATCACACCTCCATTCCCCATTACAACTGGTTCTCACACATCTCAACTCCTGATCCATAATTAGAAACCCTAGCTAAGCTGCTACTGCTCTTTAATTCTTTTTTGACGATGAAAGCGAGAAGAATAATAATAATAACAACAATTGAATAACTCAATTTTACACCGCAATTTATGGATTCAAAATAATTAAATGTTGGTGGATTTGTAAGTAAGTAGCAATAATAATGAAGAAATTGGTGCCATTTGGAATAATAAGGCAACAAAATAGTAATAAATTGAGTAGTCATAGCTGTTCTATTACCAGAATCTGAGCGATGAATTACAAGGTGGATTTGGAAATTCCGCCTCTCCGAATTGGTAATTAGCACACAGGAAGAAGAAAATGAATACATATTTCTGGTTTCTGGTTTTGGTGTCAGCTGGTTTAATCGATTTGGTAGCTGAGTGCCGTTGGAACTGGAAGGAACTGTAGGAAATGTCACTGGAGGGAGAGATGTTGAGAGTTAGCGGCGCCAAATTGCCATTTTTGCGGCAAAGTGCCGCAAATTAATGATTTTTTTTTATTACAGAGGGAGGGCTAAGAACCCGAAAAAAACAACAACTACATGACGTGAGAACCTTCATTCACAGTACGCCAACTCATACCACCAACATTATCGAAGAGCAAGTGGGAAGTTATGGAAGACGGAGGCTGCTGAAAGCCGTGAAATCCGAAGTGGAGTCCCTGGCCAAGGTTGGCCATGCCGTCCGCAACTTTATTAGTTTCTCTATAATCATGTCTAACTTCACAAGACTGGAACTGAGAGATTAAAGATCGACATGCAGTAATGATAGGTCCAAAAGGATGAAACTCGGCAGAGCTTTGAAGGATGAGTGAGACAGCAATTTTGGAGTCACAAGACAAGATAGCCCGATCAATATTTCTACTCCTCGCCGCATGTAGTCCATAATATACTCCCCAGATTTCAGCCAAAGTAATTGAGTCGAGGCCCAAGTTGACAGAGAAACCGAAGAGCCATTGCCCACTAGTGTCCCGCAATACTCCCCCACACGCAATCTGACCCGGATTTCCATATGCGCTTCCATCGACATTGATCATGGTGACTCCTGGAGGAGGACTTGTCCAACTAAAAGCTCTGGTAGCGGTGCGTACCCCAGGATTTTGAAGGGTGTCAAATTTTTTCCATGAGTTATATTCTTGTTGGGCAAAAAACCTGATCCAGTTTGGAGTTCTCAAGGGCCAAGAATCTGAATCTTCAAAAAGTGTTTTGTTACGCCATTGCCAAATTTTCCAACACGCAACCGAGAAGGTAATAGCCCAGGGAGGTTCATCTGGAGAAATAATCCGTTGTTGTCTCAGATTTTTTACAAGCCAATCATTGAGGTCAGCTGAGAAGAAGTCTTGTTGTTCTTGAATCGGGATTATGTTACTCCAAAAATTCATCGCCTTTGGACAGTCACGAAGTGCATGAAGGATGCTTTCCGAAGCTGTGTTACAGATGTTGCATGTGGAGTCATCCACCAAGTGTCTACTCCAGCGTCTTTCATTGCAAAGGAGACTATTATGCATGACCAGCCACATAAAAGTCCGAATACGTTGTCTTGTTTGGAGGCGCCAGACAAGGTTCCATTTCGTTGAACTTGGGATATCAACACGACAGAGAAATTCGTATGCACTTTTAACCGTAAAGTTCCCGCTGCTCGTAAATCCCCATCTGTAGTAATCCTCGAGACAATCATTTTTTCGAATGAAAGTACTTGCAATCTCGGTGATACTAGTCAAAAGGAAGAAACTGCTGAAAAAGTTCCCAGCGCCAACTGTTATTTTCATCAATGTAATCAGCAATGGTTTTTTGCAATTCAGATTCAGGTGGGTTCTCAATAGTGCAATTGATAAGAGGAACAGCCCCACTCCACCAATCAAGCCAAAAATATGTACCTCTGCCATTACGAATCACATGTCGAATGCCATTTTTCAAAATCTGAATATTTGATAAAATCTGCCTCCAAAGGGGAGAGCAATTGGATCGACTCTTACATGTTAGAACTGAGCCTTCTCCTACATATTTGGCCAGCAACATTTTAGCCCAAAGTGTTTCCTTTTGTTGAATCAGATCCCAACAAATTTTCATTAGTATTGCGTTATTCATTTCTTCCATCTTCAGAATGCCAAGACCGCCTTTATCTTTTGGAAGACAGACCGTTCGCCAATTAACCAGGTGTATTCTTCTTCTTTGAGTAGTGCTGCCCCATAGGAAGTTTCTATTTGATTTGTCAAGTTGACTTGTGACTTGTTTTGGAAGCTTGTAGGCCTGCATAGTGTAGAGTGGAATAGTAGATGATACAGAACGAATCAGCGTATGACGTCCAGCTAAGGAAAAAAAACGATGCTTCCAGGAAAAGTAACGTCTCTGGACTCTTTCAATCACTCTACAAAAGAGGTGTTTTCCGATTCTACCGTTACAAGTTTCAACTCCCAAATATTTACCTAAAGAGGTCGCCAAAGGGATTCCCGACATAGACACAATCTCACGAGCCAACTGTTGATGAACATTCGAAGAGAATAAAATGCTTGACTTGTTAGCATTTATTTTCTGATCAGATGCTGTAGCGAAGCTAGAGAGGCAATCCTTGATAACTTCCATTTGTGATATGTTTGCATGAGAAAACAATAGGAGGTCATCTGCGAAGAATAGATGAGAAATACGAGGACCATGTCTAGAGGCTGTAATCGGCTTCCACTCTCCATTTTTAACTTTGTTCTGAATCAAATGTGCCAACCGCTCCATACAAAGTACAAAAAGGTATGGCGAGATAGAGTCTCCTTGGCGTATTCCTCTTGTGGGTTTAAAAGCTTCACTGATTTCTCCATTCCAGATAACTCGAATCTCAGAGGAGGTGACACAGAACATAATAAGCTTGATAAGATCCTCGGGGATACCTGCCAAATGCAGAGTTTCACTGATGAATGGCCATGAGAGTCTATCAAAAGCCTTTTCCAAGTCGATCTTGAGCATCATGAATCCACATTTCCCTTTTTTGCGGCGCATGGTATATAAGATTTCCTGTGCCACAATAATATTGTCTCTAGTTTGGCGACCAGGAAGAAAACTGCTTTGCTCGGGTCCAATAATGCGAGACAGAATAGGCTTCAATCTGGCTGAGATAACTTTCGTGATTGTTTTGTATGTTACGTTACAAAGTCCAATGGGGCGGAAGTCCTTAACTGTTTCAGGAATGTCTTGCTTCGGTATTAGATATAAGAGAGTCTTGTTAATATCTTCTTGAAAGTGGCCGTTCTTGAAGGAATTACTGACAAGATTATGGATGTCGCCGCCGATAATATCCCAAAACTTCTGGAAAAAAATAGGTTGAAAACCGTCTGGTCCAGGACATTTGAGGGAGCTCATTGAGAAGATAGCTTGCCGAACTTCCTCAATGTCAACAGGTTTCAAAAGTGCAGATTTTTCTGTGTAAGTGAGGCGCGGAAAACTTGCTGGGAGGTTAACAAAGTTTGTCCCACTTGCCGTAAAAATATCCCGAAAGTAATTCATAGCCATAGTTTTCAGCTGGTTCTCATCAACAATCCAATTATTTTCATCATCTTTAAGTGCACGAATAGTGGATTTCTGTCTTTTGTCTATGGTAGACAAATGAAAAAATCTTGTGTTCCTGTCTTGGAGCGTGACCATGTCTTCTCTAGACTTTTGAAACCAATGCACCTGTTCTTGAAGAAGAACCTCATGATATTCCCGAAGTAGTTTTTTTTCAAGTTTAGCAAGATTTCCTGTGATTCCCAAGTCCATGGCAGATTGAATACCATGAAGTCTAGCCTGGAGGCGTCTTTTACGAGGGAAAAAATTACCAACCTCGTTAGTGTTCCACTCATCAAGCCCGTTAGCACAATTAGACAGAGCTAATGAAATATTTGGTCCACCGATCCAGTTACGTTTCACAGTCTCTTTGATGTCACTCCTTAAAGTCCAAGCCGCATCAAATCGAAAGGCTTTTTTTCCAGATTGTCGTTGATGAAAGCCAAAGCATAAAAGGATGGGATTATGATCAGAATAAGTGCGAGGTAGATGACGCACAAATGAGTTAGGGACTTGAAGCTTCCACTCTTCATTTGCCAAGAATCTGTCAATTCGAGAACTGATATAACGTCCCCTAACTTTCCCTTTCCATGTAAATTTCGGCCCTGCAAAAGGCAACTCCCCCACAACACAATGAGATATAACATTATTAAATTTCAGACATCGGTTCAGGGAACGAGAACTGCCCCCTCGCCTTTCATCAAGACTACGCACTTCGTTGAAGTCACCTCCAATGATCCATGGAAGATTAATAGTGGAAGATATAGTGCAAAGATCCTCCCAAAGCTCTTCTCTTATAGAAAGTGTTGGTGAAGCATAAACCCCAGTGAAGAGAAAATGACCAAAGCCTGGTAGGTGGATATGTGTATGAATAAGCTGTTTTGAGGCTCCTAGAACTCGAATTTGGACATTCTCATCACGCCAAAGCAACCAAATACCACCCGAAAAACCAGAGGCATCAACTCGGGCATTCCCGCTAAAGCCCAAATTACGAATAACATCATCAGCAATACAACCACTAACACGAGGTTCCACAAGAACAACAACACACGGATTATTAATTCTAATCAACTCTCGAAAATGGAGACGAAATTTATCATTTCCTGAGCCTTGTACGTTCCAGCATAAAATTCGAAAACGACAATCCATAAGTAACAAGTATGAGGAAAAAGGAGATATGGGAATCAAACCCTGTGGTTACTTACATTCGGACCCCTGTCATACGGTCCTCCCCTTGCACCGACTTTGCCAAGCTCGCCGGAATGGCCTTTAGGATCAGAACGGTTACTATTAGACACAAGGCGTCTCATATTCGACAATGACTGGGTGGTGGAATTTTCCTCAAGATTGGTTCGACCTTGTACATTATTTGGAAGTGGGATAAGAGTTTGACGTTGCTCAGATCGGGGACGGATGAGTTCACTCCGCTCATTTTTCTCCTTATGTATCTGGACTGTTTTAACTGTTGCTTTGTTCTTGATGGGTACAAGATTCACAACTGGACTCTCATTGATCTGTCCTAACTCATTAGGCTGGTCCACGTTTATAATATCACTTTGAATGGATTTTCCTTGATTCTTCTTGTGTTTGTTTGTTCCAACAACACTTTGATTATTATCCTCCAGGTTTGGGATAACACTTGAGTCTTTGCCTAAGAAATCTTCGTCCAGATCCTGGAGTGCCGAGAATGATGAACTAGTATTGTGTTCCACTCCTTTCCCGGTGCCACGATAAGAGAGTCTAGGATTTGATCCTAGGAGACCCCTACCGGATATGGTTGTTGACTTACCCTGCATTGACCGTCTCCGATTAGATGCTATCATCCAAGTACCATATTTAGCCAGTTCAGATGGTATTACTTCTTGCGCTTCTTTTTGTCGGCGGGCAAGATCAGCCTCGGCTTCTTTGTCTTTTCGAGCCAATACTTCTGGGGAGTTGGGGCAGTCATCTTGGTGGTGTCCAAATACCCCACAATGAAAGCAAATTAGCCTAATTCCCTCGTACTCAATATTGTATTCTTCTGTCCCTAAAAGGTATTTGGGTAGCAGCGGTTTATTTAAGTCGATTTCAACCGCAATTCGTGCGTATCGGCCCTTAGTAGCTTTTAGTGTATGATCATCCACTTTAACAAATCGACCAATAAAGTCACCAATTTCTCTCAATTTGTTCAAGCATTTGAACATTTGAATAGGCAATTCTGGGAGACGTACCCATGCAAGTGTAGAAGAAATCGATGCTGTGGATGCTTTGAAATCCGGCGCCCACCGACTCACCGTCAAATAGTGTTGGAGGATAACCCAGGGACCATCCATGAGAACCGAGTCATAATCTGAGCGTTTTTGAAATTTTACAAAGAAAAATCCCATCCCCATTTCAATCAATTCAAAGAATCCAGTGAGCTTCCATAGATGTGGCAGTTTGGATGCAAGAGTATCGTACCTAATTGATTTGCCAAGTAGCTTAATAATCAAACATCTGCTCCATGTTTTGCATAATTCACGTTTTTCATTGCCGGTGAGTCTCACTTGTGGCCACAGTGAGTTTTCAATTGACGGATCGTCCGAGAAATTGTTATTAAAGGCGTCATCGATTACTGCCCAATCAATCTCATCATCCACTGAGTAGGAGATTTGTTCTACTAGTTGACTCACAGAAAGCGGGGCGTGAATGTTCGGACCGGTGACGGCATCACGAAAGGAAGTGCCAATTTTAGGGCTCGACGGCGGCGGGGATTTCAGAACACTAGGGTTGCTTATGTCTTCGGTATTCTTCCAATTTGCACCATCGACTTCCATAATTACAGATTCTGGAGCCGAGGAGAGGCGTCTTTGGCGCTTTTCAGTATGGTAATTTAGAGTCGCCGGTGGCAATTCCGGCATCTCCGTGTCGAAAAGTGGGTTGTCCATCGCACATTAGTTATGAAGTTACTGTTCCTTTTTTGATGGAGGACGCTAAAAATGATATTTTCTACTTGTTGAAAACAATAATTAATGAATTACTCAATCTGCATTCTTCTTTGACTAACTCAAATAATTCTTCTATATTTTATTATTTAACTATGTATGTATGTATGTATTGTGGTATATGTATGTTGCCCATATTCCAACCCAAAATTACTCTTTTGAATAACTTGTACAATTATTTGTGTAACTACTTATTCAAACAAAATAATTTTCTAAGTTATCTAAAATAAATTATTCATAACCTCATGTATTAACAAAATAACCAATTGGTTGTGTCACCTATCACTTGCGCGCGCGAATGTGAACTGGTTTTTCTCTAGTGTTAATTTATCTTTCTTTCTCTAATTACGTAGCTGGTTTTATTAGAGTGAATTGTCAAAATAACACTATCTACAGAATTATTTGTTAAAATAGCACCCTCATAAAAGTATTTGTCAAAATAACACTTTCTTGCCACATATGCACAAAACTATTTGTCAAAATAACACTATTCTTAAAAATAATTTGTCAAAATAGCATCATCTTAGACACATGTACTGCCATGTGTACAGTTTTTTTTTTTCTTTCAAAAGGCTAATATATAAAAAAAATATTTGCAAATACTAAAAAAAAGGAAAATACTTTTTCACCATTTGATTGTGGTCCCGACCAAGAGTGTCCTTTTTCAAACTTCTACTAGATAAATTTTTTCGCCATAACTATAGGAATTTAAAATCTTGGGATATTGATGATAGCAGATTTTCTTTTAATTTTTTTCTATATCCAAAAACATTTAGTAATTATTTTCTTCATTTTCAAGCTAAAAAGAAGAAAAGAAGAAAGATTAAAATGTACGAGAATGATATTCCATAAACATTGATTGAGGAGAATTTTTATTTCTTATAGAAAAACACAAATGAGACAGCTGCTTCAAGTCCAAATGGATAACGTCATTTGAAAAAGCTCTTAAACATACCACAGATGAAAAAAAGAAATGTATACAATTAGGCAACAAAATATTACAAGGATTAAGTTCTGGGTGACAAATAATACCAAAAAGCAAAAAGAACTGAATGAAGTGATTAACTACTTTATTTAATTACCAGTTCATTTTTTTTTAAGTCTATGCATCCTAAGGTCGTAATATAATGTATGCGGTTGTTTATTAGTACCATCAAATGCTTATTAGATCAAGTTTATTTTATTTTATTTATAATTTGTTTCAGGTGGCCATTCTATTAATCATTAATGTCATAGTTATTCTAGCGATTAGTTGCATTATTACATTTTTCAACAAGTTATACATATTAATCTTGATGATAATATATATATATATATATATGTGTGTGTGTATAGTGATAACGAATGATGCATATATTCTACTTTAATTTGGAGTTTAAACCAATCCATAAAAAAGTACGGGTTTTGTAACGTTATATTTTAGTTTAATTTTTAAAAGGGAGTTTAATGCTCAGAATATACATACACTTATAGACATTTTATTAATTGGAAATGCAGAAATAATGATTTAAATATGCATATATTATATTTGTGTGCCTTAACATTATTTTTAAAGAAAAATTATTTTGTCTTTACTATAATAGTTATTAACAAAAGGACGAATTATTAAAAATGCCCGCTAACTTTCGCAAAAAAGTTAAAATGCCCGTTTTTTTCGGGCCTTTCAAAAATGCCCGGTATGTTTCATAAAATCTTGCAAAAATGCCCGATGGCCTTATTCGGGCTAAATGTGCCTACGTGGCGCTACAGTGCCTGTCAAAAATGCCCGATATCTTTCATATACCAATTGCACTTTGCACCCCAATATATATATAAATAATAAACATATATATAACTATTTTATAAAAATAATAAATATATATATATATATAAATAATAATACTGAACATATATATAAATATAACAATAAGAATAATAAACATATATATAAATATAATTAAAAAAGAGTCATATATATATATAAACATATATGTAACTATTTTGTAAAAATAGTAATAATATATATATATATATTAACAATAATAATAGTAATAATAAAATGTACATACATGTTAATAATAATAAAGATATAAACATATATATAACTATTTTGTATAAATAATAAATATATATATTTTAATAATTAAAAATAAAAAAAATTAAAAAATAAACCCCCCCCCTCCTTCCCCCGTTCGCCCCCCCCCCCCCCCACCCCCCACCCCCACCCCACCCCACCCCGCCGATTTGCAGCCATTACCGCTGCAAATCGCGGTGAATCACCGCGATTCGCAGCGGTGTTGCTGCAAATCGCGGTGATGACCGCGATTTGCAGCCGTGGTGGCTGCAAATCGCGCCACCACCGCTGCAAATCGCGGTGGTGATGCGATTTGCAGCCACCACGGCTGCAAATCGCGGTCATCACCGCGATTTGCAGCAACACCGCTGCGAATCGCGGTGATTCACCGCGATTTGCAGCGGTAATGGCTGCAAATCGGCGGGGTGGGGTGGGGGTGGGGGGTGGGGGGGGGGGGGCGACGGGGAAGGGGGGTCTTTTTTTTGTTTTTTCTTATTTTTTATTAATTTTTATTAATTTTCCCTTTTTTATATATTTATATATATAAAATGTTTTTTAATACATAAAGGTATTTTTTATATATATTATGGATATAAATATATTTATGTTTTACATTTATTAAGATTTAAATTTTTATATATTTTTTTATTTTTAAAAATAGTTATATATATATATATTTGTTTGTTATTGTTTTTATATATATGTGTTTTATTTTTATAAATGGTTATATATATATATGTTATATATATATTAGGGTGCAAAGTGCAATTTATTTTGGGGTGCAAATACAATATTTAGAATTAGAAGGGTTTGTTTGAATACATTTAGCCCGAATAAGGCCATCGGGCATTTTTGCAAGATTATATGAAAGATACCGGGCATTTTTGACAGGCCCGAAAAAAACGGGCATTTTAACTTTTTTGTGAAAGTTAGCGGGCATTTTTAATAATTCGTCCTTAACAAAATATGTTACAATCTTTTTTTTCTTATAGAAAAATATGCTACAATTATAATGAATGAATGAATATATATATATATATATATATATATATATATATATATGCTTGACTTAAATGAACAAAATATAAAAAAAATAAGTACATTTTGTACACATGGCAGTACAAGTGTCAAGATGATGTTATTTTGACAAATTATTTTAAGAAGAGTGTTATTTTGACAAATAATTTTGTGTACATATGGCAAAAGAGCGTTATTTTGACATACTTTTGAAAGAGTGCTATTTTGACAAAAAGTTTTGTAGATTATGTTATTTTGACAATTCACTCGTTTTATTATGCATCTGTGCAATTTTATTGTTGGGAACTTTGACTCCTCTATATTCAAACGCTCTGATATACAGGCACAAATACGTTGCAAAAACTTTGACAAATTTGTGCAAGAACCGGCAAATTCGTTTAACGTATTCATCCTAGTTAGCAGTAAATGACTTATGCAGAACCATATACACCCTAAAACGGTAAGAAAGTAAAACCTCAATATCACACAGGCCCACAACAACTACTGGAAAATAATATTAACCCGAATCGTCAAAGACTTCCAAAATTAGTGTCAAAAAATTTTATACAACAGTAATCCTTAGAACGGGCAAACAATCTCATGTTGTTATGAGCAGGTCTTCTCAGAAACCATATCAAAATAACTAAATATTGATCATGCACACAGAATTTATCTTCACTAAACATACTTCCCCAATCTTTCAACAAATATCTGACGCTCCTATGTGCCTCCACGCGGAGTCAATGCACGCCCAGCTTGATTTTGAAATCAAAAGTAACGATAAAAATGCTTCAATCTTTGATCACCAAATAAATATAAATGAAAATGGAAAGGCAACTTGAAGTACTAAAAATCCAAAATAACTTTGGTTTTATTGGACAGAACATTTGTAAAAACTAGATTATCTTCTGGTGCGACAAATGTGCTTACAAAGTATGTGCGCGCAGTTATCAATTGCAAAAAAGCATAAGATTCGAGAGAAAGCGAAATTGGTATGTATGTATGTGTGTTTGTATATATGAGTGTTCTGTTTCTGTTAGCCTCTTAATATCAAAAGGCCGATAATACATTATCAGGGTCTCTAATTGCAGTGCATAATTAAGTGTATTACCTGCATCGCAGACGTTGTACTTCCAGCAAGAAACTGGAAAAACTCTTGCTTCTTTGTTTCATAGCTGAGCTTTGCATGGTCCATAACCGCTTGCTCTCTCTGCATGTCTTCCAAAGCCTGGTCCTTCTTCCATTTGTCTCCTTCATTCGAATTTCATTATCATGATAGCTCTCAGGCAGAGACAACCTTTTGGACCCGCTGGGGAACTTGACGTATGTGTGTCTCCTAGAAAGATGCGCATTCAAGTAAGGTCGAACAAAACAGAAGAGAAAACAATGTTTCACTACTAAGAAAGCATTAGATGGATGTTTGATATAAAATATTTGAAATCGGGAGTGTCTAAAGCTTCAAACAAGGACCACGTGCCTGTTAAAAACAATAACGTCTGCAATATGAATATTGAGAATGATGTAGCTTTTAAAGAAAAAAGTTGGAAACTTGTGCACGAAGGTCAAGTTTCTTACCGGCGATCACCCAATGAGAATACGCAAGAACTTCATATCACCCCTTCATCTAGGGATATGGCCCCATTTTGGTATAAAGGGGAGAGCTTTCAGCGTGTCTTCCTTTGATCTATACACTTGCAAGGTTGAGAAGAGATTATAGAATAGTGTATCTCTAGGTTCAATCCACTCTTTGGTAAACATTATAACTCAGTGTAGTCAATTGTGACCATATTCACTGCAAAACCTAGAAATCCACGAGGAGATTCCCCATGTGGTAATTTTGGCCTTAGGATATCAAGCCTCCGTTGAGGGTCATCAACAATGAATTCACCAGCATATAGTCTAAACAGAAACATCAAAGCACATGTCACAATTGGGTAATCAATAGTTAATTTGTTCGATCAAACTTCAAATCAATTACGCACTCTATTCAGACGTGTAAACACACCTTAGATTTTCCAAACAAATAAAAGGAAGATGGCCATCAAGGGACCTTCCAATAGAAGCTGTGGTAAGTAAACTTCCACACTTCCATTAATTGATTCCTCAATGATGTATGCTTCCAGACCTTTCACACCTCCATAGATTTTGCAAACCACTGCTAACATCGTGTCTAGGCCCAAATACTCAGCGAGAAGCCTAGTAACAGAGTCAAATAATTTGACATAGTGGCGCATGATTAGTTTCCATGTTTTTAACTGTACTATATTAAAATTATTCAGGCACCATTCATTACAATCTGGAGAAGTTTCATTCAGTTGGAGAATGGTTTGTAAGGAGTGCACTTCCCTTCAGACTAGAAGGAGATGATAACATTCATGAATAATGCCATAATCTTACAAGACAAAAGATGAATCTTACAAGACAAATAATGTGTGAAGTTAGATCTAGGGTTTACAAGATTTACAATAGTCAGATCCTGAAGTTTATTTGTTGATTCTTTTTACTCGCAAATCGCACAATTCAAGTTTCAGATTTTGTCATATCTTTTGTAATGGATGCACAGCAAAAGGTGCACAAGAAGAAATGATGGTGCGAAGAATGAACTTTGAAGCATATGCAACAGCAAATATCATAAATCATCTACTTCATAAGTCATGCCTAACATGTTCAAGCATTTTTTGTAATTTACATTGACTAGCACTTTTGATTTTGAAAAATATAGAGAAGAGTACCAGAAACAGAAATAGGAGTGGGAAATGATGCTTGAACAAGCTCAACCCCATTATTCTTTCCTTTTATTTCCCTCTCAAGGCAAAACAAAACTTCACGTGCAACAATATTTCATTACTGTAAAAGATACTGAAATTGTAACTTTGGAAAAAGCAATTAAGTATACAATCAAGTACAGCACCACAAAGCACACATGATGTAGGACAATTAAAATTGTACTTTCAGTTGATATAGAAAAAAGAAGTACAAATAATCCATTGAATCATCATAACGTGGGATTAATAAATAGTTATTTGAGATAGGAATTTGGTGTGAAGTACCTCGAGCATGTCTTGCTTAGATCTATGAGACTGAGGAAGTCGACGAAACTCCTGCGTTAATCGAACGCATTCTTGCACATTATCAGGAGAGACAAAGTCTAAAGCGACTTTGGTGCAAGACTGATAAAGGAACAGAATGAAAGTATTAGGTCGCAACATAGAATTGAAGCTTTAGTCTCTAATGAACAAAAAACTCAAAAGAAATAAGAGTAAACAAGACCAGAAAAATCGAAAGAGAGGAATTATATTTCTCTTTCTGCAAAAACATTGCGATAAGGGATAATGTAGGCTCAAGGGATGGTAAATCATAAAAACGTAACGTAATTTAATCAATAGCCAGAGACTCGAAATTAATTGCGATAAAATATTCAATGAAAGAGCTTGACCTGTCTATTCCTCACTTGATGGGGGCAGCCAGCAGGAATGAACACAGCCTCACCAAGATATTGCTCAAATGTCCAAGGTTCAACATCTAATAGAGAGAAAAAATCTAGGTAAAATATATTCCACTTAACTTAATTTTAAGATAAGGAAAGAAACGAATCTTACTGAACTCTTCCTTCAACTTTTTTTTGTGTTTTTCATCCAGATAGAACGTTTGATCATGAATAGGGTCGACAACCTAATGGAGAACAATAAGACCAGTCAAGATCAAGGGGTTCGGTATAGAAGATACTAATGAGTCTCAATACTCACTGATTGTATTTGATCATTATTATGATGGAAAAACTCTTTCTGATGCTTTCGCAAGTATTCACAAATTTTGGGCACGTCCTGCTGACGGAATATGTCCCAAACAGCACCACCATGTGAACCGTCACAACCCTTATTGGATTCTTTAAGTTTTAATTCCCTCTTCAACTCATTGATCTTTTTGCGTCGCCACAAGGGAATAAGCACTTCATGTATGTTGGTCATTACGTTTACCTATAATTAAAACACAAGCAATAACTTTATCATGAGATTATAAAAGGCATATAAATATACAAAACTACTAGTAGAAAACATGAACTCCAACTTATCAATGCCACTAAAACTTTGACAATAATACTATAACAGGATCTGATCACCTAACAAGAAAAACTACCAGAGCAAATTGAAACTCAAATGCACACACAACCAAATTTGACTAATGCAGATACCGATATCAAATGTTTTATCTCAAGAAGAGGAAATAAGCATAAGCAAGCATACACCTTGATAACAAATGCAAGGTGACAAAATCAGATGCCCGGATCGAGGTCGATGAACATTGTAGCGACAAGAGCGACATTGTCCCCAGGCATCCGCGGTTAATTAAACCCAAATGAAACTAAACATAGTGCTAATATGTAATGAGAACCCACCAAAAGATACCCTTTTCATTAAAATTGATGCAACCCAAATATTCTATTGAGATTAAATGTTGCAATAACGAAACTCAAAGATACTTTTGGTTTCATTGAAAAATCTATATACATTATATTTCCCAAGCATTTTGTAAAATAATCTTTTAAGTTATGATTTTTTGTAGGTTGAAACAACAGAAACCTAAACTTTCATCCATGCCTACACCTGGTTTAGTTTTTAATTAAACTTTTTATTCATATTTCAGCTCTGGATAATCTGGCAAGATGCTATAATCTTGCTCAAAAATCTCACATACAAAGAGTTAAACTAATTAATCGCGGTAGTAATTCTAATACCATATCTGATTCTCAAGTTTTAATCATTGGCCGTCATAAATAAGTACATATACCCCATGTTACTGTTTACCATAAAGAGCAAGACTACTGGAATTTCGGATATTTATGAAAGTCATGTAATCCGTTAAGACTTGTTCTAGACGTACCTCTACAAAATAACAAGCAATGCAGCCGTTACATAAAACATTTCTTGAAGAACATATCGTAACAAAAACCCAAGATGATGAATTATTAAATTTGGTCTGAGCGCTTAAATTGCGAACTAATCTAATAGTTGTTAAATTACTATCAGCAGAATTTATATGCCACAAGTGACTACTTTGGTTAACGCAATTACAATCAGTAGAATCGTTAGAATTAGAGGGAACAGGTTGAAATCTATTTCCAACGGATGCTGCAAAAGCATACATAATAAATTATGCGAAAGATGTATATAAAGACCTAAAGTTTTTCCAATGTTTGGTGTTACAAAGGTGATCTAATCCTTGTGGTAGTCAAGATTTGCACATCATAGGTTTCTTATGGAACCAACCATTCACACGCTGAGAAAGCACAATTACAACAAAAAAGAAGAAACTTTCGACCATATAAGAATAGAAGGAAGCATACCGCGTCAGAGACATCACAGTGCAGTTTTGTGACTGAGTCTCCTCTACCGAGTTCTTCTGGATATCCATAAGCTAAGTAGGATTTAGGCCCCAAGTCAGGCTTTAAGGCACTATCCGGAAGCTTTGTAGCAAGATTGAGTTGACCAGACTCCGGATGTGTATATTCACCGAAGGGAAGCATGGCCATAAACTCCGAAGCATGCCTAGGTAAACATTCTTTGAAAAAATTTGCAGGTGGCCAGTCCCTTAAGTTCAACATTTCTGGCCATCCATTGTCATGCGTACGTCCTTCTAAGTAGCCTTCAATAAACTGGTCAATATCAATTTCAACCTGCAATATTAAATAACCATTTATTACCAGAATCATATTAATCACATAAAGATAGGAAATACAAGGTTCTAGTGTTACGTAATGTATAGATAATGTCGGTTTGTAAATTAGAGGATTCAATGCATTCGCAATCTTTTAATTCTTGATAACTATACATATACATAGAAGCGTCTTTTTGATTCAGTGTCAATAGCCTCATCTACCAAGAGCGGCGAATAATTTTAGAAAATACCATACTAGAACAAACATGTGAGTTTTGAGGAAACCAAGTTGCAAGAAAGATACCTCACACCAATCCAAGCAATCAACAGCATTCACAGAGAAGTTCTCCTGATTTAGTGTTTTGCTTGCTTCCCTGAAGGCCCTTAACATATTATACGACTTCCAACTAAAGCCAGAAGCCTCAGTCATCACATTTCTAACAATTACGGGCTCACCCTTTCTCCAGTGCATTTGAAAATGTTCTAAGTCAGCCTCTCCTGGAACAATAGCATTAGGGCAGTACAAAAAGT
The DNA here is from genome assembly GCA_948329865.1 of Linaria vulgaris. Taxonomy (NCBI): domain Eukaryota; kingdom Viridiplantae; phylum Streptophyta; class Magnoliopsida; order Lamiales; family Plantaginaceae; genus Linaria; species Linaria vulgaris. The sequence goes on from OX415253.1 coordinate 90,587,788, forward strand.
TGTCTCGACTGTCATCCCTACATGCCGCTCGTCTTACCAACGAATTGTCAATACAAAGTGAACATTTCCGAGAAAAGTCAACATCTGGAACGTGAAAACCGGAAATAATATCTTCTGAGCTCGTAACTAATTCATCCATGCAATTAGCATCTTTAATTCGTTTCAATATTAAATTCTCAGTTCCACCACCAGCATGCCTTTCCTGAGGGCAAGAAAGATTTCCATCATTCTTTGCTTCTGGAATAGGGTTTGCCTCAAGACCTCTTGGTTGAAGACCTTTCCTGAGCTCATGACAACACTCGAGGCAGATGTCATAAGAACAAGAAGGGCTGGGGCAACTTCTGTGAAAATTGAAGATCGATGTTTTGCAGTTGTCACTGTAAAATATTAGCAGCTTTGAATTATTTTGTGATTTTGTGATATTGAGCAAAAAACAAGATAGCATTCAAAATTTCTAGAAACACATCGTAACATAGTAGTGATTAAGTTGTTAAGGATTCAAACATAGGAATAGCATATGCATTGCAAGCCAAGAGTATCATACGAATTAGTTACAAGTGTCTAGCTAATACTCAAAGAAGGAGCAGGTGCAAAACATGAAATAATCTCAAGTTAAAAGCATGAATACGCACAATAACTGCACAATATAACTACAAGTCTCGAGACAGCGTGAATCTGGCCAAGCAAAAATAATAGATAATTAACCATCTAATCCTCTTAGCCCGTGCTCACAACTTTAACATGTATTAAATGATCATCCTATATAAAAGTATAAGTTCCAATAGAGGAGAGACATTTAACATTTATCGCAGTTAAAAACATTCTAGAGAAACAGGGTACATTTGAATTTTTGTGTGGTTAGTCAAATATCTAAAAACCGAGGCCTTTATGTATAGTAGAAATAACTTGGAACTCATGATATAGTGAAGAAAAGAAAAACTTAGGAACTATGCTGCATGGATATACCAGTATATCCGCTCATCTTCTTCGAAGGCTGCCACTTGAACATCTTCTTCATTTGTCCGAACACCTTAAACACGAGATTGCTAAGGCTTGTCAATTATTATGAACATCGTAAGAGTAGATAGATGAAACCCGTGTTAGTTTGTTCTACCTCGCAAAGTTGATTCAACATCTAACTCAGTCCTCTGCTCTTGTAGTATATGCTGGAGGAGGGGCAGAACTTTGACTAACAGATACACTGATCTTCTTAGTCGAACACTTCCACCGGTGTCCTTTTGGCAGCTCTAAGATAACCAAATTACTCAAATTTGTTAAGAGAAAAAACAAGGTAATGACAAATCACAAAAATATATTTATTCTGGTTACTTTTTCTCAACAAAAACTATTAGGGAGACATTCACGGGAAACATTAATGTCAAAATAAAACTGCACAACAGAACAGTGCTGCACGCACATTACTATTGTAAATCTAAACAAGTAAATCCACAAAAAGCTTATTGTCATAGAAAAAATTCCTAACGAACATTATAAAGCAGGCTGTGGTATGGCATAAGCATAACTTCCTCTACCTGAGTGTAAAAGTCATCTCAATTTGCTTGATTTTACTAATCATTTTAATTGTTTGGTTAGCATCGCAGAGGACAAACGCACATTAATTGCTAGCAAGGTTAATATATAAAAACAAATTCAAATAAATGGACCAGACAAAATTCATTTCTAAAGACGAGGACTAAACGAGAAACAAATCTGACCAGATGGCCACTTGCCTAGTCAAGAAATATTGGATATCATTTGCAACCAAATTATCTCAGATGGGATTGATAGATTCCGTTCCATAAAAGGAACCATAGCCCCAGAGACACTATAAAGTTGACTTTCAAAGGAAAGTATAAATTTCTGACTGAGGTATGTTCATGTCAGAACTTCAACTTACTTAAGGCAAAAAATCCTATTCGGAAAGGTCCAAATGCAAAGATATTGAAAGCCACACCACTTGATGATATGCATATCAGTTTATTCAAATTAATTTGTTGTACTCTATAGCTAGAAAAATGCAAAGCTCTTATCCAGTAAGCTACTGTAAACTCTATATATTTGTATTAAACTCTCAACAATAAAGCAAAGCAGAAAGGATTTGATGTCTTGCAATCACTAGTACAGCTCTATGGAAATTGTTCTTTTTTTTTCCCAGTTGATATTTTAGATATCTAAACAGTAAGTTTTAAGTGCAATTGCATCGTGAGGAAATGCTTAGTTTAATACTTTGGAACTAATATTTGCTTCATCTTTGCTTTGTGTTGCTTCCTATCCTGGACGACAGTCCGTTCCAGTGTCATTTTCAGATTACAGTCGTTTCCCTTATTAAACCACTCTATAATTTGTAGTTTCAGGTGCATCTCTCTGTTGCTCTGTTAGTAACATGTTTTATAATCTTAATGACTTGTTAATTATCTCAGATCGTAAAAAAGCTATTCAAACTTCTGCAACTCCGCTAATATGCTGTTTTTCCTAAGAGAAATACTACGTTGCCATAGTGGTTCAGGTGCAGGAAGCCTTGTTGAACCACTATCTGCCATTTCATTAAACGACGAGCTTCAACAGGCCAGGGCAGCTGTAGCGAGATGTTACAGATAACAAATAAGGTTTTGTTGAACTATGAATTTGTTTAATCAGACCAAAACAAGTATCTTATTTATTTTGTGTTCCTTCTGCAGATGCAAATGGATCTTCATGACATTGAAAATTTATTCAATATAATGGCTCGAATAGATGTGGTAAGGATGTCCCCTTTCTGCATTTCTAACTTCCGTTTGTAACGCTAATAGTCCTTTTCTTTCTGTGTGACTTGGTTTTTCATATCCCTACGTGCGATAGATGCTGCCTTCATCTTGCACTCATCAAACCTTATAGTGATACTTCTACTTTATCTAATTCCCGTTAAAGAAATAATATATGGCTGGACAAAGAAAAGTTACTGGCTGTCTATAGCATTGCACATTTCAGTGTTATACTTTAGTCATCTTGGTCTTAATAGTGAGTTGGGTGTTTAAAACTGTTAACCACGTCTAAATTTGGTAAGGAGAAGAAAATTTGATCAAGATGTTTGTAAATATGTTGTCCTTGCATTTTTTGTTATTTTGTCGTCAAATATCATACATCCAAGTAACATAAAACTCTAGGGGATTTGGCGCGTGGAGAAAAACTTACAGGTTCAGCACTTTGTGGAAAATCAGCGCCAGAAATACGACTGTCCACACCAGTCCTTTCAATCTCTGCGTTCTTATTTTTGGAAAGCTTTGGCCTTCCTTGTGCATCCCTCTTCTTAACCATTGCGTCTCCAGCACTGATACCTCCTCCAAGCGACTTTTCCGCATTGAATTGTTTCTTGTTTACATGTGTACGCTGCCCACTCCCTGAAGTAACAGATACCTCCTTCACAACCCGCATTTGAATCCCACCACCAAGTTTTCTCCATTGCACCGAACCACTCTGCCTTCCCTCCTCACCACATTTATCTCCCTCAGCCACGCGTTTTCCTTTATTCCTTAAATCCTTTGGTCTTTCAACCGTCTCCATACCACCTCCACTTTCCCCTAGAACATTCATACCACCCTGCCCACTACCTTCCTTGACAACCCGCATTTGAATCCCACCACGAAGTTTTCTCCATTGCGTCAAACCACTCTGCGTTCCCGCCTCACCACATTTATCTCCCTCAGCCACCTGTTTTCCTTTATTCCTTAAATTCTTTGATATCTGGACCGTCTCCACACCACCTCCATTTTCTCCTAGAACATTCAAACGACTCCCTCTGCCGACTCTTTCGCCATCAGGTATGTTATCTTTTGAAGTACTCTGCCTCCCCACCTTCAGTCCACCATCGTTCCGTTCACGAACCTCAGACTCTTTGTCCAAGTTCTTCGACCCCCCTGGCCTCCTACCACTCCCACCAGAACCACTCTGAACACCATGATTCTTCCTCTTTCTTAAACTATTTTTAAGTTCCTGATAGTGTTTGTGACACAAGATTTTACCAGTCAAAGCCATGAAATCACACCTCCACTCACCATTTCCATTGGTTCTCATACATCTCAACTCCTGATCCATAATTATTTTCTGTAGGTACAATTAGAAACCCTAGCTAGCAAAGACTCTTTTTTGACGATGAAAGCGAGAAAAATAATAATGACAAGTGAATAACTGAATACTACACAGCTTAACGCTATTTATCGATGCTAAATTAAATGTTGGTAAATTTGTTGGTAAAAAGCAACAATGCAAATGCTGCCAATTGGAGTATAAATTCATATTACCAAAATCTGAGCGATGGATTAGGGAATTAGCACACAGGAAGAAGAAAATATATAAATACATTTCTGGTTTCTGGTTTTGATGATTGATTGACAACTAGTTTGATTTGTATAGTTTGGACTGGAAGAAACTGTATATCGTGCAACTGGAGGCTGGAGTTTTGAAAAAATATCTATTTATATCGGGTTTTGTTTGTAAGTTTGAATTCACAAGTTCAAATAATAAACTGAATTAAAAAAAAAACATATATATATATATATAATGCTCTGTGCTTCACAAATTTTAAACTCATTTGAATTTGTTTGATAGAGTATTATCATTTTAGTCTCTCAACCTAAGACCATAAAAAAGATTACGAGATGCTCCCCTTTGTGTGCATTTTTGCAGCAAAGACTTCAACAAACAACATGCTACAAGCATTACGAGGGAGTGGAACTCTACTCCTGTTCTCTCCAATCCCGCAGGTAGACAAACATAACATAAAGAGTTCACTACATGTCTTGTAACATAAAGAGTTCACTATATGTCTCTCCAGTATGTTGTTAATAGTCATATGGTAGGTGGAGTTGGTACCAATCTCTCTTAGCTAAATGTGCGTAACTTGAGCAATAATATACATTAAACCAACGCCTCACCCGCACATTTTACCGTGCATAAATAGAAATATTGTAGAATCACAACTTAATTAACCGCAAAAGTAGAGCTTTGATAGAATTAAATGAGAAACAAAGTTACCAAAATACATGATTAGAAATGCCCATAAGTTCAAATTTAATCAAATAAATACAAATTAAATGCATATGTATTAAAATATAACAAATAAATACAAAATATTTGTATATAACTTCTCTTATTTTTACCATATAAGGAGAGTGACCACTAACTAATGTGTCCAAGGGCTCAATTAATAATAAACGAAGAACAAGTTGTTAAGAGGGGAAAAGAGGGGCTTTCCTTCCATAAATTAGCGTTAAGATTGACAAACATCATATATCGTAAATTGATATTAGAAAGAGTTTCGGAAAGGTCATAGACATGGATTAAAATTTTCGTCTGTTTCCACGAAAAGTAGCGAAATATTTTCGCTTGTGACTCTATCTAAACGAAAACTACATGTAGTTTTCATGTTAGTTATAACCACAATTTTTACGCATTTTTTGAAATATGTCGAAAAATTCTCGAATATTACGAAACATTTCTAATTTTTAGCTAACCGAAACCTACTCTGAAACCTTAATCCGTGCATAGACAAATAATTCAAATTTCAAACTAATGACCAAACATTCCCTTACATGTTCCAACTTCTTCTGTCAAGCCTCAAAGTTAATGACGGGAAAGGAAGAAAAGGAATTAAATGACGAAACATTTCAAATTTTCAATAAATACTACAAAACCAAGTACAAAGTGAATTAAATTAAAAACAAATCATACATATAACATGCCTATGAATATTGAGTAAATAGCAAACTATCCATGTGCTATCTCTAATTAGCAAACAACCCTTGATGTTATTCAAATATTATCCAAAAAAAAAGCCCTTCTACACTGAATTAATTCGTACGTACTTAAATTGATCTCAACATGTGATTTTTATTCTATTTGTTTGATACATATGGAACTAATGATGTTCAAATTAAATTATATGTGTACTTTTTATTATTTATTTTGAAGAAAAAAATAGTTTTATTTCTGTAAAAATATAAATACAGTACCGATTGATTTTATTATTCTTTCGTACATTTTAAAAAAAATCTGTCATTGTTTAAAATATTTATTGTAATCAGTATATGTTTGATATAAAATCATAATGTTTAGAAATCCTTAGGTATTGGTATTCTCATTATAAATTAGTCATCAAGGGGCTTTATGACAATTTTTAAATAACACATGGGGGTTATTTGTAATAAAAATAACACGAGGAAGTTATGAGTTATTTGCCAATGAGAGATAATACATGGGTAGTTTTTCTAATAGCTCAAACTACCACTCTTACACGTAATAATGTTCATACATATATGGAATAATCTTAAAAAGCATTTAACTAAACACCACCGTTTGCTGCATTGTTGTGGTTCTCGCCATTTATGCTTTCATCGCGTTTTTGCCCATTTGTTGATCATAAGTGTTTAATACAAGATTTTCCTAAAAATATCACAAAATTATAGATTTTCACATAGAGTTACTAGAAAGTCACCTGAGGCGGATGCGGGTGCGGGTGCGAGTGCCGATGCGGGTGCGCCAGTGCGGTAGTCTCAAAAAATTGCAGTCTTAGTGCGCAACTATAATGCGCTTCTAAGAAAAAGAAAAATAACTTACATATAAAAATAAAATAATTATTACTTAAATTAGTATGTTATAAACACATGAAATAAAAGTATATATAAATTTTTCACACAAAGAAATGGATTATAATGAAAATAAAGTACATAACTTCTCATGGTTATTAATGTTGTATAATATTTTCTAAATTATTATGGTGGGAAGACAAATGTATAAGCCTTAAATCACTTTCAATTTTTTCTAATTATATAATTTTTGAGTTAGTTTTGTTCTCCTCTTGCTCCTTCTTCAATATCACTCTTTGGTTTGTCTTCTATCAACTATGATTATTCATAAGATTTTAACATAAGAACTAAGAAATCTTAGTGCGAGAACTGAGAATTTGTAAAGCGTCTTAGTTGGAAGCACGGGCACTAAAGTCGTCAGGCGAGACCAATGCGCCTGCAACTTTCTAGGCGTGGATGATTAGGTGACTCAGGGCCCTTACTACTTTCTACATTTCTTGTTATTCTCCATGCATGTGAACTTCTTGTGTTGAGGATCTTTTAGAACTTTACTCGGTTTGTAATGTTAGGCTCGGGTATGGGTTAATAGTGAAAAAAGATAGGTTTTTGAGTTCTAAAGATGTATATCATAAATCCAACTCTAGCTTTTCTTTTTACTCCTCATTTTTCTTATATTTTCTCGGCCTTTATATTTTTCTTTTTTTATAAGCTCTTTTGATCTTTTCTTGCGTTTTCATTTGCACAATTTCAGTTTTTTACCCTTACACGGAAAAGTCTTTAGTGAGGTTCTAGGGATTACTTTATTTGCAAAGGTTTTGGGTTTGAAAAGGCTCAAACGCTATAAGAAAATATGGTCTAATTCACTTCTCTCAACACATAAAATTTCAAAATTCATTCAAATAAATGGAGTAATCACTTAAGATTCATAGGTTATATGTAATTCTCTAGTTTCTTTGAAATCGATACAATCATCTCAATCTTTTCTAATCATGCAATATCTCGAATAGTGTATAGGGAAAAAACATGCTTCTAACAAGATTAAGTAAGGTGTTCCCTAATAGAACAAATATAATCTCATTATTTCAATTTCCTCATGTATTAGGCATATATCAGCATACAGGCTAACTCGTGCATGCTTTTATTACTCAAACTTGACACTTAACAAACTCTAAAAATGAAATACAAACACTAAAATTGAAAAAAAAACTTGGAGTAAAACTTGTTATAATAGCAAAGCTATTCACACCCCGCCCCCAACTTAAGCTTGCCAATGTCCTCGTTGGCTCAAAAATCATAAATGGAAAGAATTAAAACAAAGGACTCCCTTGGTGTTTTATTGTGTCTCTGGAAAACTTCTGGGTGTCGTGTTGAATGCTTCTCCATTACTTTCTTCAAGCTTATCCTGACTGCTTTTTTTATTGCATCCAAGTCTTGACCTAACTCTGCAACCTCAACTTGAATATATGATTTGATTTGCTCTATGTGCTCCTTCAAAGCTTGTTGCATGCCAGACTCGATGGCCCTTGACTTGGGACGTCCGCCTTAGGTTCTTGTCTTGAGTAGGACTCCAAATGTCTTGGCGAAGCCATGTCCGTCACGTATACCTTCTTTTTAGATTGCTTAGAATGAACCCCTACTTTCTTGCATAACTTTATAATAAGTCCTTCATGTGGATGCGAAAATTGTATCCCCAACTTTCATGTTGGTACCATCATGAATCCAACTTAGAATATTCCGTTTACTACATGGTACAGTTGTTAGATGATTTGAAGGGTGTATGCGTGAGAAAATAAAGTTGTACCATGCTTTTATTCTGGTTTCAATAATGAATAAAGCACACAAGGGTCCTTGCCACTTATTTCATGAAGAGTTGATACTCTGATCTCGAATTCTTCATCGAGGTTATAAAGTTCATTGATGACATTGTAGCAATAAATTCTTGAATTCTGAAAATAAAACAAGAAAAAGATTACAAAATAAATTTTGAATAAATTTAAAGATACAATTGAGGTTCAATCTCTATTTATTCATTTGATTCAATTCTACAAGAACAATATTAAGATTTGTGGTGAAAATCTTCAATTTGATCTTCACTAGAATGATTTGAACTTGGGGAAACGTTAATTCGAGGGTCCTTGAACTTGATCTCGGATTAAACGGTGGTTTGATTTGAGGATTTGACTTGAGGATTTGATGAACACTTACTGGACTTGAGGACTGATGAACATGGATTTGACTTGGGGATTTGATGAACACCAATTTGACTTAGGATTGATGAACATCGATTTGACTTAGAGATTTGATGAACACCGATTTGACTTAGGATTGATGAACACCGATTTGACTTAAGGATTTGATGAACAATAATTTGACTTTAGGATTTGATGAACACTGATTTGACTTTAGGATTTGATGAACACTGATTTGACTTAGGATTGATGAACATCGATTTGACTTGGGGATTTGATGAACATGGATTTGACTTGAGGACTTGATGAAGGATGATATGATCTTCGTCCTTAGTTCTTTGAATATGGGAGCTTTGATCTTCCTAGTATGGATTTTGATCTTCAAAAACGATTTTTCGAGGGTCTTGTGACTTGATCTCGGATCAAACGGATTTTTGGTTTGAATGTTGTTGAAGAACGGTATGAATTTGATTTGGATTTCTGGAATTTATTGAAGATTTGATCTTCTTGGCAGAGACGCGATCTTAAAAAAAAACGGCAATTGGATGAACTTGAGGCTTGATGGCGGATTGAAAGAAGTTCTTAACGAAGAACATCTTGAGGATGGATGAAGGATACCTTGAATGCCGCGAAGAACACTTGAAGATGGATGAATTTGGTGGAGCGAAAAACTTAGAGCTTTACCCTCTTCAACTTGTGAATATTTGTGTGTCCATTTTTCTTTATGAGAGGACCCCTATTTATAGTTGTAAAAACCTAAAGCTCCTTGCTTGTGATTGGTCAGTTTTATTTTCAAGATAAGCATGGATTTAATTTGACTTGCTTATCAAGAAACACATCATATTTCCGCATGTAACAATGTGATTGGTTGGAATATATCATCTTTTCTACATGGCCTTATTTGATTTGTTGAATCACATCATCATTTTTTTCATGTGGCTTTATTTGATTGGTTGCAATTCTCCATCTTTTCCATGTGGCTTTATTTGATTGGCCAATCAAATAGATATTAGAAAATTAATTAATTAATCTATTAATAATTGGAATTTAATTTAGTAAAATTCCAAATTAAAAATGGAAATAATTAATTTAATTTTTAATAATTTAATTTGACACTTGTCAACACTTAATTAGAGTAGACAAAATTTATTTGTCTACAAATGCCCCCTTGTGACTTATCACGAATATCATTATAAAAAAATGCGTCTTGAAGTGAATATGTCACAACATTTTTATTTTCGGGCCATCAATGAGATTAATAGAAGATTGTGACTTCACTTTGAAACATCAATCTTTAGTGGGCCTCTACGTTGCATGGGTTCGGGTACGGTGGTACGGGTACGGTACGGTACGGATACGCCGATACGATATTTTTTAAAAATACCCGATACCGGTACGACAATGATATGTCTATATATAAATAATTATTAATATTTATTATATGTATTTTTATTTTTAACAAGCAATAAAATTTAAAGCTTAAACAAGAAAAATTAGAAATACACAAAAAAAATGTTTAACATTAAAAAAAATCATGCATCAAATATGAAAAAAAACATATAAACGTGAATTATTTATGACTAATAAGTTAAACAACAACATAACAAGCTAGAAGATGGCGCATGGTGGTGGTGATTATGAATAGAAAAAGAAAAGTATAATTGTGGTGGAGCATGGTGGTGGGGTGAAGATGGTACATGGTGGTGGTGGTGGTGATTATGAATAGAAAAAGAAAAATATAATTGTAAAAATAATGAGACATGAATCGTGCCCTTGATAAGAGATACCATGTGGGGCGATGCCTTTCTTCACTTTCCCGGCGAAATCCAATACTTTCCCGGATATTGAGAGTGGACAGAAGATGTCCTTGTTCGGTGCAAGCCTACGCTTACTTCCACCAATACGTACGAGCCAATCTATGCATCACTGTTCACGTATGAGTGCAATTTGGAAATCATAAAAGCCTTATGCGAAGCGTGGTCACCGTCTACAAACACCCTTGTCACTTCACTTGGAGAGCTCTCGATCTCATTGTGGGACTTGAAACATCTTTTTGGTCTGCCCATATATGGATCCATATATGACGAAGTCATACCAAGCGAGAGAGAACTTTTCGGCAAAGAAAAAGACAACTATCACTTGCCGCGGTCATGCAGAGCTTTGTTCCACGCGTTTCACTTAATCTGAGCACATGTTGGTGATGACGATCCTAGAGTGCCAATCAAAGAGTGGGTCAACTTTTGGTCGAAGAAAGAAGTCAAGTACAAATGTCCCCCATCACGCAAGGAGAGGAAAAGCGTGCACCGACCTCAAGCGACGCACAACCCTTCCGGAAAGCTCGAACCATGCAGTCGGTGGTCATCACAGGAAGAGATCCTGTTTTCACAACTCGGTATCAAAGGTTGTTGGAAGGAAGAGACATTTTTGGCCGCGCACTTAGCTTGTTGGTTGTGCATCTTTGTTCTCCATGTAAAGGATGTTGGCTTTATCCGTCCAAGTACATTCAAGATATTGAGTCTTATAGCCAGCAGTCAACGAGTATGCCTTGCCATTTCGGTACTAGCGTCTATTTACAAAGGGTTGAATGCAATATCAAGGTCTACTCAATCGTCTCGAGGGTGCCTTCCTTTTCTGGTCCATTTCGTCTACGGGTGGTTGGCGCTATACTTCAAGACTCAGTTTTCTATCCACCCAGAGTCGCAGAAACTTGGGATGACGGTATTTTCTGGAGAAAATGGAGCACGGTCTTTTGATCCAAAAGAAGCTCGCAAGAGGATTCACAAAGGAGACTACACCACTTGGGCATGCAATCGTCTTCCAAACGTCAATAACGTTGCACTTGTGGATTGCGGTACCCTTGGCGTAGCAGAGCATGACTATTTTATCAACCTCCGATCATTCTATCTCACTTTGAGGCAAGGCAAGACTTTTGATATTGAGCCCTATAGTCCACATCGATTCGGCCGACAATTCGGATATTATCAAGATGTCCCTGGCGTACTCAAAAATGACTACCGCGAAGCTTCTTTGGATGAAGGACTTCGTTTTTGGAGGTTAAGTCTTGCACAAAGGACATATTCAAAGGCTTGGATTCCCAATGCTCCTCTTAATGCAGGAAGGCACTTTTCGGATAGTTATAAGTCATGGATAACCAAAACCCATATGAGCTACCTTGAAGACAATATTGACTCTTTACTTTCACCTCAAAAGCGCTTGATACTTGGTGGAGATGACAAGGTCACACAAAGTCATGAAAACCAAATTGCTCCTCTTGGGAAGAGCTCGCCACACATTGTGGTAGAAAAATCAGCGAAAAGAAAAGCCTGGTCAAAGAAAGCGGCAGCAGCGAAAATAGCGACCGCAACTGGAAGAGGGTTAAGAAAGACTCAAGTGCCTCGCATCCTAGAGAAGTCAGATCTCCTTGCTGCCTTTCGAGTACCCCATTTGCGACATTGGACTTGGCTGTACAGGTATTGGTCAACTTTGTTCTTTATTTCCATACATATATAAATATATATACATATATATACATATATATTCCTAACTTTCGACATATTCCTTGTAGGCGGGCAAAGAGAGGATTTCTGCTTTGGAGAGTGATGAGCAACATCCTCAAACAAGCGAAGGGTCTACTTCATGCGCTGGCACTAAACCTTCAAAAGATGACAAAGTGCATTTGAAACCAAGAGACTCAAAGAATGGTAATGAGAGTTCTCCACCTGTTGCCGTCTCTGTTTTCAAGGGTGAAAGTCTATTAGAACTTCATGACAAGAGGTACCTCAACTCCCTATGGGCCGATGTTAGCGGGAGGATTGTTCATGCACCAATTAACCAAATTTCTTCTTTTAGAGACGAATTCTGCATTGTTTTTGAAAGAATGAAGTTGGTTGGGAAGGAAAAGGTTGCACCCTTAGAGGCCTTAGTGAGCAAATTTTTCGATCAATCCGATGCTTATGATTTTCGAAACTCCACAATATTGGAAAACTCATCACTTTTTCAAAAAAAATCGGAAACGGAGGGCGACATATACGATGCCAAAGCTGACAAGGAAAAGGAATCCTCACGAGTTAGGTCCACAAAAGAGAACTTCACAGTGTCAAAAGAAGATTGAAAGACTTAAAGTCGGAGAAAGAAATCTTGGCGTCATCCTTAAAGAGCCAACAAGAGTTTCTTCGAGGTGTCGACAGTAAAATCTCTAATTTGGAAGATAAGCTATCTGTCCTTAAAAGCACTCCTTCACTTACTGACGCAGAGATGGACGAATTGGATGTTATGAGATTGAACTTGTAGACTGCAGAACTGGAGTGGTGGATGTGAGGCCTTTTGTTTGAGAGAGATTTCCCTTTTTTTCATCTTTGTTTTAGAGGTATACTTTATTCCGTTTTTCTTTGGATTTGTAGCATCATCAAAACTTAGAGATTAATAAAAGATTTACCTTTATTTACCTCATTTTTAGTTATTCATTTGCATTTGGCATTATGTTTCTTTCCCATGAATACTGTAACATAACGCAACAAAACCAACTTAAGCAAATTTCATGACTGAACTTAGAAAACTTCTAAGCTTCCTATGTACCTTAATAAAAGGATCAAGTCATAACGTAGTTCAAAAGAAATCAAAATTGATTTAAGGGGGGTGCCGTACACAGTTTATACTCATGCGGGCCAGGAGTATTCATTCTTTAACTTTGAACAAAGTGGGGTATTTAAAATTTAACCACACAAAATACCTTTAGTGGGGTAAGTTATCATTTTAACCACATAATTTACCATTGGTGGGTGTCGTGCACAGTTTATACTCGTGCGAGCCAGGAGTATCCATTCATTAATCACTTCGGACAAAGTGAGTGCCATTCACATTTTATACTCATGTGGGCCAGGAGTAACATACAGTTTAAGCTCGTGCGTCATGGAGCATGCTTCAATCATCAAGGTAGTATTTCCTCAAGAATTTCCCATTTATCGAGCCAATTCTCAAACCATCTTCAGCAATCAACTTATATGCGCCATTTGTGTAGACTTCTTGAACCGAATAAGGTCCATCCCATTTTGATGTGAATTTGTTCCCAGTGCGATGGGTGATGATGATAGGCCTTCTCACAGCGAGCACCAAGTCACCAACTTGAAATGATCGCAAGAGAACTTTCTTATTAAATGCTCTTGAGATGAGGGCTTGATAACACTCCAGTCTTTGTTGCGCCTCCAATCTTCTCTCATCTAGAGCTTCCAATTCTCCCAATCGCAAACGTGCATTTTCTTTTTCAGTAAGGCCTTCTTGTATCGCTATTCTGAGAGATGGTATTTGTCACTCAAGAGGGCGTACTTCCTCAACTCCGTATACCAAGGCGTCGGGAGTTGCTTGAGTCGGTGTCCTATAAGTTGTTCTATAATCCCACAAAGCTTCTCCAATTCTTTCGTGTCGGTCCTTCTTCGACTTTGCGACCACCTTCTTCAACAAATTGCACAAAGTGTTATTAAAAGCTTCAGCGAGGCCATTAGCAGCAGCGTAGTAGGTCGAAGAGTTTCTTTGCTTGAACTCAAACTTTTGACAAATCTTGTTGATGACGCTATTGCAAAACGGTGTTCCATTATCGGTGATGATGTATCGTGGAACTCCATAGCGATATATGATATTATTGCGGATAAAGTCAGCAACATTTTCTTTCTTTACTTCCTTGAGAGGTATTGCTTCAACCCACTTAGAGAAGTAGTCAGTGGCGGCCAAGATTGTACAAATGTCCACCGGAAGACTTAGTCATAGGACCGACATCGTCTAATCCCCATGCATCGAAAGGCCAAGAAGCTAAAGTTGGATGCAAAGGTTCTGGTGGTTGATGAATAAAATTTACGTGAAATTGGCAAGGTTGACATCGGCACGCGTATTCCATGCAGTCAACGACCATTGTGGGCCAGTAATATCCCATCCTCTTAATTCAAAAATGTAATTTAGGTCCAGACTGGTGAGCACCACACACTCCGGAATGAGCTTCTTCCATGGCTTGAGCAGCTTCGTCATCACTTAGGCAACGTAAAAAGATCCCTTCGAATGAACGTCTGTAAAGAGTGACTTTGTAATATAGGAAGCGACTATCACGACGCCTAATATCGACTCTTCTACGTGGGTCATCAGGAAGCTTCTCGTACTTCAAGTAGTCGACAAAAGGTTGCCTCCAGTCTTCCTTCTCGATCTCATAGACCTCCACAACATGGTTTTGTTCAGTACTTCTTTCTTCTTCACTTATTGCAGATGGTATCACCCAACTTTGGCATATAAGAACGCTGAACTTCTTTTCAGTCATAACAAGGGTCGAAGCAAGTTTCGCTAATACATTTGCTTGTCCGTTCTTTCTCCTTGGTACATGTTCAATTGATATACCCCCAAGTTGTTCAACTAACTTTCGAGCGTAGTCACGATATGGCAGCAATTCAGGCTTCTTTACTTCATAATCAACAAGTACTTGACTGATCACCAACTTCGAGTCTCCATATACCTCAAGATTCAAATGCTCCATTCCAATTGCTAATTCTAACCCCAATATGAGAGCTTGATATTCTGCAACATTATTGGAACACTTTTGTATAAGGGTGAAAGAATAGGGCATCACTTCTCCATCAGGCGTAAGAAAGACAATCCCCGCGTCGGTGCCTCCTCGATGAGCGGCTCCGTCAAAGTACATCTTCCATGGTTGAGTAACTTCAACTAGGAGCACATCTTCATCAGGAAAATCATCAACTAGTTCCCACTCAGCAGGAATTGGGTGGTCAGCTAAGAAATCGGCCAACACTTGTCCCTTTACGGCCTTTTGAGGGATGTATGCTATCTCGAACTGTTGCAGTTGCAAGTACCACCTAGCAAGTCGATCAGAGAGTACCGGCCTTGACATGACGTACTTCAGTGGATTAGCTTTAGAGACCAAACGAATAGTGTGAGCTTGAAAGTAATGCTTCAACTTTTGAATCGTGAAGATAAGAGCCAAACACAACTTCTTGATTGGGGAATAGTTCAACTCATTTGGCGCCATCCTTCGACTTAAGTAGTACAATGCACTTTCCTTCCCGCTATCATTCTCTTGGGCTAGAAATGCCCCTACGGAACTTTCTTGGGTGGCAATGTATAGAATTAATGGGCGTCTGGACACTGGTGCAACCAACACATGCGGCTTCATCAGATACGACTTTATACGCTCAAAGGCATTGGTGCAGGCTTCATCCCACTTGAACGAAACGTCTTTCTTCATTAGATGACTAAACGGTTGACATCGACCGGCTAAATTTGAGATGGACCGTCGGATGTATGCTAGTTTTCCTTGGAGACTTTTGAGTTCATGTATGTTTCGTGGCTCTGGCATCTTGAGGATTGCATCAATCTTAGCTTGCTCGATCTCAATGCCTTGTTGACGAACAACAAAGCCAAGAAACTTCCCAGATGTCACGCCAAAGGCACACTTCAAAGGATTCATCTTCAACTGATATTTTGGCAACCGATCAAACACTTTTCTCAAATCATTGAGATGGTCTTCTCTTTTCTTCGACTTCACGACCAAATCATCGACGTAACACTCGACATTCTTGTGTAGCATGTCGTCGAAAATCTTTTGCATGGCTCTTTGATAGGTAGCGCCGGCGTTCTTTAGTCCAAACGGCATCACCTTGTAACAATATATCCCTTTTGGAGTTCGGAATGTTGTCATTTCTTCATCCTTTGGGGCCATGCGAATCTGGTTATAACCGAAGGACCCATCCATGAAAGACAAGTCTTTGTGACCCGTGGTAGCATCAATCATCAATTCTGGGATTGGTAATGGAAAGTCATCTTTGGGGCATGCGGCATTAAGGTCCTAAAGTCGACGCAAACCCGAATTTGCCCATTCTTCTTCCTCACTGAGACTATACTTGATATCCACGTTGGGTATCTAACTTCTCGAATGAATCTGGCTTCAATGAGTTTATTCACCTCAGCTTCAATCGAAGGGACCAACTCGGGGCGGAACCTTCGTTGAGCTTGCTTGATTGGTCGTGTCGTCTTTTTTACAGCTAGTTGATGGACGACAACTTTTGGGTTTAGACCCGGCATTTCTTTATAAGACCAAGAAAATACATCTTTAAATTCTCTCAACAGGGCAACATATGCTTGTTCTTCCTCCATTTTCAATAATGCGCTGACATATATGGGTCGAGAATCATTCTCATCGCCAAGATTGATTTCCTTCAGTTCGTCAACTGTGTTCTTGATGCCTTCCTCGAGCTCTGGGGGTGCTTCTTCGGCATCTTCCTCTTCGATGTTCTCATCTTTCAGAATTATATGGTGTGATGATCCTACGCTCTCCTCATCGTCTTCTTTCTTGCGTTGAGCTTGCATAAGTACAATTGTTCGCCACTTAACCTTCATGCATTTATCGTGTGATATAATCAACTCATCATGGCGCCTCATGCGAGAAGGAATTGCACTTTGGAGTCTTTCAGGAAAACATGGATTATGATTGCCCTTTCGACGCCTTGATGTACATGAGGGTCCCAACCTTTGATGCATGGGTCTTTTGCGAGGACCAAGTCTCTTAAAGACCGAAGTTCGAGATAATGTCTTACCAAATGGGCAAAGTCTATCAAAGACTGATACTTGCGACAATTTCCCTTCAATTATCGACAAATTCTCTTCTTCACCGATGTAATTGGCATTGGCTCTTTTGATGGTGATACGTATAGGCTCTCGCGGAGAAAACCCTAGACCTGCTCGAGGATTTGGACTAACGGCTTCAGGAAGAAGTTTTCCCATGTGCGATCTTTCTTGAGGATTATATCCAGCCTTGACCAAGAGTTTAAATGTTTTTGCATCATAACATTTTCCACTTGTTTCCCGATTGAAGGATCATGTTCGACTTGAGGGCCTTTTGTTGGGCGCACAAAACCTTTAAGAAGAAGAGGAGAAGATGGTGTCTTTATGTCAAGCTTTGTTAAGGGCACAATCAAATCTTCCAATGAGACATTTGATGAGAGGACACGTCGCCTTGCGCGGGGCTTCCGTCTAATGGATGAGTTTCATCATTGCATTTTTCACTTTCCAGTCTACTGCAATTGTGCGGGGCTTCCGTCTAATGGCTGTCGTGCATTCCTTAAATTCTTCGATATCCCCACAGTCTTCACACCTCCTACTCCACCTCCATTTTCCCCTAGAACGTTCAAACGGCTCCCTCTACCTACCTCAATGTGAATGTCCCCATCAAGAACCTTATCTTTCTCCAGATCTTCTTCTGAAGCACCCTGCCTCCCCACCTTCTCATTCTGTTCACGAACCTCGGACTCTTTGTCCAAGTTCTTCGGGCTCCCTGGCCTCCTACCACTCTAAACACCATGATTCTTCCTCTTTCTTATACTAATTTTAATTTCAGCAGAGTGTTTGTGACACAAGATTTGACCAGCCACAGCCATCAAATCACACCTCCATTCCCCATTACCACTGGTTCTCACACATCTCAACTCCTGACCCATAATTAGAAACCCTAGCTAGCTAGCTAGCTACCGCTCTATTTCTTTTTCGACGATGAAAGCGAGAATAATAATAATAATAATAATAATAATAATAATAATAACAAGTGAATAACTCAATTTTACACCGCTCCTCCACGCAATTTATGGATTCAAAATAATTAAAAGTTGGTGGATTTGTAAGTAAGTAGCAATAATAATGAAGAAATTGGCGCCATTTGGAATAATAAGGCAACAAAATAGTAATAAATTGAGTAGTAATCATCATAGTTGTACTATTACCAGAATCTGAGCGATGAATTACAAGGTGGATTTGGAAATTCCGCCTCTCCGAATTGGTAATTAGCACACAGGAAGAAGAAAATGAATACATATTTCTGGTTTCTGGTTTTGGTGTCAGCTGGTTTAATCGATTTGGTAGCTGAGTGCCGTTGGAACTGGAAGGAACTGTAGGAAATGTCACTGGAGGGAGGGAGATGTTGAGAGTTAGCGGCGCCAAATTGCCATTTTTGCGGCAAAGTGCCGTTGTGAATTTTGGTATTATTTATAAATTTATAATAGATTTTCACAAATTAATGAATTACTCAATCTGCATTCTTCTTTGACTAACTCAAATAATTCTTCTATATTTTATTATTTAACTATGTATGTATGTATGTATTGTGGTATATGTATGTTGCCCATATTCCACCCAAAATTACTCTTTTGAATAACTTGTACAATTATTTGTGTAACTACTTATTCAAACAAAATAATTTTCTAAGTTATCTAAACTAAATTATTCATAACCTCATGTATTAATAAAATAACCAATTGGTTGTGTCACCTATCACTTGCGCGCGCCAATGTGAACTGGTTTTTCTCTAGTGTTAATTTATCTTTCTTTCTCTAATTACGTAGTTGGTTTTATTAGAGTGAATTGTCAAAATAACACTATCTACAAAATTATTTGTTAAAATAGCACCCTCATAAAAGTATTTGTCAAAATAACACTCTCTTGCCACATGTGCACAAAACTATTTGTCAAAATAACACTATTCTTAAAATAATTTGTCAAAATAGCATCATCTTAGACACATGTACTGCCATGTGTACAAAATTTTTTTTCTTTCAAAAAGCTAATATACAAAAAAAAAATTGCAAATACTAAAAAAAAGGAAAATACTTTTTCACCATTTGATTGTGGTCCCGACCAAGAGTGTCCTTTTTCAAACTTCTACTAGATAAATTTTTTTCCATAACTATAGGAATTTAAAATCTTGGGATATTGATGATAGCAGATTTTCTTTTAATTTTTTTCTATATCCAAAAATATTTAGTAGTTATTTTCTTCATTTTCAAGCTAAAAAGAAGAAAAGAAGAAAGATTAAAATGTACGAGAATGATATTCCATAAACATTGATTGAGGAGAATTTTTATTTCTTATAGAAAAACACAAATGAGACAGCTGCTTCAAGTCTAAATGGATAACGTCATTTGAAAAAGCTCTTAAACATACCACAGATGAAAAAAAGAAATGTATACAATTAGGCAACAAAATATTACAAGGATTAAGTTATGGGTGACAAATCATACCAAAAAGCAAAAAGAACTGAATGAAGTGATTAACTACTTTATTTAATTACCAGTTCATTTTTTTTTAAGTCTATGCATCCTAAGGTCGTAATATAATGTATGCGGTTGTTTATTAGTACCATCAAATGCTTATTAGATCAAGTTTATTTTATTTTATTTATAATTTGTTTCAGGTGGCCATTCTATTAATCATTAATGTCATAGTTATTCTAGCGATTAGTTGCATTATTACATTTTTCAACAAGTTATACATATTAATCTTGATGATAATATAAATATATATATATATATATATGTGTGTGTGTATAGTGATAACGAATGATGTATATATTCTACTTTAATTTGGAGTTTAAACCAATCCATAAAAAAGTACGGGTTTTGTAACGTTATATTTTAGTTTAATTTTTAAAAGGGAGTTTAATGCTCAGAATATACATACACTTATAGACATTTTGTTAATTGGAAATGCAGAAATAATGATTTAAATATGCATATATTATATTTGTGTGCCTTAACATTATTTTTAAAGAAAATTTATTTTGTCTTTACTATAATAGTTATTAACAAAATATGTTACAATCTTTTTTTTCTTATAGAAAAATATGCTACAATTATAATGAATGAATGAATATATATATATATGCTTGACTTAAATGAACAAAATATAAAAAAAATTAAGTACATTTTGTACACATGGCAGTACAAGTGTCAAGATGATGCTATTTTGACAAATTATTTTAAGAAGAGTGTTATTTTGACAAATAATTTTGTGTACATATGGCAAAAGAGCGTTATTTTGACATACTTTTGAAAGAGTGCTATTTTGACAAAAAGTTTTGTAGATTATGTTATTTTGACAATTCACTCGTTTTATTATGCATCTGTGCAATTTTATTGTTGGGAACTTTGACTCCTCTATATTCAAACGCTCTGATATACAGGCACAAATACGTTGCAAAAACTTTGACAAATTTGTGCAAGAACCGGCAAATTCGTTTAACGTATTCATCCTAGTTAGCAGTAACAGACTTATGCAGAACCATATACACCCTAAAACGGTAAGAAAGTAAAACCTCAATATGACACAGGCCCACAACAACTACTGGAAAATAATATTAACCCGAATCGTCAAAGACTTCCAAAATTAGTGTCAAAAAACGGGCAAACAATCTCATGTTGTTATGAGCAGGTCTTCTCAGAAACCATATCAAAATAACTAAATATTGATCATGCACACAGAATTTATCTTCACTAATCATACTTCCCCAATCTTTCAACAAATATCTGACGCTCCTATGTGCCTCCACGCGGAGTCAATGCACGCCCAGCTTGATTCTGAAATCAAAAGTAACGATAAAAATGCTTCAATCTTTGATCACCAAATAAATATAAATGAAAATGGAAAGGCAACTTGAAGTACTAAAAATCCAAAATAACTTTGGTTTTATTGGACAGAACATTTGTAAAAACTAGATTATCTTCTGGTGCGACAAATGTGCTTACAAAGTATGTGCGCGTAGTTATCAATTGCAAAAAAGCATAAGATTCGAGAGAAAGCGAAATTGGTATGTATGTATGTGTGTTTGTATATATGAGTGTTCTGTTTCTGTTAGCCTCTTAATATCAAAAGGCCGATAATACATTATCAGGGTCTCTAATTGCAGTGCATAATTAAGTGTATTACCTGCATCGCAGACGTTGTACTTCCAGCAAGAAACTGGAAAAACTCTTGCTTCTTTGTTTCATAGCTGAGCTTTGCATGGTCCATAACCGCTTGCTCTCTCCGCATGTCTTCCAAAGCCTGGTCCTTCTTCCATTTGTCTCCTTCATTCGAATTTCAATATCATGATAGCTCTCAGGCAGAGACAACCTTTTGGACCCACTGGGGAACTTGACGTATGTGTGTCTCCTAGAAAGATGCGCATTCAGGTAAGGTCGAACAAAACAGAAGAGAAAACAATGTTTCACTACTAAGAAAGCATTAGATGGATGCTTGATATAAAATATTTGAAATCGGGAGTGTCTAAAGCTTCAAACAAGGACCACATGCCTGTTAAAAAACAATAACGTCTGCAATATGAATATTGAGAATGATGTAGCTTTTAAAGAAAAAAGTTGGAAACTTGTGCACGAAGGTCAAGTTTCTTCCCGGCGATCACCCAAGGAGAATACGCAAGAACTTCATATCACCCCTTCATCTAGGGATATGGCCCCATTTTGGTATAAAGGGGAGAGCTTTCAGCGTGTCTTCCTTTGATCTATACACTTGCAAGGTTGAGAAGAGATTATAGAATAGTGTATCTCTTAGGTTCAATCCACTCTTTGGTAAACATTATAACTCAGTGTAGTCAATTGTGACCATATTCACTGCAAAACCTAGAAATCCACGAGGAGATTCCCCATGTGGTAATTTTGGCCTTAGGATATCAAGCCTCCGTTGAGGGTCATCAGCAATGAATTCACCAGCATATAGTCTAAACAGAAACATCAAAGCACATGTCACAATTGGGTAAGCAATAGTTAATTTGTTCGATCAAACTTCAAATCAATGACGCACTCTATTCAGACGTGTAAACACACCTTAGATTTTCCAAACAAATAAAAGGAAGATGGCCATCAAGGGACCTTCCAATAGAAGCTGTGGTAAGTAAACTTCCACACTTCCATTAATTGATTCCTCAATGATGTATGCTTCCAGACCTTTCACACCTCCATAGATTTTGCAAACCACTGCTAACATCGTGTCTAGGCCCAAATACTCAGCGAGAAGCCTAGTAACAGAGTCAAATAATTTGACATAGTGGCGCATGATTAGTTTCCATGTTTTTAACTGTACTATTTTAAAATTATTCAGGCACCATTCATTACAATCTGGAGAAGTTTCATTCAGTTGGAGAATGGTTTGTAAGGAGTACACTTCCCTTCAGACTAGAAGGAGAGACCACAGCCTCTCATAAGAGCTTTTCCAACTTACTCAATAAACAAATAAAACTGGAAGAAAAAACCTATTTGTTCAAACAATCAAGTCAGACTCATTCTTGCCGGGTGGAAAAAGAAAAAGTAGGCAAAGTAGACCAACCTGCTGAGGTTCTCATCATCTACTTTCCCGAATGTAGCCACAACACCAAGCACGTCTTTTTTGAATGGATAATCGAAAGGCATGAGCTTCAGGCTTAAGTCTTATCCTACATAAAATGGCGGCCAAAGACTTCACGTACTTAAGAATATGCTGCACTGTTTCTTCCTCACTACCCAGATGTGCATTATCTTGATTTGCACTTACGGAGGAAGTTGTGTGATACTTCCCAAGAGCCACTATAAGACCAAGAAACAGACGAAAAGTGTATCAGAAATTAATTAGATCTAAAGAGATAAATTTAATAGTTGAATAGGATAAAAGGATGTAATGAGTATAGATTAAGCAAGAGGCATGCAAACTTTATGGGTTATTACATAGCTTAGGGAAGAATGCGATTGGTCTGTGATTCAGAGGCAATGCGGCACCAAAGCATCTTTGCATATCAAATATATCATATCAAGTGTTTGACCCACGATGATGCTTGTTTGGTTCATATAGCTTTTCCTAATTAATATGGATTACATACTAATTTTGGTTGCTGTTTTTGCGGTATCGTACATGTGTGTTTCATACAACACAAGCTATTGTTTTGACACCCAAAAACTAGTCTCAATAAAACTCCATCAAACTCAGTTCACGAGGATTTCATTTAATAATAATATAACATCATCATTAGTTCATTACCTTCGTAGACTATTGGTCATTTTCAAAATTAAAAAATAATCCTTTAGTTATGCAGAGGAACCAGAAATTCTACACAAAAAATACATCATTAGAATTTACAAATATTCTCCTAAACTAAATTAACCCAAATATATTCACCAAAGATTGAGGTAATTTATCATAGGCATACTGCACCCAGGAGGGCTAAACACTCTCCAGGATCTCATCTGCGGATATGTTGCGATTGCTAGAATGACAAGGTGGAACATAGATATTACACATACCTTGCATATCAATGATTGAGTGTTCCAATTTGTTCTTCACGTTCTTTAAGTAACTGAAACAGCCTTCATGATGCTTAACTTTTTTGACTCATCTCCTGTAGATCATCTTGAAGTTTCTGCAAAAAGTTAAGCTGCGTCATTTTCCTGCTCACATTTAATTCATCTCAAAAGGCCTGTTGTATACAAACCTTCAAATTGTTTGCAGTTGGCTCAACCTTCAGACTATGCACTTCAAGAAGTAATCTGACTGACATTTCCATGGGCTGATTGGTCAGAGGCAGCCAACGCCCTTGAGGAAACTGACATCTGGCACAGGAAAAGTCGTAAGTAAGAATAATAGCGCATACAGACGCTGACAAATAATGGGAGTACGCACAAGAACAAACACATACAAGTTAAGTCCTTTATGAATATAGGGTAGAGAGGTATAATCTCATATTTGAAATGGTATGCCTTGATGCTCTCCATTTCAGTTTAGATCGACCAAGTTTCCATGTGAAAGGAAACGGGACAGTGTAGTAACCCCATGAAGTGGCCGACCCCTCATAAGTAACTAGAATTTAGACAACTCAAGTTCACCCAAAATTACTCAGAACTACAAGATGGTACACCTGTAAGTTCTAATCCTCAAAAGAAACCATGACTTAATTCAATGCATCTAATACATGTACTCCTAAAATTCAAATGCATGTTCTAAAAGGCTGTTATTATTTGTGCCTGAAAAGAGACAGACCGGCGAGTTTAAAGCCAATATCAGGACCCAAAAAAGACCAGGAAAAGGGATGGCTATGAGATAAAGGGCAAGTTAAAGAGTCATCAATAATGTCGTTTGAAAGTGCGGCTAGAAAAAGATTAAAGGGAATAATTTACTTTCCGTTATACGATCCCAATAGAATCTAGTAAGTTAAATTCTAGTTTACCAGAAGAACGCGCACTAATATCGGAGACATCAGCTGAAAATTAAAGAAAGAAGTGTTTTTTGTCGTTTTTCCTTTCATGATGCGGATTAGTGATTAATAGCCTAATATATGCTTTGCAGGTCGCTGTACGTAGCTATCCCATCCTCATGCTCGAATAAGGACATGACAAAGCCATATCAAGAAAATCATGAATTAGCCAAAAATTGTGGCAACAACGCCTAAATTCATGTACATCTTACTACCTCAAAAGTAAAAATTATTCAGACAACCTAAATTCCCACGAATGTAGCGACTAGAGCTCGTAAAATTTCACTCTCTTCATAGTTTATACCCACAGTTCTCAAGTTATTTTTAAAATCACCCCCAAAAACTGAACCCCTCGATCGTATTCCAACAAATTTCATCACACCAACAGAACTGCATGCCCAGGTTATAATTCAGTTCCTTCAACTTTAATACATTAAATGTAAATTCGTTACAAAATATATGTAAACGGAGGAAAAATGAGCGAATTTAGTGTTGGTAAAAGAGCTAAAAAACTCAAACCGGAGTTGATGGTTCACTGTCAATGGACTTTTGCCGCTGGTGGCTGCCGCAAGTCATCGTCGGTCTTAGAAAGGTCAAACTCTCCGAGGGCGGAGTTCATTATGAGAGAGAGAGAGGTCTGAGACAGCATGAATTTGGTGAAACAAAAAAAATAGATAATTAACCAGTTGATCCTCTTTAACACATAATAATAACTTACAAGAAAGGAGAGACATTTAACATTTGACGCAGTCAAAAACATTCTAGAGTAATACATTGCATCTAAGCTTTACAGAATGCTCCATCACCTATATGTGTATTGTGTAGTCCCAAAATGGGACACTGTAGTTAAAGCACGAAAATTAAGGCCAATGCCTCTACTTATCAACATCATATGGTTTTTTCTTCCTAATCTCAATAAAAAATTAGTAGAAATTCAATAAATGAGAAAATGCTCTAAATTAGTACAACTCCAGTACTTGACAACAATTTGGTCAGGCTCTCAACTACAGCAGCTTCCTTGCAAGTCTTGTGAAGGTTTAGATGAAACTGTAGGCTGAATACATCGCACTTAAATTTTGGATATAAGCTTTGTAGCTTCATCTATGGCAGCACTCGCAGCATATACAGCCAACTTCTTCACCTATAAATAGATCAAACCATTATGATATAAGAAAGGTGCAAATAACACTTTAATTAGGACTACGAACTGTTTAAGATGGCAGGAAAGATAAACTTCAAGTGCTTGTAAAACAAACCAAAGTTAGGCAATTACTCCCAAGCTATGGGCAAAATCAACTGAACTTAATCTTTATGTACGAAGCCAACATAAATTCTACCCCATGCTGATGTGTCGGATATGTACTAGAAGCGCATTACAATCTTCCATATTTTAAACATGAATTAGTTTTAGTTGCAAGCTATAACTTTAAATAGTTAACCAAAGATCGTTTTCATTACAAACAATCATAGTCAGATCCTGAAATTTATTTGTTGATTCTTTTCACTCGCAAATCGCACAATTCAAGTTTCAGATTTTGTCATATCTTTTGTAATGGATGCACAGCAAAAGGTGCACAAGAAGGAATGATGGTGCGAAGAATGAACTTTGAAGCATATACAACAGCAAATATCATAAATCATCTACTTCATAAGTCATGCCTAACATGTTCAAGCATTTTTTGTAATTTACATTGACTAGCACTTTTGATTTTGAAGAACATAGAGAAGAGTACCAGAAACAGAAATAGGAGTGGGAAATGATGCTTGAACAAGCTCAACCCCATTATTCTTTCCTTTTATTTCCCTTTCAAGGCAAAACAAAACTTCACGTGCAACAATATTTCATTACTGTAAAAGATACTGAAATTGTAACTTTGGAAAAAGCAATTAAGTATACAATCAAGTACAGCACCACAAGGCACACATGATGTAGGACAATTAAAATTGTACTTTCAGTTGAGATAGAAAAAAGAAGTACAAATATCCATTGAATCATCATAACGTGGGATTAATAAATAGTTATTTAAGATAGGAATTTGGTGGGAAGTACCTCGAGCATGTCTTGCTTAGATCTATGAGACTGAGGAAGTCGACGAAACTCCTGCGTTAATCGAACGCATTCTTGCACATTATCAGGAGAGACAAAGTCTAAAGCGACTTTGGTGCAAGACTGATAAAGGAACAGAATGAAAGTATTAAGTCGCAACATAGAATTGAAGCTTTAGTCTCTAATGAACAAAAAACTCAAAAGAAATAAGAGTAAAACAAGACCAGAAAAATCGAAAGAGAGGAATTAGATTTCTCTTTCTGCAAAAACATTGCGATAAGGGATAATGTAGGCTCAAGGGATGGTACATCATAAAAACGTAACGTAATTTAATCAATAGCCAGAGACTCGAAATTAATTGCGATAAAATATTCAATGAAAGAGCTTGACCTGTCTATTCCTCACTTGATGGGGGCAGCCAGCAGGAATGAACACAGCCTCACCAAGATATTGCTCAAATGTCCAAGGTTCAACATCTAATAGAGAGAAAAAATCTAGGTAAAATATATTCCACTTAACTTAATTTTAAGATAAGGAAAGAAACGAATCTTACTGAACTCTTCCTTCAACTTTTTTTTGTGTTTTTCATCCAGATAGAACGTTTGATCATGAATAGGGTCGACAACCTAATGGAGAACAATAAGACCAGTCAAGATCAAGGGGTTCGGTATAGAAGATACTAATGAGTCTCAATACTCACTGATTGTATTTGATCATTATTATGATGGAAAAACTCTTTCTGATGCTTTCGCAAGTATTCACAAATTTTGGGCACGTCCTGCTGACGGAATATGTCCCAAACAGCACCACCATGTGAACCGTCACAACCCTTATTGGATTCTTTAAGTTTTAATTCCCTCTTCAACTCATTGATCTTTTTGCGTCGCCACAAGGGAATAAGCACTTCATGTATGTTGGTCATTACGTTTACCTATAATTAAAACACAAGCAATAACTTTATCATGAAATTATAAAAGGCATATAAATATACAAAACTACTAGTAGAAAACATGAACTCCAACTTATCAATGCCACTAAAACTTTGACAATAATACTATAACAGGATCTGATCACCTAACAAGAAAAACTACCAGAGCAAATTGAAACTCAAATGCACACACAACCAAATTTGACTAATGCAGATACCGATATCAAATGTTTGATCTCAAGAAGAGGAAATAAGCATAAGCAAGCATACACCTTGATAACAAATGCAAGGTGACAAAATCAGATGCCCGGATCGAGGTCGATGAACATTGTAGCGACAAGAGCGACATTGTCCCCAGGCATCCGCGGTTAATTAAACCCAAATGAAACTAAACATAGTGCTAATATGTAATGAGAACCCACCAAAAGATACCCTTTTCATTAAAATTGATGCAACCCAAATATTCTATTGAGATTAAATGTTGCAATAACGAAACTCAAAGATACTTTTGGTTTCATTGAAAAATCTATATACATTATATTTCCCAAGCATTTTGTAAAATAATCTTTTAAGTTATGATTTTTTGTAGGTTGAAACAACAGAAACCTAAACTTTCATCCATGCCTACACCTGGTTTAGTTTTTAATTAAACTTTTTATTCATATTTCAGCTCTGGATAATCTGGCAAGATGCTATAATCTTGCTCAAAAATCTCACATACAAAGAGTTAAACTAATTAATCGCGGTAGTAATTCTAATACCATATCTGATTCTCAAGTTTTAATCATTGGCCGTCATAAATAAGTACATATACCCCATGTTACTGTTTACCATAAAGAGCAAGACTACTGGAATTTCGGATATTTATGAAAGTCATGTAATCCGTTAAGAGTTGTTCTAGACGTACCTCTACAAAATAACAAGCAATGCAGCCGTTACATAAAACATTTCTTGAAGAACATATCGTAACAAAAACCCAAGATGATGAATTAGTAAATTTGGTCTGAGCGCTTAAATTGCGAACTAATCTAATAGTTGTTAAATTACTATCAGTAGAATTTATATGCCACAAGTGACTACTTTGGTTAACGCAATTACAATCAGTAGAATCGTTAGAATTAGAGGGAACAGGTTGAAATCTATTTCCAACGGATGCTGCAAAAGCATACATAATAAATTATGCGAAAGATGTATATAAAGACCTAAAGTTTTTCCAATGTTTGGTGTTACAAAGGTGATCTAATCCTTGTGGTAGTCAAGATTTGCACATCATAGGTTTCTTATGGAACCAACCATTCACACACTGAGAAAGCACAATTACAACAAAAAAGAAGAAACTTTCGACCATATAAGAATAGAAGGAAGCATACCGCGTCAGAGACATCACAGTGCAGTTTTGTGACTGAGTCTCCTCTACCGAGTTCTTCTGGATATCCATAAGCTAAGTAGGATTTAGGCCCCAAGTCAGGCTTTAAGGCACTATCCGGAAGCTTTGTAGCAAGATTGAGTTGACCAGACTCCGGATGTGTATATTCACCGAAGGGAAGCATGGCCATAAACTCCGAAGCATGCCTAGGTAAACATTCTTTGAAAAAATTTGCAGGTGGCCAGTCCCTTAAGTTCAACATTTCTGGCCATCCATTGTCATGCGTACGTCCTTCTAAGTAGCCTTCAATAAACTGGTCAATATCAATTTCAACCTGCAATATTAAATAACCATTTATTACCAGACTCATATTAATCACATAAAGATAGGAAATACAAGGTTATAGTGTTACGTAATGTATAGATAATGTCAGTTGGTAAATAAAAGGATTCAATGCATTCGCAATCTTTTAATTCTTGATAACTATACATACACATAGAAGCGTCTTTTTGATTCAGTGTCAATAACCTCATCTACCAAGAGCGGCGAATAATTTTAGAAAATACCATACTAGAACGAACATGTGAGTTTTGAGGAAACCAAGTTGCAAGAAAGATACCTCACACCAATCCAAGCAATCAACAGCATTCACAGAGAAGTTCTCCTGATTTAGTGTTTTGCTTGCTTCCCTGAAGGCCCTTAACAAATTATACGACTTCCAACTAAAGCCAGAAGCCTCAGTCATCACATTTCTAACAATTACGGGCTCACCCTTTCTCCAGTGCATTTGAAAATGTTCAAAGTCAGCCTCTCCTGGAACAATAGCATTAGGGCAGTACAAAAAGTTGTCTCGACTGTCATCCCTACATGCCGCTCGTCTTACCAACGAATTGTCAATACAAAGTGAACATTTCCGAGAAAAGTCGCCATCTGGAACGTGGAAACCGGAAATAATATTTTCTGAGCTCGTAACTAATTCATCCATGCAATTAGCATCTTTAATTCGTTTCAGTATTAAATTCTCAGTTCCACAACCAGCATGCCTTTCCTGAGGGCAAGAAATATTTCCATCATTCTTTGCTTCTGGAATAGGGTTTGCCTCAAGACCTCTTGGTTGAAGACCTTTCCTGAGCTCATGACAACACTCGAGGCAGATGTCATAAGAACAAGAAGGGCTGGGGCAACTTCTGTGAAAATTGAAGATCGATGTTTTGCAGTTGTCACTGTAAAATATTAGCAGCCTTGAATTATTTTATGATTTTGTGATATTGAGCAAAAAACAAGATAGCATTCAAAATTTCTAGAAACGCATCATAACATAGTAGTGATTAAGTTGTTAAAGGATTCAAACATAGGAATAGCATATGCATTGCAAGCCAAGAGTATCATACGAATTAGTCACAAGTGTCTAGCTAATACTCAAAGAAGGAACAGGTGCAAAACATGAAATAATCTCAAGTTAAAAGCATGAATACGCACAATAAATGCACAATATAACTACAAGTCTCGAGACAGTGTGAATCTGGCAAAGCAAAAATAATAGATAATTAACCATCTAATCCTCTTAGCCTGTGCTCACAACTTTAACATGTGTTAAATGATCATCCTATGTAAAAGTATAAGTTCCAATAGAGGAGAGACATTTAACATTTATCGCAGTTAAAAACATTCTAGAGAAACACGGTACATTTGAATTTTTGTGTGGTTAATCAAATATTCAAAAACCGAGGCCTTTATGTATAATAGAAATAACTTGGAACTCATGATATAGTGAAGAAAAGAAAAACTTAGGAACTATGCTGCATGGATATACCAGTATATCCGCTCATCTTCTTCGAAGGCTGCCACTTGAACATCTTCTTCATTTGTCCGAACACCTTAAACACAAGATTGCTAAGGCTTGTCAATTATTATGAACATCGTAAGAGTAGATAGATGAAACCCGTGTTAGTTTGTTCTACCTTGCAAAGTTGATTCAACATCTAACTCAGTCCTCTGCTCTTGTAGTATATGCTGGAGGAGGGGCAGAACTTTGACTAACAGATACACTGATCTTCTTAGTCGAACACTTCCACCGGTGTCCTTTTGGCAGCTCTAAGATAACCAAATTACTCAAATTTGTTAAGAGAAAAAACAAGGTAATGACAAATCACAAAAATATATTTATTCTGGTTACTTTTTCTCAACAAAAACTATTAGGGAGACATTCACGGGAAACATTAATGTCAAAATAAAACTGCACAACAGAACAGTGCTGCACGCACATTACTATTGTAAATCTAAACAAGTAAATCCACAAAAAGCTTATTGTCATAGAAAAAATTCCTAACGAACATTATAAAGCAGGCTGTGGTATGGCATAAGCATAACTTCCTCTACCTGAGTGTAAAAGTCATCTCAATTTGCTTGATTTTACTAATCATTTTAATTGTTTGGTTAGCATCGCAGAGGACAAACGCACATTAATTGCTAGCAAGGTTAATATATAAAAACAAATTCAAATAAATGGACCAGACAAAATTCATTTCTAAAGACGAGGACTAAACGAGAAACAAATCTGACCAGATGGCCACTTGCCTAGTCAAGAAATATTGGATATCATTTGCAACCAAATTATCTCAGATGGGATTGATAGATTCCGTTCCATAAAAGGAACCATAGCCCCAGAGACACTATAAAGTTGACTTTCAAAGGAAAGTATAAATTTCTGACTGAGGTATGTTCATGTCAGAACTTCAACTTACTTAAGGCAAAAAATCCTATTCGGAAAGGTCCAAATGCAAAGATATTGAAAGCCACACCACTTGATGATATGCATATCAGTTTATTCAAATTAATTTGTTGTACTCTATAGCTAGAAAAATGCAAAGCTCTTATCCAGTAAGCTACTGTAAACTCTATATATTTGTATTAAACTCTCAACAATAAAGCAAAGCAGAAAGGATTTGATGTCTTGCAATCACTAGTACAGCTCTATGGAAATTGTTCTTTTTTTTTCCCAGTTGATATTTTAGATATCTAAACAGTAAGTTTTAAGTGCAATTGCATCGTGAGGAAATGCTTAGTTTAATACTTTGGAACTAATATTTGCTTCATCTTTGCTTTGTGTTGCTTCCTATCCTGGACGACAGTCCGTTCCAGTGTCATTTTCAGATTACAGTCGTTTCCCTTATTAAACCACTCTATAATTTGTAGTTTCAGGTGCATCTCTCTGTTGCTCTGTTAGTAACATGTTTTATAATCTTAATG
The DNA here is from genome assembly GCA_948329865.1 of Linaria vulgaris. Taxonomy (NCBI): domain Eukaryota; kingdom Viridiplantae; phylum Streptophyta; class Magnoliopsida; order Lamiales; family Plantaginaceae; genus Linaria; species Linaria vulgaris. Next base: position 90,620,157 of record OX415253.1, read on the forward strand.
ACTTGTTAATTATCTCAGATCGTAAAAAAGCTATTCAAACTTCTGCAACTCCGCTAATATGCTGTTTTTCCTAAGAGAAATACTACGTTGCCATAGTGGTTCAGGTGCAGGAAGCCTTGTTGAACCACTATCTGCCATTTCATTAAACGACGAGCTTCAACAGGCCAGGGCAGCTGTAGCGAGATGTTACAGATAACAAATAAGGTTTTGTTGAACTATGAATTTGTTTAATCAGACCAAAACAAGTATCTTATTTATTTTGTGTTCCTTCTGCAGATGCAAATGGATCTTCATGACATTGAAAATTTATTCAATATAATGGCTCGAATAGATGTGGTAAGGATGTCCCCTTTCTGCATTTCTAACTTCCGTTTGTAACGCTAATAGTCCTTTTCTTTCTGTGTGACTTGGTTTTTCATATCCCTACGTGCGATAGATGCTGCCTTCATCTTGCACTCATCAAACCTTATAGTGATACTTCTACTTTATCTAATTCCCGTTAAAGAAATAATATATGGCTGGACAAAGAAAAGTTACTGGCTGTCTATAGCATTGCACATTTCAGTGTTATACTTTAGTCATCTTGGTCTTAATAGTGAGTTGGGTGTTTAAAACTGTTAACCACGTCTAAATTTGGTAAGGAGAAGAAAATTTGATCAAGATGTTTGTAAATATGTTGTCCTTGCATTTTTTGTTATTTTGTCGTCAAATATCATACATCCAAGTAACATAAAACTCTAGGGGATTTGGCGCGTGGAGAAAAACTTACAGGTTCAGCACTTTGTGGAAAATCAGCGCCAGAAATACGACTGTCCACACCAGTCCTTTCAATCTCTGCGTTCTTATTTTTGGAAAGCTTTGGCCTTCCTTGTGCATCCCTCTTCTTAACCATTGCGTCTCCAGCACTGATACCTCCTCCAAGCGACTTTTCCGCATTGAATTGTTTCTTGTTTACATGTGTACGCTGCCCACTTCCTGAAGTAACAGATACCTCCTTCACAACCCGCATTTGAATCCCACCACCAAGTTTTCTCCATTGCACCGAACCACTCTGCCTTCCCTCCTCACCACATTTATCTCCCTCAGCCACGCGTTTTCCTTTATTCCTTAAATCCTTTGGTCTTTCAACCGTCTCCATACCACCTCCACTTTCCCCTAGAACATTCATACCACCCTGCCCACTACCTTCCTTGACAACCCGCATTTGAATCCCACCACGAAGTTTTCTCCATTGCGTCAAACCACTCTGCGTTCCCGCCTCACCACATTTATCTCCCTCAGCCACCTGTTTCCCTTTATTCCTTAAATTCTTTGATATCTGGACCGTCTCCACACCACCTCCATTTTCTCCTAGAACATTCAAACGACTCCCTCTGCAGACTCTTTCACCATCAGGTACGTTATCTTTTGAAGTACTCTGCCTCCCCACCTTCAGTCCACCATCGTTTCGTTCACAAACCTCAGACTCTTTGTCCAAGTTCTTCGACCCCCCTGGCCTCCTACCACTCCCATCGGAACCACTCTGAACACCATGATTCTTCTTCCTCTTTCTTATACTATTTTTAAGTTCCTGATAGTGTTTGTGACACAAGATTTTACCAGTCAAAGCCATGAAATCACACCTCCAGTCTCCATCACCACTGGTTCTCATACATCTCAACTCCTGATCCATAATTATTTTCTGCAGGTACAATTAGAAACCCTAGCTAGCAAAGACTCTTTTTTGACGATGAAAGCGAGAAAAATAATAATGACAAGTGAATAACTGAATACCACACAGAAAAACGCTATTTATCGATGCTAAATTAAATGTTGGTGAATTTGTTGGTAAAAAGCAACACTGCAAATGCTGCCAATTCATATTACCAAAATCTGAGCGATGGATTAGGGAATTCCGCCTCTCCAAATCTGTAATTAGCACACAGGAAGAAGAAAGTATATAAATACATTTCCGGTTTCTGGTTTTGATGATTGATTGACAACTGGTTTGATTGTATGGGTGCTGAGTGTAGTTTGGACTGGAAGAAACTGTATATCGTGCAACTGGAGGCTGGAGTTTTGAAAAAATATCCATTTATATCGGGTTTTGTTTGTAAGTTTGAATTCACAAGTTCAAATAATAAACTGAATTAAAAAAAAACATATATATATATATATATATAATGCTCTGTGCTTCACAAATTTTAAACTCATTTGAATTTGTTTGATAGAGTATTATCATTTTAGTCTCTCAACCTAAGACCATAAAAAAGATTACGAGATGCTCCCCTTTGTGTGCATTTTTGCAGCAAAGACTTCAACAAACAACATGCTACAAGCATTACGAGGGAGTGGAACTCTACTCCTGTTCTCTCCAATCCCGCAGGTAGACAAACATAACATAAAGAGTTCACTACATGTCTTGTAACATAAAGAGTTCACTATATGTCTCTCCAGTATGTTGGTAATAGTCATATGGTAGGTGGAGTTGGTACCAATCTCTCTTAGCTAAATGTGCGTAACTTGAGCAATAATATACATTAAACCAACGCCTCACCCGCACATTTTACCGTGCATAAATAGAAATATTGTAGAATCACAACTTAATTAACCGCAAGTAGAGCTTTGATAGAATTAAATGAGAAACAAAGTTACAAAAATACATGATTAGAAATGCCCATAAGTTCAAATTTAATCAAATAAATACAAATTAAATGCATATGTATTAAAATATAATAAATAAATACAAAATATTTGTATATAACTTCTCTTATTTTTACCATATAAGGAGAGTGACCACTAACTAATGTGTCCAAGGGCTCAATTAATAATAAACGAAGAACAAGTTGTTAAGAGGGGGAAAAGAGGGGCTTTCCTTCCATAAATTAGCGTTAAGATTGACAAACATTATATATCGTAAACTGATATTAGAAAGAGTTTCCAAAAGGTCATAGACATGGATTAAAATTTTCGTCTGTTTCCACCAAAAGTAACGAAATATTTTCGCTTGTGACTCTATCGAAACGAAAACTACATGTAGTTTTTATGTTAGTTATAAGTTATAACCACAATTTTTACGCATTTTTTGAAATATGTCGAAAAATTCTCGAATATTACGAAATATTTCTAATTTTTAGCTAACCGAAACCTACTCTGAAACCTTAATCCGTGCATAGACAAATAATTCAAATTTCAAACTAATGACCAAACATTCCCTTACATGTTCCAACTTCTTCTGTCAGGCCTCAAAGTAAATGACGGGAAAGGAAAAAAAGGAATTAAATGACGAAACAATTCAAATTTTCAATAAATACTACAAAACCAAGTACAGAGTGAATTAAATTAAAAAAAATCATACATATAACATGCCTATGAATATTGAGTAAATAGCAAACTATCCATGTGTTATCTCTAATTAGCAAACAACCCTTGATGTTATTCAAATATTATCCAAAAAAAGCCCTACTACACTGAATTAATTCGTACGTACTTAAATTGATCTCAAGATGTGATTTTTATTCTACTTGTTTGATAGATATGGAACTAATGATGTTCAAATTAAATTATATGTGTACTTTTTATTATTTATTTTGAAGAAAAAAATAGTTTTATTTCTGAAAAAATATAAATACAGTACCGATTGATTTTATTATTCTTTCGTACATTTTAAAAAAAATCTGTCACGGTTTAAAACATTTATTGTAATCATTATTGTTTGATATAAAATCATAATGTTTAGAAATCCTTAGGTATTGGTATTCTCATTATAAATTAGTCATCAAGGGGCTTTATGACAATTTTTAAATAACACGTGGGGGTTATTTGTAATAAAAATAACATGGGGAGTTAAGTTATTTGCCAATGAGAGATAAGACATGGGTAGTTTTTGCTAATAGCTCAAACTACCACTCTTACACGTAATAATGTTCATACAGATATGGAATAATCTTAAAAAGCATTTAACTAAACACCACCGTTTGCTGCATTGTTGTGGTTCTCGCCATTTATGCTTTCATCACGTTTTTGCCCATTTGTTGATCATAAGTGTTTAATACAAGATTTCCCTGAAAATGTCACAAAATTATAGTTTTTCACATAGAGTTACTTCACTCTTAATTTCTACATTTCTTGTTATTCTCCATGCATGTGAACTTCTTGTGTTGAGAATCTTTTAGAACTTTACTCGATTTGTAATGTTAGGCTCGGATATGGGCTAATAGTGGGAAAAGATAGGTTTTTGAGTTCTAAAGATGTATATCATAAATCCAACTCTGGTTTTTCTTTTTACTCCTCATTTTTCTTTTATTTTCTCGGCCTTTATACTTTTCTTTTTTTTATAAGCTCTTTTGATCTTTTCTTGCGTTTTTATTTGCACAATTTCAGTTTTTTACCCTATATTTTTTTGATTTTTGAGATGCACCCCCAATCTTATAGTTTTGCATAGGGTTATTCACTTATTTGGTGCTCTCTAATATGCTCATAATCTTTTTGAATTTTAAGCCTTTTCTTTTTCTTTTCTTTTTTTTAGGCTCATCACTTTTGTTTTTCACATCCAACCTTCTTCTCTTTTTGCTTTCTCCCATAGGATTTAATCAATGCATCTCTAGAAAATGATGAAATAATATATTCTCCGGCTCAAGGGTAGGTAAATGTGGATAAATATACAAAAGGCTTACACGGAAAAGTCTTTAGCGGGGTTCTAGGGATTACTTTATTTGCAAAGGTTTTGGGTTTGAAAAGGCTCAAACGCTATAAGAAAACATGGTCTAATTTATTTCTCTCAACGCATAAAATTTCAAAATTCTTTCAAATAACAATAGAGTAATCACTTAAGATTCATTTGTTATATGTAATTAATTCTCTAGTTTCTTTGAAATCGGTACAATCATCTCAATCTTTTCTACTCATGCAACATCTCGAATAGTGTATAGGGAAAAAAACATGCTTCTAACAAGATTAAGTAAGGTGTTCCCTAATAGAACAAATATAATCTCATTATCTCAATTTCCTCCTGTATTAGGCATATATCAGCATCCATGCTAACTCGTGCATGCTTTTATTACTCAAACTTGACACTTATCAAACTCTAAAAATGAAATACAAACACTAAAATTGAAAAAAAAAAATTGGAGTAAAACTTGTTATAATAGCAAAGCTATTCACATCCCCGCCCCCAACTTAAGCTTGCCAATGTCCTCGTTGGATCAAAAATCATAGATGGAAAGAATTAAAACAAAGGACTCATTTGGTGTTTTATCGTGTCTCTGGAAAACTTTTGGGTGCCGTGTTGAAGGCTTCTCCATTCCTTTCTTCAAGCTTATCCTTAATGCTTTTTATATTGCATCCAAGTCTTGACCTAACTCTGCAGCCTCAACTTGAATATGTGATTTGATTTGCTCCATGTGCTCCTTCAAAGCTTGTTGCATGCCAGACTCGATGGCCCTTGACTTGGGACGTCCGCCTTAGGTTCTTGTCTTGAGTAGGAGTCCAAATGTCTCAGCGAAGCCATGTCCGTCACTTGTACCTTCTTTTCAGACTGCTTAGAAGGAACCCCTACTTTCTTGCATAACTTTATAATAAGTCCTTCATGTGGGATTTCTCTTGTTATCTTTCCTGTCACACAGTGGTTGATGGATGCGAAAATTGTATCCCCAACGTTCATGTCGGTACCATCATGAATCCAACTTAGAATCATCCGTTTACTACATGGTACAGTTGTTAGATGATTTGAAGGATATATGCGTGAGAAAGTAAAGTTGTACCATGCTTTTATTCTGGTTTCAATAATGAATAAAGCATGTAAGGGTCCTTGCCACTTATTTCATGAAGAGTTGATACTCTGATCTCGAATTCTTCATCGAGTATATTATATTCATCGAGGTTATAAAGTTCATTGATGACATCAACTGTAATCGTCACTTTCTTTCCTCTCACGATCACGTGATCACGCAGGGGATAAATTGCATCGGTAAAGAATTCCAAAACCATTGTTTCATTCACCCACTTCATTGCTTGCGCGAGCTTCGAACATCCTAGGTTTTTAACTTTATCGTGAAAAAAACAAGGACTTTCTTCTACGATAAAGGATTTCTTCCACAATTCATCTATTTAGGATGGCGAATTGGCTTTCTTCTTCTTAAAGGTGCGTGTGGCGTCTGGTGGTGAAGGTGTGGCTTCGTCGTCAGAATAAGGGATTTTTCTAGGGCGCTTGTTGCTTAAACTTTTCTCCAAAGACATGGTAAGAGTGAAAAATATTAAAAGAAAAATTAATAAAAATTCATTGAAGAGAAGACTATGGGTTTTGACAGTGATTTTGTTAATGTTGGATCTTTTTAAAGATATAGATTCAAACTTTAAGTATGACTTAATTTTTGTGAAATTGGTAAAATGATGATAGGAATAAAACGATATAAATATTTATGATTGGTCCAAGTGTTATAAGTGGGGTCAAAAACTTGCCAACTTGAAGTGTTACTTCGATGAGAGATTATTAGGTGCAACCGTTGCACGATGATGTGGTACATATAGTTGGTTATTGCTAAGTGTTCTCGGTGGTTGTTTCCTATAAATTAAGAAATATTTTTAATCTCAATCATTCGTTGCACCACATCATCAATTCAGTGATTGTACTTAATAATCATTCCACTTAGATGGAGTGTTTGGTTTTGGTTAAAATCTCCAAAAATTAGGTCAACAAGTCGCCACCTAGATAATTTCTATCAATTTTAAAATTTCGAGTTACTAGAGATTAAAATTGAAGTGGAGGTCCAACATAGGGGATTAATTTTATGCGCTCCAAATTACAATGACCAAAATCGAACTCCTGCAAATGTGGAAGATCATAATTAATTTTTTCCTTCATGATAGAAATTATATATTCATATATAAATGTGAGTAAATTTCTTAAAAAAATAACTAATTTTAGACTCTTTTTCGTGTCTAAACTCATAACGTAAAAAAAAAAAAAGGAACGAGACCAAATAAATAGGATCAAATTATTTTAAACAACCGCGGCATCAACTAATAAACTATATTTAATTTTCTTAAAATATAAGAAATAATTACGCTACACAAGTCCTCCACGTGTATTGGTAATTGTTGGACCACGACAATAATACAAGACAACAACAGCTATATGAAATAATTTATCATAAAAAAACAGGACCCATTGAAATGACCATTGTTATTTAAGTCAACAATCGAATAATAGATCTTCTTTCAAAATTCCGACCGTAGGGTTTATGTTTTCAAGGTTTTTTTTTAGGATTTTACTAGAAATTTTGCAGAACAGAAAAAAGTGAAGAGGGGAACTGAAAAAGAGAAAATGCAACAACAACAACAACAACAGCAAACGCCGCAGATGAATCCAGCTTCGTCAACGCCTCTCAACCTCGTATCCACCGAACAGATTCAGAAGGTACAACTCCTACTTCCACAAGTACAAGCTATATGTGTTTCACTTCATTTTAGGGATTTAGGCCGTTTTTTGATCCACGTGTACACAGTTGCTGACATAAGGCAATCAATTGATTAAATTTGTACAGGGCATTTTGATTACTATTTGCTTTATTTTTGAGTTCTAATTAATGAAAATGCCCAACTTATTTGAACATTGAAGCATACGTTTGGCGAACCTAGCCTCCTAGGTGTTGTTTGGAATTCATCGCCTTGGTCTCACGTTCGATCCCACCAAAGAGCAAAACTTGATTGTGTGCCTTTTAAGTCTGTGCCGGTCACACATGGTTTGTCGAACTGGCAATGTTTGCACTTTGCAGGCTATCGGGTCAGTTTTAGGATTTACCTAGTGCGCAACCTATAGTTAGCGGCTGTGGTCTCCACATCTTAAAAAACAAAAACTTATTCCCTAACTTAGGATGTATTTAAATACATTTTGTTTGGATATAAGAAGTTTCGCACCGAACGTTGAATTCAATCCATATTTCACTGATTTAAAAATAGATCGTTTTGCTATGTGCAGCTTAATGTTTTCAAATAATGAGCAATAACCTGCAGTACTTTTTTTTCCTCTTTTTGCGGTGGGGAGAACCTTATTCTTTTATTGTTATGGGGCCATTGTATTTTGGGATTCACACATGCATACGATCAGTTGGTGTAACTCTATAATTGCAACCAGTGTCGCATTGTACTTTTGCTTTATGCGAATTTTGTAGTTCATATATTGCATAAGTATGAGTGCAGGCAAATATTTATGTGTTTTGGTTCTTTTGGCTGGGATGTTATACTTGAGAGTTGAGAAGTATGTGTTATTCTTATATTCGACTACCTACCACTCAGAAGATTTGATGCATTGGTGAAATATTTTTTCTTACAGTACTTGGATGAGAACAGAAATTTGATCATGGCAATCATGGAAAATCAGAACATGGGGAAAATGGCTGAATGTGCACAGTAAGTTACTTGGTTTTACAGTAAGAAATTTTAAAACATTAAATTGTTGCAAGTGGATATATTGTAAGAAGGTGATCGAAGAGAAGTATGGTAAGTTAGAAAACTTGCTTTTTATTTGATAATCAGTAATTCGTGTTCATCAGAGTTGTAGAACTCGTGTTCTGGGGAGTACCTATGCTGTAAACCCTTGACTTTGTGGATGTTTCATGCCATTGTTTTCTTATTTCAGTGATTGGGGTAGGTTCATCTGCTTGTTCATAATTCTCCAGAGGAATTTGTTTATAGTGCATTTGATATCTATGAATTTGACTCAAAATTTATTTGGGCGAAAACTAGAGCGGAATGTATAGAAGCATAATTCATGTAGCAGTAATGAGAAACTCAATTGTGCTTTCTAATTAGCAATGCTGTGTATCTGTTGCTAGTCCACCAACTAACCTACAAACTCAGCTGCATAATTTTGTAATTTGGGCACTTTGTTCTGATCAGTTAATTATTTTCATCTTTTTGACAAAGAAACGTGTTCAGCTTGGCGACTAACTTTCATGACAGATGATCCTGCTGTGTTTTTAGTTTCACATGAGTAAAATCTCTTTGCTTGTGTAGTCGCATACTTGCATTGAGATGGAGGGAAAGATCAAAGTCTCTGGTCGTGACAAAAGATGTAGAATTTTTTAGCAACAAGAGTGCTTGTTTCTAGGTGTAGAGAAAATGAAAATGGGTAGGAAAGAAAATAAAAAATATGCACTAGAAGATTTTCTACAAGTATTGCCAACTGTGTTTCTTGGGGTTCGTTTACTATATTTGCATGCTCTTATGTGAACGGACGGACATCTATGCCAAGTGATTTGCAATGTTCTGGCTGGAATTTTCTGGCACCAACATTGTCTCTTCATATTTACTTTGTTCTTTGTCATCGTCATTCTCCGGCTCTCTCTGTATATTTGTGGTATTGTAGTTTGTCATTACATGTTTTTAGTTGGAACGTGTGGACTTCTGCATACTTCAAGAATAACTTGTACGGATATAATCATGCAAAGCTCAACAAGTGTTTTAACCATTACACAATGCTACATGGTTCAGGTATCAGGCCATCCTTCAGAAGAACTTAATGTACTTAGCTGCAATTGCTGATGCACAGCCGCAAGGATCCACTGCGCCTTCACAGGTATGTCAGTATTTCACCAGTATTTGTTACGGCTAATTCTATCTTGCTAACAATCAAGAGTTCAAACAGGTTCCTACTCCACAAGGAAATACTCATATGCTGCAAAGTCCGGCCTCAACAGTGCAGCAGCAGCAGCAGCCAAAGCTGCCTTTCCAACTTAATTCTCTCCGGCCTCAAGACCAGCAGAACCAACTACTCCAATTCCAACAACAGCAACAAATGCAGGCCCATTTTAGTCTTGGAGGCGGAGCAAATAATGGTTTGCATTTAGTTATGCAACCAGGGCTTGCTAATTCAGGCAATATGAACATGAGAGGCAACCAGCCGGGTGCAATCGAGGGTGGCTCTGGTGACGGGCAAGGAAACCCAGGTTCAGGGCACGTGGAGGGAAAACAATGATGTTAAGAGAGGTGTAGTTTGTCTGTGCTGTGATATCAAGAACTTGACCCTGTAGGCGAGATTGGACACTTGGGAGGTCCTTTGCCAGTACCTAATTTCTCTTTATTGTGAACAACGAAGTCTTTTATATCTACGTTTCTAACGCTAATGCTTAAATATTTCTCCCTTTTTCTGCCAGACGCTTTTGTACTAGCATGTTACCAAATTGCTTTCTGCCCTTGTGGGACTGCATCTTGTATGTATGCCTTTGTGTCTTCACCTTGTTTCAGACGGTCGTGAGGGAGCAACACTAGATGCACACTCCACAGTACATTTTGTAATCAAACTTTCGAGGATTATTCTGAATGGCAGTATGCAAATTTTGGAAATCGCATTTGTTCCAAACATTTATCAAATAGCTTCCTTCCCGCCGGAAAAATGTTACCTAAATTAAGTTTGGTATATTATTGGTAGAGCAATTACAATTGCTGCCAATCGAACTAAAATTAACTCAATCGTACTTAAATATTTAACTTTTTTGAATAATACGAGAAATTATAGCTAAACTTTACACAATGGGAATAACAAATCTGACTAGGCGAATGCCAAAGTCATGATTTTGCAATTCCTATCAAAGATAATGAAGTCATGATTTTACACTCGACGCCATAGATCCGTTCCATCCAACATCGTATAATAACTATATGATTTTCATTTTTAGCATCACACAATTGTCCGAACTACTTCAAGGTACTCATTCATCTACCGTGGGGAGATTTCATTTCTCGACAAGGTATAACTTAGTGAAGTCATACACATTTTACACAGATGGTAATAATATTCATAGATACAAAGAAATTTTTGAGTATGTTCGATGAAATGTAAACTGGAGTTCCCTGTGATCACATCAAAAGGACTTCCCCTTCTCTTTTGTTTCGCTCAATATATTAAAGAAATATGTTTTTTGTCGGTCCTAAATGTGTTGTATAAATTACCATTATTTCATGACCTGAAGCTCACCGCATTCATCCAGCAGAAATCGAAATTTTTGAAAACTGATGATTCATCTGGTCCTTACCAAAACTGACAGAATCATTACCATTTTTCCATTAACTTACAATCCCAAAAGCTGCATCAAGTACATTACTTGAGGCAGATTAGATGAACGTTTCCGGATAAGTTAATAGATAGATTTTTCTGGTTCCAGTATAATATAATAATGTTATAAATCGGGGAATTCATAGAGTTATATTTCAATAGGGAAAATATAACTGGACACTTCAATATGATATTTCAGAAGCAGCTTCATGTGACCATCTCCAGTTCTTCCACCATCACTTGACACGCATTAATTTAGTTTCGACATTTTGCTGATGAGATCTGCAAGCATTCTGCATGGTAGAATAAAATGTTTTAACATAGGAAATTATCGATAATTAACATGGAATCTAATTATTCTCGGACACATATGCATAAGATCAGCTCACATCCCTAGAGAAATAACAAGCAAACTCGAGGTTCTTTTTGTGAAAGCCTCAACTAAGAAGAAAAGTTGGATGTTGATAAACTGAATGAACACAGCTATCTTCTGGTGGTGCGTCATTTCTCTCTTCTTTAAAACGTATCTCTGAACATTGTTATTTTCAAGAGAGATAATGAGAAACAAAAGCAAACCAACATCTGCTACTGAACCAAGATCCACATAAAAAAACAAAAATTAACATAGGCTTGTAGAAAACCAATCTCGACCGCTTGCCAACCAAATTGAAAACCGAGCATGATCAAAGAATTCTAAAACATTTCCATCAAAGCCAGCTAATGGAAATATATGTTTTAGTGAACCAATAGCACCCTCAGGAATACAACCCAAACTTACATCACACACAGACGCGATAAGAAAATTGACATCTACACGGCCAGGAGAATATTTTTAAGAAATACAGAAAATACTGCCCCGTGAAATATTTAATATTTGCCCCCTAAATGGATCATGCATACTGTGAGAAATATTCTATATTATTGTGAAACTCCCACGTTTTCATTGTCATTTAAGCTTTAAGGTTCATAGGTAGTAGTATATCACCAGAACCTTAGATTCATATTTAACAAAGACTAACGTACAAGAACACCTCGCTTGAAGCTTTGCTGATAATATTAGGCTGGAGTCAATGCATTCTGTGCGAGATTATAACTTTCGAAATAAAACATGTTCAATCTCTGATATCTGTAAATGCTCCAGAACCAGCAGGCCTAAATGCATTCTTCAGAATAAATTTTTTTCTCTTATGTCCTTAGTGTTTTTCTTAAGGATATAAAAGGAGATCACCAACAGCAGAAGAAAAACAGGTCAAGAATTTACAGCTGCATGCTTATACCTTCTCATATGTTCAATTTTTAAGTTAAGCAGTCAAGGATCCCAGAGAGGGGGCAAAGGATTGATTTTCTAAAAACATATGGACACGAAATAGTTCAATGTAAAAGTACCTACTATCTTCTGTGACTCTTGGCAGCCCCAATAGTCCTGGAAATATCAAATAAAATTCAATTCAGAAGCAAGAATAAAAAAATAAAAAAAATCATGCAAAACCCTGGTGCATACCTCCCCTGTTGTTTACCAGCTAAATTCACTCCAGCCATCCTATGAGATGCCTCAATGCTTTGAGAAAAATCAGGTTTGTCTGAGTAAGTTCCATTAGCAACTCTCATCAGTGACGACCTGCCAGCACTGGGATCAGAGCCATTTCTATCTACCGGATCACTATGTTTGCTCAAAATTTTAACATTTGAGACTCCTCCAGCAACATTAGTGACGTTACCGCTCAAACTCTGATTCTGCAATGCCACAATATGAAAAGAATGATGACCAGTATTTGAAGGTTTAGAGACTCCAAAACTCATTAAAACTCGCATTATCAACATTTCTAGAGGCAATAAAAGAGACCTTTCTCAACCGGTGAGACTGTGCCATTGGAGTGACTGCTACAGAAGGCAACAGTGATGAGTATGAGGTTGGTGCCGCAGCTGCAGCAGCAACCTTAGCAGCAGCTGCTTTGGCAGCTATTACTTCTTGAGCACCTTCCCGAAGTTGAATGTGATCCCCCTCAATCAAAAACAACTAGATAATAAAGCATATGTTAACATAGGTTGTCAAATTCTATTGATCAGTAGAAACATGAAACTAAGAGAAAATGTGGGACTTACTTCAGGATGACCGGCCACAAAGTCATCAAGCTTCCCATACTTCTTCTTATAATCATGCCAGTGCAGCGGAGCAAGCATCTTTCCAAGTCTATTCGGAAGCTGTTCAGACATGGTACGCATGGTCAAGCATATTGATATAGTTATACACAATAACAAAAATATATATAATTAACTTACCGTTGAACTAACTCTAATTCTGCCACCAGATCCAATTGTGCGAGCTATAGAAGCCAGCAATGCTCTTTCATCAAGTAGATAACTATCTCCAGAATTTCCGACGTTAATATGTTTCTGCACAGAGGAAACAAAAGCATCAGCCATAACAAACTTCAAGTCGTATTCGTGGTTGATTTAACTAAAATTTACAGCAGGAACTGGTACTTCGGGCGAGGACGAATTGACAGAAATATCGGAATCCTCCATCTTCATATTTTTAATTTCCTGTTCTTGATCACTGATTGGGTTGACCTTATTCTCCTGTACCAGTATTAATTAAAGTGAGCTCTCAATCTAGAACAAAACACATTGCTTCATAAGAAGTAGACTATAACTAAGAAAATTATCAAAGATCATGCAGAGTAGCTTAAATGCATAGCTATAACAAACCTCAGGGTCATTGTCATGTCCACGAGGTTGATGATCCAGTCTAAGAGCATCATGAAACTGGGAAGATATTTCCTGCAAGCTCTGCTGAGATTGGGAATTACTGTAGCTTTTATCTACAGACTCTAACACCTAGAAAATGCTTCACATAATCAACATAACGCCAAGGATACAAAAAGTAATGCAAGGCTGCCTTCGTATGAATTATCTCCAACAAATTCATTATTTATTATGCTGCCTCTACGTTAGACATATCAATAAAGCTTCGTCATTTTGCTGCATTATGCAGTAAAATGGTAACTTCTCAGCTATGGGCTTAAATAAATAAAGGCTCAAAGGTACCTCTTCCTTTGGCGGTGGGACCACATCAACAGAATTTACCCCTTGACTGACATTATTATCCAAAAAGTTTGCATGATGAGCTTGCCCGTCGACTGATGCTTCATATTCATATGTTCTGGACAAGTTCTGTTCAGTTTGCTGAGGATACTGATCTTGTATGGGAGCATGTTGGCCATCTGGTCGAGTCTGAAAGATGATAACGAAAAGACGGCGACTGTCAACAAACTATGGTACCTTGTAAAAGCAAATATGTGATGTTATCTTAAGATCAATTACCTGTTGGTTCTGCCAGTCTTGAATATGTGATGTTGCAGGCACAGAGTGATATTGAGATTGAGTGGCATGTGATGGATGTGGTACGCTTTGTTGATGCATTACATATGGATGCAAAGCAGTCACCTGTGCAGTTGGAAGATAGGTCGGCACTAAAAGGGATGCAGGGGCAAATCCAACACCGTGAACATTATCGGTTTTCTAGCAAGAAAGAGTAAATTAATCTCAAGAAGAAGAAAAATCTCGGAAAAAAATGGACTAGCAAAACAAGAAGATGCTGTATTTCCCCATGCAGGAAAAGCAGTAATAGTAATTCCAAATTCCCCCTTCATATCCATTTCAACAAGTGCAGTTACAAAATTAAAAATCGTGCAAGAAAGACTAATGACATTACAGACTGGTTACACAGTAATTCTTATTCAACAAAGAATATATAGATAATCAGAAGATCATCTATCAAGATGTCAAGGACTACAGGGTTATTTATTAATGCAGCTAGACATCAGAAGAAACGAAAAAAAAATAGATCACAAAGTTAAAAGAGAAAACAAGCAAGGGGAAAAAAATGACATTCTCATTTAAAATTCATGCGGTTTAACATCACAAAAAAACAAATTACGACATAAATGCTGTCAGAATAAAAAGAAACCAGTAAAAAGTAACCAAACCCAACCTGCGTTGATGTGCTTCCTCCAGAAGCAAAAGATGCGGCACTTTCGGAATTGCCATTTTGTATGCTTGAGGAGTTATCTTGGGGTGAATTATTTCCTTTCACATCCAGTTGGCTGCCATTGCTCTGTCCAAGTTGTGTTGCGTCTTTTGAATTTGTCTGTGAGATTCGTGATCCATCCGAATAACTTCCACCCTTCACATCAGCCAACTCAAGCTGGAGTTGATGTATATGCACATGAAGTCTTTCCATTTCACCAAACTGATACACGAATATATAAATTAATCTCCATTCACAAACAGAAAAACTTCAAACTTTTTACCCAAATTGAACACTATAGATCAAAAAACCTGTCTTTGACAACCAAGCCACAGCTGATTATACTGTTCTGTACGTTCTCGAAGTTCAGCTTGCAATGTGTGGTTAGTAGTTGACTGCAAAGCATCCATTTCCTGAGCACGAGTTATCCAAGCCTGGGCTTCTCTTATCTGCTTATCTTTGAAAAGAACAGTTTCTTGAGCAATCCTATGCTGAATGAAAACAACTATCATCAGTATAGATCATTAATCAACTGATAAAACAAATTCATTGCAAACAACTTCTAGTGGACAAATAAAATGAAGGAAAAAAAATAACATTCCCGCTATATATAATTTCACTAGATGATGCATGTCACAGTAGCATCACGGACCATGATTGGCATGCCATACTTAATGAACAAAGTACGCTGTATCAACTAGATCAAACCATAGAGTTCACAATAAAAATGAATTTCACTCTTTGAAATTACTTTGCAGGCTTACTAAGCTCAAGGTAAAAACATTGACATATATAATATCGGTGCCTTAAGAATACTTAGCATGGTACAAACACAAAGAGATACCTGCTCCTGCAACTCCATAAACTGGCGCTCTTTATCTTGAATATGTTCCTGAAGATCATGAATTTGCTTAATATGTTGCACTCTTTCAGCTTCCGAATTATCCCTCTCTCTCCTAGAAAAGGATGCAAGTCAGACATATCACCATCACCCAAGATAATTAGAAGCAACAATGAGAAAGCAGACATATAATTAACATTTAGATATATGAAATAAACAACACAAGTTGGAAAGATCTTCAGGGCCACAGGTTGTCACTTAGGTGGTGTTTAGACTCTTTAGAAAAGCTAAAATTAGCTTATAATTTAAATTAGTGCTTTTGCGGTGTCTGTAATTCTAGCTTTTTTGGTTACAAAACTTTTTTTAGGTAAAAGCCCCCACAATCACAAAGCTAGTATGGAGATGCTTTTGGCTTATTATGAACTTGGAGAAAGAAAAAAAATCAACTTCTAGATTATTTCCCAAACACTGTCAAAACTGCCTTCGAAACTTAGCTTAAAGTACAGACTTCTACTTTTTTAGAAGAGTTTGCAACACCACCTTAATAGAATAAATTCTTGATCAGTAAAACAATCGAACAGCAAAGAAACCAAAAGCATTATACTGAAGCAAATACATAATTGTCTCTTCTATATCAGTAAATAAAGTTTGTGGCTAATCAAAAATGATATCTGAAGAAAGAGGAGAAGAGTTACATATAGCTCTGGAGCTCTTTACTTTGCTCCCTTAAAAGATCCTCCTTGGCCCAAGCCTGCTAAAAGAAATAGATTAGTGGAAAAGTTCACTGAAGGAGCTAGGAAGTTAGGTACGAAAAGTAACAACTTGTGCGAGAGAAATTACAGAAATTCTTAAACTAACCGCTTCACGGTCCAATCTGGTAGTATGCAACTCCCTTTCCTTCTCATCCATCTTTCTTTCCAGCTCATGTATCTGTTGTTCCTTTTCACGAAGTTGCTCCTAAAAAATGATCAAATATACCAAATTTTATGAAGTCTAGTACCATTCACAAACAACATGATAATTAATTAGTCTCTTACAGCACATTCATCAAGTCTTATTAGGAACCTTAGCAGAGGCGAACCATTACTATTACGTATACACATTCAAAATTTACCACACAATGCATGCATCGAAACTACAATACATAACCAACACTCGAGGGAAACAAAAAAAAAAACCTGAAGTTTGATATTGGCGTTTGCATGCTCTTTTATTTGAGCATCAAGAGCACTCTGCATCACCACAAATTCAGATCTCACGATGACCTGTGCCCGAAGCTCAACCTCCATATGTTGCAACTCCTCCCTTTGCTTCGCCACGGCATGAAGTCTCTGCTGCAAAATATCATTGTCCGAACCACCATCCATAGTTATCGAGCAGAAATCCACATCCACAGGCTCTCTCCCATGCTGCACCTTAAGTCAACACCCCAAATCATCACCACATTTGCGCAAACAATAAAGCAACATTTTACCTCTATAGTTCAAATAAACACGGTCATTACCTCGTAAATCAATCTCTCGTCCGATTGCCCTAGCTTCAATCGCTCCAGCCCCTGCACGCATGCAAATAAGAAACAACATAAATATACTAAAAACGGAACCATCAAATGCAGGTTATCGTAATTCTGTCGACACGAATTCCACAATGCAACAGGTCAGCAACATTAACATTAACCCCAAAGGAAAAGAAAAAAAAACAGATATTTTTTCACCTCGTTACCGGAGTTTCGAATTCGAACCGATTGCTCGGAAACGACGCGCCACTCCTTGCGAGCAGGCTGAGACGCCATCGGCAGCGGAATGGAGCCGTTTCGCTCGTTGCCGGAGGCGGCATCCATTAATGAAACAGTACACAAACCAAAAAAAAAATCCTAATAAATGGAAAACAAAATCCCTAATTTCTCATTTAAAAAAAAAACCCTAACGCGACATTGCAATCTGTACGGAACAAAACCTAGAGAGAGAGAGAGAGAGAAAGAAATGGTGGTCAACCGCGAGTTGAAAAATTGAGTGATGCAAAGAATCGTACGTTTACTGTATTTGAGATTTGGGGCAATTTCGTTATTTAGGGGTTTTAGAAGGACTTGTCAGTGCAAATTATATGAGTTGACGACAGTAAAGAGAAAAATCGAGAGAGAGTAATTTATCCTCCCGCCATTTATATAGTGTGAACTGTGAAGCACGAGATCCAGTATCCAGTGCGTCTCGCTCACGAGCGCTTCCGTGGACCCCGATTAAGAGGAAAGTTTCTTGACCGTTGATCGTTTGGTGATCAACGGTGTTAGGGTGCTTGTAGCACTTTCACAGGAAGATATTTTCATGTGTTTGGATTTGGAGAATATATAGAATGGGCCTTTGGCCCAATAATTCTTTTACAACATTTATGCAATTCGCCTCAAAAGAAAGTTATTTTTGGTATGGAAGGCCCAGTTGTTACTAAAACTGTAATTCATTGATCAAAATTTTCGTGCATGTCCTCAAAAAGTAGCAAAAAAATTTCATTTTTGACTTCACCGTTACGGAATATACATGTAGTTTTCATGATAGTTATAACTACAATTTTACGAATTTTTCGAAACATGCCGAAAAGTTCTCGAAATATTACGAAATGTTTCTAATTTAGCTAACCGAAACGTACTCCCGAACCGGAATTTTCATCCTTGTCGCAATTCCATTAAAATACCTTCCAGCTTCCACCCATTCACCTTGATTTGACAATGATCGGTGCCCTGCCTTTCTTGGTATTATGCTACTTCTATATGCTTTGCATAGGAGTGGCAAATAGGATCTCCGGATTCGTGAGTCGATTAGGATCCGATATGGGCCTATCTTGCTCGATCTGTTCTCGGATCCATAAGATCAGGGTCCATGTTGGGTCTACCGAATCAAAAATCAAACTCAAATGTGTGTGGTCCGAGTTTGGATGTGTCTTTGAATTCCGGTGAATCTGATTTAAATTTCATTTGGGACATGCACATGCTGAAAAAATAATTATAAATAAGATTTCATGAAGAGGTTTTGACGTGGACTCGCCCATTGGATCCTACAGGATCCGCTCTTGGATGCAAAAATTATGAAGCTCATATCCACCACATGGATTTGGTCCAAGGCTGGTGATCCAAAATTAATGGATTATTTTTGTACCCCAATCATGTTAGATTGGATTAGAACGTTGAAAGTTGATCCATTTGCGACCCGTAGGATAAATACCCTCTCATTTGATGTAAAATATAATCATAGAGTTATACAAAAAGATCCATACATAACATACACACATATATATATGGACAAATTAATATTTGTGCCCTATAAGTTTACGCTTTTGAAAAAAATGCTCATTATCTATCGAGTTTTTAAAAATGCCCAGACTTATGCACTTTTTTTTACTGAAAATTTTTTTAAAAAAAATTCATAAATTTTTTTTACTGAAAATTTAAAAAAAAAAATAAAAAATAGAGCCCCCCACCGCTGCACCCCACGGGTTGCAGTGGTTGGGGGGGGCGCTCTATTTTTTTGTTTTTTTTTTTTTTTATAATTTTCTTTTAAATTTTTAGGAATAAAAAATGGTATTTATGATATTACCTTTTTTTATATATTTAAATATATTCTAGATATAGATATATTTAGATACATAATGATATTCTTTTATAGTATTTATATATATTCTAGATATAAATATGATATTATTTTTAATACATATATTCTTATATATGATATTTTTAAAGATATATATATATATATATATATATATATTCTGATATTTTAATACATAAAGATATATATTTTTTTATATATTTGTATATATTTTGATATTTTAATACATAAATATATATATTTTTTATATATATATTCCATGTGGCAGCCACATAACACAAAAGATATATTTTTGTTTTAAATATATTAATATGGCGTGTGCCTTTTTCCCATGTGGCAGCCACGTAAGCGCAATTTTTCTGATGTGGCAGCGGGTGGGCATTTTTTTAAAGAAAAGTGCATAAGTCAGGGCATTTTTAAGAACTCAAAAGATATTGGGCATTTTCTTCAAAAAGGCAAACTTACAGGGCACAAATATTAATTTGTCCTATATATATATATATATATATATATATATATATATATATATATATGTGTGTGTGTGTGTGTGTACCTACTTATGTGCTTACAAAATTTTCACCTTCAACCCAGGTGATCATATGAGTAGGTCCGCCTATGCCCGTATCCATATTCGATTGAATATAAGAGATGGTGAATTATGACTAGGTTATACTGTTATTAATGTTTTTTTTACGAATTATTATTACTGTTACAATGTTTAGCATGCACAAAGACGAGTACACGAGTGACAAGAATCACGTACAATATAGCTAATCGTAAACATTATCAAAATATTGTATTGAACTAAAGAATTGAATTATAGAGTGTTTTGTGTTATGGTGGTGCCGAGAGAACTTGACCTTCTCTCTTCTGGTAAAAGGGAATTATGAACTGGAAACCTAATGAATAAAAGAAACACACAACTGCCCTTATATATTGGGTCACAAAAGCAATTAGTCAAACTATAGAATACAAGATAGAAAGGGTCGAACTAAAGAAAAAGGCCTAAGGAGGTATTGGGCCATAATTAGTAGGCTGACACCCCCCTCAAGAGGGGCCTGGATGTCGATGATGCCCAAGGTTGGATCGCCAGCGATTTTGTAAAAATATCTGCAAGGTGATGCTGATTGGAGATGTGTTGTACTTTCAAAATACATTGTTGCACCTTTTCACGCACGAAGTAGCAGTCGATTTGAATATGCTTTGTGCGTTCATGGTGAACATGATTGACCGCAACAATACAAGTTGCACCTTTGTTGTCGACAAAGATCATTGGGACTTTAGGTTGCTGGATATGTAAGTCCTTCAGAAGCTGAATGGTCCAGAGGACTTCAGAGGTAGTGGAAACTAGAGCCCCATACTCAACTTCAATTGAGGAGCGGTTCACAGTCTGCTGCTTCTTTGCCTTCCAAAAAATAAGATAATCCCCCAAGTAAACAACAAGTCCAAAACATTCCTTCTAGAGTCCCCATATGTTGCCCAATCATTGTTCACAAAAAGACTTTAAGTGAGAGACACTAGAGGCAGAATAAAACAAGCCCTTACCTGGACTACTTTTGATGTATTTAAAACTTTATGTGCAGCAGCAAGATGATTAACAATAGGATTAGCCATGTATTGAGTCAAACAATGAACACTATAACTCAAATCAGGTATAGTTATGGTTAAATACAGTAATCAACTAACCAATCTTCTATAAACATAAGCATCAAGCAAGGCAGCATAATCATCAAGAAGTTGTAATTTAACATTAGAACTCATAGGAATATCATAAGGTTTAACACCCAAATAGACATAATCAGATAAAATATCTAAGGCATATTTCCTCTGGCATGAGAAAATTCCCTTATGACTTCTAGCAACCTCAATACCAAGAATATATTTTAAAGGGTCCAAAACTTTAATAGTAAACTTGACATCTAGATGATTCTTAAGAGCATAAATTTCAGATAAATCATTGTCAACAAGTATTATATCATCTACATAAACACAAAGAACAATAAAAGAACCATTGGCATACTTAACAAAAAGTTAACTATATGAAATAGTTTGATTATAACCAAATTCAAGCAAATAAGATGTCATTTTGTTATATTATTGTCTAGAGGCTTGTTTTAAGCTATAAAGACTTTTCTAATGTAAACAAACTTTATTGTTGTCGGAACAATAACCATGGGGGGAGTCATGTAAATAACTTCATCAAGATCCCTATGTATAAATGCATTATTAACATCAAGTTGATGCAAGTGGCAGTTATGGGATGCAGTTAAAGCTAATAAAAGTGTAACAATGGTGATTTTTGCTACACGGGAAAAAGTAAAAACCCAGCCTAACTTTGCATATTTCTATACTACCACCAGACTTAAGCTTAACTTTAAAAAGTAAAAACCCATTTACTCCCAATGCAATGCTGATCAACACACAAATCAGTTAGAGTCCATGTATTAGTACTCACGAGAACATGTATTCCAGACTGAGATAGCACTAATCCATTTAAGTTGTTTACATTCATGTTTATAGGTTCTAGGTTCAACAATAGAACGAACAATAGTTGTAAAAGCATTATGATATGCACTTAAATGAACAGAATATAAAATGCTTCAATTGGATATTAAATAGGAACAACAGACATGCTGGTATTGTTCTTAGATACGGAAGTAGGTAATTCATAGTCATAGATGTTCAAATAAGCAGGAGGAGCAATATTCCTTTATGACATTCTAAAGAGGAGGGAGGATAATTGTTATTAGACTGTTGTATAACAGCAGCGGAAGTATCATCAGGAACTGGAACTGCTCCAGCATTGGAGGAAGAAGGAAGTTCAGCATGGCAGAAGGTTCCATCCAGACACTGAGGAGTGATAGCAGCAGGAACTGAGGCACTATCAGCATGAATTGGATTGTCCTCATCAGGAGCTTTTATGTATACCCTGTAGAGTAACAAAAGGATTGGTGCAAGCACCAAATGTGTCTTGCCCATCAAGGTTAGGATCAATAGAAACATGTTGAAAAGGAAAAATGTGTTCATGAAAAATAAAATTCCTCGAGATAAAAGTTTTCATAGATGATAAGTTCACCAACAAATGTCCCTTAGTACCAAAATGATACCACAAAAGGATGCATTTAATAGACCTAGGATCAAATTTCTTTCTATTAACAGTTATGGTTGAGGCAAAACATAGGCAACCTGTAACGCCTCAAAATTTATGAAGAAAATAATTTTATACTTTAGTCCTTGAACTTTTAAAAATTTCTATTTTGACCCTAAATATTTAGAATAATTTACCTTTTAGTCCCTAAACTTAAAAGAATTAGTCTTTTATTATTTTTGTAGGTCTCTAATCCTAAAACATATATTTCAATTTAAAAAATTAATCAAGATGATCGAATTTCCTAGAAAAATTACATAAGTTAATATGTATATAAAAAATCTTATTATACCTAATTGAATTTTAATTATAAAACAGTGAGGGACTTGGTATGCAATTAACATATTCGATAAGGTAAGCCATGACATCCTTAAGAGCATGATTGAATTCAGTTTTTTTCTGATTTATTATAAAATAATTAAGGTGAGACATAAATAGTTATGATTAACTTGAATTTTCCTCCTATAAATAATGACTCTTGTAACATTTTATACAACCCAAAATAATTTAATTCTGTAAAAGTTCCTTGAAATAAAAGTTGTTTTTTTTTGTGTTTCCGTTTGGAAAACAATTTTCCAGATTTTTATCTTATTATTTTCTACCCAAAAGACACCAAACTTTTACTATGCAGAAAATGTCGATTCTACCCCTACACCTTAGAAAAATCATATCAAATAGTAGAAACATTATTTTACCACCTATTTTTGGATACATACCTTCCTTGGTGTCTTCTATCTTTTGTATAAAGACAGTTTTCCCTAATAATATGATCTTGAATGCCGTAATACATAAATCGTAAACTGATGCCAAGAAATCCAATAGCAACTCTTATGTTGCAAGAATTATTTAGCATAGCAAATCCTTGTTTTTTTCACAAATCTTGGGTACATACATTCACCGTGATATTATAAATCATAAACCATAAAAGAATTTGAAAACCAAGTTCATTTGGATGTCCGGCCAAAGGTAAAGCCGAAACTGCTGTGATTTTTCAGTTTATTTGCACAACCTTTATTTTCTTGGTTTATAAGTAAATTCACCATCATAGTTCAAGTATTTATCACACACATGAATTTAACATGATATAGTATTTGTTATAATTAAAATATTATAAATTATATTCACGAATTGACATTTTTGTGATTTTATTTATAACATTTAAATAATAGATTTATCATGTTTAACATACTACTTTCATAAGTTTTACAAGATTATTCTTGCCACTTCACGACCTAACCATCAAATAAGATTATTCATCATAATAAACATTCCTTATCACATGTTTTAAATAACTTTTATGTTTATATCCTTATATTTAAGTTATAACATAAATAAATATTTTTTTAACTAACTATGTAAAATAAAAGTAATAATTGACTATTCATAAAAAGGGAAATTACTATTTTTGCCCTTTAACTTTGTCTAAAAATACTTTATGCCCCTTTTTTTAGGGGCATACATTTTCTGCCCCACAACTTTTAAATTATCGACTAAAAATGCCCAATTGCTCTTATGCGGGCCAAATTGCTGATGTGGCTGTCGAGTCAATAAGTTGATATGCCTAGTCAATAAGTTGTCGCGCCAGGTCATATTTTTCATCCCAAATAACATTTTTGGACTAATCCTTGTAATATTAAAAATTGCACTTGCATCCCAAAATAAATTGCACTTTGCCCCCCAATATATATATATATATATAATAAACATTTATATATATATATATAAACTCATATATAACTATTTATAGCATAATAAATACTTTAACAATATATAAAAATAAAAAAATAAAAACAACAAAAAAATTACAATAAGAAAATCATCATCTTCGTCATTACACTATCCCGTACCCCACCCCCGCCGTCACCACCACCGCTGTCCCGCCTCCACCACCACCAACACAATCACTCACACAAAGATACCAACTACTACGACTGCTCCACTCACCAAACCTCGTCAATGTCGTCACCGAAAATCACCTGCTCCAGCGACTCCACTGTCACAGAAATAAACCTCCGGCTCTACACTATCAACAGTACTATTTCGAATCTTCTCAGAATCCCGGTTGTTCGATTCTTCTTAGTTTTGATTTTGATTTTGAAGTTGGACGAATTGAACCAAGAACCCTCTCGATTTTTGCCGGAGTTCGAAGCAGGGTCGTCAGGATTTTTAATTCTCCTAGAATTTGGGTTGTCCGATTTAAAGTTTATAGAGTGTGGTGGTGGGGAGGGGGGGCACGAAATCGGAGGTGGTGACGGGCGATGCTGGGGGCGCCGCGAAATAGGGGTGGTGGGTGGCGGCGTTGGGGTGGGTGGGTGTGTGGGGGGGGGGGGGTGACGAGAAGTGGGACTGTGGGTGGGGATGACGAACAATACTTTTGGGGTTGATGAACAATACTTTTAAGTATTTTGTTTTTTTTGTAATTTAAATCATTTTTGTAAATTGTTAAAATTATAAAAATATTTGTAAAAATATAAAAAATAGTTGTACATATATAAAAATATGTGTGTGTCTGTGTGTGTGTGAAGATGATGCATATATATATATATTATTAAAGATGATGAATTCATTTTTTGTTTTGTTTTTTTATAAGTTTTCTAAATTGTAATAAATATAAAAAAATGAATATATATATGTATATATATATTGTGCAAGTACAATTTTTAATATTACAAGGTTTTGTCTTTAAAACGTTTTTTGTGCTGGAAAATATGACGTGGCGTGACAACTTATTGACTAGATGTAGCAACTTATTGATTGGGCAACCACATCAGCAATTTAGCCTGAATAAGAGAAATTGAGCATTTTTTTTATAGAAAAATAAAAACTAACGGGGCAGAAAAAGTCGGCCCGAAAAAAAGGACAAAAAGTAATTTTAGGCGAAGATAAAGGGCAAAAATAATAATTCTCCCTCCACAAAAAAGTAATAATTTACTAAGTTATACCTTTTAAGGTGTTACTTCATATGATACTTATTTGATGTGTGGTTATTAAAAGTTTTGAATTGATATAAAGCTTAAAAGACGAGTTTTCTTAAAGTTAGTTAAGTTATATGTTTTAAGGATTGATTATGCATCAAATTAGATAGTTAATCAAATTTTACTTTTTACCCTGACTTGTCGTCAGAATGACTTTAACATGAATACTCATAATCATAAGTTTGAAAATATGGTTGTTTAATCTAACTTTGAGGTATAAATAAGGTGGTTAAAACAATAGATATTAAATATTCAATTAAAGCATTTTTTTTTTCTTTAAATTTATCATCTAAGATTTTCATGTTTTGTGTAATGACATAAATTAAGCTTATGTGTTATTTACTAAGATTTACATTGTAACTTGCATTCTTAACAATAACATTCTCAATTTCACCAACATGAGAATTGAAGAAAAAATACTAATATTTGTTGTACTGAATTATAAATTCAATTGATTGATATTATTTAATTTTTTTAAAAGGTTTGACAAACTAATCAACGCCATCAAGGTTCTCCGTACGAGCTAAGGTGAGATTTCATTTCTGATTTGTTATAGCCCCGTTCGGCATCCAGCCATGCGGAACTTGGACATAAACTCATTTACCAAACCTCGAACAACCTATATTCCATCATAATCATGTTTTGCATCTCATCCCATAGCATGATTTTTCTACTCATCGTTAAATCGTATCCAATCATTTATTATTTATCATATTGATTCATAATCATGGTAATTCTCCGAAATTATAATCTCATCTGCTGGTTCATGAACTGCGCAAAGAGAAACGAACTATGTTCGGAACATGTAGCTCAAGAAGCAACGAACATTATCCGGTTTACTGGCCTATTTATTTATCTGTTATACCCATCAAGATGCCTCTCGGAAGTTGGGCCATGGGATTGAGTCACGTTACTGCCGGGCAGTAAGGACTGTCGATTTAAGTAGTTCCGATTGATACCCATCTACCTAGGCGCCGCTTGCAGTCAAAAGTTGGCTATAACCCGCGTGCTGGATCGACATGTAATCGAGCATGTCTCTGGATTCGTTTGTGAGGATC
The DNA here is from genome assembly GCA_948329865.1 of Linaria vulgaris. Classification (NCBI taxonomy): domain Eukaryota; kingdom Viridiplantae; phylum Streptophyta; class Magnoliopsida; order Lamiales; family Plantaginaceae; genus Linaria; species Linaria vulgaris. Next base: position 90,646,837 of record OX415253.1, read on the forward strand.
TTCGTCGGGAGGTATAAGGTAGAATATTAGAAGCCATAAGGTTGGAATTGTTTATTGTTAAGTACAAGTTCATTAACTATTCTATGAAAATTTGAGTACCATTGCTACATCAAATTATCTAGTTGAATTATCCATACCGGTAAGATCACTCCTCCAAATGTATCCATTAAATCAGAGTTAATTATTGCATTGCCAGTTCTTTTATATGAATCTCACTAAGTCATTAAAGACGTATTCCTCGTTTCTTTTATGCATTCCTCAAGATAAATTCAACACGACAGCATGGATCAAGTGAATAATTGTTCAAGCGTTTTGGAATATTCGTGTTTTGTCACTAGTGCATAACCCTTAAAATAGTCACATTTTTTGTAATACCAAGACTTCCGTTGTCTATATCAAAATATATTTGATAAAACGTGTATGGTTTTGATCCTGACCAAGTGAGACCCCTTCCTATGGGTTGCGGTTTGGTCTAAATTGGGTAAATTGGCTCCCCATCGCTGAACTAACTCGGATCGGAGCATGGCTCGTGAGGCGCAGTCGTCACACAACCAAAGCACTTAAGTAAAGTATAATCAGGTGGCCCATTATGAAGGAACTCAAAATGAGATTTATTAGAATGAATCCTAGAAGGAAGTTTATTAATTAAAAAGGCAGATGTAGTAACACAGATACTCCAATAAGCAAGAGGTAAATGAGATTGAAATCTCAAAGATCTAGCCAAACCATTTTGTTCTGGTGTTTCAACACAACTAGCCTGATGAACAATGCCAGTTTGAGCAAAGAAATCATGCATAAGGAATTTCGTACAATTATCAGATCTAAGAATTCTAACATGTGAATCAAACTGAGTAGAAACCATGGATCAAAATTTCCGTGCGTTTCTTCGAAAAGTATCGAAAAGTTTCCGTTTTTAACTTCACTGATACGGAATATTCACGTTATTTCCATGATAGTTATAACTACAAACGATTTTTTCAAAATATGCCGAAAAGTTCTCGAAATATTACGAAACATTTCTAATTTTTAGCTAACCGAAACATACTCCCGGACCGAAATCTTCATCCATGGTAGAAACAAAGGAACATAAATACTTAATCTTAGAAGCAACCTCAGATTTATATTTCAATAATAAAACCCAAGTGCACCTTGAAAAATCATCAACAATGGTAAAAAAAACTCTTGAAACCATCATGCGACACAATAGAGACAGAACCCCACACTTCCCAGTGTATTATTTCAAATGGTTACAAGTAGTAGTGGTATTGTTAGAAAAATAAAGTTTCTTCTGTTTTGAAAAATGACAAGTATCACATATAAGGTTCTTACAACCAGAAGCATTAACATATAGGATTTTGGAAATTTTGTCAAAAGAAGGGTGACCCAATCTAATATACCAGACATTAAAGTTTTTCAAAACAGTAGATGAACTACAAGCAGAAGAAACAAAACATACAAAACATTCCTTATAGTGAGGTGATGAGAGATGTAAACATCTCCCATAAGTGTAGCAATAGTACTACTCTTGTTATGTAATTGGATAGGAATGTGCACAGACTTAGTGTTAGATGTGTAAAAAATAGGACAACAAATCATGTGATGAGTAGCATATGTGTCTAAAATCCATTTATGTACATACTTATTTTGGAAACAGTTAGAAGAAGAAGTATTTAAAGCAAAAATAGTAGCAAAGGTTATACCAATTATAGTGGTAGCAACAGTGTGTGAAGGAGCAGAATGGCTTGTAGAAGCTTGATTCTGACTCTAACTTTGTTTAAAAATGAAGAATTGATCAAACATAGTCTGAAGAGAAGCATCAGTAGGACGAGATTATTCTGGTGGCTTAGGATCAACAGAACCAGAAGCAAAGTTAGCTTTTGAAGAGGGGAGGAGAGGTCTCATACCTCTGGGCCCATCCCAACCAGGGGGATAGCCAGTCACCTGGTAACACTTATCAGAGGTGTGACCAGGGTAACCACAAGTAAGACATTTCAACTTCTTCTTTTTTTTTTTTTTTTTGAAAAAACTTTGGTATAGTTGTTGTTATGGGAATAACTAGTGTTGGAGTTAGAGGTATTAGGGTTTTGAGAAAAAGTTTGGTTAGGCTGATTAAGAGCAGAAGTACCACCCTAAAATACATAGCCAATGAGTTTATAGTAGGTGCATAGAGCACGCTGTTCTTGTAACATCAAAGACTACACACGAGGCAAAGAAGGCATAGGGGACATAAGCAATATCTGACTCCTAACGGCAATAAAAGACTCATGAAGTCCAATCAGGAATTCTAACACGCAATCATGTTGTTGTATAGCAGTAAGGTTTTGGTTAACATGACAAATACACAACCCATAAGAACACAGAGTAGCAGGGCGTTGAGTAACATACTCATCCCAAACAGAGCGAAAGTAGTTATTGTATTGAGTGACAGAGAAGTACCCTGAGAAATTGTGTACAACGATTTCTGTAAGTGGAAAATACGAGATCCATCAGAACGATCATACCTCATTCGCAATTCGTCCCAAAGTTCGAGAGTAGTAGTTTGTAATCAAAGGCCATGTTGGAGCTCCTTGGAAACGAAATTCATCAGCCAAGTTAGGACCAGATTATCAGCCCTTTCAACAGATACGCAAAACCTAATCATGTGCTGGAATTGGTAGAGAACCATCAATGAAGCGTCCTTTGTTTTTGATGTTGAGTGCAAGGCGAATAACATGGTTCCAGAAGAGATAGTTGTCGCTGGTGAGCAGATCGCCGACCATAGATGAACCGTGCACATCGTGTGCATCCAAATAGTAGATCGAAGACGTATTATCACTAGGATTCTTCGGTGGAACGCGATGCGGCCGATTGGAATTGTCGGGGGTGCTAGAAGTGAGCGATTGTGAAGTACCAGAGTGGAGCACCGGAGAAGAAGTGGAACTATCAGCCGGATAGGTCATCGTAGTGATAGAATCACATATCTAACGAGAAAACAACGAGAAATCGCCGATCCAGAAAATAGGATTTTGGAAAAACGAAAAGAGGGGAAAAAATAGGTGTAGGAAAGGGGAAATTGGCAGCAGAAGAAGAATCGAGAACACCTAGTCGATTGATACCATGTAAACATTATCAAAATATTGTATTGAACTAAAGAATTGAATTACAAAGAGTGTTTTGTGTTATGGTGGTGACGAGAGAACTTGACATTCTCTCTTCTGGTAAAAGGGAATTATGAACTAAAAACTTATTGAATAAAAGAAACACACAACTGCCCTTATATTGGGTCACAAAAGCAATTAGTAAAACTATATGATACAAGAGCAAAATAAGTAACGGGCCATCTAGAAAGGACCGGACTAAAGAAAAAGGCCTAAGGAGGTATTGGGCTAGAATTAGTAGACTGGCACCAACCTCATGGATTTCTGTAAAATATGTTTGTGAATGGAATAAATGGGTCGTCATTTGTAACGTGACATCATACTATAAACAAATGTATGGCAAAAGCCTTTTTATTACCGTGAGTCCGTTATTATTTGAAAGTTTTAAGAAACATATATCAATACACAATATAGGGAGGAGGGTTAATTTCATATTATCGAGGTTTTCATCATCCCAATACGGCACATTTGGTTGCCCCATGAGCTGAAAATCCATATAATTTAATGTCAAGATTATAGTAAATAAAATAATTAATCTTACATTTGGTTGCCAAAAAAAATCCCACCTTGTAGCCTTTAATTTTACTAAAACTCATGTTTGGTTGCACATACACATCCACATAATTTCGTGAATTACTAAAACTACCCTTAAGTTGCTTCGTAATTCGTGATTCTACTTTATGTCACTCAATTGTGATGTAAGCACCTTTTTAGGGGTAGGAAAATGTAATTTTTTTTTAAAAAAGTGGGGGCAAAACGGTATTTAACTTGAGTGGCTCAAGTTGGTGGTTGTGGCATTAAATTATCATAGGGGGGAGGGGTGAGATTAGTTATCTTGAAAAATGCTCAAAAAATGCAATTTATCTTGGGCCCCTTCTACCTTTTATTTGTCAACAAAATGTGGTATAAACCCACACTATTTAATTAATATGGGCTATTAAGGGTATCCAAATGTGCCGTTATATGATTTAATTTTTGTAGATTTTGTAACGTTACAAAATGTAAGTTTCAGCTACTTCAATCTGGTCATTGAAGTGTTGGAATAATTATTTCATTACTTGGTAGTTGAATTGGCAGTTTGGCACACTGCAGCACGCTGTCATACATCCACCTTATTTAATGCGACTTGCTCTTCACTTTTTTATTAAAAAAGCAAATATTATATGAAACAAAAAAGAAAATGTCAATAACGTAGTTCATCTTAGAATTGAATTTGTCATTACTAAATGCCAATGCAGAATTAGATGAATAATTCAAAATCGTAAGGTCAAAAATATGAGGAAACGTGACTGAAAATATTAATTAATTTCTATTCTTTTTGCCAAAATTGGGACGATTATCGGATACAATTTCCTTTCATTACATAATAACTTGTGTCTCCACCTAATTAGCATTTAATGTAATTGCTATTTTTTAGCATCTCTCTTCACCTCCCCTTTAGGCCATTGGCAGCTAATTAGAGCTAGTAAAAGAAAAGAAAACTAAATAATTACGTAATTAGCACTTAAATACGCTAGTTAGTTTTCTATTAAATAAAGGTTTAACCACATTTGTTTCAAATGACAAGTGCTTATGAGCGGATGATGAAACGGATTACCTACCAAACTTTTGTAAAGGTGGCGGATTCAAATTATGGCTGTACAGATTATAGACAAACTAAATTCTTCGAATGAATAAATTATTACTTTAGCAATAAAAATGTAACTAGCCATTGAATCAACAAAAGTCCTGGATTTCGGTTTACGAATCTCGAGGTTCCAACTAATTTTGACATTGTATTTACGGCCTCCAGATTCTCACTGTTACAAATAATTATTAGCGTAATGACGCAGAATTAATGAGCGTGTTTACAGAATCTTCTACTTTTTGTTTTTGTCGAGTGGAGTTCTTTTTTTCTTTTTCAATTTTTATATAATCAACAAAGTGGAAAAATAGTAATTAAGTTAATTATAATAATAATAATAATAATAATAATAATAATAATAATAATAATAATAATAATAATAATAAGTTTTTATAGATAATGCGACCGTAGTAAAAACAAAAAAGTAACAGTAGACTCAACCACGTCAGCAAAACTATTTCAATTTACTATGGTGGACATTCGTCAACTAAAATAATTACCATTAGAAAGCTAACTTTAAACCCGGGTGAAGTGGAATTCATGGATGCTCTATATTCATGTGTTAATTTTCATGGGTGATTCGAATAAAATTTATAATAGTTGCTTTCATGTGTGGAAACGAAGATAATAGTTACACAAATGCACTTTTCTTGATGAAAATTAGTCATAAAAATATTTGTGTACCACACTAATCAGCTGGAGCATTTTTTTATATCGTGTCACATTCATATTTCTAGTAACTCCATGTCACAAAACCGATTCTTATAGTAAGATATAGGATAAGATATGTATATGTATGTTTTAAAATTCCGATAAAATTTGAGGGTACAATTATGATATAAAGAACGTAAAATATTGGGCTATAAATAAAATGTTCAAAACACAAGCATTTTAGATTTTAGAATCAAAAGTCATTTTTTTTTCCTTGGTTGTTCTAGGCTATTTATAGAGGATACTAAAGGTTGCTCGTGTTTTCACAAAGAGGTAGATTTTAACTAAAGTTTGGACAAATATTGTGATAGAAGTTAAATCATATTGTTTTTATTTGTAGTCGTTAAAGATCAAACTTGTCGTATATGAACATACTATCTACAAGGGTGATCTTTTAGAATAGGAGGACCCTTATTAAGCGTTAAGCGAATATGATCAATTAGTTAACAAACTTTGGACGTATATATAAAATGAAAGAATGAAATTTTTTTCCATTCAATACTGCTTTTAGCAACGTAGATCACTTTTATAGACGCATAGATCGCACCAGATTGGAAGGATAATTCAATGCGATCACATTATCACATAAACCTTAGAGTGAAAAGACGATGATTAAAAAAGCACATTCGTTCATAACCACGTTCTTATTTTGAGGTAAAAGATTTATTTGTCACAAGGATTTGGTTGGTATACGCTTCGTCGAATCTCAAAACATGCAAATTACTTTTCTATCCAACAAGAATGAGAGTACATTATTAACATATTTTTTTTATATAATTAGTTGTCATCTTCAAATATGTCAACGTACTAATTAAGTAAGTAACTAAATGTCTTCTTCTATTACAAAAATCTACTCAGATTCCCGTGACGCATTTGTGATTATATAGTAAGTTCTATTAACCATAAAGAAAAAATATAGTAAGTTCTATTAATAACTCATAAAAACCACATCTTTGGGGGTTTGTTGCTGATGTGTGTGTAACAAGACCTTTTATTTGCAAATATATTATTTTTACAAAACCTCATAAAACAAAATTCAAATTACTTTCTTGTTGGATTAGTAAAACACTGACCTAGTAATAAACTCCAATCCCTTTAAAGAAACTGTTAAACTAACACCAAAAAGCAGCTAACGTAGAAATTAGGTAACATTAATTTTTTTCCAAAATACTTGTGACCAACTTTTCTTCTTCAAATCCTTCCTCCTCCGTTATAAAAAGTTGGTCCAATTTTCAGTTAACATTTTATTTTCTCTAATCGGGTTTTTATTCTTTTATTCATCAAAATTTAATTTATCAGTTCACCGTTGACCGCCCGACGACTAAACACTTGTTTGACTTTCAGTTGATCGGAAAAAACCAGATTCGCCGTAAAATTAGTTATACGACGTCGTTTTGCTATGTGTTGACGTAGATCGGAGTTGAGAATATTCCGATTCGTACAACAACAACAATGGGGCATTGTTGCAGCAAAGGCGTTACGGTCTCAATCGACAGAGACGACGGCGTTTCGACCTCCGCCGCCAATAACAACCACCACCAGCAGCATCCGAGATCGGAGCCTCGACCGCCGTCGACCGCCGCCAATGGAGCGGCGCGCACGCCGGCGCGTTCCTTCGCGGCGAGTCCATGGCAGAGTCCGTATCCCGTCGGAGTAGCGCCGTCGCCTTCTCCGTCGAGGACTCCTGGGAGGAAATTCCGGTGGCCGTTGCCTCCGCCGTCTCCGGCGAAGCCGATTATGTCCGTTTTCATGAAGCGGCAGCCTGTTGCGCAGACGTCGACGATTCCGACGACGACGGAGCAGATGTCAACTGGAGAGGGGAGTGAGAGGTCGCTTGATAAGAGCTTCGGTTACTCGAAGAATCTCGCGGCGAAGTATGAATTGGGGAAGGAGGTTGGGCGAGGGCATTTTGGTCATACTTGTTGGGCCAAAGGTAAGAAAGGAGAAATGAAGAATCAGCAAGTGGCCGTGAAGATCATTTCCAAAGCTAAGGTGTGTGTGTATGTTGGTTATCTCGTTGTTGATTTCGATTTGGATGCATACTTGTGGAAGAATGTTATATAGTTTTGATTTTGTTTGACAGATGACGACTGCTATCGCTATTGAAGATGTTCGGAGGGAGGTGAAGATACTGAAAGCTTTGTCGGGACATAAGAATCTGATTAAGTTTTACGATGCATTTGAAGATGCACAGAATGTCTACGTAGTTATGGAGTATGTGCGCTTTCCTTATAGATTTGATCTTATAAGCACGTCGTGGTTTATTTATCAGTATAACTATATCGTATTCGTTTTAGAGACCGTTCCATTCAATTGACACGATAGTTTCAGTTACATTTGAAGTTTTGTCTAATAGCATTGAGGGTTAAACTCTGTATCTTGTTGCATACTTAGTATTGTGTTTTGACAGATTGTGTGAAGGTGGCGAGCTGCTTGATAGAATTTTATCACGGTAATTTGTGATGATCATCCATCTTTTTTTATACGTTTAGCCACTGATCAATCAGTGTTGATATATCTCACGTTTCTTGTATTTGTTTTTGGGTGTAGAGGTGGAAGATACACTGAAGAGGATGCCAAGAAGATAATTGTGCAGATGCTAAGTGTTGTAGCCTTTTGCCATCTCCAAGGTGTCGTACACCGTGATCTGAAGCCAGAGGTATTGCATGTCAGAATTTTGTATATCATGTACCGTATATGTTTATGCATCTCCACTTGTTCTTTACTGGGAATGATATAAGATAATTTCGTTGTAATAATGGGGATATTTGCATCTGCATGTCATGTACTATATATGTTTATATATGTCCACGTGTTCTATTACTGGGAATGATATAAAGAGATTTATGTTCTAATGATGTGGATAATTGCATCGGTAACATTATAATTCCACTAAACATGGGTTTTCTATATATGGCAGAATTTCCTATTTGCCTCAAGAGATGAAGATTCTCCAATGAAGGTTATTGATTTCGGTCTATCTGATTTTATCAGACCAGGTAAAGATCACTTTTTCTAGATATCATTCTCCCCCTTTCACCATAACTGTGTTTGTCACGTGTAACTTTATTAATTGTATTGGCTTGGTCTCTTCAATCAGTTATACTTTAAAGGATGTGCGCGTAATCCGTGTTATATAAATTATTACCGATTAGTCATTAATGCCTAACGCCTTCACCAAACCTTATGCTCGCATCACTTTGTGAACGTGCATGTAATCTGTTTTTTATACTTATTACCAAATTGTCATTAAGACCTAACATTTTCACCAAACCTTATGCTCACGCCTGTCTAACCTCCCCCCCCCCTCCCATCATTTGGACTATGCCTTTTTATTTTGTCATTAACTCACTTGTACAACTATTTTCATGGTAATAAAGACTCTGAATCATTTAATCTGATTGAAATATTTTCATAATTTGCATTATATCTTGAACCTTCCCATCCCCAGGCACAAGCCATGCAATACCACCATATATTAGTCAGAGTTGGAGCTCTGTTTCTTATTGTGGTTAAGTATTCTTAACAAAGGAGTGTAGTAGGCCTGTATGACCATCAGAACAAGGCTACGTGATGCCACTCAAATTGTCATAGCTGCTAGAGGCTACATTATTTTTTGTGTATGAAACTGTGATATAATCACCGCCTTTAAACTATTATATGGGTAATTGGAATATGAACTATTTTTCAACTTACTGCTCATAATTGTGAGCATGGAGAAATGAGATGAACTGAAAAAAGGATCTGTGGCCATAGGTTTCTCGAAAGGTATATGATCATAACAAATGAAGCATTTGAACACAAACAATACTCAATTTGGTTGATGAGATGCATGTGTATATCATTGTTAGAGTTCTCATACACGTTCATAAAGAGGGATTCAGGAGTCCGTTTTGAGAAAGCGTGAGAAGTAGTTATGATAGATTGGGAGAATAGATACACGCTAGTCGTGTGACCTTTTGAAAATTTGAGAGTACAAGAATATTGAAGCTTAAGTGATGCAAGTGTATGTTAAAGTAGCCCATAGGGCATGCTACTAGAATATAAAGTTTTCTCTGTGCAAAATAATTGTCACAAAGGTGATCTTTTTTTACAAAAAAAATAATTGTGGTACTTCCATGAAATAAATTCTGGTGCTAATTCCTCAAGTTTCTGTGGAGTGTCATTAACAAACAACTCCAAATCATTCTTGGGTCTTGTTTTTGGATTTTACACGCCACATCATGCACATTGTAGTGTTTTGGCAATCTTTCTGATAATAAAAGGTTTTTTTTTTTTTTTGTGACTTTCCAGATCAGCGCCTCAATGATATTGTTGGCAGTGCTTACTATGTTGCACCTGAAGTACTTCACCGATCATACAGTAGTGAAGCAGATATATGGAGTATTGGCGTAATAACATACATCTTACTTTGTGGAAGCAGACCTTTCTGGGCACGCACAGAATCTGGAATTTTCCGTTCTGTGTTGCGAGCTGATCCCAACTTCTATGACTCGCCATGGCCATCAGTGTCTGCAGAAGGCAAAGATTTTGTGAAAAGACTTTTAAATAGAGACCATCGAAAACGAATGACTGCAGCCCAAGCACTAAGTAAGTTACTGTTTTTTATTCAATTATTTTGTTGTGACATGCTTACACCAGAAAGCTCTTCTTTTTAGTTTTCTTCTTATCTGAAGTTAATGGTTACGATTTTATATTTTGTATATTAAATTTGATATAAGCATTTTTATCTGCAGCCCACCCATGGTTAAGGGACATGAACTGTGCGGTACCGTTAGATTTGATGGTCTACCGATTAATCAAGTCGTATATTCGAACAACTCCATTAAGGCGTGCGGCCTTAAAAGTACGTATTCACTAATTTGTCACGTGTGCATATGTTAAAGGTTTGACTGTGCCTTTTGAGATTTTTTATAGTGCATTTCATTTTTGTTTGATAATATAGGCACTTTCAAAAGCTTTGACGGAGGATGAGATCGTCTACCTCACTGCTCAATTTAAGCTTCTGGAACCAAAGGGTGGATGTGTTTCCCTTGATAATTTCAGAACGGTGGGTGATTGCTTTTCTCCTTCCTGTCTATTTAACCAGCTTCTTCCTGTGACACATACTCAAATGAATAGTTTTCTCCATTTTTTTCGTTACAGGCTCTCATGAAAAATGCAACTGATGCTATGAGAGAATCAAGAGTTGCTGACATCTTGAATATGGTAAGGACGTCTTCTTGGGTTACTGAGTGAATTAAGTGCATTCTAGCAAAAATATAATTGAGATATGGAAATAACTGTAGTTAAATTACATTCTCCTCTTTTGTGTTGCCAATTATCCTGTTCTTTTAGCCCCTTCTGTCTCTAAGACGATAAAAATCTTGGTACTGGACTTTTCTGTTCTACGAATTATTTGAACTTTAAGAACCGTGGAAGTTGTCTATACTTATCCCTTTCTCTCAAACACACTGCCTTCTTTCCACATCACCTTCAAACTAAAACTTTTTTGTTTGATGAACTATAGCTGGAACCTCTATCCTATAAAAAGATGAATTTTGAAGAGTTTTGTGCTGCCGCAATAAGCACATATCAGCTAGAGGCTCTTGAGAAATGGGAGGATATTGCAAGTGCAGCATTTCAGTCTTTCGAACAAGAGGGAAATCGTGTTACTTCTGTTGAGGAATTGGCACAGGTAAGCCCCTGTCACTTACAAAACCATTTCTGAGCTTTTGTTGGTCACAATAATCTCGTAGTAATGAAACTAGTACCTTTTTCAGGAATTAAATTTGGGTCCTAGTGCTTATTCTCTGCTAAAAGATTGGATTAGACCATCAGACGGGAAGCTGAGTTTTCTTGGCTTTACCAAATTCTTGCATGGCGTGACAGTTCGCAGCTCAAATACAAGGCAAAGATAATGACCATGGTTTGAGATATTGCACATAATTTTCCCTGGGGAAGAAAAAGTCGAATATAGGTTTTGGTTTTTGAATTCAGCAGTTTCTTATGTCCTGAAGTCTCAAAGTGAATTCCTTTTTTTTCAAGAATTATTGCAATTTCTCAATTTTTTTGGATCGACCTAAGATTTATTTATCTGTTTATGCATGGAACTTCTTGGGAGAAGAAGAACCAGATTTTATAGGGAAACAAACACTGTCAGTTCACCAGGAATACTTGATATATGTTGATTGGTTTACATCACTAAAGTTTCTAAATTCCTTGCTATTTTATTTTTGGTCTATTTTATTATGTTGATTTAGCTTCTGAAGTAAAGAAAATATTATTCAATATTCCCTATTTGTGGTCAGAAGCGTGTTGTAGCTAAATTGGCTGTTGGATTATTCGAGCATATCCTTAAGGCGTGTTACTCATAGTTGGTAAAGAGGAGGAATCAAAGAAGATAATGAGGATACGAAATGTGGGAATAAATCATAATCTTAAAAGAGCTAAAAATATTGAGAGTTGTTCGAATCTAGCAATTACATTAAGTCTTGTATTCACGTAATTTTGAATTTCCAAGTAACTGTATGATTCACGTCTAGAATTACTATACGATTCTGTTTTTGCCTTCTACTTCTCATTTTCTGTACTACATAATTGTAGTCAGAACCAATTTCGGTTTAGGTTCTTCCTCGGTAAGGTGGCATTTACTATATCCATTATTCCTTAATTAATCAGCTCAGAGTATGCTTAATCCAACTTACATGAATTTTAAGTAAGCTAAACCAAGATTTTCTTATTTTTGTGTGTGTACGCGCGCACGTGCCTGTGTACATATGAATGTGAAGTCGATTCATTTGTATATATATATATATGTACATTAATTCAACTATTACAACGCAAGGTGATACAGATTCGTAAGTTTCGAGTGTGGAAATCATTATTAAATTTGTTTCTTGTAGTCCTGTATAATAATAATTGCAATTATTCAAAAATAGCGCCGACTTTTGCAGTTGATTTTCGTTGTTAGAGTTGACTTGGATAAAAATAGCATTAGTTGCTATAAGGGATCAAAGAGATGTACAGAAAACCACCCTAAATAGTTGTCTTTCCATGTGACTTATGACGCCTCTTGCGAGAAAATCTCATGCTTGGAAGTTAAAATTTAGAAATAGATACTATATTAGTTATTTAGTTGTCTTTCCGTTTGACTGCTCCCGGTCTTTGAGTTAGATTTTGAACTTATAATAATCAGTATCTTCGATTTGTAGTTGATAATAATGTTTGAATATTTTACTGATTGTTGTAATCGACCTTTTTTTTTTTTTTTTGCAACCAGCTCTTAATTTTCTAAACATAGTAATATGATTATCACTAATAAAGTAACTGATCTTGGGAGTCAATTGATAAGAAAGTAAATATTAAATGAATTACAATAGGCAATACTATATAATAAGTCATTCCATGTTTATAATCGCTTACGGTATTATTGTAAATCGTTGTTAGTAGATCATGTAATTCAATAAGACTAATTATACTATGCCATGAAACACGAGCCTGCCAAATTTCATTCGGTTGACCTCATATGTAATAGATTTTATGTCCTTTAAACTTCAAGGGGTACAAAAGTGATGGTCGAGAACGAAAAGATCTTCGCAACAAGTCAAGTACACATGTACAATACACAAGTTTTATTATAAAAAGTATTGCTCTTTGAGGTCGTATTGGGCTATTTATGACGACTATATGGGCAATAACTATGATGCATGTGCCCCTAAGTAGTCAATTAAACCCCCAAAATGGATAACAAGGTTGCAAAAGCCAACATGGCTTGTCCTCTATGTGCATTTAATAGCCCCTCTTGTCGCTTATGAGAATGGGATTGACGATGATGGGATTAATGGTCGTAAAACTCTTCTTGGGGGCGACTGAACCAAATAGATGATTGGCTTTGAGGTATTTATGAGAGAGTTGAGAGAGTTGTATATTGCATGGGCAATCATATGATCATGATTAAGGGCAGTTAGTGCATTTATAGTTGCACATAAGGTCATAACTAAGAAGATGAAGGTCGTCATGAGACTCATGACGACATGACATATAGGATTACTAAGAGATAACAACTGAGCATACATGATCACTGATCTGCTCCTGTCTTAGTGTTAAGTTTAAATTGTAAGCTTGCATACACTGATCTTATTTTTGTATGTGTTAATTTTATCTTTCGATCTTTGGATGCATGTGAGCGTTTTTCTTTATTGTCCCTAATGCCAGGATGGTTTCTTTAATTTTTTCTTTATTAATAGTTCTACAAAATGTCACATTAATAATGTCCAGAGACCCAAATAAGACCATATTAATATAGGACTATTATGGGCAATCACGGCTCGTTTTGTGACATAATTGACATTCAAAACTAGATTTGAGCTTCTTAGTTAGGTAATTAAAGATTAACTAAATTATGGCTAAAACTTCGTGCATGTTTTGTAGAGTAACAAAGTTTCAACCTTTTAGATGTGTAGAGTATCTAATTCCCTACTGGCCTACTCCATAATCCAACCATTAGTTTTGATAGTGTAATGTCAAAGCTAGTTTTGATATTGCCATGTGAAATCGAATTATCGATTCCCACTTTGGGAGGAGAGAAGCAAAAGTCAATTAAAAACATGTGAATGTGTTGTCGGCTGCCTATATAAGGAATTCAAGCGCCTCTCTACCAGATTAATTTTGTTATTTCAATCAACAAACACCGTTAAGAGCTTCTAGAAGTTTGTCTTAATGTCCTTATAAGTCGTCCTAACCATGAATAAAGTTATTATTTTAGCAATTAGTAACATTGACATGCGGTTTCACGTAATTAAGAATTTATTATATGTATAACTTGTGAAGGGTAACAGGTGTATAATAGAAAACAAATAGTATTTAAAGTCGAGACAAGAGTTGAACCATTTCTCTTTAAAACGATATTTGCCCCGCTCGGTGCTTATGGTTTGATCGGCAATTCGTTTTCCAAGATAACTCGACTATCTCTTAATATAGCAGCACTTCAAATATTAAGAACGGCGAAACAGAAGAACGTTTTGAACTCTCGGAACAAAACAAAAAGTAAGAAAGAATGTATTTGATTGTGTGTTTTTGGAAGAGGAGGAGCCTCCCTTTTATAGATGTCGAAAGTGGGCCTAGGGGGTGACTGGACGGACACATCCGTTCCACGTCACAGCTTTCCCGCCAGAACCTGCACCACTTCGGCTGACTGTACACCTATTCGGATGAAAGGTGGCATTGTTTCTGCTGACTGGGTGCGTAAGTGACTGTTTGCTGACTGGATCACGATTTAACTAATTATTAAGTTGTTGCTTTATTTATTTTCAGACAATTAATTAATTACTTAATTAAACTTTATCCAAAAAGATAAGTATTTGATAGGGAAGCCCAAGCCCATGCCCGTGACCTAGTCCGGGTCCGGTCCGGACGACGGCGGCGGCGGGGGCGTGTGGGCTTGAATTAAAACATAGCCCATCTAAGTCTTCTCCCCTTCAAAGACTTGTGGTACCCCTTGGGGCCCAAACCCCTATCACAAACAAACAACTAATAAGGTGTAAAAGTTAGCTCTCTTTTTTCCCATGTGAGATGGTGATTTTTCACCTTCCCACTTATTTCCTTTTCTTCTACCAATATAACTTATGTCAACTAGCTCACTTTATCATTTAATTTCTCATTCATCCCAAATTGGTTTTGAACAATTAAATATAAAAGATTCATCTACACGAAATGTAGATTTCATTGAGCTAAAGAAATTCCAATTTCATAAATAGGAATTTATTGAAATAAATTATATAATATTGGTGCAACACCAATTTTTCCAACATAACTTAATTAATTGAGATGGTAAAGATTATAATCTAAATATATAAAGATTACACATGTAAAGATAAAAAATCTATATATGTAATGATTTTTTCCCCTTAATTAGAAGGCCTAAATAATGTTAAAGTTAAATACAATTACAGTTATATTTTAAATAATAACAAAGTTTAATGGTGTGTTGAGGGGTAAATATAAAAAATCAAAAGATTGGCGTAACATTGAATAATACTAACTTCATTAACATTTGACATAATTGAATATATTTTCGAAACTTGAGTAGTTAAGCCACGACTTAATAATCTGATTTTTTTTTTAAAAGTCTACTATTCCAAATATTTTGGATATTAAAACGTTAAGATTTAATGGTGTCATTCATGGACAGATGGACTCATCAACACCCAGTCAAGATCGAATGAAACAAAAATTTGGCAGAGTGCTGAGAGTACTTTTGCAATTAACTTACATTAATTGATCAAAAAGTATTAAACTGTCAGAGTTCGAATTTAATATTTTCGAATAAGTTTTGAACATGCTGTTCCAAGTCCTCCTGGTGACGTGTGAAATCTGGAAAGAGGGCCGATATTACAAGGAATCCCTTTCATGAAAGTTTCGTGCTTTCCTAGTTTCCTGGAAGAAAAACTATATAAAAAAAAAAACAGCAGTTGGAGCGTGCCGAACAAAATATAGCAACGTACGCCATTGTTTAAAGTTTAAACTTTAAATTACGTGGTTATTCAATTTGATTATTATTCTTCACTACCCACGACTAATTATAACGTACGGACTATGTAAGTTTTAGTGACATAAATAAAAATGTCTACTTTTACATATTTTACATTTCAAGTTTTATAATTATCAATTAATGTCTACATTTATAGAGTAAAATGCAAAATATACCATGTGTTATCTCTAATTAGCAAAAACCTCCCACTATTATTTTTAGTGGCAAAAAACTCCATTTGTTAGTTGGTCAAACGCGAAAAACTTCCTACAGGCTTGAAGTGTGTCACACCCGCCTCACTTGCAGCTAGGACTAATTTTTTACTTGAAATTACAGTTTTATCCTTGATTTTATGGTCTGGTTTTTTGACTAAAACAACACACACACACAAAAAAGAAAAAAAAGAAACGGGAAAAGCAAAAGAAAAGTAGATATTTGAAGCAACCTGCGATGCTGCGCAGCGGCACCTCGTCTCCCCCAATAGCAGATTCGGTCCAACAGGTTGCCGGAAAGAAGGTGGGGTACGGCGGCAACTTGTAGCCGCTTTTTCTTCGGGCTTTCGATTTCGGAACGACGTAAGACTGGAATTTTTGAATCAGCGTTGAAGAAGAAGAGGGGATAGGGAATTCGGATCTGAAAATGTGGGTGGTGAAGGGCGGAGGAGGGTTGGGGGTGGGAAGAAGATGGGATGGATATTTTTTTTTTCTTAATTTGCAGGTTTATTATTTTATTTAAATCCTAAAAAAATCAAAATCAAAGTTCAAGATTTAAACTTCAAATTTTTAGTTAATGGAAAAATAATTATTAAGAAATTTCATATAATATTTTGTCGCTTTGATTCTTTTATTTCAAATAAAATCTTAGACGAAAATTAACTTTCAAAAATCTAATATCTAAAATTACAAAATTTTGTAAAAATAAAATGAAAGGGTAGAATCATAATTTCATCTCGAGTCAACACTCAAAACTCAAATGAATGCGGTGTGCTAATTATCAAATAACACATGGGTATTTTTGTTAATAAAAATAACATAGGGAGGTTTTTGCTAATTAGAAATAACACACGGTAGGTTTTTACATTTCACTATACTTTTATATATTTCGCACGGTGAAAAGTAATATAAGTTAATAAAAAAATTGTACGCTTCTATAATATTTTTGATTGGCACACACACTTCTTTCAATTTCAAGAACATTTAAGTAACCTCACCTTTTGGTCTTTTAATTTTGATTGTTTATAAATCAAACAACAAAATTCTTGGATTTATTACTCGCCTCAAAGCTCTTAAAATGTTTTGGGTCACAAACATCTCCTTCTAATATAGAGGTATTTGCAAATGCTGTCAAGAACATTTAACCTCAGTTTTGATCTTTTTGCTTTTCGTTGCGTTCGTAACTCTTTTTCATCATGTCGTGACTTCTTTTAAAATATTTAACGCTCTTCTTTAGTGAAATCTTTCCACGTTTAGATGGTCATCTCTTTTGTTTTGTCTTTGGGATCTTTTCTCAAAATAAGAGTTTCTTTTATATTGGAGCATTTAGAATATTTTATTTCACCTACAGACATGTGCTATGTTACTGAATTTTACAACTAGTATCTACCGTTTGCTATAGTCTTATTTTTCCAAAATGCTTGCCATTTTATTTAGAAATAGTTTTGAAAAAAATATTGTGGTGTTACTTGGTATGATACGAATCATGAAAGATCTGTTGGCTTGGTTAAAAATATTTTGAACGTATACTTTACTTTGTCCATTTCAATGGGAGAAACCTCAAGTTTTTGTGCCCACTATCATGGATGAAAATTTCGGTCCTGGAGTACGTTTCGGATGGCTAAAAATTAGAAACGTTTCGTAATATTTCGAGAACTTTTCTGCATGTTTCGAAGAATTCGTAAAATTTGTAGTTATAACTATCATGGAAACTACATGTACATTTCGTATCGGTGAAGTCAAAAACGGAAACTTTTCGGTACTTTTCGAGGAAACGCACGGAAATTTTGATCCATGCCCACTAATAGTAAAACCACTTTCTACAAAAATAAAAAGAATTTGTCCATTAGATGGTGGCTTAACAAGATACATTTTCTTCTTATACGGTCTCTACATGTTAACAAACAAAAAAAAAGGGTGCGATAGAAATATTTTCTCGTAATTTCAAGTACTAATATTCATCATCTATCCATTCTTGCTTTTGATATTTTTTGAAAAATCCCAGTGATGAGGTGAAGACTAGTGCTAAACACTAAAAGTAAAATCATCCTTGTAAGCTATAGCCTATAGCGCTAGAAAGCATTCACATCCTCGCGTGTCTTTCTGACTAGTTTGTAAACATTTTTTGAGTTAATTTGGATCTATGTGTAAACTTTCTCCAAAGTATTTTTGTATTCTAGCAATGGTCGTATTCCTTAGACTAATATATTTATCTTTAACTCCACACCGACAAGTTTGCTTTATTCCTGCAAAATCCATACAATATAATTAATCTTCTCGATTGTGTCATTTTCGCAAGGATCGACATTGTAATTTCTGTTGGTGGTATTTGAATCCTTGGTTTAATCATATTTCTTTTGAAGCTATACTCTTGATTTTAATTTACAGGCGTAAAACATGATTGATTAAGAAGACGGTCTCGCAATATGAGTAAGCAAGATAGCTTTTACAACGTTTTGAACCTTAAAGATATGCATTCGATGTACATGACTAAATGTTTTAGTATTAATTGTTTGATCATTTGATTCACATGCCAGGCTTCTTCGAGAACATTTTATATACAAAAGAAGGTAGTGCCTCGTACTCTCATAAACATGTGCAGGCTCCCGTGATTGTGATAGCAGGAGGTACAACCTCCTATTGTACATGAGATGTTTCCAATTTCTTCAGACATTTTCATGCGGTGCTAGCTTCCATCTATATTCTCCTGAAGTTTTATAGCCACGATTTGGATTTTTTTTTTCATCTGTCGTATTGATGACGTGTTGCAACTAACGATCTTGATTTAATATAAGTTTAAGTTTTTTCTAGAATTTAGGAAATAACCAACCCCGTTTATTCCCATCGTATATTGATACTGCTTGCAACACGTGAGCAATACAACAAATACATGAAATAAATTTTCCACTATGTGTGTATCTATATATACGTGTGCGCGCGCGTCTTTCCATAACTTCAAACGTGGAGACGTCCTCTTTTTTCTTTTTAGAGCAGTGTGATTAACAAAAGTAGAACTTTGGAATTAGCCAAAGTAATTAGATAAGTATAACCGTGGGAGCCACATTCAAACCTTATTGCGCAACAAACGCACCGAATCACCAATCATACGACTTTTGGAGTGGAAAGATTAATTGCGACGGTAATTGATGGGGAGATCCACACTTCATCTTACTTTTCGATAATTCTTTTAATAATAAACATTATTAGAAATCTCGAACATTTATAACAACATTTGAAGTATTAAAAACATGGAAAATAGGAAGTTCCTAAGCATGCAAACTTTCGAGAGTATTTTAAGTATCAAGGATCATTTCCATAACCATAAAATAATCTTTCTTTTATCAAACAAAATTTCAAATTGCGTAAAAGTAATTACTCTCTTTACCAAACGATAAAACGGCAGTACAAAATGTACAGATATTCTTGAAATACATAAAGTGCGAGAGAGAATTTATTAAAGGATTCACACTCAGCTATCAAGAACCTATCTTTTTTATGGGAATGACTTTGAAGAGACGCAAAAGCAACATCCACTTGATATCATCATTTCAACATTTTTCCGCAACTGATATGATTACAATTTATGTGGTTCGGTCGACATTATATTTCTTGATATTACATAATAGTAATAATACGATAATTGACTTTTAATCAATTAGCTAACCTTATCTCATTGGCTCCTTTAGTTTACAAAAGCATAGAGTATGAATTGATCGATTCAACCAGTAGCATGAATTATAATCAGAGTGTAGCTGGAATCACGATATAACCTAGTTCCAGAAAACTCGAAAATCTTGAAATTTTAACTTCGCAAGGAAAGTCTAAAAGAGTAAATGATTAAAATACGGATAATAAATATATCATCACTAAAATGACAGATTTTGAGCTGAAATAGAAAAAATATTCTAGGATTTAGTTTCCACAAATTTAAATACTGCTACAATTTAAGAAACTTGATACAAAATATGGTCCATAAAATTTAATTTTCTTTACATATTGCTAATTTAACAAGCGAAAACTAGACGCAATCAAATACAAATAACAAATAATCGCCTAAACGAAAATGGATCTACGTTTACTCAGTCGCAAAAAAGAAATCTAATATTAAATTGATCAAATACTACCAAAAAATTACTGTCATACTCAAGATAATCGAATAACATGTGGATCAAAGTTCACGTCATGTTAGAAAAAAATCTAATACTAATGGATCGAATACCACAAAAATATTACTACCATGCTCAAGATAATCGAATAAAAAACATGGATCAAAGTTTTCACATGTTTGTGAAAAATGTCTAATGTTTAACGGATCGAATACTACCAAAAAATTACTACCATTCTCAAAATAATCGAATAAAAGACATGAATCAAAATTCACAAGTATAGCGAAAAAATTCTAATATTTAACGGACAAAACCACACCATATTGAAATTAAGACTTTAATCCGTACCAGATAATAATACTCCAATTCTCAAATCCAAATCGTTTCGCACAAAAACACATTATTGATCGTTAAAATTGTAATATATTTCGAATTGTTCGTCATTATCTTCATAATCATATGATATAAAATCAAAATCAAAACTACCAATAACCAAGATTTAAAAAAAGAAAAAATTCTAATAAAAAGTAACAAAAGCCTATTTATTTTACACAATTAAAAATCCATAATATCCAAACCACAAGTCACAACAGAAAACCTGAAAAAAAAAAAAAAAACAATTACAAATCCATACGCTCCTAACCACAAATCAAATCCAATCAAGCCTTAAAACACAAGAAATGATGATGCTGATCATGATGATGATGATGACTATTATGCCCCTGATGGTGGTGAAGCGACGTCGTTTGTGTTTCCTTATCAATCAAACCCCTAATTTGACAAAACTCCTCCACGTGGCAGGGTATATTAATCGGACCCTTCTGTTCGAATCCGTACTCCTCCTCCGCCTCCTTCAACAGCTGCACAAACAGGGGATGATTCACGTACATCACCGGAATCACAAACCGCTGCTGCTCCTCCTCCCCGATCCCGACCGTTACGGCGAGGCATCCTTTCGGAATATTCGTCGTCGAATCTCGCTTCGAGTGATGGTGGTGGTGATGCACGTGCGGCATGTGGATGTGGAAATTAACGTGACCGATTTTGAAATCTCCGCTCCCCATGGCAAAAATCAATCAATCAATAGTAGTATTTACAATTGCTGCAAATTGAAAGAAGAACAGAGAGAGAGAGAAAAAAAAACGTGAAGAGAGTAAAATTGAACACTGATTTTTCTAGTAGAATTCGAAGAAGAAGAAGAGAGAGAAAGGCCAAGGATCGGAAGTTGATATGGCCAGTGTGAAGAGGGTTAAAGCGGAGTCTGTTAGGGATTTGGGGATATTGCTCATTATATGATTTTTGAGAATATTATTAACATATGGTTTTTGATTTTTGGTGCTATTTTTGGGACTTGAAGGGAGGGGGGTATTTATAGTGAAATGGGGAATGGAATTTTGTGAGTAGGGTTTGTTGTATTGTATTGTATTGTTATTGTATGGTGGGGTTCTCTTAATCTATACGCCATGGTTTCCGAGTTAATTGGAAAAAAGACCCTTGTATTACACTCTTAATTGGTAAGTAACCCCTATGTAATGGTTTGTTGAAATTTCATTTTAAATTCAAATTTTGGTAAAGGTATATATTTTAAAGAGTTGTGTGATGGTTTGTAATTAGTAATTGTCTCATATTAGAGAAGAAATATTTTATGCAACCGTTGTATTGCTGATGTGGTGCAACGACTAACGGTCTAGATTAAACATAAATTTAATTTTTACTAGAATATAGGAAATAACTCCATTCCCACCGTATTGGTAGTGGTTGCACCACGTCAGCTATACAACAGTTACATGAAATACTTTCTTCATATAACAGGGTATTATTGTGGCGTTTAAGCACTATTATGATATTTAGTATTATAGTTGCGGACTAAACATATTTCCATGAATTACATAATCTACCGATATATAATTTTATAAATGTCTACCAACCGTTATTCTAATCGTGGAGATAATATACTATATAGTGTTTAATTATTATAATTTGGAGTTAGTCCTTAATTCTTATTAGACGTCCCACGTTAACAACACATATAACTATATATTTTTTTTGTATAATAATCTAATTTAAAGTTGTATTATTCGACTAAGTATCTAAAGCTTTTCCTTAGAAATTTCTCTGACTTTGTTAAAATTATTTGAAAACAGAATAGAAATAGTTATCGTAGTAACTTGTATCTTCACATTTTTTTTATTCCTTTTAATTGAAGTGTATAAGAAGTTCAACTTGAGGCTTTCAACAATTTATGCATCTAAAAGCACAATAATATGTATTTTATTTGTAACATAGGGTATTTACTAATTTAAAATATTCACTGGACGTATTTGTATAAGAATGTTATAAAGATGACTAATCGCTAATTGTAAATAACAAAGGGATTATTCGTAATATACCCTTCTTCTTATTTTCTGGTTTCTTGGTGGGTTTTTCTAGAGGCGGTATAACTAAAATTTGGGCAGAGCTGTAATAGTAAATTTGTACGCGGTGTCAAATCGTGGAGGTTGCCTGTTTGGTGTCGAGAATAAATCAGAAGAATTATAAAGTATTTAGGTCACGTTTTATACTTTTATTTTTAAACATATAAATTAAATAATTCCGCTTGACTTGCCAGTTACGAATTTCTTAATTTAACCAATTATTCCCCGAGTACTTAATTATCGAATTACCTTAATCTTCGCTATTATAGGCTTCGCAATTGTGGTTTCCCATTAATTATTCGTGTATCAAGCAAGTTTTTTTTTTCACATTAGGCTCATTAGTCATTACGTTCCTTTAGATGTGCCACATGTTTGTGATAACTATTATGGAAAAATGGGAGCGGGCAGGCCGTAGCCTATTTGACTAAGTTTAAGGCAATTAACTCTCTCAATTAAATATTAATATAAGATTAATAAATTGATTACTTGGTTTATACAAATCGTGGCCATGTAACTCTTTGGCTGTCCCAAGTGTTACAACTTACAAGGTAAAACCTATTAAATGCCAACTGAAAACATTCCACAACCTTCCTTCTTGAAATGGTAAGAATGATAAAGATTAATTCAAATGCACCCATATCATAATTTAAAAAGGAATTCAAATGGTTGACATAAATCATAATTGTTTTAACTTGTGGTTAATTTAAAAATAAAATAAAACGGGAGTTAGATTCATTTTCAAAATTTATAGACCGAATCTTGTTGTGTGGTTAGAGGAGATAAAAAATCATTAGTCAACAGAATTAACAACCCTTTCATAATTACTCTTGAAATTAGACTAGTGCTTTCCAACATAGCCGACTAATTATTCTCACCAATACTTAGTGGGATCACATCTCCTATGCAAATAGCAAACTCACATACCCAAATTCTGTCTTGTGTGATGTGTCATCTTGTGATTGGCTAAGATGTTTCTAATTTTGACTGAATACCAAGAAATTAATGATAAAAACTTAATTTAAATTGATAAACTACATTGCATCTTTTTCTTTTATTCATTTGTAATCATAACATCACCCCAGATCGAAAACCGTTCCTCAGAATTTAGCATCATGGGATGCGTCATTGTTGTCATTTTGTCTAGTTCATCCGCGTTTACTCCTAACGACTGTATTTTGTGACGTGGATCCCCCTTTTCCTGTAATTCTATTTTCTGTATTTTTTGGAGTTGTTTTCAAACACTCCTTTTATTTATCTATAAATTCTTTTTAACTTAAAAGACAATTAAGTTGTAAAATAAATCTTGTTTGAAAAAGAAAATACTATAATTATAGATTGAAAATTATTGTCACCAAAGTAACTTGTCATTTGTCAAGGATCTAGAATTTATTCTATTAGTAAGAAAATGAAACAAGGCAAGTTTCCTGAATTTGAAATCTTTTTCTTAAATGGCATTCTTAACTATTGCGATCACCATCGTGATACTAATTAACTGCCAAATTAATATAACATTTCCTACCAGATTGGCATTTTTTTTATTAATCAATAAAGGCCATTCATTTTACAACTCCAACTTCAGCAAAATATCTATTAATGAATAAATAATGGTAATATCCAATGTCCTGTCATAATAGAGCAAATAGGGTAGTTTTTGCATCTTACCCTGTCAAAATATTCAAAATGGTGACCGTGTCATAATTATATGTATTTCAATTTTCCATTGATGATAAGATATGTGTAAATCAAAAAAGATTCATGTCAACAGCTGTAAAACTTTGTACTTGTACACACATTTTTTACGTTCTAATGGTTTTACTTTTACTTCTTAGGAATCAACTAGATCTCCTATATTTAAACTTTAAAGACACACATAGGCCATATCATCACGTTGCATAATATTAACTTGAAAGTTTCTTTTCTTTTTTCATTTCAAGGATGACACTTATGACGATTAAGAGTACTACATGTGGCGTTTTTCTTTGGTGTCATTTGGTAAGTTAATAAGTAATTAGGTAAACACGAGGCTACTGTCAAATCATAAGTAACTTTTTATATTAGGCAAATTCAGCGATAGCAAACCTAAATGGCAATCCAAATTTTGGAACTTATTGACGTATTTCCGTGTTTCGTAATTCGGCAAAATAAGCAAATAAGTAAATAATTGGGCAGGAGCTGGATTTGGCATTGTGATTAATATATTCGATGACAGAAGCAAATGCACAGGAGCCAATAGTCAGAATGCCAGGTCACATGTCCTACGTCATAGTAGCTGGATTTGCATCATTCATTTTTTAAAAGAACAAACTATTTATATAAGACGATTTTGCATCATTCAAAGACTAAGATTCAAAAACTTCAAGAGAAAAAAAAAATTAAGATTCAAAAGAATATCAAATGATTGGAAGACTTTAAAAAGCAGTTGCTTTATGGAAAATTAAATTGGGCCGCAAGTTACGCGCCTAATGGGCCAGTAATAGCCCACCAGATCTGATCGCGGATTTTGCTGCCGCTTCTGATATTTCCTTGGAGGAAAGGGGGCAAGCACGTGCTCTTCAATCACATGATATCCATTCATTATGTTTACTTATTCATAGTCTGTCACGGAAGTTGAAAAACAGATTCTCCATCAATTACTTTTAGTTTCCATAATTCATACCTCTGCGTACGACTTACAATAAAATATTATTGTATGTTGTGAAGCTCTACATACTACACACTATGTTGCATGTTGTGAAAGGTGCACCTCGAGGTGCCCATGATATATGCCTGGGGAGATTTTAGCCTAAAAACACCTTTGAATTATGTATTGGAGCGACATTTTTATGAGGCGCACATTCCAGTTCGAAAGGCGCATGGGCATGCGTCCTAGGTCATTTTAAACGCCCGACAAACTGTTGCGTTTTTCTCTCTTTTTTTTTGATCACGGAACCAAAAAATAAATATAAACACATAAAATTGACCCACTTAAAATACTCTAGGCCGAAAAGAGAAGTAAAGAAAAAAAAAGGTTTGTAAATTTTGATTCTTGGCAGAATCTGAAAAGTCATATATGCGACCTACTTTCTTCTTCAATTTTTTCCCTTCTATTATTTTAAGCGTCCTTCCATAACGTGATCAAATAAAAGCATAAGATGAATATGATCTTCTCTTTTGCTTAATTCTCAAGTTTGATTTTTGAATTTACTCCCTATTTTTTTGTAATATTATATAATTGTTTTATAATATTATGCTTCAAATAAATTAAAACCCAATATTTATTTGGCTTACGCCCTACGCATCGAGGTTACACTTCGTTTCTATCTATAAAAAACGTATCGTTGACGCCTCATGCCTTTAGCAACACTCATAGTACATACTACATACATGACACGTGGCATACCATGATAAACTTCTATTAAGGATTTTTAAGTGGGCTAACATAAGTGAGCCTAATTTGGTTGGGATGGATGCATGTAGTTGGACCTTCTGGATAAATTTTTGACGCTTCTACCTAGTTTGCAAGATACAATATCTCCCACGCCTCTTCAATTTGAAAAATGTATGCTATGCACCTAGTATTGGTGACGTGGTGCAACAAACAATCTACATTTAATACATAATTATTTTTTCATAGATTTAGGAAACAACCTCCCCCATCACCCTCCCAACTGTGTATTGATAGTCGTTGTACTACGTAAGCAATACAACGGTTGCATAAAATAATTTCTCTTCAATTAGGTCATCTAAAGTAGTGAATTACGAGCTTTGCCCCGTGATTTTTGTTTAACCCCCATGTTATCTCTGTTGTAAAGTGGACCCTTCTCGATAGAGCGAAAAACACGGCAATAATTAAAAAGACGGAAAAATACGACACACAGATTTTACGTGGAAAACCCCAAATTACTTTAGGGTAAAAAACCACGGGCAAGGTAGAAGAACTTCACTATGAGTGTAAAATAGGAATTACAACACTCCGACTTTTACCGTAGTAAGTTGTACAAACTCTCTATTTTTACCTCACAATTACAACACCTTTTAAATACTCTTTATAAATAATTACTTGCTTAATTATTGATAAGAGAAGATGTAATTATTTGTTTGGGATACTTCTTGAATTGCCGGATGAAGCACCTTTTTATAGGCCTCAATTGTTGAGAAAACAAAGCCAAAATTGCCGCCCTAATATAGCACCAATATTAACAAAATCAGCCGCCCCAATCAATAAAAATAGTGCTGCACTTTGTGATTAAAGAATGCCGCCCCAACAATCTCCCACTTGAAGATTTGATTAGGGACTAATCAGATTTTCACATCATTCTTTCTACCTCGCCATTCATGTTGCTTACGTTTTCACCAGACCACACGAGGACCGACACTGAACAAACTTGTCAGCATTAACACTCTTCGTCAAAAAATCTGCTATGTTATCTTTAGTGTGAATCTTCTGCACATCCACAGTACCCTCCTCGACTTTCTCACGAACAAAGTGATACTGCACCCGAATATGCTTTGTCTTGGAATGAAACGCTGGATTCCTTGCAAGATGCAACGCACTCTGACTGTCACAAAATAGAGAAATACTCTCTAGTTTGTGCCCGAGTTCCTCCAGAACCATTTTCAACCAAATCGCCTATTTACTGGCCTGCGTAGCTGCCACGTATTCAGCCTCCGTTGTTGATGTCGCAACAACTGACTGTAACTTCGAAGCCCAACTCACTGCACCTCCAACAAGAGTAAACACATATCATGTCGTGGACTTGCTCTTATCAAGATCACCTACATAGTCAGAATCAATATAGCCCTTGACTGTAAAACCCGATCCTCCATAACATAATGCAACATCTGAGGTTCCCTGAACGTATCTCAGAACCCTCTTTACTGTATTCCAATGCTCTCTTCCCGGATCCGCCATGTATCGACTAACTACTCCCACTGCATGTGCAATGTCCGGTCTAGTACAGATCATAGGATACATTAAGCTTCCCACTGCTGATGCATACGGTACTCGAGACATCTCCCTCATCTCTTCTTCACTGCTAGAACACATACTTGAGGATAACTTGAAATTAACAGGAAGAGGGGTAGAGATTGGCTTACAATTTTGCATACTAAACCGTCGCAAAATCTTCACCAAATAGTTCCTCTGTGAAAGCCAAATCTTCCTGCCATTTCTGTCTCGGCAGATTTGTATCCCTAGAATCTTGTTTGCTGGTCCTAAGTCCTTCATTTCAAATTCCCTAGCCAGTTCAGCCTTCAGTTCTTCAATACGAGCTTTGTTGGGACCTGAAACCAACATGTCATCAACATACAACAGCAAAATAACAAAGTCATCACCATATCTTTTGAAATATGCACAAGGATCTGCATTCAGTCTGTTGTATCCAAGGCTCATTATGAATGAATCAAATCTTTTGTACCAACACCTCGGCGCCTGTTTGAGACCGTACAAAGATTTGGTCAACCTGCAAACCAAGTTCTCTTTTCCTTCTTCTATAAATCCTTCCGGTAGGAGCATATAAATCTCTTCTTCAAGATCACCCTGAAGAAAAGCCGTCTTTACATCTAACTGTTCAAGATGTAAATCAAATGTAGCGCGCATCGCCAGAACCACCCGAACAATTGTCATTCGGACCACCGGAGAAAATATTTCGTTGAAATCAATCCCCTCCTTCTGAGCATATCCTTTTACCACCAATCGTGCACGACACCTCTCAACTTGGTCATCGTTGTTACGTTTGATTTTGTACACCCATTTGTTGCCAATGGGTTTCCTCCCTTGTGGTAGAGACACAAGTTCCCACGTCTTATTCTTATGGAGTGCTTCAATTTCCTCCTGCATTGCTGCCATCCTCTGAGTTGCATCTGAACTACTCATTGCTTCATGGAGAGTTGATGGCTCCCCGTCCTCAGTTAAAAGACAGTATGCAACATTGTTCTCCATAGAATAGTCCGAGTGCCAGCCTGGTGGTCTCCTGACACGTGTCGATCGACGTATCCCCGAGGCTCCAGACTCCGTTGTCTCCTCAGGTTCATGCTCTGGTTCGGCAGGACCCTCCTGCTCAACATCTTTCTCGACTACTACAGTCGTAGTTTCTGGATCTTCTCCTGTGCTGCTATCATTTCCTTTCTTATCTTCCGTGAAGATAACATCCCTGCTTACAACAATCTTGTGGGCAGTGGGGTCCCACAAGCGATACCCCTTCACTCCTTTAACATACCCTAAGAACAAACACTTCCTGGATTTTGGGTACAACTTCGTTTTCTCTTGAGTATTAAACATAACATAAGCGGGACTCCCAAATACATGGAGATTAGAATAATCAACTGGTTTACCTGTCCACACCTCCATCGGTGTTTTCAGCCCCAGTGTTGTTGACGGAGATCAATTCACCACATAACAGGCGGTATTGATTGCTTCTGCCCAGAACGGCTTTTCTAAGCCTGCAACCTGCATCATGGCTCTTGTTTTATCCAACAAGGTCCTGTTCATCCGCTCTGCCATCCCATTCTGCTGCGGAGTGTATGCCGTAGTAAACTGCCTCTTAATCCCAGCATCTTTACAGAAGTCATCAAACTCCTTGCCAGTATATTCCCCTCCATTGTCAAATCTCAGACACTTGATCTTTTTCCCAGATTCAAGTTCCACCAGCGCTTTGTACGTCTTGAACACCGAGAACACTTCTGCCTTACTCTTGATCATGTACACCCAACATCTCCTGGAATAATCATCTATAAAAGACACAAAATACTTTGCACCTCCCAGGGATAGTACTGGTGCTTGCCACACGTCAGAGTGAATCAATTCTAGAATGACTTTATTTCTAGAATCTGAACTAAGAAACTTTATACGATGTTGCTTGCCAACAACACAATGCTCACAAAAAGCTAAAGATACCTTTGTGAGGCCCGAAAGTAGTTTCTTCTCTGCAAGAACCTTCATGCCTTGTTCCGACATATGCCCGAGCCGCTGATGCCAAATCCTTGATGATTTCTCAATCGACTCGGATGAAGCCACTGACGCTTCTCCCACTTGCAGAGCCCTCCCCTGTACCTTGTATAAGTTTCCGGCAATCTTGTCCGCCTTCATCAGTACAAGCGCACCCCTTTTAACTTTCATGATCTTGTTTCGCGAACCAATCTCACAACCAAGATCATCCAGTTGTCCATGAGACAACAAATTCTTGCATAATC
This sequence comes from Linaria vulgaris, assembly GCA_948329865.1. NCBI lineage: Eukaryota > Viridiplantae > Streptophyta > Magnoliopsida > Lamiales > Plantaginaceae > Linaria > Linaria vulgaris. The sequence goes on from OX415253.1 coordinate 90,676,721, forward strand.
CCTCCACGTGTCGGACATCTCGAATGGTCCGAACAATCCCGTCATGCATCTCCAACTTGATCGTACCAACGGCAACAACTTTCAAAGGTTCATTTTTACAGCTATACACAGATCCTCCAGCGATCGGTGTATACTCATGAAACCACTCCCTCCGGGGAGTCATATGAAAACTGGCTCCTGAATCAATAAGCCATACATCATCGAAGCCACGCATACCTCGAATAGCTGTTGCTGCTTCACAGCATAGTACATCACCATCATCTGAAGTGCTAGCAACGTTCCCCTGAGGATTATAACTCTTCTGGTTTGAATCCTTAAGATTCCAACAGTCCTTCTTCAAGTGACCTTTCTTGCCACAGTGCCAACAACTGCCCTTGGTCCTTGACTTGGATCTCCCATGTTTCTTACTCCCACTTGCACCGCGCTCCATCGTTCTCCCTCTTGTCACCGACAAGGCATCTGCTTGTTGCGAACCTGCCTCTCTGTCTTCTCTGTTCTTACGCCGACTCTCTTCTTCTAGAATAGCGGCTGCAATTTCGTCGAAGACCAAATAATCCGTGTGGACATTATTTGTTAAGTTGATGACAAACTGGTCGTACGAATCGGGCAGACTTTGCAGCAGAATTTCAGCACGTTCAACCACTTCTATTTTATGACTCAACGACGTCAATTGAGAAAATAGAGTATTTAGAACATTGAGGTGCTCAGTTACCGGGGTAGATTCCGCCATCCTTAGTGTATACAATTTTCTTTTAAGGAAAATTTTGTTGTGTAGGGACTTCCTTATCTGTCCTCTTCTCCTCAACGCTTGACAACACACCATCACCTAACGCCAGGTGAATATTTGCGATAGCGTTGCCGTCCATCTCGTTCCACTTCGTATCATCTGTGATTTCCACCGGCCTGTCGCCGATAGCAGCGAGACACCCATCTTTCCGCAAGATGGCTTTGATCTTCAGTTTTCACAACGAGAAATTACTCCCGATGAATTTTTCGATCTCGAATTTCGCCGTCATTGCTTATATCACGTACCACCGTCACTGAAAAATAATTTCAGTACGACACCCACAGATATCACCGAGACCCCGGATATGAACCGTGTCTCTGATACCACTTGTTGTAAAGTGGACCCTTCTCGATAGAGCGAAAAACACGGCAATAATTGAAAAGACGGAAAAATACGACACACAGATTTTACGTGGAAAACCCCAAATTACTTTAGGGTTAAAAACCACGGGCAAGGTAGAAGAACTTCACTATGAGTGTAAAATAGGAATTACAACACTCTGACTTTTACCGTAGTAAAGTCGTACAAACTCTCTATTTTTACCTCACAATTACAACACCTTTTAAACACTCTATAAATAATTACTTGCTTAATTATTGATAAGAGAAGATGTGATTATTTGTTTGGGATACTTCTTGAATTGCCGGATGAAGCTCCTTTTTATATGCCTCAATTGTTGAGAAAACAAAGCCAAAATTGCCGCCCCAATATAGCACCAATATTAACAAAATCAGCCGCCCCAATCAATAAAAATAGTGCTGCACTTTGTGATGAAAGAATGCCGCCCCAACAATCTCCTTTGTTTAATTAGCATTTTTATAACTATATTTGAGGTAAAATCGTTGTTGAAATGAAAGTTTTTTTCACGCACATAAAAATGACATATCTAAACAAAACATTGCATATATTATTTCTCTTACGGTGGCGCAGCGGAGAAATGAGCCTTAGAGCGTCAACTAGGTTACTTTTTAGTGCTCAGTAAAGGCTCACTTTGTCACATCGAAGAGAATGTCAATGTTGACTGAGTTTTTAGGGTCGTGCGTGAAATTGTAATGGTGATTGATTTAACGATATTTGCGGCAAAAATGAGTTTGCTTCATGCTTCGACAAGGATAATATTGTATTTAAAAGTGTCCATCAAGATACATGCACGACCAAACTATAATTGCGGAGGTGGTGGTAACATAACAACATAGATGTCATGATTTTCTAGGATCAGTCAGTCCAAACAATGCATTAATCACCAGTTAAATATGATGTACGATTGGTCTGACTTGGTTTAGATAAACTGAATTTATTCCTTTTGGAAATGATTTTGTTCCCATGTGATCAGCATTCAGTTGATCTTCGTTCATAACCATCTTTATAAAGATAACATAAGTTTGTATATGTGTTAGGAACATGTAATTATGTTTATATAAAGGAATACATTTCTAGAAAGTGTAGGAGCTCATTGAGTTAAGAGGTTCTTACGAGTAATTTCATAATATCTTAAACTCAATTTTAAACGTGATCGAGTTGATCTCAATCATATAGTAGGAAGGTGAGCTATTATAAATAAGAGTAAACACTTAGTTTCTAATCATCCCGAAGTTGAAAGTTCTCAAATTTGTGACAAACAAATCAGTTGAGTGGACTAGGATGTACGTGCATATTTACAGTTTCGACTAATTCTCAATTGCTGACAAGAAATAACTATTACTTGGTTCAACAGTTTATGAAACGAATATCTCTGGTGCACTCTTGGTAGAGTCTAGATCAAATCTTGTACACAAATCTAAAAGATTGGTGTGTTGGCTTACCTTCATGAGTGCTAGGGCGTAATCTGAATACTCCACGGACAACTTAAAATCGCCTTGTGCTCCATCAAGATTTTACTAATTTGGTCTAGCCTCTCCTTAGTAATTGAGGAATTTAACAATATACAAAATAAGAAATTAATGTAGTTAAATAATTAAAAATAGTGACAATGTTGCATTAATGTTAGAAAGCTATATTGTGTTAGAAAAAGCCATGTCGTTAAAGCCTATTATTGTAATAACGTGTATCAGTGTTAGGATAACATGATTGATTTTAGTCCTTGATACGGGCCACCTTCCATCTCAACCAATGCCCCAGTTCGGCCCACACGTATTGTTGTTCGACACACTTAGATGAAAAAGTATAGACTGTAATATTTAATTTGTATTTAGTTCATTTTAATATTTTATGTAATTTTTTTAATTAATTATTGGGTGGTTAAGCAGTTATATTTAGCAGTTCCTAATCTCCTATATTAATTTGCGTGAATCGTTTATTATTTTCTTATGCACATATTATCAAAAAAGGTTCTATATCCTTTTTATTTTTCTTAAGAGATTTGCCGAGTCTCGAATTTACACTCTTGATTCACTTTAATTCGTATTAGAGTGTAACAGTCTTCATGTCCATAGTCATTACCAAATTTTGTAAGTCAAGGGTTCAAAATTACTTTGAATACACTGTTTTCTAGGCGGTTAGATTTTTCTTTTGAACAAGAGACAGTTAGATTTCAATATTCAAATAAATACAAGACTAGATGGAATGAAATAAGATGTACCTGCAACCCACCGTACAACACAAATGTGTTGAGGAGATATACATTGTAATGAGTGCTCAGACGAGCATAATCAGGTGCAAGTTGAATCATCCTATGATGAACCCTCCCTTTAAAAAAGACAACAATGAAGCATGCTTAGTAAATTCCACTTACTACTTAAGTGATGCGATGCACCGATATCGATACTACGCCGGTTATACAGTATCCAATACCTATCGATACCGATTCAGATACCGATATACGTAGTAACGTATTCGATACGCCACATGGCGTATCCTTTAATCTTGAAAAATAAAAAATCTCGATACGTATCGTATATGTTTTTAGGTGTATCGGAACTATTATGGGTCTTTTTTACAAACTTTTAAATCCCTTTAGAAGATGTTGGTGTTCTAGGAATTGCAGACTTGTCGCTTGGTGAACCAGAACTTGAATCTGTTTTATTTGCCAAAGAAGTCCGGGAAGAAACAACGTAGATTGTGAATTTGTGATGTTCAGCTTAATTTTGAAAGTGAATTACTTGAAAACATTATTATTAATTCATTTTTTGTTTGTTAATATGATTTTATGTAGTCGTTAATCGTCGAATATCGAATATTTTGATTTGGTAATATTGCAACAAGCTTGTTATTGTTTAACTTGTTAGTCATTATTCACGTTTATATGTTTTTTTTTTTGAGTTTGGTGCAAGGCTTTTTTTAATGTTAAACATTTTTTGTGTGTATTTTCAATTTTTCTTGTTTAAGTTTCAAATTCCCTTGTTTGTTAAAAATAAAAAATACATATAACAAATATTCTTTTATGTGTTATATATAGACGTATTCTTGCCGTATCGCTATCGACTGTTTTAAAACAAAATATCGTATTGGCGTATCCGTATCGCACCGTAACCGTACCGCCATATCCGAACCCGTGTAACATAGTTTAAGTGTTATGTCAATTGAATTTTGCCTAAAAAACTAATTTGAGTTTTACATAGAAAAAGTAATATTTAATTTGTGCGCAAAATAGTTTTAGCTCTGAAAAATACCAAAGGAGGATGTTGACTTCACCCGTAAATATCATCTTCTCATTAGTCATTAGTCATTACTATATAATACCAAGCCAGTTGGTGTTAATCTACTCCCATATAGTTTACACCTTCACCTTCACTTGTCTTTATTGATGATCTCTTTATAATAAATTTAAAAATTCGTTGGAAATAAGGTTACCAGTTACTGCTATTGTTAACAACTGGGCTGTGGGTCAAATTTACCCAGGAATATGCGGTTTTCAATCAGCTTCTAAGAGGTGCTAACCTTCTACTACCTGAGACTACAAGTACCATATAATAGTTGTTGATCGCCTCGATTTCTACTTACCAATCAATTAATCATGTATTAATATTAAAATGAGAAAGATATTTGCCTTTTAACTTAGTCAAATAGGCAACTCTATGATCTGCACACGTCATTATGGAAACACGTGGCATAAATTAATGAAACTAGTCCTGCAAATTGGCAGCTTTCGCGTTCAAACTGCTGTGAAATTGGTGTCACCATTGACCCTACACTAGTATATGCCCCTCATTTTCTCGTGGCGTTTAATACATTTAAGAAATAGTCGTTTAAATTTGGTCGTTAAAAAGAAGTTATTATAACTAAAAGGTTAGGAAATAGTCAACTTCACCCTCCTCATTACGCAACTGTTTCAAATTCAGGTCGGCTCAAAGTTAGTACTACCGCGTACCCACAAAGTTAAACATAAAAAAATAAAATAAAAATCGAGAGAGTAAATTGCAAAAACTATCCCGTGGTCTTATAATATGTAAATCGTTCGAGTGTTAGACTTTTATTGGCAAATAGCCCAAGGAATATGGAAATATTTCATATACCCGCTACTGCAATTAATTGATGAGGCCGTATTAAAAACAAATAGCAAAATTTAATTCTTATTGTACTTATATAATGCATAAATTACATTAAAATTTTGTAAAAGAGAAACTTTCGTGATATGTGAAAACGAAGATACAATAATACAACAACAACGATACAATAATGATTAATATTTGTAGGCAGACTAACCCCCAATATTATATTGGGGGTTAATAGTTGGCCGTTGGAAGGGTTGGCCTTTGGAAATGTTGGCATTTGGAAGGGTTGACCTTTGGAAGGAAAGTGCACGACACTTTTCTTTGCTTCAATTCCTCCCTATAAATAAGGGTGGGGATTGTGAAAGGAATTCATCCCAATATTTAGAGTTCTTTAGCATATAATTCTCGTCTTTCCTCTTGCAATATTATATATATTTGTGTAAGGTTTATTCGGGGAGTGTTGCAGTATAAAGGCTATGTGGGGATCGGTTGGATTGCGCGAGAAATTGTGTAGTTGTAACAATTTTCTATATAATGTATTTTCGTTCGGGCCCCGTGGTTTTTTTCTCCAGTTTAGGAGTTTCCACGTAAAATCTTTGTGTTGTTACTATCGTCATATTTTATTCGTATTTGCTTCGTATATCCACGATGGCCAAATCCTGGGGGCGCGTATTTGTTGACTCAAATACCTAACAAGTGGTATCAGAGCCCAGATACTGCTGGAGGTGGAGCTTTTGTTGAGGTGGAGTTCTGGTGTGATAGTAGTGTGAATACACGTTGATAAAGACGGTTCTGTCAAAGGTAATTGGTTATTAAGCGGGACTGCTGTGACCCTACCAATTACCTGGGAACCTTGAAACCCTGTCTGAAAAGACGAGCTATCTCTTTCCGGGGGTTTACTTTGTGCTATTCGGATCTACTTGAAATTCACCAAGGCTCGCCGGTGCAATGTCATGGAGCAAGGCCACGAGTGCAGTGAGATTTGACGTTGAAAAATTTGACGAAAAAATCAACTTTGGCTTGTGGCAAGTTCAAGTCAGGGATGTGTTGATTCAGTCAGGGTTACACAAGGCTTTAAAAGGAAGGGTCGCTAAAGGTAGCGGCACTACTAGCACGAGTTCTGAAGCAGCTGGTATAAAAGCTGTGGTGGACGATGATGACTAGGAGGATCTAGATTTGCGAGCCGCGAGCGCAATTCGTCCGTGTCTGGCCAAAAACGTTCTTGCGAACGTGCATAGAATTTCTTCGGCTAAGGAACTCTGGGAAAAATTAGAAGAGTTGTACCAGGCGAAGGGCGTGTCGAATCACGTGTACCTAAAAGAGCAGTTTTATACACTGCGAATGGCAGAGAGTGCGAGTATCTCAGATCATCTGAGTGTTCTGAACGAGATCGTTGCTGAGCTTGCATCCATTGGAGTTGCAATTGATGAGGGGGATCAGGCCTTGAGACTCATCTGGTCTCTTCCACGGTCGTATGAGCACATGAAACCAATATTGATTCATGGGAAAGAGAAAATCAATCTCTCTGAAGTTACAGGCAAGATTCTGTCTGAAGAGAGGAGGCTTAGCGGGGGTAATGATTTGCATGAAAATACTATAATGGTGACTTACAGTGGCATGAATACGAACTCTGGGAGGAAAGTGTGTTGGCGGTGCGGACAAGCTGGCAACTTTAAAAGAAATTGTCCGACAAGGGGAGCCGGTTCGACAAATGGCTCCGAGGCAGGAAACAGAAACACTGGAAGCGAAACTAACATTGTTTATGGCAGTGACTCTCCTGTCATACTGTAAGGGACATGCTCGTCCTGTCGGCAGGGGACCCGAAAAGTTGCCATGAGACAGGACGTTAAAGTTAGTGGGTCCAGTTTGCACACGGGCATTGCTTTTGGCGTTAATACAAGGTGTGGTATATTCATGTCGGCGGGCTCATGACTTCCGGAGGAGCCAAAAAGGGAAGTTGCACCATTCTATCAGCAGGTTAATGTTCGACATGGGCCGAAAAGGGAAATTCTCGGAATTGGTTTATTCTGAGTGGTTATGCTTTATGGTGGAGCATGGTACTTCTAATAGTACGACTGCAGTTGCAGTGATAGCGGGAGCTATGGAGATCCTCGGAGGCAGAGTGGGTATGCGATTGCTCAAGCCCGGAATGAAGATTGTTTTACAGACGTGATTACTCACTAGTAATCACATCTTCAATGTGGAGATTGTAGGCAGACTAACCTCCAATATTATATTGGTGGATAGTAGTTGGCCTTTGAAAGGGTTGGCATTTGGAAGGAAAGTGCACGACACTTTCATTTGCTTCAATTCCTCACTATAAATAGGGGTGGGGATTGTGAAGGAAATTCATCCCAACATTTAGAGTTCTTTAACATATAATTCTCTTCTTTCCTCTTGTAATATTATATATATATATATATATATATATATATATATATGTGTGTGAGGTTTATTCGGGGAGTGTTGCAGTATAAAGGCTTTGTGGGGATCGGTTGGGTTGAGCGAGAAATTGTAGAGTTGTAACAATTTTCTACATAGTGTATTTTCGTTCGGGCCCCGTGGTTTTTTTCTCCGGTTTAGGAGTTTCCACGTAAAATCCTTGTGTTGTTACTATCGTCATATTTTATTCGTATTTGCTTCGTATATGCACGATGGGCAAATCCTGGGGGCGCGTATTTGTCGACTCAAATACCTAACAATATTATCACATTTTTAAACAATCCCAAGAAATCTAAAGAAGTTAGACGAAATATAATTTAAGATAAAAGAAGACCAGGCATTTACAATTTAATATATTTTTCATAATAAGAAGATAACATATAAAAAAAACTCAGCAAAACAACCCCAATTACAATTACAAATCAAATAGAGCTCAATAAGTACCCCAAACATATATATTACTCAATTAATCACTAGCATACTTAAATATCGTCATGATCATTTAAGTCAGATTAAGTATTTCTAGCCAAGACACGTGCATCCTCGTATGTCTGATTGTCTCCCTACTAACCTAAGTGAAAGCAAAGTCTGGCTAATTCATACAAAGGCGTTTTGATACTCGTCACGAGATTCTCATATGCTGCTCCTCCCACCCTCTTACGCCTGATAATCGTCCTCAAATATAACTTTCCTCCAACCCATGCAAACTGCGAGAAGAAAATTCCTCAATAAATGCCGGGTTCATTGTTGCCGCAAGTCTACAATATACCAAGTCCACTGGTCTTTTTTCACGTTTCAAAACATGCAATTCCGATTAAAAGTATAGAGGGCTAGTTCCTAATTAAGATTAATAAAGAGGTGGTTCTTGTAATTTAGATATGAATAAGTTAACCATGGTAAATTCCATAAACAAACCATACTTGGTGGTTAGTACCTTCCCTTTTCCCATTATAAATACCCACCTCCCACTCAATCCTCAAATTCACACCAAAATCAAACCATATGTCAATCCATTATTAGTAAAATTAATATAATGAGCAATATTCCCAAATCCCAAACAGACACCGCGTTAACCCTCTTCTCACTGGCCATTTCGGCTTCCGATCCTTGGCCTTCAGCATCAGATTGATTAATTTTTTTTTCCTTTCAGAACAAATTAACGGTAAATTTACACTTTACAGTATTATCGATTTTGCCATGGGGAGCGGGGATCTCAAAATCGGTCACATGAATTTCCACATCCATTCAAAGAGAGATTCGACGAATATTCCGAAAGGATGCCTCGCCGTCACGGTCGGGATCGGGGAGGAGGAGCAGCAGCGGTTTGTGATACCGGTGATGTACGTGAATCATCCCCTGTTTGTGCAGTTGTTGAAGGAGGCGGAGGAGGAGTACCAATTCAAACAGATTGGTCCGATTAATATACCCTGCCACGTGGAGGATTTTTGTCAAATTAGGGGTTTGATTGATAAGGAAATACAAACGACGTCGCTTCACCAACAGCATCATCACGGGCATAGTATTAGTAGTAACCACCACCACAACCATTTCTTGTGTTTCAAAGCTTGATTTATAGATAGATAGGGGCATATGTGTCATTTTCACGTTTTTTGTTTATTTTAATTTTGATGTCAATTATGTGTGTTAGTTAATTAAAGGATGCTTGATTGATTTTTTGATATGGTGTTAGAAGATAATGACGAAAAACTTAACCGTGTGGGTTGTTGAATAATGAATATTACTGTTTGTAAAAGTTGTTATCACAATTGGTTGCATCTTTTGTATTCCATTTTTGCCACAACGGAATTTTAAATTCAAGATTTTAAAAATTTAAGTTTATTTGAGTATCTGACTGATCTTTTTTATGATTGTTTGTTGGAAATTGGAATGGAATCAGTTTTTTGATGTTCATGTTTTTTCAAGCTAAAATAATTCGTGATTAGTAGTACTGAATCATAGGGGAGGTTATTTTTACTTACCCGGGCCTGCTTTAAAGTTATTATCCCTATAATCATCAAAAATCTACAAGAGCTACATGCTGAAAAGACTTGGATTGATCAATCATGGTCCATGCTCGTTGTGGTAGACGATCGGAACCTTTCCTTTGTCTTGTGTTTGCAATGGCCCTTGCAACACACCTTTGTCACTCCCCTGACCGTTGCCAACGCGTCAATTTTCGGCCTAACCACCAAAATGATCTCCCCGCCAGCCGTGCACATGTCACATTATGTCACATTTTTCTTAAAAAAATATGACTACAGTATGTAATTCAATCTGTATAATGGAATTCGAGCTAATCAGTTGCCTCCGCAGAGGATAAGCAACGGAGAACACCTTCTGGACGAGTGTTAATGAAAAGGTTCTCTCGTTGTGAAAAACTTCGATTATTGTGCTCATCTCATTTTGTTCAGTTCCTTAATTTCTTTGCTAAGTTTGATTTTGAGTGAAAACACACTCATCTTTACTATCTAAATTTTGGAACCTGGTAGTTGTGATATCTTTGCCTAGATTGAGCGTCCACTTCATGCATCTAATTATATTATTCATCATCTATACTTGAAGTGAGACTTATTGCTGCTCTTGTCATAAAGTTAAATACACTGCATCACCATTCAAATTAAGTTATTTGCTCTTATGTCAAGGAAGTCATGCAGTAGATAACAGGCTATCCATCCACTGTTACTAAGTTCTTGAAACCATGTTTCGGTTACTTGTCGACTATTGACATCAACATAAAAAGCTTCAACGGGTTTTACCTCTCTGCATTATTGATGGTGTTGTAATTTACAAACTAGACCAGACAGTATCACCAGTTAGTCGAAAGTAAGAATTTGACTTCTAGTCTTCAAGACAAAATTATCCCACAGCGGTGCTTACTGCTTAAGGTTTATAGCAATCGTCTACAAAGATATATCTACACGATGGATAATACAAGATTACAAGCAAAATGCCATGCATAAATTTGTTTCAAGTTGGAAACTAACCAATGTTCTTGGATGCAGAGCAAACGTATTACCAAAACGTTGCAACCTTGTATAAACAATGTGTCCTCGAGTTGGCAGCCTAGCTACTTCCGAAGCTTTCTGCCTTTGGCCTAAGACAGTCTAAGAGCTTTTCCAGTTTATCTACAACCTCGGACATATTCGGTCTCTGTTTCGGGTCTGGGTTTAGACACCTCCAAGCAAGGGCTGCTACTCCATACGCTGCTTTGGGAGGATATTGTCCTTCCAATTTGGCGTCCATAATTCGGAACCACTTTCTTTTATCACGCATGTACGGTTTTGCCCAATGCACTAAGTCTCGCTCATTAGCGACCCTTGTTTGGTCCCGAGCACGACGCCCGACTAGTAACTCCAGCAAAACAATCCCAAAACAGAAAACATCACATTTTACTGTCAAGTGACCTGTAGAGATGCAGGGGATCTTCAATAATGAGATACGGTATGGTAAAAGTTTTGCTAGCCCCATGAAAAGAAAGATTAGAGAAATCAAGATATTTCCACAGCAGACCTGTGGCTATATATTCAGGTGCGGGATAACCATATGTTACCAAAACTCGCGCTGGTATGTTAGTCATATCACCAATCGGACCATACTTAGCCAAACTAAAGTCTGACAACTTGGCATTAAACTCCTGCAACCCATAATAGTAGATAAGATAAATTCACATAACATGATAACATGAGTTTCCGATTTTTATTTATGAAAACTATCAATGATTTCAAGAGAATGAAACAACATAACAAGAAAAATCATACGGACATACCCCATCTAAAAGAATGTCGCCAGACCTTACACGTCCATGTATGACCTGATTTTCCCTGTCATGCAAGAAAGAGAGGGCTCTAGCAACACCTGTAGCCACTTTGATTCTTGTAGCCCACGAAAGTGGCTGAGATTCTCCTGCCCAAACGAGGTGATCAGCACCAATGAATTGAAGGTTTCAATTGAGTGAGGAAGTGACTGACAAAGTTTCATAAAGCAAATGAGATTAATCAATATGCTAATTATGTCATAAATCTATAAGAAAACTTGTTCTCTTACGATGGCCATGCATTATATCCTTTACAATGTGTCCTACAACCAAATTTGGATCTGTTCAAGAAATGAGATATCACAAATCAGGCAATCAAGAGAAAACGATATATGTGAACGTTACTTCGGAATAAGTGATTGTCCAAGCTTCCTCTTTCGATAAACTCATATACCAATATAAAGTTGTCTTTCTCAGAGCATTGTCCAATAAGCTTAACCAGGTTGGGATGGCGAAGTTGGCTCAAATTATTGAGTTCCGCCTACAGAAGTTTCCAGGTAGGTAAAAGATCAAACAAAAAAACTCCAAAAAGAAAGAATTAAATAAATAACGCTCTACCAACTGCACCTCGTAGCATTGAAAAGAATTCCATTTCTTGACAGCCACCGCCATCCCAGATCCTGGCTTTGCAGCAGTAAGAGAATATTCATGAATCCATCCTTGAAACACATGGCCATATGTTCCTTCCCCCAATAGCCAGCCAGCATGAAAGTTCCTGGTTGCTCTTTTTATTTCTTTCAATTTTATGGGCTTCACCGTAGAAGCAGGTACGCCCTGGAGGGAAGAATCTTCCAGACTAATGTGCTCGAGCAAACTTCTTGTCGCTTCTGATTTTCACAAGAAAAGGGAGCAGAGAGAAACAAATTGTTACCATTAATAGAGTAATTTGATATAATATCACAGACAAAATATTGAGGCATACAGTTTGCATTTATCCTTAAATGAAAATTAGTAAATTCAGTTATCTGTTTAAACACAAAAAGCTGTGGCGGCCATTGACGAGAAAATGCGAGAAAATCGTTTAAGATGGTTTGGGCATGTTAAACGCAGACCCATAGATGCACCGGTACGACGAGTTGAAGATCTCGACTTAGGACAGACGGCTAGAGCTCGTGGGAGACCGAAAAAGACGTGGATGGAGGTCATACGGAACGACATGAAGCTAAAAGATCTAAATGAAGACATGCTCGTCAACCGAAACCTATGGAGGCAGAAGATTCATGTTCACGACTCGACGTGATTCATTCATGGTTCATATAGCCTACCCCAATTTAATTGGGATTACAGGCTTGGTTGTTGTTGTTTGTAGTAAATTCAGTTATCTGTTTAAACAAAAAAAAGCTGTAAACTTTGCTACACATAAAGTCACTTGCTCAATACTGCTCAATATTTTTCATTATTCAGTCTTGGTTTTTTTCCAGGGATTGGTCCAAAAGATGAAATAATCCAAACAAAAGATGATACTAGGTAGGTACAATCATAACTGAATATTTAGTCTAATGCATCAAAAAGAGGTGTTACTGTCAAAATCGAATGAAATGTCATCATGCGCTATTTCCGAAAAACAGTTAAAAATGGAAAGTAAAGCGTATAACAAATGGAGGAAACCGCCAATATCATTTCAAAGTATTGAGCTGTAAAGTTGGATTGAAAACCAACTTCCTCTGGCACAAAACCATACAAGGAAAAAGGGTAATTTCAGGGGTGCCAACCTAGTTGGGATCGCTGTGCTTAATCCTCTCGGGCTCCATTTCACGGGAAGAAAAAAAAACGACCGTAAGATATCATAAAAACAAACGCAACAAAGAATGAACTAATGCAGACACTTTAGCCGTTCTTTAATATTACAATCTTGAGGATCGAAATAGGATATGCAAATTAACCAATCATAAACTGAGAGACCAAGAAATAACGTCCTCAAACGGTATTATAAAGCCACAAATCTCAATGTTATTTTTCTCATACAACTTTCAAACATTTAATTTAACCAAATAATACAAAACCACAACACACACTCTGCTTCATAATGCACTGTTACATGCACTCTCAATCTTAAAACCAATAGACACTTAAAATCAATATAAACAAGAAAACTTATTGCTTACAAGTAACTCTTAAATCGAGCCCCATTTTCCAACCAAAAAATTAAGCTTGAAAGTATAATAATGAAGTGACTAGGTACGTACCATTGTCATCACCAGGATCGAAACTGAAATGCGAACGACAGTAGGCATACATTGTGCTGATGAAGCTCGACATAACTCAAATACAAAAAGATAATCATGATACCAAAATACTCGAACTTATGATGCATTATTGTGGCTATACTTTTTTGGGCAACGGACTTGTGAAATTCGAAGATGAAGAAAACTCCTGAAAAAGAAAAAAGTTTGAATTTCACGCGTTTTTTCTATAACTATACACATTTTGAACACACTACTTTTTTTATATTTTTGTCTTTTATAGATAACTAAAAATTGTTCTGTAAATATTTTATATAAAATAAAAGTTATTGGACCCAGTCAGAACTCAGAACCTGCGATCAAAAGTTGACATTACTAGAAATTTTAGAAATAATACAATTATGTTATTTTCGCTGACTTATATTTCGTTTAGAAAACATTACGAAACTCGTAATTTTTTAATTAAAGAGAAGACTAGAATATTATGGCAACTGTTAAGAAACTAAAAGTTAATTATTCTAATACTTCGTTTCCGACTTCATCTTACGTAAAAAATGATTGTTACGTACGTTAAGAAGAGTTGTAGATAAAAAATATTGGTTTGACAAAATATAGATATTCTTACAAATACTTGTGACGACTTTATTCCCTAAAGTGCACATTATATATTCATAATCACTGCTCAAATTAATTACGGAATATAATTTTCTGATACACATATAACAAAAAGCTTTCAAATTTTTTGGTACAAGATTTCTTGACTTGTTAGAAAAGTACTCCTTAAAATTAGGTATTTGTCTTTCATGTTTTCTCTTTGCCAACCCATCTGTACTGTTTAGACGATCAAATAGTTATGTCTGATGGATTATATATATATATATATGTATATATATATATATATATATATATATATGGTGTCTAATTAATTAGGAGGAATGTTACGATTCTTCTGATAGTGCCATTACGTGGAGGATACATAAGTGTGCTTTGGAATCAAAAAAAGTGAAGGTACTCGAAATTTGTTGTCTTTTAGTTTTGGTTGAGAAAGAAATATGAAAGAAAATGTTAGGTATTTGAGTCGACAAATACGCGCCCCCAAGATTTGCCTATCGTGGATATACGAAGTAAATACGAATAGAATATAACGATCGTAACAACACAAGAATTTTACGTGGAAGCTTCAAAACCGGAGAAAAACCACGAGACCCGAACGAAAATACACTATGTAAAAAATTGTTACAACTACACAATTTTTCGCTCAACCCAACCAATCCCCAAAAAGCATTTTTACCCGTAACACTCCCTAAATACACCTCACACTAAATTATAAATATTACAAGAGGAAATACAAAATATTACACAAAGAAGCTGATGCCTATTTATAGGAGGAGAAAACTTTGTATTTCTCATTTCTCTTCCAAAGTTGGCCGACACCAACTCATTTCCATCAAGTTTCTTCACATGTTGCATGTTAACCCACATGGCAAGCTCATCCCTTTGCATTTGTTAATGCAAAACCATGTGCATGTGGGGCCACCAAGTTATGAGGTATGGGCATTTGTCCCCTCACATGCATCATTAATCCAACAATCTCCACCTTGAAGATGTGATTATTAATGACTAATCACGTCTTCAAAATACATATTCACTCCAGGCTTGGGTAATCGCGCACGCACTCCGCCTTAGAAGATCTCCATAGCTCCCGCTATCACTGCAACTGCAGTCGTACTTTTAGAAGTACCATTCTCCACCATAAAGCATAACCACTCAAAATAAACTAATTTCGAGCATTTCCTTTTTTTTTCCGACCCATGTCGAACATTAACCTGCTGATAGGATGGTGCAACTTTCCCTTTTGGCTCCTTGAGAAGTCATCAGCCCGCCCACATGAATATACCACACCTTACATTAAAGCCAAAAGCAATGCCCGTGTGCAACCTGGACCCACTAACATTAACGTCATGACGAGCATGCCGCTTACAGAACTTCATTAGAGTCACTGCAATAACCAATGTTAGTATCGCCTCCAGTGTTTTCCTTTGATGCCTCGGAGCCATTTGCCGAACCAGCTCCATTTGTTGGACAATTTTTTCTAATGTGGCCAGATTGTATTACCGCCAACACACTTTCCTCCTTAGAGTTTGTCTTCCTGCTATCGCAAGCCACCAATGCATTGTTTACATGTGAACCGTTACCCCCGCTAAGACTCCTCTCTTCAGATAGAAGCTTGCCCGTAACTTCAGAGAGATTGATTTTCTCTTTCCCATGAATCAATATCAGTGTCATGTGCTCGTACGAACTTGGAAGAGACCAGCTGAGTCTCAAGGCTTGATCCTCCTCATCAATTGCAACTCCAATGGATTCAAACTCAGCAACTATTCCGTTCAGAACACTCAGATGATCTGAGATACTCGCACACTCTGTCATTCGCAGTGTATGAAACTGCTCCTTCATGTACACGCGATTCGACACGCCCTTCTCCTAGTACAACTACTCTAATTTTTCCCAGAGTCCCTTTGTCGAAGAAACCCCATGCACGTTCGCAAGAACGTTTTTGGCCAGTCACAGACGAATTGCGCTCGCAGCTCGCAAATCTAGATCCTCCCCATCATCATCGTCCACCACAACTTTATACCAGCTGCCTCAGAAGTCGTACTAGTACCGACGCTAGATTTAGCGACAACCCTCCTTCTCAAATCCTTGTGTAACCCTGACTAAATCAACAAATCCCTGACTTGAACTTGCCACACGCCAAAGCTGATTTTTTCGTCAAATTTTTCAACGTCAAATCTCACCATATTCGTACCCTTGCTCCCTGACATTGCACTGGCGAGTCTTGGTGAATTTCAAGTAGATCGGAATAGCACAAAGTAAACCCCCGAAAAGAGATAACTCGTCTTTCCAGACAAGGTTTCAGGGTTCTCAGGTAATTGGTGGGGTCACAACGGTCCCGCTTAATAACCAATTACCATTGACAGAACTGCATTTATCAGCGCTTATTCACATTACTATCACACTAGAGCTCCATCTCAGCAAAAGCTCTACCTCCAGCATAGCTCGGGCTCTGATACCACTTGTTAGGTATTTGAGTCGACAAATACGCGCCCCCAGGATTTGCCCATCGTGGATATACGAAGCAAATACGAATAGAATATGACGATCATAACAACACAAGGATTTTACGTGGAAACTCTAAAACCGCCAAAAAAAAACACGGGGCCCGAACGAAAGTACACTATGTAGAAAATTGTTACAACTACACAATTTCTCGCTCAATCCAACCGATCCCCACATAGCATTTTTACCCGTAACACTCCCCGAATACATCTCACACTAATATAAAAATACTACAAGAGGAAATAGGAAATATTACACAAAAGCTACTCTGAATTGGATGCATTTTTCTCAAGAAGCTGATGCCTATTTATAGGACGAGAAAACTTTGTATTTCTCATTTATCTTCCCAAGTTGGCCGACACCAACTCATTTCCATCAAGTTTCTTCACATGTTGCATGTTAACCCACATGGCAAGCTCATCCCTTTGCATTTGTTAATGCAAAATCATGTGCATGTAGGGCCACCAAGTTATGAAGTATGGGCATTTGTCCCCTCACATGCATCATTAATCCAACATAAAATTCTACGGATGGAATGGTAGAGGGAACGGAATATTTAATTTTAAATAAATGTTACATCACAATACCTTGGCTTTTATATATATATATATATATATATATATATATATATATATATATATATACGAACATCACAATTCACAATACGTTGTTATTATATGTTTATGTTAACTCAAACAAGATTATTTAGTAAATTCTCGAGGATTTAGCCTCTTTATTTAGAACAAGCTTACAAATATGTTAGATTCGTCAGAATATTTTCAGATTTGTTTGGATTTCAGTCGTTAATTTCATGCTACGTACTATTATGGGCAACGATATTACCAAAACAAAATATGTTGCTTCCAAAACAATTGTTTTAAACACCTTAATTTGCCCCTTCTAGTCAAATATTATATAAGTTAAGTGTTTAAACTTTGATAATAATAAATCTTCTTAAAAGATCTTGCTAATTCTATATGGAATTTCTTAATAAATCATTGCACAACAATTAGGAAACGTGATTATTTCCATAATTTTTCTGATCAGCCAAAAAGTTATTCATTATTCTTAAAACATTAAGGCCTCGTTTGGATGGCCTCCCGTCCAACTTTTTCAATTTTTCAGTATTTCAAATTAAGTTGGATATATTTTGAGATTTTGGTTTGCTCAAATCTTTGAAACAATTTTCGCTACATTAATATCCGATAAAGTAGGCCAACACCCTAATCTATTCCTTTTTTGTAGGACCAATTATTAAATTATCTCAATCTGATTTTGTTTTTTCTATTTTTAAATAAGACCCATCTTTAATTATAATCAAATTCTTCTATTATAATGGGAAACGTATCTATCTTGATTTTTTTGGCAATACACAATTATTTGAAATTGATACAAATCTAAGCATAAAAGAAAATGAATTATACAAAAATCTGTCGGTTAACTTTTTTTGGACGAATTATCAAAAATGCCCGCTAACTTTCGCCTTTAATCCTAAATGCCCGTTGTTTCCCAACATGCTAAAAATGTCCTGTATCTTTTAAAATTTCTACTAAAAATGCCCAAAATGAAAAATAAGCACAAAAAAACTTATTTTGTCTGAAAAAAATGCTATGGATCTTTTAAAATTCTACCAAAAATGCCCGAATTTTAAAACGCGACTTTTTGATTCAGCAGTGCGTCTCTTTGATTCGGATGCCACGTCAGATAAAAAGTTTGAATTTTTAAAATCGGGCATTTTTGTTAAAAAATTTAAAACTTAACGGGCATTTTCAGATAGTTTGGAAATAACGGGCATTTAGGATTAAAGGCAAAAATTAGCGGGCATTTTTGATAATTCGTCCTTTTTTTTTCTTTTTTCCGTTGGAGACTTTTATGTTTTGTTTGGTTTAGGAAAAAGATATGCCAAATAATCCACTAGTTTATATTTTTTTCCCCTATTAATGAATGATTGCCGTGTGAGGTTATATAAATACCACTTCTCCTAATTCACAACAAAATACTTTGTTTCGTCGGAGAAAAAAAACAACATAAGGTTTGATAATTAATATATTCTTTTATATGTTAATATATTGTGTTATGGTTTCATATGTTTTGTTTTATTAGATTTTTTCAAAGATTTTTTATGTTGTGTGAATCAAAAAAAATAAATAGTAATAATATAGGGAGATTTGCATTTTCTACCCATTATGTTTCCAGATTTTAGTAATTGCCCGTTAACTTTGCACGTTTTTCAAATGCCCGTTAACTTTCAATTTCGGTTTAAAAAATGCCCGTTGTTGCCATACACTGCCACGAGGCATCAATATCCGCCGTGGCGAGACACCTCAGATTAAACGTTGGCCAACAGAAAGTGTATTGATTTTTAATGAATTACATAATAGGTGGTCAATCTGAAAATACAATGAAAATATCAAAATGACCCCTAAATATCAAAATGACCCCTAAATATCAAAATGACCCCTAACTACTACTAAATTGTCCATAAATTGTCCATGAGTCTCACACAACTACTAAATCTGGGGGTGGGTCCACGTTTTACGTAGCATCTCGCAAAATGGCCATAGCCGATTTAAGAATTTTGGGTGATTGAGTTCTGTAATTTTGGGTGATTGAGTTGTGTGATTGAAAATGGAGAATTTCACCAATTAGGGTTTACGGGTTCTGTATTTAGGATTTTGCCCAATTTGTTTAAGAGTGTGTAAAAACGTGTGTGTTTTTGTGATTGTGTAAAAACGCAATGAGTTGGCCAACGTTTAATCTGAGGTGTCTTGCCACGGCGGATATTGATGCCTCGTGGTAGTGTATGGCAACAACGGGCATTTTTTAAACCGAAATTGAAAGTTAACGGGCATTTGAAAAACGTGCAAAGTTAACGGGCAATTACTGAAATCTGAAAACATAACGGGCAGAAAATGCAAATCTCCCAATAATATATAGAAGTTATGAATATTGGCTTAACTTTTTCTTACTCATGCGTATGTTTCTTTTTTCTTTCTAATTTACGTAGGTCAAGCTGAAATCTCCAGGCAACAAATTTCCCATTTAATATGTTTGTTTAATTAATATCCCTTAATTTTAGTGAGATAATATTAAAGCAAATATTTTTTTTTGAAAGTAATATTAAAGCAAATTGATGGTGGCTATTGATTTGTTTCTAACTCTCTATAGTTAAAAATGAGAAATGATATAGACAAGCAAATTTACTAACCTTTTATGTAACTTTTTTAAAATTAATAAATTAGAGGAATAATATAATATGTAATTTAGCATCCACAATTAGGGGGAAATTAGAGGAGATTCTTCCCATAATTATATTCTAGGAAATATCTCCCTTACTTATGTATACTACAAAAACAAAATAGAATTCATCTCCATCTAATTATTTCCTAAAATTATGGCCATTATAATTCTTTTTTTGGCAGATCAATTCACCCAAAAAATTAAAGAATAAAAAAGCAATTCAAATATTATTATCCGTTCTTGTAAAATTAAAGAAATCAACATCTACTTTTTTTAAGTGAAATATTTACATTATTACATATATACATCTATATATGGATCGAAATTATTTAATAGATAGCTGAATTGTTTACATTGTATTTGGAAAAAAAATAAAAAAAATCTCCCCAGCTAATTGTTCCATAGTTGATTCTTCCATTTGTAACTTTATGGAATATTTGAACCAATTTCAATTAGAGCTCTTGTCCAATGATTTTTTCATGAAGTAAACTGAATTAACTTTTGAAAGATAAACTCTAAATTATTTTAAAGTAAACTATAGGAAAGGTTTAAAAATGATTTATAAATATCTGTAACTGTTTTAATAATTTAAACACAGATTTATCAATATGGAAAAAGTTAAGTGATCATAAAGAAATAGATAATATAATATATTAATAAAGTAGGTAATATATTATATATTGTAGTTATTTTTATTAATTTAATAATAGAAAATGATTTCCACAGGGACAACTGTACATAACACGTTAGATTAGTAAAATGATTGGAACCGGCAAGTTGTTTAATTACAAGGTTATTAATTAGTAAAAAAAAAATCACTGATTGAGATTAATTATTATCTTAACACAAGTTAGATTCAGTATCATCTTAATGTACCGAAATATTGTGTAATTAATAAATTAACATGTAAAGTTGTTAAAATTGAAAATAAAATATGAAATTAGTAAAGGTATAAAAATAAAAATTAATGTCCTCAAACTGTTCGCTGATCAAAATATAATAGAAATTTTAACTGCTTATACTTGATCAATATAATCAAACACTTGCCCAAATAATTAAAAGAAACTTCTAATTAGTAATCAACTTTATATGAATTTTAAAAAGTTATTGTAAACAATATATGTAGAAATTAAATGGAAATAATAATTATGCATGAATTTTAATTTTTAAATAATAATATCCAAAATATTATTAATCACCTATATATATATATGACATTGATTCGATGCTTATACCTAGCTACTTTTCTCCCCAACACTCAAATATTGAAATTACATTCAAATTTAATCTGTTCACCTTGCTTCAAAGGTTCAATTTTTTCAGAGCACGTGAAAACCAAGAAATTATCCATGAATTTTACAAATAAGGACCCATTCTACTTTTAAGAAACACTTCACATGAATGTACTGTTTTGTGAATTTGTTTGTTATTAATTACATTCCCTTTTTTTTTAAAGGAATAATCAAATAGATTAATAACAGGCCATAAGCCTAACAGTACTGCATGAATAGGACATGCATACACAGATGACAGAAAACAGAGAAGAAAAACAGAGCTGCACCACAAATAGGGAAAAGCTTAGTCTGGTTCAATTTCTAAAGGCAAACACCAGGTAGAATCTTGAGTGACCCCTCGTGCAAGTGTATGAGCAGCATCGTTCCCGTCCCTGCGGATCCAATTGAAAAAAAACTCAAGAGAGGAGTGTTTCAGAGTCTTAATGTCATTTATCAGTGAACCTCCCTCATCTCCAAATTGATTTGTATGCATAATGGAGTTGATGACCTCCAAGTTATCTTTAGTACAGTTTCAATATGAATTTTTAGTTTAAATAGTTGGTAAAACCAGCTTCAAATATCTTATTTTGCATATTTGATATGCTATGCCTCTTAATCATTAGTAATACATCGACCATAATTATATAGATTTTTTTATCGTTAAATAGTAACATTTTCTTCTATAATTCGTGTTAACAGAATTTGTTTACCAATCCAGAATGTATGTTGTTTTTTTGTATACTAAGTAAATAGTCTTGATATGAATCTAGTATAAATAAATAAGGGCGATTTATTATTTTTGCCCTTTATTTTGTATGAACTTCAAGATTTGCCCTTTTTTTACGGGCTTTTTTTTTGCCTGCTAACTTATTTTTTTTGATTTAATTTTGCCCGGTGGGCTTCGCTAAGGGCTGAATCGAAGCCCAGACGATGTGGCGGCCCACGTGGCGTACAGACGACTGCCACGTGGCGCCACGTCAACAATTTTATTTTTTATTTCTTGAGAAATAGGGTAATTACCATATTACCCCCGACTACATTTTATTACCGTTATTAAAATCGAAATCGTGCTCTTAAGAATATATTCTCACAAATCAGAGACGCTCGCCCTAATCCATTCCCGATTTCGCCGCTTGAAGCCTCGGAAAAGAAGGTAAACAATTTCTCAATGTTTTGTGTTGTAATTACATTACCCCGACGGTTAATTTTGTTTAGGGTTTAGGGTTTGTTTTCCCCGATTAAAGGTAATTATCGATTTAAACTAATTTCTTTTGGTTGTTCTTGTTACATTTTGATCGAACAACGGGTATCGACAAACTAGTGTGGTTGCATTTATTCAATTCGAGGTAAAATGCTAAAACCCTAAGAATCGATTTTTAATTTGCATTTTGACCAATTTTATGTTTGTTGATGTATAATTCGATCTAAATACCAAAACCAAGTACTAAAAGTGTTTAATTGCTTAACTGTTTGCAATAGGAAGAAATTGATTAGTTAATCTGTAAAATTAGGGTATTGTGTCTGTGCTTAGTAAAATTGATTAGTTTTTAGTGTTAAATTCTGTAATTGTACTATGTATCTTTTGATTATTGTTTATGGTTAAATCTATAATGGTACTTGAAATTTGATAATGTGAAATTTGATATATGTATGTTTTGATTTTATTGTAGATGGTGTATCAATTTCCTTGTGTATGTGGTCGGGGTTTAATGATATATGATAGGGCTGGGTTAACTTCAACTCGTCCGGGTGAATACTATTACGTGTGTCCAACTAGGGTGTGTCACCCAAATTATTTTATTTGGGCTGATGAAATCTATTTGGAAAAAAATGCTCGTCTACGGGCTTTCATGTATCCCCCTAAAATGAATTCTCCACCGTCTTTGAAAAAGAGAACTCACTGGCAAGAAGGCTTTTCTGGAAATCATGAACAAGATAAAACAGAATCTAGTTGTGGTGTGTCTGCTACATCTAATGTTCTTGGCGTTGTGGGTACCCCTCATGGTTATGGATTGAATGAAGTGCTAACTAATGTGAATGTCACAAAGACTGCTCTTGCTTGCTGTTGTATTGTTTGGTCTATTGTGATCATGATGGTCATTGTTTTATGTATTTTTTTTGTACTCTTTTATTCAAAAAATTAGGTGTAGATGAAATGTAACATGTTGGATGACCTAATTAGTTAATGGTGTTAATTTCAGTTAATGTTGGTGAATGTAATGAATTTATGTTAATGAAGTTATTTGCTTTGTGTTAATGATGTTGGTTATTATCTGTATTCATATATTGATAGTAATCTTTCAATTTTTCCTAGAAGAATGGACAACATGGCTGATGTAAGGCTTAAGCACTTATTTAGGGATCCATGCACTAATGACTTTGTTGAGATGAAGCTACTTGATATTGTTTGTACGTATGGTGAAAGGCATCGTATAAGTAGCCCTCATATCCTGAACCGAGGAATGAAGTTCTTCTAGGCAGAAATGGAGAGGGGTATTAGGGATCCTGATCCCTTTCCTCCTTCAAGGATCAAAAAAATTTTGAAAATTTTCTTTGACAAGTATATCAAATTTATGGAATTTATGAAAAGGCCTAATATATACTTCCTTGGAAATACTTATGAAGTTGTTCCTTTTGACAACTATGATCCTAGCGGGGTATGTCTCTAATTTTATCCTTACTAGTTTATAGAGTTTTATTAATATATATTTTTCATGTATCAGTTACTAACTACAAGCTTGATATTGATAGGAAACTGACTCTGATCGCTACTTCCGCCTCTACGGCCTTGAGAATGCATATTATATATTCAAGTTGTTTAAAGACCTGAACTGTGCTGTTCTGCCTGAGTTTGAAGCAGAACCAACTGGTGAAGCTACTGATATTGAAGTGGTTGAGTTGGATTAAAGGCCAATTACTGAAGCTACTGAGTTTGAAGTTATTGCTACTGCTACTGATTTGTTCTAACATCATTTTGAACTTGGGATGTACTGATATTGAAGTTACTGCTACTGCTTTGTTCTCACTTCATTTTGAACTTGTGATGTAATAATTATTGAAGCTATTGCTACTGCTCTTGCTGCTGCTGTTTTATGAATGTATTGTAGTGTTTTATGAATATACTGCTACTGCGCTGGCTGCTTTGTTTTACTGATTTTGTTCTCTTTTATGAATGTTTTTTATGAGCTGTTATTCATTGTTGAAGCTGATCTGTTACCAAACATGAACCAATCACAACAGACAATAGAACACAAAAATAAGAGCATCAACTTGGAAATGCTGCTGCTAATACTTAACCACTGCTAATACTTAACCAAAATACATGCCAAATGGCATCTGGTAGGCAAATACAAATTGTTCATGAAGGATATACACATAACCTTCAAATGCCTAACGGTATACACAAAACAAATGCCAAACATGTTGACATTCTCTCTGACTGTAATCAAAATAAGAGAGCTAATCAAAATAAGAGACCTATTTGGTTCATTTTCTACAACCCATAACAGAATTAGAAGAAAAAATCCCAAACAAGTTCAATTGTGCTACCACAGCTGAAATCAACTGTTTTCCTTGCCTGCCCCTTTTCCATTTCCCTTGTCTGCCACTTTTCCCTTGACCTTCTCACCTTTTTTCCCTTTTTGGTTGATGTTATTGACAACAGAAGCAATGTTTGACAGTTTTACATATTTTTTACCACCAACAATGAAGGTTGGTGCAGCAATCGGATTGTTCACATTGACAGGTGGTGGAATATATGATTGACTTCCTTGTGTTGAAACCATAGGAGCAGTGCCTCTGATGTTCACCCCTCTTGACAGTGGTTGTGATGGCATCACATATGGAGAAGGTCCAGAAAGGCTCTGACTAATTTGAGAACTGATGTTTGGAACATGAATGTTGGCTGCTAACTTGTAGTAATGGTTAACTAAACCATGAATGGGTACTGGATCAGGGGCAAAACTTTGATCCATAATAGAACTTCCTGCTTCCTGTAAGATCATTGAAAGATGTAAGCTTTTATCATTTGAAGTAACTGATAATAAACGAAACTACTGACTAATAAGTTACATGTGAGGCAATGAAACCCAATCCAGATTGCAATATCTTTTTCTTTCCTTTAATGTTAACACCATTATCATCCACACCATTATTAGCCACAGTGCTTTGAGTACCAACATCAATGTTCTCCATGTCTTGATTTAGATCAACTCCATGGTCCTATTTCAGAACACATGTTACTAATTGTTTTCTAATAGATGTAACTACAATTTAAACTTATTTTGAAGTGCTTTATGAACAAGAGTACCTGTGTATTAACCTCTTCTTGTCCTCCTTCACTGGAACTGTCATCATCAATGCCAGCATACATCTTCCACCTCCACTCCATCATAAGCTTTTCTCAGAACATGTCACAATATTATGACCTGCTATACCACAAAAACTGCATTGTACAGTTTTTTGCTTCCTCTTCAGACTATGTTCCTTACTTGATTTTCCTCTGGGGGCTACTATGACTACCTTCTTATTTGTCTTCTTCTTCTTTTTTGGTTACTGGTTCCTCATTAGGTGTCCTTCTCCTTGCCTTTTGGGGTCTACCAGCTTTTCTTCCAAAATTTGGTGGAAGTGGTGGCATATACCATGTCTCACCCCAAAGCTTAGCTCCAGGAACTCCATATATAGGCAACTCATAAGCTAGCCTATACTTATCAACAGTATACCAATCAGAGATATAATCAACTGGTCTCTTGGCATTGTGCAGTAATGCACAAATTGCATGTTTGCAAGGGATTCCACTCAGATCCTAGTTCCTGCAACTACATCTCCAGTGCAGCAAGTCCATTGTATGTTGTGAACCATCAGCAAGTGACATCACTTGGTAATTATTCTCATCACATTTCATTGGCACCAATCCAGATATCTTCTCAACATTCTTATCTAGTATATCCTTAATCTTGGGGCAGATTCTAACATCAATCCATTTCCTCTCAGCTTTCTCTCTATTAGTTGTCTGTCTATTTAACAAATACTCCTTAATCCATTCCCACATTGTGATAATACCCTTCTCCCTTGCCTCAAGGATAGAACTGTTTCGTGATTCACAAATGTTGCTAAGAATCAAATCACAAGTGGAGTTAGTGCTGAAGTGGGACTTGCCAGTTAGCAAGATCCTTATCATCAAACCAGTCTAGAGCAATTTGGCTCAACTCACCCATCTCAGCCATTGCCTCCTTAAATTCACCAACTGTGGTTGAATTTGCTGCTTTCCATACTTTATCACTATATTCTTCACCTCTAAAACTGGCATTGTAGAAGTTTCTCAACAAGTGTCTGACACAGAACCTACAAATCCAGAAATGAATTACACACAATATGGTAATATATAAAATGAACTCCACAAAATTAATATATAAAAGTGATAACCTGGTTTACCTGTGAGTGGCAGCAGGGAACACTTCACCAAATGCATGTATTAATCCTTTTTGTTTATCTGACATAAATGTCAGACCTTCACCATCTTGTAACTCCAAGTCCACTCTCAGAACACTTAAGAACCACTCTCAGTTCTTGTAGTTCTCAATAGCAACAACAACAAATGATATAGGATATGTTGAATTGGCTGCATCAATTCCCACATCAGTAAGTAGCACTCCACCATGTGGTCCTAGAAGATGACATCCATCTACTCCAATAAATGGTCTACAACCTCTCTTCCAGCCAACCTTCAGTGCATGAAAGCACACATACATACATCTGAATCTAATTTCTCCCCCAACTTCATCCGTCCCAACAGCAACAGTGGAACCAGGGTTTGTCTTCCTTAATTCCTCAGCATAATCAAAGAGCATGCCAAATTGTTTATCTGGATTACCCTCTAGCTTCTCAAGAGCTGCCCTCTTAGCATAATAAGCCTGAGTCTTTATGATATTACAATTCAAAGTATTGACAGCATCTAGTCTAAACCCCTCACACTTTTTGTTTGGATCAGATTTAAATAGATGAAGGAATTTCTCTGCCAACCAAGGTGCCTTAATATTCTTAACATTAAACCTTTCATGACAAGTGTGTTGAGGACTGTAACTCCTGATCACAAAAGTTGATTCATTTTTCACCTTTATCACATTGATCTTCCATTTGCAGTCTTCATCACAACATCTCACATGAATTCTACCAGGATCACTTTTCATGATGTAAATACTCCTCCTTTCACTAACTGCATGTGACCTTATAGCCATCTTGACCAGCTTCTTGTTTGAAAAGATCATACTCACCTCAAATGTTGGCAAAAAAACCTGCTCCTTATTAAAAAAACACTCAGCTTCATTCTCAGGATCACTATCCTGCTCATCAGTTATCCTAGTTCTCTTAGGGCTAGAAACAACATCTTCATCAGTTGGATACTCTTGTTCATCCACCATCTTGCCCTTTCCTTTATCAGCTCTCTTAGCAGCTCTTTCTTTAGCTCTGGTTGCCTCCTCTCTTTCTCTAGTTCTGACTTCTTCCTCACCACTCCTCTCTGCCCCTCTAATTGTGTCTCCACCAATGTCCATTTCCTCTCTGATCTCATCCTCTCTTTGTTCGACTTCCATATTAGGATCAATACCATCATCAGCTAATATTGTATCAGTGGAAAACTCAATCTCCCTGCTACCCACCAGACAATCACAACTTATTGTTTGCAACTGTTCATCACTTGTAACGAGCCTAAAACCAGCACTACACCTTATGTAAAATCTTACATCCCCGATGATACCAATACCAGAGCAAAGACTCTTCAGGAATGCATGATCCACCTTTTGATAGTTCACAAAGTCCCACTTGCTTACCACCCCTCCAACATATTCATTGGTAGGCATGACTCTATAGACACCACCATGATGTAGCACAACTGTAAGTTCTGTGCTATCTTCAGCTGCAACATTGAAGATTAAAGTTAGGGTTAGTTACAGTCTAATTAATAAAAACACTTTCAAATCATCACCACAGTGGCATGTAACACAATTAGTTATTTGAATAGCTCTGCATGCTTCTTCTTTTTTTCATCTGTATGAAAATTAGCTTTCTTGTGAAATTTTTGACATTAACAAAGTTACAGGAATGTCAAAGCCAAACCCTAAACCACTTCATCAAAAGTCAAAACCACCAAAGCTTATTACTTTCATGTAACAGTGAAACCCTAAACCAAAACCACTAATAACAAAAAGTCAAAATCACAAAAATCCAATTTTGGAAAGTAATTAAATAGGGGGGACCATTTTCTGTCTCGACAGCTTTAAAAGCTAACTCACTTTACTTCCTCTACCACACAAACTAACAACAATATATTCAGACACTTCACACCAATATGCAATGACCACACCAACATGCAGTGACTTCACTTCCAAAAATGTACGTTTTCAACATTAATCTGAACAAAAAAATTCTGCATGTGTACCAAATCGAGATACTTACCAAATTTTGGAGGCGGGTTATGCAAATCTTCTGACGGCCGCGGTGTATTCATCACCAATTTCAAGCCAATTTAAAAAAAATGATTTTTGAAGTGAAATTGAAAATGAAAATTAGGGTTCTTCAGACAAATTGGGTGGCACCTTTTTTCTTCTTCCCTCGTTTTCTTCTCGTGAGGTAGTGTTTGAGGTAAGAGTTTATTTGTGTGTGCAAGAATCGACCACGTTTTGAGGTAATTACTTGATTGTGTGTGCAAGAATCATCCACGGTTTCATTGACGGTAATAAAATGTAGTTGTGGGTAATATGGTAATTACCCTATTTCTCAAGAATTAAAAAAAAAATTGTTGACGTAGCGCCACGTGGCAGTCGTATGTACGCCACATGGGTCGCCACGTCGTCTGGATTTCGATTCAGCCCTCAGCGAAGTCCACCGGGCAAAATTAAATCAAAAAAAATAAGTTAGCGGGCAAAAACAAAGCCCGTTAAAAAAAAGGGCAAAACTTGAAGTTAATACAAAATAAAGGACAAAAATAATAAATCGCCCAATAAATAATGTTGTTAAAAGAAGATTATTTTATAATTTGAAAGAATGGCCTAGTTTAATGTATATGTACAATATTGGTGAATATATATATATATATATATATATGTATATATCAACTTGAATTAAAAATGAATAAAAGTAGAATGCTTAATTTATGAATTGAATATTCTCTTGCTTTTCACTTTTTCTTCATTAACCTTGGAAGTACCGAGGGATTACATGTTTTAGGAAATAATAAATTGGTTGAATAGAAAGATTATGAAAGATAATCACGTTTCTAATCTTTTTGCAATAATTCACTACAAGAATGTAGTTAAATAACTGTGAAATAGTCCATAGGTAAATGGCAAATTCGCTTGCTAATTTTTAATTTACCAAGCGAAATATTGGTTACAAGGTGTCGAAGCAATAGGTGTCGAAGGTAACATTTAGCAACCGAAAATGTTACTGAGACCCACGTGTAACTTTTGCAAGCGAAAAGTAGGTTGCAAAAGTCCAGCACGGATTTGCAAGCGAATCGCTGCTTTGGATCCACGTGGATATTACCAAGCAAAAAACTTGATGAAAATGTCCAGCACAGACAGTTTGCAAGCGAAAATTCGCTTGCAAGAACACGTGGACAAAACTTAAAGTCAGTATTTGTAAATTTACCAAGTGAACGTCCGCTTACGTAGTCTATATATACGTATTTTTTTGTATTGTACCATAGCTACCAAGCGATTTTTCGCTTGCCAATTCTTTATACATACCAAATATTTGAAATAAAATACGCGACAATTATCTCGCGCATGTGTTTTTGAATGAACTTACCAAGCGAATTTTCGCTTGGTAATACTGGTTCCAGATTAATAAAAAAAAAATGGCGCACAATACGCACCATTATAGTTAATTTAAAGCTTATTTAATTACATTTATATTATATATAAATTTTACACACAATTTAATTATATATTAATTATTAGCAAAAGTAACAATTATACAAAATTAAACATAAAACTAATAGCAAACATAATAATAAAGTTTAGCACAAGTTATCACTAAAATATTGATGAATAAACAAACCAAAACTATATAATGTAACCAAAGATGAAAAAAAAAAGGAAGTAGAAAGAAGAATCAAAGCTTACAAAAGAAAAATAATCAAAGTTATAAAAATAATAAAGTGTAGCAAAAGATGAATCAAATCTTATCAAATATAAAGTACTAAGTCATGATATCTCAAACCAAAATAAATTACCAAAATTATCAAAAAAAAATAAAAAATAATAAATTTAAAGATGAGATTAGATGAAGGATTTAGATGTGAAGATTGTGGGAAGAAATATTTGATGAAAAATGAAATGGTGGAAGTGGGGTATTTATAAGAGAAATGGTGAAAAAATTGTAGATGTACAGTAGTTGGCAAACGAAAATTCTCTTGCCATGTCACGCGGATCGTTGAGTTGGCGGATAAAGAAACACAAAGAAGCACAAAAACAAGGATCGGTGACTTGGCAATTACCAAGCGAATGTCTAATTGCAATATGCACAGTTGGCATCTTCCAAGCGAATTTTTTATTGCAAGGCATTGCAAGCAAATTTTCGCTTGGAAATTGTCTAGTCAACAGTTTCCAAGCGATTTTTCCTTTGGTGGCTTTTGTCATCTTTACTGCTTCCACTTCGTTTTTAGCCTCATCTTTTAGATCTGTATTTTTATTTTTCCCTTATCACAAAGTCAACTCGAGATTTTTGAGATTTATCAAAAGAATCATTCTGAAATCGTTAGTTCATCCTTCTCAACAAGTTCGAGTCGAAGAGGTATGTATTGTGTACGTTTTTTTTCCTTTTAGCATGTTAATTCCATTTATTTTTGTGTTAAAAGTTTAATTTCTGTAGTTTGATTTACTTATGGAATTGAGAGTGAAATTCATTCACATATGTTAATTGACACGAATATGAATGGTGTTTGTTGTGATATCTGTGTAGATTGAAAATGTACAACAACGAAGATCGGGGTTGGATGTATGATAGAATGAGTGGAGGAAATATTAGTAATAATTCCATATGGGATGTTGAAAGATTTCTGGAGTATGTACTCGGTCAACCAAGTCTCGTTGATAGGGGTAAGGTTAGGTGTCCTTGCGCAAAATGTCGTAACAGTAAGTTTCAGTTGCCCGACGATATTAGATGTCATTTATACAGTAAGGGATTTGTTCCACATTATTATGTATGAATTTGTCATGGCGAGACTACGAACAACAATAATTTGGGTTCGAATACCTACGACGTTGGAGAGCCATCTGGTAATTTTGGGAGGCATTTTGAAGATATGTACGACATTGTTCCTGCTACCACGATTCGTATGAGAGAAATGGTGGACGATGCATTTAGGGGTTGTTTTGAACATGTGCATTACGATATGGCTGCAGATGATGAGCCAACAAAGGAGGCAAGAGCATTTTTAAAGATGTTGGGCAAAGCGGAGGAAAGGGTCCACGACGGTATTGAGATGACTGTATTAGAATGGGTCGCCAAATTCATGACAAGGAAGATAAAGCACAGTTGGACCGAAAGCAGTTGTGATGACATGCTAGACATTTCGAGGGCCCTGTTAAGTCATGAGGATCGAATGAAAATCCCCGATACTTTCTACCACTGTAAGCGTCTTCTTAAAGATTTTGGAATGGAATGCATAAAATACGATGTGTGTCCTAATAATTTTTTCCTCTATTACGGTGAATTCGAAAGTGATGCTTACGACTGCTGTCCTACATGTAAAACATCAAGATGGAAAGTTCATACTAGCACAAGAAATCGGGCCAAACGTGTTTCACGAAAGAAATTGTGGTACTTTCCACTCACCCCTCGATTGCAGAGGTTGTACATGTCACGCGCCACCGCTGAACACATGACGTGGCATTTGAAATGTCGAGGGGAATACAATTACACCTTGCTGCTGGTGAAGCGTGGATGTCTTTTGACGCAATGTACCCTGATTACGCATCTGAGGCAAGAAATGTTAGGCTCGGACTTTGCACTGATGGTTTTTGTCCTTGGGGAAACTCTTCTAAGTCTTATTCGTGTGGGCCAGTGTTTCAGTCAAGAAAAGAAAAATGACTTCTATAAGTTCTACAGCAGGCATGCATTCCACAGTACCACGTTTTTTTCTAACGTCCCTGACATATTTTAGAAAGCATACTTCTCCACTATTTGTATCCTTCTTGTAACAACAAATGGCAATAAACAAAATTCGCACAAAAATCAAAACATTAAACAAACCCCCTAATCGAAACTTGTAAATCAGGCTAAGAACATCAAACAAAATCAAAACTTGTAGTACTCCCAATTCGAACAACAATTTCGGGTAGCAATGACAAAATTTGCACAAAATATGAAAAACCCAATTCGCACTAAATTCGCACCAAGTCTCAAGATTTATTGGACAAAAACATAAATTAGTTAAACATGCATGTACCTTAGTAATATTTCCAGGTTTTGCAAGCGAATGATGGCGGAATTGGAGCTCTTCGCGGCGGAATTGGCGGCGCAATGCGAGGGCTTTTGCTGAATTAGGAAAGTATGAAATGGAGCTAACGGGGAGTGAGAGGGTTTAATTAGAGTTGTATGGCGTGGACTTACCAAGCAAAAATCGGCTAACAGAAGGCAGACGTGGATATACCAAGCGAAAACGCGGTTGGTCTACGTGGACTTACCAAGCGAAAATTAGCTGGAAAACTGCCAACGTGGATATACCAAGCGGAAAAAAAGTTGGCAATTGTGTAATAGCTGACGTGGCTTTACCAAACGTGACTTTCATTAGGCAATTTGATTTTGTATTAGACAATTATAATTAGAAAACTCAAGTAGGTAATTTTAATTAGGCAATTGATTGGCCAATATTGAGGAGTTTTATATATTTTTTTTCTTTAAATTTATTTCTTCAATTATACCTTTGTAGTTATTTTTTAAAAGAAAAATAATTATACATATATGTGCAAGCGAATTTGCGCAATGAATTTCTGATGTGGTAGTTTGCAAGCGAAAATCTAGTAGTGGAAAACGCTGATGTGGCGCAAAGAAATATTCATTTTTGCTTAGTCATCTTTTCAAGCGAATAGATGCTCGTAAATTATCTTTCATTCAAAATTTCGCTTGCAAGCTGCTTAGCTGGATATTTCCATCCGTTTTTCACCTTTTCAACCGAAGTTTTAGTTGAAAGCTTTTCCCTTTGAATTTTCTCTTGCAAACGTGCGAAGCTAAACTTGAACATTCTTGTAGTGATTTGCTAGCAAATTGCATATGGAATTAGCAAGATCTTTTAAGAAAATTTATCATTATCAAAGTTTAGACACTTAAGTTATATAATCTTTGACTAGGAGAGGGCAAATTAGAGAGTTTAAAACAACTGTTTTAGAAGCAACATATTTTGTTTTGTTGGAAAATAATTTTCGCATCAGTGTGTATACAGCCATATCTCGGCCGTTTAATTTACAATGAATCAACCGGCCCACCAAATTGCCTCAAAATCATAACTTATTTATTTATATATAATTGCATATACTATCCCTTATGTCCTTAGTAACTCAAAGTTTTAACAACCACCATATTTGAGGAGGTGTTATGGACCTAGTCTTATTA
This sequence comes from Linaria vulgaris, assembly GCA_948329865.1. NCBI lineage: Eukaryota > Viridiplantae > Streptophyta > Magnoliopsida > Lamiales > Plantaginaceae > Linaria > Linaria vulgaris. Next base: position 90,710,620 of record OX415253.1, read on the forward strand.
ATATTTAGGGATAATTCCTTCTAACCTCCTGAACTATAGTGATTTTCGGACAATACATCTTGAACTTTATAAATAAGCATTTTACTCCCTAACATTTGATAACATGTTCGAGTTGGCCCATGGCAATTTTTTGACCAAAAAATCACAATTTTTTTTCCTTTTTTTTCAGAATCTTCTCCTTGTCGAGACGGTTCCGGTAGTGGTGACGGTATCGCAAAATTCAAAGTCATTACACGGGAAATTTAGCTTTAATTTGTTGAATTTCTAGAAATATGAATAACACTTGAAGGTGTTCATCACATTTTTCGGAAATTCGACGAATTAAAACTAAATTTCTCGTGTAATGGCTTTGAATTTTTCGAAACCGTTACCACTAACAGAACCTTTTCGACGAGGAGAATATTGAGTCCCAATTTAGGAATTCAGGAAAAAAATCCTGGCACTCCACCACTACGCCGCCTCGGATTGCCGGGAAATTTTTTGTCGAATTTTTTTTTATTCTAATCGACTTTTGGTGTCGGTATCGCAAAATTCAAAATCATTACACAGGAAATTTAATTTTATTTCGTCGAATTTCCGAAAAAATGAAGAACACTTGAAGGTGTTCATCACATTTTCCGGAAATTCGACAAATTAAAACTAAATCTCCCTTGTAATGGCTTTGAATTTTTTGATACCGTCACCACTACCGGAACCGCCTTTACGAAATAAATTTTTCCCGCGATTTTTTGGTCGGAAAATTGTCAAGGGGCAACTCGAACAGGTTGACAAAGGTTAGGGGCAAAGTGCTTATTTATAAAGTTCAGGAGGTGGTGTGAAAAGTCGCTATAATTCAGGGGGTTTGAAGGAATTATTCCTAAATATATATTTATAGTATAATTCCTACACAGGGAAAAATATAAATTAAAACTCAAAATAAATTGAGGAGTAAGGAAAGTAAGTGACTACAAATAAGAGATTTATGATAGTCTATACTGCAACGACAGGAATAATTTGACTTTTATCTATCTTAATTTATTTATTTTGTTGTTGGAATTGAAGAACTTTAAATGCAAGTTTTTAGTACTCATGTCCTCTCAAGCTAACGCAATTTGTGTTACTGAAGCATAAGGGAGATTTTCTTGCCCCGAGGGCCGGCTTTAATGTTATTATCCCTACAATCCTCACAAATCTACCAAAGCTACATATCCAAAGAATAACCGAAACATAATTTGCGCTACACAACACAAAATCTAACTAGTAGGCATGTTGATCACTATAATATAACAAGAAAGAAACTCTCTTGCCTTTTATTTTTCTCATCAATGCAAGTTGTATGTTCCAGCATTAGTACGATGATCTCAATGTTGAAATGACAGATCGTATCGCACGGTTTTTGTCATCTATGTCACCTTTTTGTGCCACTGTCAGACTTATCTTGCAATACACTAGACTTGCTCATAAATCTAACGTTGGCATGCATATCAACTTCTTTGGATGGATACGTTGTCATATGAATGAACACGAGTTGACAGAAAAGACTCGCATTGATCAATCATGGTCCATGCTCGTTGTGGTAGACGATCGGACCCTTTCCTTTGTCTTGTGTCTGCATTGGCCCTTGCAACACACCTTTGTCACTCCCCCGGCAACTATCGCGACCCGTTGCCAACGCGTCAATTATCGGCCTAACCACCAAAATGATCTCCCCGACAGCTGTGCACAACGCAACAGACAAAAACGTAAGGATCACCACACAACCATACGCCACATCCTCAGGCACCCACCACCATGAAATGCTCAGACAGAAGATCTGCAAAGGCAACGTTACCATCACCGTCGTTGCAAGCACGTTAATCCGGTGCATTATCCCTTTATTAATCACAAATGCCATCACACGCCAACACGACACCAGAAAAGCTATCACGTACACCACACCGAACCCCGCAAAGATCACGCAGCTGAAAAACGGGTAAGTACAGAGCACGGTCCTGCTCCCAAACACATCTGTTGCCAAAATATAGCTCCCATGCATATATTTCGGTAATTTCTCCGCAAAAGGCGAAAAATAGACGAAAATCATTTGCACAAACATTAAAGGTGAACACAGGATCAACACAAAGAACATAGCCCATCTCATGGATGGATTTTTCTTTTTAATCGAAACGTTGATTAAGAATAGAAGCGTGATTAAAAAACCAGGCTCGAAGAATCCAAGAGATAGAACGACTTGGAGTTTGCATATATTCGCTTGTTGATCTTCGGTTATGTAAGGCAACAAAGGATAAAGGTATCTCCCACGAATGAAGGGTAGTCTGAGAATCTCGTTGATCGACCAAAGGGATGCTAATGAGACGAGCAACAACCGAACGGTCCATAGAGAGCTAAAGTGTTGAAGGTGAACCGAACGACGGGATTTTAACCGGAGGTAGAATATGAAGGCAAAGGCGAGGAGGGAAATGAAGAGGAGGATTGTAACGAATGAAATAGTCGCTATATCAAAAACGCTTTTAGCAAATGGGATGGACGGGAATAAGAATACGGTGGAGGTGGAATTCGGATAGTAATTTATCGATGTGGGAGAGGGTGAAGGTGGAGGTGGAGGTGGAGGTGGAGGTGGAGGTGGAGGTGAAGGTAATGGGAAGGGGAGCAATGAGGAAGGAGGGGGTGGCGAGAGAAAATGTGGAGCACGGGGAGGGAGGAGGAAGAGCTTTTTCATGTGTTGTTGTCGCGCTACGACGGCCTAGGTGGCCGTCGTAATGGCGATGTGAAGAGGGCGAAAATGATGGATGTGGTGTTGTATTGATGTTTGAGGTTTGCATAGTTTCGAATGGGTTCGGAAGAGGGAAAGATGGAATTTTTCTTGTTTTCTTTGTGAGCTTCTTCCTTCTTTCTTTTTTCTTTCTCTTCCTAGTCTACCAATAATAGATTTACCATGCAAGAGAATAGAGATGGAGAGAGATTTTAGGGAAAGATAAAGGAAAAATATAAGCGGTCTTTTTTTCTTTTTTTCTTTTTTTGACTTTCAAATATTTGTTCTTTTTTCTTTTTTCTTTTTTTAGTAAACAAAGAAGCTTACAAAACTCTAACAAATATTCTACATCTAATAAACGTAAACATTGAGGCGGCAGTGTATCCCAAAATACATCCCGCTCATTATGTCCAAGCACGATCTTTGCCAAACAATTCGTTACCTTGTTGGCGTCTCTCGATATCCGTCTTATTTCCACCTCCAAGGTTGCCTTATAAAGCTCCCGATACTCGTTAATTAGGGGCGTCTCTTATCTTTGCACATCCCTAACTCTTGTCCCAAGTTTGAAACAAACTTCAGAATCGAGTTCAAACTCAATCTTTGTCATTCTTCTATCCCATGCTAATTGGAGGCCCTTTTTCAGCGCTTCAAGCTCGGCTTCCTCGGTAGTTGGCGAATTCAGGACTTTTTTGAAACCCCAAATCCATTCTCCCGTATCTGAACGGAGAACACCACCTGCTGCTATGCGGTTCGCACTACTATCGCAAGCCCCATCCACATTTAATTTAGACCATCCAGCTCTTGGTTTTGTCCAAATCTTGGGAACACTCGCCTTCGGTTTTTTCTTTCCCGCTAACTCAAGTTCGAAGCTCAATTGCTTGATCTAGAATATGCTGCTCTTGATGCTCTCAAATTTCCTTTGGAAAACTCCTTTGTTCCTCGCTTTCCAAACACACCAAATTGTCGCGGCGAAAGTAAATTCCCACTTCACATCCGGTATTATTCCGCACTTAAAGTGCCTCTTCATCAGATTTTCTTTAAGCCACAATTCATTGGAATTTGTTCAAAACTTGTGAGATCCTCCCGAGAAAGTAACACCTTCCAAATCTCCTTCGCCTCCACGCATTCTCTCAACAAATGATTTGTAGCAAGTCTACCTCTCGCTACGAGCCACGCAAAATGCTGGAGTTTATAACTTAGATTAGTCTTCCAAACCCAGCTATACTTGCTTCCTCTGCACCGCGTATCCCCGTATCTTTTCGAGAAAGCTCTATACGCCGACTGACATGTGAAGACTACGTCACCAATTTCGCTCCATAGAATCTCATCATCTCCACCACCAAGTATCATGTTCTTGCTTTAGATCTTCTATTGAAAATTTGTCGGGATATCAATACCCAATTTCTCAAAATTTCAGCCCCCATTATTTGCCAACACGTCGAAATTCGAAGCGTCGAATTTGTTGGTGGCAACATTGCCAATTTCCTCACAAAGTCTGCCCTCCCCTAACCAATTGTCATACCAAAAAGATGCCTTTTTTCGTCCCCCAACTTCCAGCACAAGAAAGGTTCCATTAAGCACACACACCGCCAAATTCCTTTCCAGGATGCACCTGTCGTGACTTTAGGAGTATGATCAAGAATGGATTTTACCTTTGAGATATTTTGCCCGAATCAATGTTGTAGCGTTAAAAATTCTAAGTCTTTAAAATAAAAGACAAGAAAAATTAAGTACAAATAAAATTTATTTATTCAAATGAATATGGGTTACAATCTCTATGAATTCCTCTGATTCTTTTCTAATCTTGAAACTTGGTTGACTTGAAGACGGAATTGACTTGGATCGCTTCCACTGTGGTTTGAGTTGAACGTTAATCCAAGGGCTTTTGAGCTTGATCTTGAATTAACAATTTGACTTGATCTTCGCGACGAACAATTTGATCTTCGTCTTGACTTGTTGAACTTCAATCTTCTTTAAAAGAATCTTGATCTTCAAAAATACTTGGATGTTTGACAAACGTTGATGCGAGGGCTTGGCAGCTTGATCCCGGATCGAACGGAAATTTGATTTGGAATTTGTTTTGAAGGTTGATGAAGAACGATATGATCTTCGTCTTCAGTTCTTCGAATATGTGGACTTTGATCCTCTTTGGAAGGGACTTGAATCTTCAAAAACGGTTTTTCGAGGGTCTAGTGACTTGATCTCGAATCAAACGGACTTTTGACTTGAAGATTGTTGAAGAACGATATGAACTTGATTTGGATTTGTTGAATTTGTTGAAGCTCGATCTTCCTCGGCACAAGTACGGTCTTCAAAAACGGTTATTTGATGGACTTGAAGCTTGATGACGGATCAAACGGAGGTTTTCGCGAAGAACGCCTTGAATCCCGCGAAGAACGCTAGAAGATGGATGAACTTGGTGGAGCGAAAAACTTAGAGCTTTTCCCTCTTCAACTTGTGAATATTTTTGTCTTTTTCTTTATGAGAGGACCTCTATTTATAGTTGTAAAAACCTAGAGCTTCTTGCTTGTGATTGGTCGATTTTATTTCAAGATAAGCATGGATTTAATTTAGTCTTGCTTATCAAGAAATATTTAGAACACATCATATTTCCACGTGTAATAATGTGATTGGTTGAAATATATCTTCTTTTCCACATGGCCTTGTTTGATTGGTTGACTCGCATCATCATTTTTCCCACGTGGCTTTATTTGACTGGTTGCAATTCTCCATCTTTTCCATGTGGCTTTATTTGATTGGCCAATCCAATAGATATTAGAAAATTAATTAATTAACCTATTAATAATTGGAATTTAATTTAGTAAAAATTCAAATTAAAAATAGAAATAATTAATTTAATTTCTAAAAATTTAATTCGACACTTGTCAATATTTAATTGGAGGAGACAAAATTAATTTGTCTACAAATGCGCTCCATAATGTGCTCTCCTCTTTCATTATTTTCCAGGCAATCTTGGCGAGTAACGACTCATTACTCGTGCGGCTAGTTCGAATTCCAAGACCTCCCTCATATTTAGGCACAGTAACATCATCCCAACCCACAAGATGGATTTTTTTGCACGCTATATTCGTAGACCAAAGAAAGTCAATATTTGGTCTTCAATATATAAGAAGAAGCTAATTATATATAAAAAAAAACCGTATAGTAGCCCTATATTATCATGCACAATTACGACATTTAGTAGGAGTATTGTATGTGCGGATCGGATACATGTAGTCCGGCGAGCCCTTATTTCATAATATATTATAATCCATCCATCCATTCATTGGGGATTACAAAATATACCGACGTTGCCTTATTATATAAATGCCTACCAAATATTAGTTTAATGGTGTAATTGGCAAAGCTCATTCGGTATGATTCGATAATTACTGTGCTCGATTCGACAATCACCAATCGATTAATTACTCTTACCAAATTTCAATTTAGATTTAAAAAAAAACGACGACACAACTGTTGTACCAGCCCCCTACATGTTCTAACTATTCATTTTACGGCTCCAACTATTCCTTTGACGACTACTATTCCTTTCACGGCTCCAACTGTTCCTTTGACGGCTACTATTCCTTTCACGACTCCAACTATTCCTTTGACGGCTTCTCCAAATTCAGTGCCTATAAATAGAGCTTCAAGAGGAATTCAACAATCATCCAAAAACTACACAAAATACACACCGAGAGAAAATAGAGAGAAAAAGTCGTAGAGCTAAAACGTGAGATTTGAGGGTTGGTTTTTTGTAATAGTCGAGTGAGAGAGTTGCTCCTCCTATTGTAATTCATTCGTATTGTTGAATGAAGAATTTTCCAATCCCAACAAAGTGGTATCAAGAGCCACGGTAAAATTTCGTCCGAAATTTTTCGTCCCGAAACCTTGGTTTCTTATCACGGTTGTAAAGCTCTCGGTCTGACGATTCCGAATATATAGTTTTTGAGCTATTTCGATCGTCGGAAAGTGACGATCAAAGACGACCCAATTCCACGTCAAAATTTTTTCGTCCCGAAACCGTGTTTTGTTACTACCGTTGCGAAGCTCGTGTTGCGAGAATTCCGAAAATATATTTTTCGAGTTTTTTCGTTTGCCGGAAAGCGTCGTTTCACGCCGACCGAGTTAACGGCGAGTTAACTCGGCCCAACTCGAATTGACGGGCAAAGAAGACGAAGTCCAGATCCGGATCCGACCCGGATCCGACCCACCCAGATCCTGACCCAGCCAGCTGCTGGTCTGACCGGTCAACGACTGGTCCAACCGGATTTGGTCCGGTTCAATTCCCTCCAACTTCTTTTGGTCCGGTTCAACTCAATTCTTGTCGGTTTTTGACAAAGTCAGAACGGTTCCCAAGGTTTTCGACCGTTCCGGATCCAACCGTGCGCTCCGTTTCCCCAAATTCAGCTTCTAAATTTGGGTACAAGCAAGCTTGTTGAATTTTAACATGGAAAATTCAACGTCGGACACGATGATGCGATTGACGCCTACTAATTACAACATGTGGAAGCCGCGCATGGAGGATTTGCTAAATTTGAAGGATTTAGCCGGGCCAATCGAAAATAAAGGTGTCAAACCCGAGAAGACAAGTGATGACGATTGGAAAAAGTTGAACAAGAAGACTGTTGCTCAAATTCGTCAGTGGATTGACAATAGCGTGTTCCATCATGTCGCACAGGAAACGAGTGCCCACACGTTGTGGGATAAGCTTGCTAACATGTATCAGGCAAAGACGGCACGTAACAAGACCTTGTTGATGAGACGTTTAGTAAACCACAAACTTCGTAGTGGTACGTCTATACCAGAACACACGAGTCAGTTCCAGGACCTCGTGAACCAGCTTGTTGCCGCCGATTGGAACCTCAAAGATGAGGAACAAGCGATACTACTTCTAAGTTCCCTATCGGATAATTGGGAGACTCTTGTTGTCACCCTCAGTAATTCTGCCCCCGACGGTAAAGTATCTATGCAAATGGTGACAGATGCTTTACTTAACGAAGAAGCCCGAAGAAGAGAAGTCAGTGCCGACCAATCTTATGCTCTTGTGTCCGAAAGCAGAGGCAGAGGTGGAGGTAGAGGAAGAGGTCGTGGCAGAGGCAGAGGCAGAGGTCGAGGTCAAAATCGTGGACGATCTCAAGATCGAGGTAGATCCCAGGAGAGAGGTAAATCTGTTGACAACTCTAGTCGATTCAACGGAAACTGTAATTATTGTGGAATTTACGGTCATATGAAGAGGGACTGTCGAAAGCTTTTGAGGGATCAACCCCAAACCGGCCAAAGCTCCAACAAGGATGAAGGTGAAACCATTGTCACAGTATCATCGGAAATTGCTCTTGTTTCTTATGGAGACGAGACATGCCTACATGTAGGCAACCAAGATATTGAGTGGGTGATTGACTCCGCAGCTTCATTTCACGCCACCCCACATCGTGATTTGTTTGCTACATACAAATCAGGGGACTTTGGTACCGTAAAGATGGGTAACACCAGTTACTCCAGTGTAGTTGGTGTTGGTGACGTGCACGTGAAAACCAACATAGGATGCTCTCTTATCCTCAAGGATGTGCGCCATGTTCTGGATCTCAGGCTGAATCTGATCTCAGGACTAGCCCTTGACCGACAGGGTTATGAAAGTAATTTTAAAAATGGCACGTGGAAGTTGTCGAAAGGTGTGATAGTTGTTGCGAGGGGTCATATTTGTGGCACGCTATTCAAAACTCATACAAAATTGTGCGAGTTAAGTCTCAACGCCGTTGAAGAAGAGGCGTCACCAAATCTTTGGCACAAAAGACTTGGGCATATGAGCGAGAAGGGCTTGGCTACACTAGCCAAGAATGATGCTATCAATCTTACAAAGGATGTTGCACTAGATCCTTGCGAGCACTGTTTGTTCGGGAAACAACATAGAGTTTCTTTCAGTTCCACCAGGAAGCAACGCTCCGAGTTACTGAGTCTCGTTCACTCTGATGTGTGTGGACCGATAGAAGAAGAATCTCTCGGTGGAAGCAAATATTTTGTGACCTTTATTGACGATGCTTCACGGAAATTATGGGCCTACTGTTTAAGATCAAAAGATCAAGTTTTTGATCGCTTCAAAGCATTTCATGCATTGGTGGAAAGACAGACAGGGAAGAAGTTGAAGTGCCTTCGCTCAGACAATGGAGGCGAATACACTTCTCGAGAATTTGCAGCGTATTGCACTGAACATGGCATTAGGCACGAGAAGACGGTGCCGAGGACCCCACAACATAATGGTGTTGCTGAGCGAATGAATCGCACCATTGTTGAGAAAGTTCGTTGCATGCTCAGTATGGCTAAGCTGCCTAAAGCATACTGGGCCGAAGCAGTCCTCACAGCTTGTTATCTGATAAATAGAACATCGTCAGTTCCTTTGAACTTTGAAGTTCCGGAGAAGATATGGACAAGGAAGGATATTTCATATTCTCACCTAAAGGTGTTCGGGTGCAAGGCTTTTGCACATGTGTCGAGGGAGCTCAGGCAGAAACTTGATCTCAAGTCAACTCCATGTATCTTTATTGGCTATGGTGATCAAGAATTTGGTTATAGATTGTGGGATCCACAATCCAAGAAAGTTATCCGCAGTAGAGATGTGATTTTCTACGAAAATCAATTCTATGACCATACTCCAACTGCTCCAGTTCGACAACGTACTAGTGCTCCGGAAGAAGTTACTTCACCACCAGAACCTCATATTGAAAATGAGGATGTCCAAGATAATGTAGACGATGCTGACGAGGATGAAGGTGCTGAGCATGGGGAGCTCTCACCTCCTTTACAAGAAGATGGTGAACCTCGACGATCTGGACGTGTGTCGATACCATCAACAAGGTATCCTGCATCAGAATATATCCTTCTTACGAGTGAGGGGGAACCTGAAAGTTTCAAAGAAATTCAATCTCACAGTGACAAAGAAAGCTGGAGGCAAGCCATGGAAGAAGAAATGAATTCTTTGCAGAAGAATCAAACTTATGAGCTTGTGAAACTTCCGAAGGGAAAGAGAGCACTGCAGAATAAATGGGTGTTCAAACTCAAGAAAGATGGTCATGGAAATATTGTGAAATATAAGGCCAGGCTTGTCGTCAAACGATTCCAACAGAAGAAAGGCATTGACTTTGACGAGATATTCTCACCAGTGGTGAAGATGACATCAATCCGTGTTATACTTGGGTTAGTTGCCAGTTTAGATCTGGAGCATGAACAGATGGACGTGAAAACTGCATTCCTTCATGGTGATCTAGAAGAAGAGATATACATGGAGCAACCCGAAGGTTTTCAAGTCCGCGACAAGGAGCATCTTGTCTGTAAATTGAAGAAAAGTTTGTATGGCCTAAAGCAAGCTCCGAGGCAGTGGTACAAGAAGTTTGACTCTTTCATGGAGAGTCACCAGTATAACAGGACTGCGGCAGACCAATGTGTTTATTTGAAGAAGTTCGCTGATGGTAAATTTATCATCCTTTTGCTCTATGTCGATGATATGTTAATAGTTGGCCAGGATGCATCGCTAATCAACAACTTGAAGAAAGATTTGTCCAAGTTCTTTGATATGAAAGACTTGGGTGCAACACAACAGATTCTCGGCATGAAAATCACGCGAGACAGGAAAATGAGAAAGTTGTACTTATCTCAAGAAGATTACGTTGAACGAGTTCTGAAAAGGTTCAACATGGGTAAAGCAAAGCCTGTTTCGACTCCGCTCGCAAATCACTTCAAGTTAAGCAAGAGACAATGTCCTTCTACGATGAAGGAGAAAGAAGATATGGAGGCGATACCATATTCTTCGGCAGTGGGAAGTCTGATGTATGCGATGGTGTGTACTAGGCCAGATATTGCTCATACAGTTGGTATTGTTAGCAGATATTTGTCAAATCCAGGAAAAGAGCATTAGGAGGCGGTTAAATGGATTCTTCGGTACCTGAGAGGTACGTCTAACATATGTTTGTGTTACGGGGGAGCAAAGCCAGTTCTGAATGGTTTCACAGATGCCGACATGGCAGGAGATCTTGATAGTAGAAAATCTACATCAAGTTACATATTCACTTACGCAGGGGGAGCTGTTTCGTGGCAGTCCAAGCTGCAAAAGTGCATTGCCTTATCCACCACTGAAGCCGAGTACATTGTTGTAGCGGAAGCAGGGAAAGAGTTATTATGGATAAAGCATTTTCTTCAAGAACTAGGTTGTACACAAAATGAGTACATTATTCACTGCGATAGTCAAAGTGCTCTAGACCTGAGCAAGAATGCAATGTATCATTCTCGTACAAAACATATCGACATTCGGTATCACTGGATACGCGAAGTGATGGAGCAACAACTATTGAAGTTGGTTAAGATTCACACAAGCAAGAATCCTGCAGATATGCTAACGAAGGCGGTGACACGAGAGAAACTTGGTCTGTGTACGAACATAGTTGGGCTGGAGGGAGAGATTTGTTGTACCAGCCCCCCACATGTTCTAACTATTCATTTTACGGCTCCAACTATTCCTTTGACGACTACTATTCCTTTCACGGCTCCAACTGTTCCTTTGACGGCTACTATTCCTTTCACGACTCCAACTATTCCTTTGACGGCTTCTCCAAATTCAGTGCCTATAAATAGAGCTTCAAGAGGAATTCAACAATCATCCAAAAACTACACAAAACACACACCGAGAGAAAATAGAGAAAAAAAGCCGTAGAGCTAAAACGTGAGATTTGAGGGTTGGTTTTTTGTAATAGTCGAGTGAGAGAGTTGCTCCTCCTATTGTAATTCATTCGTATTGTTGAATGAAGAATTTTCCAATTACCAATCGATTAATTACTCTTACCAAATTTCAATTTAGATTTAAAAAAAAACGACGACACAACACCCTAGAAATCAAGAATTATAGTGAGTGCCAAATAAATGATGATTCCGTAGTTGATCATTTGTCAATCAACTCACAAACAATCCGTAACATTGATTCGATTATCGTACGATAAATAGAGTACACTTTGTGTATCTCTATAAATTATGATAGAAAACGCTTCATATACAACCTAATTAATTAATCCTTTCAATATAAAACGAACATAGTATCGAGAGTTAAATTGTTTTCATGTGCCATCCATCCATTATAGGAAATGGTCCGAAGCGGAAAAAATTGGTAATAAACTTTCTTTACTTACACATTTAATTTCATTATTATTTAGTAAAGTAAACCGTGAAATACCAAATGTTGATAGCAAAGGGTCATTTTGCATGCATTTCATTTACCATATATAGTTTTAGTCCTCCCATCTCTTATCCTTAAAAGTAAAACAAAAACTAAATAAACAAAGAACAAACCAAGGTGCCAATGGCGCACTCAATTTCGATTTCACAACCAACTGGGCGCATTAGCTGCTCCACATGTTCAAGAAACTCCATTGTTTCTTCCTCTTCTCCACCCTTGTTACCGAACCTCAAATTCCCAAGATTCTGGCCATGGCAAAAGGTAAACATGGTTAAAATCCCCACTAGTATAGTATAAACAATTGGAGTTTAGTAATAATAATGGGTATACTAACACTATATTTGATTGGCAGGCGAAGATAGGTCCACTAAGTGTATCTCCAATGGGATTTGGGACTTGGGCTTGGGGCAATCAACTTTTGTGGGGCTATCAAGAATCCATGGATGATGAGCTTCAGCAGACTTTTAATCTTGCTGTTGAAAATGGGATCAATTTGTTTGATACGGCGGATTCTTATGGCACGGGGAAACTGAACGGAAAAAGCGAAAAGCTTCTTGGCAAGTTTATCCGCGAGTTCCCAGGTTGATTATTATTCTACGACTGTTTCATCGTTTGAGAAAGAAGAAGATGTTAATAATTTTTTCTATCATTGCTGAAATAGTATTTTTTTTTGGTGTGTTTAGGAAACAAACAGGCGCGTGATAATGTCGTGATCGCTACCAAATTTGCCGCGTATCCATGGCGCCTAACGCCTAATCAATTTGTGGATGCTTGCAAGTATGTATGCGTTACATTGATTTCCTCTTTCCTCAAATAAAAACATAGAGTTCTCTCTTGACCTGCTTATTTAATAAGTTGATCCAAATATTTTGGTCGTCCTCGATCTAATGTATTGTCGTGCAGTATAGAAAAGGTCTAAGCTTCTTTTTTGGGAGAGTGGACCGGTAACCTTTGCATTCATTCTTCATGTATACGTAGAATCTTGATTTGGACTGAATGATGTTTCAGGTCTTCACTTGATAGGATGGAACTTGAGCAAATCGGAATCGGACAGCTGCACTGGTCGACTGCAAATTATGCTCCTTTGCAAGAACGAGCTCTTTGGGATGGTTTAGTGGCAATGTATGACAAGGTTACCATCAATTTATAGCAAACACTACCCAAATCATATCATGTTGACTGATATATCTGTTTTTGTACAAACTTTACCATTCTGTTGTTCTGCATCCTTTTTCAACATCATCATCACTGCTTTTGAGCTTTGCCTTAGTTTTGATGATATTCTAAGAAGTTGTCCTCATTATCTTGTAGGAAACTCGCCTTCCTTTTCTCCTTGAATGATAGTTAGTGCTTCTTTTGTATCTGCGCTTGTATAATTCAGACGAAACGTCTAATAACGGGAATCGTCCCTTTAACGCAGGGATTAGTCCAAGCAGTTGGTGTGAGCAATTACGGACCAAAGCAACTTCTGAAGATACATGATTACCTCCAGGCTCGAGGCGTGCCATTGTGCTCAGCTCAGGTTCAGCATTCTGTTACAGTCCAGTTTCATTTGAGCAGTTATGTCAAAACGCCTATCATTTGAGCATAAAGAAAAATACAAGTATCGCAAGTTTAAATTGAAGTATTCTGGATTTTGGTGTACAAACTTCATGGTGTTGTTGATATGTAGGTTCAATTTTCATTGCTGAGCATGGGAGAAGATCAGATGGAGATCAAGAGCGTCTGTGACTCATTAGGTGTACAATTAATCTCCTATAGTCCTTTGGGGCTTGGCATGCTTACTGGAAAATATACACCTTCAAATCTTCCAAGTGGACCTCGGTATATCTTTTGCTCTAATTGATTTCCAGTTCTAGGTGTTAAACCCAGTAAAAATGCAGTTTGCTTATAGTCAGTTTATTGTAATATCTTTCTCATTGTGTTGTATTTATAGGGGGCTTCTTTTTCGACAGATTTTACCGGGTCTGCAGCCTCTGTTGAATTCGCTGAAAGAAATTGCACAAAAGAGGCGTAAGACCATACCTCAGGTGCTTCATATATTCACACATTCAGTTGCTGGTATCATTCAAATTTTTATTTCGAGTTGATATATTCCACCTTGGCTACTACTTTGTGCCTCATAAAGTATCACAACTAATAAGATGTGAAATGAGCACGTTAAGCTGTTTCCCTAACAGACACTGGTTTCTCAATCTTGGCTACTAGGAATTATCTTTAGTTTCATGAAAGATTTATTTTGACAGGTTGCTATAAACTGGTGCATCTGCAAAGGTACAATTCCAATACCTGGGGTGAAGTCAGTTAAGCAGGTCGACGAAAACTTGGGCGCCCTTGGCTGGCAACTCACTTCTAGTGAGTTGCTTCAGTTAGAATCTGCAGCAACTGAATCTCCACGCACAATGATTCAAAATATCTTCCAGACAAGGTATATTAAGAAATATATGAGCTTATGGATCGAGTTTCGTTAACGTTTTCATGTCCATAATCAAGTTTATCACAATATATTTAATGGTTGCCTCTACAACAGGTAACCCTGGAAAATCAATCTGATCAATCTGTATGACCCAGAAAATGAACTAGATCCATGCACAGCAAAGTACAGCTTCTGATTTCTCGGCATAGAAATTAAATAACAGATACAGAATGCTGAATTCAGCAGTGCCAACAGTTTTAATTTCTAGACTGGAGCTTCTGAAGTTGCTATGGAAGAAGTGTCTTCTGTGATACCAACATTGTAGTGTTAGGCTTTCATTGTAAATTGAACGGAGTTTTTGTAATTGCCATTTTTGCTCTTTTAGACCTCTCCAGTTCTTACAGCAGATTAAGGTTAAGCAGAGGAGCCACTCTATTATGAAACAAAAAATTGTTAATATTGGAGAAAATATCTTCATGTGCAAGGCATCAAACTGACCATAATGCAATTCAACCCAACTCAAGTTCATTACATATACTGAAAGTCATTCAAGCGATAATGCTAAAATCAAAATTGTTGTGTTTCTATAAGCAACAAAATGCTGCACTGTCTGTTCCATTGGCAACTCGAAAATGTAAGTAAAACATAATAGAAGATCATGATGCCACCAAGCAGTCTACTTGATTTTCTTCTTTGGCCTCAACTGCAGAAAAGAAAATGTGAAGGTTGTCAAATATAGATTATATATAAAAAAAATATCTAACACGTGCCTCAAGCATATCAACCACTTATATACCTGGTTGCTGTGTCCACACTTCTTTTTCCTGCAGTTGACAGCTCGAGGGTGCAGACGAGCATAGCACCTGCATAAATTGCATATATTAACTACTAGAGATATCAAGTCAAGAAAACTGTCGACTAATAAAGCAGTCCAAACGACGTGATTTATCTATCTTGACGGAGTGTTACTCCCAAGCAAAACCTTTCACTTTCATCTTTCTCCTAAGCATTTTTTCTACAGTCCTTACTTCTGAAATACTAATGTTCAACATGCTTCATACCCCTTTTCTACATTCTCAGTTCATAGAGTAGTTGAAGGTTATAACATTGCCATAAAAGAAGTAATCCATTTAATTCTTTTCACCCCACCGAGGTGCCTGTTAGATGGACTTCATGATTCCTCTGAACTCCTCCATTTCAGAAATTTCATCACTTCAAACATTTTTTTTCCTTTAAACTGTATTAAAACTATGGTTATATGCTTTCCGGATCTATTCGGTGTGAATCACAGATTAGGCAATTGTTGTCCGTCTCAACACTTCCCAAAAACCTATTTCTAAAAGCCTCAAACATTTCTCTGAACTAGAACTGAATTGGTACATAGTGTCTGAACGTTCATGGATCCATTATTTAAAAGTTAGAAAAGAAAAACTATTAAAAGAGGGACTCATATATTCAAACAACTGAAGAGGAATTTCTAGTAAATGAAGAAAGAACAAAAAACGACAAAAGATGCATAATGAAGCATTTACATTGTAGGAGAAACAGACTCCTTAGAGAAAAATTGCTATGCCATTAACCAATGGCAGAACATATTGCATAATTTCCAATCGTAAAACGCACATACCTTTTGTTATAGCATCAAAATTATGAGAACTGAATGATAACTACAGAACCAACTTTCTGGAAAGAAAAATAACACCCAACAAATGCTAACTAGTGTTTTCACCACATAATAACTAACTTAAGCACCACCGTAATTGGATAACATAAACACATCAAGTATAAACTTCCAGCCACCTACACGTAACAATTCAACGCAACTAAAAGTTCAATTGGTACACTTACTTGCGGCAAATCATCTTGTCCTGATTGTATTTCCTGGCCAATGCCATGAGCGACGGCTCGATGATACCACCCCTCAGCCTCAGAACCAAATGCAGAGTCGACTCTGAAACCGTAATGCAGTATCAATAATGTAACAATCACAAAATTAATATTAATTATGTTTTTTTGTAATACAAGGAAAATGATGAAACCTTTTTGAATGTTGTAATCAGCAAGTGTACGGCCATCTTCGAGCTGTTTTCCGGCGAAAATCAACCGCTGCTGATCCGGTGGGATCCCTAATACGACAAAAATAATAAACCTTTACAAAATTCGCGAAATTATAAAATTAGATGAAATTGAAGACAAAATAATAATAATACCTTCCTTGTCTTGAATCTTAGCCTTGACATTGTCGATGGTGTCGCTCGATTCAACTTCGAGAGTAATAGTTTTGCCCGTTAGGGTTTTAACGAAGATCTGCATTTTGTTCTTCTCTTCTCAGTTCTCACGCAGTTCAAGTTACAGTGCAATTTTTCAGTTTATATATGAATGAATACGCATTTAGGGTTTTAGAGCGGATCAACCAATACGATGTCGTTTTGGATTCCACTTTATTATATTGTATCACCTTTTTCTTTAAAAAATATATAATTGCATCACCTTATTTACATGATACCTAATTTTATGGCTATGCCTATGATGTTATGAGAATTTGGTGATCTATGTAGAGTGTTTTTGTAGAGTTTATTGAAATTGACGATTTTATCTATTCTCCCCCGTAGGTGTAGTGCCCAGTCTCTCACAGATTTGTGGATCCCATACCCCATGTGATTGCGCTAGGTACTCTCCAATGGATGTCATATATTAAATCGAAATTGACATATCATGTAATGTAGTTGTTAACGGGTTTGGAATTATTCCCTATTTAACGGAAGATATTTATTTGGGTTGAAACGCCCTGTCCGTGATTCAGAGGCAACGATGGGTGGAAATGATAAGATAAGAATCATTGCAAGAATATTCTCTTCCTTTATTCACTGAACTTTTCCTCCTCTTCTTACTGTGTATATGAGTACCCAGTTGTATTTAGTAAGCTAAGTTAAGTTATCTCCCCTCTTTTCTTCTACTGATCACCTCCCTTTATATAGACTTTGCTAGGGGCATGTGTCATTGTGCATGTGTTTTGGTAAAGACAGGTGTTGTCGTTACCTTGATACAGGTGTAAAAATAAGGATAAGGTTTATCTTTTATCTACTAAGCGCTGACTAGATTTAATCTTGGTGTCTTCTGATGGCTTCGAGGACCTCTGATGCGTGTTTGCTTTGGTAGAGCAGCTCTTCCGAGGGGTTTTATTTCTCTTTCTTGATTCGGGTTTATTCTTCAATAATCAGGAGTGATCTCTGAGGGTGTAAATGTGATCTCCGAGGGCATAGTGTGATCTCCGAGGGCTTGATTTGGTCTCCGAGGGCATGGTGTGATCTCCGAGGGCTGTATTTGCTCTGTTTGAAGTGAGATTTTTTCATCGGAGTTATCGGAATATATTTACTGGGTGCTCTTTCATTCACTTCTTGATTTTCTCCGAAAGTGGGTCCTCGGATAATAGTCCGAGTGTAGTCTTTTTCGAGGAGTGTTCAACAAGGAAGTTTTCTTGTAAGTTCATGGGACTCGGGGTCTATTGTGGTCCCTCTTGGCGCATTGGTAGATATCGGAGTCGCACGGGTCCATCGGGGTTTGCTCTTTTTCCGATGCCGTGTTGATATCTGTTTTTCATTTACCGTTTGACTTTCCAAGGGACGCTTATGTTCCTCCTCGTGTGCTCTTTTTTTAAAACCTTTTTGGGTCAGTGACCGAAAGGTAGGGCAATCCTCCGATGGGTTTTCTTTATCGAGAGTAGGTACATCTCATCGGAAATACTTGTGACAATAGTATTGTCCATGTATTGTTTCTTCCGAGTAGGAGTAGTCTTCTTCATTTTATTTTTAGGGTTAACAGTAGTCATTTTAGTTTGCCATGTGATAATTGAAAACTAATTTACCCTTAAAGTCACTACCTTTTGAAAGTAAAGAATAAAGAAAAAAAGCTCTCGTTGGAGTATTTGAAACTCTTTAACCAAATCAATCGCCAGTTCAAAACAAAGGTCTCACAAATAAATTTTTGTAATGGGGCCATATTTCTTCTTCACCTTCAAACTATTTGTTACAATAATGGTACTAAATTCTATCTAAACAAATTCAAATGTGTTTTAATGAACACGAAATTATTCATCGGTGTAGTTGTGTGGCAACTCTCCAACAAAATGCCATTGTTGAGCGTAAGTATTGTATGATCTTTAAGGGCTTGTTTGCTTTCCTCTTTTGTTAAAACACCTGATCACTAATGGGAGTCATTGTGCCTAACTAACAATTGGATCTCCCACATTTGGATGTTCAAATTAATATTCTAGTGTCTTCAATTGTTAATTTTTAAAATATGTTTTTTTGGATCCTATAATAAGTTCATGATTATTGTTATTTTATTGAAAACGCCTTTCTTTGCCGCGAATTATTTGAAAAGCGCGCTACTATTATCCATTTAGCAACTTTAGAATACATCTCAAATTTTACATTGTGCTAACATGTACAACTAATACAGTAATGATTCATTTAGAACTTATCATTTCATGCAAACATTTATTTTATTACCAATAGTCTACTATACACAATCACCGCGAATTATTGAAATGCACGCTACTATTATCCATTTAGCAACTTTAGAATACATCTCAAATTTTACTTTGTGCTAACATGTACAAATAATACAGTAATGCATGATTTATTTGGAACTTATCATTTCATGCAAACGTTGATTTTATTACCAATAGTTTATTATACACAACCACCACATGTTACTGAGTATAAACGCGACGTAAATATATACTACACACGGAACAACATGCAATTACAATTGATATTCAAGTTTGACACATACTCAACACATAATGAAATATATATGAGGAATTGAAGTTTATAAATTAAACTAAAAATTATAAATTTTAGAATTAATGGATTTTTTGTACAATTGACAAAAGTTTTGGGGTGTTTGGGGTATTCATATAGTTTTGTGAGATTCTTTTGCAAATTAGAACAAATAAAACGAATTGGAGAGAGAGAGAGAAAGAGAGAGAGAGCGAGCGCAAAACTAATGAAAAAATAAGGTTATGAAAAATTAAAGAAAAAAAAGACAAAAATTGTAAAAAGATAAAAGGTAGGGCAAGCCCGAACTGAAAATGGGGTTCAGTCCGTGTACTTTGAGCTTGAACTACCGTTGGCTTATCTCTCTCGCACGTCTTGCTCCATAACCACATATTCATTTACAAAGGTTGACTATCGTGCGATCAACAAAACATTAAAAGTAACTTTTCGAGTTTATGAGTTTTTTATTACAATCATGTTCGTATTATTGATATTCAATTTTGTGTGAAGATGCATATAACTACTACACAACAACACCATCAAACCGGTAACTCATACAAATTCTAACTTTTTAATGCAAAAAATAGTCGATTTTTATGGTAATACGTTTTTTCTTTCTTTTTTCTCAAACATGGAGTCAAACCCCAAAAATGTAACGACGACACTATCAGGGCTATACAAAGTCGTACCCAATCCTCAACCTCAAAACCTAGCCCTACGACCCTAAATGGGTATTCATCAATACAATTTAATAAAAACGACTCTCAGTTTTTCCTCTATTGATTCAGTATTTCCAAACCTACATTCTTTTTAATAAATTCCACAGATAATTCGGTTTAGAAGCCCAAAAATATCGAAGCCCAAAACTATATGAATGTGTGCCACGTTTCTTGTAAGAAAACATAAGGTGAACCAAACATAATGTGAATTTCACAACCCTCTCCCACCCTTCGTGTCTCTCTCTTTCTCTCTCTCTCTCTCTCTCTCTCCATTAATGAGACTTAAATGGCTCCACGATGTCTTACAAGGATACACGATACCTCACAGGCTGCACATCTGAGATGCCCCACAGGCACAACGATACCTTACAAGGACATATGAGTCTTAAATGACTCTCTGATGCCTTACAAGGATCTGCGGTGCATTACGGGATATATATCCACAATGCACTAAAGGCTACACGATGACTTACATATATCTACGAGCCTTAAATGATTTTACGATACTTTACAAGAATCATTATCACCGTACAAACTATCAGATATGATGGACGGTAAAAAATACCATGTAACAAAATATCTGCTCAAGAAACGTGTAAATGCTAGTTGTCAGTAAACTAGGCAGACATATTAGCGGATAAAGTGCATGCTAAACACTTGTCAACCGATATAATTGACACATGTCCAGAATTTTTCCTATAAATAGGGAGCTTCCCCTTAACACACATTTTATATCAGGGATACGATAGAGGTATTAAATCAGATAAACACCACGTGTAGAACACGCAAACTATCGTAACAAATTTCACATGTCTAACATTTAAGCTATCATACAAGTATTTTGAAATCATCTTACTTGCGTATTATTTGCATTGACAATGATATTGTATTAACAAAAGCACGATACAAGTTTCGTGTAATCGAACCATCGTAACACGCAATACTTTGAGTTTCCAGTACAGTCTATGATTGCACTAGAAACTGGGGGATTTATGTTAACACCAAAAATATACGCATAAGAAATATAGGCTACGATGGTTTGATTACCGATTTTACTTCATTTATATTAACAACGGCAACATATTATTATACAATTTATATTCATAACGATAACATATTATTACACGACTCATATTTATAACGACAAACGTATCGTTACACATCTTCGCAACAACAACACATTTGTAGTTAAAGAATACTCGTACCGCACTTGCCACACAAACTACGATACTTGGCTATACCCTTATCTCGACACATGCCACACTCTAAGTCATACATGAGTCATTGCTAGGAAACATGTCAAGGCTACTAGCCACTCTCTTTTAAAAAGAGAAACCCATACACATAGGAAGGGGGGATCCTTCCATGAAAAAAATGACAAGATATATTTCAAATTCCAAGTTATTTCATCACCAAATTTACGGGTCAATTATTCAACTTTTCTCTAACAACAATACAACTTTCTCCAAAACGATAAACTAAACCAATAATGATATCCGCATTAAGTACCACTTGAGTCCCCGATTGAGTGATACGTAGGTAGCTCGAAATCTATTCGAGTTCAGTCGTAAATCTATCAAATTTACCGTTTTTCTCGGGTCGAGATCAGCCTTCCGAACAAATCAAAACGCTCTTCGTCCGTAAAGCTAGCAGGCATGACGGAAAGAGTGTTAACAATACAATTATAGTAAAATCTCTGCAATGGTCTCTTATACCCTCCCAAGTAATTTGCCATTTGGGCTTTTAATGAATGCCTATGATTTATATAATCTTTAAAATCTTAACAAAATATTCCCGGACATGATTTATATCCTGAAAAGATATAATCGTTCATGTTGAGGACATTGGAGTGGTTTTTAACAACATTATATTTTAAAGTAATTAACTTTTTTAGTTATTCAATATTCCACGTATGGATGAAGAATTCTTGTCACTTGTACATTCATCCTCAAATTTCAATAAAGTACATCTTTTTTTGAAAAAGCCAAAGGGAAAAACTTATAACTTCAAAAAAGGACACGGTTGTTTTGTTTTTCTCGTCAGGCATACTGAAACTCCAGTTTCTTTATTAGTTTCAGTGGAAAAAAAATAATTTTAAATCGACAATAGCTACGATATTTTCACATAGGCATTGGTTACTGAGATTTAGTGTCATTAAAAAACTTCAAAAGAATATGTTGGAACATTTCAATCAAAAAGATGAAGTTTGGGTGAAAAAAATGAGTGATATTATAAAATGGAAATTTCCAAAATGTAAGGGAAATTATGTTGTTTGTATGTTCATATTATGGAAAGATAATCTTACTAATCAACCAATTATTAAAAAAATTCAAAACTTATCATAAAAGAAATGTAGGGGTAATACATTTAATTAAATGTATGCAACTAATCTTGACTGACAAAATTATATATATTTTTTTTTGGTGAACAAGGAATTACAAAGTCATTAGACTAAATCATGCTTAAGAAAATCTACAACTTGGGAAGGGGGATTATCCCAAAAGATGTCCTTATCCATATCTCCATGTCTCAACTTAGCTAGTCCATCCGCAACGTTGTTAGCCGCTCGAGAGATCCACTTCAACTTGCATTCCCATGAGAGTCTTATCAATTCTGTACATTCTTGCACAAGTGCATTATGGTGCTCTGGGGGGTGACTTCACCCGTGATCATTTTATACACCAATAGGGAGTCTGTCTCGACTTCAAGCCGTGGTGTGTGTCGCTCTCAGGCTATTTCAAGTCCGGTCTTGAGGGCTATGAGCTCTGTCTCATCGACTATTGGTGTTGGCACTCTTCTTTTGAATCCCCAAATCCAATTCCCTTGGTGCGATCTAAGGACACCAGCCGCCATTCTTTCATTGGTGTTTAGAGGTATACTTCCATCAACGTTTAGTTTTACCCACCCTTCTCTCGTCTTGATCCACTTTTGGATTTTTTTGGACCTTCTTTTCTTTTCTTGTGCCTCATGAATTTCCATACTAAGTGTCTTTATCTTTCCCAAGCTTGTCGTGGTAGTTTCAATACTATTCCGAAAGATTCTTTCATTCCTAGCTTTCCAAAAAATCCACGTCGCAACCGTAAAGATCGAAGCCCAATTCAAACCCGGAAGTCGCACGCTATTTCTTGACTTATTTAGTGCATTCTCCTTGAGCCAAATATTCTCCGAAAATGCAGCGAACTCATCCCACTCACGACCACTCAGAATTTCCTTCCAAACTTCCCTTACTTGATTACACGTTCGAAAGATGTGGTGTACTGTTTCATACTCGCAGTTGCATGTTAAGCAAGTCGAGTCTTGAGTTATTTTCCATGTCTTGAGGAGACTATTGGTGGCAAGTCTATTTTGTCCCGCGAGTCACAAAAAATACTGGAGCTTACTACTCGTATTCACCTTCCATGTCCAACGGCAATTTTGGAAGTTTGCGTTAGCATCCAAGTTTTTCTTGAAGAAGGCCTTGTAGGCCGATTGGCAACTAAAAATGCCACTCGCACTCTCGGTCCATAGTAGCACGTCTTCTTCTTCATTAAAGGCTTCGACTTTGATTCTCAAATAATCCTTCAATTCGGTCAGCACAGCAGTTTGTAGCACGCTCCAATTCCATCTCTCCTCTTCGTCTATTACCTCTCGCAACCGGATATTGATATCGGACGGATTAATGTTAGAACACTCATCCCAGAGCCGCGCTCCACACCAATTGTCCATCCAAAATCAGATTTTCCTTCCATCCCCAATTTTCCAATGAAGAAAAGGTTGCATATGGTCGACGTAATGTAATATCCCTTTCCAAGCAGTACTATCATCGGGTTTCACATTATATTCGAGAAGGCTCGACCCTTTGAGATATTTGGCGTTAATTAAATCACTCCAAACCGCATCCTCATTCTTCAACAGTTTCCATGCAAGTTTGGTGAGAAGAGCCTCGTTGCTCGTTTGGGCCTTTCGGATCCCAAGTCCACCATCCACTTTCGGCTTCAAGACTTTTGGCAACCCCACTAGATGAATCTTTTTTTGGTTAGCATCCGCCGACCACAAAAAATTTCGATTTAATCTATCCAACTTGTTGCAAACATATTCGGGAGCCATGTGGATTGCATCAAATATATCGGCATCGTCGTGGATACAGATTGAACTAGTGTCGTTCTCTCCGCAAGTGAAAGGGTGTTACACTTCCATCTGTTAAAGCGTCCCGTTATTTTATCGAAAATATTCGTGCAACACTCTCTTCCCACTCGGTTGTGAGTGATATTTACTCCCAAATATTTTCCCAAGTTAACGATTTGTCCGAATCCCAATAAGTCACAAATCCCTCTCTTCACTGCAGACTTCTGGCTCTTTGAGAAAAATATTTTAGACTTTGTTGGGTTCAACTTAAGACCCGACGGCAAACAGAAAGTATCGAGGACCTTTTTTATTACTCTCGTCGTGTCCAAAATTGCTTTCTCCATCAATATCAAATCATCTGCGAAAAAGAGATGAGAAAGTTTCAGCCTGTTGCGACATGGAATAAGAGTTTTCCACTTCCCCGTGTCCACTGCTTCCTTTATCAAATATGACAGCCTTTCGATGCATAAGACGAAGAGATAAGGAGATAGAGGGTCTCTTTGCCGTAGCCCGCACGTGTGTGAGAAAGGCTCAAGTGGCGTTTTGTTCCACAAAATACGCTTAGACGCATTTCGGACGCAAAACATTATGAGCTATATTAAGTCATGGGGAAATAAAAAGGCATGTAGTGTTTCTTCTAAGAAATCCCAATTCACCTTATCGTACGCCTTCTCGAGGCCCAGTTTCATTATCATATTCCCAAACTTGACTTTCTTTTTATTTCGCAACGAATGAATCACCTCTTGTAAATAAAAATATTATCATGAGTGCTCTTATTTTTAATAAAACTGGACTGTGTAGGTGTTATTATCTGAGGCATGATATTCCAAAGGTGCATAGTAACACACCTTGTCACCATTTTATATAGCACGTTACATAAAGAGATCGGGCGAAATTGTGAGATGAGTTCCGAATTTTTTACCTTGGGAATTAGGCATAAAAAGGCTTCACAAATCCGCTTGTCGAACTTCTTGCTTTTGAACACGTCTTCAGCAAATCTAAAAAGAGAATCCTGAATCCAACCCCAACTTTTGTGATAAAATATGGCTTGTAAACGTCGGGTCCAGGAGCTTTGTACAGATGCGTGGCGAAGACTACTTCCTTAAGCTCTGTTGCGCTTGTTTTTTTTATTAGGATTTCTTGTTCCTCCATCGAAATTGTCGCTTGGTGGAACCGACTCATCAGCTCTCTAGTTCTCACGCGCTATCACTTCCTCCTGAAAAAGGCCCTTAAAATATGCTTTAGCATGCGTTCGCAGCTGTTCTCCGTAGCTCACCCAAAAAAAATCAATCTTTAGATTAATAATTTTATTGCGACGCCTTCTTATCATGACGGAACGGTGGAAGAATTTTGTGTTCCTTTCGCCATCTTGAATCCATTTAGTCCTAGATTTCTGAAACCAAAATAATTCTTCTTATCTTAGGACTTCGTTTGTGACAACCGCACCCCACGAGCATGCTCCGATCCGAGTTGGTTCAGTGGTGGCCAGCCACTTTACCCAATCCAGTCTAAAGCACAACTCATAGAAAGGGGTCTCACTTGTTCAAGATCAAAACCATACACGTTTTATAAATTATATTTTGATATATACAACGGAAGTCTTGGTATTACAAATAATGTGACTATTTTAATGGTTATGCACTAATGACAAAATACGAATATTCCAAAATGCACGCTTGAACAATTATTTACTTGGTTCATGCTGCCATGTTGATTTTATCCTGAGGAATTGACAGAAGAAACGAGGAATAAGTCTTTAATGACTTAGTGAGATTCATATAAAAGAACTGGTAATGTAAGAATTAACTGTGACCTACTAAATACATTTCGGGAGTGATCTTACCGGTAGAAACAGTTCAACTAGGCAATTTGATGTAGCAATGGTACTGGAGTTTTCATAGAATAGTTAATGAACTTGTGCTTAACAATAAACAAATACAGCCTTATGACTTCTATTATTCTGCCTTATACCTCCCGACGAGGAGCGACCTTGCAAACAATCAAGATACATGCTCGTGTACATGTCAATCCAGCACGTGGGTTACAACCAAGTCCTGACTGCAAGCGGCGCCTAGATAGATGGGTATCAAGTGAAATTACTTAAATCGACAGTCCTTACTGCCCGCCAATAACTCGACTCAATCCCTGAGCCCAACTTCCCAAAGGCGTCCCAATGGGTATAACAAATAAACAAACAAGTTAGTAAATCGGATAATATCCTTTGCTCCTTGAGCTACATGTTCCAAACATAGTTCGTTGCTCTTTGCACAATTCAAGAACCAGGAGATGAGATTATAATATTGGAGAATTATCATGATTATGAATAGATATGATAAATAATAAATGATTGGATATGATTTAACGATGAGTAAGAAAATCATGTTATGAGATGAGA
This sequence comes from Linaria vulgaris, assembly GCA_948329865.1. Lineage (NCBI taxonomy): Eukaryota > Viridiplantae > Streptophyta > Magnoliopsida > Lamiales > Plantaginaceae > Linaria > Linaria vulgaris. The sequence continues at coordinate 90,736,983 of OX415253.1, forward strand.
TGCCAAACATGATTATGATGAAATATAGGTTGTTCGAGGTTTGGTATCGGAGTAGTGGCTTTTCTGTCCAAGTTCCTCAGGGCCGGATGCTAAACGGGGCTAGAACAAATCAGAAATGGAACCCCACCTTAACTCGTACGGGGAACCTTGATGGCGTTGATTAGTTCGTCAAACCTTTAATAAGTTTAAATAATATTAATCAACTGAATTTATAATTCACTACAACAAATATTAGTACTTTTTCTTCAATTCTCATGTTGGCGAAATTGAGAACGTTCTTGTTAAGAATGCTAGTTACAATGTAAATCTTAGTAAATAACGCATAAGCTTAATTTATGACATTACACAAAACATGAAAAATCTTAGACGATGAATTTAAAGAAAAACATATTACTTAACTAACTCTAGGAAAACTCATCTTTTTAGTCTTTAATCAATTCCAAACTTTTAATAACCACACGCCAAATAAGTATCATACAAAATAACACCTTAAAAGGTGTAACTTAGTCATTTATTACTTTATTTTACATAGTAAGTTTAAAAATTCATATATTTGTTTTAGAACTTAAATATAAAGATATGAACATGAGAGGTTTATTAAAACATGTGATAAGAGATGATAAATAATCTTATTTGATTGTTAGGTCATGAAGTGGCAAAATAATCTTGTAAGACTTATGAAAATAATATGTTAAACATGATAAATCTACAATTTAAATGCTATAAATAAGATCACAAAAATGTCAATTCATGATTATAAATCATAGTAATCTAATTATAACTAATACTATATCATGTTAAATTTATGTGTGTGATAAATACATTGAATTATGATGGCGATTACACTTATAAATTAAGAAAACAAAGGTTGTGCCAAATAAACTGAAAAATCACCGCAATTTTGGTTTTACCTTTGACCGGACATCCAAATGAACTTGGTTTTAAACTCTTTTTATTCTTTATGGTTTATAAAATCATGAGAAATGTGGAAATCCAAGATTTTGTGAAAACACAAAGGTTTGCTATGCTAAATAATTCTTACAACATAAGAGTTGCTATCGGATTTCCTAGCAGCAGTTTACGATTTATAGATTATGCCCTCCTAGATCATATTATTTGAGAAAGATGTCTTCATACAAAAGATAGAAAACACCAAGGAGAGTATTCAGCCATTAGCCTTGATCAAAAAGGATTTTTCTACAATTAGTTATGATTTTTCTAAGGTGCAGAATTGGTATTTCCTGCGCAGTAAAAGTTTTAGCGTCTTTTTTGGTAGAAAATGGCAAGATAAAAATCTGGAAAATTATTTTCCGAACTAAAACAAAAAAAGGAACAACTTTTATTTCTTCTTACTTTTGCAGAATTGGATTATTTTGGGCTGTAAAAAATGGTGAAGAAAGATGAGTATTTATAGGCGAAAAAGTAGTTTAATCATACTTATTTAGGTCCCACCTTGATTATTTTATAATAAATCACAAAAAATCTTTTAATCATGCTCTTAAGGATGTCATGGCTTACATCATCAAAAAGATGTCATGGCTTACTTAATCAATTGGTTAATTGCTTATCAAGTCCTTCAATTATTTATAATTAAAATTCAAATAGGTATAATTAGATTTTTTTGTTACATACCTATTTATTTATGTAATTTTTCTAGATAATTCCATCATCTTGGTTAAAATTTGAAATTGAAATATATGTTTTAGGATTAGAGACCTATAAAAATAATAAAAGACTAACTTTTAAGTTTAGGGACTAAAATGCAATTTTTTCTAAATATTTAGGGTCAAAAATAGAAATTTTCAAAAGTTCAAGGACTAAAGTATAAATTTATTTTCTTCCTATTTTTTGGGGCGTTACAATGTTCAATTCTCGGATCAGCTTTGCTTCAAGACTTGTGAGATAAGCGTTCAATCTCAGCGCTATCTTTTTTTGGATTCCCAGCAATTGTGCATTAATTCTTCTCTTGCGTTGGAAAATATTACCAAACCTTTCACGATTCCACGGCTCAAGTACCTTCGAAATATCCTTGATTGCGTCCAGAAGGTTCTCTTTTTCTTCCCATATTTTCTTCAACAACAACGCGCACTCAACATTATAGAACCAAGTCGCTTCAAATCGAAACGGTTTCTTTTCGACTCGATTTCCCCTTCCCTCGCAACAAGTAAGTATCGGATGGTGGCGCGAGCATGTCCGAGTTGTATGAAACACCTCGTAATTTGGAAATCTATCAATCCAAGCCTCATTCGCAACCGCTCGATCTATCCGACTTTTTATATTTCCCCCGTTCTCTCTTTTATTCGTCCAAGTGAACACCGGTCCTTGGAATCCAAGATCAATGAGACCATACCTTTCAAGGTAATGTCGAAAAATATTCAACCTATTTAAAGGGACGGGTCGGCCTCCCATCCTTTCGTGCGAGTAACATACCTCGTTAAAATCCCTCGTCACTAACCATGGATCCGAATGTCGCGTGGAGTGCAAGATCAAATCATCAAACGCTCTCACTTTATCCTCTCTTCGTGGCTGCACATACATTCCAGTCACTCGCCACTGTTCGCCTAATCGAGGTCTGATCCGAGCGTGAATAGCTTGGTAATTTATGTCTAGAATTTCGACATCCACCTCATCTTGCCACAACATCCACACCCCTCCCATCATTCCGTTGGTTGGGGCGATTACATACCGTGAATAGCCAAGCGTGGTTACAATCTCCCTCGCGATTGCTTCGGTAACACATATTTCCAAAATATATACAACCGTAGGTGCATGTATCCTAACAAATTCTCAAAAGTTCCATCAAAATTCATCTTTCCCGGCTCCTTGACAATTCCACGATACAATTTTTATGGACATTAAATTTAAATGATATGGTGAGACGGGTTGATCAATCGCGTTCCCCATCCATGTCGCAATCACTTGACGTATTATCTCGATTAAGAGATATATCTGTCTCCAAAATTCCCATCGACTTATCGCCGTCGTCATGCACCATGTATTCGGGCCCTCGGTTATAGGAACCAACATCATCCCTACTTCCACCTCCCACACGAGTTGTGGAATTATCATCACATGAACTAGTCTGTCTCTCTGCCATGTTCGTAATGTCGTCAAGAGGCTCTGAAAACGATGGATTCTCGTGACAAAATCTGAAACTTCTACCCATCGCCCTATTAGCATCCCGTTTCTAAAAAAACGCGTGATAAATTAGCATGTTTTTGGCCGAAGGTAATCGGGGCTAATTTTTCAAGAGTCAGTGGCTGGGATTGGTTTATTTTCGGCTCAATGTCCTCTTTTAAAATAGAGAACGGATTCGCATGCTGAAAGAGTCTTTACTCGCCGTCGAGATTTGTATCATGCGCGGTTTAGGACCCTTTAACAATTTGATTGATTTGTTTCCTTTCCCGCTTTTCTGCGTTAAGGAGACTTTCCTTCTAATAGAGTTCAAGTTAGACTCTTTTTTCTTTCATTGCTCAATCGTTTCCTTTCCCCCCGATAGTTGCAGCCCCTCGCGCAAGTTTCCTTATACTTTTCCCTTTTCTGACTCTTTTCTTCTCAGCCCAACAATTGTTTTGCCCCCTTTGATATTCTTTCGGGGTTGGACGATCATCCATTCGCCATACTCTATTTGTTTAGCTTTCGCTACCATCCATTATGACCCATTCGTCGCCTTAACATATTCTTGCGTTTCCGAAGTCTACTATCCGTCGGCCTCTCCATATGCACTCCCACAATTTTCCTTTTTGTGGCTCGCTTTTCGTACTTGTAACATAGCATTGGTAGATTTTCGTAGACTACTTGGTACACTACATCATCAATGCAAACTCCAAGGTCTAATGGCATATCCGTGCGGACTTGCAAACAAAAGCGTGCATACTTCCCCCTTGTAGCCGTATAGGTGTTGCCATAAATAATTATCGGATCCCCAAGACTTTTGGCCAACTCTCGGATCCACGCTTTCCGAAAATACTCCACCGGAAGATCTAAAATTTGGACCCATGTTATGGCGGTATCGATTTTTCTTTCGCCACTAGGAATTTCGGGCACCATTTCCGGATTGATAGGAAGCTACCCGCCAATTGCCATGGTCCTTCAGTGAGGATCATCTCCCGCTTTTCTTGTCGTAAACCCTTCATAAAATAACAATTATGCCCGGGATTGAGTTTACTAGAGTTGGTGGCGCCAGTGTGATCATACCTTAGAATGACAAAATTATATTTAGACTAAAGCTAGCTTTCTTCATGTGGTGGGGGGAAGAAATTCGTTGTTGTATTTTATTCTCATTTACATTTAATAATCGACATACATCGACTAAAAAAACCTTTAACTTTGTTTTGTATTTTTAACCATATTGTGATTATACTATTTTGTTACATCGACTAAATTCCAATCATTGTTTGTTAATCTTGAATGTAATTGCTCGTGTGAAGTACGTGCTGAAACAAACTAGTATATGTATATAAATAAGTACATTCTATTTCTATTTTACATTGCTCACAACTCTTGGTTGTTTAAAGTGACATTCTATCCCTATTATACTAGCCCACATTTTTAATAGACGTTGCAAGTTAGTTTGGTTGAGCGATTATGAGTGAGTTCCTATGCATTTGTATAAAATTCTTAGTGCTTATCCCTACTCAAAAAGATATTAAGCCTTCTAATGTATACTCACCCTTTATATACATATATGAGGTTCCCAATAAACTTACGCACAAAAACCCAAAATCAATTAGCCTTAAGCCTTCGAGATCCAAACTTCTGTTATTCATGTTTTTGCCTATTGAATATACATTTTCTCATCTAACTAATAAAATTTGGAGCTTTTATTTGGCAATTTACATTATCATGTAGTATTGTATGGCCCATTTGTTTTAAAAATTAAATGTGCTAGGGCACAATAACAAGTCTAGAATTAATGAAATTTTTGTTGGATTTATAAACTTTCTCAGGGGTCTCAGGTAAGTATATGAAGTTTCAAGGTTTCTTATGCAGATTTTAGGACGAATTATTATTTGTGCCCTGTATGTTTCAATTTTTTATGAAAATGCCCGTTATCTTTCAAATTATTAAAAATGCCCTGGATCTTTGCCATTTTTTTTTTGTAGAAAATGCCCTTTGAGTGCCACATGTGAAATTCGGGCGACGTGGCATCCACCGTGGAGGAGACGTGGCAGCCACATGTAATAAACACACATATATATATATAATTATATATATATATAAAAAACTAATCATCATCCTTATCACCACCACCGTTGCCCCCTCCCTCCCCGCCGCTGCCGCCACACATTAAGCCTCGTCCCGACCCCAATCACCTCCGGATCCGACAAGTCGACATCTGCATTCGCCTCTCTGGTCTGGTCAACCGACACCAGGCCACCGTACACCGCCGCCGAAATACCGGCGAGCGTGTCGGAGGGGCGGGTCTTGTAGGTGACTGAGGTGGCTTTGCGGATGCCGTCGGAGCAGGAGCAGGCGACGACGATCTTGAGGGGGAGCTGGGAAGGGAGGATGTGGTTTTCGACGTCGGGGAGGGAGGTGTCGGTGACGTTTGTGAGGAGGAGGGAGATTGGGTCGACGGAGAAGAGGGCGGCGAGTTCGAAGACTTTGAGGTCGGTGTAGAGGGTGTAAGAGACTAAGGCGGAGCAGGTGTCGGAGTTGGAGCAGGGCTCGATTGTGGATTTTGCGGCGGCGCGTGGGGAACACGCGGCGGCGATGAGGAGGAGGAGGAGGAGCGAGAGTGTGAGAGTGAGGAAAGTTGGCATCTTTGAAGTGGGGTTTGTTTAGGTTGCTTATCGGAGCTCAGCTCAGCTCAATTGCTGCTTCACAGTTCATACTCAATGTGTGTGTGTGTGCGGCGGCGGCGGCGGCGACGGGGGGGGCAACGGTGGTGGTGATGAGGATGATGATTAGTTATTTATTTATTTTTATATAATTATATATATATATATATGTGTGTGTTTATTACATGTGGCTGCCACGTCTCCTCCACGGTGGATGCCACGTCGCCCGAATTTCACATGTGTCACTCAAAAGACATTTTCTATAAAAAAAAAATGGCAAATATCCAGGGCATTTTCAATAATTCGAAAGATAACGGGCATTTTCATAAAAAAATTGAAACATACAGGGCACAAATAATAATTCGTCCTAGATTTTATAAGGTAAAGAGTCTTTGTGCAATTTATAAACTGATTGAGAATATCTTGAATGCCATGGTCTTCCACATCAGTCTTCTGTCTACCCTTGTCTCCTATTGGCATGAACAAACATCCCACCATGTCTTGTCTCTTATGCTTAATCACTTTTGTCAACTTTTTTGCTTGATATCATTTTGATCAACACCTCTTACTTGAGCGCATGCAACTTGTGCTCATTTATCTTAAAATAGAAAGCTACGTTTTGATGTTCAAAATCAAAGTAACTTGCCCTAATTTCCTCAACCAATTCAATCTGATAACCATATCACAACCCTTAGTTTCAGAATCTTAGGGTTAGCTGCGGCAAAGGTCAATCCCTTCATTTTCCATAACATCCTAGGGCACCTTTCATTACTTATCATCTTTCCTCGATCAGTTATAACCCTCGTAGGATTAGTATGTTCTACGAGATTCTCTTTACAATTTATTGGTCTATGAAAGTGTGGGTACTATCAGAGATGAGGATGGTTTAAGAGACAGCTTACCTGGCCAGGGCATGAACTAAGATTTTTGGGAGGATATCCTCTTCTTCTTCTACCACATTCTTCCATTTTCTTATCATTTATCTCCATGATGTCAAAAAACCTTTTACACTTGCTCTCTAGTGTATAAGGTTCCTCACAGTTTAAGCATAACGCCCGTTTTTTCTTGTCATCCATCTTCGGTTGTTGTTAAGCATTTTAGAATGTATACTTTTTTTTGGTGCACTGATTGCTTTGTGGGGATTATCTACAAATAAGTTAGTGTTATTCCCCTTAAACCTAGTGGTGAGGGGTTGAAGAGTCAACTTGTGTTGCTTAAGCAGTGTCTCTGATTAGTATCTCCTACTTCTCAGCCATGTGCACAATCTGGCTTAGAGTAGGTGGTTCCAGCAACATGTAAGACTTCAACATTATGATCTTACTACCCACTCAAGTAGCTTTTGATGAAATGAAATTCATCAAGGTGCCTATCCCTTTGCAACATGTAAGACTTTAACTTCTCAAACTTCTCGGTGTATTCATCCATTGTCATTATTTGCTTCAGTTCATTAGACTCCCCCTTACATTTTCACCATTTGTTGCAGCAAATCAATCCAATATGCATAAAAAAAAAAGCATGATAAAAATCAACTTTCAAGTGTATACGTAGTATTCTTGGTTAGAGAAATTTCACGTTGAAATTGTCAAAAAACTCAAAGCATTGATTATTCTTATTATATTCTAAATTCTTAAAATGAATCACTTATAGTTTTTAATTTAACGAGCCCCTTCAAAATTCCAAACATACTTATTTTTAGAATGTAACTTAAATTGTGATTGATGATATAAATTGCATACACAAGGGTGAAACTCGATAATAATAATGCATAAATTGAACATGTAAATAGTATGAACATACGAAAGAAAAACAAGAAAAAGAATGAGAGGATATTTCTTAAATACGAATAAGATATGATCATTGCGCCATATAATTTGTGTATTTTAAAACATGATTTTAATTTTTTAATTTGTGATTTGATGTAAAACATAACCCCCCAATCCGCCTGCCAACCGCCCGCATCCGCCTAACCCGCAACCCGCATGATCTTCAAAATCAATCCACCCGCCGGACAAGAAAAATTGGTAAACCGCAAGTGTTGGGTATGGTGTCTTTTTTTATGACAACCCGTCAAAACCCGACCGCGAACACCCCTATTAACGACAACTAACAAATAACCACTAAATTGTTTATAACTGTTAATTTTGGCAATTCAAGTATATTGAACTAACTAATTATTTATATTGTTTATCTACTACTACCTATAAGCGTCAATATTGTTAGCAAGGTTATTTACATAACGGCTAATTGCAAAATAGTTATTGTATTTTTAATTCTTTTACTTTTGCCCCTAAAGTTTTTAAGTAATTATTTTGGGCACCATAGTAAATTGTAATACAACCCTTCATATTTTTGATTTTCTTAGTTTTGCCTCACAAAGGTTTTTCATATTTGACTTATACATTTCAGAACAACCCTTGTCTCTTTGAACTCTTTCACTTTCGCCCCTAAAGTTTTCTATTATTTGCTTCTGGGCTCATGGTAAATTGCAGAACAATCATTATAGTTTTTACTTCTTTTCCTTTGATCCCTAAAGTTTTCTATTATTTGCTATTGGGTCCCATAGTAAATTGTAACACAGTCCTTGAAGTTTTAAATCTTTTAATTTTTGCACCAAAAGTTTTTTATTATTTAGCTCATTTTGTCGTCCATCTTTCTTTGTTTCAATTTTGCCCTTGTAAGTTCAACTAATTATTATGTTCTATTATATATGTATATCTAAAGTACTATATCTATAAATTACTAAGATTTTAGTCATGTAATTTGGTATGCCTCTATTTTGCCCATGTTATTTCATGTAATTACTTTTCAATATACTGAATCTCAAATACCAAGAAAATGGGTGGCCGTAATTGTTGACTTTGTGGCGTAGAATGTGGTGGTGTGGCTTGTCGGAGGCGTGTGATGTGGTGGTGATGATATGCGCAATATGAGGGGCCGAATGTGGCGGTGGTTGTGCACGTCGTCGGGGGTGTATGATACAGTGGTGGAAGCTTGGTGGCAACATGCTAAAAGAAAATTGATTCGATCGCTAGACAGAGTAAGCTGGGCGTCGGAGCAGGACTTTAGCGAAAAATGGGTGGTGGGGCAGCCACGGCGAGGGTTCAGCGGTAGAATCGGAACCATGTGAAGAGTGATGTCGTGCGTGGTGAGGTTTAGTAATTTATGATTATTCACATAAATACGATAGTCAACCATAGTAGATTAATTTATGAATTATTATTGCTTTATATAAAAATAATACATGGAACGGTCATTTTAGGTTAAAATTCTTTTATTTTCGTCCCATAAATTTATGTTATTCAACTTATTGGTATATCTATACATATACTATATAATAAAGGGGAATGAGTTTAGTCGTGTAGTTTTTTGTTTTCTATTTTGCTCCTATTATTTCATCGAATTGCTTTTCAATATGCTGCAGTTCAAAAAAAAAAAAAACAGCTGCAATTTTGGACTTTGTCGCGTGGGATGTGGTGGTGTGCGTCGTCGGAGGTGTGGGGTGAGGTGGTGGCAGTGCGTTTCGCCAGGAGGCGTGAGATGTGGTGGTTGTGTTGCGTGTCGCCGAAGGCGTGAGATGTGGTGGCAGTGTTGCGTCGAAGGCGTGGGATGTGGTGGAGGTGGTGCGCGTCGTCGAAGGCATAAGATATGGTGGTGATGGTGCGTGTCGTCGAGGGAGGGGCATGTTGTGGTGCGGTGGTGCGCATCTCCGGAGGAATGGGATGTGGTGGTGATGGTACACGTCGTCGAAGGGGCATGATGTTGTGGTGGTTGTGCGCATCGTCGGCGGCGTGAGATGTGGTGGTGGTGGCGAGCAATATAGTAGGTAATGCATCAAGGGCGTCAATTTGGAACTCGGTGGTGGAGGTGGAGGGGGCGGCGAAAGCCGCGATGGTGAGAGAGGTGGAGAAGGGACGGCATTTTTTGAGTTTCGATATTGCCCCTACTTTAACTTTAATATTTCTGTTTTGCTCTTTCTTTTTACTCTTGTGTCTGATATACTTTACTCTTTCCCACTTTCGCTGACTATTATTATCAATAAAGATATATTTATATATAAGAGAAATACAGGTTTTAACTACACACAAAATTGAAAAAATATTTTAAAAATTGTCAAACAATTTAATTATTTAACAAAGCTACCAAGATAGACCATTTCATTGATGAGGCAAAATTTATCTGATTATTATGTTAAAGTCGAGATATAAAATATTTACACCATAATATTACGTGCCATTTTTCATAGTGTAACTAAATGCCTGATAATTGTAAATTCGGTGACAAATATTTTTTTTAGACATTATTTGTGACAATAAAATTGAGTTCATTGTTAATTGTATAGAATAATTTTTCCTTTTTTTTTTTGGTTAACAAATGTAAATTAAAGACATGTACACACCCGGTCACTCCCCACGTGTCTCCGGTTCATCGTTGTCTCCTACGCCACCTCAGCCAAACCCGAAATTCCGACACTCTCCCCCACACTCCCGCTTCGGTTTTTCTATTCCAGATTCCTATTCCATTTTATGTGCCACCAATTAGAGGGAGACACGTGGCATTGCGGACTATGTAAAAAATGCACCAAATCACTCCCCACCTTCTTCCTCTTCCGGATGAAAGAGAAAAGGAGGAAACTTAAAAAAAATAAAAAAACAAATCCTCTACAATCTCTCTCTCTCTCTCTCTCTCTCTCTCTCTCTCTCTTAGTTTCTATCACTGGAAATGTCATTGACATTTAAGAGGCGCCATTTTCAACAATGCAGGAGCTTCTGCGACACCGCCGGCGTTTTTCGACGTTCTAACCGGCGAGTCGGTGGTCCATCTTTCTGACGACGCTCCGTCAGTTAAGTTTTTGGGCGGCGCAGGTGGAGACGATAATAGCGATGGAGCAGTTGTGAGTTCCGACGACGGTCAATCAGCCAACGACGACGACGTTAAGCTCTCCGGCGCCGGAATCCGTGCTTTATCGAAAAGCTTACCTATGACGACACTGGTGGCGGAAACTCCGGTATCGAGGAGCTCGAGCACGTTTTTTTACCACAGCGAGGGAGGAGAAGCGGCGTCGGAGAAGGTCGCGGTGACGGCGGCCGTTAGGATTGTGACTGTGAGGAGAGAGAAAATAAAGAATCTGGTCACTGTGGAAAGCATGTTTTGTTCTCTTTTTTTTATTGTGAAAATTAAGTTATGGTGATGCTGATGCGTGGTGAAACTGGAAAGGTTTTTTTATTTTTTTTAAGTTTCCTCCTTTTCTCTTTCATCCGGAGGAGGAAGAAGGTGGGGAGTGATTTGGTGCATTTTTTACATAGTCCGCAATGCCACGTGTCTCCCTCTAATTGGTGGCACATAAAATGGAATAGGAATCTGGAATAGAAAAACCGAAGCGCCACACTCCACCAACCCCACAACTACATTAAAATTGTTTAATGGCCACCTCCTCCTACCGTACCATCTCTCCCTGTTTTCGCACTATACCAAATCCCTCTTCAAACCGATCTCCGCCGTTGACTTCCCGATTCCCCGCCGTCAAACACCGCCTTTTCACCACGCTCAAATCGAACTCAAATCTCCCCAAATTCGTCTGCTGTACACCAACAGCGTCAATGGCGGAAATCATCACTCCAAAGAGCAAGGGAAAAGTCAAAGTGTTCGACACGGAGGAGGATCTCGCTGTGTCGCTCGCTCAATACACCGCCGATTTGTCCGCTAAAATCTCGAAAGAACGAGACTCGTTTACCGTCGTGTTTTCCGGTGGTTCTCTTGTTAAGTCTCTCAGGTATAATAACAGCCTTTGTTAGTTGAGAAATTATTTCATGCCATCGTTGTATTGCTTAAGTGGTGCAACCGTTACCAATACACGGTTGAGATGGGTCGTTACCAATACACGGTTGAGATGGGTTGATGGGGTTGTTACTTCCTAAATTCTAGTAAAACTTAAATCTGTATTAAAATTGGATAGTCGGTTGCACCACGTCATTAATGCAACGGTTACATTAAATAATTTGTCTTGTCAGTAGGAAAAGTCTTCGATTTAGTTGTTAATTTAATTGGTTGTGTTTGGTTGTGGTGTGGAATTTTAGGAAATTGGTGGAGGCTCCGTATGTAGATTCCGTGGAGTGGTCGAAGTGGCACGTGTTTTGGGTCGATGAGAGGGTGGTGCCTAAGGATCATCCTGATAGCAATTATCTACTTGCTTACAATGAATTCTTATCCAAGGTATCATTGCTTTTCAGCTTTTTAAAAAGAAAAAAGAATGTTGTACTTACTAGTTGAACATGTGTGCTTGTGAAATGCTAATGACTAATTCGCAGTTGTCAGAAACTAAATTAGCAAAATGTTGACTCTAATTTGGTTTGTGACACTTGAAAACTTCCAATTTTGTTGTGCCTAAGTGGTTCCAAGCCATTCGGTTGCGATGTGGTTAATTGATACTCCGAGGTGTAGAGGGAACAATTGTTATCAAGTACGAGTGTGATTGACTACTTGGTTGTGGTTGGTAGGATTTCAAACTGGGTAGTGAAATGAGACTAGTTCGGAGCTTGGCAGAATAAAGCTCACACAACTAGCTTGTTGTTACGTTACTACTTATTTTCAAATAGTTATGAGCAACCTAATATCTAGTAGTGTGTAACAGCTGCCGTCACAAGTTAAGAGAAATTATCTGGTTTTTTGTTTATGCAGAATATTGTACTGAATTTCTACTGTTGGTGTTTGCCATCTTTGTATGCGTTTGTTCATTGTTGATCTGCTGTATTGGTCTCCTTGAATGATATGTGGCAACTGGAACAGTGACGTGTCTTGATTGCGAAGCATGTATGCCGATGCTCATACTTTTATAACCACTCACTACCTTGAATATTAAATTTCACCACACGTTTGATACATGTTGTAGGCCTAAACAGAGAATGCTACACCGTTTGACAAATGTTTTTGATTGTTTCTTAAGGAAGTATACCTTAATTAATGTACTGGAAATAGTCAGCCGTTTTGAAGCACACATTTTTATCGGTGTAGTTCTATCGTTCTCCAGCCATATGATGCATCAGTGGTTGTGATAACATGTGTCTGTAATAGATTTCTCCGTGAAGGACGGTAAACCCATGTATGGTTTATTTACGTCAATAACCCCACTGAATATCCTTGCTTCATCAATTCTTGTTCTTAGACGTGTCATTCCTGCTCCGAATGTCGATGTAGTCTGAACTTGCCATGCCCTTTAATTGCTGATGTCTGAGTCCTAAGTAATATGCTATAAGAAAGCCTCTGGTTTTGAATAGCGAAGGTGTACATGGATGAGGTGTTATTTATTTAACCATGTGTAGTAAACGGAAATGACCAACTGAGTTGAGTACTACACATATGCCTTTTCTTCTTGGTTTCCTTCTGACTTGCAATAAGATTCTACATTCTGATCATCCTGTCCATCTCACTTTCCTATTGCAGATCCCAATTCCCGCCGGCAATGTATATTCCATCAACGATGCATTATCAGTGGAGGGCGCAGCAGATGATTACGAGACCTGCCTCAAGCATCTTGTCAAAAATAAAATTATCGATCAGTCTGAGAGTACTGGCCTCCCAAAATTCGACCTTATGTTAATGGGTATGGGCCCAGACGGCCACATTGCTTCCTTGTTTCCTGGGCATTCTCTTCTTGAAGAGAAAGAGAAGTGGGTCTGTTTTATCAAGGATTCTCCTAAGCCTCCTCCAGAAAGAATCTCATTCTCCCTCCCAGTCATTAATTCCTCGGCAAATGTTGCACTTGTTGTGGCCGGTGCAGGGAAAGCTAGTGCTGTGTACACGGCACTGAGTGATACTTCAAACACTGATGTACTGCCAGTGCAGCTGGTTGCACCAGAGGGGGAGTTGGCTTGGTTTTTAGATAAGGAAGCAGCCTCTAAATTGTAGGTTCAAGAATATACATGCCCATCGTTGCAGTAAACGTTTGATGATCAGTCATGATCGTTCCTTTGTATTACTCCAGTTGAAATGGTGAAAGGTCATATGTACAATTATGGATTCTTCTTACATTATACTAATAAGAGAGTCTGTGATCAGCATTTGTTTTTGTCATTTATCATTGACCGATGTGGTAGCCGCAGAAGCTTTGCTTGAGTAGTTTGAAGCTCAAAATGGGAAGAGAACCAGTTGAAAGACTTGAATTGCTTCCTTTAGTTTTTCCTTTAGATAAAGAAGCATCGTTTGATTACCTAACATAAGTGTTTGTGCTGAACAAAACTTCCTTTCTATTTTTACCTCTTGATAAAAATGAAACATAAAATTACAATTTTGGTTTCTTGCTATGCCTATTATCATAATTTTAGTGAGAAATATCAAGATTTCTCAAAAAGAAAACAACTATAATTAATTTTGCAGTAAAGTATCTCTTTTCAGTAAGTTTTCTTAGTAAAGTATCTTCTTTTTATAAGAGATCTTAGTTAAGGTATCTAACAGCTGGAGAATAATTGTTGTTTTAAGAATAAGGCTAGCAAGAATCTAAAATGGGCTTATAAATATTGGGCCAAAATCACAATTAAAAAATTGCATGAATATGGAGGACCATATATATTTCCTAATAATATTTATAGGCACAACAGTTATTTCGATCATTTTGGCTAAACTCATTACAGCTCCATCCATGGCTTCTGACAACACACCAAAATCCAAATCAAAAGTACTAAAATTCAATTCCGAGGATGACGTGGCCGTTGCTGTTGCAAAATACACCGCCGATCTCTCGGAGAAGTACATCAAAGAAAAGGGTTCTTTCTCCGTTGTCCTCTCCGGTGGCAGCCTAATAGATACACTCAGGTGATAGAAGAAAAGATCCCATTTTTTTAATGCACATAAACCTGTTTGGGGAAATACAAAAATGGGTTCTTTTTCTTTTTTCCCCTTTAAATTTCAGTGATGGCAATTTGTTGTTAATATTGCAGGAAGCTTGTGGAGCCTCCGTACCTGAAGTCAGTAGATTGGTCGAAGTGGCTGATATTTTGGGTGGATGAGAGAGTGGTTCCACTGGATCATGATGACAGCAATTATTTATTGGCTTGGAAGGGGTTTCTGTCAAAGGTATAATCAATTGCAAGATTACTTTTTTTTTTTTTTTTGATGTGGTAAAGTGTATGTTGAGCTGATTTTGGATAAATGAAAAAGTGGTTCTTGTTTCATTTTGTTACAAAATTGTGCAAAAGTGATACCTTTTTCACTGGAATTCTCAACAGGGTTTTCGAATAATTGCCGGAAGTATCAAGAACATGTTCACTTATTTAGGAATAGATTCATGTATTTCTTGTGGAAAAGGTTTTGCGGAGTAGATTACTTGATTGCAAATGAGGGAGAGGACACATTCTTGATAAGAATTTGTAGGTGGAGTGTGTGTTAGAGATCATAAAAGAATAAATTTATGTCATCTACATGAGCTTCAATTACACGTGTGACGGTTATGTTATATGCTACTAGATTCATACTTAATTAAGAGGTCATGGTTCTGAATCTCACGTCTAGGTATTCTTTTAAAGGACTGCACGTATTGGACTTCATAAAAATAGTTACAGTCTGCATGCCATGTTAGATAATTTAGAGTAGGAGTTGTATGTAGTTGATATAACGTCAAACTTTTGTTCAGTAGTGTAGACTATTCAAAGATGAGGATGAAAAGAGGGAACAGACATCGGTTCTCATAGTTTCGTCGTTCATAATTACATGCCATGCATATGTGATTTGGGGTCATGTTAAAGACTCTGGTTACTCTGTTCCGCCAGGTTTCAATTCCTGCTGGCAACATTTACGCAATCGACGACAAGAAATCTCCAGAGAGTGCAGCTGACGAGTATGAGGCGCGTCTGAAACGGTTGGTCGACAACAAAATCATTCCTGTTTCAACTGCAACCGGCTTTCCCAAATTCGACCTTATGCTGCTAGGTATGGGGCCTGACGGGCACGTTGCCTCTCTCTTCCCTACTCGCCATCACTGCGACGAGATGAAACGGTGGGTTACCTACATCACTGATTCTCCCAAACCACCTCCACCAAGAATCACTTTCACTTTCCCAGTGATCAACTCCGCATCAGAGAGTGCAATGGTGATCACTGGTGCTGAATTGGCCGAGACAGTGAAGAAAGTTTTGGGTAATGGACAAACCCAGGGTTCGACTCCCCTGCCTGCTGCTAGAGTTACGGCTGAAAACGAGCTTACTTGGTTTTTGGACAAGGATGCTGCTTCGAAACTGTGAACCTTTGTCTATTTAATGAAAGCGCTACAGTTGTTAAAGATGTTGAATAATCTGTATGGGGCATTGTTAGGCTACCGTGTGGTTTACTTCTTGATTCACTAATAAGATATAGTTGATGGTTCTGGTTTTTTTAGACCATTGCTTTGTTAATGTTCAGATTTGAAGTTTAGAAGTATTATACATAATCTCATTTTACAACGCCTTGCATCTGAACCACTATAGTGTGCTACTTAGTTGTGACGATGAAACGTATCATGAATCTTAATACACAAAGTGTGTTATATGGCATAAAGAGTGAGAAGTGGAGCACAATGTAGTATAAGATCTGATCTTGAAATGTGTATAATTGATGGCGTTTGAGTTTTGTAATCAAATCTTTTAGCTGTGAAGCAAATATTTTACTTTTCCAAAAGTTCACAGACAGGTTTATGCAGCCCAATATATTCCCTTATCCTCATCCATGAACATGAGTGCATTACTGAAATTCATGCACCACTCACTCTATTACGCAAGGTTGTTATGAATTTCTTTTTGTCTCATCGGTGGTTTAAAGTTAAAATCTTGTATTTTATTAGTGCAAATTCATTTTTAATTGTTTTTGCCACCCTTGTTTCAACTTAATATAGATATTAGGTGAGAATTGGTTACTACGAGGTTGAGCTGTTTCTGCAATGATAATGTAAGTTACGTACTCCTTTTTATCTTTTTAATTCATGCATCTCTCTATTCGATACTGGTTACACAGGCGAAAAATGTAAAAGTGGAGAATCGTAGTTTATCAGAAAAGACTCCAATATATATATATATATATATATATATATATATATATATATATGCAAAGTAATGAACCCTAGATATGTATAGTCTTGGCCGCTTGGGCACATGTACAAGTTTGTTCGGGTCCGATGTCCCCTTTTGATTCCCCTGTAAACGTTAAACCATTCATAGTCCTTTATAGGAGTATTCACCGGCAGTTTTTGGCGGGTGTGCACAAAAAAATCCACCATACCCAAATTTAGCGGGTTACAAATTTCTTAAACCTTGAGGGTGCATTTATTTTGCAACCCGTGCTGGTTTCGATTGGGCGGGTGGTGGTTGGGTGGCGGGTTTTAAGGCTAATTAAAAAAAAAAGAACAAAAAATTGCATACCCTTACTAATTATAAAAAACAATCATGTAACACTAAAAATATGTAACATTAAAAATAAGTGCGCAAAAGAAAATTGTAATTTTGGACATATAACTTCAATATTTATAATGACACAATTATGTACTAATATATATATATATATATATATATATATATATATATATATACCTTGAACATTTTTTTTGTATATACGAAAGAATGTTCAACTCGTAAATTTGAAGACATCCCAATAGCAATTGAAATATAAAATATTTAACATTATATATATTAGCCATAAAACTATAAAAAAAATATTTTCATTAACAAATTAACTAAACATATTTATCGTAATTTTTGTCTCTCATTTATTTACTGTTAGAAGCTTATAATAAAAAAAATGTGCCCGTGGCGGGCGGGTGACAAGGTAAACCTACCACCCGGCCGACGATGGACGAGTTGCCACAAAACCAACCCGCCTACATTTGCAAGAAAATAAAATAATTGCGTGTGCAGGTGAGAACAGGCGGGTGCATGCGAATCGAGCGGATGAGCGGGTTTTTGAACCCCCATAGTCCTTTATGCCGATGCTTCATCTCCGCAGCCGATATTGCATTTGAAGAAAAGAAACAAATGTATATATGCATATGTTAATTATTGACTTGCTAGCTTTCTACGCAAGAGAAGTCAAACGAACATGTGGAAAATGATGGTCATTTTGTTTATTTATAACTGAGAAAATGTTTTAATTAGATAAGATAATAGTGAAATTAGGACACAAACTGGAAGTACAAAAGATAGGAAAATAACTTCAAACAAGAATTCAAGAATTTTGAATGTTGCACGAGACGTAAGCTGCACTACTTGCTCTAAACTCAATTTGATCGACTATTAGTTTCAACCTTTCTTTGAACAACGAGTTTTTCCGGTGCAAATTCCACCAATAAAAGCAACACGAAGCTTTCCAAAAACAAATAATAATGCCTTTCTTCTTGTGAGAAAAACTTTGTTTTAAAACATTTATGACTCACGTTGCCCTTTGTTCAAAAAAAATTATATTTATTTCACCCTCGGACAAAATACCTTGACCAAGACATTGTAAATGTCCTTTTCATTTCCAACTGCATAATGAGTATAACTTATACCGTGTAAATATAAATACTTCCCTAGTTATGTTAGTAATATATTGGAATCTAATAAAAGAGTTGCTTCAGCCTTCAGTTGAGGAAGCTATCTTTTTCTCTCTTTGCCATTTTTTGCCTAATGATAGTAACCAACCACGATTTCAAAGCAATAAATTTGTTGTAAAAAATTGTAATTTTCAGTAGCTATGAAGGAACTAATAAGGAAATAAAGTTTAAAATATGTCTCGATTTCAAGGATTCGCCACAAACCAAAATCTAATATCAATCATCATATTTCAGAATTTCATGATATTGGTCAACCAAATCAGGCGCATTACCTTTCCCTACAAACGAGATAAAAAAAAATGTGAAAAAGAAACAGCAATGCCAATAAAGTAGATAGAAAAGAAGACTTGTTCACCTATTTTTTTCCTTCAAAATATAATAAAATAAAATAAGTGAAGAAACAGTAAATCATAATGAATGAGGATTAATTAGGAGTGCTGCGAATATCATCAAGACTTCCATTGTAGTTATTATTATAGGTAGCTTTAATTACAAGATAATGAGTTTGGTGGAACAAGCACTATTTCTCCAAAATGATTTTGTCCCTTATTAAACCTTGTACAAATTTCCCTACTACTTACATATTTGTATTAAAACAAAATTTCAAGCTAAATAAAATAAAATCAGTAACTCACAAATCAACAAATATATTAAAAGGTATTCTTGATTGCAAAGTTTGAGAGTGACTTAACTTGTGATAGATGCTGGTAACGTAGAATAACTTGTGGATCATGCCACTCGTGAAGAAAATTGAATGATACGTATACCAAATATTTTATGCCATAAATCATAAATATGTGTGTTTCCTTCATAAAAATTATATATTTGGTTAGAAATATTTGACTTGTATTAATTATATTTTTTTGTACGAGTAAATGAGTTTGTGATTACGATGTTTTTTCTTAGAAAATTCATAGACTCAAAATGTTGACCAAAAATTTTTTATGTGGAAACTGATCAAGCAAACTCGTGCCGGATAATAAACAAATAAATAAAAAAGATACAAGTTGGAAGCATACTAAATGTCATTATCATCATTCATCAGTGACCCACTGACCATTAATAAACATTATTATGGCCAATATTTGTTAATCATGATTAAGACCTCTACACAAATATGTTTTAGAATAATTACACAAACAATCTACCTCCCTGAGGTATGAGATAATTGCAGTGACACCATATAATGTATTATAAATTTCACAAATTCCTCCAAATTTACAAATTTAATGCTTTGATTTCCGATGTATTAGCATCTTCCTGTGTAGAATGAGTTTCACGAGAATTCGCCATTTTTGAATAGATTAGAAGGTAAAAGTTACACTTATAAATTATAAAACAACACAAACGACGATGAGTTTAACACTTATGTATCAAAGTTTCGTTTTGAGAGCATATTTTGGTATACTAATTATTAAAAAATTCTAGAGGAGTCCTGAGACCTTTTTGGCATGATGCGGAAAAAAAAACCATAATATCATAATTATACGTATCTTATAAAATACTTATGTGTTTTGTTCACAATAGAAATAGAGACATTTCTATAGTTTTTGACTTTTTGTAATAGCCGTCGCCGTGTTCTACGCTACTAGGTAGCAAACGACGTCGTATGATCTAAATTCTGCAATTAGAAAGAGTAATATCCCGAATTTTAACGTATAAGTATGCGCGCCGAGTATTAAAATACTCTCGCACTCAGTTTTATTAGTAACTCTCTCTCTCTAAACTCTAGAGAGAGAAAAAAAAAAGAGAGAGTAGATAGATAGATGATAGATTCATAGATCAGCAAGAAAAAGACAAAAGGCAAAAAAAGAAAAGAAAAGAAAAAACACAATAAATAGCACCACACCAGAAAAAAGTAGAAAAAGTGAAAGCAAAATTAAAGTGAGAGAAGAAATTAAAGCAGTTGTTGCTGTTTGTATTTTGTAATTCAAAAATCATTTTTATTGGTTGATTGATTGATTGATGGTGGAGAATCCACTCGGCGTGTCGAGGGGCAAAATCGTCATTCCAGACCTCCACCCCATGCTCGCCGCCGCCGTTGATGCAATCGCCACTCAGCTGAGCAGAGCGGTTGGACGCGTGCCGGAGGATGGAGGCGCCGCCGCCATCGCCATCGCCTTCACGGCGGTTTCCGGCCTCGTAATAGCCGTCGCCGTGTTCTACGCTACTAGGTAAATCGAACAAAGAGACAGAAAAAAAAGGTTCAAACATATTTTGTTGTAATTTTGTGTGAAATTGAAATTGAAAACCCTAGGGTTAGAGAGTAATTTATTGTAGTAGTAGTGGTAGTGGTACTAGTGCTAGTGCTATATAGATGAAAGGTCTTAGGCGAAGTCAGACTTCCACACCATCGTCAAAATCATCGCCACCGTCATCATCCTCAAACTCGTCGTCGTCGTCCTCACCGTCGTCGTCGTCGTTGTCCTCGTCGTGGATTCATTTGAGATCGGTTCTATTCATAGTTGCATCCTCATCCAACTCCTCACCAGCCTCTTCTTCTGATCGGTTAGTTTCCTTCCACTCTCTCAAATTACGTCTCTCGAATCTCGTACTTCTGGATTTGGTTTCTGTAATTGAACTGAACTTCAGATCTTGACCATATACTACTTTCTTTCTTATTCCGCACCTCTCTTCCGTACTAAATCTGATCTGAATGCTTCCTTTCTAGGTTTTAGACTTCAGTTAGTTAATATGTTTCCGGGATTGAATTTGGATTTGACTCGGTAACCGATTTGGTATTTTATAGTTTTGTTGATGAGTGCTTGATAAATGAGATGATCTGTTTAGTGTTGCTTTCTAGACTTCAGAACAAGTATGTACTGGATATAACTTACAAACCATTAATAGTCTCGTGAGTCGTGACACTAATGGAACTTCTTGTGTAGCTTAGGATTAAAATTTAGCGAGTGCTGGACTTGGAAATGGAAACTCTTGCATCATTTTAAGGCTACCTTTTTGTATGAGGTTCTTTCTGAATTAGTCGCATACGTGTAACTTGGCGTGGTTCTGCTTCAAACTACTTTGAAATTGTGTAGGAACTTTGCTTTGTGGTTTGTAGATGACCTGTTCTGTCTTGCAACTATCTGCATACTTGAGAATTTCATTGTCTAAGTAGCATTTAAGTTTGGGTTTATTGGTCAGAAACATTTTTCGTGCAGCATGTGATAATATATATGGCTAAGACATCTACTCCTATTTCCGAATACCACGTATCTTGTGAACTGAAGCTCCTTTATAATGATTATGAGATTTTGTTTGTTTTGTTTTGTTGTTACTTGATTCTTCTATTCATTAATGACTTGTATTGTTGTCCATTTCCAGGGGTCGTCTCAAATCACCGTGGTCTCGAAGAAAAAGAAAACACATACTCTCACCTCAGCAATGGAGAGAGTTGTTCACACCAGATGGGAAGCTCCGTGATAATGGAGTGAAGTTTCTGAAAAAAGTTCGAAGTGGAGTGAGTCACTTTTCATTTCACATCATGATATTATCTTTTGATTGATATATTACTTTGGATAGATTTAAATAAATAATTGTACTCGAAAAACCATGAGTTTGATCCTAGTACTTTATTTTGCCCAGGGTGTTGATCCAAGTATCAGGGCGGAGGTTTGGCCTTTTCTTCTTG
The DNA here is from genome assembly GCA_948329865.1 of Linaria vulgaris. Lineage (NCBI taxonomy): Eukaryota > Viridiplantae > Streptophyta > Magnoliopsida > Lamiales > Plantaginaceae > Linaria > Linaria vulgaris. The sequence continues at coordinate 90,758,941 of OX415253.1, forward strand.
GAGTGTAAGTTTATCCGGCTTATGAATATGTAACTGAAAATTTATGTATTGACTTCAGTTTTGAATATTTTCTTTCCCACCTGAAAGAGAGGCACTTGAAAAGTGCCTGTAATGTGTAAAGGTTGAGGGGGGAAATGATCGTTCTGCACATACTTGCAGCACTTTAAGATTTTATGTCTATTATTTGCCACCTGGTTTTAATTTCTCTATTTGGATTGTCATGCTTGCTTGTGACCAACTTGCTTACCTTATTGATGTGTTTCTTGAGTCCGTAGGAAGTTGCCCTCCTTCTTTGAGACCTCATCTAGGTGGCTCATGATTTAGGAGTACAATTTTTCCCTTAGTACTAAAAGAATTTGATGGATGCATCATTTTTTACCAGCACCACCTACCTACGTATTTGTTTGGCTATCTTCTTGTGTTCTTACTACTTACTTATCTGTTCAACGTACCATTTTTATATGGCATCAAGAAGCAGACTCGCTTCCTGCAATAATTTTGCTTGTTTCTTTTGCAGCTATGACTTAAGAAGTTCCAAGGCAGAAAGAGACCTCATAAGAACTCAGAAAAGGTGCACTAAAACCCTCCAGTTCCCCCCCCCCCCCCCTCCCGAAACAAAGCTTGAAGCAGCTATGTCCTTTCGTATTGGTTTATGAACCTGTTTTCGCTCATGTATAGGGAGACCCAAAATGTTTTGGGTTAGAAATACTTGTGAATTGACTTCCTTGCAATTGTGATTATACATGCAGAAAGGAATATGAGAAATTACGTCGACAGTGTCGCCGGATTCTCAGAGAAAATAGCAAACGACTAAAGTTAAATGATAGTGGTCAGACTAGCAACGGGAATAGTGGGACTCTCAGTGAAGGCATTGATTCTCCGCTCTCAGAAGATGTGGTGAGCGCCAGAGAATCCCTTTCTAGCGAGGATGGGCTCCAGTATAATGAATCAGACCAGCTTAGCAGTGCAGTGATGGATGGATATACTGACTCAAAGAGAATCTCTGGTTCGATTGTTGCCTCTGAATCCGAGTCCTCTGACTCAGACTCCTCAAACGACCCTGAAGTGAGCGAAACTTTTAACTTTAGTGAAAGCATGGAGGACAATGATCACGAACCGCTCTTACAGACCGATTCCTCTTCCTCAAAAATGGAAGTGCAGTCTGAACCCCGAAGTAAAGAAGATTTTGCCACATGGCAGCGAATTATTCGCCTAGATGCCATTCGAGCTAATGGAGAATGGATTGGGTACTCCTCGGCAACAATATCCGAGACCAAGGCCCGTCGTTCTGCTGAGGTTGTAGGTTTGAAGGATTATGATCACCTTGATCCCGCTAGAATTTTCCATGCTGCCCGTTTAGTTGCCATTCTTGAAGCCTATGCACTTCATGATCCCGAAATTGGTTATTGCCAGGGAATGAGTGATTTACTTTCTCCCATAATTTCTGTGGTAACGGAGGACCATGAAGCTTTCTGGTGTTTTGTGGGTTTCATGAAGAAAGCACGCCATAATTTCAGGCTTGACGAAGTAGGGATTAGAAGGCAGTTAAACACTGTTTCTAAAATAATCAAGTATAAAGACTCCCATCTATACAGGCACTTGGAAAAACTTGAGGCAGAGGATTGCTTCTTCGTTTACAGAATGGTGGTTGTACTCTTTCGAAGGGAATTAACTTTTGAGCAGACCTTGTGCCTTTGGGAAGTCATGTGGGCCGATCAGGCTGCAATTAGAGCTGGAATCGGGAAATCTGCGTGGAGTAGGATAAGGCAGCGTGTTCCCCCAACTGATGATTTACTGCTGTACGCAATTGCAGCTTCTGTATTGCAAAGGAGGAAACAAATAATTGAGAAGTATAGCAGCATGGATGAGATTTTAAGGGAGTGCAATTCAATGGCTGGACATCTCGACGTGTGGAAACTACTGGACGATGCACACGGGTTGGTGGTGACACTCCACGATAAAATAGAGACTCCATTATGATGTGCTAAAGTTGGCTAATTTATTCATTTTTAGTTATTAAGATCTGAACATGTCGAACATTGTTCTGGTTGTTGTTATTTTGAGATCAAACTCGAGACTGGGTTCGATGGAAGTAGCGGGCTAAATGTAGTAGCGGTCTGGCTGGAGCAGGTCTCAACATGTCCTTGTGGCTTCTGCAATTGTACACTGAAATGTTCCATGAGTGGTGGATCTAATTTATCGGCTAAGAGCAGGGTTTTCATCTATATGTTATTTGGCTCACATTGCTCATTAATAAATTACGATTCTTATGTTGCCACGTTCCTTCGCTCCCTTTGTGCAATGTTTCTATGTTATTGCAGTAAAATTTGGATATCGACAGAGTACTCATTTTGTGAATGTCGTTGCGAGAAATGATGCAATGGACAAATGATTTGTTACTTGTTAAGAATTGGCGTAGATGAAGAAACTTTGCATCATTTGGGAAACTATGGTTACCTTACTTTTGGAGTAGCATTATGCGGGAATTGTACAGTTCTTTCCTAACCAAAGTTGCCAACATCTATTAACATTTTACAATGTTCTCCTATAGAGGTCAAATCAATAATCAGTTATCAAAAAAATATCATCAATCAATAAGTTTGCATACTCCGTAAATGTTTAATCAACTATTGAATTATGTCAATAAATTGCAACAGCTGCATGTCGCTGGACGAGCATGAACCATATTCAGGTTCAATTGTAGTTCACACTACCCGGATTACAAAAATTTTAAACTTAAGTTAGAAAACTTTTATTACTTAACTTGTCATGATTGATATGCATCCATTTCGGACACAAATGACTTTAACCTTTTTTTTTTATGGGTAAACAAACGACTTTAACTTAACATCTCTTCGGAACATCGTTTTTCTTTTTCTTATGAGAAAAAAAAAAATCCATATTGAAGACAACTAGAATTGAAGCACGTGAAAGATAGTACTCTTCTGTAATTTACTCAACTAAGTACAAGGAGCATATATGATTCTCCACCATGCGTGTCTTATCTTTCCATGCAGGGACAACATTATTTCTGAAGTGAAGTTTGAGCAACTGTTTCCAACAATAAAGAGATGTAACTGTAACTTGCAATGGTGTTCCCACAAGTCATCCAAGGACATCAGAGTATCATGATTCACCACATTGACGGCACAGCCAACAACCACTAGCACCAAAGCACTAGATGGGACTTGGAAGTACTTGACTTACTCAGACAAATAAACACAAACCTCTACATAGGAGCAAAATGAAATTTCAACTTGAGAAAATATATAAAACCAAACAGGCAGCAGTCAATTTGTGTTAACAATTGATAACAGCCTACAAACAGTTAACTCGTACAACAGCTGCCTCACTTTCAATAAGCAGGACACAGGGAGGTTTCGTTCATCCAACAAATACGTAAAACTTAGTTTAATAAATAACCATCTTAATCGGAAATTCTAATTGTTCAGACCTCATTTCTCCTTGGTGTACTGACGAACACCAAACGCCAACCCCAAGATCAAGAGAGGCACTAGAAACTGCAAAACCTTGATCACAAATTCGTTGGTCTTGTCTGGATTATATGCAGCTTGTTGTGGAGGGACGTAAGTGCGTTTCTGGGGAACGGTGGCCGTATCTATCTCTCCAACGTAATATTTCTCCAGCATGTCCCTGGCAGCATCACTGTGGCCAACATCTTCAAAATCGTTGGTTGCGTCTTTCCCTGCAAATTGGCACAAGAAAAGGGAGTAAGAATCTTCCGTACAAACCTTTAGTTTTGTGCAAAATCTTCGATGAGATACAAATTGACAATGCATGGTTTTGAAGTATTACCAGTTGCTGATAGCAAAACTTCGTCACCTCCAGGGTGATCATCCATGAATGGTGTTACATCATAAACCTGATAAAGTATAATAAAATCTCAGTATCACCAATTGGATAGCAAAATAACCAGAACAAAGCTCTATAAATGGTCGAACGAAAGCATATTATAAACCGATGACCAAGATCTCGTTTAGAAACACAATTGTTATGATATAGGAAATTATGTTGAATTTTTAAAATTGTTAGCAAATTATGTTGAATCTTTAAAATTGTTATGAATAGTTGCGATTTGTTTTAATGATAATACTTCATGTATTTTATCAACAAAAATGTATTCTAAATTAATAAACAATTGAATGAAATGTAGTTAAGGTTTTAAACAAATACATGGGTACTTGCTGTTATTTTTATATTCTTGGATAATTGATACTTGCTGTTAATTATATCATTTTCCTAAACCAAACATGAATAATCACACACAATCAAGTGATCAACCATAGTCTATCCATCCATATTCAATCCCCCTGAATCCCTTTCTGCCTTACTAAAGGAGCCCTATAAATGGTCAAACGAAAGCACATTATAGACCAATGGCCAAGATCTCATTTAGAAACACAATCCTGGAAAAAGCTCCCATTCCTAGATCATACCAAAATAAGATGGATATGGTTAAAGATTTAATACAAAGTATTCAAGTGCAATCTCCCAAAGACTACTTTTGTGACACCAAGAAAAATGGAAACGGCACTTGGCTATAACTTTCAGGATTTGGACGGGAAGATGCGTTAAAAAGGTCTGCCTGCAGTGTGCACATTCCAAAGTAAAGTAGTATAGTTTAAACAAAGGGTAAATGCAAATAGAGTGCTCACTAGCAAATAACAACTACCGGCAAATCTTTAAGGTTGAGCATAAGACAACATTCGTCCGAAACCTGAAACAGACCTCCTTTGAGGAATCGTTTTCCATACTAAGTTTATTTGGAGTTATTCACATAAATTGCGCTATCTCTAGGTGCCATTACTCGTCCCGTTTCACATATTCACGTCTTAAAATTCAAAACCACAAAACCAATAACATCATTGACTAATATTAAGAACCAAACGAAAAAAACTACACAATCTAATTTCCAAACAACCTAACCGACTTCGAGCTAACAAACATTCAAATTATCGAACCTCGTCGTGAGAATGAGTAACAAATTGCAGCAATTTACAAACATTTCCACTTTCTACAGAGATCAATTTCACGGATCCAAACACATAACGACATCAATAAAAACAGATCACAATTTATACGAGTAAAAATAATAAGATTAAATCAAAATGAGGAAGATTATTAACCTTTCCACTAATAATAAGCCAACAATCCTTGGTCTTGTTGTGCTTTGCGACATCCTCAAACAAGTGAACTTTCGGATCTGACGCCATTTTCTTAATTTTATCTGCAAAAATCGAAAGATCAATGACAAAACAAAACAAAACAAAATTATGCGAAACAACAAATCATATGAATATTCGATCGAAAGGCTTCTTCACTTTACTTACGGGAGGGAAAGTTGAACGAAATCGGTATCTTCTCTCTCTCTCTCTCTCTCTCCGATTCTTTTACCGAACAACTTTGTTAGTATCGGAAATTCGGAATCTCATTATATAGCTGAAATTACAATTTGCCCCTCAAGTTAAGCACAAATCACAGAGGCTTGTCCTTTCAGGCTTTGGGCCCACTTTTTGACAAATATTTATTGTTTGTTTGTTTGTTAGTTCTAAGCGGTGTTTAGTAATTGTCATTATGAGTTCAACATACTGCAGACCTCGGTTTATAGGCTAAGCCATTGGTAATTAATTACTTCTTTACTTCTAGGTTAGCTCAGAGATACTAATAAAGCTTGTTTCGAAGAATTAAACATTTGCCATACTATCTAACTTGAGTAATTAGTTGACAAGATTGAACAAAATTTGAGCTCGTTTAGTTACATCGCAGAGATCAGGCTGTCATGACCCCGGCATAAATTTAGAAACTTCGTAAGAGTCTCCTCAAGTGATATAAGTCACGCTTTTCCTCATATTCCAAAAAACTTTTTTTTTATTAGAAGAGCACTTTTTATTATTACATCCCGAACTGTTGGGGCGGTGCAATTTTGGGCGGCTGATTTAATTAATCATGGTGCAATATTGGGGCGGCTAATTATGTTTGGAAGCCTGCTATGCTTTCCACGGCATTTGTCAATCATCCCATGCAACATCTCCTTCTCTTATATAATAATAATTAATATATAAAGAGTGGTTAAGAGTGTTGTTAGTGTGAGGTAAAAATAAAGAGTTTGAGCGACTTTACTACGGTAAAAGTCGGAGTGTTGTAGTTCCTATTTTACACTCATAGTGAAGTTCTTCTACATTGCCCGTGGTTTTTCACCCTAAAGTAATTTGAGGTTTTCCACGTAAAATATGTGTGTCATTTATTTTTTCGTCTTTCATTTATTGTCGTGTTTTACGCTCTATCAGAAGGGTCCACTTTACAACAAGTGGTATCAGAGCCTCGGTTCATATACGGGGTCTCGGTGATATCTGTGGGTATCGTACTAAAATTATTTTTTAGTGACGGTGGTACGTGATAGAAGCAATGACGGCGAAATTCGAGATCGAAAAATTCAACGGGAGTAATTTCTCGTTGTGGAAACAGAATATTAAAGCTATCTTGCGAAAAGATGGGTGTCTCGCGGCGATCGGCGACAGGCCGGTGGAAATCACAGATGATACGAAGTGGAACGAGATGGACGACAACGCTATCGCAAATATTCACCTGGCGTTAGGTGATGGCGTATTGTCAAGCGTTGAGGAGAAGATGACAGCTAAGGAGATATGAGACCATCTCAACAAGTTGTATGAGGCGAAGTCCCTACACAACAAAATTTTCCTTAAACAGAAATTGTACACACTGAGGATGGCAGAATCTACCCCGGTAACTGAGCACCTCAATGTTTTAAATATTATATTTTCTCAATTGACGTCGTTGAGTCATAAAATAGAAGTGGTTGAACGTGCTGAAATTATGTTGCAAAGTCTGCCCGATTCGTATGACCAGCTTGTCATCAACTTAACAAATAATGTCCTCACGGATTATTTGGTCTTTGACGAAGTTGCAGCCGCTATTCTGGAAGAAGAGAGTCGGCACAAAAACAGAGAAGACAGGGAGGCAGGTTCGCAACAAGCAGGTGCCTTGTCGGTGACAAGAGGGAGAATGATGGAGCGCGGTGCAAGTGGGAGTAAGAAACAGGGGAGATCCAAGTCAAAGGCCAAGGGCGATTGTTGGCACTGTGGCAAGAAAGGTCACTTGAAGAAGGACTATTGGAATCTTAAGGATTCGAACAAGAAGAGTTATGATCCTCAGGAGAACGTTGCTAGCACGTCAGATGATGGTGATGTACTATGCTGTGAAGTAGCAACAGCTATTCGAGGTATGCGTGGCTTCGATGATGTATGGCTTATTGATTCAGGAGCCAATTTTCATATGACTCCCCGGAGGGAGTGGTTTCATGAGTATACACCGATCGCTGGAGGATCTGTGTATAGCTGTAAAAATGAACATTTGAAAGTTGTTGACGTTGGTACGATCAAGCTAGAGATGCATGACGGCATTGTTCGGACCATTCGAGATGTCCGACATGTGGAGGGATTATGCTAGAATTTGTTGTCTTATGGACAACTCGATGATCTTGGTTGTGAGATTGGGTCGTGAAACAAGATCATGAAAGTTAAAAGGGGTGCACTTGTACTGATGAAGGCGGACAAGATTGCCGGAAACTTATACATGGTACAGGGGAGGGCTCTGCAAGTGGGAGAAGCGTCAGTAGCTTCATCTGAGTCGATTGAGAAATCATCAATGATTTGGCATCAGCGGCTCGGGCATATGTCGGAACAAGGCATGAAGGTTCTTGCACAGAAGAAACTACTTCCGGGCCTCATAAAGGTATCTTTAGCTTTTTGTGATCATTGTGTTGTTGGCAAGTAACATCGTATAAAGTTTAGTAGTTCAGATTCTAGAAGTAAAGTCATTCTAGAATTGATTCACTCTGACGTGTGGCAAGCACCAATACTATCCCTGGGAGGTGCAAAGTATTTTGTGTCTTTTATAGATGATTATTCCAGGAGATGTTGGGTGTACATGATCAAGAGTAAGGCCGAGGTGTTCTCGATGTTCAAGACGTACAAAGCGCTGGTGGAACTTGAATCTGGAAAAAAATCAAGTGCCTTAGATCTGACAATGGAGGGGAATATATTGGCAAGGAGTTTGACGACTTCTGTAAAGATGCTGGGATTAAGAGGCAGTTTACTACGGCATACACTCCGCAGCAGAATGGGGTGGCAGAGCGGATGAACATGACCTTGTTGGATAAAACATGAGCCATGATGCAGGATGCAGGCTTAGAAAAGTTGTTCTGGGCAGAAGCAGTCAATACCGCCTGTTTTGTGGTGAACCGATCTCCGTCAACAGCACTGGGGCTGAAAACACCGATGGAGGTGTGGACAGGTAAACCAGTTGATTATTCTAATCTCCATGTATTTGGGAGTTCCGCTTATGTTATGTTCAATACTCAAGAGAAAACAAAGCTAGATCCAAAATCCAGGAAGTGTTTGTTCTTAGGGTATGCTAAAGAAGTGAAGGGGTATCGCTTGTGGGACCCCACTGCCCACAAGATAGTTATAAGCAGGGATGTTATCTTCACGTAAGATAAGAAAGGAAATGATAGCAGTACAGGGGAAGATCCAGAAACTATGACATTAGTAGTAGAGAAGGATGCTGAGCAGGATGACCCTATTGAACCAGAGCATGAATCTGAGGAGACAACGGAGTCAGAAGTCTCGGGGATACGTCGATCGACACGTATCAAGAGACCACCAGGCTGGCACTCAGACTTTTCTATGGAGAATAATGTTGCATATTGTCTTTTAACTGAGGACGGGGAGCCATCAACTCTCCAGGAAGCAATGAGCAGTTCAGATGCAGCTCAGTGGATGGCAGCAATGCATGAGGAAATCGAAGTACTCCATAAGAATAAGACGTGGGAACTTGTGTCTCTACCACAAGGGAGGAAACCCATTGGCAACAAATGGGTGTACAAAATCAAAAGTAACAATAATGACCAAGTGGAGAGGTATCGTGCACGATTGGTGGTGAAAGGATATGCTCAGAAGGAGGGGATTGATTTCAACGAAATATTTTCTCTGGTGGTCCGAATGACAACTGTGGGGTGGTTCTAGCGATGTGTGCTACATTTGATTTACATCTTGAACAGTTAGATGTAAAGACGGCTTTTCTTCATGGTGATCTTGAAGAAGAAATTTACATGCTCCAACCAGAAGGATTTATTGAAGAAGAAAAGAAGAACTTGGTTTGCAGGTTGACCAAATCTTTGTACGGTCTCAAACAGGCGCCGAGGTGTTGGTACAAAAGATTTCATTCATTCATAATGAGCCTTGGATACAACAGGCTGAATGCAGATCCTTGTGCATATTTCAAGAGATCTGGTGATGACTTTGTTATTTTACTGTTGTATGTTGATGACATGTTGGTTTCAGGCCCCAACAAAGCTCGTATTGAAGAATTGAAGGCTGAACTGGCTAGGGAATTTGAAATGAAGGACTTAGGACCAGCAAACAAGATTCCAGGGATGCAAATCCACCGAGACAGAAATAGCAGGAAGATTTGGCTTTTCAGAGTAACTATCTGTTGAAGATTTTGCGGCGGTTCAGTATGCAAAATTGTAAGCTAATCTCTACCCCTCTTCTTGTTAATTTCAAGTTATCCTCAAGTATGTGTCCTAGCAGTGAAAAAGAGATGAGGGAGATTTCTCAAGTACCGTATGCATCAGCAGTGGGAAGCTTAGTGTTTGCTATGATCTGTACTAGACCAGACAGTGCACATGCAGTGGGAGTGGTTAGTCGATACATGGCGGATCTGGGAAGAGAGCATTGGAGTACAGTAAAGAGAGTTCTGAGATACATTCAGAGAACCTCAGATGTTGCATTATGTTATGGAGGATCGGGTTTTACAGTCAGGGGCTATGTTGATTCTGACTATGCATGTGATCTTGACAAAAACAAGTCCACGACATGATATGTGTTTACTCTTACTGGAGGTGCAGTGAGTTGGGTTTCGAAGTTACAGTCAGTTGTTGCAACATCAACAACGGATGCTGAATACGTGGCAGCTACGCAGGCCAGTAAAGAGGCGATTTGGCTGAAAATGGTTCTGGAAGAACTCGGGCACAAACTAGAGAGTATTTATCTATTCTGTGACAGTCAGAGTGCGCTGCATCTTGCAAGGAATCCAGCGTTTCATTCCAAGACAAAGCATATTCTGGTCCAATATCACTTTGTTCGTGAGAAAGTCGAGTAGGGTACTGTGGATATGCAGAAGATTCACACTAAAGATAACATAGCAGATTTTTTGACGAAGAGTGTTAATGCTGACAAGTTTGTTCAGTGTCGGTCCTTGTGTGGTATGGTGAAAACGTAAGCAACATGAAGGGTGAGGTAGAAAGAATGGTGTGAAGATCTGATTAAGTCCCTAATCAAATCTTCAAGTGGGAGATTGTTGGGGCGATGCAATTTTGGGCGACTGGTTTAATTAATCATGGTGCAATATTGGGGCGGCTGATTTAATTAATCATGGTGCAATATTGGGGCGACTGATTTAATTAATCATGGTGCAATATTGGGGCGACTGATTATGTTTGGAAGCCTGCTATAAATAGCAGGCTTCCCACGACATTTGTCAATCATCCCATTCAACATCTCTTTCTCTTATATAATAATAATTAATATATAAAGAGTGGTTAAGAGTGTTGTTAGTGTGGGGTAAAAATAGAGAGTTTGAGCGACTTTACTACGGTAAAAGTCGGAGTGTTGTAGTTCCTATTTTACACTCATAGTGAAGTTCTTCTACATTGCCCGTGGTTTTTCACCCTAAAGTAATTTGGGGTTTTCCACGTAAAATCTGTGTGTCATTTATTTTTTCGTCTTTCATTTATTGCCGTGTTTTACGCTCTATCAGAAGGGTCCACTTTACAACACGAACGTCCCTACATGGAGACCCACCAAATTCATAGTTAGCCTTATAATTAAAAGATGGACGGTAAAAGAACTAGTAATGGCTTCGGTAATCTAATTTCTTTAACGATAGGAGCTAATATTCTATTTCAATTGGAAAATCCAATGAAATATTCGGGGTAGTATAAGTATCATTGTAATTTCTTTTAGTTAGTTCATTTTGTCTTTTAGTGAGTCTTTGGATATAAAATGCTCTGTAACTGAACATTCTTGATTAATCAGAAAAAATATCCACTTTGCATTTATGTTGCTATATATATTGGTCGATTATCACTCACCCATTTGAACCATTAATTTCATGAATTACAATTATGAATTATGCTAATCACATCACTTCCTCTCCCGGCGACGTTATTATGTCTTTAAACACGCACGTGTGTTACACGCGACCAATTAATCAGCGGCAAAATAGATATTTTATTTACTCATTAGGGTCAGTAATAAGCGATCATAGTTTAGGGTCTAAAATAAAAAAATTCAAAAAAAAAAATTAAAAACATAAACCAAATGTTGACTTTGTAACATTTACAAGATAGATATGTATGTTCTCTATCCACCACAAAAAATATTGTTGTAAACCATCTTTAACTTTTAAGAAGTTCTTTAAAAAAAAACTTTGTAATTAAGTCAACTTCTTAATTCCTCGGATGACAAGCATGTTGAAAAGTTATTGTCGTGACTAGACGGGCAAGCAAACTTCGAGCTTTCCTTGAGTTGAAGGTTTACAAAATGGCATTTCCATTCCCATAATTTGAACATATAATTCCCCACAAGTCCTCGTTCACATTTTTGTAATTTTACACTTACCTTTTCGATGACTTTAAACGTTGGTGTAAGGTCTTCCGAGGCGGTGACAATTAATTCATACGAGGCTTCAGTAAATAACGTACAAAAGAGTTTGTTGTTAATAAATTTTGTATACCAATGTCGTATCTCAACTTGTGTGGGCTATTGGCCTTATTCGTTTTCTCTTCTGATATATTTATCCATGGTCCTTTAGATAAAATGGATAAACCTCTCAAGAAATGAACTAGCGGTCATCTCGCAACTTTAAGAATGGGACATTGTTTTCTTCGAAATCCTTTGTTAATAGATTAATAAGTCGTATGCTTTGAATTTATGCCAAATAAATCACAGATCTATATGTGTTCTTTTGACTTCATCCTTGTCACGAAAGCTTATCGACAACCTTATACTTTTGTCAAATTTCGAGAGGTGTTTTTATATATGTGGATCTTCACAATTTGGGAAAAAAAGATTTTATTATTTTTTTGCCAAAAAAAACTCGTAAATCTTTACATTGTGTGAAATTGTGAAATAGTAGAGCATCAATTTTTTTTTATCAAACCTCCAACATATGTGGACTTTGATATTCCACGGGAGTGGCATTAAGGATTAGAAAATTATATGAAGTTCCTAGTTAAGTTCTAATATAGGATTTCTAAGTAAGTTGATCGACGCGGTCCTTGATCTTGACTTGTTGATGAATGAATATGCGCGTTAGTAGAGGTAGTTTGTTGCTAGTACAATTTAAAGGAAATAACAACCTGGGTAGATGCTATTGATTGCTTCTAACTTGTACTTTTGTTGATATTTCTTCATAATTGATCACCTAATGTTCGTTTTTTCCCGTGAAATTACTAACGGGTAAGTTTGATAGGTTGACGCCTCAACTCTTGCAAACGGCAGAAGTCCATGGATAGGAGGTCTAATGGGTCTGCTGCTCAAAACGATTGACGGAGATCTCAAAGTGAGGTGGGTGGAGCCTCGGTAGAGTCATTACCAAGAAACGACAAAAGATATCATTAACACACATGTGCCATGGCGACATTAGTGGCCTCGACCTCGAAGACATCAAATTTCTCATCCTAAAGGCTTTGAGCTCAAAATCGATGGCACTTCCCCATCAAATAACGGCTCTTTTGATGATAGTTCATCGTCGATGCGCCTCTAACGGCAAAATCTATGAGTCGGCGAACTCAATGATGGTAACACAACACTGATGATTTTTTTGCCTGTGAAATCTGCTGTTGTGGGTCCTTCACGGTCTGATGGTGGCATGGCATGAAGGATGATTTAGACGGGGAACTTCGAAAGTGGGACAAAGAGTACTCTGGCACCTAAGCGATGTGTTGCGAAGACTAAAATAGAAAGCCGCTCTAAAGGGAAAAAAGGTAAATGATTTATGTTAACCTCATTGATGCTGCAATTCGGGCATAATCAACTGCTAAACCCCTTGGTATTTGGTCCATCGAGCTTAAATGTCATGTTGTTGGGTCATGAATTAACTGCTGAAATGACTATGAAAAGTACGTGTAATATATGGACAATGTTCAACCTTCGAGTAAAGAGGAAGTGAATGTAGCAGACTAATACCCACCAAATTGTTAGATGCAAAGTTATTATGAGTGTAGTTTTTCCTTGGTACCTGACTTAATCTTAAGGTGCATCGTTATTTGATGTTGCCTTATTTGTGACTTACAAGATAACGTGTTAACATAGTGTTTGATGAAGGTCGCCTAGGATGTTGTGGCAATGAAGACAGAATTGGATGAAGAACTGTCCTTTTTGAGAGAAGGAAATCATTTGATAGATATAAGTTGAGTTGTCAGAGCTTGAAAAAAATAATTAGATGCGACTCGAGTTGTATACCGTCAAGATATCTTGGGACAACACCAAACAAGTGCTTCAAGGTGAGAAAGGTAAAGTAAAAGAATTAGCCTCTTAGTTGAAAAAAATGGAAAGAAGATGGTTCTCGGGAGAAGAATTTGGCGCGGCCTGGTGCGAGGTATCACAATTTGCTTACTTGGACACTCCACGTCAGGTGGCATATTCAGTTGCAAAAATGTGGTGGTGTGTGATTTATCATATGATGAAGAAATAATAGCTTGCACGCATTATTGCAGAGAAAAAATTGATATGAAAACCACGAGAAGTAATGTCTTCTTTTATACAACGTTGAATCATGAATTAAGTTACGAAACGACTATGAAAAGTACGTTTAATACATGGACAATGTTCAACTCTAATCGGGCAAAGAGGAAGCTAAATGTAGCAGACTTATATCCATCAAGTTGCTAGAAGCGAAGTTGTTGTGAATGTAGTTTTTCCTTGGTATCTGACTCAATCTTAAGGTGTATCATTCTTTGATGTTTCCTTGCTTGTGACTTACTAGATAACGTGTTAACATGGTGTTTGATGGAAGCTACCTGGGATGTTGAGGCAATGAGGGCAGAATTTGATAAATAACTGTCTTCTTTGAGATAAGGAAATGATACAACATATATAAGATGTGAGAGCTTTATGAACAAATTAAAAGTGATGGAATTTGAGTTGTTTGCTGTCAAGAAATCTTGGGACAACACCAAACAAGATCTTTAAGGTGAAAAGGTTAAAAGTAAAGACTTAAACTCTGAGTTGGAAAAATGAAAAAAGATGGTTATCGAAAGAAGAATTTGGCGCGGGATGATGAGAGGTATCTCTATCTGCTTACTTGGACACTCCATGTAAGGTGGCAGATTCGGTTGCAAAAATGTGGTGGTGTGGGATTTATGATATGATGAAGAAATAATAGCATGCACACATTATTGCAGAGAGAAAATTGCATATGCAAAACTTGGGAAGCAATGCCTTCTTTTGTACTATGTTGGGCCATGAATTAACTAATAAAAACTATGAAAAGTACGTTTAATACATGGACAATGTTAACCCTAATCAAGCAATGAGGAAGATAAATGTAGCAGACTTATATCCACCAAGTTGCTAGAAGCGAAGTTGTTGTGAGTGTAGTTTTTCCTTGGTATCTGACTTAGTGTTAAGATGTATCATTCTTTGATGTTGCCTTGCTTGTGACTTACTAGATAACGTGTTAATATAGTGTTTGATGGAGGCCACATAGGTGCTGAGGCGATGAAGGCATAATTTGATGAAGAACTGTTCTTTTTTAGAGAAGGAAACGATCCGTCATATATAATAGGGGTGTACGCGGGTGATATTTGGCGGGTGTCAAAGAAATATTTTACCCACCCATGACATAACGAGTGACCAATTTTCTCAACCATACGGGTGTATTTTTTTATTAAACTGTGCGATTACGGTTGCACGGGTGCGGGCGGTTAGCGGGTTGGCAAATCATAAATTTTTCTGTTTAAATTATTAACTTTTTCTCTTTTGAAAGATTAGCTATTTTTCTAAATGCATATTCAGCAAAAACTACATTTCTCTTCATCCAATATAGTCCATAAATTTCATTTTTCAACATAAATAAAGTCTATCAACTGCATTGCACAAATTTGCAGCAATATTTTGTCCATAAACAACATTTACAACCTCCAAACAACATTATTTTCAAACTAAAACAACAATACTAACATTAAATATGGAAAAGAAAAAAGTAACACCTCCATGCTCCAATAAATAACCCTATCAATTTTCTCCTATTTCACTCCATCGTGATTCAACTCCCTCTTGCTCATTTCTACAAACATCTTGTGTGCAACAGATTATTTACAAGCATTTTAGCCATTTACACAGCTAATTACACAACAAATCACACTAACTTTATGCATGCAGACCATAGTATGCTTAATACACAACTAATTACAATGATTTACAATTTACCAACAAAATAAAAAACCGAGGGTTGAGGGTTGAATTGAGGGCTTAGCTATGTACCTCGAAGTCTTGTGACCGCTGCGGCAATGAATTGATGGCTGAGAATGCGTGAGAAGTGAAGAGGTGAAGGAAAAGAAAAAGAGAGAAAAGGGTCCCACCCATAGACCTACGAGTTACATAAAAAAAACCCGCAACACATATTTAAAATGAAAACCCGCGCGGGTGCGGGTGGGTCGGGCGAGTCGCCTGTTTTTGAACACCCCTAATATATAAGATGTGAGATCTTGAAGAACAAATGAAAAGCGATGGAATTCGAGTTGTTTGCTGGCAATAAATCTTGGGACAACACCAAACAAGACCTTTACAAGGTGAAAAGGTTAAAAGTAAAAGACTTAACCTCTCAGTTGGAAAAATTAAAGAAGATGGTTCTCCGAAAAAGAATTTTGCGCGTGATGATGTGAGGTAT
Organism: Linaria vulgaris; assembly: GCA_948329865.1. Classification (NCBI taxonomy): domain Eukaryota; kingdom Viridiplantae; phylum Streptophyta; class Magnoliopsida; order Lamiales; family Plantaginaceae; genus Linaria; species Linaria vulgaris. The sequence goes on from OX415253.1 coordinate 90,774,937, forward strand.
CTCTGTCTGCTTACTTGGACACTCCACGCGAGGTGGCAGGTTCGGTTGCAAAAATGTGGTAATGTGGGATTTATCATACGATGAAGAAATAATAGCATGCACGCATTATTGAAAAAACTACATATGCAAAACTTGGGAAGCAATGCCTTCTTTTATACTATGTTGGGCCATGAATTAACTGATGAAACTACTGTGAAAAGCACGTTTAAACATGGACAATGTTCAACCCTAATTGAGCAAAAAGGAAGGTGAATGTAGCAGACTTAAATTCACCAAATTGTTAGATGCGAAGTTGTTGTGAGTGTAGTTTTTCCTTGGTATCTTAATTAATCCCAAGGTGTATCATTCTTTGATATTGCCTTTCTTGTGACTTACATGATGACATGTTAAAATAGTGTTTGATTGAGGTCACCTGGGATGCTGAGGTGATGAAGGAAGAATTGGATGAAGAACTTGCCTCTTTGAGAGAAGAAAATGATCTGACATATATAAGATGTGAGAGCTTGAAGAACAAATTAAAAGCGATGAAATTCAAGTTGTTTGCAGTCAATAAATCTTGGGACAACACCAAACAAGACCTAAAGTGAAAAGGTTAAAAGTAAAAGACTTAACCTCTTAGTTGGAAAAATGAAAGAAGATGGTTCTCGGGAGAAGAATTTGGCGCAAGATGATGTGAGGTATCTCTGTCTGCTTACTTGGACACTCCATGTGAGGTGGCAGTTTTGGTTGCAAAAATATGGTAGTGTTGGATTGATCATACAACGAAGGAATAATAGCATGCACACATTATTGTAGAGAAAATTCGCATATGCAAAACTTGGTAAGCAATGCCTTCTTTTATACTATGTTGTGTCATGAATTAACTGATAAACCTATTGTGAAAAGCACGTTGAATACATGGACAATGTTCAACCCTAATTGAACAAAGAGGAAGGTGAATGTAGCAGACTTAAACCCACCAAACTGTTATATGAGAAGTTGTTGTGAGTGTAGTTTTCCCTTGGTATCTGAATTAATCTCAAGGTGTATCATTCTTTGGTATTGCCTTTCTTGTGATTTATGTGATAACGTGTTAAAATAGTGTTTGATGGAGGTCACCTGGGATGTTGAGGTGATGAAGGAAGAATTGGATGAAGAACTGGCCTCTATGAGAGAAGTAAATGATCTGATAGATATAAGCCATGAGAGTTTGAAGACGAAATTAAAAGCGATGGAATTCGAGTTGTCTACCTCAGTTGGAAAATCTGAAAGAAGATAGTTCTCAGGAAAAGAATTTGGCGCGAGCTAATGCGAGGTATCTCTGTATGCGAGATGGGGGATTCGATTGCAAAAATGAGGTGGTGTGGGATTATCATATGATGAGAAATAATAGCTTGCACACATTATTGTAGAGAAAGAAATTACATTTGCAAAACGCATAAAGCAATGTCTTCTTTTATACTATATTTCAAAATTTATATATCTTTGGGGGGGAAATACAGTTACATATCCAGACTTTAGATTTTGATAGATTACGGTCCAAACTTTCACTTTTTGGCACCCGACGGTCCAAAGTTTCATTTTGACGAAACCCCGCCCAAAAACGTAACTTTTGGGATAAATGACGCATCGTTGACGTCATCCTCCAAGGGTAAAATTGGTAGTTCACCTATCATTTATTAAAAAATTTAAAATTAAAAATTAAAATAAATATAAAAGGGCCGAGCCTGCCATTTTTGTCACACTACCTTCGTGCACCCTCTAAAATAACAAACCTTAATTCTCAAAACAAACGCAAATCCCCCAAATCGAACCTCAATTTCTTGATTACATTACTTGATCGGTTGAATCTGACAATAGGTTGGAAAGTTAGAACCCCAAAAGACGCTATTTCGGAAGGATAAGTTACACCCGATTATGGTAAGAAACTCCACTTCAATAATTTATTTTATTTCTTTGTTTGGAGTGAATTATGGTTGTATGGTTCCTCTTTTTGGTTGTATTTGAGGGATTAGTTGAACGCATGTGCAAAAGTATTTTTTTTCCTTTGTTGTTCACACTTTGTCTGCCACTGAGTGTATTTGAGGGATTAGTTTAACTTTTTGCACGTGATAATTGTGTTTATGTATGTATATGTTGCCCAACATGGTAACATCATAATAATTTTTCCATTGTCGTTCTACAGTTGGAGACAAAGATGACCCTTTCACCATCATACTACACCATTCGGGAAAGTTAATGTTTATGGGCAAATTGGTTTATTTGGACGGACATGTTAGCTACATAGATTGTGTACATGGTAGAAGAAGTTGGTGTTAAAGTGGAGGGTTGTGTGGTTAGGTTATGTTACATTTTTGATTCTGTATCGGGGTTATCTTGCAATCAATAATGATAAAGAAGCACTGGAGATGGCATTGGTTGGTTCCACAAGGAAAATAGTTGATGTTTATGTACTTACAGATGATTTGTCATTGAATGAGAGTCAATCACATAGTGAACTGCCAAATCTTCCTCTAATCAATGAAGGATTGGGCTACATAGGTGAAAACAAGAGAGTTTGTGATAATGTTGGTGAAGATAAGACACAAGAAGTTTTTGTTGAAAGTGAGAATGGAGATCCTGATGAGGATATAGTGAATTTATTACAAGAGTTGAGGACAACAAATCAAAAAGCAGTGATCTACCCAGCTGTTCAAGGGAAAATGATGAAAGCCAGAGAGCACCAACAACTGAACCAGAGGGTGTGCCCAATGCATCACAACCAAGTAGCCAGAGATCTCTACCTCAATTCTTAAGAGACAATACAAGTCCATTGTTGGATTCTATAATTGATATAGATGCTAGTGATGATAGGGATGGTGAAGTCTTACTTGGTGATGATTCAGAATTGTCAAACTATCTGATGAGAACTAATGTGGCTATGGGGTTAGAGAGGGTAGGAGGCACTGCCCCTAATGAAGTTGTTCCACCTATTGCAGAACTAGCTACTGGATATGGGGTTCGAAGCTCGATTAGAAATGATGAAAAAACTGCTCATGTGGCGGTTGAAAGAAATGCTCATATGCAAGCTAAAAAAGAAAGAGTCCTAAGACAGCAAGAAAACCTGCAGACAAAGGTGAGAGTTCAAAGTGAAAGAAAACAACAAAGAAAAAACCCAAAAAACTTACACACAAAGGACATGATATTTTCAATCTAGCACTTGACATGCCTAATGTTGTATTTGAGCTTGGAATTCAGTTTGAGACCACTAAACTCTTGAGGGAAGCTATTGTGAATTATGCAATAGTTCAGAGGATCAACTATTAGAAGAAGGTTCATGCAAAGTGTGTTCATGATGGATGTCCTTGCGAGTTAGATGCAAATGATGAGGACACAATGCAGGTAAAGACTCTTAAGAGACCACGCGATTGTCCTAGGCAGGACCAAGTTGTTCAAGGAACTACCAGATTATTGGCCAAGAAATATCATGCAAAAATCAGTAGTGATCACAACTGTCCTGCCAACTCCATGCTGACTATCACTAACATGGATTATGGTGTAGACTTCCATCTGTCATAAATGTATAGAACTAAGAAGATGATTTTTGCTGACAATCATGGATCTGATGCAAACAAATATGCTATGCTATGGAGTTATGCAGAGGAGATTATGCGAACTAATCCAAGGTCTACTGTGAAGTTGAAGTGCAAGGTGGTTGGTGAAGTGTGTAAGTTCAAAAGATTGTATATATGCTGGGATGCTTTAAAGAAAAGGTTACTGACTGGTTGCAGACCCATCATATGCTTAGATGGGACACATTTGAAGACAAAAAATGGAGGTATACTTTTGACAGCGGTGGGTGTGAATGCCAATAACTGCACATATCCCCCATTGCAAATGTAGTAGTAGAGAAGGAGAGGAAGAAATCATGGCATTGGTTTTTTTAAGAATTTTGGTGGATGAGTTGAATATCCCTAATAGTTATCACTGGACTATTATGAGTGATAAGCAGAAGGGTTGGTGGATGTCGTTCAAGAACTATTGCCTGATTGTCAGCATAGGTTCTGTGTGTTGCACTTGTGGGAAAATCTGAAGAAGGTGCATCCAGGATTTGCAATGAGACTATGGGATGCTGTCAGAGCTAGTAGAGTTGTTGACTTCAACAAAATCATGGATAGGCTGAAAGAGAGGGATGTCAAAGCATATAACTGTTTAGCAAGCAAACCTCCTACTCAGTGGTCCAGGGCATTCTTCAGAACAAATTGCAAGAGTGGTCTTCTGCTAAACAACATGTCTGAGAGCTTTAATGCTATAATTGTCAAAGCTAGGGGAATGTCCATCATTGACATGATGGAGACTATTAGAAGAATATTAATGAAGAGGACTAGTGTCAGGAAAATTACCATAAACATGAGTAACAAGCCTTTTACTCCAAAGGTATGGGCAATTATGGATAAGATTATGGAGAAATATGCAGGTTATAAGGCTCACTGGAATGAGAACTTTGAGTTTGAGGTTGAGGTACCTTTTAGTGATACATATGTTGTGCATCTGGAGAAGGAGACATGTACATGTAGAAAGTGGGATTTGTCAGGTATCCCTTATGTGCATGCTTGTGCTGCAATGAAACACATGAGGCGGAAACCAGAAGAACACATACATGCTTTTATTCCAAAGATACATATCTAAAGATTTACAGTAACTACATGTCTCCTATGCAAGAAAAGAGTGCTTGGCCAATGCCTTCAACTCAAGTGAACAAGATAGTTCATCCACCTATCCAAACTATGCCTGGTAGGCCAAAGAAGAATGGGATCTTTTCTAAAATAGTCCCAAAATGTGTAGCCTTTACAATTTTGGTCCCACAATAATACTTTTACAGTTTTAGTCCCACAGTGTGCTAATCATCTAACTTTAGTCCTATTTTCGCTAATGAGTCACTAATCACATAATTAGGCCGTTAATAATTTAATTTTTTATTTTCTTTAAAAAAAGCCTAAAAGCCAATTACGTGAACAAGTTCAAACTAAAAAGGCTTATTTGCAAATTCCCTTTCCTTTCCACTCCGTTCCTAATTCGCCGAAAAAGCTCCACCGTCGTTAGGAAGCGTCGAGCTTTTGAAATGACGGTTGCTGGAATATTCAAGATCTAGAAACTATGTCGTTGAATAATCGTGAATCAACGCATTTTTCGAAGAACTCGTAAATCCCGCGAGTTTTATGGATCCTATCTTCTCTATTTTCTCTGGCTAATTCTAACTCCAGCGATTCCCATGGATCCGTTCTCTCTATTTTCGTCGACGAACTCGCAACTCCGAGTCCCATGTATTCGTTTCCTCCATTTTCACTGGCGAACTCGCAACTCCGAGTCCCAAGGATCCGATCTCCTCCATTTTCTCCAGCAAATTCGTAACTCCATCGAGTCCCATGAATCCGATTCCCTTTTGAATCGAACTATGATGAATTTGTCATATATACAATATGTGATGAGTTTTTGAATCGAACCGTGATGAAATCATAACTTCGGCATTATGATGATTGATAGCGGTGGTGATGAACAACAATGGTGATGTTGTATAGCAATAGTGGTGGTGATTGTACAACGATGATGATGACGGTTAATTTTTCTTTTTTCTTTTTATCTTCTTTATTTTATTCTTTTTTTTTGTTTGACATTCAAATTTTAAAAAAAATAAAAAAATAAAATTATTAACAACCTAATTACGTGATTGGTGGTTCACTTGCCATTTACCAGGAAGATTAACAAAAATAGGACCAAAATTAGACGATTAGCATACTGTGGGACTAAAATTGTAAAAAAGTATCATTATGGGAGTAAAGTTATAAAGGCTACACATTGTGGGACCATATCAGAAAAAAAATCCCAAAGAAGAATGGTAGAAAGGTTGATCGTGATGAACTAAAAGAGAAACATATGAGAAATGAAGAAAGTGGGAGATTGTCCAAGGATGGTGTTAAATGCATTATGGTTATTGTCAGAAAGAAGGACATAATGCCACGGAGTGTAAGCCAACGAAAAGTAATCCATTAGCCAATCATTGGTTGCCCAAACCCAAGGTTAGTGGAAGGGGTGGGATCAAAAAAATGAGTGAAAAGGGCAGGACCAAAAAAGGAAAAAAATCAACCACAGCTGTTGAGGTTCCTACTAATGCTAATGTACCTTCTAATACAGTTCCATCACAAACTGCACATGGATCAACTGTCACACAACAAGCTGAGGTGATTACAATATTGAACTATATCAAAACGTCAGATAACATAACCAAACATTTTTTTGACTTTTGGTTAATAACTTCGCGTCAACTACCTCAGAGCTCAAGGATCGATGAAACTTAAATGCGAATAAACACCAAGTTAGAGGTCACCGCTTGATTATATGTGGACCGGTGGAAGTCATTTACTCCTCAGACTCTGCATATTTACACTAAATATCTACCATCTACCCTAATTTTCTCATGAAACACAACCCTTCTCAAAGAAAAATAAGAATAAAATTCCAATGGAAGCCATCGTGTCTACCCATAAAGATGTCTATGATGAAACTAAGAAGCACATCCATAAAATCTTCTACAATTTCTACAACTTCACCAACGACGATGAAGCGTATCTGCTGAAAAAGCTTTGAGTAATGGTGAAGACTGACATATGGTTCACAAAGGGGATGATGAAGGGTATATACGTAGATCCAGCTGTCAAATATTTCAGACACAAGGGGAAGGATGTTACCCCTGTGATAAACATGGGCCGACTGAGGATTATGTAGACGCGGCTCATGCTCTTCCACCAGTTTTACAAGACCATTGGGTTAACTTCAATAGGAATGAGGGAAAGGTGGCAATCATTAACAAACATTATGATCGCCTTGTGAAATTTGTAAGTATATCATCCAATGTGTTTATTCTAGTAATAGTTTAATCGGGTCATGTTTTAAAACTCTTTATACACAATGCAGCCTACCGAACTGGAAAAGAACTTCACAAAGCTCGGGTTCAAAAACTACCGCATGATGTTATATTGTCGGATGATCAAGGAACTTCCCATCCCAAAGATTAAGGTGTTTTCAGAGTACGATGTTTTGTTTGACAACACCTAAATCTCTGGGATTTTGTTTGCTATTTCTGTTGAACTTCCCTTTCATTCATGTTTTTAAATTTCTGTTTTTTTGAACAATGTTTTGTTTGCCTTAAATATCTGCATTTATGTAATTGGAATATGTTTGCTTTTGATATGACTGCATGTTATGTTATTATTCAGGCATTATGATCTCATTATCTGCCATTGTTTATGAGTTTGAGATGATGCTATGCTCTGTTTTTAGCAGTTGGATTCATGATTGAATTGTTAAGTTGTATCATGTTACATTATCATGTTTAAGGTAGAAAAGCATGCATCAACTTATAAAATAGAAATCGAACACTTAAAACATCTCTTTCATTCAAGGATCTTACACCCAACCTTCAAAGTTACACACTTTATTCTCCAACCTTAACAAAACTTATTAGCAACCAACCATACTACCTTCACAACCACTACAACCACCTATTTCAGTCAACAAAAGTCTACATAAACAAATTACGGTATAACACATAACAAAAAAAAAGAGCAATCCTAAGTTTCTGTTTTTGGCCTCTAAATTGGAAGCATGCTTTTCAAGCTTCTTGTTCCTCTTCTTTAGTTACTATTCTCCAACTCCAACTCAACGTTCTTCTACTGCAACTCAGGTTCAAAATTTCCCTTTTGAATTTCTTTCAATTTGGCTTCGTCCTTTTCAATTCTCCTTCTCAGAATTGGTATCACCACTCTTGCCCACCCACAAAGGGGTTCATTGACCCAAAACCACAACCCACATATAAAATATATATATACAATTCAATATGAACATTAGAAATAGTTTATTCATTGAGTTAGTAAAACAAACGTTATGATTCACTGACACTCCAAAACATCGCACTTATCTATGACATGATGTGTCATGGATGCTTGTTTGACATCGTGTTAGACACACCAAGCAACATGATTTTGTTTTAGAAATTTTTGGCGGCGTGTCCTTGTTTATGTGACCGTGTTTGTGTCCTTCCACATTGAACAAAGTCAGATTCTCCAATCATACAACATGCATATTCAGTTAAATGTAGTAGGTGGCTATTTGTTAATAAAATTTACGCACATGCTTAATTTCCAATTAAGAACAACACAATGAGCACTTTTTGCAACTTGACTGATAATTCTTTATTAGCAACTTTGGCATTTTTGGCAGTTACCTATCAAAACTTTAAATTTTGGCCGTTTATGGTCCAAACTTTCACTTTTTGGCACCCGACGGTCGGTCCAAACTTTCATTCTGACGAAACTCCACCCAAAAACGTTACTTTTAGGTTAAATGACGCATCACTCACGTCATCCTCCAGGGGTAAAATTGGTAGTTCACCTATTTTTAATGGCTAACTCATTCAAACCCAATTTAAAAGTCAAATTAGCCCCAAATTGAATTATTCCACGAACCCTAAAAAGCTCTACTCATAAATGAACAACAAATTCAACGAATTAACACCACAACACTAATCGATCGATGTCATAAACTACTATAATGGAGGAATTTGATTGCAGGTGTGGTCGACTCGCGGTTACAAAGCTCTCCTTACCCGATAATAATTTGGGTCGTCGTTTCACTCAATGTTACAAGGAATTTGAAGAGGAAAGGAATTTTTGCCTTTTAGATCTGTAAAAAATAAATACGAAACCGATTATATTTGTCAATATTTAGATGGTTTTAGTAAAATATCTAAAATAATATGATAAACTTACAACTTGTGGTTGAATAAACATATGCTATAAAAATTTAATGTAAAAATAATTAACTATATATACAATCTAGTTGTGTGACATCTGTCAATTTGTCAATCATAATAAGATGAGACATGGCAGATTCGATTGACAACACGTGTTGTGTGACTGGATGTACCAAAATATGGTAGATAATGTGTCGGTTTTATGAATTATAGTATCAACCGTATTACAAAAAGTCATAAAGACTGCTATTTTGGGGTGTCTGGATTTTCAAGGGTTTATCAATTTTTGGTCATGTTATAGGTTATTAAGAATATATATATATATATATATATATATATATAATTAGGGGTGTTCATCGACCAGTTCGATCTAGTTTGGTTCGGTCACCGACCGAACCGCAAAACTAAACACCCCTATTTTAATCGGCCAAAATCGAATCGAACTACATTCGATTCGATTTCGATTTAAAGTGTTCGGTTTGATTTCAACATATTTGACCGAACCGGTCGAATTATAAAGGCTTTTAAGTTTTAAGTGTAATTTCACAATGTAGTTTGATTCGTTTCCAACTAAACTGCAAAACCGAACAAGGGATTTTTGGACGACCAAAAGCGAACCAGCTTACACAACTGGTTCAGTTTCGATTTTGGTTTCGGCCGATTCAATTTCGAACACCCCAGTATATAATGTAGTCGTAGAAATCTATTTCTCCAATGTTAGAAGTTTCTAGTAACATTATTGTAGTGTCCATAAGTGAAACTCTCTTTCTCCAATGTTAATCAATTCTTACCATTAAATTTAATTTAAAATTTGTTTAGTGGAAATATTTCAGTTTTTGGTTCTTAATGAACTATATTTGATGCTCCTTGGATAGTTCTCTTTCTTATTGTTGTAAAAAATATATCTTTCTAGTAACATTATTTCAAAATTTGTTTAATGAAAATATTTTGTGTTTAGTTCTTAATGAGTTATACTTGATGCTCTATAGATAATTTTATGTTTGTTATTGTTGGCATTATATAAATAATAATGTAGTCACTACTATCAAAATTAATATACGCATCAGAATAACGAGATACAAATACAAATTTATCTTATCCCAATTAGTCGAAAACAACACCACTTTTACCCGTTAATTTCACGAATCGAACCAGCGGTGAAACCTTCGACTGATTGTTACTTGATAGTTGGAATATATTATGAGAATTAAATCACGAACTAAAACCGCGACAACCCGATAAACCATAAGCTATATATATATATATATATATATATATATATATATATATATATATATATATATATAGAGAGAGAGAGAGAGAGAGAGAGAGAGAGAGAGAGAGAGAGCAAATATCAAATTACTTCCTTGTAATATATGATATAGGCACATTGCCCTCTGTAATCTTAAAATAGGCGAATTATCCCCATGTAATCCTAAAATTGGTGCACACTGTCTCCATGTCGATTTTGGGTATATTTGTACTTGTACTTCGTCAAATTCTATTATTTAAATATCTATTTTTTGTATATTTAGCAAGTTAGTGAAATATTATATCATCTTTTTATAATTTAAAGTAAAAAAAATAATTAAAAAAATTAGAGTTCTAAGAAAAAATGTTAAGAAGAAATTAATCTCACTCTCACTTTTTGGCAAGTGAGTTACACCTCATTCTATAAGAAGGTATATTGCACAATTTTAAGATTACAAGGGGGTAATATGCCTATTTAATGCGCCTCTTTTGTACATTACATGGGGGTGCTTTGCCAAAAACCTATATATATATATATAGAGAGAGAGATTGTGGTTGGTGTTTATGATTGTTACGGCTAAGTTCATCAAATTGCATTTATTGGCATTTATGATTGTTATGTCTGTCAACATCTCTCACTCGCACATACATGCACAACTTAGTTGTACATTTCTCTATGTATCTTCATTTTCTTTATACTAGCTAATAGTTCGTGTGACCAACTAGAGTACTTGCATGGTCGACAGTACGACACCAAATATTTCATTAAAGTTTTTTTTTATTTTTTCGAAAGAAAACTAGCATAGCACAATTCCTATGTTATCTCAAAATGTCTTTGACGTATTTTACACATTGGTTTAAAGAATGCCTATTACTTTAAGAGTTCAGGCCTCAAGGTCATACTTTACCTTTGAACTCTCGAGATATGTTTCATGGCAATTCGTAAACTTAGCATGCTATTGTTCGTTTAATGTGAAACACTATCAAGGAAGTGATATCAAATGAGTTTTTTCGTTCTGTCATCCCAATCAATTTTAATTTGACGGATTTTCCACTTATTTTTTTCACAAATACATGCAACCTCTCGGTGTGGACTTGAACCAACTTAACTATGCTCTATTGCGTTACTTGAGTTTATAGGTGGCCACTCCGGTGAAGTTGGAATTGGAGTCACACATGTTAGACAAGGTATAACAAGAAGTGTATGATTGATGAGCGGGTCACGACTCCCGAGCTGTATGTAATCCATTGAATGGGTCGTGGACAACAGAGGGTGAGTCGTTGATACTTGGTAGGTATAGTTTACTTGCACGGTGATATTTCGCTTCCAAAAAGAAATGTATACCTCTTGTTTTCTACTCTAATTATTAGAAATACAAAATACAATTAGCATAGCGTCATCACATCGAGATAATTCGTCAAAGCCCCAATAATTTTGTTTTATGAGTCTCCATAATATTATATATAATACAATAATTTATGAAAAAAAAAATTGTTTATTGGACCTTATCAGCGTGACCTGTTTTCCGCATAAACAAAAAACCTGATTACTGATTAATAGTAGTACTAGGTCAGTAGCCACTAGCTTTGTTTTACTTTGTTCCCAATTTTCCGACGAAGCTCGGAGTCAACGATCATGGCAGCTAAGTCAACCTCTTCCTCCCCCACTCTCCGCTTCCTCGGATTCCTCAAACAACCCGACGATTCCGACCCCACCAACATCGACCTCCACGAAAACGACGTCGTTTGGTCCTTCCTCGACTCCTCCTCCTCCTCCTCCACCTCCCCTGCTCCTCCGCCTCTCCGCTCCCACCGCCGCGTCACTCCCGTCCGATCCGGCCTCTCCGCCGCCCTAGGAGACGCGAAGTGCAACGTCACCATCCCGAAATCGAAGGAGATTGAGAATATTCCGGAAAGATTCCACCAATCGGCGCCGGTGAATATTCCGGTGTGGCCGAAGAAGTTTCACCATAAGTTTGACGAAATTGAGGAGGTGGTGGAGGAGCGCGAGGACGACGAGATTGTGCCGCCTCACGTGATCGTGGCGAGGTCGCATTTGAATTTTTCGGTGTTCGAAGGCGTGGGGAGGACGCTGAAGGGACGAGACCTGCGTAGCGTGCGGAACGCGGTGTTTCGCAAGACGGGGTTTCTTGAAACTAATTTTTGATGAAAGTTTTAAATAAAATTTTGAGCTGGTTTTTAGTTGTAATAAGTTCTTTTACTGTTCTTGTGCTTGAGTGAAAGTCAATTTTGAGGAATAAAATTGTATATGCGTGAATCGGATTGCCCAAGTTCGTATACGGACTATTGATTCTGGTATGAATTACAGAATTTTGAACAGAGTGGACATTGGACAATGTTTTGGAGGAAAGAATTACAACTTATTACTCATTTTCCATTTTGTTAGAATAACTGATTGTTATTGGTTATTCGCAGACACATGGTTAAATCATTACAATCTCCCCCGATTATTGTCTTCCTTATATCATTTCATTGCTTGTAAACTGTCTGTCAAGCATATCTTGTTAGTGTAACCTGCGGTTTGGGGTAAAACGGTACTTTGTGAATGGTGCCTGGAGTGTTCTGTATTGAATATTTTTCCTGCAAGTGGTGATCTTTCTTTTTGATGGCAGATTTTCAATTTTTGTACTTTTTTGATGTCTGATTACTTCATGCTTTTTGCAGATTTGTTGGTTAAAAAACCAGTTGTAGTTCTAATTGAAACTACCATTTTGTCAGCGTACTGAAGTAGATAGCCAGAAATGGAGTTGTTGTGTGCTCTTTGTGGTGATGAACTTGTGTAGATAACTACCTGCCTTTCTACATGAGAATTCTTTAACATATGGACCTGTCTTGTTTTGTGGTTATGCTGTTTCTGGAGGTGTTTAATCAGGACTTATTAATGACAAACTGTAAAATAGGGATGCCAAGTGTGGATGTTGGATCCTCATCTAGATCTTGTTGATTGTTCTCTTGAGAAAAGCAAAATCACTGAGCTTCGCTTAAATAAGAACTCAATCTTGCAATTGGAGCTTATTTTAGATATCCCTACAGATTAAAGAAAGTTGAAGCCCCCCTTGATCATATGTGCTGCAAAGTAAGTGTACGGCATGATAATTCTGTTGCTTCATAGGTTTCAAGAATGTCTGCAAGTGAGAATGCTTTTCTGATTCCACGATGAACACTCTGGTTTGCCAATGATCTCTAGAAAGAGCATAATGTTACGTAGTGTTTTATTTATATGTATAACTGGAAAGGAGAGGTCTGAATGTGGAAGCCATTCCTTCCTCGATCTTCCATGGCTTTGGATTTGAAATCTCTTGTGGTGTCTGGATTGAGAAATGGGTATATACAAGAATATAGTTAGCTTGTGAATTCTATTTTTTTGATGATATATGTCCATTGCTGAATGTTCACGCTGATATAAATTTAGACATGGTGCACTAATAGACTATTCTTAAATCTTAAGTTCTTCTTTGGTGAAAACAGAGAGGATAAAGCAACCGGTAAGAGAAGGGAACCTTGCATTCACCAGTCATTATGTTTAGTTCATGTGCAAATTTTAGCATTTTCATTCAAGTGCATTGGCAGTAGGAAATATGTCGAACAGATTTTACAGGTGCATATGTGAACTGGGAGCTCATTCGTTGTGCGAGCCCTCCGGAGATACTGAGACCATTCGACTTAGAGAGAATTCCTACATCTCCGGCTTCAACCAGCGTGAAAGCTCCACCTGCAGCAATCCCTGCTCAGAAAAACTCGGACAATTATCTGGAATTCGATTTCTTCTAGTTCTGGTAGCTGTTTTTCAAGATTACTACTTTTACGCGCTCTTTTTTCTTACCATTTGTTATTTTCTCAACTTGTATTTGTTTGATTTGCTGTTCTTGCTGGAAAAGTTCTGTGCTGAAAAAGGACATCTTCAGATACATTTGAATGTCAGGGGTTGGCATTGGTGAATTAGAAAATCTAGGCACCTAGAGTGGTGATGGAGTGTAAGGCATTGAGTTTGTTCATCTATTCGGACAATTGGCTCTTGTTTTCTCCCAAACCAATCCCGGCATAGTCGGCTCGCCATTAATTCATCGTCGCTACGATTTGTTGTGGTGCTTCTTAGGTTTATTCTGGTATATCTAGGACTTATCGAGTTATCGGCAAGATAATTTCAGATATAAAGTTGAAGGGAATCTATATTCTGTGTACTTTTTACTTTTATTTTCCTTCTTACCTATCAAATGTGTTTGCTGTAACTCAATTAACATTTGCATGTACATCATCAGTTCATGGTCCATCCCTATTACATTACAGGCCCTTGATGGCTTGATGCAGCATCCCTTCATGAATAGATCTAAAAGCACCCGCATTTGTATACCACATTACTACTATATACTTCATTCATTTGAACATCATCAAGGGCAGTATTCTTTCCGTTGGAAACTGTTGTCAGTAACAAGCACTTTGCTGGTAAAGTTATACCAGACTACTATTGCCCCCTTTTTCCATGGTGCATGAATTTATGATCATGATAGTGACTGGTGTGTATTGATAAAGTATGCAAAAATCCATGGACCACAACTGTTTAAAGCTAAACAGTTAGCATTTAGCAAGTGGGCATGTTCCTGGTTGGGTGATTTGACACCATCTTTTATTAACCATGAAGGGTGGATAGGAATAATAATAATGAATAAAATTAGCGTCGAATCAGTGTGCAAAGTGAACAAAAGTACCCATTGCCATGGTGCACCTGCCATGATGATTAATCAAATGGAGCAGACAACTGATTCATATTATTTTGGGAAAAAATCACTTACCCCCTCAACTTTAACCTCGGTTTCACTTACCTCCTCGTACTTTCAATTTTTTCACCCGCCACCCTCAAGTTTCTTAATTGTATCACTTACCCCCTAAGTCAAAATTAGCTGATTAAACGTGTCCCGTTGAGGGGGGTAAGTGATACAATTAAGAAATTTGAGGGTGACGTGTAAAAAAAATTGAAAGTACAGAGGGGTAAGTGAAACTGAGGTCAAAGTTCAGAGGGGTAAGTGATTTTTCCCAATTAGACTCCGTTTGTTTCCCCGAAAAATAGGGAAAAAGGAAAAAAAAAACTTTTTTTCCTATTGATTGGCAATTTGAGATTTTCCCAGAAAAAGAGAGGAAATCTTTGGAAAATATAGGAAAATAATTTCAAAATTTTCTCCTATAAGTAAACTATGTGAATTATAAATTTAATCCCAAAAGATTTAATTTTAATCTTTCTTTCTACAAAAATGGTGGGAAAAACTTTGTTAATATATTCTTAGATCATTATGAAACTTTATGAAAATTTAATTTTTTTTTATGAGTATCATTTATGTTCTTTGATTTTTGAGTTAATTGAAAATATTAAGATATTAAAATATATAAAAATAAAGGTAAATATCATAATATTTATAAAATAAAGTTATGCAAGTTATTTTCCCTAAAAAATCTTTTAATGAAAAATCTTTTATGGAAAAAATCTTTTAATGGAAAATCTTTTATGTTCTTATTTTCCCAAACGCCGAAAAATAATGGAAAATCTTTTATTTTCCCTAAAAAAAATCCTTTCCCCTCATTTTCCCAAACGGAGCCTTAGTTTAATCAGCTAATTTTGACTTATGGGGTAAGTGATACAATTAAGAAACTTGAGGGTGGCGGGTGAAAAAATTGAAAGTACGGGGAGGTAAGTGAAACCGAGGTTAATGTTGAGGGGGGTAAGTGATTTTTCCCTATTATTTTTGAGCCATAGTTTGAATACAAAATCTCAAAACAACATATTTTTATGGCGTCGATTCGCATTATAAGTCAGCAAAACGGTCGACAAATGCCAAAACTATATCCATGCATAAATTAGAGAATTTTACATATGCTAGCACATTAATATGGGATTATAATTCTACGAGCTACTGTACTAAGTAACGTAGTTTCGATCTACCGGTGCTTGATGCATTAATAATTTCAGATTTTCAAATTTTATTCATCTCTAAAGTCAGACAAACTCACATATTATATAACATAGTAAAAATATTATGAATATATGTTATGAAGTCCATAGTAATATTACTGAAAATCAAATGTACTGACATCCCTGCAAATGATTTTGCTACTTTGTCTAATACCAGATTTGTTGTTAATTGTTATGCTTAGATATCTAACTGCAAGGGAAATTATTTCGTGTTACTGCTACACGATAACGCAATGAAATAATTCAGTTGCTTCTATCAACATATGGCGAGATGGTTATAACCTATAATTACTTTTTCACTTTTAGGATTGTCCATTTGATCAAATCGACAGTAGTTTTCGATTTTGATCTGGAAGAGAAGAATCAAAATCAAATCAAACTGGAAAGATTATTTTAATTCAAAACCATTCGATTTCGATTTGATTCAATCCGATTACGATCTCTTTTTATTCAATTAAATCTTATTTTAATTTTAAAGATTGATGGGTATAAAGTATCTTTATGTTGCATCTAAATCGAAGAAAATATGAATTAAACATGATTATCTATTAGCATTTTATTTAAACCAACCTAAATTAAATAGTTAGTAAGTTTTTTACTAATATCATATCCATATTATTATTATTATTATTATTTTCTAACTTAATTTGATATAATGCATTTATTAAAAATTAGATGATTATTCGATTCGAATAGGGATTCGTTTCTAGGACAAGAATAAAAAATCGAATCAAATACTCGATTTAAATTTTGAATCAAATCATTCAATCGATTCTCAAACAATTCGATCGATCCAATCCATTCTGCAGATCCCTATGCACTCTGGTTGCGGCACCTCAATCATGCAACGGTTGGAAAAAAATATTTTTTGGCCGATATGTGTAAAGTAAATCCAAACCTCTTATTTAAAGTTTACTTAATTTTTAAAAAAAAAAAAAAGAAAAAGAAAAAACCTCATATTCAAAGTCAGCCCATTAACAGTTGGGCCAAAAGGGGTATTACACATGGTTAAATTTTGTTATAGAGATGAGATGACGGTCATTGAGCCAACCGGAAAGGGCAAATCCGTAATTCCCTTTTACCATCGACGACCGTACGCGCCGTTTGCGAAGTATTTATTTCTTCTGCAATTTCCCAAAAATCTCCAAACCTCAAAATAATTAATTAATCAGATAAGAAAAAAATAAATAAAAATGAGAAGTGGTTCGGGAGAGACGAAATTGGTTCAAGAATTGATTCTGTACGCGGCAAGCGCCGCTCTGAGCTGCTTGGTGTTGTTCGTTGGGCTCAAACATTTGGACCCTAATCGCGAATCTTCCAAAAAAGCCCTAGAACACAAAAAGGAAATTGCAAAGCGGTTAGGCAGACCCCTGATTCAGACCAATCCGTACGAGGTTAGTTTCGAGATATTATTATTTTAAGTAAATTTGGGTTTTTGATTTCAAATTTAACTGCATATCTTGTTTGGGTTGGTATTGATTCAAATTGTTAGTGGCATATCGTATTCGTGTGCTGATTGAGAGAAGTACTTTTAGTCGTGTACTGTAGTAGTGTTGTTGGTATGATGGTGGTTACTAATAGTTGCTCGGAGTTTGTTTAAAGTATCGAACTAGTTTTGGATGTACCAGAGTAAATAGTGGGAAACCTCAGGTTGTAAAGTTAATGAAGATTAAAACGAGAGAGTTTGGAAAATATGAGAGCAGTATGCTTTAGAGCGAAATTATGCGGATGAAAATTGTTCCCGGTAGCGAATGAAGCATGGAACTTTGGCTGATAGGTTTGGCAACTCTTTCCCCATTGATTTTGGTGAGAACTTATGTGAAGCATTCGTGTGTGTTTAGTAGATGAAGCTTTGATTACTCGTTTCCGGCAACTCGGAAATCCTATTCTATATTATTAGCTAGGCATGGTTCATGAATCCAATTTCGCGCCGTGGCACATCTGGGAGTTTATAGGAAGGACTTTGGAGTCAAAGACGTAATACTGTGTCGCAGTCCACATGAGAATTGTCCTTAAGTAATGGTGATTGTTATGAATTCTTTTGGGGATAAAATAATTGAAGCTTGAATATGGTCGCCGATATGCACTTAGTTCATGAATGATTACGCGTTCACATGAGAACTAAGTATTAATGTCAAAACAATAAAGTAGCTTTGTGAAAATTCTCTATCATAATCTACATGTATCCTTCATGGTGTATGACATCTATTATGATTTTGATTAGTTTAAGGAGTCTTTGTCCCAGAACCCCTACCCATCCCTTTGAAAGTCGTTTTCTTGGAAATTCTTTTTGTAATGGGAAAGTGCCTGACCTTTATACATTCACTTTTGATTCTGATTTTCTACTCGAGCCTCTTTAAAAGAGAATGACAAGCCCGTGTGAAAGCATAGAAGGAGGCGAAGAAATCTAGTGCTAGTTCTTACCTATCCTCTTTTTTTTTGGGGGGGGGGGGTGGAGGGAGGGAGGGATCTTGGATCTCTTATTTATTTGGAACGAATAAGTGTTCTTCACCTTTTTTTGATAGGTTTCCGCCCTGGTGTGGATAAGTTAAAAAGTATGTGGTTTGTAAGAGAATACTATATTATTATTAGTTGATCTCCCTTTTCCAAGTCTGGTGGTTCACTTTCTTCTCGCCTTTTACTGCATAGGTATTTTATTCACTAGGCTTTTATTGATAGTTAATGTATCAATGATGCTTACTACTTCTCTCAAATGTCAATATTTATGAATTTTACATGTTATCAGTATCACAATTGGTGGAGTAGTATTATTGGTAGTAGAGTTATAATTTTGTTTCAGTGATGAGATTGAGTAATGAATTGAATGAAGAGGCAACAGAGGGTACAGTTTTGAACCTAGGTTTCCATACAGCGTGGGATGTGAGAAAGTGAAAACAAATTTAAATGTCAGATAAAAGGGACTTTTAAATGAATTAGTCCTATATCCTGAGATTGTACTATATTCTTTCTTTAACGAGGTTTTGTAGAATAATAATTCATGACCTTTCCTCAAAGCATACAGATCTTCTGAGGTGTATATTCATGGTATGCACTGGCTTTTTTATCCCTGTGTATTCTATGTGGGATATTTGATTCTTTTTGGTATACTTTTGTCGAGTGTAAGGTGCTTCTGAAAGTTTGCATATTATTAAGTGGATGATTGGATACTCTACTTCTGTTTATAGGTTTAAAATGTTGGCTTTAATATATTACATTAGTAAATGCTTCAAGAAAATCTTGTGTGGTCAAGTCAAATAATTGTTCAAGTCTCTTATTTCTAGCAAAGGTGAACTAGTAACTAAAATATAGTATTAACCTTTGAATTCAATTAATACCATACATACTCATGTGTTGTTTCCAAAATTTATTTTAGGATGTCGTGGCCTGTGATGTAGTCAATCCTGACCATATTGATGTTAAATTTGATTCTATTGGAGGATTGGATGCCATCAAAGAAGCATTGTATGAGTTAGTTATTCTTCCTCTACGAAGACCGGAGTTGTTTTCTCATGGGAAACTTCTGTGTCCGCAAAAAGGTGTTTTGTTATATGGACCACCAGGCACCGGGAAGACTATGCTTGCCAAGGCAATCGCAAAGGAATCTGGAGCTGTTTTTATCAATGTGAGAATATCAAATCTAATGAGTAAATGGTTTGGTGATGCACAGAAACTAGGTATTTATATGATTCCGCTCATCTCTTAAAACTATTCTCTTTGTGGTATTTAAATATATTTTTTTATTTCCAGATTATGTCATGAATAAAAAGAAAATATAAAATATCTGAACACAATTTTGTATCTATTTCTGCAGTGGCTGCTGTATTCAGCTTGGCCTACAAACTCCAGCCAGCTATTATTTTCATTGATGAAGTGGACAGTTTTCTGGGCCAGCGGAAGACTACAGACCATGAAGCCCTAACAAATATGAAAACTGAATTTATGGCTTTGTGGGATGGTTTCACCACAGATCGTAAGTTCTTTAGTGATATCACAAAAGTAATATGTAAAAGGATTAAAGCGGTTTTTTTGGTTGTCATGTTATTTTCTTTAATAACTTGGTGGGTTTTGTTGTCTAGGTGATCGATTAATTATGATTTTATCAGTGTGTTAAATATTTTGGTTCACGTATAAGTGGTTCTTAACAATTGATATGACGAGATTTGTTGATGTAGAAAATGCTCGGGTGATGGTACTTGCTGCGACTAATCGTCCATCAGAACTTGATGAAGCGATTCTTCGACGTCTTCCTCAGGCATTTGAGATTGGAATTCCCAATCGGAAGGAGAGAGCTGCTATATTGAAGGTGTTACTTAAGGACGAAAAGGTTGAAGCTAGCATTGACTATGACCACATAGCTGGTTTATGTGCTGGATACACTGGTTCGGATCTCCTTGAGCTGTGCAAGAAAGCTGCCTATTTTTCCATTAGGGACTTGCTCAACGATGAAAAGAATGGGAAACCATCTCCGGTTAGTAGTTTTTGTTGGTTGCTTGTTGTTTAATTTGTTGCAGTTAATTTCCCTTCTTCAGCGATCTTACTTTTTCCGATTGTCCATTTGTGCTTTTTTTGCTTAGTGGGGGTATCAAACAATTAGATAACCATTGTCCATTCAATGAATTCATGAGTTGCCTGCCATCGTATAGCTTAGAGGGGATCATATTCTAATGCTTTACGACAAAGACAAGCCAGTTGTGTCTTTCGTCTGCGCAATCTCCCAAAAAATTGCAGTTTGACTATAAATGTTATGAAGCATCTGTTGCCAGGAGATCAACGTGGTTTCTTGAACTTCACACCCCCGCCTCTATTATCTCGTGGACCCTTTTCTCCCTTAACAAAACTGAGTGTTTATTTACAAGGAAAATGACTTATCTGGTTTGAATATCTAATCAACTTTCTATCTTAATGCTAACGTGAATTACTCTTGATTATTCTTTTTTCAGGAGCCAAGGCCCTTATTGCAGTCGGATTTGGAGAGAGTAATTGCCACAACAAGAAAGACAGAGGTTGCTGCAAATGAGTACACTAGATTAAGCTCGCAATCATCAGGATGGTCACCGGAAAAGGAGACAGATGATTATCAGGTGCGAGCTGCCATTGAGCTCTCTAAGCTAGTTGTTTCTCAAATACTCAACATTCAGTCAAATGAGCAAAATCCTTAGTTAGCAGACATCCTTCCACCATTACCATTCGCTACCTCGATTGCTTGTATAATCAAGTGTAACAGAGAGCGCTCATAATTTTGTTCTAAGTATTGAAATTTATCATAAGATCATTTTACTTTTATATTGCAGTTAGCCTCACTGAGTCCCCTTTGTTTTTTTTTTCTTTTTTCTTTTTTCCTTGTTCCTACCAGGATTGTTGAAGGGGACTGTTGTACAACTTGCACTGCTATAGTTTTGTCATCTTCGAGCTGCATTTTTTTAGGAATTTGTTCCCACTAGAGGTTTGCCGCTTACCACTTTTCCTTGGCGGAAGCTTAGCTTATTGCGGTGGCACCAGTGTGTGGGGCTGTACAGTTTTGCTGGCAATTTGTTGCATTTCAACCAAATATTATTCTTTCAAAATTCTTGGATTGTGGGATGTTACTGTTTCCTAGTTCCCAAAATCCCACATAATACTCTACCCCAAGAAAAAAGAAGAATAAGAAAGGCATAACCATGAATGCCTAAAATTGTTTTACTATGAGTCAGTTTGTAACTTGTTAAGGTTAGCCTTGTTAACTGCTGACCAGTTAGGTGTTTTTAGTTATTGACATTATGTAGTTGATTGAATTGCAATGCCGCATATCGGAATTAATGTTTTACGGTTATAGAAGCTACAAAATGTCCCCTCGTTATATATAGTTTTACTAATGAATTGAAAAAAAAAATTGGAATTTGAGGTTTGTGGTGTTAAGAGGTTATTGTATTAGAGTCGAACTATAAATTTTTTGTTCTATGCGTAGTATCTTTCTCTTTTTACTTTTTTAAATGCTCGTTTTGTTTCCCATCTTAGTAATATCAGCGTTGTGACATTACTTTTTTTTGTGGTTTATGAACATTTTAGCCTTGTAATAGAAGAACAAAGAGTAATTTTGGGTATAAATAACTTCTCACCGGATCACTAAACACTTCGTAAAGAGACTAGCCTTGTAGCCACGGTCTTATGCCCCTATGTTTGAACTAGCCTAGTAGTATGTAGGACAAGAAACTCCTTATTTTTAAGAAATTCGTAATAAATTAAGGGATGCACAAAAATTGCCACATCTTATGACTAAGTGTTCATGTCAGCATTAGCTTTTCTAATTAGACGAGTTGTTTCGTATTAGGTGTCTATTTTTGTTTTTTAGGTTTTATGAGCTATATATATACAACTCCTTTGTTATGTTGTTAAAGAAGATTTTCATTATATTTGATTTTTATCTATACGGTCAGAACTTTATATAGCCCCTTACTTATCGACATGTATTGTAGAGTATGGATTTTATTGTTTTTGTCTCAAAGTTTAGATTATTATGGAGCTACAAAGGTCATTTACATGTCATTACATGCGTTAATTATGGCTATTTTCATGTCTTGGCACCAAACAAACTCAACCATGTTATCCATTATATCTCGAAGTTAGTAACATACTCGATCATTACTATTCAATTGCTTACGAGGGTATGCATGATTCAGGAGCTCATCATCGTAGATATCATCTCCATATGCGAGAAAAATAAGTCTTTATGAGTACAAAATACATTACGGGCATAACCTTGTTCGTTCGCGCTGCAATCATAACTTTCCTTTTAATGAGTGTACAAGTTAGAGAGTTCTTGTTCTTGTTAGGCATCTATGCTTTTTAAGTATGTAATTATCACATAAATAAAGGAGAATGAACTCACACACTCGATTCAGACTCTTATCTTTAATCCTAAAAACTTTACAACATTAAAGTTTTGCGTGCTTGATTTGAATCTCTACGCTCTAGATTTGTGTGCTTGTATTCCTAGTTTTTTTTGTGCACTCAATATTTTGGATGATTTATCCTTTTAATAAGCATTATTAAATCAAATCTTTATATAATTTTAAATGAGTAAATATTATAATCTATTAGATGTTAAAAATCCCGTTTGTTGTTCATAAAAAATAAAAATCCCATTTTTATAATAATAATAATAAAAAAAAGGTGGATGTGTAATTATAATAATAATATTAATATATTACGTTTGCTTAGATTTAATAATTTCAATCTGAATTTGTACTTTGATTCTATCAATTGCCAACCAAACACACCCTAATTCAATACAGTTCTCGCTTAGTTGGCTGTTTGGACTTTGATGAACTCTTTTCTACTGTGATCGATCGATCGCATTTCTCCTCTCCGATTCCGTTCGAAGATCCAATTTCAGTAAGTTAAATCTTCGGATTAGCAATTTTTTCTTATTACTTTCGGAATGGAATTTGAGCACTGATTGATTGAAATTGAAATCGAACACTGACTGATACTGTTAGGGTTTTACATTATTATTGCATTTTGATCATTAGTTGGCGCTTACATGCAGTTGCAATTGGATCCTGAATCGGACTGAATTCCCAACAATGGTGCATTTACTTGCTTAACCCTTTTTTATTTTTTTCTTTCTTTTTTTGGTTCATTTTTTTTTTCAGCTATTTATGTAGTTTTTGTGAGTAAATCGTGGTTTCTATGTTCAGAATTATATTATTGGAGCTTTTAAGCCCGCATGCAACGTTTCTGTTTCATTTTCCGATGGGAAAGCTCGAAAGCAGGTATATCATATCTAATCCGTTCGGTGTGTAGCTACTGGATAAAATTGCTCTCAGCACCTTGAAAATTTGAATGCTGTTATTGGTTTATGCCCACAAACCCCTGCTCTTGACCTGTGACGATGGGCTTAGTTAGGATGAATGCCAACCTATTCTTTCGTTATTGTCCTAATTGATGTTGGGATAATTTTTAATCTGTCTTGACTGTTTAATGTTCTTCGATTGTGCGAGTTCTTCTAGCGCTATGCTTGTGAATGTAAATGAGTGTAATAATTGTTGGTCGTTATTGAAATTGTGTAATGTGTAATCACAATCCTTTCGTGCTATGCTTGAAATAAGTTCTTTTCTTCACTCAATGTTATAGGTGCCTTTGAAGAAGGAGAATGGTCAAACATTAACGGTCCCACTCTTCCAGAGTCAAGAGAGTATATCTGGCAAGGTATGTTTGCTGTGGCATTTCTGATATTACGACCACCAATTTCTGCCTCCAAAGATTGGTATTGAGTTTACTCAAGGTTGGTTAGTCAAGAGCTGCATATGGTGTATGTTGTCTTTTCAGATTACTATTGAACCAGTTTCAGGGAAGAAGGTTGAACACAATGGAATCAAAGTTGAGCTTCTTGGTCAGATAGGTGTGTTTATTCTCGGTTTATTTCATTCTACATCGTATCAAAAGTAGTAAGGTGTATTATGTGACCACTGCTTCATTCTAGATCAAATCTTTATTTGGCGTTCTGTTTGCATTATCAAAAAAGAGAATGACACATTTGCAGAGCACCCGGAGATTGGAAAAGAAATTGTTACTATTTGTTACCTTATTGTCTGACTTCACTTTATTTGCTTCTTTTTCCGACCTTTTTGTAGAAATGTATGTTGACAAAGGCAACTTCTACGACTTCACTTCTCTGGGTAAGTACAAAAATGAATGTCTGGAAATTACTTATCTGTTCTCTGTGCTCTATCTCCTGTTTTATTGGGTATTATAACTGCGGGAAATAATTATTTTTCTCATTCATTATATACATTTCCATTACAATACATCATGTGTATTGTCGTCCCATCCATGATTTTACATGCTTGTAAACAGGCTTGTTTCCTCCTTTAATGTCGCATTTTTGTTCTTGCACCTACAGTTCGTGAACTCGATGTTCCTGGAGAAATATACGAAAGAAAAACATTTCCCTTCGAATTTTCCACCGTAGAGATGCCACATGAGACATACAATGGGGTAAATGTGCGGCTCAGGTCAGTTATTATTATACGTTTTGTATTGGCAGCTTTGAAAAACTGAATCTATTACTCCATCTTTGTAATGTGTTTTGGGGAAGCAAAAAAATTGAGGTTGGGGAGTGGGGGTGGGTGCTACTGCTTTTTCTGCTCAAGGTTGTCCTCTTATCGCATCCCCACGTCATGTCGTTCGTCTTGATATTGCTTGGGTTCTTTCGGATGTCTGAGTTTTCTGTTAGCTCTTCTTAGGTTGTACAGTAAAGTACAAAGTTCGTTGCAGTTCAATACTTTTAGTGTTGACGTGATAAACAGTACGTAAAGTCTGTACTTGTTTTTTCGTTTTCTGCATGGTCTGGCTGTTACCTTTCTATATCTCATCTTTCCAGTGTTGGGTTTTAAGTTTCATCCCTACCTTATGAAAATTGCTTCTTTTTTCAGGTATGTCCTAAAGGTGACAATAAGCCGGGGTTACGCTGGTAGCATAATACAGTATCAAGACTTTGTGGTACAGTTATCTTGTCATGCATAATCAAGAACTTAAGTTTTTCTTGAAATGCCTTCCAAGTTAAGAAAATGAATCATCCTTCATCTTTCTGAATCTTACTTGGTTGGGTGATTAACTCGGACCACTTGGTAGAATGAACTTTTCGCAACAATTGAGATGATATAAATTGCCTAGCCTTTTATCCATATTACTTCCTGAGATGCGAACTCTATGCACAAAGATGTCTAATCCACACTTATTGATCAAAGCATAGTAATTTGGACTTTGTACATTCAAAGAGAGTGAGTGAAAGTAGGTCCAATTTCCTAAGTTTCTTGTTGTGCTCTCTGTGTTTGCAGTCAAAACTTTGTTTTGCGAGTTCTTGAACTTTTAGTTGCTGTAATTTAGCCGTGCTTGATTGTCTGTTGTTCATGGATCAGGTTCGTAATTATAGTCCTGCACCACCATCAATCAACAACAGCATTAAGGTATCGTTGTTTACTGTTGTAACTTAGAAGTTTTATATGCATCACCTTGGTTGACACTAGCACAGTTTTCCTATGGTTTCTGACATGTTATGTCTTTTTGTATAGTTCTTAAGTTTCTTTATAGAGCTGACATCTAGAATCTTGAATTTGTAATTATAGATGGAAGTTGGAATAGAAGACTGCCTCCATATCGAGTTTGAGTACAATAAGAGCAAGTAAGTTATAACTGTGTGATAAACTTGTGTTAGGTTGGGATAGACCTGAATTTGGTGTTTGGAATCAGTGGATCCAAATCCAGGTTTTGATGGTTCTTTCAGTTCAATTCACTTTCCTAAGTATCGTCCTGTCTGTTCAGTGTGTCTCTTAACTTGAGACTGTTCTTTCAGAATGGGTACTGATGGGTCGCTGATTAAATTATTGGATTTACAGGTATCATCTGAAAGATGTTATAATTGGAAAAATATATTTTCTGCTTGTAAGAATCAAGATAAAGAATATGGATCTTGAGATCAGACGCAGAGAATCAACGGGATCAGGGACAAATACCCATGTTGAAACAGAAACACTAGCCAAGTTTGAATTGATGGACGGTGCTCCTGTCAGAGGTACACCAGTAACTATTTTTGAGTATATGATTTTGCTTGTGTACTGCACTTTATCCTTTTAATATCAATTACCAATCTTCGTGTCATTAAATGTATAATGTTATTCATTTGACTTCTTGCTCTGGTAGGTGAATCAATTCCACTTAGATTGTTTCTAAGCCCCTATGAGCTAACTCCCACCTACCGCAACATTAACAACAAATTTAGTGTGAAGTACTACTTGAATCTCGTGCTTGTTGACGAAGAGGACCGTCGATACTTCAAGCAACAGGAAATCACTATATATCGGCTTGGGGATTCATCTTAATACAAGCCATGGAAGTGCAGAATTTCTTCTTGCATCCTGAGTCACGGTTTATGAAGTCTGACGTCTAAAGTTTATCTTGTGAGGAGATCCTGTTTCTAGGAAGGACAAGAACAATATTGCTTCATGTCTCATTAGTTTGGCCTTTTCCTGAACAAAGCATACACAACTGGAGCGATGAAGGAACTAGGTATATGCTCTAAGTAGCGCTGTCAGGCGATATGTTTTGGCAGTATTAATTGTGGAAATATTTTTATCTGTTTTTGTGTGGTGTTGAACGGTTGATAAGAATAAATCATGATTAACTTTTAACAGGCCACTGTACTTTGTTGGATACCTCTCTTTTCAAGGTTATGTTTTTTCAGTGCTGAATGTTTCTTTACATTAGATGAACACTAACGTTCATTAGTCTCCCAATTTATTAACTTGTTAGGCGTTAATTTCACAAAATAAGTAAATACAATTTTGCCCAGTATTGGAGACGACAATCATGCCTATGCACATGTTTCGTGCTTAACCTCATTGCAGGATCTATTTTGAAACTTGAAAAGAAGATTGCAGGTCTTGGTTTCTGAAACTCTGCAAATTAGCAACGTTTCTGTTCAGAAGCCACCATTATAAATGCAGTTTAATGTTATCAATATCACAGTCGTTGCTAGTACTTCATTCTTCAGCATCTGTCGGGAGGTCTTGTTTGAACCAGGTATAGATCCCTCCTTCCAAGTGATACACATTCTTGTACCCATTCAGGACCAGCAAATAAGCTGCTATAAGTGACCTGAAGAAAGCAATTTCATTAAGCAAATAAGTTTTTCTGCATTTCATTCTATGTCACTACCAATTTTTTTTCCTAAAAAATACATTGTACACATGATAACCTTGACTGCTGGCCTTCAGGAAGATTTTGTGATGGCTTTGTTGTTCCTCCAGCTGAACATGCCACTATAATCTTTGCATCCTTACCTACTTTTGAGTCAACACCTGCTCACGCAACCAATAAGGACTTGATCATAATATGATACTTGTGTGCGAGTATTTTTTTTTTTTTTTTTTTTTTTATGAAAATTGTGTGCGAGTATTCTCTGTTAGTATAATAGTATCGATATGTATCTTACTTTGAAGAAACTCAGGGTTCTCCTCTGTTCCTGAAAAGATACCAAAAAATGCAAAAGCAGCTCTCCTAGCAATATCCCATGCAGTCCACTCCTTTATAAGCCTGTATATTTGCACATTGATGGCGCCTTCTGGATGTCCCTTTACCAAACAAGAAATGGTTATTATGCTCAACATAAAACAAAGATTAAATAAATCCCTGAATGCGTTTTTATTCATTTTATTTTTATTTGAAGTCAATCTTTGGTAACTTCATAAATATTTCCACCTGTTTGAACTCTGCTTCTGGGCGTACATCAAGTATGACAAAGTTATTTTCTTTTTGAAGTCTATATGCTTCCTTCACATCCACACTCCTCACCCTTTTCTCCATCAGAAGTTGCCTCTTAGTCTTCCAATCTTCTTCAGCTAAATTCCTCCCCAGTAAAGAGTCAGCAGTCAGCTCATTCGGACATTTTGGAATTTCTTTCACACATACATACACACACGACACAAACATGTAGTAGTAATATGAGATACCTGGCGTTTTGGCACGTTTGGTTGCTGTATTCTGAATCCTGAAGGCTCTTTGCTTGCTTGTTGAGTACTTTCCTTCATTCGATAATTTAAGGTGGTTTGTGGCAAAACAAGAAGAACTAGAGTAGTCGACAGTATTAGAGGAGTGAATTTTGTGATACATAGAAGAGGAAGATGCATGTGGGCTGATGGAAGTGAGGGCAGCCATGTGTGAAAAGCTTATAACAGAAAACGCTGATACAAAACTAATGCCACTTTTTGATTAAAGGAAATATGCGTTTCAGGTTGAGAATTAATGTTTCTTGATTTTCTTCCCTTTTAGTGCAAGATATTTGGACATGTAGTGATGAAAAGATGTGGGGGACCATGAATGGTGAATTGGGGGATATTTTTTTAGGTTCCTCACAATCTGAATTTGTGGTGGTGGTGTGATGAATTGGTTCCACTTAGGATTTAGTCATCCTATCCGTTTGATCTTTTTGTCATAGGAAGTTATTATGATTGACCACAGTGGTTCAGATAATTCATCTTTTATTTGTTACTTTCTATGGTTTGATCAATTGCTAGTTTTATAAATGTTCAGGTTAGTGCTCACATTGTATGTCGAACACAAATTTGGATTCAAAATCAAAAGCCAACGGCTTTGTAATTCCCTAAGTTTATTGACCTCTTAATTTGAAATGTAGAATAGTTAAACATAAAAGGATCTACGAACAAATAATCAAATCAAGATTAAAGAGAGTGTAGCATTCATTCGGAAAATAGAGGATTACATAGATTGCACCAGAATTTGAAGGTTAAGAAGATAGATGAACTGGGATAGAAGTGAACTCAACTTACTGGCAGTTCAAATAGTAGCTAACGACATGAGCAGATATCTCTGAAGTTTTTTCAATTGTAGATATTTTGCCAATATTGTGACTTGTGATCAAAATTCGGTGTGGATATCAAAGTTTTGGGGATCTTGTGGGGGTATTTTAGGTGGCCCAAAAATAAACTGGGTTGGTTTACCCTATTAAATGCTCAAAACAGTTGATATGACCCATACTCTATAAATACCCCACATCCTCACACACAAATTCATTCATTCATTAGTTTTGCTCACCTTTTCGATAACTGTCGAACAACCCTAGTTCCAGTGTTCGACTGTTAGCTGTCTAACAGCCCCAGTTCGACTGTTAGCTGTCTAACAGCTCCTAGGTTCGATACTTAGAGATAAATGAACTACGTTCGACTTGATTCCGTCAATGAGATACATAGACAGCTTGGCTTGTTCCCAAGTTCAATCCGAAATCATTAACAACCAATCCCTTGTGCCGTGATGCTTGGAGTACATGCATGTAAATGACAAAACTCATTCTAACACAACTACGAATCGGTCTATTGTGGAGTGTTTTATCAACCTGCCAAGTCAGCAGACGAAAACACCTCAAAACAGTGGCACCGTTTGTGGGAACACGCTACCTGTGCTCAAATTCAAGCTCGCAATCTCAAAGTCAATCCTAGCTATATAGATATCAGTGAAACAACTAAGGAATCGACAACATGGAACTCGGTGCTAAGCAAACAAGGAGTGGTGTTGATGGCAGTAGTCAAATCCACGCAACGACCAAGGAAAACTACAACATTGGAAGAAATATTAGAGAGTCTCCAATCCTAACCTTATACGTCAATCAATAAATAATATTTTGTTTTAATGCTAATAAATTTCTACGCAAGCCTATGCCTTATCTTTTTACAGGCAACTACTGAGAGGAGATTCCTCTGCGGGGACAAACAGCTACACTCCGAATAGTGTCATGATTTGTTTTACTCTTATGTGATATCAAAGAATCTTAACCGGTAAGTGGTATCGAAGAATCTTATCCATATGTGGTATCATAGAATCTTACCTCAATGCAATTCGAGGGAATCACACCTTCTCTACTCAGCATCGATAGTTGGGTATTTTGAGAGTTAAGCATCTTGATACTTTAATGATTCGAGACTTTAGCAATCAGGCAGACAAATATTTTGAGGGAGAAGATCATTTATTACTACTCCACTTACCTGCATAAACATCAACTCCTAAGTCCGATACTTAACTCGTCATTTGACAGTCAGCGTTCGACATTCAATAGATTCCCAATTGAGAGGTCCAGATTCGAGGCTCTTAGTTATTCTAATCATTTTTGGCTATTCTCCAGCGTATTAAGGTGTTCCAGGCAAAGCTGATCAATTCTTATAATATCTTAATATAGCTTGGTGTCGTTCAAGTCTGGTTATGTTCTCGCTGTATGATGAAAGCACTGCTCAAAATGACATAATAGACATCTATCGATCGCGACATGATGCAAACCTAAAATCTCAAAATACGGACATCGGCCATACGTGGTCAGATGCAAACCCAAAATATTAGAGACGGACATCGACCCGACGAGGTTGGATGCAAACCTAAAATCTCAAAATACGGACATACAACATCATTATTGCTCATCCAGGATTGAATGTTTTCAAAGTAGTGGTGTTTACGCACCACCAAAAGCTTAAATTCCCAACCAAGAGGGGTGTGGGTGAAGTCCATGGAGACTATAATGAAATATGGGCATGCTATCTAGCTTCACTACATGCGGATCCAGCTTTAAAGGACAACGCGGCCAACGATATTCGTGATATAAGAAAAATGCAAGTCCGATGATAACTCTCGAATCACATCTAATTCGACAGTCAGATGATAACTCTCGAATCACATCTAATCCGATAGTGTACAATAACGCCGAACACCCCTCATTCGAGTGTTATTTTAAGACATTAACCCACGATGCATGAAATATCCATCGAATACATACAATTCGAAACATATCATAACAGTCGAACCATGATAGATTCGACTGTTCCAATTCCACAAAATTTTCACGGCTTCCAAATGGGGGGCATATTTTAAAGCCAGAAAAAAATTATTTGGCAACCAATCCTCCGAATCACGACTCCCAAATTGGGGGGGGGGGGGCATATTTTAAAACAAGAGAAAAATCATTTGGCAGCCGATCCTCCGGATCACGACTCCCAAATGGGGGGCATATTTTAAAGTCACACAAGATTTTTAAAATTTGACGACCGCTCTTGAATTAAGACCGACTCCCAAACTGGGGGATTATATGTTGAGGATATTTTTGGTGGCCCAGAAATAAACTGGGCATGCCTGCTCCATTAAAGGCCCAAAACAGTATGGTGGGGGTATTTTGGTAGCCCAAAAAAAACTGGGCCGTCCTGCCCTATTGAAGGCCCAAAATAGTTGATATGACCCACACTCTATTAATACCCCACATTCTCACACAAATTCATTCATTCATTAGTTTTGCTCACCTTCCCGATAAGTGTCGAACAACAACAGTTCGATTGTTATCTGTCTAACAACACTAGTTCGACTGTTATCTGTCTTAGGACTGAGTTCATGTCAGGTTTTTCGGGTTCGGGTGTCATTTTTAATCACCCGATACCCGAATTATTCTTAGACTACCCGAAATTTTTGGGTACCCGAATAAAAGTCGAGTTTCGGGTTTGGGGTTCGAATTTTGTGTGATAAAGAAAAATTGTGCAATTATTTTACCACCATTCATTAGTCTTTTTATCACTATATTTAGCTCCTAGAAACAAAAATACATTCTACTAAAGATAACACATTATTCAACATGAAAGTAACAAATTTACACAAAAACATATTTTTAAAAATTAAATTCAAAAAAGAAATAACATTATGCTCGTTATAATTCATCACAAAAATAAACTAGCTTTTAAAACTGAAAGTTCAAAATAGTGAACTCGTTTTTTGCTAATAATTAGTTAATTACTATTAAGTTAGAACTTAGAGTTTACTCTTTTTGTTATAGTCATAACGTTCTTTTTTATTTACGTAGGGAGAAACACCTTTTTATTTACTTAATTTCTTTTAAAATCTTCAGATTTTTCAAAGCAGATTTCGGATTTTGGGTTTTCGGTACCCGAACTGTACCTGAAACCCTACCCGACTTAGTAATTTTGGGTTCGGGTACCCCAAACCTGATTTGCTGTAAACTGATTTTTTTGCTTAAATGGGGTAAAACCCGATCTGGCCGGTTCGGGTATCCGGTAACCCGAACCCGTTTACTCACCCCT
The DNA here is from genome assembly GCA_948329865.1 of Linaria vulgaris. Classification (NCBI taxonomy): domain Eukaryota; kingdom Viridiplantae; phylum Streptophyta; class Magnoliopsida; order Lamiales; family Plantaginaceae; genus Linaria; species Linaria vulgaris. The sequence continues at coordinate 90,807,557 of OX415253.1, forward strand.
AATCTGTCTAATAACACCAGTTCGACTGTTAACTGTCTAACATCACCAGTTCGACTGTTATCTGTCTAACAACACCAGTTCGACTGTTAACTGTCTAACAACACCAATTCGACTGTTATCTGTCTAACAGCCCCGGTTCGACTGTTATCTGTCTAACAGTTCCCAGTTCGACTATTAACTGTCTAACTTGCTCCCAGTTCGACTGTTAACTGTCTAACAACTCCCAGATTCGATACTTAGAGATAAATGAACTACGTTCGACTTGATTCTCTCAATGGGATACATAGGCAGCTTGACATGTTCCCAAGTTCAGTCCGAAATCATTCACACCCAATCCCACGTGTCATGATGCTTGGAGTACAAGCGTATAAAGGACAAAACTAATTCTAACACAACTATGAATCAGTCTGTTGTGAAGTATTTTATCAACCTGACAAGTCAGCACACGAAAACATTAACACCTCAAAACAGGATTTACACATTCATTGTAGTTTATTTTAATATCTACGAAAATAGGCTCTTATTTTTTTAAACATCCTACTCTCATTTGCGTTCAGCTTATGGAGATCTAATCTGACTAAGATGCAATCCGCGATTTCGTGACCTCTAACCTGCCGTCCTTGATGGTAGTAATAATTAATTTATATTCATAATTATTGTTTAGATTATCAACATGCCATAATTAATTGACTAAACTGTTTCCTCATTGGTTGACACCAGCATTTACTTGTTCAGGCTTTAGTTAATATAAGGTAAAAAGCATTAAACTCACAATCTATATATATCTTCTTTTATAAATTGATAAAGCCTTGGTCAATTTGTATATACTTTACTGCCAAATCTCAATCCATCACCCAGCATCCATGTGCTATTAGCTAGAGTCTCCTCATCCTCCTTTACTAACAGTTAACTGGGCCAATAGTGACATGTAGTGAAATATTATTTTTTCCAGATTTTGTATGTAAGTACTCATGTCTAATTTTAAAGAGTTTCTCCCTCTAAAATTCCAACTCTGCGGGTTAGAAATAACCATTTTTGTTAATCATCTTTAATACGCCATGAGTAAATACGGCAATCAGCACACTAGCAAGCATGGGTATAAGCTCCTAGGTCTTAGGTCTGTGAAATCTGTCGCTACAAATTTTCATGTCGATCCCACGTGACATTAATAATAGCTATTCTCATTGAATTACAATATTAATCTTTGAGAATATTATCAACATTCTGTTTCCAATAATCCCATTCAGTAACTATTTTAGTAGGTAACTTGAGTTAAAAAGGCCATGTCGCGTGAGACAAATATGTTAATTATTTGCAACAACATTTCATAGATTTAAGTACACATTTTTGTGATTTTCATCAAAAAAAACACATTACCAATGATGTAGTGTATTCACAGTTAACTTGATATTGATTGTGATTGAACACTTCGCGCCAAATTAATTCATTACTCCACTAAATCTTGAACTAACTTTGTTCTTTAACACATTTGTACTACAATCTAAGCAAGTGAAATAGATAATGTGGACTCAACCTATACCCTTCAATGCTTAATAAATAGGAAATAAATGTCGAATGAGCTTAACCATCTATTAAGGTGACGTGAGAATACTATAAATAGTATCATTATTTGAGCAGCTGAGAGAAATTCCTTGAAATGATTTATAAGACAATACTTATAGTTGTATTAGTGGATTTGGTGATAGGCTTAAATAATGGGACTTTTATCTTGTTTTTAGTTCAAATTAGGACTTTTGCTTAAATAACATTTGGTAACATTTATATACTCAATGATAACATATCAATTAGCTTTCACCAATTTCTCGTTCAGAGAGATTATTTGGTGCAGCTGTTGTATGTGTATCTACTACCAATACACAGTGAAAATGTAGTGTTTGGTGGTTATTCCTACAATTTAGGAATTTACTTTTAATGTAAACCATACAACACATGTATATAATAATATTTTAAAAACCAAATATAAAATAAGCATGAAAGAAGAATACAGTTCTCAGCTTGTGAAAGAAAATAGGGGCAAGCCGAAACCCGTAAAAGGATCCGTCACCCCAAACACCTTACACGTGGGACACACAACAAAATCTAACGGTCCAGATTCACCAATCATAACACCCACGCCCCACATTTCAACCTCTGCTCCATCAGGATCCAACTGTAACCCGCTCAAAAAATCACCGACACCTTTTCACCAATCATAATCCGCCACCTGTTCAACAAACTCATAATCAGATTAAAAACCCGATTAACGACGAGGTCACGAGGTCACTCACTCTCACACAGGTAAAACCGCGTTCCATTAGATACTTTGCTCACACACACAAACACACACACTACTGTGTGTTCTCATAACTGTATTATATATCCATCACTCCCTGTTGCTGTTTTTTTTTTTTTTTCTCTATCAGATTGAGAGAGGAAAAAATGGAGCTCTTCTACTATCTGGTGTTCGGCGGATTATCCGCTGTGGTCGCAGTACTGGAGCTCAGTAAGAACAACAAGGATCGGATTAACACGAGCTCCGCTTTCAATTCGTTCAAGAACAATTACCTCCTCGTTTACTCGTTAATGATGGGTACGTTAATTGACCTAATTTCATCTCATTTGTTCGTAATGTTTGAAATCGAGTAATGTATGTTGTTATTGCCGATGTTTGATTGTTAGATCCAGTTTTAGTGTTGAATTTTGACCTAGATCTCAACTGATTGTTCGTTATATATGTGTGTGTGTGTTATATGTAGCTGGTGACTGGCTACAAGGTCCGTATGTGTACTACCTCTACACTACTTATGGATTTAACAAAGGTGAAATCGGACAGCTGTTCATTGCTGGTTTCGGATCGTCGATGTTGTTTGGGACGATTGTAGGATCTCTGGCTGATAAGACGTGAGTTGATTAATCGTCGCGAGTAGCGTTTAGTTTTGTATTTTTTGTTTGGGAAGTGATTTTGAGTTGTGTGATGATGATGATGATATTGTAGGGGACGGAAGAGAGCGTGCGTTACTTACTGCATTACCTACATACTCAGCTGCATTACTAAGCATTCGCCTCAGTACAAGGTTCTCATGATTGGGCGTATATTGGGTGGTGTTGCTACGTCTCTGCTGTTTTCTGCTTTCGAGTCTTGGCTCGTTGCCGAACATTTCAAGGTCGGTTGTCGTTTGGGATTTTTTGTTATAGTGGTTGCAGTTTGTGGTTAGTTGTTGATTGAGATATTGAGTTTGGTGTGTGCGTGCAGAGGGGCTTTGATCAGCAGTGGCTTTCAGTGACTTTCTCAAAGGCGATATTCCTTGGGAATGGACTTGTGGCCATTCTATCTGGATTGTTCGGGAATTTACTTGTTGATTCCTTGAATTTTGGCCCTGTTTCGCCTTTTGATGCTGCTGGTATATTTCTAGCTATTGGAATGGCTATAATACTATCATCATGGACCGAGAACTTTGGAGACCCTTCAGAGAACAAGGACTTGCTTACTCAGTTTAAAGGAGCTGCTGTAGCGATTGCTTCAGGTATCCTAAACGGCGTCATTATTTTTTTTTTTGTTTTATTGTTTTAGATCTTTCATCTCATATCTTCTTTCATGTTCTTGATACTATGATTTTAATAATCAGATGAAAAGATTGCGTTGCTTGGTGCTATACAGTCTCTGTTTGAAGGTTCAATGTATACATTTGTTTTCCTCTGGACACCTGCATTGAGTCCAAATGATGAGGAGATTCCCCATGGTTTTATTTTTGCAACTTTCATGTTGGCTTCAATGTTGGGAAGTTCAATTGCATCTCGTTTGCTGGCCCGTGGCTCTGTTAAAGTGGAAAGCTACATGCAGATTGTTTTTATTGTTTCTTCTGCCGCTCTGTTACTTCCCATATTAACAAATGTATGTTGGGTTTCACTGGATTTTATCAATTTATTTGTCTAGATGGATTATGTCTAAGTTTTCTCTGCTTTATGGTAGTTCTTGGTTTCACCTTCGAAGGTGAAAGGGAGTGGCATCTCATTTGGAGGCTGTCTCCAACTTCTTGGATTCTGTGCTTTTGAAGCTTGTGTTGGGATTTTCTGGCCATCAATTATGAAGATGAGATCCCAATACATCCCAGAGGAGGCTCGGAGCACAATCATGAACTTCTTCCGTATCCCGCTAAACATCTTTGTTTGCATTGTGCTGTACAATGTAAGTTGACTGATTCCTTGCTTGCTCTCTTTCTATATATGGTTTTTGTGTGGATGCCTATGTGCGTTGATAATTGAATCTGGTTCATATATAAGAAAATATAGTTTAGTTAAGAAAATTACATATATTTATTAGTTCCTTTTAATTATTAATCCTTACCTCCAATTTGGTGTTTGTGCATACATTTCTGTTTATGTATCTGCTTATAGCATAACTGGTATCCATGGAATGAGTACGAGTGAAATTGTTCTGCATTTTCTTTACAATAGTGGAGTACTTTCATTAATTTATGCATCCCGCAGGAATGAGTTCAATCTATTCCTGTACAATACTAGTGGAATTGATCTATTGTCTCTTGGTGGAATATATTATTTCATTTTATTATTTTTTTTGTCAAAGGTGGAAAATAGATGATAATCAGCTTTAGAGTTCCAAGTATTATGTACTGGCTCTGTGCTCGCGGAATATTAACGATTATTTGAACTTTGTAGGTTAATGCATTCCCCATCACTGTCATGTTTGGTATGTGCTCGATCTTCCTCTTTGTGGCCTCAATTCTGCAGAGGCGGCTCTCAGCCATTGGGGAGAAGCCAAGTAAGTCGTGTTTTGCCTAGAGCTAACTCAACTGCAGTGTTACCTTTGTAATGGGAAAATTAATGAACAGCGATCACATTTTGTTATGCACTGAATTCTACAAAGTCTAGTTTTCTTATATTCATGTAAGTTGGCATCCTCATGAAAAAGATGCCTGCACTGTTCTAATGACATCTGACCTCTGTATCTTTTCAGAAACAGAAGAATGGAGTTCGTTGAAAGAGAGGAATGCTGAAGATGAACAATTAGAGGATGCTTAAGGAACTAGTCTCAGTTATTAACACATGTTGAAGGTTGCCTACTATCATCCGTTATTTCCACATATTCCAGTCAGCATTACATTTGTGTAGTTGAAGATACGGTTGACTAATATCACACAACTTTACTGCAAAAATTAGTTGGTCCAGAAAGGACAGAGGTAAAGACTTGTGGAAATACTGCCACATAATTCTTTTGTTTGTGGATATGTGCAAGTGTGGAATACGTTGGTATCTCAATTCTCAGGTTCTATGTTTCTTGCTGTAACGATAGATTTAATATTGCTCCACGTAATACTGATACGCTTTTCCTAATCCATGGTCAAGAAGGCTAAATGTGTATCTGAACATTTTTTTTGACAATAAGAAACCTCAGTTTACTTGCAATGAAAATATGATCGAAAAGAAAACATATAAATAGGAAAAAAGGATGTTGTGGTTGCTCAACTCTGTTATACCTCTGCAAGCTCAAATGTTCGCAGTGAGTTGTGTGCATTTTTGTTCCGCCCTTCTGTCGACAACTACCATTCTTTATTTTGATATTTTTTGTGTTTTTCATTAACTCTGCTGCGGTTATGGTAAGTTTTAAGTGAAATAAGTTTTTAATCTTTTGTTTTAATTATGCCATGTGATTTACCAGTTGCCACGATATTTAGTTCAGTGTGATGTTGTTTCGAGAAACCTCGAGTAAAACTGAAATAGAGATGTGGCCTAGAACGATCAAGCAAGGATTTGTTTTTGTTTTTGGTTTTTCTATTTAATGCGAACAATGCTACTCAATGAGGTTTCTCTTGGGAACTTGTATCACATATCATGATGTATACTGATATTGTTTCTTTATGAAAAAATTGTAGGAATTTAGTCATATTACTCATACCTGACCATATACATATACTCTTTGCTCATTTGTAATCGCAAGTGTGTAGTTCATTATTAGATACGTGAAACTAGAATGGTAAAAAGGCAATACGACACTTGTATTTAAAAAATAAAACCAATTTAGTTAGGTGCATATGAGACTCATTAAAAAGAGCAACGAACTACCTTCCTGTAACAAGGCTATTTCTGATTTATAGGTTAAGGTATGCGAACTTGAAGGGAACTATTATACTATTTATATATATATATATATAATTCTTTTTAAGGAATGCGAACTTGAAAGGAACGATGTTACGATGGCCAACTTTTCTGAAATTACTTGCGACAAGTTGAGTTAGCGAAAGTATATTTCAGTAAAATAAAAAATTTAGAAAGTTTTTATTGGATTAAACATTTATGGAGCGACTTGCGAGTTCTTTCAAATGGCATATTTGACCAATCAAAAATGTATTGATTTTGAACCAAATTATTTACTCCGGAATAACTCTTATATAAATAGAACAACAAATCTTGCATAAAAGAAAGAAATTTTGTGTAGACATAACTCAAACACAACCAAATAGGAAGTTAATAGAATTTTATATCTCTCGCAAATAATCAAACTCCCTGTAATATAGTAAACCTTTTCTATTCGTGATCAACATTAACATTCATGGTAAAATTACATGGGAAAAGTATGCGATGCTAGATTGAAAAGAAAAGATAAGATTCTTATTCTTTAAAGATATAAATTGTGTTTCCTTAATTCTGGTAAGTCCATTACCTTTTAACTTCTTTAGGAACTGAATTTGACTACATTATATATGATTATTCCTGCTCCTCTTAGATTTGTTTGGGAAAATTAGATGCTAGGAGGTAGAGCACTACTAACACCCTTTCTATTACTATTGTACCCTCCACCTTTTCTTTCAAGAATATCTTCAACTTTTAAGATATTTCACTTATACCCCATACTTTAAAGGTGTCTATTTTTGTGCTTGAAAATGGTATCAGAGCATGGTTTATTTATTTTATGTGGTTATTTATCTTTTATTGCTACTCTTTATTACCTTATGAGAGGAGTGTTTCAAAAAACATGAGTGATCCAGTTATGGATGACATTTGAAATCTCATCATATGGGCTCCTATGAAAGGAAACGCGTGTACGAGTATTAAGGGGCGAATTGCCGCCCTAACGAGATACCTTAATTTTCACAAAAGGGAATTAAGAAACCATGATGTTCTACGTTGTAACATAGAACAAACAAGAGGAATTTGTCCTATCCAGGTTACCAGACTTGAACAAATCAAGTTGACCGAGATTAGCCTTGAAAAAGCTAAAAAACAAAGTTATATACTAAGCCTGTAAAAATGCCTCGTATTACACTTGAACGAGAGCTCCAAATCTTGATAACTAAGTTAGATGACCTAGCTAGTTATAGACCAGACGATCTGCATGCCATTAGAGTCAAATTCATTAGAGTTAATGGTCTCTTGGCAAGTATTGCGAGAATTAATAGATTAATCACTGAACGTAATAACCGTTCTTCATGAGTAATCTAGTTTTGCCAGATTTCCACGAGCTTGTGCCAGATAGCTCCAAGCTATCCCAGGACCTCAGGGAAGTCCAGAAGACAGTCCAGGCCTATGGCAATCACCAATACCATATGCCCGAGCTGATACAGGAAATCAGAAACAGGCTGGAAACCATGTCTCAACGACAGAAGGAAGTCTTGGGGATTCTACAAGATATCCAGCAACGAGTCAAGAGCTTGGAGTCCATGCCAAGATCATCAGAAAGAAGGAAGGTTGGGTGGTTACCACCATCTTTCGGGAAGGAGCCTTTGCTACATCAAAAGGGCAAAGCAGTCCAGGTCAAAAGAGAGATGACCACGAACGAGAAGCTGGAAGCCCGGATAAGGGGAGAACCTAGCACGAAGTGAGATCATGTCCAGATTCAGAATTGACGATTTCAACTTCGAGATTGGGCGAGACCTTGCCGATCTGGCGGAATCACTTTCAGGCCTCAGCCTGGAAAACGTGCAGACGTTTGGTGCAATTGTACCGAGTCAAGGTCCCCCACCGGGACAATCAAGTCAAGGTCCTCCACCGGGACAATCAACAGTTACCGAAGGTGCCGGATCTTCCATCCCTAATCCAGACCCAATTCGGGAAGAGCCAGTTCGAGAAGAAGCCATGCCACACCAGCATGATTTTGTTGTGGGGAATATGTACAATCGTATTCCAACCCGAGCAAGAGCCAGAAGGCCGGATGTTCATGGAACACCATACGGAAGATCTCAACTCGATCCGATCCACCCGTATGGGCTTATGCTCAATCTGGATATTTTGGATTTCAAGAACCGAGAAGCCCTAATCGATGAATGGGCAGCAGCAATGAGAATTGCGGCGACGACGCTTGAACTCGACAAAGAAGGATTCATCATGATGTTACAGATGAGTCTCGAAGGATCGGTCAAGGTCGGATGGGAACATGGAACTCCAGAAGTTAGAAGTGGAGTCCTATCTGGCGAGTCTCTCAAGGACATCGTTGATAGAATGGCGAGGCTTTTCAAAATATACTTCATCGGATAAGGATACTTTGTGGATCCCCAGACCGGAGGAGGAGACCAGGAGAAAGTCAAGAGATACGAACAGGCGTTGTATAGCCTGGAGCTACATGACATATGTAGCGTTGATCTATACATCAAGTTGTTCACCGAGTACAGATGGAAGAGCCGGATTGCAGAAGACACGGCGCTTCCCCTTTTCTTCGCCAAGATTCCAAGCCCATGGCGAGAAATGTTACTACGAGAATATATCCCTTTGGGGATAGACACGGTGGCTCAAAGGATGTCTTTCCTCAAAGCAAAATTGAGCGAATGGTGCCAGAAGGCAGCGATTCAAAAGAATCTCAAGCGACTGAAATGAATCAATAAATCAGCCCGACTTTGCTGCGACGATAATGACGTTCCAACAATCGTTGGAGCACCAAAGAGACATCAAAAGAAGAAGCATAAGGATCATCCCTATGAGCGAAAAAGCAAGTTTACCAGAAGATCTTCGTGGAAACCAAGAAGATTCTGGTCAAAACAAAAAGCCCGAAGTTACAAATCAGGGCAGAGACCAGGACCCAGCCGTGGAAGGACGTCGTCCAGTCAAGGAAGTACCAGCAGACCACCAGTTAGGCGAACTTTCAGGAGAGCACAAACACGTGCTAATGAAAGCTTCAAAGACTGCAACTGTTGGACATGTGGTGCCAAAGGACACATCTCTACAGATTGTCCGGAGAACCAAAAGAGAGGTGTTAGACAGTTCGAGGCTACGCCGGAGTTCGAAGAAGCTGTCTACTTTCAGAACCTTGTTCAGGTATACCGGTTTGAAGATATCCCTTCAGACGAAAGTATATATGAGGAAGACGAAGGACCAGATGAGTCTTCAGAGTCAGAATCAGAATCAGACTGAAGACGAGGAGATCTTCCATCAGGAAGTTCAAGAAGACAGGACGGGATTTTTCTCACAGACCAACATTTCTCACAGAGCCTTGATGAGAATTATGCGAGAAGATCCAAAGTTGAGAGTTTACGATGGTTTCACCATCAGAAAAATGGAAAGAGCCTTAGCTCAGCTAAGCTTCAGAAAGAGGAAACATCACATCATCTACAAGGTTACAGCGGGAGAAATTGCTATCCCAATGGAGCTGACCAGTAATGTAATGGAGATGCAGCTAGTTCCCATGAACGAAATCAAAGAGGAACTAAAAAGACTCAGGCCAGAGGTTGCGCAGAAAATGTCATGGATCCATATCGGAGCCATAAGGATTCTGCTCAAAGCAACTTTCAAAGAAGGAATCAATTCCCCAATTGACATTGCCGTCTTTGATCGAAGGATCCAGAACCTACGAGATGCCTGTCTCGGAGGTATTTCAGGAAATCTATTTGCTGGAAAGGTGGCGACATTCATTTATCCAAAGATCGCCTTTAACCTAGCCGATAAAGATTTCAGTAGAGTCCTAACTCTACATCAGGATTTCAAAAACAAGGAGTTAATGAATGAAGGAAACCGACCTTACTCCATTACATACAGTATCTCCTACGCGCTCTCAAATACTCACCATTCTGATCTCTTCCAGAGGAATGAGTTTGTTGAGATACCGGAGATCTTCGAGAAGGTCGCACACGCAGTCAGGCCAGAGATTTCCAGCCTGCCACATATTCATGAGATGGATTTAATAATCCGCGACCAACCAGTTTTTGGCAAGGATACGAGCCAAAGATTCGAGCCCAGAACGGTCTCTTTCCGGGAAAATAGGATGCAAAGCCTCACCTGGGGAAAGAAACCAATTATGGAGGTTGTGATCGAACCAAAGAAATTCACAACCAAAGGAGAACTGCAGTGCCCAGGAGGATGGGGAGAAGTCGAAGTCATCTTCGACACCACCCAGAAAGATAATACGTTACCATGCGACGCATTGTATTATCTCAAACAACCATTTGTTGGTAGGTATCAGGGAAACCTAAAGCTAGGTGGACTTGATTTTATCATCAACGGACGTGCAGGAAAGATCCCAGAACAACTTGTTCTTGGAATCGAATTTCTCGAGGATCACAAACCTTGGGAAAAGGTGCCGGATGGAATGGAGTTTACGGTGGAAGGGAAAAGATACCGACTCAAATGACCACCAGTCCATTCTCAATCTACATCTCGGTTGGGATGTTGTACGAAAAGTATCGAGCCGAATACTTTGCAGTATATATCGACTCAGGTGCAGGAATTTGCACAGCAAAACCAGGAATCTTTCCAGATGAACTCGGGGAAGATTTACCAGCAATTGCTGGGAGAGATTTCGCGAAGAAAATCATCATCTTCAGACGCGGAATAAAACAAGCAGAAATATTAATTGGTGGAGCAGGTGGTACCCCATGGTACAAAGTGAAGACGCCCCCAATTTATTTCCATGATACCGGAGCCGATATCTTACTCGGCAACAATTTCTTGCAAACATTCAAGCGTGTTACGCAGGACAATGAAACAAGACGTCTTATCCTCATAACAACTTGTGATCATAAGATCTTGGTGCAACGATTGACGCAGGCGTTTCACCGCAAACTGCCGATTCAATTTCGCAGCAAGCGTGGTGATGAAGGACGACTTCTACACCCAAAAATGCAGGACCAGAGGAAATATGGTAAGGCAATCCTACAGCTTAGAAATGAAAGCTTGGGCGGACAAAAGACCAAAATGATCAGAGATGAAACGATCGAGATCCTCAAGGCCAGCCTTGAACCAAGTCCTCATATGGACATCACCAATGAAGAACAGATTTCAATTGAAGATGTCAAGGCAAAGATTCGGAGGAACTACGAAGAAGATCCTCTGGCATGGTGGAACAAGAATGAACTCAAGGCTACTCTAAGAGTTCAAAAGGGAAAGGAAAACGAGCTGGTCAGATATAGACCCATTCTCATGAATCAGGAGGATCGAAAGGATATGCAGATGATTCTCAAAGAACATTTGGATCTGAAGCTCATCTCACCGGGAGTTTCTCCTTACAGCAGTCCGGGGTTCTTAGTCAGGAACCATGGAGAGATCAAGAGAGGAAAACCGAGATTGGTGATCAACTACCAAGGGATCAACAAGATCTTGGAATTCGACGGATATTACATCCCGAACCGAGAACACCTGATCAACTGCGTTCAGAACGCGAAAGTCTTTTCTAAGTTTGACTGCAAATCAGGTTTCTACCAAATCAAGATGGAAGAAGAAAGTAAAAAGTTTACAGCCTTCTCCACACCGCAAGGTCACTATATTTGGAATGTTATGCCAATGGGATTGGCTAATGCGCCCCAGATATATCAGAGGAAAATGGATAATCTTTTCAAAGATTATTTCAAGTTCATGTTCGTCTACGTCGATGATATCCTCATCGCCTCGAAGAACGCCCAAGACCACATCAAACATTTGGAGATCTTCTCAGATGTTTGCCACAAAGAAGGATTAGTGTTGTCACAAAAGAAGGCAGTAATTCTTACAAGGAAGATCGAATTCCTTGGAATCGAGATTGACGAGTCAGGTATTATCCTCCAAAATCATTTGGTGGAAAAGGTACGTGACTTCCCTGATGACCTCAAGACGGTTAAACAACTCCAAAGTTTTATGGGGTTAGTTAATTTTGCTGGAATGTTTATTAACAATCTGGCTAGTTACAGGAAAACGTTTAGTCCATTACTGAAGAAAGACGCAAAGTCCAGATGGACGAATGAACACAAGGAGACAGTACAGAAGCTTAAGGCTATCTGTCAAGATCTCCCCAAGCTTGCAATCCCCAATGACGAAGATGATTTGGTACTATATACGGATGCAAGCGACCATTGGTGGGCGGCGGTTCTTACCAAAGTCGAACCAAAAGGAGAAGTGCCATGCAGATACTGTAGCGGCCTCTTTTCAAAAGATGAGGCGGCAAGATGGCACATCAACGAGAAGGAATTCTTTGCAGTTCGAAGGGCCTTCAAAAAATGGCCTTTATTCTTACTTGCTAAAAAATTCACACTTAAGATTGATAACACTAGCGTCAAGGCTTTCTTAAAAAATAAGATAGAAAGCAAACCCGAAAAAGCTAGGTTATTAAGATGGCAAGCTGAATGTCAATATTATAATTTTGATGTTCAAGTTATCAAATCTCATGAGAATGTTCTTGCAGATTTCTTAACTAGGGATGGAGGTACATGAGGCCGATACCATCCTCACGAGATGGAGACACCACAGGGATAACCTGGACGAGCTTCGCAAGGCGATCGAGGGTCTGTCAATTAATGCTCAGGCTTCCGGTCATGTACAGGAAAGGGACCTCTCTAAGGTTCAAAACTCAATGAAGGCAACTTTATTGTGTAGTACGAGCTTGTGGGATAGCCTCGCGGTACCCCTTTATCGAGATGCTTCACTTTCAAAACTGGAAGTGGAAATACAAGCAAATACATACGAGTGTGATGATCCAAGTAAAACTGGACCAACAGGTGATCCTTTCGAGGAAAACACCCAAAAACAAGATGATTCAAGGGTAGAAATACCTAAAGAATCCACGAGCCAGAAACAAGTCGATTCAAAGGTAGAAATACCTAAAGAATCAACGAGCCAGAAGCAAGATGATCCAGAGGTAGAAATACCAAAGGAATCAAAACATACCTCTAAAATTAAAGAGGACGAGGTTAATATTAGACCCCAAACGGGATCATCTAAGAAAAACAAAAACGAGAAAACCCCACCTTTGATTGAATATCAGAGAACATGGGAAAGATTGAACACGAGGATGGGACTTGTCCCTGGAAAAACTATTGCTAATTGGTCAGGAAAATATCCAAGGGTTTGGATACTACCTGGATCAAAACCCGAGCTGACACGAGAATGGTTTGATTTTGGCTGTATAGCCTCAATCTTTACCGAATCACCGAGCTTTCCGGAAATTGCCAAGTTACCGGAATGGATCCAGAAAAATGTGTATGAGACATGGCAAAACAATCATACACTTGGAAGGGGCGATGTTCTTGAAATGAAGTTCATATCCGCAGCCCCCGAAATCGCAGGAAAAAGGTCTTTACCATGTTTTCATTTTATCAAAATCCAAAGACCCAATTGGAAAGCTTTGGACTACATCAAGCCTCCACCAGAAGGACAGATGTTAGTCGCCCCACTCTCAGAAGATGACGTTTCGACAAGGAGAGCTTGGGGACTCTGGGTCTGTCTCACAGAGATGGACAAGGTCAAGTACGCATTCAAGATTTTCCAAGATAAGGAAAAGGGAACGTTCATGCTTAACAGCATGACCAACACCACCACGAGGTTCGCTGAATCAATGTTCGAAAACAAACGAAGAACATTGTGGAGAAACGAGATTCCATCAACGGCGGAAACCAGCAGAAAATTCTGCAACATGGCACACGTCGGCCAATGGAAAGAAAGAATATGTCCAAAGTGTCAAGAACAGAAGGAACCCCTCTTTGGAAAAGGATTCCCGATGAAACGGGACAAAGAAGATAACGACAAAGAGGGCCATGCGAGACAAGGAAAGATGCCGCGTGGGTCAGGCAAGTGGGCTACTACAGCTGGCAAAGCTAAAGTAGCCATGTGATCGAATCAGAACAATCTCCACTACAACGACATAATGATAAGTGGAGGGCCAGACCACTATCATAGTGGGAAGGAAAAGACAACAAGCTGCGGTGGAAAAGATTCCACTAAAAGGACAGGAGGGCCAGGCCACTACGCTAGTGGAAGGAAAAGCATCAGGATGTAGCTGAAATCCGCGTTTCAAATCCGGATCTTCACCTATAAATACACAAGCTGAAGAAAGCTAAAGGCATCGAACATTTCCCTTAGTTTTCTTATAATCAAAAAAGAAGCATAGTTTGTAACAAGTGTCTGTAGAATAGTTTTGATTTCAATTTTGAGTGTATGTACGAGAGAGAGTTAGCTACCATGAGTAGCTAAAACAAGTTACTCCTCTCTAAGGAGATATGAGTGTGTTGTAATAAATAAATCTCCACATAAATAAATATAGATTTGCTTTCGCTTGAGTATGTCGAAGTTGAGCTTTTAAATATTCCGTTTTAGTTGCCTCTTACACCCGGAGTAGGAAACGAACCAGGGTTGTGCTGGTTACCGTTGAAGGAGCTGTTGCAGAACCATCGGTTGCGATCGAGTGGTTGAGGGCGAAGAGTCTTCGTAAAACCTGGCAGAATACCCGACGGTGATACGGTCAAAAGGAGGTATCTTTTACGGTTATGTTTTAATTGTTTGTACGGAAGCATGCTGGGCCTGATATGGTCGTGATGGACTATATCCATTGGAAGAACACTAAAAATAGAACTGCTTAATCTATTGGGGTAAATTTGCAATTTTATAAAAGATGGAACCATTTCTTACAAATAAAAGGAAGGATATTTTGGTAAAACTACAGTGTTAGAGCACTACTCCACTTTATAGCATCTTGCTTCCCATTTGCACATTTCACATTCACAGGATAAAACCGCTGGCAATTAAATTAAAGCTTATCTTGTAAATCAAATATGATAGGTTAGATGCTCTTTTTTTGTGTCCACAAAATGTGCTGAAAAGCCTGAATTAGTGGATGGCATTGACAATAATGGCACCATGTCGTACGAGTTCACGTGCAATTTTCAAATTATAAATGATCCATTTTATTATATACACTGGTGTCCCAAAAAAGAAAAGAACAAGCCAGTTTTGGATTTTAAGATCCTGATACTGTTGAATACTTGAATTAATAATATTAATATTGTTTTGTTATATATATATATATATTTAACTGAAACAGTTTGATGCATATTCTAATTAGCAATAATGGTAAGCCCTTTGCTAATATAATCTATGGTACGTCTAGGACCCTTGTCTACAGTAACCTACTATTGTTTTGGCAATAAAATATTCAGCTCTTTTTCCTATATAACGACGGGTTATACTTGCACCATTCTCATAACATACAAAAAGAAAATGAACTCCATGTAAGTTAAAAATAAAGTGCGAGTTGATGTGGTGATTCTGAGAAGTAGACATGGCGTGGTATTGCTTTGGTTCATCACCGATTCACCATATGAGGATGAGCCGAATCAATATCACTCTTGTATGCTTCTTTGCACTAGCTTTTAATTAATCTTCTGCTGCACCTCAACACCAGGTTATTTTCTTAATTACTATCTATACATTTTTTTTTGAGTTACTATCTTTACATAATTACACATATATATCTTTTATCTTGTGATGCATAATTGAAAATATGTACTTTTCTCTTCTTCATTTTCCAGTGCCTCAGATATTTAAAGTACCTGTAAAGCATAGAATAGTAAGATCTCAAAAAAAAAATTGTGCTTTTCTTGTTGGACGTTTTGATGAAAAAAATATACAATGTGTTTTTTAACTCCCATCATGAAATCTATTATGGAAATGGTGATGACAAAAATGAACTCTTATGGTATATATATGTTGGATAAGATTGCACGTGCTTATTTTTGCATCAAACGAGAGGATAAAATGCTATATACCATATATGGATTGAGAATCAAAGAAGAACGCTCTAATAGTATCTATATAAAAAATATTGATCTATTAGCAGAACCACCTTTTGTGTTTTCTAACTGGCAAAAAATGGGTGAATAGCAAAAACCACCCGTGTTATCCCTAATTGGCAAATAACCCATGTGTTACTCCAAAATTAGCAAAAAATCCCCCTATCACACTGAATTAATTCGCACTTACTGAGATTGATCTCAAAATATAATTTTTATTGTATTTATTTGATACATATGGAACTAATATATGGAACTAATGATCTTCAAATTAGATTGTATGCATATTTTTGTTTATTTATTTTGAAGAAAATAATATTTTTTAGATATGTAAAAATATAAGTACGGTACCATTTTTTTTTTTATGTTTTTATACCATTTCAAAAAAATCTAAAAAATGATAACACAATTTATAATATTATTTAATAAGTATATGTTTATTATAAAAGCACAATACTTATAAATTCTTCGATACTATCGTTATAAAATATGGCATTAAGGGGGTTTTTGCTAATGTTTGAATAACACATGGGGAATTTTGCCAATAAAAATTATACAAGGGGTTATTTGCCAATTAGATATAACACAAGAGTAGTTTTTGCTAATATGGAACTCGATAATTGGTTATTTGTGTTAACTGCCAATTAGAGTTAATAAAACATGGGTATTTGCCAAATTGTGTTGTGGAATCCGATAATTAGCACACTACACTCATTTTTGGTTTGTTTACAATAGGTGAATTAGTTCAGTATGCCCGTCTAGCTTGTTTCCCCAAAACTTGTAAAATTGATACACCAGATTGAAGAAAACAAAAACATATATAAAGAGTGTCATTTGTCATTTTACAAAAATTCAGGGGAATTATTGCACATCAATTCTATAAAAGCACAAGAGGGTTAATTGCCAATTTTTCAAAACAACACGGTGTTATTGCCCATTTTATATATAAAAAGGGGCTATTGTCATGTTACATAAATATGGGGTGTATTTTGAAATTTAGCGACAAGTTTTTGTTCCCTCCATTAACCGAATGACACATGTATTGTTTTGCCAATGAATAACATAACATATATGTTATTTTTTGCCAATTAAAAACAATTAAGATAAGGATACTTTGTGCGATTACCTGAAAATATTAACCATCATATAACATGAACATATTTTTTATTTTTATTTCTATTTCATAGGCTGAGATATCCATGCTGATCACGAGATAATTTATTAATTTATATTTCCTTATTCATTCCACTGCCTGACTTGTTGCTGCGCAGTTTCTGTCATTTTGTGGAGAAGACTTTTAGAAGCATAAAGCTCAAAATATTCCACGGCTGCACAGGTAATTAATAGATAACTGAGTGACCATTTCATGATTGAATCCAAGTTTTAAAAGAGACAATACATATTTTTTACTATGTAACACACTCTTACACGTACGTGCAAACTATAATATATTTTGTTAAGCATAATACGTGACGCCTTTCAATTTTCAAAGAATGGTGCATATAACCTATTTTTAACCTGACTCTTTAATTTTCAATATGTTATAATATACAAATAAATTCGTAAATGTGATGAAAATTCAATATAATATATATATATGGACAAATTAATATTTCTGCCATGTAAGTTTGTCCTTTTAATGAATCTGCCCAATAAGTACCGAAAGTTTAGAAATGACCTACGAATTGGCCTTTTTCAATTTTTATGCCCAGCCAGTGCCACATAGGAAAAAAAACCCGACGTGTCAGCCGAGTTGGCTTTTTTGGCACACGCCCACTTAAAAACGCACCGCCACCTCAGATTTCAGGCCTTATAAAAATATTTTTGGGCATAATATAATAACACTTATAGTCAGAAAATCTATAAAAAAAAAACTTTCCCCCAAATTGATTTACACTCGAAACCCTAAATCCCAGATCGAAAATGTCCGAATTGACCATGAGCTCACATCTGGAATGCAATTGGGGAAGGCCCGCCGTCGTGCGCGTGTCCATGACCAATGGGAACCCTGGACGAAGGTTCCATGGGTGTCCACGATGGCCCGTTGGGTGTCGATTATGCATTTGGGAAGATCCTCCTGTTTGCTCATATGCTAGGGTTGTGATACCAATTTTGCGCAGAAGAATAGAGAGGGTGCATGGTAGAGTTAAGAGACTTGAAGAAGAGGTTGCGTCGAAGAAAGAATCAAAAAATGACACAAAGCAGTCGTTGTACGAGAAAACCACAAAGGAGCAAGAAGAGAAAATCAAGGTTTTGCAGATTGAGAAAAAAAAAATTGGAAGTTACGGTTAGATTCTGTTATATGATCATTATCATATTGGTTTTGGTTGTTGTAAGGTTGTATTGAAGCCATTGGTTTTGGCTTAGTAGTATGTGTGCTAATTTGATTATAAAGATTATGCAAGTTTCAGTAAACGAGGTGTGAGGTTGTGTGGAGTTGATTTTGTGGATTAAGGTTTTGGATTAAGGTTGTGTAAGGTTGTTTTGGATTATGGTTGTGTAAGGTTGTTTTTTGAGTTTGTTGATGATATTGTTCAAGTAATGAATGGGTACTAATCGAAAACATTGTTTGTCATCTTGTTAACCTTCTATTGAATTCTGTTTTATACTATAACAATGGACTAATTAGATTGGATTAAAGATTGTTGTGTATATCTCACATTATCTGTTGTTAGGGCATTATTAAAATAAAATGGCCATTAAGTTTTTCAACTTAAAAAAAACTGCCCAATATGTTATGAATCTGCCCTTTTAGTTTGGGTCTATTTAAAAAATATACCCATTATGTATTAAAAAGATAAACAATATGCCTAGTAAGTATTGAAAAACATAAACAGTATGGCCAATAAGTATTAAAAAACATAAACAATATGCCCTGATTACACTAAAATCCACTAAATTTGATATGATACCTCTAAGATAATTACTAGATTTAATCCTCAATGTCACTTGGACCAAAATCAGGCAAATCATCATCATCATCATCATCATCATCATCTACTATCTCAACCACTTCCTCCTCTTCTGGAACATCATCATCATCATCAACTTCCTCTTCAGTAAACTCTTCTTCATATATAACTTCCTCACCTGAAAGCAAAGCACACTGGTGCTCATCAAACAATGCTTGCATATATCTTGCATTTGCCAGGCTATACATTCTGAAATAGACCTCCTAATGCCTCTCCTGACAATGACATGATTTTATCAAGTCTGCCTTAATAGTTAAGAACAGGGGATATTTAAGAAATAAGAGATAAGAATGACATGAAAAAATTGAATTGCTTACCACTCCCACAATCCAATAATATCCTGCTCCAAGTATAACCCGCATATCAGGTCCTTCAGTGAAAACCCCTAGGAGATCACAAAACTTCCTGAATAGTATATATTTCAACCTCATATCTCTGATTTTTCTCTTAAATGTTTCATCCAATAATGGCTGCTGAACCAGTGACTGCAACTTTGTTTTGATTATTCCAAGCCCCCTCCTTAGTGCATAAATATTTGATAACCTATGCCTTCTCCCATAATTGACCAACCTATCCAAAAAAACAGTTTCTGCCATTCTAGTGAAATCTGGATCAACATAGAACAACCTCAACCTTATATCCGCATTGATTATCATTTTTAGTATCATCTTAACAATGTATGGATAACCTAAATGTGTCTCTTAGTGTAAATGTGTCTCCTTAGTTTTTTAGCTTAAATGTGCCTGTTGTGTAAACACACACTACTATAGGGCTTTTCATTCCCAACCTACATGTATGTTGGTGTATACAAGGTAGAAATGTACATGCCTTTTCATTTTCGGCAATTTATGAAATCGGTTGTCTTCCCGCTTTATGCAAAGTTCCCACCCAATTTTTCTTCCATCATCTTCATAGAGGTCTCAAACTCAGGAGTGGTTGTCTTGTAGGCAGCATCCCATATGGCCTTCTCATAATCATCTCATTTGAAACCTGCTCTATGAGAATTCCTTATTATGTGCCTCACACAATACATGTGTGTGTCGTATGGGAATACTTCATGAAAGGCATTTACCAATCCCTTCTGCTTATCTGAAATAAAAGTCAGATTAGAATGATTTATGTAGCTCAAGATCTTCTTTCAACAATGACAAGAACCACTCCCAGTTGGCCTGGTTTTCAACTGCAACAACAACAAAAGCTAAGGGAAATATACCGTTGGCAGGGTCAACTCCCACAACTGTCAAAATGGTTCCTTTATTTGGACCTGTTAGGTGTGCTCCATCAACACCAATAAAAGGTCTACAACCAGCCTTGTATCCATCCTTCGTTGCCTGATAGCATATATACATGCTTTTGAATCTTGTCTCACCAGCAACATCTTCTGTGTGAATTGTGAGACAAGTACCATGATTTGTTCTCTTCAATTCTGCTTGATAATCCCAACGCCTGGAAAACTGGTAAGCTGGAGTGCCTTCCAATTGAGTAGTTGCCACTCTTTCGGCACAATAGGCCTGGTTCTTGGTTATATCTACTCTAAGAGCTCTGATTGAATCCATTCTGAAGGCCTCATGGTTCCTGCTGAGATCTGTTTTGAAGACTTCAATAAATCTTTCAGCAAGCGAGGTTGCCTTCAAATTTCTCACACCAAACCTCTTACCACATGAGTGAGCTGGATTATATTGCATTATCTGCCAGGTCTCTTCACCACCAATTTTCAGTCCATGTAGCCTCCATGGACAAGAAGCATGAACACATTTGAAATATATCCTTTTTGGGTCACTCTTATCAACTAAGACACTTCTTCTATTGTTGATGATCTCATTGCACAACCTTTCTAAGTTGATTTTTGGTGTTAAAGAGCATTTTCAACTTGAAAGTAGGATTCCATCTGTCACTACTGTCAAACACCTCTGGATCATCATTGTCATCATCTTCTTCTATTGTTGATGATCTCATTGCACAACCTTTCTAAGTTGATTTTTGGTGTTAAAGAGCATTTTCAACTTGAAAGTAGGATTCCATCTGTCACTATTGTCAAACACCTCTGGATCATCATTGTCATCATCTTTTTCTTCATAAGGCTGTGGATTGATAGGCACTCTTTTGATGTTACTAACCACACCAGGTTCATCTTCATATTCAACATCAGCCTCATTGTCAACCCCATTCAAATCCTCCCTAACTTCTGAGCTTCCTGGTAAATTGGTATCAGTATTCAATGGAGGGATTGGTTGTGTATTGGGAGGTGGATTCATAGATGCATTGACACTAACACTGACATTGTCTTCTTCTTCAACATCATCTTCAACGTTGTGATTAAAATATGATTCATCTGTATACTCACTCTCTTCTTCATAGGTAGGATCTTCACTGTCACTGTCGTAATCTTCAACCAAGATCTCTTTCCCTTTATCTTGCACTTCAGTTCTTCTACCATCACCAGGCACATCAACTTCCACTACATTTACACATACATCTATGTGATCACCAGCCACTTCAACTCTATCATCACCATCATTTTCAGTCCTTTCATCTCTCAAGTCTTCTATGATTGTTTCCTCTTGCTCTTCTGACTCTTCATCAAAATCAACATTTTCTTCAAAATCTGTGTCATCAGAGTACTCACTCTCTTCCTCATAGGTGTCATCATCACTGTCACTGGGTATGTATTCAACCATCACAATAATGGTGTCTTCAGTTTGCTCAACCACTACTTGTTCATCAGAAACAATACTAGGACTCACATCCTCTGATTCTACTACATCTTCATCAACATTTTCATCAAAATATTCATCATCAGAATACTCACTTTCTTCCTCATATGTATTATCCTCACTGTCAAAACCATCATCTCCTAGAGTGATTGGATCTGCTTTGTCTCCCAACCTAGTAGGTTCAGCACCATCATTCCCAGTGCCTGATACTACTCTAGGATTACCATTAGGTGTAACTTCTTCAAATTCCCTTACCCTTGTATCCTCATTGTCACTAACCCCCTCTATATTATCTGTGATAGCATCCTCATTGACCACTATTGTATGATCACGGCCAGGTGTTACTAAAATCTTTCCAGTCTCAGCAACATTAAGATCAGGAGGCATTTCTGGAAATGGTGGATCAATCTCAAAATCACAATAGAGATCAAACTCCCCGGTCGGTAGTGCTTCTTTGAGGGCTATTTTCAAAAGCTTGTTATCCTCTATGACTTTAAACCAACCTTGCCTGACAAAGTAGAATTACCTTTCACCTTGAGCATTCATATTATCAGCATAAATGTTTAGAAGCTTCATGTTTATCTCTTTAATGTCTAAGTAGTCAAACTTCATGACTCCACCACCAACATAAGTATCAAAAGGATTGGACTGTAACCTTCCTCCATAATGGACATTTAGTGTAATAAGATTGCTTCTAGAATCTGCATATAGCATGAATGTAGCATATTGAGCATTAAGTATAAACGAAAATATTGACTTAATAAGACACAATAAACAAGAAAGGTTAACTTTTTTGAAAGGAGAACTTAAACTTTTTATATGAACTATAAAGTACACTTATCATTTTTATATTAAGATTCAAGTACTTGCACTACATCCCAAAAATGTATTGTCACCATGGCTAGGGCACATGGTTGGGACCATTTTTGGTTTTAATCCATTAACAGTAGAAATTTTTAACTAACATCACTACACCACACCCCACAAATATGCTGAGGGGACCATTTGCACTGATAACCACAAAAACCATCCATATTTTGGCATATTAAGACACAAAATCCACAAACAAACATAAAAAATTCAAATTCCAAAACCCTACCACAACAATGACGTACATCGACCACAAAACTACTTAAGCACACAACAATTAACTAAAACAGAAACTTTTTGGCACTACAACTCACAAAAACTTCTATTACTTCGTGGACATGCAAAAACACAAAACGAAAATGAAGTAAAACTTACAATAAATTGGCGAGGGCATATCATGGAAAAGTGGGGACCGCAACTTTGACATTATCGCCCGTGCACTATACCACCAGAGCTACTAATGCTATGTATCAAAGTTTTGAGTGGATTTTGGGTGTATCAAAGCACTACACCACTGAGGGCTGTTGGGGTTCAATTTTAGGGTTTATGTCACGATTTTGGTATGGAATGCAACACTCGTGTGTCGGATTAGTAATGTCTACTCTTCAAACGACGCCATTATAAAACAAAATCGAGAATTAAGCTTTTTAGAATTAGGATTTCGGGTATGAACAGAAATTGGGAATATTTTTTTGTGAAAAAATTCTAAGTGTTGGGGTTCAATTTTTATGCCAAAAACGTTTTTAGAAGGCCTGAAATCTGAGGTGGCAGTGCGTTTTTAAGTGGCCGTGTGGCAAAAAAGCCAACTCGACTGACACATCGGTTTTTTTTTTTCTATGTGGCACTGGCTTGGCATAAAAATTGAAAAAAAAATATTTGGAGGTTATTTCAAAAAAAATATTGTGTAGATTCATTAAAAGAGCAAACTTACATGACAAAAATATTAATTTGTCATATATATATATATATATATTGATATGAAGACAAATTATTAGAGCATCCAGGGATTGAATTACACAGCCATCCAGCTACCAAAAATGTCATGCCTTGTGTTTTCCAACGTCTTGTTAATTTTAACGAGATGTTGATTCACAACGTCTTGTGATAACCTACTTGTTAGACTATCTTGATCGATTGCTTTATTTAAAGAGATTCCTTTGTGTTTTTTGGACAAAAAAGTAAATTGAAAAAATAAGTTTTTTTGAAAGAGATTCCATTAGCTAAGTTATGAGATTGTGATTCTAGTCCTAGATAAGAGATTGCAAACACAGCCTTACCCTACATATTACAAACTGCATGTAGCGACAATCTTTAGAAAGGATATACAATTTAAAACATTTGAAGAAAAGTCTTATTCAATTTGTAAGACAATCTTGACCGCTTTATTTAGAGAGATTCCATCTCATTTTCTTAATATTTTCAGAAGGATGAGTGAAATTTCAGTTAGTAGATTATATTAATTTTTAAGATGGAGACGGTCATATCATGGTAAAGTAGTATTGGTTGAAGGGACATCTATATATTAATATTATAAGAATTAGCATAAACTATTTGAAGAAAATCATATCGAATCTACATGCCATTTTGATTCTAATTCAATTCTTGGTGGGATCCAACTTGAGTGATATATACATGCACCTATATATGGCCGAAAGCATGCATGATTAACTACTAATTGTTTTCGTGATCTTTATTTTTTATTTTTTTGCTGAAACGGTCTAAAACAGAAACCCATATATATTATAATGAATTTCATCACTAGTTAATTAGTTAATCGCAATTTACGGATTACTGACTACACCCAGTCTAATGACATAATTTACGATGAGAAACGACAAATACTAACTTTTGCTTGATTGTTACACAAGGCTTGATTGGTTTACAGAATACAAAATTATCGTTTGTTGAAAGAATGACCTCGTCTTTCGGAAAAAAAGTGAAAACGGATAAGGAGAAAAAGGACAATTTGTCGGTAATTAAATAAAATTGCTATGGTCATTCCTATGGGTGGGAACCGGTAAGGGAAATTCCCTTACCCGTACCTACCCACGGGAAATGTTTCTACGGAAAAATTTCCCGTCACACTCCTTCACGACGGGACTACGAGAGACGGGATTCCCTCCAGTCGAGGGACGGGAAAGGGAGCCATTCTCTGATTCCCACGGGAGGAGGGAATCCCATCATTTTTTATAAGATATAATTACTATTTATTGGGGGTTTAGTTGCAAAATAAAAAACACAAGTGATGTGAGTGCGTATGAGAAATATTAGGAATTGGACAACTTTTTATTGCTAGTTATTTAAATTGTGATATTTATTTATTTGTAATAGTTAGACAATTTGTGACTTGTGTCTTATGAGTTTTGAGTCGCGAAAGGTTTTGTTTTGGGATTTGTGATAGCAGATTGTGATTTTTTGAATGTGACTCGGGCTAGTTATTGGATTGTGATTCGTGTTAACAGGTCGGTACTAGTTATTAATGCCGAAAAGAAGACATCTTTTAAAGATGAAATATTCGGGGGGAAAACTGGAGAAGGAGAAAAAAAACACACTTTTTGCGCTAGATACAATCTGGAAATCGGAGGGATTCCCGCGGGAATTCCTCCAATTTCCAGTGTTAAAAAGTGACTAATTCGAGACTAAAAAATGACGGGATTAAGGGATCCTTTGGTGAGGGATCACTCGGCAAGGGATCCCTCGGCGAGGGATCCCTTCAACTGGAGGGACGGGAACAGGAGTAAGTTTTTGAATCCCACGACGTGGGATCCCTTGACGAGGCGTGGGATCCCATCCCTTCCCCACCCCTCATTCCTCACCACTCACCATTCATAAGGCAGCCAATGAGTAGAATGACTAAAAGAACATTTGATCTCTGAAACATTTGTATGAATTTGTCTTTGATAATATTTTCTAATTTCTATAATATCGTCACACTAGCGACGCTATGACAATTAATGAACTCAATTGATAATTAATTTAACATATATTGTACAAAATCGGGCACAGCGAATTTGTAAGGTATGTGAATCTATACGGAGTACCAAGTACCAACTCACGGATCAAATCAAAGTTTTAATTCTTGAAAAGTAAATAAATGTTTCGTTGGCGGGTTTTAAGTTTTAACTCGAGTTATTGACTATCGAATGATTAGCTTTAAAAAAGCTAAATGTAGTTTTAAAAAGAAGACTGTAATACAATTTCATATTAATAATTCCCCCGAAATTTAAACCCATAATCCTATTCGATTGATAAATCAGTGTCTCAATCATATAAATTGCATTACCAAATCACTAGATTGACAAGAACTCGCATTCATTAATTTCAAATTTATCATTCCCAATTTTTGCATGACCCAATATGCAAAAGTAAGAATCACACCATAAACCAAAGTACCAAATCATCCACAATTACCAGAAAAAGAACAATGTACCAAACTATTATCCCAAATAAAATCAACCTAAAATTCATCAAAGAACTAACTAGAAACAAATATTTACAATTAACCACAAGTGTCTCAAATACTAAAAACAAACCGCCTTATTAACCATCAGTGAACAGGGCATCCTTCAACTGAAATTCCAGGTGCAGTGGGGCAAGTAGCCAAAGGACAACCATCTACATTATTCCCCCACCAATCGACCCCGATCCCCTTCGACTGCAGCGCGAAAAACATCAAAACCGTCACAAAAGCCGTTCCCGCGTCCAACCCGCCCGACAGAATATAGTTGTGCTTCTCCCACCACGTCCTGTTGTAACGATAAAGCACGAATCCAAACACGAAAGCCACGAACAGCCAGCTCGTGTAGTTCACTGCCGAGGCGGGCGGCATCATGGCCGTGGCGCCCAGCATGACCGGCATGTTTATGTACCGAATCCAGGTCTTGTCGGGGAACATCTTGGTAGCCCCCCATACAAAGACGGGGAGGATGGCGCCTACAAGGAAGAACCAGTTGACGGATGGGTAGACACCTAGGTTGCCGAAGATGCGCTGGGGTCCCACCAGGCCCCAGATGACGGACGCGTCGTAGAAGACGTGGTCCATGGGGCAGAGCCAAGGGCTGTCGGCTGGGAGGACGGTTGGGTCGCAGAGGTTGGGAATGGAGCCCATGAGCCACCATGCGGTTATTAAGTAGATGAACACTGATATAACAGTTCCTACTATCTGTAAATAAAATTGAAGAGTACATTAGAAAATGGGTTGGTTGGAATAAAAGAGAAAAAGTAGGCTTTAATATATAGACGTCCACACTTATTCTCAAGCAATGTGGGATAAGATCAACACGCTTCGTGGTGTAAATGTAAGTTGTAATTGATCGTAATGACATTATTGGCCCGTATGTTCCCTTTAAGGAGACTTGTTAGCGGAAATAGTGAAATGTTATCAGAAGCCTAAATTATGAAATGTGACAGAATCTCTACTTGATGTTTAAGTGAATGGTGATGAGGAAAGAACGGACCTGAACGATAAACATTGCTCGCGGTGGGATTTTCATGTAGTGGCCGAGCTTGAAATCAGCTATGAAAGTGAGAGCTTGAGTCATGCTTATGTATCCATAGACCTTGAAGCACATGTTAGCCACCGGGTAGCCAGGGTATGCATATCCGATGATATACTCCGTGATAACGTTTAAGCCTGGTTGCTGTTTGATCCGACAGACAAGAATTACGGGTATCAGAGATACTTCTAAAAAGTAGAAAGTTTAATGAATTGAATGTTGTTAAGAGGTAAAGTTTATTTTGTCACCTGATTCGTGGTGGCGCTGATGATGCCAATTGGAAGAGTATAAAAAAACGATATGGCGCAAGCGAGCAAAACTCCCCACCAGGGTAATTGAAGCGCGCTCTTATAGTGTATACAAGCATAAAGTACGACTGCAATATTAAGACCCAGGATGATAAGAAACCACCACATAGGAACCTGCTTGTATGCCTGCATAAGCCTAGTGTGTACATCCATTTTTTGTTCTTTTTTGAACGCGCTCGTCATTTGCTTCCATATCGTACTGCACAGGGTCATGTTAAAAAGAGTTAGACAAACACAGTTTGTAAGAAGTACATGATCAAATTGGAGATGATTGAGTAACCCACCCTCCATTGAACAGCGCTACATGGACTAAAGTAGCGGTAAGCGTAGCGAATCCAATACCGTAAGTCATGGCAAACATGGTACTCAGATATAAAGGACCAGATTTGTCGTAAGCTGCCCTGTCGAGACTGAAGTTGGAATTGATGATTGATGCGGTGTTGAATTTTTGGCCGTTCTTCTGGAAAAGATTTGACGAGTATATGGGGAAACTCTTGGCGTTGAAGAGGTTAAACCAATAACCCAACGGCGTCACCACATACATCACTAAGAAGAAACCTACTGCAGTATTAGCAGATGCAAACCATGGACTAGCTAAAGGGCTGCCCAAGTAAGCGGAGATGGTGGACCAGTCAAATCCGACGGACCCCAAGCCTAGACCATGCAACCCAGATCCGACTTGGTTAGCCAGAACAGATGTCGGGGAAATCCAACAAATCCAAGACAGGGATGTCAGCATCTGGAATAAATAACCGGGGACGACGTAGTAAGCAAAACTACAGGCTAACGCGATCAGGAAAAACTGAGTCCGGCTTGTGACGCCTTTGGGTCTCTTATTCTTCTCGTGCAAAGCACTGATGAGATAGACAAATTCAATATGGTATTAAAAAAGTTGATATATCTATTTAAGTTTCAACTATTTTTTTTTTCCATTAAGGAAAACACGAGTTTGCAGAAGGGAATTTGTACCTGAATAGTGAGACTTGAACCAAGTTACTAGGCCACCACATTTCTCCTGGTTCCACCAAATGTCTTCGGAAAATTCCAGCCCAGCCATATCCTATCATCTGTTTTATTTATAAATAAAATTAAAGAAAGATAACATTAGTCTATTTTACGTTGATCACTCTTCCATAAAACAGGATGATACAAAACTTTGGTTCTCAAATGTACCACTATAATAGAAAGACATAGCTCCAAAATAACCACATCATCTACAAATAGAGTAACTCCAATATGTTTGTAATGTGAAACTATATAACATCGTTTTACTATAAAAAAAAAAAAAAGTTGACGTATTCTTCTTTCGCAAGGCATATATTTATAAACTGTTTATTCGTGTTCTTCTAAGTTTTATGTATGCTTTTAGTCTTCTTGTGGTGGATAATAAGCATTAATATGATTGTTTCTTTACTTTAGAATATTATGATATGATTATATCTTTTATAAAAGCTCTCCCATGATAATATATACCAGATACGATTACAATATCCATAAAATCATGTTTATCAATCACAAAGTTCTTATTGATTCGAAGCTTACTATTGTAACAAGAATCGAAAACTTATTTACCCTAACACACAAATTAATTAATTAAGAATCACATAAAATCTTGTTTTTTCCACAATTAATTTAATCATATCCAACCAATTTCACAAACTAAAGACTCTTAATCGGTAGAATGAACAAAACAAACAATAAACAAAGGAAAAATGAAACAGAAAAAAAGATTACCTGAGTTGTCATCATAATAATCAAAGCAGGAAGAAAACCAAAGCTCTTCTTATAGAAAAGCTTAACAGCACTCAAAATATGAGTAGCGTAAACAGTTCCAGCACCCGCATTGGCAAGCATGGTGATCAAAACATGCTCCTTTATGTTGAAGGGCCCTGGATTGAGCGTAAACGCGAACCTCGTGTCCTTCCAGAAAACTCTCTTTGTTATAGTCCGTGCCATCAGATGGCCTAAAGGCACGACCGCAATCTGTGCAGAGATCGAGCTAACCGACAATGGCTCGGACCTGTACCAGAAAAACTGGTTGGCAAAAGCGAGCACAACACAGGCAATGATTCCCAAAAACCACATTCTAAATGTGTACACTGGCATGGTCGGATCATCCGTTTTTGGTACCGTTATGTCCACTTGTTTAATTGGACATGTATCCGGATCCGCCAAATCCAAGTCTAGATTTTCTTCCTTAATCTCTGCCATTGTTCTTCCGTTGAACGTATTCGGTCTGTCTTACGCCCAACGCCTTTCAGAACGGTGAATTGAACTCCGGTTTACGTTCTACGTCGTTATTATGTCTGCATTGAAAAGAGGAGAGTGACTGCATGTGGTTTTGATTTTATTATGATGAAAAGTGGAATTGTTAATGTATATAAGTTTAGATACATTATATTGACTAATTCTTGATAAGTCTAAATCTCTTTGATGCATATCAAATCTAATAAGATTCATCGGGAGTGTGAGATACTCATGGATTACGGTTATCTGTTAATTTTAGTTTTATTTAATTGGTGGAATAATAACGGGATATACACGAGATTGGTGGGAATTATATCTTGTATAGCCGTAATAAAATGCTTAGAATTCTTAATTCGTGAAACACAAAATATTTGTAATATTATATTACTTACACATGGAGACGTGTCAATGAAAAAGTTAATTTTTCAATATATGTAATGATCTTTTGTGTGCCGAACGATTAATTAAAGTATCATTCGATGAAACAAGGGCAAATGCGGTAATATGGCTGAGTGACACGAATTAATTTTATTTATAACAAATCAATTTTCGTGTCCATAAGATTACTCCTTTATTAGTTTAAGTACCCTGCAAATACTATTCAAAGTAGAGGTGGACGCGGTACAGATACCCGCATTACGAGTACTCACATGCGAATTTTCGTGCCTGCAAGAAATCAATGAAAAATACCCAAACTGGATAGGATAAGAGTAGATACTCACTTAGGTGGTATTTGCAAACTCTTCTTTAAAAGCACAATCTCATAATTTAAGCAGAAGTTGTAAAAAGTTATATAAGTTAAAAGTTAGTGGTGTTTGGAAAAAAATCTAAAAGTTTAAAAAGCTGTAAAAAAAATTATACTGGAAATAACTACCACAAGCTAAAAGCAGACATATATCAACTTCAGGATAGTGGAGGTTATTGGCTTAAAACAAGTACTTTTGTGATTTTAGATTGTGAACCAAACACTCTAAAAGTACTTAAGTTAAATTAAAAGCTGATTATAGCTTTATTTAAGAGTTTGCAAACACCACCTTAAAATGCCCACAACTAAATCAAAGTGCTTCGAATTTTGAAGTCATTGGCTTTTCCCCCACCTTAAATACTATCTTTCGACACTTTTACAAATCGAAAAAATTGTTTTGACATTTTACACTCCATCAGCGACAAAAAGATAATTTGCATTGAGTTCTCAAAATTTGATCATAATATTTTGAAATAATGTATTAATAGCTGATATATAGACGATGCAACAATTAAGTTCTTTGAAAACGATATCATAAAACCATTATTGAATAATTTTTCAGAATTTGTAATATATGCTTATTGAAAAAGGACTAATTTTATCCAACAATAAAAATGTATGAGTGTTTATTCAAACTAGAATACTTAAAGAATATGCTTTTAGTTCTGATTTTCTTTTTTACTTTTTATTTGCTAAAGAGTAGGAAATTAATTCCTCTTGAACAAACTAATATATAGTATTTGAGGGAGCAAAATGTCAATTACCCCCTTGAAAAAATAGAGTTCGCGACCAAAAGTGATGTCAAGTTTTAAAACTTGGAACAATTTTATTTTAGAATTCATATGGGACCAATAGTGATAAAAACTTAAAAAGCTATAAAAATTGTACGTCTGGTTTTAGTGGGGAAAAAATCACTTTTGGTCCCTTATTGTGGCATAGTTACGATTTTAGTCCCATAATGTGACATTGTCCACATTTAGTCCCTTATTGTGGCATTTTGTACAATTTTGGTCCCATAGATAGGTTTTTGCCCCCTAAATTACTTTTATTAGCAAAAAACACCCCCATAAGTTATTTCTTATTCATAAAAAACAATGTGTGTTATATATTCTCCTAAAATTATATTTTTCACCAAAGAAAAGCTAAAAATAAAAAATCTCCTAGGTTACAATGTAAAATTAAAATTTTAACAAATTCTAATTATTATAAATATTTTAAAAAGAAAAAAAGACCCAATATATAAAATATATAATAATAATAATAATAATAATAAACCTTCTCCTCCACACCTAACCCCCACCACCACCGCTACCACGCAATTATTTTTCTTTTTTCTTTGTTCATTTTTAATTCAAAATTTATGATTTTTCACTTAAAAATGTAAATTATCAAAAAATCAGATTTATGTACCCTTATTTTAAGTAACTCAATTTATTTAATTATTTATTATTAATTCGTTTGAAGTGCTTAGCAGGAAAAAAAAAAACAATGGAGTCGCGAACTCTTCCCCAATCCTCGGTGACCAACCACCTCCTCACGCGCCACTTTGAAGCTAAATTACCGACAAAATAATCGATGCTAGAGGACCTTAATTTGGATTTTTTATGGATATGCTGGGAGGGAAAAAATAGCAAAAAAATAAATAAATATGGGTGGTGGGGAAGGAGGGGAGAAAGTTAAAAGAAAAATTTATTTTATTATAATTAAGTCTTTATCTTTTTGAGTTATTGACATGAAATAAATAATTTACTTTTCTCAGTGAAAAATCATAAATTGGATTGAAAAATGAACAAAAGAAAAAAGAAAAAATGGGTGGGGACGGAGTAGGTTTTTCTTAAAATATTATTTTGAACTATTTTATTATAATTAGGTCTTTTTTTTATGCTTCTTGACATGTGATAAATAATTCTATTTTTTTAGTGAAAAGTCTTAAATTGGACCGAAAAATATGAAAAAAGGGAAGAAAAATAATTTGGGTGGTGGTGGTGGTGGAGGGGGCTGTGTGGGGAGGGAGAATTTTTTTTGTTAATTATAATTCATTATAATTGTGTCTTTTTTTCTTTTAAAATTGATATTTATATTTATAATAATTAAAATTTATTAAAAAAGAATTTAATTTTACATTGTAACTTAGGACAGTTTTTAATTTAGCTTTCTGTAAGTGAAAATATAATTCTAGGAGAATATATAACACATTGGCTTTTTACTAATTATAAATAACATATGTGGGTGTTTTTTGTTAATAAAAATAACTTATGGGGAAAAAAACTGACATTGGGACCAAAATTGTACAAAAAGCCACAATAAGGGACTAAATGTGGACAATGCCACATTATGGGACTAAAATCGTAACTATGCCACAATAAGAGACCAGAAGTGATTTTTTTCCCGATTTTAGTATGCCTACGAGATTTAAGTAGGACAGAAAGTCCTTTAACGGTCCCCTAAAAGAAAGTCCTATAGTCGTCAATGACGAGCATTTTTATTATTAGGCATCTTTGATTTCTCATATTTGGCTTTCGAGCTATTTCTTTATTAATATCATAATATGTCACGTGGTATTGTTATGTATGTCTCTGTGTATATACATGATAGGAAGAGTAAAAACGGAAAAAAAAAGAGGTACCGTACGTGAAGGTTCGTACTTATAGGGAGAAAGTAGTTGGAAAGACCTTTTGACCTTGGGCGCAAGGCGCATTGAGCAATTTTACCCATTAAGAGCACCACCAATTTGACCTACTTGGTGAGATGAAATCCAACCTATCAACATCTCTCAACATGAATCGCAAAAAACAAATCAATAAGAAATACATAAACATATGCAATGTTAGTTAATCTTACTACAAACATTTACAAGATGAGTGTAAAGATTCAAATATTAGTTATAAAGGTTCAAATATTAGTTCTGTTATTACATAACAGAAATATGATGTAATAATTATTAGTGACTCAACTTTATGCTTTTTACTTTTGTGGTAGTTAGAGTCTTGTCTTTTAGGTAAGTGTTGGCTATAAATAACACTCACCTTGTAATCATTTTAACACACATTACTAAGAGGATTGTGTTTCCTACTTTCTAAACAACATGCTCTCTTCTCTCTATGTCATACAATGCTTTCTGCATAGCTACTCCAATATGGTATCAGAGCCAGGTTTGGGTCGCTCTCACTGTCTCACAAAAGATTCTTTACCATTCTTCCGCAACTACCCCTCAACTTGATCACCAAGTTTCCTCTCTTACCTTCTCCGACCACCTTTTCAATGACATACACGACGGCGGAGCGGTTACACCAGGCTCAACATCGAGAGGACTAGGAACATCTGCATGGCCTCCATTACCAAGATACTCATCCATTACAGAGGATCCTTCAAATCCTCTGTATCTCCATCATGGAGAATCATCAAGACAAGTTCTTGTAGCACAGAAGCTTGATTCCCGCAACTATCACCAATGGTGCAAACAAATGTACATCGGTTTGTTAGCTAAGAACAAACTCGGATTCGTTAATGGATCGATTCTAGAGCCTCCTCTCATAGATGCAATAGATTCTTCTTGGGTGAGATGTAACTACATGGTCTTAGGATGGATTTCAGTTGCAATATCTACATAGATTGCAGGTTGCACTCTCTTCTCAGATTCAGCTCAGAAGGTCTGGAATGAGCTTAAGAGGTGCTTCTCTAAGACCAGCAGCAACAGAATATACATATTGGAGCAACAACTCATAGCAACAAAACAGGAAGGTAACCCTCTAAGTTTGTACTTCTCAAAGTTGAGAGCTATTTGGGATGAGATTAAACAGTTTGATACACCTCTCACTTGTTCTAACCCTTCTTGTGGTTTAATATCTGGAATGCACAAGAAGAATGAGGTTAGAAAAGTGGTGCAGTTCCTTATGGGACTTGATGATGTTTATGTATAAGTTAGAAATCAAATCCTGCTTAGGGATCCTTTACCTGCGCTTGATGATATTTTTAGCATGGTATTGCAAGAGGAGTCCAATCTTAAGTTAACCTCTGTGCAACCTGTTAAAGCTGTGGATTCATCAGCCATGTCAGCAAAAATTGCACAAGATCAAACACCTTCTGTTGCTCTTGTTGGTCAACAATCCAAGGGTGGTAATAAGCCCTGGCAAAGAAACAACATAAACAAAAGAAAGGCTCCTTGCACTAAGTGTAGACAATTGCTATGAGATTTGTGGTTATCCTCATGGTCATAAGTATGCAAAGTTCAAAGTGAATGCACAACCCGGGAGGACAAACTATGGAAACAACTACAACAACAACAACTACAACAACACCAATCAGACTTCTCCTGTGAATCAGGTTACAGGACAAAGTGTTCCCATGACACAAGAACAATATAATCACTTGTGTAGCTTGCTGCAATCAGGAACCAACATAGCTTCTGCTCATAACAAACCTGGGAATCAATCTTACACTCCCCCTTCTTCTGCTTCACCACAAAATAGTAGCCCTACTCCTTCCCCCACTGCTTCTATTCCTCTCAGAAGATCAACTAGAGCAAGAAAACTCCCTACTCATTTAGTAAACTATCAATGCAGGCTTCCTCTTGCTTTTGCAATCTCTCCTTCCCCCACTGCAGAGGCTCAACACTCAGGTATTCTCCCTCTTACTACTCTTAATCTTACTTACAAAAATTTATCATCTTCACACCTTTCATACATACTTTCTGTTGCTTCTCACACTGTTCCCAAGTCTTATGAGCAAGCCTGTTTAATTCCTGAGTGGTAAACTGCAATGCAAGATGAGTTATCTGCTCTAAACAACAATAACACTTGGTCCTTAGAACCTTTGCCACATGATAAGTCTGCTATTGGATGTAGATGGGTTTTTAAGGTTAAACACACTTCTACTGGTGAGATTGAGAGATTTAAAGCAAGACTAGTTGCTAAGGGATACAACCAGCAAGAAGGTCTTGACTTTTTTGAAAAAAGTAGCCCTATAGCTAACAGCACCACAGTGAGGTGTGTTCTTGCATATGCAGCTTCTCAGAATTGGAGTCTTTTCCAGCTGGATGTGAATAATGCTTCCTCTATGGAGAGCCAGATGAGGAAGTGTATATGTATCCCCCACCTGGTCTTGTCACTGAGAGGGAGAACATAGTCTGTAAACTACATAAATTACTCTATGGATTGAAGCAAGCTTCCAGACAATGGAACCACAAGCTCACTCAAGTCATCATTCAACAAGGCTTCAAACAATCTGATGCTAATCATTTTCTCTTTATCAAACACTCAGGTTCCATCACATTAATGTTACTTGTGTATGTGGATGATATTATTCAATGTTTGAAAAACTACTTAAGTGAACATTTCAAATTGAAGGATTATGGACCACTCAAATATTTTCTTGGAATTGAAGTTGCAAGAACTTCTAAAGAAATTCTCATCAATCAGAGACAGTATGCTCTG
Organism: Linaria vulgaris; assembly: GCA_948329865.1. Lineage (NCBI taxonomy): Eukaryota > Viridiplantae > Streptophyta > Magnoliopsida > Lamiales > Plantaginaceae > Linaria > Linaria vulgaris. Next base: position 90,843,315 of record OX415253.1, read on the forward strand.
GAGATCATTGAAGACTGTGGTTTGTTGGCTCGAAAAGTGGTTAGCAGTCCAATTGAACAGAACTTGAAGCTATCTCAATCAGGGGGGATAGCATTACTAACCCCACTGAGTACATGAGGTTAATAGGAAGATTGTTGTATTTAGCAGTAACAAGACCAGACATTTCATATGTTGTACAAACATTGAACCATTCATGTCATCTCCACAAAAATCTCACATGGATGTTGCTCTTAGAGTAGTGAGGTTCCTCAAAACCTCTCTTGGACAAGGACTGTTCTTTCCAAGCAAGAACACAATTCACATTAAGGGGTAATGTGATGCTGATTGGGCATCTTGTATTGACACTAGAAGATCAGTAACATGTTATTGCATATTCTTGGGAGATGCACTGATATCCTGGAAATCTAAGAAGCAGAATACTATGTCCAGATCATCTGCAAAAGCGAAATATAGAGCATTGGCTTCTGCAGTGTGTGAGGTGGTGTGGATAAAAGCATTGCTTAAGGACTTTGGATGTGATCACAGTGAACAGGGCTTCTCTATTGTGATAATAAAGTTGCTATACATATAGCTTCTAATCCTGTTTATCATGAAAGAACAAAACATATAAAGATTGACTGCCATGTGACAAGAGAAAAACTACAACAGGGAGTGATCAAATTATTTCATGTATCCACAGAAGAACAACTAGCAGATATGTTGACTAAGGGACTCAACATTCAAAGGTTCAAGAAGCTGATGTGCGAGACTGGAGCATTGGATATATACTCCTGTCTTGAGGGGGAGTATAAAGATTCAAATATTAGTTATAAAGGTTCACATATTAGTTTATTACATAACAGAAATATGATGTAAAAATTATTAGTGACTCAGCTTTATGCTTTTTACTTTTGTGGTAGTTAGAGTCTTGTCTTTTTAGCTAAGTGTTGGCTATAAATAACACTCACCTTGTAATCATTTTAACACACATTACTAAGAGGATTTTATTCCCTACTTTTCTAAACAACATGCTCTCTTCTCTCTCTGTCATACAATACTTTCTGCATAGCTACTCCAATAATGAGCTCGATCCGTCTTGAGATATCTGCTTATGTAGCGCAAATTAGTGTTGATGCACCATATTTTAGTAAAATACGGTAGTAGCTTATCAGACTTGCCACTTGTTATCAAAAGGACTAAAGGGACTACTGTACAAGTTGGATGTTGAATCACACTTATCTAAGTTGATTGATGAGCGATGCAGATTAAAGGATACATGCAAGACAATTCGACCTATAAGAAAATTGATCAACCTCACATAAGTCACATGTGAGAAGGTCAGTTTATGAAGACCAATTTACAAGGCAATTTAAGAAGAAGAAAAAAAGTATGTTTGAGTTAGGAGTAAGTTGTAGATCTTATGGCAGAAATCTCACAGATAATCTCGATGATAACTGCCAATACATATACTATTGGACTTGTCACAAGAAGCTACGTTGTTTGGGGCTTTTACACGGCTAAATCCGATCTTCCTTAATAAATATGATCCAGGAGACTGGATTTGGCCTATATGAATTTGAGGCTCGCTCTATTTCGATCATATAAAATTCTTCAGCTTGAAATGAACTTTTAGGCTTGATCTGCTCATAGATCGAATTACTATTATTATCTGAAAATAGTACTAACTAATTAGGCGGTTGTGGGTTACACTAGGTCAACCTCCGAATTATCTCATGTGAAATGTTTAGTACATGTGCTTACATACTAAAGCTAGCTAGTCCAGAATTCTACGAGAATTTGATGTGTAGGATAGAGCGATTAGCCAGTCAAATTAGTCGAAAATAACATATATAGTATCATTATATACGCTATATAGAAAATGTCTTCTTACTCAATAACTATGCTAACAAAAATGGGAGTAGCATAAACGTGGACGAATTATCAAAAATGCCCGCTAACTTTTGCCTTTAATCTTAAATGCCCGATTTTTCCAAACCTGCTGAAAATGCCATGTATCTTTTAAAATTTCTACTAAAAATGCCCGAAATGAAATTTACATACAAAATCTTTTATTTTTTATAAAAAAATAATACTAAAAATGCCCTGTATCTTTTAAAATTCTACCAAAAATGCCCGAATTTTAAAACGCGACTTTTTGATTCAGCAGCGCGACTCTTTGATTCGGATGCCACGTCGGATAAAAAGTCCGAATTTTTAAAATCGAGCATTTTTGTTAGAAATTTAAAATTTAACGGGCATTTTCAGCAGGTTAGGAAAAATCAGGCATTTAAGATTAAAGGCAAAAGTTAGCGGACATTTTTGACTATTCGTCCCATAAACGTTGAACATATCATGTCATTAAGCATGTGGCTTGTTTTGTAAAAAAGGTCTTTAGAAAGGTTTAAGTGATAGCTAAAGTTACACTATTTGAGTTAGTTTACCTATTTATTTTGGTAATTAAAAAAAAATCCTTGAAATTTAAATAAGAGGCACACAGTACGCACGCGTACTAATATCTGAATAATTATATAGACATTCCTTGACTTCATGGAAATATTATAGCTTATATATTATAGTTTAAATATATAATTATTTAATTTTATAAATAGCACTATTATATAACTAGCAAAAAAACTTACAAAAGTAGTAAGTATAGGGCTTTTGCCAAATTTTAAAATCACATGAGGGTTTCGTCAAACTATAGATAATACGTAGAGTTATTTGCTATATTTATAAATAATAAGGAATAGTTAGTTTTACATGTATAACTAGAGTTACCTCCCCTGTATTTGGAAAATTTCCATCACCTTCCCCAATCAAAAATTATAATTGACCTCACACAGTTGCATTTGGTCGATTAATATTTTTAAGGGTTTATTAGATGTAATGTAATATAGGAGGGTCTCCATGAATAGTTTGCAAAATTTTAATAAAAAAAATTTAAAACAATAATAAAACAATTCTAGTCAATAATATAGTTATTTTATTAATTATTCAAATTTTAAAAATCATTTTACCATCCCACTTTTAATAATTGTAATATATCAATAAAACAATTTTGACACTCTATGTTTTAGTTTGTGGATTTAAATTCAAGTTATTTCTCGGATTAAATTGGAAAAAAATGTCATTACTAAAATTCATTTCTATACCATAAATGCACAATTACTTTTTTCTACAATTAAATCATGCATATCTACTTTTATTTTCACACAATAATTCTTTTAGACCAATAAAAACTTAAAAGATGCATATTCTATATTTTTTGTTAATGCCCAAATTATTTTTAAAATATAAAGAATAAGTCAATAACACTAATAATATAAGGGAGAATTACACAAAGTACCCCTCAACTATGGGTAAATTACACAAAGTACCCCTCCTCTTTGGGAAATTACACAAACTACCCTTATGACCGATTTTTCGTAATTTTTTTATTTCAAACTATTGAATGTAAATTCATGCTCTTCAATTATTTTGCACAAAAAACAAAAAATAATTCAAAATTATTGCATTAAACCTCATTTATCTCGTTTAAAAAGACAAAAAATATTGATAACAAATAATTTCTTCTAAGAAAAAATAAATTATCTGCGAATTTTAGTCTCTGCTATAATTTGAATTTGAAAAGTTGTCTTAATTATTTTAAGGGAGAATTACACAAAGTACCCCTCAACTATGGGTAAATTACACAAAGTACCCCTCCTCTTTGGGAAATTACACAAACTACCCTTATGACCGATTTTTCGTAATTTTTTTATTTCAAACTATTGAATGTAAATTCATGCTCTTCAATTATTTTGCACAAAAAACAAAAAATAATTCAAAATTATTGCATTAAACCTCATTTATCTCGTTTAAAAAGACAAAAAATATTGATAACAAATAATTTCTTCTAAGAAAAAATAAATTATCTGCGAATTTTAGTCTCTGCTATAATTTGAATTTGAAAAGTTGTCTTAATTATTTTAATTTTTTTGACCATAAGGGTAGTTTGTGTAATTTCCCAAAGAGTAGGGGTACTTTGTGTAATTTACTCATAGTTGAAGGGTACTTTGTGTAATTCTCCCTTATTTTAATTTTTTTGACCATAAGGGTAGTTTGTGTAATTTCCCAAAGAGTAGGGGTACTTTGTGTAATTTACTCATAGTTGAAGGGTACTTTGTGTAATTCTCCCATAATATAATGGAGTAAAATTATTTTAGCTTAAGTTTTAGTATTGTAGAAGGATGACAAAATTAAGTTTTATAACTTTTGGTTTGAGAGGGGAGGTGATTGTTATTTTTCAAATTAGGGGATATATGCATCTCTAATTACACCAAATCTCACCGAGCGTGACCTTAATCATCTTTTTTTATTTTTATGGTCAGAAACTTTCATTACTGGAAAAAGCCACAGAGTGGCAATGAGTACAAATATGCAGCAGATTATAATAAAAAAGAAGATCGCAACATCAGTAACTATCAGTCCAAAATCAGCTTAAGTATCTATCCAGCGTCCAGTGCATCCGGTAACAATATTGACGCGCGTGCGCCTTATAATGTGAGCTTCCTCGTTTTCTTCCCGTCCAATCCAACGAAATAGCCAATTACGATTAGCCTCGCAGTAGGACCTGATATCCTTAATCATGTTCACATGATCCCATTTGTGTTATGTGCGCCGAAAATATCGTGAATAATATTTAAGCAATCTCCTTCGAACAACACATTATCCCACCGTGAATGTGCCGCGTGTTCAACTGCCACCAAAGCTGCGAAGGTCTCTACGTTCTGTGCTCCCCAATTTCCCGGAACCCGTCTTTGAATGCGTGACACGACCATCCCCGGCGCATCTGTTACGACCACTCCGAACCCCGATGACTCCTCCTCTTCAAAGATTGTTCCATACAAACGAATCTGAAGCCACGGTTCAGGCAAGAGAACTTGACCCCCTACACACTCCACATTCGCACGAATTACCTGCTCCATCCCTTGTGAGTACCACAAATAGAATTGGCTGCGAACAAGCACCACAATATCAGCCGGTAAAACTGTCTTCTCTTCACGATAATTTTGTTTCTATTTCCCCACAACGCCCAACACGTGATTATTGTGAGGTCCCAAACTCTAAAGTCTCGTTTAGATCTCCGAATAGGATTTGCAAATTTCCAATTCGAACCTTAACGCTACCTCGGAGAGGCTCACTAAAATGGAATCATAATAAAGCCAAATACAAACTTATAATTATTACAGCGGAAGCTTTCAAGATTAATAGAGTTTATTATTACAATCCACACGAAACTCAAAACATCGAATACGTAATAAAACACACAATTATTAGAGATTTATTTTTATTTTCACATACTTTAGATTTATTTTAAATCCCACACGTCCACGGTAGTTTGATCCAGCCGCCTTGTTTATTCTGAGGAATGGACGAAGAAAATAACAGGAGATGTAAGTTTTTGGTGACTTAGTGAGATTTTCAGTAACAATAATAGATGTAACAAATATGTGAAATTTGATATGGTATGAAAGGGAAAACATTAGAACTGAAAGTTAAAGAATAACAAACGACTAACAAGATAATGAACTCGTGCATCTCATATAACATTTTCAACTTTATTTCATCCAGTATACTACCTTGTACTGCAAATAGATCAAGAGACATGTTCGAGTATATGTCAACCTAGCTCGATACTCCTGACTGCAAGCGGCGCCTAGATAAATGGGTATCGAGCGAATTTACTTAAACCGACAACCCTTGCTGCCCAGCAATAAACCGCCTCAATCCCTGGGCCCAACTTCCCAAAGGCGTCCCAATGGGTATAACAGATAAACAATAAGCTAGTAACCCGGACAGTGTTCGTTGCTTTTGTGCTACATGTCCCGAATATAGTTCGTTGCTCGTTGCACAGTTCAAGAACCAACATGTGGATTATCATATTGGAGAAATTATTGTAATTATAAAAAAGTAAGGATTAAGAATCCATGGCCCAAGGATATTTCAACATTAATCAAAAGGATTAGGTTACGAAATGAGATCATAAATGAAAACGATTTTGTTGAAAGAATTAGTTGTTCTCCATTTAGAGCCAAGAATCACAAGTACTCAGTCCAAGTTTCTCAGGCCGGGTGCCAAACAGGGCTTAAAAGTATTATAAATCTCACCTGCGACAGTAACTTCGTGTTCGGAAAATTCTGCAGCGTCTCCTAAATAAATTTAAATGTGTTAATAAGTTTAAAACAATAAATAACTTTTATAGTTTGTTATACTTTCTTGTATGTCCTTCTTATCTTTGATTACAACCAAGTCAAGAAATAGAAATAGAACAAATAATCACATTTTAACTCGGTTCTCGCGATTTCACCGTAAGGTTATTAGTTTCTTAATAAAATCCATGCATGAACTATTTAGGCATACTTATTTTATTTTAAAGTTAATTACTAGTTGTAAACTCTTTATTTTAACATGAGACTCATATATAATAATTTATAGAATTTCCTAGGCTTACTACTTATTAACAATACATATTGTTACATATATAAGGAGCCATAAAGATATAATTTCGTGGAATTAATTTAAGTTGAGGCTTTAATTATTAACTTAGATACAAGGTTATATAATCAGGTTATAACTTAGATCATAACACAATTTCACACTTTGATTTGAAATTAAGAAGAAATTAAGTATGAATATATTTTCTACAACATGTAATTAAAAGAAAAATCATAATTAATACCTATACTTAACTAAAACTTATAATAAATGGGTTTTAACATATCCTCATGACTTTATTAACTACTACATATGATCAATTTTAAGACTAGTATCATTATGCATAGATTAATTTGAAGAATCAAAAGAGATATGTTATTAGGGCTGAAAATTGCAGCAAGCTTAAAATTACCTTTAATCGGCCCTTCTAATCAATTGCAATTCCAAATATTTTTGAGGGCTTTTGTTCTAAACACACTTAGGAAAATGTGTAAAAGTAATTTTCCAAAATTTTAAGCCTTGATATTGTTTTTATATCTTTCAAGTTCAGGGGTAAAACTAGAATTTTTGGGAAGAATTAGAATTTGAGCCTTTTCTCCCAATTTTTGAGTTTAGGAACTTCTGAAAATATTTTATTTGAGTAGAGGACGAAAAATGGGAGAACTTTGGTGAAGAAAGCATATGCAAACTCTTAGGGGATTTTGGTGTGAAATTTTTACTGAGAAAAAAGCTTGTATTTATAGGCAAACTTACATGATTGAGGTAATTAAGTCATCAACTACTTAGATACTATTTAGATTATTATATTCAAGTATTTTACTGTGCTTTTTTCAGAATTTTCAGCCAAGTTTGATGTAACAATATTTTATTCAAATATATCCTATTATTAATTATATGCAATTATTATTATGAAGAATTTTTCATTCAAGCTTTTAATGCTTGGGCATATTATGATTTTTCATGTCCCAACCATTACTTCTTGGGGCCCTAGTGAAGAAAAAAAAATCTGATTTCAATAATTATCTGTTTTTAATTTTTTATCTAAATTTAAATTAAAAGGATTAAATCAATATTTAAAACATTTGGGGCCAAATAATGATTTTTAAAAGATGAAGGGCTTAAAGATAATTAACCAAATAATTTATTTTTTTCTTTTTTGTAAGAAGTATATATAATACTTATATTCTTATATATATATATATATATGTACTAGGAAAATTTAGGAATGTTACAATTATGATCAGGCAAAAAACCTCCATGTCACTCTTCTTGCCAATACGTCGCAACCAAGCCTCTGAATCCTCATTGCATCGCAACAAGTCTGAGCAGGGAACGAGATGTCTCGCCACACGGAAATCACGTAAAACATGTTGGAAGTCTTCATCACCACACGCTCATACTGGACATTCCCTTTCACATTGAATATGTCGTCGCGCCAGTAAAGTCCTCGTAGGTAATATATTCTGACAGTGTCGCCACGTGAAAATGCTTATTTTGGCTGAATATTTTGGCTTCCAAACAAAACTCCACTACCTACTCTCACTCGCGATGTCCTTCGTTCGTAAACCTTTTTGACCAAACCCCGTGAAAGTATTAAGTGATACGCACTTTTGACCGTGAAGATACCCGAATTTGTGTAGTGCCAAATGCGTTTATCCACATGATCTCCCCCTCTCATTGGATTAGAAAGAATAGCCATAGAATCCTCCTTTCCGAATATATGTCGAATCGAATTTACGTTCCAGCAGCCCGTAATCTCATTCATAAGAGCAACGACACGAATGTCTCTAATTGTGTCCACTCGAGGTGTCACTTCTAGAAAGAGTACCGGTCGCGGGATCCAAGCGTAATCCTAGACCTTAATATTCTCCCCATTTCCCACTCGCCATCTTAAACCCACCTTTAGAAAATCCACCGCCTCAAACATACACCTCCATGAAAAAGACGGTGACGCTCCCAACTTCGCGTCAATCACAATACCCCCGGGAAGTATCTTGCTTTAAAAAAATTTGCCAAAATACTATCCGGATACTCAAGAATTCTCCAGACTTGTTTGACTAATAATGCAAGATTAAAACTCCGAAGGTCCTGAAAACCAATTCCCCCATCTCTCTTACTCTTACTCAATTTGTGCCATGTCACCCAATGTATTTTATTATGATCCTTATTACCCCACCAAAAATTACTTATCCTCGACTGAATCTCCGTAATTAGAGATTTCGGTAATTTAAAGCAACTCATGGTGAACATCGGAATACCCTGCATGACCACTTTGATCAAAACCTACCCCCCCCCCCCCAATTGATATATTATTTTCCTTATACCCTTTCACTTTATTCCAAATACGATCTCGGATGTACTTGAAAATTTCCTTTCTTGATCGCCCTACAACGGATGGAAGCCCAAGATATTTCTCATGCCTGTCAGCAATCCGGGCCCCTAATGGCTCAATGACTTCTTTTGCCTTCTCCTCTCAGGTATTTTTACTAAAAATAGCCGCTAATTTTTCTAAATTCACCATCTTCCCCAATGCTGTTTCATATTTCCTTAAGTTTTCGAGAATCTCCTCAGCCGCCTCATTACTCGCCTCACAAAACACCAACATGTCATCTGCAAATAAAAGCCGTGACACAGCTGGCGCGTTCCTCGCAATTTTAACTCCCTAAATTCTTCCTTTAGCCTTTGCCTCACTAATCAGTGCGAAAAATAATTTTGAAACCATCAAGAAAAGATAAGGGGATAACGGGTTACCCTGACGGATTCCCCGCTCTAGCAAAACGGATCCAAATTCACAGCCATTAACCACAAATGAGTAACTAATAAAACGAACAAAATTCATGACAAGAAAAACAAAATTTTCGTCAAAGCCTAACCTGAGCATAACATGTTCTAGAAAGGACTATTCGACTATGTCATAAGCTTTGCTGATATCCAGCTTCAACGTCATCAATCCTTTCTTGCCTGTTCTTTTGATTTTCAAATAATAGTTAGTTTCAAAAGCCACTATCAGTGATTAATCGGCCAGGCATAAAAGCTGCCTGAGAATCATAAATAATATCGGGAAAGAAGATTTTGAACCTATTAGCAATTGCCTTAGAGGCAATTTTATAACAGACATTACTAAGGCTAATAGATCTGAATTGCTGCATTATCTCGGGGTGAGCACAATTCGGAAGGAGAATAATATTGTGGAAGTTTATATCAGCAAGAGGTCTCTTATCATGTAGAATTTTGAGACATAATTTAGTGACATGTGGACCAACAATATTCGATTATTCTTGATAGAATACATCAGAGAAACCATCTAGACCAGGGGATTTATAAGAAAACATAAAAAATAAAGCATGTTTTACCTCTTTACCCGAATAAGGTTGGATTAAGTCATTGTTCATCATGTCTGTCACCTTTACTTGCATAGCTCCGACCACATATAGAATGTTCTCGTTACTCGGCCTCGTGGACTGAAAAAGATTAGAAAAATAGTCGACAATGACCCTCTCCACCTCTTTCGGTCGGTCGCACCACACCCCTGAAGAATTTTTTATGCCCTTTATCTCAATTGTTTTCTGCCTCTCATTTGCACATTTATGGAAAAACGTCGTATTTCTATCCCCCTCGTTGAGCCACTGGACTTTATCCCTCCGCTTCCAATAAATTTCCTCTCTATCTCTCAGCTTCTCCAATTCAATTTTGAGCTCATTTTCTTCAAGTTTCGACTTATGTGTTAGTTTCCCCTTCCTCAAATTGTTGATCTTCCCCGTAATCTTAACGAATCTCTCTTTAGTGATTTTCTAATAATAGAATTCCATTTGTTAAGCCCCTCCTTACACTCGCCTAGCATCTCAACCAAATCTGTCCCTCTATCGCCATCCAATCTGTCTTGCCAAATCTTCTTAATGATTTTCTTACTTCCCTCCAATCCTGCCCAAGCTCCTTCGAATCTAAATCTGTAATTTTTCTTCCAGAATCCCTTCTCTTCTTTAGACGCCGAACAACATATGAGCAAAGGCAAGTGATCCAAATGTAGTTCATCAATGTGATGAACTCTACCATTTTCAAACAAAGTGGTCCATATGCTGTTACAACACGCTTTATCAAGTCTTTCCCAAACCGTACCTGGATCCGATCGCCTATTGCACCACGTATAATCTGATCTTGTGTACCCCATATAGACCAAATCAGAATCCGTTAATGCTTCTCTAAATTTGTGCATGCTGCTTAATGGTCTATCATTCGTACCCGCTTCTCCTCACTGCATAAGAGTTCATTATAATCACCCGCGCACAACCGTGGCTTCGAGCATTGTTGGCTTAGAGTACGCAGCAGCTCCCGGGTGGTGTGTCTCTTTGTAGCATCCGGTTCACCGTAAAAACCCGTAAATCTTCAGTCTTGCCCCTCATTCTCAATCATCACGTCTATATGATTGCGTGACATACTCAATAATCTGACATCCACGTCTTTTCTCCATAATAAAGCCAAACCTCATGCCTTACCATTTACATCCACAAAAACTCCAAAAAAATTCAAAACATTCTTCAACTTCTCTATTTTCCTTAATGTATATTTTGTCTCCATTAGGAAAATCATAGAGAGGATGTGTTCCGCAATTAAATTGCGTAGCTCTCGAACTGTCCAAGGGTTCCCCAATTTTTGAAAGTTTCATGATAGTATTTTTATTGGGTTCGGCGGGACTGCTGAGCAGTTGCTGCCATTGGTCCATAATTATTGAAATTTCTCCCATTTGGATGTTCCGTTATTTTCATAATATTTCGTGAACTTTCATCTGTTTCAGCTTTCCTCTTCCCTACCAACCTATTTCGTTGAGCATCGATTTTTTCTTCTATTTGTAAGGCTCATTTCCTCATAATTCTCTTGCCTTTTTTCTCTTTCACCACCCCTGTGACGTGCGAGCTCAAAGATTTTTTTTGAAGACACCGACTTTCCTCATGTTCTTTATTTGTAATTTATGTCAGCGGTGCGCGAATATTTTGCTGTGTCTCTCATGTTTCAACTATAGCCAATGGTGTATATTCATTGATAATTCCCATATCTACACCTTTTTTCATCAGTGCATGATATTCCTTATTTATCCCATGCATTTTAGAGTCCACAAGCATCAAATTCAGCTGACAGTCACTATCTTTCCGCTGATCATTCTCTTCACCATTCGACTTCGATCCCTCTCTACTATCCTCTTCTTCTGACGGCGTTGAATCTGCTCCATTTTTCCTCTGATCCCCGCATGTAGGTACTTCCTTACCCCTTCATAGTACTCCACCGCCATTCGAAGACTGGTTTGTTGAAGACTGGTTTTCTGAATGGTCATTGAAACTCTCTTTCCACACAATCTCCCCCCTCATGCAATTCAGTCCTTGTCTCCATCTTGGGATACTCGCGTTCGGAGTTGCCTTCAAATTCTCACGACTAGGTATACTGTAGTGCCTCCCTTTATTAGGCCCCACGTTAACTTCACGTAACCACGACCCGTACGAGAGATCCTCTACCGACGACTTCCTCTCTTTATGTTCATACCGCGTATCATACTCTTTCATGATGTGACCGATCACTCCACATATATAGCAAAAGTTTGGAAGTCTTTCATACGTGAAAGATGCAATTACCTCATCCCCATCCGGTCCTCGGAGTTTCATGTATCTAAGAAGTGGTTTCAACACATTAATTCGAACCTTAATTCTCATATGACCTCCCCATGGCTCCTTAGGATTGAATTCTTCAAAACCCCAACTTATTTCCAATATGTCGAGCAATCTCAAGAGTTTGTCGTGAGAGTGGGAGATCATGGACCTTCACGTAAAACCTGCATGTGTTGAGTCGGACTTGCAGTGGGTTCTCCTTCTCACCAATCTCATTAAGAATTAGAACCTATTTGTCAAAAGACCACGGTCATCCCTCCATCGCCCATTGTTTAACGTATTTTGAATTAAGTAAAATATAGATTTTCTTTGTAAATATACAAAATACCTTATACAACAAATCTTAAAAAATTTGTTGAGATTATAAAACAAAATTTTATGATATATGAAATAATTTTATGAGAAATTTATAACAAATGAATTTTTATAAATATTTTATGATAAGGGCATATCATTAATATTGTGATTTTTTATGTAAGTGAAATTTAAAAGTTATAAATATTATTATATGTGGCTTATGTATAAAATTTTAAAGTAATATTTCAATTTAATATAATTGAGATTAAAAACCCTATTATTATCTTTTAATTAAATTAAAATTGGGATAACTAGTTTAGGTGATTATTCTAAAAAACAGGGAGTGAGTGTAGTTATATAGAATTTTTGGATGGAAAATGCAAAAAAAAAACAAAAAAAAAACTGAAATTTGAAGTCATGTTACAATAGCTTTTAAATCAAATTCTGCAAACCTAATCATGTACAACCCTCTTATTTAACATTATATATAAATCTCTACAAAATTAACCGACCAAGGGAGAAATAGAAAGTTCATTTATATTGTTTGGTTGGAGGATATGTGATTTTAAATTTCGAAACTGTAGGAATATGTTTGTAGTTACACCAAAACTCAGGGGGTGTAACTGTAGTTATGTCATAAATTTCCAACGACATGTTGTACAGTTCATTCGAGTTCCAACGACACTCAACCAATAAACCAGTTGTGACACTTGTTGTCATCAATCGCGAAACCATAAAGCAAAATGTATTCATGTGTGCTACCAGATTCGAAAAGGCAAAAACATCTAATCCGTGTTGTAAATCACTTAGATTCTGGTAATATGAAGAATGTAACAATAAATTTATTACCATTTTGCTACCTTCTAACTGGCAACAATTTCATAATTGCTACTTACTAGGAAATCCATTTCCATTTACAAGGAACTCAATCAAAATTTAATTCACCATCGATAAATTGCGTTGAACGGCGTATTGAGTTATTCACTCGTCGTTTTTCTCGATTTTATAGTAACAATGAGAGTATTTGGGGTTTTATTTGACAAAAATATGGAGGTGCCGCCTGATTTTGACCTAGAGTTGAAATCTTGGAGAATCAATGCTTATGGGAAGTGGAAGTGTAATTTGATGGACTAAAGTGGTAAAAGCTTGTGTGAGAAGCACTTTGTTAAAAATGAGTGAAGAAGAAAGACGGAAGAGACATCTCTTGATGTGAATGAGTGGCCAATCGGTTCAATGAACTTGAAGAAAGAGTTGGTGGTTCGTGAAGGAGATGATGGTGGAGTTAAGATAAATAAGAAGGTGGGGAGGTATCATGGTGTGAACGTCTTAGAAAAAGGTGAAGGTGGAGTAGGTGGCATGGAGGCGGTAGAGACCGAAGAATTTGAGGAATAAAACTTGATGATGATGAGAACTTGATACATTGGATAAAACTTTGATACATTGGATAGAACTTGATGATGAGATTGAAATGCTAGTTGTGGAGGATGAATCCGTTTCTTTAGGGAGTGTGCATGGTATAATAAGAAGCAACTGAATGCACAAAACTCTTTTAGATGTGGTATTAGTATTGGAGACACGACACTTAACAAGAGGGATGCACGAGAAATGCCAAAGCCGTCCAAAAATAAGCACACAATTGTGCAAAAGGTTGAAAGGGTTGATGTAGTGGGTCATGTTTCTGGTGCTGAGCATGTGCAGTTTGCTTGTCGTATAGGAAGACCTAAGAACTCGAATAAGAGAAAGATGATAGTAGGTGGGTCTACTGAGAATGCTCATATTACAGAAAAAAATAGATGTGGCTTGGGGGTAGTAAAACAGAGCGGTCACCGGAAGAGGATGTGAAGAAGAATGCAAAGCAAATGAGATATGAATATTAATAGCATTGGCGTTTCACCGGATCCAAGAGTTCTTCTAATCTTTTGTCTTTAGTTATGTTTTTCTTTTATTCATATATTTTTTTTAACTTGGGATTATTAGTAGCTAAACTACTACGTGTTTGGAGTATGGAGTAGCTATGATTTATGAGTATCACTGTTTTATTTCTTTGAGATTTTGTTCGAGTAACGACGTGTTAAGATGTGATTTGTTCCATATGATGCATGAATAAGATTAACTCTCGCTGGACTCACGGCGCCAATGCGATTTCCCCATAGTTGTTATACACATTAGAATATCCATGCACAAATTGATTTTATGCTTTTGTGACTTGCATGCAAATCATGGATAAAAATCACCCAAATATCAAATATGCTTATTTCAAACATGATTAGAATTCATGAACCAGATGTGAAATTAGAAAGACGGCCGCCAATAAATTGTGTTAGACAGCTCGTTATAGGTTTATGAATGATGATATATCATGATACCAATTGCCACAACTTAAAAATATTAATATAAAATTTGATTCAAAGCTTATTCTAATATGTGACGACATACTTGCAATTTACAAAAGATAATTTGTCAAATAATACAACACATTTAAGTAATTTGTCAAAACCCATAATATTACGATAAATTTAAAGATAATTATAGTCACAATCCTAAGATTTGGTGTAATCACATATATCTCCCTTTATAATTTCAGAAACTACGAATACCTTCCCTCCAACCGAATACGAGAGATGGACTTCCGAGCGGCCTTTGATCAATTAATTTTGTTAAGGGATTTCACACAATTTAATTTACAAAAAAAAATGTTAAGCCATAAAGTAAAATGAATATGCGACATTTTTTCTTACATCCCAAATGGGCCACATGCATTAAGCCCATACACAAAGAGTGAGTGTGAGATATTGGGGCCTTAATAAGGTTATTAGATGGCCCATTAGAGAAAACGTGTGGCAATTAGACACTGAATTCAAAACATTTCACCATATTGCATGTATGTATGTACGACTACGATAAAAAACAGTACGAACATCAACAACCAGCAAGAAAATGGCTGACACACCGCCGGAGCTTCATTTTTCGATGATCGAAAAAGAAAGCATTTTTTGGAACACTATAGTGAAAGAAGCGCAGTACGACGCAGATGAAGATGAAATTCTCAACTCATATTTTCATCACAACATATTGTCCCACAAAACTCTACCTCAGTCCCTCTGTTTCATTTTAACACAACGATTGTGCGATATGACATTGGACTCCCAGAAGCTTCGTCGAGTTTTTGAAGAGATCATTTACGAGAGTGAACCCCTTCGACTCTCGGTGGTGCATGATTTGGAGGCTGCCAAAACCGAAGACCCAACTTGCAAGTCATACTATCAGGTTTTGTTGAACTACAAGGGGTTTCTTGGCCTGGAGGTAGGATCTTAAACCATAAAGCTTTGATTTTTGGCTTCATAAGTTCTTATTGTGATTGAATGATACAGTTTTGTTTTTTTTTTTCTTTGTTTGAGAGATCGTTAGTGGTGAATAATGAGGCACAGTTCTTAAAAGATTCCATATTTAATAATTGATTGAGCATGCTGATTTGTTGAGCCCTTTGACTTTTGTTATTGAGAGGTCTTAAAGATTGTGAAGTTCTATAGTTTGTTAAACTCTTGAAACGAAATAGATGGATTTATTTTTAGCGAAGCTGAAAATTTTCATGCCCCATTGGTAGGCCTTTCGATTTGCTTTGTGCGTTAAGAAATCCCGTGCCCCTTTACCCCCACGTCATACAATCGAAAGTAAGTGAGGTCTTCGGGATGGATATCCACCCGAAAGCACAAATTGGCAATGGGATATTTATAGATCATGCGACGGGCGTGGTTATTGGCGAGACTACTATTAAACTAAGAAGCATTTCTAGAAGAATCTACAGTATTCTAAATATATCTATGTAATTGTAATAATAATATGGATAAATCTAGAGTAGTCCATACTACACTAGTTAAATAATGTACTAGGAATATTCTAAGAATCCATCTAGAGAATTCATGTATAATATCTAGCAAAGAGTAGTCTAGAAATGATGCACGGGGAGGATTCTAGAGATCTTGTAAACAATTCTCAAAACATTTGAGCAATACAATCTAAAGATTTTGGAGATAAGTATTCCATATTCTAAACACTCCAAATTTCTAAACATTCCACTACATCTAAAATTACCTTTCTCCTCCACTATCCACATAAACACAAATACAAATCTTCACTATCCTACAAAACCTCTACCATATATAAATCTTATATTTTCTAACAAGTGGCATCAGAGCTTGTTCAATCTAGAATGGGCGTCATGGCTAATCCTCGCATTATGGAATCAACTCCATTGTTCAATGGAGAAAACTACGACTATTGGAGCATTCGGATGAAGACATACCTCGAGTCTCAAGATCTATGGGATGTTGTTGAAGAAGAAATTACAATTCAAGATGGGGCCGAGTCTTCTACAAGTTAGGTAAGTTCCAAGAAAGTAAGACGCCAAAATGCTAGAGCTCTTTCTATTGGGGGTGGGCACTGTCGGGTACCCGATCCGATCGGGTACCCGTTTCGGGTATTTTCGGGGTCGAGTATTCGGAATTTGTTTCCCGACTCCGACCCCGATTGAGTCGGGTACCCGACTTCGGGTACCCGGTTCGGGTACATGCGGGTATATAGGGTACCCGCATGTCCCATGTTTCAGTAAATCGGCAGAACTGAATAGGAGGAATTTCACATGCCTGCCAATTTCTAAAAAAAAAACATGACTTTTTTAATTTCAAATACTCAAAGTGTGTATGAAATGAATTAAGTTTCAACAGGCATTTGCGCTAATTCATAAACAGAGCACAAAAGGTGATAAACTAGCTAATTTTTTTCAATTCTCACTACATTCACCAACAATCAATCTTCCCCAACTGAAACTGAAACTTACAACTGAATTATACATGTGTTGCGATTTTCGATTTTCGAATCAGCAATCAATCTTCCCCAACTCCAAGTGCTGATTCGAAAATCGACAATCGCAACACACACCTCCTTACTCTTTTCATACAAAATCGAGCTCGACCTAAATCTTACCCAAATTAAATCCTCCAATTGAGCCGAAATTGAGTTATAACAGTAAATCGAAGCAGTTAGTTATAGCAAAATACTTTGCGGTGGAGACAGCTGTGGTCGATTTGACCCGTGTCCGTGAGCGGGGAGAGTGGGAGACCGTGAGAGAGCGATAGAGACTAAGAGAAAGAGAAGGAGAGGTGGTCGCCGCCTCGCCGGTCGGCGGTGTAGCGCTGGTCGGCGGTGTGGCCGTGTGGATGTGGAGAGGCGAGAAGGTTTTGTGTGTGAGCTTTAGTGTTTAGTGTGTGTTTAGTGTGTGTTAGTGTGTGTCAGTGTATTATTTGTAATAATATATTTAATAAAAATATATATTATATATATAATAGGGTACCCGATCGGATACGGGTATTTCATATTCCCTACCCGATACCCTACCCGAAACCGATCGGGTACCCGAAAAATCCTTGCAATAGGGTACCCTAACCCGTTTTTCTCGAATTTCTCGGGTAATACCCGATCGGGTCTGGGGCGGGAATAGGGTACCCGAAAAAATGCCCACCCCTACTTTCTATTATTCAACAAGGCATTAGTGAATCTATATTTTCAAAAATAAGAAATGCCACCACCGCAAAGCAAGCTTGGGACACCTTAAAAGAGGAATTCCAAGGTAATGCTAAGGTGAGAACTATTAAATTACAAGGCCTGAGGAGAGATCTAGAATATCTTAAAATGAAATATTCGGAGCTTGCCAAGGATTATTGTTCAAAACTTATGGAGATCGTCACCCAAATGAGAGCTTATGGAGACAACATTTCCGATGAAAGAATTGTCGAAAAGATCTTGATCATTCTTCCTGAGAAGTACGATCCCATCGTAGCCGCTATTGAGCAGTCGAAGGACCTATCAACAATGACGGTCACGGAATTAATGGGCTCCCTACAAGCACATGAGCTAAGGATGAATAGGCGACATGAAGGCTCACTTGAGAGTGTCTTTCAATCAAAGCTCAACATCAAAAACAAGAAATCAAGAGACGGAGGAGGCTCGGTAGGATAGCAACGAGAAGAAAAGCGCGAGGAGACCAAAGGTGAGTACCCCCCTTGCCGAATATGCAAGAAATCTAATCACCTAGAAAAAGATTGCTACCATCGAGGAAAGCCACAATGTAGAAATTGTAAGAAGTTTGGGAATGTGGAGAGAAATTGTCGATTGAAGAAGAATCATCAAGCCAACTACTCAGAAGATCAACATGAGAAGGAACATATCTTCTATGCATGTCAATCTGGAATCGAGAAGAAAGAAGAAGATTGGTACATCGATAGCGGATGTAGCAATCACATGGCATCCAACGAGAAGATCTTTTGTGATCTAGACACATCGATCAAGACTAAAGGTAAGATGGGCAATGGAGAATTGGTGGAGACGAAAGGTAAAGGTACGGTCGCCATTGAAATAAGAAAAGGTACGCGTTTTATCAAAGACATTCTCCTAGTACCTAGTCTTGATCAAAATCTATTAAGTGTTGGCCAAATGATGGAGAACGGATATTCGCTTCACTTTTAGGGGGAGCTATGTCGAATTCATGACTTGAAAAATAATGTGGAGGTTGCCGAAGTGAAGGTGGGAAGAAACATAAACTTTCCTATTCACTGGCAATATTCAAAACATAAAGCCATGGCAGCAAAACTTGACGACACAAGCTTATGGCATCGGAGATTTGGACATTTTAATCTCAATGCCATATGACATTTCCAACGGAGAAAGCATGGCGAGCAACACAAATATTGGAGCTTGTCCACACTGACATATGCGGCCCAATGCGAACACCTTCCCTAAGTTAAAACATGTACTTCATCCTCTTCATAGATGACTACACAAGAATAACTTGGGTATATTTCTTTAAAGATAAATCAGAAGTATTTGGATTCTTCAAGAGACTCAAGAACTTTGTTGAGAAACAAAGCGGTCACAAGATCAAAAAGTTAAGAAGTGACTGAGGTATGGAGTACAACTCTAAAGAGTTTGACAAGTTCTGTGAAGATGAAGGCATGGAGCACCAACTAACGGTCGCCTACACTCCACAACAAAATGGAGTCTCAAAAAGGAAGAATCGAACGGTGATGGAGATGGCAAGATCCATGCTCGCTGAGAAAGGATTGCCAAAGATGTTCTGGGCAGAGGCTATCTACACCTTGGTCTATCTACTTAACTGGTGTCCAACAAAAGCAGTACTCAACAAGACGCCAATTGAAGCTTGGTCTGGACAGAAGCCTTCCGCCAAACATCTTAGGGTTTTTGGATGTATATGCTATGTCCACAATCCATCCTTAAAAAGACACAAGCTAGAAGATAAGACGGAGAAAGGTATATTCCTCGGCTATAGCTCTCAGTCAAAAGGTTACAAAATTTACAATCTAGAGACTAAGAAGCTTGTTACGAGTCGAGATATTGAGTTCGACGAGCAAGCGGCCTGGAACTGGGAGACGGAGAATATAGAGAGGAGATCAATGGATATCGACACCAATGGAAGAATAAAATGTGAGAGACAATGACGAGGATGACGAACAAAATCCAGGTACGACTCATATATCCTCTTCAGAAACTAATACTCCAAGACAAAGCGATTCATCACTAGAATCTCCGCCACTAAGGATGAGGTCCTTAAGTGATATATATGAAACTTGCAATTTTACTGTCTTGGAACCACCCAACTACGAAGTAGCATCTAAAGAAAAAGTATGGGTTAAAACTATGGAGGAAGAGATAAAGATGATTGAGAAGAATAAAACTTGGGAGTTGGTTGATCATCCAAAAGATAAAGAAGTAATTAGAGTCAAGTGGGTCTACAAGACAAAGTTGACTCCCGATGGTTCTATACAAAAGCATAAGGCAAGGCTTGTAGCCAAGGGATACGCTCAACTACCGGGGATCGACTACACATAGACATTTGCCCCGGTTGCTCGGTTGAATACGATTAGAGCACTTATTGCTCTTGCCGCACAAAAATAATGGAAAATCATCCAACTTGATGTGAAGTCAACTTTTCTAAATGGAGAGCTACAAGAAGAAGTATACGTCGAGCAGCCTGAAGGATTCATAAAGAAAGAAGGAAAAGTCTTACGACTCAAGAAAGCACTATACGGGCTTAAGCAAGCACCTCGAGCCTGGTATAGCAAGATCGATGGATATTTTAACGACCAAGGATTCAGGAGGAGCAAAAATGAGCCAACTCTCTACATAAAGTCCCAAGGTAACACCAATATACGCATCATCTCTCTTGATGTTGATGACTTAATCGTCACAAGGAATGATATAAAGTTAATTGAAGAATTCAAGAAAGATATGATGAACACATTTGAGATGAGTGACTTGGGATTGATGCACTGCTTTCTTGGAATGGAGATAAGCCAAGAAGAATAAGGTATCTTCTTATTTACAAAAGAAGTATATCGAGGATATGTTGAAGAAATTTAAGATGGAAGAATGCAAACCCGTTCATTGCTACTCCATTGGTTCCGAAAGAGAAGTTAAAGAATGAAGATGGAACAAAGCAAGTAGATGCATCCATCTATCGTAGCTTAATTGGAAGACTACTATACTTAACAACTACGAGGCCCGACATCATGTACGCTACAAGTTTTCTATCAAGATTCATGCAGAGCCCAAGCCAAACACATTTCGGAGCTGCAAAGAGACTCCTTAGATATCTGCAAGGAACAAAGACTTTCGACATATGGTATAAACCAAGTTCAGAAGGAAACCTTTCAGGTTTCACTGATAGTGATTGGGCAGGATATGTGGATGATATGAAGAGCATGTCCGGGTATGTGTTGAAGCTTAGCTCAAGTATAATATCATGGGGTTCAAAGAAATAAGAGTCTGTTGCACAATCATCAGCCGAGGCAGAATACGTTGCAGTAGCAGGAGCAGCTTGTCAAGCTATATGGCTAAGAAGAATACTTGAAGACATGGGACAGCCACAAAACGGGCCTACAAAGATCTACTGTGATAGTAAATCAGCTATAGCAATGGCCAAGAATCCAGTTCAACACAACCGAACGAAGCACATTGCTATCAAGTATCACTTCATAAGAGAAGTCCAAGCAAGTGGAGATATTGAGATGAAGTATTGCCCCACGGAAGAACAACAAGCCGATATCTTCACGAAGGCACTTTCAAGAGATTGATTTCAACTGCTAAGGAGTATGCTTGGAGTATCCGAGAAATGCTTCAAGGGGGAGTATTAATCTATGAAGCATTTCTAGAAGAATCTATAGTATTCTAAATATATCTATATAATTGTAATAATAATATGGATGAATCTAGAGTAGTCCATACTACACTAGTTAAAGAATGTGATAGGAATATTCTAAGAATCCATCTAGAGAATTCATGTATAATATCTAGCAAAGGGTAGTCTAGAAATGATGCATGGGGAGGATTCTAGAGATCTCCTCCCACACATATAAATACACCCTTTGGGGTGATCTTGTAAACAATCCTCAAAACATTTGAGCAATACAATCTAAAGATTTTGGAGATAAGTACTCCATATTCTAAACACTCCAAATTTCTAAACATTCCACTACATCTAAAATTACCTTTCTCCTCCACTATCCACATAAACACATATACAAATCTTCAATATCCTATAAAACCTCTATCATATATAAATCTCCTATTTTCTAACAACTACGGTCATTGGACACAATGTGACAATACTGCATGGCGTAACCTTGGGTGCAACTGGCAAGCAACCTGGTGACCGACACCCAACGATTGGGAATGGCATCGTTATAGGCGCCAGAGCCACTATAATCGAAAAAATAACCATCGGCAATGGAGCCAAGGTTGGTGCCTCCGCCTTGGACATAAAGAATCTGGAACCTGGAGTAACAGCAGTGGGCATTCCCCCTAGTAGGCTAATTCCGGCAGTGAATAAAAGAAAAGGGGTGATAATTGAAGAAGAAGGACCAGAAAATAAACTGAAGAAGGAAGAACAGTAAATAAGTTGATTTGTGTTTTCTTTGTTTTGCTAGTCGAACTTCCTTGTGAGCTCCTTTCATTATGTGGTGGAAATTGACATGGATAAGTGTTTTAGTCTTGGGTGATTTGAAACAAATTTGTTGCTTAATTTTGTCATTAACTATTTTCTTAAAAGGGCTCATTTATATATATCCATGTATGCATGATCTTAATTTATTTTTCTTAGAGTTACTGTAAGAGCATTGCCACAGTTTGTTTTGTTATGTGGTCTATGCTTTATAGCTTTAATTCAGTGTGCAAAAATGAATGCTTAGTCTGGAAGGTTTTGTTGGAAAATTGGTTCAAGGAACCGGGTTTTTGTACAATCGACTTTAGGTCGAGTTTGGTACATGGGTGAATGAGAAATTGATGCTCAACGTTGACTAACTAAAGTCAGAAATATTGTATGTCAATATTTAATATTTCTATTTTGCGTAAATAGAATTATGTATGTTTCTGCTATATTTTATATACGAAAAATAATAAGCATGAAAGAGATAATTAATTATCTTAGAAAATCTTTCCATAAGATTTACCTACCAGTTTTTTATAACTGAAACGTGTCTACGTTCATCCGAAATCTTTGCGAGATATGTAATTATCTTAACCACGTTTCTTGGTGGCTAAGTCTTTCAACTTTCTCCCCAACCTAGTCTATAAAAGGGTCGCTCCCCATAGGATTTTTAATCATCGAAAAATACATTGCATACACGAAAAGGCTTATGCGCAACCAAAATTATTTTTACATTATGTGGTGGTAGAGGAAAGTTACAGTTCGAGTTCGTCGGGGCAGTCCTTGCTTGTGCACGCAATTCTGCTCGTAGTCGTTGTATCCTGGGAGACAGTCGCTCACGTTTTCTCAAGCACGTAGAGAGGGCGAATCTGTTTTAAGGAAATTGAAAGGTCCTCGACTTCTAGTTTCTTCGTTCATCCAATTCCGATTGAGGTTTGTTTGGTAACGGTAATTGTGTATCATTGTAATTTCGTTGTTTAATTTTTCGTCAATCAATTTCGATATCTCTTTTCGTTTATCTTAATTATGGTGCTATATTTCTAACAGGTTTGTCTATGGCTGCAGAGGCCTTTTGAGATGGAAGCAAATTTTAGCAGGTTAACTTATGGGTTAAAAATATGAATGTGTTTTTAACTTACTTATTTTACTTGTGATCAATTGTTTTCTTAATACATGTCCCTTCCCCTCTTTATATGCAATAACCTCTTTTGTTATCCATTTTATGTTTTGGTTTTCTTACTGGTGCTAAGTTGATTTTTTTCCAACCTAGGTCATACGCCTAGGAGTATTTGTCCTCGCCAAATTATTAACTTGAGAAAAGATTAGTATTAAACTCTCTACTTTATTAATTATCAAACAAAAAAAAACTCTCTACTTTCTTGATTCTTCTCATAAGAAAGAAGAGAAAAAGAGGCTCTCCTACCCACATCTACACGGGAACTTCTGGTTTGCTTCCTGGGGCACAACCCCCTTCACTCACAGAAGTGTGGGCCCCACACACATGGGCCCCACATGGGACCCTCACTGCTGTGAGTGCAGGGGGTTGTGCTCCAGGGAGCATTTCAGACAAATCCTATAGAGCATGGATATTGATTATTGACTGACAATATTTTCAGAATAAGTGTTTTATGCTAAACAACATAAATATATATAATCCAAACAAAAAATGTTAGATCCTAGTATTTTTAGTTCACTTACATAATATTGTATTAATAATAAATATATTTAGATTTTAACACAATAAAAATTCAAGCACATACAAAATTCTCACAATTGTACATAAATTCAAAATAGAAAATGGAAACCTCATGATCAAAGTATCAAGCATTATTTTAGAATACTCATAAAAAAAATAAAAAAATAGCAACAATATTGTAAATTATCGAATAGAATTATAATATTGATACCGTTAGATTTAACATCACAATAACTTTAAGAGTGTGTTTGGTTTCATGTATTAAGTGATATTAGCAATCTAATATCACTTAATATCGCGTTTGGTTTGTGTGATAATATTTTCGGGCTTTTTAGCTAATAACCAAAAGCCCTGTACGAACCGGTACGGACTCAAATTAAAAATGGTACTATAATCTCTATCCCTACCTGTTACTATTTTATATCAATTATAAGATGTTTTTTAAGACTCCTTTTAAAAATCTGTTACATAATATCAAAACCAAACACCCTCTTATTGTTTAACCACATCTCATAGTCAGTAAGTATTCAATATGTACATGTGGCTTATTTATTTAAATTTTTTAATGGAAAAAAAATGAGAAAGGCTTTCTTCTACTGTTCTCTCTCTCTCTATTGCTGCCGCCGTTCAACTGCCGTCGACCGCCGCTCGCCACTCCCCGTTCAGTTTCCGTCGATCGCCTGGATAATTGAAGAGAATATTGAAATTCGCGGTTGTAGTATATGTTAGTTAATTCAGTTCTTAGCAAGTAGGTCACTATTGTTTTTACATGATACAATTATTTTTACTGCAAAAGCTGAGAGGATTTATTTGTTATCTTGTCGACGTATTAAGATGTCGATTTCTTTCTACTTGATTAAGATTTGAATTGTATTTTTGTCTCAATCAAGAAGTTATATTATTTTTTTTTTACGCCAAATATGTCATTGCTGTGTTTGAGATCGCATCAGATATCTTGCAGGAATTGGCCTAATTGCACTTGATTTTCGATATTAAAGGTCGTAATATTTGGTTGACTGAGCAAGGTTGTAAGTCATGATTATCACTTCAATTACTTGTGTCTATCAAAACTTTAACTGGATGCAGGGGCGCCCTTTTATTTTCTTGTATGCAAAAAAAAAAGATCAATTTATTGTTAACAGGACTGGATGCTGCTTCAGTCTGACAGTATACGTTACGTTCGAGATTTTGATAACTTGATCCGTAAGAATTTCGTAAAATGAATGACATTAACAGGTGATGATGGGATTGCTACAGATTTGTGGTCTAAAGGGGTGGGCCATTTTCGTTATTGAGATTGGATCATTGGATAAGTGAAGGAATCGGTTAGATTCTATGTGTTGCTTTCATTTCATGGCTGGGAAAAGTTGTGCTGATACAGTTTCTAATTGTAATGTTACATGTAACTCAGTTTGTTTCCAAGTGTGGAAAAATATGTATATGCTCCGAGTTGGGAACGAAACAGTCAGTGTTATATTAAATATTGTTCTTCGACGAGAATGAATCACAGGAGCGAGCCCACATAAATTATAATGATGACCAACAGATATTTGTTTAGATCCATTATGCGTGTTCGCCATTTTTTTTTTTTTTTTTTGGTTTCATTCCTTGATCTTGATCTGCAGGAGGAATAGTTTAAGGTTGGTCTAACATTCATTCTTACTTGCAGACTACAGAGTTGAAGCATCAATCGGGCTCTGCCAAGAGTATATCCGCTCATGGAAATGGATTAGGCTGGTTTGGGTACCTTCATGATCATGTACGAGATCTAATTTAAAGCCTTTTATATCTCAAGTGAATTAAATAGGATGCTTAATCTTATGGATTATTGAAATCATCGTCTAGAATCCTCGTTGGAACTTATTTACTTGCTGGTGCGGTCTATCAGTACATCTTCATGCATGTTCGTGGTATAGAGGTACGTAGAACCTCTATTCTTTTGGATTGGCATTGTACATGTTCTTTCCTCGTATTTGTCATCATCCTAATGTCATCTCCTTTATGCTGAGTCTGAATTTTGTGCCAATTGCATCCCATATTATTGAAGCCAGTGCATGTTCTTGTTGTCTAACGGTCTGGTATGACATGAAGTTCTTATATTATATAAATTTTGGAAGTGGTGAAGGATAGGAAAACAGAATGCTATTAAGGTTTTCACTTGATGCTTTCAGTGATAGCAACACATCTTGATGTTTCAGATAATAGTTTGGTTGAGATATAAAGAATTGACGTCGGTGCTAAAGATGGGTCATAACTCTTACTCGAAAGTCTACCGATGCTTTCATTCATAGCATCACCAATGGTACTCTGTGTTGTGTTCATTCTCCCAACATTTTAGAAAAAATGAAGGATCTACTATCTCTCAGAAGTCTCAGAAGAGTATCTGTATCTTCAAACTCCAAGAGATAATTAGACCAAATGTTATGGGGTGTGTATGTACTAATCCTGGCCTGCCGCTTAAAACAATTCTGTTTTGCTAAGTAATTGTACTACGTCTAATTCACAACTCTACAACTTGAACGAGTGGTGTAAAATGAGTTCTTGCCTGTATATTTAAAAAAAATGCACTTCAGCTTTAAATCTTCCCTTTAAGCTATATATTGTTTTCCCATTAGTTTACATATCGCGTCTTGTTTTCTCACTGTTATCATATTCATGGTGGTATGGATTGTAGTTGTATAATACCATTCTTGCTTCCAGTTTCATGACTTCGATACTTGTTTTTCATTCATTACCAGGATACTTCATGCATATTCAAAAGTTCCTACAGAGCTAAAGTATCTCAACTGAAGAGGTAAATTGTTTTGTTTACGAAAGTTTAGAGTCAGTATAATAAAATATCATGTGGTTGCTAATTGATACCTTTTGAGGATAAATAAAAACACACAAAAATTGCAGTGATGATTTGGTTTTTGGTTATGAGGGGCTGTTGCATTATTGTTTAGTTCTGTGAGTATTACATATGGATGAATGAATTACTTTCTTGCATATCATATTAAAACCTTAGTTGTTTGCTTTGATATATCTTAGTCTGTCAATAGGGTTTTATAGGTTCTACGATGATGCATCTGAAGTAATTAAAGTGGTTGAAGGAAGGTCTTATTGAGAAGATGCCAACAAAAGTTGGTTGTTTTGTTAATTGGCAGCCAAGTTACTGCAGTATGTAGCTAGTTTTCGTTTAAAATTTTGGTGATTGATTATTATGGAACTTTATGTTACTGATTGTTGGATGAAATCGCAGCTATTTGTGATTTTCTTGAAGTGTTTGATCACCTTTTTAATTTATGTTCAGCTTACAAGATCTTCATTTTTTATTGCCGGTGTCACTGGATAGCGGCTTTGTATGGAGGTGCATGGTATAGAAGTATATTTGTTGTAATTATTCTGTAGCAACCATATGCATATATTTTAAAAATTGAACTTTTTTACTAATATTACTGTTTTGTGCTTGTTTCTCTTAAGGTGTTGCATGTATTTAGAAAATGTTCAATGTTTCCCTTCACTATGAGCCTTAATATGATAATATGTATGGAAAAAGTTTTTTGTGAGATCATTAGTTTATTGCATCAGTATTAATTAATGAATTATTCCTAAAAGTATTTAATTTGAGTTTTAAGAAAAGGGCAAGATGTTGGGGAAAAGAATTGGAAAAGTTGGGATTGGCATATTTACATATGCCAGCGTTTTTTCTTTGTAAATAATGCTATCATAGGTCTGGAATTTATGTGTCAAGATGGTGTTTTGCCAACGATTTTAACAGTTTTTCCAGCGTCCTTGAGCTGTTGAAAAAGAACCATCCTTATACAAGGTACCGCAGAAAACACTGGCATATGTTTTACCAACAATGGATTAGCCAGCAACAGGCTAGTGTTTTTAGAACACTGGGACGTGATTTGCCAGCATTATTAAACGCTGGGAAAGGCCAAGAAAATCGTTGGCAAAACCCTGTTTTCATGTAGTGCTAGTGATCAAGCTCTGTGTTTGTGTTGGGAGTGTTGGGTGGGAAAATTCTGGATATGTGAATAGGAAAGAATGAGCAGTGAATGAGTTGCTAAATTTGTTTGTCTGAAAGTCATGAGCCTATACGGCTATATATAGTCATGGAACTTTTTTTTGAACCATACAACCTCGGTGGCTATCATACACAAGGATAAGCGCGGAACATGTATTTAATTTACTTTTCAATTATAAAGCAACCACAAGGATTATGCTTTTACTATTTCTAATTTCATAAGCCCGACAACGTTCTGTTGGTACTTGAACTCGTGACTTATTTCTTTTAAAGAACCGTTGAGTAATGCATGCATGAATGAAGTAATTGGTTCTTTCCTGATCGTCAGGATATCATCCTATATTTGTGGTATTTATGCCTATTTGTGCTATTATGCTGCTCTGACTTATGATGCTGGGTAAATATAATGATACTTCTGTCTGCAGTTATGAGGTTGGAGCAAGATGTTGAGAAGTTTATTCGTCATCCTACTAGGGAGCAGATGGAATTCCAACAGTTGCCAACTTCTTTGCACTTGGCTGCACATCGTGAGCCCATACGATCCATGGGTTTACTTGATAATAATTTGCCTGATGGATATGGTTCCAGAATCATTGCGCCGAAGACTTCTAATCTTCGGCTACTCGGCTACGTTTCCTTCGTCTTGCTGATATTCCTGTAAATTTACCTCCTGCCGATAGTGGTGCTGTTAAGGTTGCAATTAAGCAGAGACCACAAAGGGGTTCACAGACTTCAGGCTCAAATGTGAGTTCTGCGAAATCAAATAGTTCTAAAGTGTGGAGGAAAGGAATTAAGGAGGGGTATAACAGGGCAAGGGCACAGATGTCCAATTCCAGTTCTAGCGGGAAAGCCAGCAGGAAGCCAGAAAGCGTTCCTAGTCTTCAGGATAGTGTCCACTGTCCAGCATGAGTCATTGGGAAAAACAAAGGCAGAGGACAGAGTTTTTGCGGTTGGTGGATCTTATGCCAATAGTAAAAGAAGCCTCTCAGACTTTTCTGTGGTTAGTAGTAGATTATCTAGAAGTAGGCCAGAGAAAGAGCCTATTGGTAGGTCGCAAACGAATAATAAGGTAGCGCTTTCGGGACCCTGAAGTCGATTGCAAAGATGATCTACAGGAGTTGGGACAAAAAATTAAGACAGTTTCAGTTACTTAAGGAATCTGAAGAACAAATTGGAGGACTCAGTCATTGATATGCAAGGTATCTGGAGTTTCTATGCTCTACTTGTCTTTCTAGCAATCTCAACATCTTCTGCAGATGAGATCCTGGACGGTAGTTAGGCATTTGGTCGCAGGATGCCTATGATGGATTAACTCCATCTTTTGTGAAACTATTGGGTTATTTGGATTGAGTTTAGGAGATTATATCTGATGATTTATATTTTCTATAGATTTCCGGTTCCTCTGCATAACTAAAAGATTCTTTTTTTTTTACTTTTAAAATTGACTAATAGTCTAAGAAAGCAATGAACTATAGATGATATTATTCAATCGAATCCTAGTGAACTGAGTTTGGCCGAGATTTATTGATAATAATTTCTGATTGTCAAAACAATAGCTTGGTGCGATACAAGAAAAACAACAACCAAGCTTAGTATGTAATCTCATTTAATTAGGGTAAGCTATATGAACCAAACAAGTATCATATCGGGTCAAGCACATGATATGATATTTTGTTATGCAATTTGGTGCCGCATTGCTCTAAAGATGTTTCTCTTTGTGATTCAAGGGAAACTTGAATATTGTCTGAATCACGGACCAAACAAGATCTTGTTCCTGCATTGCTTCTTTAGTTGATAAAAATGTCTTCCTAAGCTATGTCATAACTCATAAAGTTTACTCGCAGAGATGTTACTTTAGTCTATACTCATTACATCCTTTTATCCCGTCCAGCTATTAAATTTATCTCTTTAGATCTAATTAATTTCTGATATGATGTTTCTTGGTCTTAGTGGCTCTTGGGAAGTATCACACAACTTCCTCCATAAGTTCAAATCAAGATAATGCATATCTGGAGAGTGAGGAAGAGACAGTGCAACATATTCTCAAGTACGAGAAGTCGTCTGCGGCCATATAAGATAATTTGGTTGTAAATGATATCCAAAATTTCTTGACTTGGCAAGTAGCCATCTGGTCGGATTTTGTTTCTCATCAAGTCCTCGTCTTTGGAAATGAACTTTCTCTGGTCCATCCATTTGGATATTGATGCTGCGCGTTAATATCAACTGTGCTAGCAATTAATCTGCATTTACACTCAGATGGAGGAAGTTATGCTGATCCCATACCATGGCCTGCTTTATGATGTTCGTTAGGAGTTTTTTCTATGACACTATGCTTTTGTTGATTTATATGTTTAGATTTACAATAGTAATGGCTGTTCTGTTGTGCAGTTTTATTTTGTAATATCCCTCGAATGTCTCCCTAATAGCTTTTTTGTTAAGCAAAAGTAACCGAAATAATTATATTCAAAGACATTTAGGAACTTGTATTACGTAGTGTGCTAGATTTATTGATATTTATGATCTCTGTAATTGAAATGTCTTACTTTTGCCTTTTTGGTGTACTTGAGCATCTGTTTGTTCGACCATCTAAATTTTTACCATTGGCGGTGACAGTTTTTCCAGGATACAACTGCACGTTAACTTCATTTTAGGATTCCATTTTAGGATTTGAGATCAAATGATGATTAGCTTCAACAATAAGAGCCAAGTTAACTTATAGATGGCAAATACGGGAAATGCAAGACCTGGCCATATGCAATGCTAACAGGGACATGATGCCTGAAAATACTCTTTCCAACTAAATGAATTGCAGCATCACTTACAACCATAATAAGCATATGAATGACCATAATGATCAGTTGTAACTTGCAAGAGCTAGCTTCCTCAAATCCATTACAAGGTCGATAATCCGGGTAAATTAAAAGCTGAACACATACTGATCGAGGGTTGGACGCTGAGAAGAGAATGAAAACCTATATGATCACAATCCAACATGAACGTTCTTACTTTAGTTAAGAAAACTGACCATCGCCGAATCCAAAACAAGAAATGAAGTTAAAGTTCGATAGAAATGGATTTCGTGGATTAGAACCCCAGGCTTCATCAGGTGACTTCTCAGTGTATCCAATAATGTGGAGTTCTTCTCTGAACAAATGAATGTGACAATAAAATTACAAAATCCCTGAACAAATGATTGTGATAATAGAATTACAAAAGACCCTAGGATAAGTGTCTAGTTCTTATGAACAGATGGATTTCCAATTAATTACCAGGAATTGCTAGGAGCCACAAAATTCAACGATTTGTGGGTTAAATGTTCCGGCGATTTGAGAGTGGAATCTCGTTATTTTTGGTTGAACTGAATTGTAACCAAATCAATTGAGTTGTGGGGCGCAAAACTAAATTATTCCAACCTCTAATCTGTATTTTAATATGAATATGGGTTTAATATAATTAAGCAATTGCAACCAAACGTACTTGAATTCATGCTTTATGCGTTAAGCGCAAAATATGCAGGCCCAAAGAGCATGAGCTGAAAACATGTAGGCCCAAAAATCAGTATAAATAAGCCATGCAAATAAAGTATAAACCATTGATTACTATATAAAAAATCTCCCACAATTTATTTTTTCTCATATACTCTATAATACTTCAGTCTTCTCACTAACATGAATTTTCAAAACAACGTTACCGTTAAAGTTATATTGGCACTAATCTTTGTCCAGTTGCTTTACGCGGGATTACAAATTCTGCTCAAAGTAG
Organism: Linaria vulgaris; assembly: GCA_948329865.1. Taxonomy (NCBI): domain Eukaryota; kingdom Viridiplantae; phylum Streptophyta; class Magnoliopsida; order Lamiales; family Plantaginaceae; genus Linaria; species Linaria vulgaris. Next base: position 90,875,189 of record OX415253.1, read on the forward strand.
TGTTAGGAGAAGGACTGAGCACTTATGCTCTAGTGACTTACCGGCAGCTTGTAGCTGCTGTTTCCTTGGTTCCCTTCGTACTAGTATTTGAACGGTTCGTGTTTACTTTCTAGTCAATTGAATTTTAATTAGCATGATTAACAGTGTAACGTTTTTTTTCCCACCATGCAGAGGAGCTGTGAATAATGTTACCCTCGCAATATTTTCCTGGCTCTTCGTGGCGTCATTGATGGGGTAAGGGATTTTACGTTCGGACTGAACTCTTCTAAATTTTAAGTATACGATAAAACCACTTATAGTCGTATAAATTTTCAACTTTGTACTTTTATTTTAATGTTAAGCACGTCACTTTAGTCAAAAAAATTAAATGTTAAAAAGAACGTACAGCTGCACCTTGCACATTCCAAATTAAACCAAATATCATGCTAGACCATAAAAAAAAATTGGTAGCGTTGGATATAGTATGCATACCTCAGTTTTACAAGGATACATCTTTTTGATTTTGAGTTGAATTAGGTCTCTAGATCAAACTTATTAAAATAATACTCTTTCCATATTTTTATGTATACGAAAAAAAAAATTGTTAACCAATAATTTCGTAAAGATTTGAAGGAATCCTTATGTTTTTGGGTTGTCTCTGCTACACCCGCGCTTTTGATTGGTGATCTATATTTTGAGGCGTTACCTCCAAAATTTCCGGCTTTAATAGAGAACAAAAACTCCTTACATAATTGAAAAATTACATATTTCTTTCTCGGATTATTTTCACTATTGTGTAGCACGGGCCAATGTTTGCCTTTGCGCTTTAGTAAGTTAACTGGAGAGATTATTTGGTGCAGCCGCTGTATGTGCATCCACTACCAATTAACTTACTAAACCGCAAAAACAAACATCGGTCCGTGCTACACAATAGCGAAAATAATCCGAGAAAGAAATATGTAAATTTTCAATTATGTAAGGAGTTTTTGTTCTCTATTCAAGTCTCAAAATATAAAATCAACAATCAAAAGCGCGGGTGTAGGAGAGACAACCCAAGAAAGCAATTTCTTTTTTTCAGGCCTTGCATCTTTTAGTCGTCCAGCGACAAGCGACAACCCAAAAACAATAAAGATTCCTTCAAATCTTTACGAAATAGTCGGCTAACAATTTTATTTATTTTTTCATCTATATAAAAATATGGAAAGTTTATTATTTTAATAAGTTATATCTGGAGACCTAATTCAACTCAAAATCAAAAAGATGTACCCTTGTAAAATTGAGGTATACTCTATATCCAACGCTACCAAATTTTTTTTTGATGGTCTAGCATGATATTTGGTTTGATTTGGAATGTGCAATGTGCAGCTCTGTACGTTCTTTTTAACATTTAATTTGTTACATTAAACTGGCGGTCTTAACATTAAAATAAAAGTACAAGGTTGAAAAATTATACGACTATAAGTGATTTTATCATATACTTAAAACTTAGAAGAGTTCCATCTGAACGTAAGATCCCTTACCCCATCATTGCCGCCAGAAAGAGCCAGTAAAATATTGTGAAGGTAACATTATTTACAGCTCCTCTGCATGGTAAAAAAAAACGTTACATTCTTAATCATGCTAATTAAAATTCAACTGTCTAAAAAATAAACACGAACCTTTCAAATATACATACGAACGGAACTAAGAAAATGGCAGCTACAAGCTGCCGGTAAGTCACTAAAGCATAGGTGCTCAGTCCTTCTCTTAACACTACCATAAGCAGGATTTGTAATCCCGCGTAAAGTAACTGGACTAAGATGAGTGCCAATATTACTTTCAGCGTTACGTTGTTGTGAAAATTCATGTTTTGTGAGAAGACTGAAGTATTGTATGTAGAGTATATGAGAGAAAGTAAATTGTGGGAATTTTTTTGAGTAAAATGCAAAAAACTACCCTGTGTTATTTCTAATTGGCAAAAAAACCCCTGTGTTATTTTTATTAGCAAAAACCCCCCTGTGTTATTTGGTCAAAGGCGAAAAACTCCCTATCGTACAATTTTGTAAGTCACGCGTCTGAACTGCGACTTGAACTTTAAATTTCGGCAGCTATTAGCAAAAACTACCCCTGTGTTATCTCTAATTGGCAAATAACCCCCCGTGTTATTTTAATTGGCAGAAACCCCCCTGTGTTATTCATAAATTAGCAAAAACCCCCTTCATGACATATTTTATAATGACAGTACCAATAATTAAGTATTTATAAGTATTACAATTTTATAATAAACATATACTTGTTACAATAAATATTATGCATCGTGTTATAAATTTTTTAGATTTTTTAAAATTGTATAAAAACATAATAAAATTAGTCGGTACCGTAATTATATTTTTACAGATCTAAAAACTAAGGTTTTCTTCAAAATTAATAAACAAAAATATGCATACAATTTAATTTGAACATTATTAGTTCCATATGTATCAAAGACATACAATAAAAATCATATTTTGAGATCAATCTCAATATGTGCGAATTAATTCAGTGTAGTAGGAGGTTTTTTACTAATTTTGAAATAACACAGGGGTTTTTTTGCCAATTAAAATAATACATGGGGTTATTTGCCAATTAGAGATAACACAGGGGTAGTTTTTGCTATTTACCCAATTTCGGTTTTTTCAAGTTTTTTGTGACTATTTTACCCTTGTGAGGTTTAATTTTGAGGTAATTAAGAAAGGGGTAAAATAGTCCTTTCGCGAGCGGTCAACTATTAAATTTGAGTAGGGGGCGGTGTGCTAAGGTTGAAAAAACACAGGGGGGTTTTTGCTAATAAAAATAACACAGGGGTTTTTTTGCCAATTAGAAATAACACAGGGTAGATTTTTGCATTTTACTCGAAATTTTTTATATAGTAATCAATGGTTTATACTTTATTAGCATGGCTTATTTATACTGATTTTTGGGGCTACATGTTTTCAGCTCATGCTCTTTGGGCGTGCATATTTTGCGCTTAACGCATAAAGCATGAATTCAAGTACGTTTGGTTGCAAACTGCAATTGCTTAATTAAACCCATATTCATATTAAAATACAGATTAGAGGTTGGAATAATTTAGTTTTGGGCCCCACAACTCAATTGATTTGGTTACAATTCAGTTCAACCAAAAATACAGAGATTGCACTCCCAAATCGCCGGAACATCTAACCCACAATTTGTGGCTCCTAACAATTCCTGGTAATTAATTGGAAATCCATCTGTTCATAAGAACTAGACACTTATCCTAGGGTCTTTTGTAATTCTATTATCACAATCATTTGTTCAGGGATTTTGTAATTTTATTGTCACATTCATTTGTTCAGAGAAGAACTCCACATTATTGGATACACTGAGAAGTCACCTGATGAAGCCTGGGGCTCTAATCCACGAAATCCATTTCTATCGGTGGACGAACTTTAACTTCATTTCTTGTTTTGGATTCGGCGAGGGTCAGTTTTCTTAACTAAAGTAAGAGTGTTCATGTTGGATTGTGATCATATAGGTTTTCATTCTCTTCTCAGCGTCCAACTCTTTAGTAAGTTAACTGGAGAGATTATTCGGTGCAACCGCTGTATGTGCATCCACTACCAATTATAAAAATATTTGCGATTTTTTACATTACCGAAACACGTCTATAAGAATAAAACATTGGTCCGTTAGGATGAAGAAAGAAAAAAAGAAGTAAAACAGCCCCTCATCTCTAAATTGTAAATACACGTGTTAGTTTGTAGGAGAAGATCCGCACAATATATAGTCTAATTACTATTATCATTGTTATTGTTGTTGTGATCATTATTATTATTATTTTGTCATTTAAATAGTCTTAAATTCTGTGGTCTATTATTTCATCTTTTTTTGCATGAAAATAACATATTTGTGAATGATGCAGGATAACATTGTCCACCATTTTGTTTTACGAAGGACTGAAGTGTACCACCGCAACTTTTGCCATGCGAATGAATAACTTAATCCCGGCAATTACCTTTGTCTTATCGGTTGTATTCAGGTAAAATGGTATTTTTACGAAATATATGATTAATTAGTTCGTGTCATGAAATACGACTTGATCGTCAAAGAGTTGAAAAAAAAAAATCGATTGTATTAATCTAGAAATACGTAGCATGCTCTATATTCCTGTATTTAATTGAGAGGAAGTGTATGCATGTGTTGTTTGATTTATTCATCAACTAGAAGATTAGGATGAACTAACTACATCAGAGAGATGTACATTAAGATGTATAACAATAGAAGTACCCATGTGCTGTAGACATTGCGTTATAATCCCATCATCAGTATTAAGTGTGTCTTTTTTTGGTGAGATATGTATTAATTAAGAATGTTTAGTCTTGACTTGTTCCTTCAAAATATTTGTGACACAAAAGCTCACTGAACTCGTGATACTAATATTTTGCTGTGTAGGATTTCTAGGAATAATGTGTTCAGGTAAATTAACTGATAATACGTCTTTGGTATTGTAGAAGTAGATTTACATTATCATGGGTTCTTTTCTAAATTTTATTTATTTATGAAGATTGGAAAATCTTGAATTCAATACGGGAGCGGGGAGAAAAAAGATAATAGGAGCAATTTTGTGCCTAGCTGGAGCACTGGTTATTTCCTTGTACGAGGGGAAATCCTTCCATCTAGGAAATCATCACGGGCATGGCATCACAGTTATTGTAAAAGCAACAAAAAACAGGATAAAAGCAACAAAAAACAGGATAAGAGGGACGTTGTTCATCTTTTCAGGCTGTGTTGGTATGTTTTGCAGGTTAGAACTCATTATCATCTATTTTGATATTTAAAATATTTATTGTAATATTTTAAATTTAAAATATTTATTGTCATAAGTATATGTTTATTATAAAATTATAATACTTAAAGTTATTGGTAATGTCATTATAAAATATGTCATGAAGGAAGTTTTTGCTAATTTTTTAATAACACAAAGAGGTTATTGCCAATTAAAATAACACAAGGGTTATTTGCCAATTAGAGATAAGACAGGGGTATTTTTTGCTAATAGCTCGTATATATTCTCCACTTCGTTAATTTTAACAAATTATGACCTAGACATGTTCTTGTTTAAGGTGAGGCTCGAGCAAATATTTCCTCACCGATATTCGAAGACGATGCTCACATGCATAATAGCCGCACTACAAACCGTTGTAGTGGGGTTGTTCGTTGATCGACAACCTAATGCTTGGAGGTTGAGCTGGAATCTCCAGCTCATCACCATAGTATACTCGGTACGTATTTTTATTTAGTTATACATCTCATTCTATATGAGATATCTATTAGTTCATTTAATTTAACATTGTATAATTAAATTTTCATTATAGGGAATATTCGCCACTGCTGTATCGTTTGTCCTTGTGGTATGGGCTGTATCCAAGAGAGGACCGACATACCCGACGATGTTCGGCCCATTGTCGCTAATTCTAATTGTTTTGTTGAAGCCATCTTCTTGGGTGAAGCGATTTATGTAGGAAGGTACAATCTAATTTACATATATATGCATTCTATTATGAATGACTTTTTGTTGAAAAGTAAACAAACTAATTGAAATATTGTTAAACACTAATGCTATTGCAGCCTCATAGGAATGGCCCTAATAGTAGCGGGGTTATACTTGTTTCTGTGGGGAAGGAACAACGAAACCAACGGGCAACAACACAATGGAGAAACCCATGTCCAAGCCAATGACCAAAACGGCCACGAAGTCAACACATGAAAACGACTGAACTGGTAGTACCCTATCTAGGGATCAGAGGCAGAGATCGAGACAAAAAAAAAAATAAAAAATCTATACTTTTCATTTTAACTATTGTATATATACTTTGATTTATTATTATTATTATTATTATTTTTTGTATGGGATAACAATTATCGTAAGAGAAAGTTAATGTATAAGAGTACTCAATTAATAACATATCGCTATATTTTACAAAGTAAAACTGGTAGTCTAATATGTTCGATGTGGTTAAAAAGTGCCTTAAAACCCTTGACCATTTCACATTCACTCTCATTGCAGGTAACTGCTCTCAGCAACCCCAGAATAATTTTTCCCTCAGTCGTTATGCGTGTAAAGAAAGATATCAGAACCTATATATATATATATATATATATATATATATATATATATGAGGTTGGAACTGTAGAAAGTTGAAGCAAACAATGAATGGAAAGATTTCTGTTGAAGCTGGGCCGCACCTGTTCGGAATCGCGTGGATGCTGGGAGCTGCTTTGAGCAGCAGAGAGGCCAATTTATACATTCCGTTGGCTTGAGTCAAGATAGATAAGTGCTGTAACTTAGGGGAGAATAAAAATTAGAAATATGGGTGGTAAATGGCAATGCATTTGCAAAAGATGTGGATGTAAACATGATGTTTCTTAACCGCTACCCATTTCACTCCATTAATTGAAACGAAATAAGAAAGCGCATTCAACTAGTCCACGTATAATTAAGAGACAAAATAGTGCACATAAACCAGATGGCATATCTTTCCCACAACGTTCATTGGCAACTTAAAATATCACCGGAAAACCAAGTTCTTTGTAGTTTCAAGGAAATAACAATCTCACACTCAAAACATTATAGCATCGTATTACAATTCAGGCGATTTGTGCTATGAATGAAGATCCTACCTCAAGCACCCATATAGCAGCAGTTTGTACTATAAACACTATAATGTTATCTGATCAATCAAACACTAACACTAGAAACCAGAGTTAAAGGATATAAGCTAGAAACCAGAGTTAAAGGATGCAAGCTAGAAATAAGAGTTAAGTATACAAGCTAGAATGGAGAAAAACATCGTATTATAAACAGAAAGGATACAAGAAACCTCCCTGCGCTAGCAGTTTGCAGGCAAGCACTCCACGAACAAGGTGTTGCTTGCATCAGGAGGAAGCTGGATCTCGGGGCGGCTGTGAGCTCCAGCTGACTTGCTTCTAGCAGTAACTGTTGGGTCTGAACCACCGATTGATACAACACGACGGTCACCGAATTGTTGTCCACCTATAATAGAGCGTCCCAGACACGCCACCATATGATGTACTTTGCTCATTTATTGCGTCAGCAAGGTCAAAATACATACAGATTAAATAATAAGCATTGTCGCTGCCACAACATTGATAACAAGAGATGAAGGGGATACCGTAGTGCGCAGGTATGGGATCATACGACTCATTGATGGATTCGGAACATCCCATGACACGGATGGCACCCCTACTGTCATCGTGAGCGTAGTAGCTGGACAGGTCTTGGCCACTCGGCATCTCTGCGCAATTAAGTCATGTCAATTTATTAACAAGAACTGTAAAACTGGACAAACGTTAAGTAAGCATCAATAAGCGGAAATCAGTATTCTTAAGCAAAAATCGCGTGTCTCCAACGGTTGGCCGATGAAAATCATTACACCCAACCCAAAGGCAATCTATTCACAAAACATCGACCTGACAATCTCTTCTTATCCTTCTCTAGCTAAAAGCTCCACGTGGGATTCCGGAAACAAAATTGATAGCTCAAACAGCAACTAATCCACGCGGAAAAAATCATTAATGTGAGCGAAAACATACCCCAATAAGCTGCCACCTCGTGTCTCGATTACATTCATTTCCAAAATCATGCGGAGATTTTAAAAACCAACCTCTAAAAGTCCAGTTTTCAATTACTTTGCATTGGATCCCAACACAAATTTATAGAAAAATTAAAACATATCCAACACGGCCAGAATCAAGATATTTAATCGAGACTAAACACCCCAGGCGCACCACCACTTACGCGCTATTGCAAATAAATTCAACAATGCCAAATCATATACAAAAAATAAAAATAAAATTTTTTCATTCATTTCATAATAACAGAAAAGGAAGAGTTCAATTTACCCCAGAACAAAAGAACCCCCAAATTCAGGTATTCATAAAACCCTTGCCGACCCAAATATTGCAAGCTCCGAATGCAACAAGCACAAACCCTAACCCTAGCCCTAAAAAAAAAAAGACAAAACCATAAATATTCAGGCCGAGGGCGTTTGGCCAGGTAAGAAGGAAGATCGACCGCAGGTTGTTGACTGTCATATCCCGACTTTTCGATCGGCAACTTTCCGATATTCATTTCAATAACAGAGACGGTAGTGATTCTTTTTTTTTATATATTTTTTGTATTTTTTTTATGCAAAAATTAAAGGAGTAGAAGATAGAAGGAAAATAAGGAAGAAGATAAGAGAAAAAGGAGAGTTTAGAGTAATTTTTTCTGATTCCCTTTTTTCATCTCCAAAATAGGATACAAATACTACTGTAACAGAACTTAGGAAATTAGTAAAGTATGGCTGGTGTAGCTAAACCCACTAAAGTAATAACATAATTGCAATATATAAAAATGCTCCTCCTAATATTGTAGGGTCATGACATTGCCGCGCCGTTGAAATGATCCTTGTCCTCAAGGATCGCGAAATCATCTCCCATGTTTCAGGCCTCCTTTTTTTGAATTTGGATATCCGAAACTTGCCAAGAAAATATTTTGGTGTAAGGAGTGGCATTTTACAATATTGAACACTGTTCCACACCAAATTGTTGAAGAACCATCCTGAGAATACCAAATTATTGAAGAACCATCCTGAGAATGATGAAAAAATATCTCACATGGGAGCCTACTGTAAGTGTTCTGGAGAAAACACTTTTCATTAGTTTTCAAATTCCATAGCCTGCAAGCTTTGTCAAAGGAGGTTGTAAACAAATATTCTCCTGAGGTGAGAAAGATCAAAAGAGCAAGGCAATTTGAATAATCTGTAATTGCTTCCAACTTTTGTCGTCTCGTTTTGTTAGCAAAAACCGTAGTTACGTAGCGACAAATGCACGTTAGTGCATCATCAAACACTACCAATCTTTTAAACAGTAAAGCGTTGCAACATGCTTTAAGCCATACATCTCCAACGACGTTGTATACGGAAATCTCCAACAAGGTCTTCCACAGTGCTACTGCTAATATTACCTTACTGAAAAATAGCGCAGTCCTTAAGAGAAAGCTATCTTGTGAACAAGCAGCGTGTTCATAGAGCAAAATCCAATGATAAGGTCCATAGTAGTAAGATAATCCGGTGGATATCAGATATATAAGCCAGAGAATAATGTTCATGCTTGCTAGTGATAACAAGGCAATCTCGATAGTTCTAATGAAAAGCGCTTCTATAACACTCTCTTGTGACTCATTTCTAGTACTTAGCTTTTTAAACATAAACCGAAGAGCCATATCCCTGTAATATTCAACAAAGGCTTCGAACTTAGGGTCATTCCTTAAAACGAAAGAGTGCAGAAATTGAGCTGGTAACTTTCCAGATAACATTAATAATATATTTGGACTCTTCTCATATTCCATGAGCACAAAAAAAATCTCAATCGTGTTTGTACAATCAGTTATCCAACACCAGACTGTACCTCCAAGCAATACCAAGCAAAAATAATGTAGAAGACTACGTGGATTCCCCAAAGGTATCGCACATTTATTTTCTGGATTGAGTCCTCTAACAGTTCCAGTTAAATGCAAAAAAATCATAATATTGTCATGGATATGCTCATCAAGCATTTGATCAACCCAGTATCTTAAAGCCTTCGCAAGATGAATGAAAGACATCAATCCTCCTACACCAATCTGAATATAACTAGTAATGTTTCTCAAGTTTGCATCAGTTAGCTTCGACATTTTATTAGTTTCGCTAATACCTCGTATATGCATCAATTTTATCATTAGCACGCCCCTCCGAATGTTGGAATGTATACCGCTTATTTTGGCAATGACAACACTGTCAAAACTAAAATTGGTTGAAAATGAGAGCTTCCTTTTGGTATATTTATATTCCCCGGGTCCCGGGATCAAAGAGATGAGCAATCCATTTACCATTTGAATAGTCAAAAGAGATTTTACCTTCATGGCTATGAACCCCCTTCTCAGCAAACTCATTCCTAAGAAGAACTGAGTTGTCTATGTGCATTTCCTTAACAACCACTTTATCCAACAACCTGAAATGGGGTAACCTTGCCTTCCGATATTTCACATGAACAAGATCCAACATATGTGCATAACCTAGCTCTGTATCTCCATCTTTGATCTTATTGTTTAGTGAATTCCAGACCTTGACTCCCTCAAAAGCCATCACATGAAGCATGTTGCAGCCACTTGATTTTTCGTTTTTAACAAGACTTTCATCGAATATCGCAGGTGCATCATGTACTCTTTCAGGACTTTCTTCAGACACCTGGTGATAGGTTTTCTTTACCTCCAGTTCATTCAAGACTCTCTCAGGGATTTTACCAAACACATTGAAGGCAGCTTCTACCACTTCTTTGGATTCCTTCACAGGCATTTTGTCGAACACATTGTTGTCACCAGTTGCCACCTCTCTCATTGCAGTACCATTTATCCATTTAGTTGGACCTAGAGAATCAGGACGCACAGAAGGATTGTTAAGACCATAAGATGTTTTCCTGGGAGAATATACAGACGAGGATCTCTGTTTATCCAGCACCCTTTGTAGCTTATCGAGTGTAGCCGATATTTCTTTCAATGGCTGATTGATACTACCAAAATCATTGCCGCTAGAAACATTCTTGGTGCCTTCGAGCAGGAACCGCTCTGATACCAAATGTCATATCCCGACTTTTCGATCGGCAACTTTCCGATATTCATTTCAATAACAGAGACGGTAGTGATTCTTTTTTTTTTTTATATATTTTTTGTATTTTTTTTTATGCAAAAATTAAAGGAGTAGAAGATAGAAGGAAAATAAGGAAGAAGATAAGAGAAAAGGAGAATTTAGAGTAATTTTTTCTGATTCCCTTTTTTCATCTCCAAAATAGGATACAAATACTACTGTAACAGAACTTAGGAAATTAGTAAAGTATGGCTGGTGTAGCTAAACCCACTAAAGTAATAACATGCAATATATAAAAATGCTCCTCCTAATATTGTAGGGTCATGACATTGACTGGCGTCGTTGTATCTCCAATAAGGAAAATTAGATGCTGGTCCCTGGAGCTGTGCTCTCGATCCACTCAGACTTTGACACGTGGAAGTAGCTCCTTTTTGTTGAATTTCTTCTTTTCTTTCGTAGATGGTTAAGCCAAACCAATCCTAAGGTGACACCATTACATAACTGATTCAAATCACAACCATGGTTAGGTTTTGAATTATTTTGAAAATTTTGCCAAGCCCGCCACTCTCTTCTCCTACTTCATTTGTCTTATTTTCAATAAACCCTAGCACGCATACATGTTTCTCTCTCTACCATTTCAACTTCTCTCTCCAAAATTCATGAAGAAGGTCTGAAGTTTTTCATCTTTCTTCCTCATCCTCTACGATTTCTCTTCTCTTTCAATCTATGGCGCAGCGGCAGATCTCAATCATCGGAGCTATGGTTTCAGATCTAGATTGAGAAAGAAACGAGGGAGTTTTTGCAGATTTTGGATCAAACGCCAGCCTACTTTTTTTCTGACTTCTTTCTTCCGACATCAGAAACGCTCTCAATCTCCGATTCCAGTTTTCTTGGGGTTATTTTGTAATTATTGGATTTATTAATTTGATTACTGTAAACTTAGTCCAATACTTTGATGATGTTTATTTTTTTTCTTGAAAGTTGCTCGTAGTTGTACAGTTGGTGATGGGTTAAATTATTATTTTTTTGTTCCTTGATGATTGTGGAATTACTTTTGAAGTTATTGTAACTGCGCTGATTGGTTTTGGATAATGCGAAAGTTTTTGGTGATTTTGGTTGTGATTTGTTATAGTCAGTTGATATTAGTGGTTGTTTTTGAAGTAAAAAGTGATGATTTTTGCCATGGTTACGGTGCTTGTTCATTATTTATCTATTGTTGATTATTTTGAAATGATCAGTTTGATATTTTAATCAATCTTGTATAATTATAATTGGTATTGATGATTATTGTTTATGTAATTATTTGTGTTGATTTGAATCGATAAAGATGGTTATTGTTACATTTGTTTCTTATAATATTGATAGCATCAAAATATTTTTCATTAGTTAATATTGATCACAATTATCTTTTTGCTTAATTAACAATGTTCTCCAAATTTAAACTTTTTAAATCAATTCTAACAAATTGTAAAAGAAGCAAAATTAGTTTTGTGGGTATAAGGTCAATTAAAAGAATTGCAATTTACTCAAGGCAAGCACTTTACATGTGTTTACTTAAAACAACACTAGAAACGCTGGCACGCGGTCCCCGCGTGATTAAGAATTTATTTTAATTTATATGGTAAAAGAATAATTTGAATAAGTAAAGATTAAATAAATAAGGATAGAGACTTTATATAGAAAGTTTTAAATTTTGGGAAACTAAATATTCAATCACAATAATTACTATAGTTATTGATTCTACTTAAATTATAAGGCTAAATTAGGAACTCAATAATTAAACTATAGTGCTAACAATAAAATTATAAGGCTAAAATCGGAAATCAAAAGTTTGGTGTCACAGTTCGCCTTTCTTTATATAATAGTATAGATTGGCCTCTAAGCTATTAAGGCAAAAAAGGAATTTATTTATCCTTTCTGTTAATAAAAAAATAAGCAAAAATTATTGTCTATTATTGTGTTTAGAACAAAGAGAAGAGCAGCTCTTTGTTCTCAACCAAACAGAGGCAACTATTTTTGCTATGTTCTCAACAGAGAAAAGAGCAGAAAATTCGTGTTCAATTGCTGAGATTAGTGGCAATGACAAAACAGAAAAATAAGCACCAGTTTTGCTTTATTGTACAAAACTAACACTAAGCAAAAAGAAAAATTGTGTTCAAACGCTGAGTAGATTCATAAACAGAACAGTGCAATACACATATCATAAGAGAAAAAACTACCGGAAAATCATAAGGCTAGCTAAATAAATGGTTCACAACTTCACATCCAAGTAACAGAAAAAATAGCCATAAGATTAATTACTAGTGAAAATCTGAGTAGCTAAATGGTTGTTTTACATTGTCACCAACAAAACAATTTGTCATAAGATTTGGTGGCTAAATCAAGCAACAACAACCACACAAATAAGAATGACTTGTCATTTAACCAGTACCCAAGTAGCTCAGAATAACAATTGTAATGCTGCTACTAAGAAATATTACAAATCATAATTAACAAAAATATCAATAGGAAATATAATAATAGGCAAAATAATCATAACTAAACTGAATGTACAAATGGGGGTAAATCCGTCATATTGAAAGGCATTCGCAGTCAAGGCGACGACGAGTGTTTGCAGGCAAAAAACTCGTTACTGCAAAACGGATTTAGGACCGACAAATTTCATTAATGGTGGTTGAGGCGTTGGTCTAGAGATCTTCTTTATTGCTCCCGCGTCATTCCCCAACTTTGCGAAAGGTACAGAAACTCTAGATCTGCCGTCCACCGTGGAGGAAGAAAGAAATGAGCTGCACGAATGGATAATTGCTTCATGGCTGTCCGCCATGGATCTCGGACGAAGAAGATGAAAAGACAATATGATGAATGAGAAAAACGATTTGTGTGTGTGTGTGTGTGAGAGAGAGAGAGAGACTGGGAAAGAGATGAAATGAGCGGTGGGTTAGTAGGGTTGAAGGGTTAACCTAATTTGAAATTCAAAAAATTCAAAATCTGACCATGGTTGTGGATTCAGGCCCAAAACTTTGACGTGTCAGTATGTGGTTGGTTAGCAATAAAATGATTTCAAAGAAAAAAGGAAAAGGGCGAAAAAGTATCCTTTTCCACGTGGCGCAAAATGAGTGGATCGAGAGCATAACTCCAGGGAGTAGCATCTAATTTTCCCTCCAATAAGCGTCCCCTATTTTAATAATTATATTCAAAATAGTATAATATGCTAATTGATTGAGATTAGTGTTTCAGTTTCTGATTTTGCAATTGGACAAAAATCTTTTGTCCTAAGCCCTAATTCCTTACCTTTTTTTTCTTCTTATAACTACAATACATACATACATATATATATATACTAGTAAAAAAGTGCACACGGGGACCGCGTGCAAAATTCTAAGTGTGAAGAGTATATTTGGTTCTAAGGCGTATTTGTGAAATACTAATTAATTTCGTTTGAATTTATTTTTATATGTTTTTCAACTAAATTCGTAAACAGGCCGGTGCTACTATTTTGTTGCATCTCAAGTTTTAGATACATTTTGATTTATTCCCTCACACGTCTCCGGTGCTACCAAAAACGCTTAAATCTTGGAATTGGATATGGATCCAAAGAAACAAAAATCCGGTAATAAATTTTCAAAATATATAAATCATAGAAGTTCAAATAAAATAAACTTTCCTAATTAAAGATCTCAACTTGGTTAAGGTTTGTAAATAATCCAAATCAATAACACAAAATCACAAACATAAAATATTTATAAAATCCATGTCAAAATAGATTACGGTAGTAATTTGAGAAGACCAATAAAATCGATAACTATTAATGGCAGGAAATCAAGCTCAAATACATATCCAAAAGAATGAAATTAACATAAAAGATGTTAAAGTGATTTAAATTAAAATACAAAATCAAAGACGGAATTATAAAGAGTTTAAAAATATGAAATTATGATCAAACTCATACTTGAAACAAAACTTGCGGAAAAGAAAAGGAAAGAATCAATGTTAATAAAAATAATTTAAAAGATAAAGATCCTACGGAAATTAAAAAAGAAAGAAAGAAAGTAAAATTGATGGATATAGTTTGTTGCCGAAAGGGTATATAACCATAGAACATTTTAGTTATCAAAATAAATAATGTAAAAGATCTTATCATAGTTGAAAAACAAAACCTGCAAACCAATAAAAAAGGAAAGAATCAATGTTATGCAAAATAATATAAAAGATAGAGATCCTACGGATATTATATTATTAATAGATCTTAGGCCATAGAAGATTAGATAGAAAAAGAATTATGTAAACTGTCTTATTTTAGATTAAAAAACCTGCAAAAACCAAAAAAAAAAGAAAATAATGAGTAAGAATCAGAATAAGAATCAATATTACAATCAATGTTAATAAAAATAATTTAAAAGATAAAGATCCTAGAAATTTTATTTATCAAATCTTAGGCGTGGAAGATTAGATAAAAAATAAATTATGTAAACGCTCTTATCTTAGTTGAAACAAAACCTGACAAAAACCAAAAAGAAAAGAGGAAAAAGGCAAATGAAAAGAAGGAAAGAATAAAAATCGATGTTACAATGACCTCTTTCAAACGACACCAAATTTCTTGCTCCTGCGGAATCAGCCACAAAAACACGAAACTAAGAAGTAGTGAGACAAAAAAAAACAATTAAATAATTTGTTAGACTTCATGAACCAACAAATGTTAGACCATATACGTACTCTAAGAAAAAAAATCAGTAAAATCTTTCATGAACTAATCTAGAGAAAAGAGCGTGGCAATAAAGCTTAAGCATCACAATCACAAAACAAAATAGGGGAGTGGCCTTCAAATGTGCAGTAGTTAGTGGGGTAGTTTGAATTTTTGAAATCCAAATTTGAGCGAACAAAAAAAAGGAAGAGAATTAGGAATCATGATTTTTGTAGATAAGCATCTTTTGAAAATTAACTTAACGTCAATTTATTTAAATAAACTCTATGTATGTGAGAGAAAACTTCTTTTATATTAGTAATAGATTTTTTATTTGCCGTGATTTATGAGGATTATGGAGAAGTTGAGAAATTTGGGGATTATGGAGATAATTGTGAGATTTAATTTTTTGTTGGATAAAGATAAAGAATCCGTACGGTTTTTAGGAAGAGAAATATAGGAGAAAAAAAAAGTGACATTTTTCTTCTTAAATTACCCGAAAATTAAGGAAATTTTGTAAAAGTGGGTAGTTTTGAACTTTGGTGTCACAATGTGAGAGAGGGACCGCTTTGCTTATAATATTAATATATATATATATATATATATATATATATATATATATATATATATCAAAATAAAAAATAAAAATAAATATTTTCTTGTATGATTTTCTCATTTCTTATGATTTTTAATGTTTGTCAAATGTCAAAGGACAGGTATTAAAAACACTATTTGATCTAAGAACTATGCGTAAGTTTGCGTTTTACGAATATAAGTTCCAGTTTTGGTTCAGGTTTACGCCTTACTTAAATTTGCTCAATAATTTGTGATCCTACTCTCAAATTGCCAAACGAATTTTACTGCAATAAACATAAAAAAAAAATACTCTTGCACTAGGCACTCCTCACTGGGTAGTGGGTTCCCAATCTACATGCACGTTACATACAATAATAACTAGATTTACGTCCACTATAGATAGCCATCTCATCCTTAATTAAAATTCACTCATTAAAATAGATTGTCGATTTTATTACATGCACGTTACATAGGTACAATAATAACTACAATTACATCCCATATAAATAGCCATCTCATCTTTAATCTAAAATCACTTATTAAAACATGAAAATTGAAAAATCATGTTTTGCTTGTGGAGAAATTATAATATACATTCGTTGTATGTACAACCAATGGTTGAGATTAAAACAAGATCCCTAAATTGTAGGAATAACCATCCAACACCCTATCTCCACCGTGTATTGGTAGTCGATTTACATGCAGCAGTTGCACCTCATCTCTATGTGCATGTGTCTTAAAAGTAATGATTGGTGCAAGTAAACAAATATGCATATTTATTGTTTTGTCTTGATTATGATCCGTGTCTCCATAATATTGTGCCACGTGCATGCATTATTAGTTCAAAAGCACAAATAACCTATATTCTAGACTAAAATCAGGGAAAAAAAATCAAGTTTGGTACCTTAATTTGGCCTCTATTTATTTTTGGTACCTTAATTTGTCACACAATATTTTTGGTACCCTATGTTTCCAAACTTAATCACGTTTGGTACCTCCCTAGCGGCGTCCCCAATTTAACCACCCTAATGTCTACGTGGCTCGCCGTTGACCCGTTCAAGCTCGATTTTGACCAAATTAATCCCACGTGGACATGCTGTTTGGGATTAAAAAAAATAATAATAAATCTTATAAATGAAACGACTTCCGCTCATTTCACCTCTTTGTCCCGCGCGTTCTACTCAGCTAAGATCTCAGAAAATCTCTCTCTCTCTCTCTCTCTCTCCTCCATCTTCTCCAGTGTTGCTTGTCACGCCATTGTCGGAGATGGTTACTGCGGACACGAAGCTCATAGCTCGACATCCCTCGAAGCAGGATCTTCCCCCACCACGTTATGGTAAAAAAAAATGAAAAACAAACTTTCGTTTTGCATGTCACTGAAATTATGTGGATTTAACAATGTTTCGTGTTGCATTTTACTATTCATAGATCTTCTTGCTTTCCCACCAAAAATTTCGTAACAAAAACCCTAATTTCAGAATTGCCTAAATTCATAATTCCCCAAATTTCAGAAAACCCTAATCGTTCATTGAAACCCTAATTTTACAAGTTCTCCGAGCCTAATTTCTTGATTAAAGTCCCAATTTCTTAGATAATAACCTTAATTTCGTGATTTTAAACCCTAATTTCCAAATTCGAAACCCTAATTTAAAAATTCGAAACCCTAATTTCAAAATTCCTATAATGTAAAGTCTAATTTTTTCCCATTTTGTTTTTCAGGGCCCCGCAATTTGTGTGTCACTGTGCAATTCTTTTATGTAGGGAAATTCGGGTATAACCCTATTGAGTATCAATGAGGCAATAAGATGGTGGTGGATTATATGGGGCCTGGTGATCTGAGTTTGGAAAGACTCTTCACCATTTGCTCAGATTTGGGATGCATGGGGGTCAGAGGGTTTTATTTGAAGAAGGAGGTTGGGTTTGTGCTGGTTGTAGAAGAAAATGAGATTACTTCACTCTTTTTGGAGAAACAAAGTGAGAAGCTTATGAATATATATGTGAAATGTGAAGGAAGAGTTGACAAGCATCAACAAGCTTTGTTTGACGGTGAAGAATTCCAACAAACAGAAGTTGCAGTGGAGCAAGGAAATGCCTATGATGATGATGGGGCTGTGGATGAAGACAATGATGATGATTGTGATCTTGAACACTTTAGTGATGGCTCTTATGGTATGAATAGTGATATTGAGGAAGGTCCAAGCTTGAACCGCAAAGTTATCAATCAAATGTTGGGGATACAGGATAATGTTGATGATGTGCAAGCATAAGGAACTACAGAGGTGAATAACAATGATGAAGGCCAAAATGAAGGTGGTAGTTCAGCCCAGAACACCAATGATGCTGACCAGCAACAAGGGGAACCACCTGAATCATTTGAGTGGGATAAATATGAACAAATTAGGAGGGAAAAGATGAACAAAGGTAAGAAACATGTTAAGGATAACGGCAAGGGTAAAGCCACTTCCACTGGCAAGGGTAAAGCCACTTCAATTGGCAAGGGTAAAGCCTCTTCAACTGGCAAGGGTAAAGCCTCTTCAACTGGTAATGGGAGGAAAGGGAAGAAAGGAGCAACTATCTTGGAAGTTAATGATGATCACTACAGTTCTGAGTCTGATCTTGGCTCAGACAACATAAATGAGAGTGATGATGATATGTTGAGTGATAGGGACAGTGATCAGAAGCAAGATTTAAGTGGTTATGGAATGGTGTTCAATGAGAAGGATGTTATGAACCCAACACTGATGTTGGGGATGAAGTTTACTGCCAAAAAACTATTGAAGGATGCCATTGGATCACTGGCTGTCAATGATAGAAGGACTGCTTATTTTGCAAGAAATGACAAGAGGAGGATTTGGCCCAAGTGTGTTGACTCTAAAAGGTGTAAGTGGAGGATTAATGCTACAAAGGTGTCTGGAGAGGTAGGTACTTTTAGAATAGTATATTTCAAGCAACCTCATAAGTGCCCTCAAGTAAGTAGAAGTAAAAATCTGACTTCAAGATGGGTTGGAAAAAAATATGTTGGATTGTTTCAGAGTGATCCTAAGAGAAGTGTTAAGAGGTTCCATGATGATATTGGTAAGGCACTTAACACGAAATGGTCAATCCAAGAGGCTTACAGAGCTAAGAGGATATCACTTGACATCCTGAGGGGATCATCCACGGAATAATATGCTGCTTTATGGGATTATAAGGGGGAGAGTGAGGGGACCAATCCAGGTAGCACACTCATCTTGGGTATTGACCACAGGGAGCAGGATAACAAGTTTGAAAGGATGTACATATGTTTATGGGCACTGAAGGTGGGTTTTCTAGCAGGATGTAGGAAGTTAATAGGGGTAGATGGGGCTCATCTAAAGGGCCCTCATAAATGGGTTTTATTGACTGCTATGGGTATAGATCCTAATAACAATATATACCCAATAGCTTGGGCTGTGGTGGATAAAGAAAATGGTGACAATTGGATATGGTTTCTCCATATTTTGAGGCTTGATCTGCAAATTCAGAGAAATGACTTGTGGAACTTCATGTGTGACAAGTAAAAAGGTTTGTTGCAAACTTTTGAATTGGTCTTTCCAGGAGCTGATCACAGGTTCTGTGTAAGGCACTTGCATGGGAACTTAAAAAGGGCTGGCTTCACTAGAGATGCAATAAAAGATGTTGTCTGGAAAGCTGCTAGGTCTACAACAAAGGCAGAATTCAAATATAGAATGGTTGTTTTGGAGAGACTAAGTCCAGGTGCTCAGCAATGGCTGGCTGACAAACCTCCAGAACATTGGAGTAGATCTCACTTCAACGCTAGACCTAAGTGTGACATCCTACTGAACAATGGATGTGAGTCCTTTAATTCTGTGATTCTAGATGCAAGAGATTTACCTATACTTAGTATGCTTGAGTGGCTACAAGCATATGTTATGACTAGGCATCAGATAAATAGAGATAGGGCAAGGAAGAAATGGCATAAGGAGTGGTGTCCAAAGATCAGGAAGGTGATGTAAGAGTTGATTGGAACACATGCTGAACAATGTGTCCCAACAAAATCAGATGACACACATTATTCAATCCAGTTCTGGGATCAGAGTGTTTGGGCTATGGATCTTGAGAAATAGAGTTGTGGATGCAGAAAATGGGATATTTCTGGAATTCCTTCCATTCATGCAGTTAATGCAATAACAGCTCATGGCCTAGATCCTCTAGACTTCCTCCATCACTGCTACTCTATCAACACATATCATGATGCATATGATCATGCAATTCTACCAATGAATGGTAGAAAAGAGTGGAAAGAAACAGGTTTTGCAGCACCTACACCACCTAATGATGGAAAGAGTGTTGGTAGGCCAGAATTTGCTAGGAGAAGAGAGCCTGATGAGCCAGCTGTTAAGAAGAAGAGGAAGAATAGAGGTAAGCCAAGTATCTATAAGGATTCTGATCCTGATAGAGTTAAGAGAAAACAAATCACAATCCAATGCAGCTATTGTCTAAAATTTGGCCATAATATCAGAAGTTGTGCTTTGAGGAAAAAGAATGCAGAAGAAGAGGCCAATATTGCTGCTACACAACCTGCTACCAATGCTCCAGCCCCTCAAAATGCGTCTAGAGTTGATGATGTGGAAAATGATGCCCCTCAACATGATAATAGTGTTAATGATGGTGTTCTGCCAACTGAGGATGGAGGTGATACTGGTGTTAATGAGGGTGTGATGCCAACTGAGAGTGTAGTTGATAATGTTGATAATGATGGTATTAGGCCAACTGAGGATGGAGGTGATACTGGTGTTAATGAGGGTGTGATGCCAACTGAGAGTGGAGTTAATGAGAATGATAATGTGTCAACTCAACCTACTGAGGCAAATGTTGATAACCTCCAGGCTAACCCTAATGAAGAACCGAGAATGGTTGACATTAATGATTTCAATGTTGAATGGGATGGAAACTTCATACAGGAGCTAGATAGAATTGAGGCAGCTACACAACAAACAGAGATCAATCTCACTGGTAGTCAACCAGAAAGTGTTACTCCAAGTTAGAATAATGTTGAAGAAACAGTTAATGTGCCACCTATCTTGCAGAAGAAAAGGAAGGGTGTAAACCAGTATACTGTTGCTAAGGCCATGGTAATGATCTATCTTTAACTTATATTTTTAATTCTTTTTTGTTATGTTATCATTCCAGCTTGTTGACTAATTCTTGTTATGTTCACAATTCAACTGTTAATGCTGACCAACCCACAATAGGGGTGGTTGGACCTTCACAGTGGGAGCAGATAAAATTAATGGCAGGAGACAAGGATGTTAGGCCACCTAAACCAATAAAGAAGAAGAGGGATGTGGTTGTAGAGACAGGAGATCTAAATCCAATACCAGTGCCTGGACCATCACTTGATCAGCAGATGGAAGGTTTGGGAATGCAGAAGGGTAAAAGGACCAAAACTTTGAGGGTGGGAGATAAGAGCATACTAGTGGATGTTGGCTCCTCAAGAAAGAAGAAAGGGAATATGTAGGGATGTTGAATGAAACCATATACGATGGTTATTTTGGGCAGTAGGATTAGATGTAAACTTTACATCTCTGCTAAACATTGTTGTTGTATTTTGATGATCTGTTAATGGCATAATTGTGAAACTTTTAATCAAATTTCTGTTATGATTCAGTTAACTATAATGAAGTACATGTTATGTTGTCTGTTATGTGGTCTTATTTTCTGAATGATGTCTAGTTATTGAATGGTGTCCAAATGGGGATAATAAATTATATTGTGCTATCAGCAGAGCAATACAATAAACATATAATCAAAGTAGTAGGACATTGTCATTATTTGAACCAAAATGAGCCACCAGTTTACAAAATGTAACCAAAATAGAAGATCAAAAAACTGAAAATATCCTCCTCAAAACCAACAAAACAACTGATAGATAATGGTTCTAAACATGACAACACACTACCAAATCACATACACCCTACACTAGGACAATAATTTCAGGCTCCACTGCCACAGCTTCTTCAATGGCTTCAACATCAATTGCATCATTTGCATCTTGGTGGGCTTCTTTAGGAAACTTGGCACACTTCATATCAACAAAAAGCTTATGCATTAATAGGGCATTCTCACAACCAAAGAATCTGAAGTACTTTTCCTCTCTAGTTTCCTGCCAAAAAAGAATAAACAGTTAAATCAAAGAGGGAAGAAAGACCAATCATTTAGTTAATAATGCAGAAAAAAGAATTACCCTTGGGATGTGAGATGAATAATCTGGACCAATGATCAGATGGTACTCTTGATCACAATGCACACCAGGCAGCTCAATAAACCTCATAAACAACTTGTACTTGTTCCTCATCTGGATCACCTTCCTCCTTAGCTGATACCAGTAGTAGCTTGTCCCCCATATAGTTGTGAACTCACCAGTCAACACCTTGGTGGCTCTGTGCAAGGCTTTCATGTTATGCAGCCTATGCCTCTCCCCATATTGAATTAATTTCTCCAAGATCAGTTTCTCTCCTTGTCTAGGAAAGTCATGATCAAGGAACACAGAAGCCCTCAGCTGTTGGGATGTAGTCATGATCACCATTACCTTAACACTACAAGAATGTAGCAATTTAACTGTGAAAAATTCACTAGGTAAAGAGCAAATTCGCTTGCTGATTTCAAATTTACCAAGCGAAACATTGGTTACCAGGTGTCGAAGCAATATGTGTCGAAGGTAACATTTAGCAAGCGAAAATTTCACTGAGACACACGTGTAACATTACAAAGCGAAAAGAAGGTTGAAAGTGTCCAGCAAGGATTTGCAAGCGAATTGTCGCTTGGAACCTACGTGGACATTTCCAAGCTAGTGAATTGATGACAATGTCCAACACTGACTATTTGCAAGCGCATTTTCGCTTGCAAGGCCACGTGTAAAATTACTTTACCTAAATATTGAGTACGTATTTATTTTGTATTGTACCAAAGCTACCAAGCGATATTTCGCTTGCCAATTCTTTATACATACCAAATATTTGAAATAAAACACGCGGTAATTATTTCGCGCGTGTGTTTTTGAATAAACTTACCAAGCAAAAATTCGCTTGGTAATACTGGTTCCAGATTAATAAAAAAAAATGGCGCACAATACGCACCATTATAGTTAATTTAAAGCTTATTTAATTACATTTATATTATATATAAATTATACACACAATTTAATTATATATAATATACACCCAATTTAATTATATATATAAATCATTAACAAAAGTAACAATTATACAAAATTAAACATAAAACTAATAGCAAACATAATAATAAGGTTTAGCACAAGTTATCACTAAAATATTGATGAATAAACAAACAAAAACTATATAATGTAACCAAAGATGAAAAAAAAAGGAAGTAGAAAGAAGAATCAAAGCTTACAAAATAAAAATAATCAAAGTTATAAAAATAATAAAGTGTAGCAAAAGATGAATCAAATCTTATCAAATATAAAGTACTAAGTCATGATTTCTCAAACCAAAATAAATCACCAAAATTATCAAAAAAATAAAATATAATTAATTTAAAGATGAGATTAGATGAAGGATTTAGATGTGAAGATTGTGGGAAGAAATATTTGATGAAAAATGAAATGGTGGAAGTGGGGTATTTATAAGAGAATTGGTGAAAAATTCGTAGATGTACAGTAGTTGGCAAGCGAAAATTCTCTTGCCATGTCACGCGGATCGTTGAGTTGGCGGATAAAGAAACGGATAAAGAAACACAAAGAAGCACAAAAACAAGGATCGGTGACTTGGCGATTACCAAGCGAATTTCTAATTGCAAAGTGCACAGTTGGTAGCTTCCAAGCGAATTTTTCTTTGCAAGGCATTGCAAGCAAATTTTCGCTTGGAAACTGTCCGGTCAGCAGTTTCCAAGCGATTTTTCCTTTGGTGGCTTTTGTCATCTTTACTACTTCTACTTCGTTTTTAGCCTCATCTTTTAGATCTATATTTTTTTTCCCTTATCACAAAGCCAACTCGAGCTTTTTGAGATTTATCAAAAGAATTATTCTGAAATCTTTAGTTCATCCTTCTCAACAAGTTCGGGTCGAAGAGGTATGTATTGTGTACGTTTTTTTTTTCTTTTTAGCATGTTAATTCCATTTATTTGTGAGTTAAAAGTTTAATTTCGGTAGTTTGATTTATTGTTGCTTATGGATTTGAGAGTGAAATTCATTCACATATGTTAATTGACACGAATATGAATGGTGTTTGTTGTGATATCTGTGTAGATTGAAAATGTACAACAACGAAGATCGGGGTTGGATGTATGATAGAATGAGTGGAGGAAATATTTGTAATAATTTCACATGGGGTGTTGAAAGATTTCTGGAGTATGTACTCGGTCAACCAAGTCTCGTTGATAGGGGTAAGGTTAGGTGTCCTTGCGCAAAATGTCGTAACAGTAAGTTTCAGTTGCCCGACGATATTAGATGTCATTTATACAGTAAGGGATTTGTTCCACATTATTACGTATGGATTTGTCATGGCAAGACTACGAACGACAATAATTTGTGTTCGAATACCTACGACGTTGGACAGCCATCGGGTAATTTTGGGAGGCGTTTTGAAGATATGTATGACACTGTTCCTGCTACCACGATTCGTATGAGAGAAATGGTGGACGATGCATTTGGGGGTTATTTTGAAAATGTTCATTACGATATGGCCACAGATAATGAGCCAACAGAGGAGGCAAGAGCTTTTTTTAAGATGTTGGGCAAATCGGAGGAAAGGATCCACGACGGTATTGAGATGACTGTATTAGAATGGGTCGCTAAATTCATGACAAGGAAGATAAAGCACGATTGGACCGAAAGCAGTTGTGATGACATGCTAGACATTTCGAGGGCCCTGTTAAGTCATGACATTAAAAGTAAAAATAATAAAGACCAATGAGTAATCTTATAATAAAAATAAATAAGAATATCTAAATTATGTTTTTTTATATGAACTACATAAATTAGTTTAAGATACGATAAGTGAGTCTTGTGCAAACACGTAAATCCATTGAAAATTCGTTGATTCGCGCAAAATACTGAATTTGAAAACATATGCGTGAAATCTCACAACATATGATTTAATTTCCACAAATTAAAAATAACCCAATATCCAAAAGCCCCTATTATTTACCACAAATCAGCTGATAAAATGAGCGATGCAGCCGCCGCACCGGCATCGGCAAAACCTCATCCCCATCAGCACAACCAACAACCCGAGCCCAAAGCGTTTCCCTTCTATTTTCGAATTATCACACGATTTCTTCGATTCGTGCCGCCTCCTCCGATCAAAACCTCACAGAACGGCGTCGTCGATGAGTCAAATTCAACAGAGGTTAACGGAGCTGGTATTCATGGCGATGACAAAAGTAGTACTAATTCTAAAACTATGCAGAGGTGGTCCTGCAACATCTGCAAAGAGTATGAATAAATGGGGCTGGTAACGGGGATGAGGGTTTAATTAGATTAGTATGACGTGGAATTTGCAAGCGAAAATTGGCTGACAGAATGCTGACGTGGGTATACTAAGCGAAAATTAGGTTGGCCACGTGGAATTTGCAAGCAAAAATTGACTGGCACAAGGCTGACGTGGATATACCAAGCGAAAATCAGATTGGCAATTATGTAAATAAAGTGTTTTAATTGAACAATTTCATTTATTTATTTAATTTCAAATAGCTTAATTTAATTAGACAATTATTTAAGAAATATTAATTACTATAATATACTTAGTCAATTTCAAGTGAGAAATTTTGATTACTAAAATATACTTAGTCAATTTCAAGTGAGAAATTTTAATTAGACAATTTTTATTAGCAACTTTCATTAGGCAATTTGATTTTGTTTTAGACAATTTTAATTAGAAAACTCAAGTAGGTAATTTTAATTAGGCAATTGATTGGCCAATATGATGCAGTCGAAAATGCGTTGGAGTTTATGGTGAAACGAGATCATCCCAAGATTAGAGGCTGATTTTGACTTTGTCCGTTTTTGACGTGCGATTAGTCCAATTGCATCCGAAACGGGCCAACGAACAGTAGTAATCATCTTAAGATCATTAAGGGATCAGATTTTAGCCAAATTCCATCGTTTAGGCCTCGAAAAGGCCGTTTTTGCCGTTTTTAGTAATTTTTGTTTTAGTTATATATTTATTTCTAAAACTCGGAATTGCATTCCGCTTGTTAGAGCGTGTTCCTTATGAGTAGCACTTTTAGTTTATGCTTTTATTTCAATTTTTTTCCATTTTTGAAAAAAAAACATTTTTTTAGTATTTTAATTATGCTTTTAGGGTATTTATTCTATGTAAACCCTAAGACGAAAGTTAGTTGATTATTGAATAAAGTTTTTGAGAGTTTTTCTCTTTTTGCATCAATTTATTGGTATTTTTCGTGAATCAACAAGCGTTTGATTATCGTGTGTTGTTCCAGTTTTTCCTATAAGCTTCCGCTACGTCACAATATTGAGGAGTTATATATATATTTTTTCTTTAAATTTAATTCTTCAATTATACATTTGAAGTTATTTTTTAAAAGAAAAACAATTATACATATTTGCAAGTGAAAACTGGCTGGCAGATGGCTGTCGTGGATATACCAAGCGAAAACGAGGTTGGCAACGTATATACATATATTTGCAAGTGAAAACTGGCTGGCCAAGGCTGACGTGGACTTACCAAGCGAAATATGACTGGGAAAAGGCCGACGTGGATATACCAAGCGAAAACGAGGTTGGCAATTATGTAAATGAAGTGTTTTAATTAAATAATTTCAGTTATTTATTTAATTTCAAATTCAATTTTAATTAGCTTAATTTAATTAGACAATTATTTAAGAAATTTTAATCACTATAATATACTTAGTCAATTTCAAGTGAGAAATTTTGATTACTAAAATATACTTAGTCAATTTCAAGTGAGAAATTTTAATTAGACAATTTTTATTAGCAACTTTCATTAGGCAATTTGATTTTGTATTAGACAATTTTAATTAGAAAACTCAAGTAGGTAATTTTAATTAGGCAATTGATTGGCCAATATTGAGGAGTTATATATATGTTTTTTCTTTAAATTTATTTCTTCAATTATACATTATTTGAAGTTATTTTTTAAAAGAAAAACAATTATACATATATTTGCAAGCAAATTTTCGCAATGAAATACTGATGTGGTAGTTTGCAAGCGAAAATCTAGTAGTGGAGAATGATGATGTGGTGCAATGAAATATTCCTTTTTGCTTAGTCAGCTTTGAAAGCGAATAGATGCTCGCAAATCAGCTTTCATTTAAATTTTCGCTTGCAAGCTCCTTAGCTGGATATTTCCATCAGTTGTTAACATTTTCAACCGAATTTTTAGTTGGAAGGTTTTCCCTTTGAATTTTCGCTTGCAAACCTGCGAAGCTAAAATTGAACATTCTTGTAGTGTAATTATTACAACACCACACCAACATGATAAATGAATTAAACCAATTAAATATAGACAAAAGATAAACAGAACACCATAATATAATAAAAGGCAACTTCATTAAGTCATTCAACTGGAATTTCATATTACATGGAAATGAAAGTTCTAAATACAACTGAAATCATTAAACAACAAGCTAGAAAACAACATAGTACTTAAACAATTACATTTTGTAGTAAATTGCCACCAACAGAACAACAAAGAAAACAGTAACAATGAAAAGCAGGCCCCATGCCAATAGACAGCAAAAAATGGCAGCCTTTGTTGTATTTATTTTCTTCAGGGACTCAATCATTTCTTCAGTAGCGGTGGTATTTCCAGGGCTGGTATGATCATGGCTAATGGATGATTGTAGTGGCTCAGATGATGTTGATCCAGAGAAACCAATAGCCCTTTTCTTCATATTGGGTGAGGGAGCAGTTGTTTCATAGTTTGAGTCAGAGGCTTTAGGGTATATTATAGAATGGAACCTCTTATATCTAAGCTCATGTATAGTGTCTGCCCATATAAACCAATCTAAATGGTGGATTGAAGCATGACATTTGTAGAAGAATCTACCAGGGTTGGCTTTGGTTTTTGACATGAGGTAAATCATTGGGCCATTTCCACACAAGCATGGTAATTCATAGGGATGCACCATCATCTACAAATGATAAAAAGTTGGCAGATTCAAGAACAAATTCAACCCTAATTACCCATGCAATTAACAAGCTCAAATCACCCCTAGATAAGACCACTAACAAACTAATTGAAAATTCACAAAGAAAACACATTTAATTCACAAAATAATGACAGAATTAAACAATATATACATCAGAAACTAAAAACCCTAAAAAACTGCATACATAGAGTATACACTACAAAAAATCCACTACAATACCCTCAATTTTGAGAAGATAAATGTGTGTTTAGCGTTATTACAATGAAGCCCACAAAACCCACAACAAATAAGCTAACCTAGTACGACTTTGTGCTTTTCCACAGTGGATCGTAAAGGGAAAAACGCGACTAACCTTGTGTCGGAGAAGAAGAACGGAGACGGAGAAACTGGAAGCATGCGCTGGCGACTTTTGGGCTCTCTGAAAATTGGAGAAGTACAATTGTGACTGTTGAAGTGAGAGGTGGTGGTTTTTATTGGAGGGAGATGACAGGTCGGGTCGTTTCATTTCTAAGATTAAACTTTTTTTTAATCCCAGTCAGCATGTTCACGTGGGATTAATTTGGTTAAAATCGAGCTTGGACGGGTCAACGGCGAGCCACGTAGACATTAGGGTGGTTAAATTGGGGACGCCGCTAAGGAAGTACCAAACGTGATTAAGTTTGGAAACATAGGGTACCAAAAATGTTGTGTGACAAATTAAGGTACAAAAAAGAAACAGAGGCCAAATTAAGGTACCAAACTTGATTTTTTCTCACTAAAATCATCACCAACAACTTTTATTTTAGTCTACTTCAATTTGTACAATGTTTTTTTTTCTTCTACTTGAAGCGTTGGCATGCAGTCCCCGCGTAATTAATCACTTTTTTTTTTTTAATTTTTAAGTAAATATGGTAAAGAATTCAATTTAAATATAGATAGAAAATCCACATATCCTAACCTTTTTTTATGTAAGAGATTATTTAATAATTATTTCTTTTAATGAAAAGATTTAAATAATAATTAAGGTAAAGTAAATTACAATTATATCCCGACTAATAATAGACTTTCATAGAGTGTAAAAGAGTAAAAAAGGAAATCAAAAGTTTGGTCTCAACATGGCTTCCTTTAAAGTATAGAAACCCATATTGCTTAAAAGAGTAAAACAAGAAGAGACGGGTGAGATCATTTTTGTTGAATGAAATGCACGGTACATTATTAATAATATACCTAATAATTATATTGTCTTCGCAAATCTGATTTAATTTAAATAAATAAATGTATATGTGCATATATATATATATATAGATTAGTTGATTTTCAAAATATAAGACTACGTCAGTTTTTTCTAAACTTCTGGATATGACGCAATTGGCATTTCTTTGAGCGCATTAAGAACAAGGTGGCATTAAATGTTGAACAATATTGGTTTGACGTGAGTCATCCAAGGCCTGGAAAAGAGTTGAGTGTAGTGCAATGATGAGGATAAAGCGAAATAATCTTGGAAAATGGGTGATTACAGGAGTCGTTCTTGACTGTAATCATGATACTACACCATCTAATGCACGATTTTACTCTAATAATTAATTTACATGATCCATAAATTGGTGAACATTATGATCATCACACATAGATTCGTAAATAGATATGAAAGAAGAATACCTCATTTATCGTGTCGTGGAGAGTATTTGATCTGCTTGGACACGAACAGCCAAAGAACAACTTTAGTTGGAGCTTTTGGATTTCTCTCTTTCTACCTATACACCTTCGTTATGTGTTTCTTAAGTATGTTTTATAATGTCCTAAGACATAATATATATATATATATATATATATATATATATATATATATAGGAGAAGAGATGACCAAATTTCACTTAGGGTTTATTTAGCACTTAATCTCGACCGTCCATCAAGGAAGATCTTTAGTATGAAAACAACTCTTACTAGGTAACTAGAATTATAGAATTAACATGTTTCTTTGAGAACAAGGATTCATGTTAGACCACAATTAAGAAAAATATAAATTCCAAGATTAATTTATCTTACAGTCTCCCACTTGGTCATAGGAATACTCATTAATGTTTTTATAACATATCATAAGTCGCGCGTAAAATATTAAAACTTTCTTTATCTAGTTTTCATAAGTACATTGATTAATCAAGTAGTTAATAAGAGTCATTATTTTGCAAAATGATTCGTTTCATGTACCACAATATTAACGACTATCATAATAAGCCATTAGTAAGAGTTTTTCATAATAGTCATGTAATGTCTTGAACAAAGACTTGTTTTGTTATTATTATTCCAAGAAAAATATGTGTACATAATAGAAAAACAAAATATAATAGATGTTGCAGTATATTAAGAGCTCAATGTTGAAGTAAGTTTGAAACAAGGTTATACGATTACACTGCCTTTCATAAATTTCTAAAATTTCAATGTAACTAAGTTTCAACTGGCTTCGGTTGTTTTTCTTGTTAGGTGATCAGATCCCATGGTAGTATTATTGTCAAAATTTTAGTGGCATAAGAAGTTAGTTTTTGGCTACTACGTAGCTTAGTATCTTTATGCCTGATATGCTTTTTATGATTTCCTGAACAAGTTATTGCTCGTTTTCTGATATGAGATATTTGGTTTTCAGGTAAACATAATCACAGACATACATGAGGTGAAGATTCCCTTGTGGCAACGCCAAAAGATAAATAATTTGAAGAGAGAATTCATTAATGTTTTGGACACTGCACGTGGTAACTGTTTGGGTCTTATTTCGTTGGCGGGATAATGTGCCCAAAATTTATGAATACCTGCAAAACCATCAAAAAGAGTCTTTTTTTTTTTTTTTTTGAAGCCAACAGAATTTTTATTTCATGGAGATAAGTCTGGGCACTCAACCTTCCAGTGAGTGCAAAAAACAGACCAAAGATTCATACAATAGATAAAGCAAATGAACAATGCTAAGCAACCCAAAAATTCAAGACATCTCGAAGCCATCCGCATCCTCCACCGCTTGCTGCGCAAGTTCATGAGCCATCGCATTCGATTTGCGCCCAATCCAACAAATACCGAATCCCGGATTGCTGTCGAAATATTCTCGGATATCGCTAATGATATTGGCAAGTGTGGCGTCACCATTCGTTCCGTAAATAATATCGTGAATGATATTCAAACAATCCCCCTCGAACAACACCTCTTTCCATCCCTTTTCACTAGCCCATTGGACAGCGCCTAGTGCCGCAAGTGCTTCAATTCCGTTCGGTTCACTACACAATGTACGCCTCCGTTGTCGCCACGCTCTAAACTTCCCATTCTTATCATGTGCAGCCATGCCCATTCCGATCGCCTCTTCCTCAGCAAATTTAGCCCCGTCAAAGTTGACTTTGATAATATGCCCCATAGGAGGTGTCCATCCTTCGCTTCCCTGACGAGTATGTTTCCTCACATAAAACTCCCACCAAGTCGCGTGATATATTTGCGCGAATAAAGCCACCTCGTCCGACCTTCGTATTCGTTCCCCTGCCAAGGCGTTATTTCGATTACCCCCAACTAGCCCAACAAATAGTGGTAATACAACTCACTGTCCAAGCCGTCTCTGTTTGCCAAATTCTCACTATCCAATCGCACAAATTCTCATTCTCATGCAGCCAAAGCGACGTCGATATGTTCGCGAGAGCCCACATTTGTCGTGCAAGGGGGCAGCCAAATAAACAGTGAAAAATAGTCTCGTTCCCCCCTCCGCACGACACACACGTCGTGTCCACACAAACCCGTCGTCGTGCCAAAATTGATCGAGTCGGAATCGCATCCTTGCAACACCGCCACAAAAAAAGTTTAATCTTGCTTGCACACTCAATTTTCCAGATATTAGACCACACGACACGTGATTCGGAAATTGACGCCATACCCCGCCCTTTTTTGTGTAGCTCTTGCGACATGATGACATGGTACGCGCTGCGAACGGTGAAGAAACCTTTTTTTATGGAAAAAAATCGAAACTAGTCCTTTATTGTGTCCTAGTTACAGTTTTGGTCATTTATTGTGTCTTTGTTTTATTTTGGTCATTTATTGTGTATTTCACTACAATTTTGGTCCTCAGGAAGAAGTCAGAGTCAAAAATATCACGTGGGAGCACTTGCCGGCCAAAATAAAAACTTTTTTAATTCCCGCATGCAAATTCACATGTGGAAACGCTGGTTTCATTTTTTTTTTAATTTTGTTTTATTTAAAATTCTCACACGGCCAACCCGATTTGACCGGGTTATCCGGATCGGACGGGTCAAACTTTTAAATAAAAAAATTAAAATTATTGTTCCAACATGCGAATATGTTTGTGGAAAATTCAAAAAAATTGAATTGAGGGCAACATGTGCTCGTACATAACATTTTCGGCTGAGATTCCATCTGAAGGACCAAAATTGTAGTGAAATACACAATAAATGACCAAAATTTTATAATGCCAAATATAGCGATCTTGATGCGTTAATTCTCCCAACGGAATTGAGAGAATTATGCGAGCATCCACATCCCAAAACAGTCCGCGCACCAACTCCACGTTCCACCATCCCGTTGTGTGATCAATAAGTTCATGCACCATCATTAACGGATCCTCAATATTGACGGGTGTAATCGGCCTAAACGTACTTGGACGTGGTAACCATGCATCATGCCAAACCGAGATTAAATCCCCGTTTCCCACACTCCAATGAATCTCCTTCTTCAGCACCTCAATCGACTCCCAAATGCATCTCCATGAAAAATAAGGAACCGAGCCAAGTTGCGCATCAAGAAAATTGCAGCCATTAAAGTACTTAGCCTTGTATATTCGGGCCACCAAGTTCTCAGGGTTTTGAAAAATACGCCATGCTTGCTTTGCGAGAAGTGCTAAATTAAACGCCTTTAAATCACGGAAACCAAGTCCGCCATCCACTTTCTTTCTACACATCTTCTCCCACGCCACCCAATGAATTTTATTATGCGGCCCACTCCCCCACCAATAGTTGCTTATAATTGATTCAATCTCTTTTATCAATGTATCAGGAATTCTAAAGCAACTCATGACAAAAGTATCAGGGATAGATTGTAAAACCGCTTTCACCATAATCTCTTTCGCCGCTCCGGATAAAATATTTCCTTTATATCCATGCACTCTCTTCCAAATCTGTTCCCGAATATAATCAAACAGCTCTCTCTTAGACTTACCAACGACCGAGGGAAGTCCCAAATACTTCTCGTGTTTTTTCGCAATCGTGACGCCCAATAAATTGCCAATTTCCTCGCGCGCATGCTCGGAAGTGTTCTTACTGAAGACCATGACAGATTTTTCAAAGTTAATTTGTTGGCCTGAAGCCGCTTCATACTGACCCAATATATCCCGGATGCACCTCGCGGTCTCTTCGTTTGCGTCACAAAATAAAAGCGTGTCATCGACAAAAAGGAGGTGCGACACCGATGGAGCATGGCGACTGACTTTAACACCCTGAATCTCTCCTCGTTCTTCGGCCCTAGTAATGAGAGCTGAAAGCACTTCGAAAACAAATAAGAAAAGGTAGGGGATAAAGGATCCCCCTGCCTAATGCCCCTTTCGGGGAAAAAAGTACTCAATTCATTCCCATTCAACAAAATCGAATACGAGACAGTACACACACCCATCATGATAAGTTCAACAAAAGAAACATCAAAACCCAACTTAAGCATTACCTTTTCGAAGAAGGGCCACTCGACTGGGTCATAGGCCTTACTCATGTCCAATTTCAACGTCATATGACTTCTCTTCCCCGTACATCTCCCCAAACAATCGTGCAAATTTTTTGATAGAACCCAACCGAGAAACCATCAGGTCTCGGGGATTTAAAAGGATACATATCTTTCAAATCTCGTTGAACCTCCTCCGCTGTGAAAGGTTGGATCAAGCGTTCGTTCACCTCAGGGCTGATCCGCTCGCTGACATCTCGCAAAACATCCTCAATGGCTCCCTCCGTAGGAACGCAAGACTCAAAAATATTTTTAAAATACTCCATTGCGATCAGGTCTATCTCAATCGAATTCTTATGCAGCGTGCCGCCCCCATCACGTATACATTTAATCTCGTTTTTTCTTTTTCTCTCGCTAGCGCGCCTATAAAAATAGGTTGTATTCCTGTCACCCTCCCGTAGCCACTGTACCTTCGCCCGTTGCTTCCAAAAAATTTCCTCCCTATCTAAAAGGTCCTCCAATTTACCCATAAGCATCTTCTCCTCTTTCTTAGACTCCGACGTGAGAGTACTACTGCGAATATGGTGTAATTGTTTTTCAAGCCCTCAATCCGCTTTCTCATGTCCGCGCCATCAACTCTATCCCACCTCAACAATCCCAAGCGGCAATTATCCAATTTATCCTTCAACTCACCCCCATTCAATTAACGCCACAGTCGCTCCATGACTTCCTCACACTCGGCTTTTTGAATCCAAATTGCTTCAAACCAAAACCGTGGTGTCGACCTCTTCCTCACGGACTGCTCCCCCTTTTTAATTACAATGGTGTGGTGATCTGAATGTAACATGGCGATATGCTCAACTCTTGCACTTGAGAACCGATTTCGCCATTCTGTATCCGCACAACCCCGATCAAATCGTTCCCAAACCGTACAAGGGTCCGACCGTCTGCTGCACCACGTGTATCTCGGGCCTACAAATTCAAGCTCACTAAGATCCGTCTCAAGAAGGGTGTCACGGAAATTTCGTATCATCCAATTTGGTCGTCTCGGTCCGCCCTTCTTGTTATCATGCATCAAAATTTCGTTAAAATCACCTGCGCAAAGATAAAGAAGCGTGGAAATTCCTTTGAGTTGGTGGAGTAGATTCCACGTGCGCATCTGTTTTCCCCCATCTGGTTCCCCGTAAAAATCTGTAAAGCGCCAATCAAGTGATCGATCGTCCCCTAAAATAGTAATGTCGATATGATTATCCGACATGCTCATCAACTCGACATCAAGATTCTTGTCCCAAGGTAACGCTAAACCTCCTGATAAACCTTTCTTCTCAACACAAACACCAAAATAAGTTAGTCTCCTCTTAAGGTCCTCTATTCTTCTCACAGTACACTTAGTTTCCGATAAAAAGATTAGAGGGGGGCGAAGCTTTGAAACTACCTGACGTAGTTCCCGAACTATCCAAGGGTTCCCCAAGCCCTGACAGTCCCAACATAACGCGACCATTGGAGTTGGCGGGACTACTGCGCAGGCGCCGACAAAAGCTCGTCAATTTTCGTAGTCAATTCTTCCAACCAAAACCTTTTTTCTTGTAGATCCTTTCCCAATTTACCATCATCGTATAAATTTTTTTTACCTATTTGAGGTTCCCGCATTAACCAACTTTCTCTGATGTACCCTTCCTTTCTAACGATCCGAACTCCAGTTCGCTTATTCGTGCTCGTAAATTCCATAGCCGCTTCCACCTCCGTAGTCATCGCCCTCGGTATCTCCAGCCCTTTATTTTCACTCAACTCCAACCCTTCATTCTCACCTAAATCCTACATTAACCTTTGACACACGTGGCGAACCTCGATCACATTTTCAGAGCTTCCCCTGTCCAGTTCGCGGATGGATTGCACCTCCTGTTTTTCTTTAGCCACTGCTTTCTCCGTTTCTGACTTACGAACCTGCTGCCCTAGATCAATATCCCAATCCCCTGCACCCTCAACTGTTCCCTGTTCCCTTGTTTCCCGAAGATACGTCGCACTGTGCGTGCGGTCTGATGATTGCTGC
Source organism: Linaria vulgaris (assembly GCA_948329865.1). NCBI lineage: Eukaryota > Viridiplantae > Streptophyta > Magnoliopsida > Lamiales > Plantaginaceae > Linaria > Linaria vulgaris. The sequence goes on from OX415253.1 coordinate 90,910,941, forward strand.
GATGGAGCAGGTTTGTGGAGATGCCACGGCTGGTCCGTGTGTCGTGGTCGATCATGCGAGAAAAAATCTCGTTTACTTGAGAAGCGATCCCTGTTCATTGATGAGGATTTCCGACCCCCACTATCCGTGAAACGTTGTCCCACAAAAGATCCTACTCGATTAGAATTTCCTCGTAGCCCAGGGCTGTATGGTAGCTGATCGTCTTGTTCAAATCCCGCTCATAATTTTCCTCACAATCAGCCATGATGTGGCCCAACATACCGCACTAATAGCAGAAATTTGGCAGTCCCTCGTACTTGAATGACACGAGCATCTTCTGACTCTCCGTTCCTCGGACTTTCAAGAAACGTAGCAGGGGTTTTGTGAGGTTAATTTTCGCACGAATACGCATGATCACACCCCATGGTTTAGCCAAATCAACCTCCTCCATAATGCCGAGAATATTCCCAATTGCATGCGCTGTGGCTCGCGTTTGGTGGACTAACGGGATGTCGTATATTCGAACAAAGAAGCTATAGTAATCGAGATTAGTCGTTGCTGGATTTTCATGCTTCTCCATGTTCCCCAACACCAAAATATTTTTATCGAAGTACCATGGACAACCCTGCAAGGCCCGTTGCTTGTCAAGTTTGTGGAAGAACTGAAATAAGAACCGCTCTTTAGTAATTCGTGTGATTTCAATTCCCTTCCCAGCTTTGAACAATGACTTGACCATGAAGCAAAACGAGTTGAAATTGATTGTTTTTCCTGTGAGTAAATGACCAACTAAGACCAAGTCGGAGGCCGCGTTGTCCTGTTGCCACGGTTTATCCGGTAAGAGGAACCCTACCCCATCCCCTTCTTCATCCGTTAGAGATAGACCTTTTCGCAGCTTAGTACAAGCTTCGCCCATTGTTCCAATGGTACCAAGCCCTGAGTATGCATTGCGGTGAGTTACGGTAAGGTCAGCCAAGGGGTGAGCCGATACTTCGATCTCCAATGCACACCGGAAAAAGAAACAAAAAATAATAAAAGTTAGATAGTCCTAAAAAATCCCCTGACGCTAATGGAGGAAAGACACGAAAAAACCCTGACTATTATGGCGGAAAAAAGAAAGAAAAAACCCTAGGATGGAACAAAACGAAAAGAAAGTGATTAACGCGACTCGACGACACGAGAAGAAGAGGAACGGTGATTTGATGCAGATGACATTGGAAATTCAGACGTGATGCCGCTGCCAAGATCACATGAGCCCTTGTCGGAATTGGTGCATGCCCTAAGCCGTAGGGACGTAACTCTCATGAGAGAGACTATTGCTTAAGTATTATTGTTATACACACATTACCATCAAAAAGAGTCTTGCCACTACAATAATCATCTCTGCAATCTGTGAGTATTAAGATTCCTTAATATCTCTTTTACCAAACCACTTGATCTTGACTCAGCTTATTGTTTTACTTTAGACCATGCACCCTATCCATGATCAGACTTTCTATTTGGATGAGAAGCATAAAGAACAGTTGGAACTTGGAAGGAACAGTTCAGTAAGATTCATATTTTTATCTTAAATGAGGTATATTTACCTATAATTTATCTCTATTAGATGTCAAACCTTGGACATTTGATCAATATCTTGGTGAGGCTGCTGGCTGTCCCCATCGAGTGAGGAATAGCCAGGTCAAGCTCTTTCGAGAAGTATCTTACCGCAATTTAATTCGACCATGTGGCTGTTGATTACATATATAACTTTATGCTTTTATGCGTTACCATCCCTTGTGGGTACATCATCCCTTATCGCAATATCTTATCGCAATTCATCCCTTGATGATTTTACAGAATTCCTCTTTTTCTGTTTTGCTGGTTGTATATATACCAATTAAGGATGGAGTGGATCATCTTTGCTGGTCTTGTTTTGTATACTTCGTACGTTTGTCTATTTTCATAATATTCATAAGCTTCAATTCCACTAGCGACATTAGTATTTTAATCTTGTTCTTTGATCAATCTTGAACAAATAATCACTATAGACTTTGTATCCCCGGATAGTGTTTAATAATGTTATTAGGAGTTTCGGTTAACACATGAGTTCCGTTTACTTCCTGTTTCATAGATGCAAGCAAGGCATGCTGGAGGTACTCCACGCCAAATTCTTATTTTAGACAAATGTGTGATTACGAGTCCTGCATTATGATGATGCAATTGATTTTGTACTCTTTTTTTCTCTCAACAGACAATAACAATTTTAGTTGCGCTATATCCTGTGTGTTTTGTGTTTTGTGTTTTGCTATACTTGATCGTAAACTTGATTGCTTCTTTCTGAAGTTGCAATTTCCACTCCTATATATTTCTATTTCCGCCGCTATTCTTTATCTAATTCAATATCAAAGTTTGGTCGCGGTGAAATTGAATGCAAGGATAGGCAGAAGTTTTATAGAAGGTGACGACTGCTAGCAATTGTATATGCTTCAAATTTCATCTATCACACTATCGTTCCTTCTTTTTCCTTGCATTTGTTACGTAAGATGTTGCAGAATCTAAAATTTACTATAGCAGAATAAGCCTTTTCTGGATACTTGTATAAGTGTCGTTGTGCGTAAACCATCAAGTCAAACGATCAGTTCTCCTAGACTTTTGGGATTTGCTAGTCAAATGAGAGTTGCATGAAAAATAACTTCGGAGATTTTACGATGGTTATTTATAGTGAAAACAATCTTCTGCTAATGCTGCTTCGGTCGTAGACTATCAACAACCCGTGTAGAGCTAAGCGCTAATTCATGCTTCAATTGTGGAAATTATATGTGCAAATCCATAATCAATGTGACACATCAACATTAAACAAAATTTTTGTTGATGTCATATATAATGGTTAATCAAGCATTTTCTTCATAGCTGTGGCCCATGGGAGTAAATGTATAACTTTTGATTAATGATGAAAGTACAAGCATTCTTGCAATGTTAGGATAACATTGAAAGTTCAATGTTAGAGTAACATTGGTTGGCAGAATCTTTTCTACAATCTTGTTTTTAATATTTTAATTATTGTCGTTGATTGAAACCCGAACCGGCCAGTGCGACCGGTTCAACCGGGAACCGGTGCCTTGTCCGGTCCGGTTCTACCCCAAAAAATGGGTTGTTAGTCCCAGCGAGCCGACCGAAAAATTTTCCGGTTGGACCGGTCGACCCGGTGAACCGGTTCAGCCTACGAACCGGTCTGCTCTTTTTTTTTTCTTTTGGTCAATTGCAACCAACACTCCTATTTTTTTGCTTATTACAATCCTGCCTCAAAAACCGGAAAAAAAGGAAAGAAAAAAAAATGTAAAACTTTGAAAGGCCATAACTTTGCGTAGGAGCGTCCATTTTGGACGCATTTTTTTTTATTTGGGCCAACAAATTTTCAAAAAAAATCCTGTTTTCCATACTTAATTTGATTTTGAAGCGAAACGAGCATGCATTCTAGAATTTCAGGCCTAGTAATTCGTCCGATGGGATTTTTATATTCTAGATTTTATTGTCAAGTGACGTTGTTCTTGTCTTGAATTTCGTGATACGATTAGTCAACATAAAAAAAAATCTTTTAGCTTGTATTAAATATATGGTTTGTTGGATTATTTATTAAATTGTTGGATAGCTCAATGGTTCCCACTTCTTCCCAAAAAGTTATTTTGTTGGAGGTCACGTGTTCAAGTCTTAATATTGTGATAACCATATTCTTATTTTTCTTATAATATAACAAAATATTAGTGACTTAAAATATTTCTCACAATCTTATAATTTTTTTTATACAAATAATTTGTATATTATATTTTTTATTGAACGTTGACTAAAGTCAACAAACCGGTCCACCCAGTGGTCCATATAGTTCGACCTGTTGACCCGCTACCTAGTAGCCTCACCGGTTCTGTGACCGGGTCGGGTCTAAAAACACTGCTATATATATGTGTGAAGTACATCGAGACAAATACGAGACAAGAGCTAATCAATCCGAGAGATTTATTTACAAGTTGTTGAGTGTTGTCTTGCTTTTGCAAAGTTTGTAGTTGTTGTTTTAGTTCTAGGTTTAGAATTAAGAAAGCAATTCTTGTCTACTTTGTTGAGTTTGAGCAATTCGAGAGTGAGGAACTTGAGAGTTGTGAGAAACACCTTTGTTAAAATGTTAAACTAAATGATATATCTTTCTATGAACTGAGACTGATCAAATAGGTTTTTAAAATGTTAGGAGCTGCATATGTATATATAATGTATAGTGATTTTTATTTATTTATACAAATATTATTTTTCCTTTAATCTTATGATCAAGTAATATTATGTTTGAAGAGTTAACAAATTAAATTTTAAATGACAATGACAAACTAGCTATAGAGGTCTATTTAGTCATTACTTTATAGGCAAAATAAGTTGTTCGTACGGTGCTCGTAACAAGAAAATATCTGATTTTGCTTTGATATCTATGTCGATGATAAACTGAACAAGATTAACTACTCACAAGATTACAAGAGCAATGATAAATATTAACAGGTTGGTGGTTCCCTAGAGATGTAAAAATAATGATAAATGAATGCGAGAGCGAAATGTATGCATGCTTCAAATCTGAAGAGTACCTAGAAATGAGATGAAAGGAAGATATTATCCCCACTGCGCGTTCAAAAAACTTACCAAACTTTTGAAGTCCTTAAATTAGAAGACAAGAAAAAGCACTACAAGATTTGGGGGGCATCCGCAACCGCCCCCCCCCCCCCCCCCCCCCCAACCGCCACGGCGGTCGCCATTATCGGCGACCGCCCAGCGACCGCTAGGCGGTCGCCCATAACAGGTGGCGACCGCCTAGCGGTCGCCACGAAGAAAAACGCTGTTGGCGACGGCTGGGCCGTCGCCATCTATTATTTGGCGACGGCCCAGCTGTCGCCAACTGGGCCGGAGCGACGGCCTATCCGTCGCGTCGGCCCACTAGGGTTAAAACCCTAGTGGGGCGACCGCCCGGCCGTCGCCCCCGTCCCGCCCCGCCCCGCCCCGCCCGCTCCTCTCTCTTCTTCTCCTCTTCCTCTTCATTTTTTCTTCCATTTTTCTTCTTCTTCTCTTCTCTTCTCTCCTCCATACCCACCCACCAACACACACCACTACCCGACCCGATCCATCCACCACCACCACGCGACCTCACCTCCGTCGCCCCGCCACCACGCGACCTAACCTCCGTCGCCACACGCCACCACGCGACCTCCATTCGGTCGCCACGCCGCCACGCCACCGCGCCACCGCGCCTCACCTCCGTCGCGTCGCCACCACCAACCTCCTCCGCGTCGTCACGCCACCACGCCACCCCCGCAACAAACCTCTGTCACCACGCCACCACCGCGTGCCTACCACGTCACCACCACACAATCGCGACCGCACATCCGTCACCACGCCACCATCACGACCGCCCTCACGGTCACAACGTCACCATCACACTGTCGCGCGCCCACCTCCGCCACCACGCCATCACCGCCACCAATTAGCTATCTTCGGATTTTTGTAAGTTGTCCCAATTTTAAATTTTTTTATATGTATATGATTATATGTACGTATTTGTCGAATTTATATTCTTGTGTATCGTATTTGTCGAATTTATATGTAAGATTTATATATGTGATTATATGTATATTTCGTCGGATTTGTGTGGTACGAATTATTGTAAGTTGGATCGTTTATATAAATTTGGATATTAACTTTGATATGATGATTTGAATTTGGATATGAACTTTGATATGAATGTTGATATGATGATATGAACTTTGATTATATTGTAGTTTATATTGTTGTAAGTTGGATCGTTTATATGAATTTGGATATGAACGTTGATACGATGATATGAATTTGGATATGAACTTTGATATGATGATATTAATTTGGATATGAACTTTGAGATGAATTTGGATATGGACTTTGATATGATGATATGAATTTGGATATGATGATATGATGATAAGTTCATTATTTTTGTAAGTTAGTTTTTCTCGTTGGATTAATCGTTTATATATATGAACTTGCATATGATGATGTGATTTTCTTTTCGAATTATTATTTTGAAATTATATGTTATTGAAGAATGATCCAATAACATTGCAACCGCCTAGCGGTTGCCATTTAATTAAAGACTTCGCAACCGCTTAACGGTTGCCATGTCCGTAAATAAAATAGCAACCGTTTGGTGGTTGCGGCCCTTGAATAAAATAGCAACCGTTTGGCAGTCGCCCCTTATGGGTGGCAACCGCTATGCGGTCACCCTATAGTTGGCGACCACCAAGCGGTCGCCCTATAGTTGGCGACCGCCAAGCGGTCGCCCCTTATGGGGGGCGACCGTTTGGCGGTCGCCAAGTGTGGGCAACCGGCTAGCGGTCGCGACCCCTAATGGGCGACCGCTTGGCGGTCGCCAACTATAGGGCGACCGCCAAACGGTCGCCAAGTATGGGGTGACCGCATAGCGGTTGCCACTCATAAGGGGCGACCGCTTGGTGGTCGCAATCCAAGAAGGGCGACCGCCAAGCGGTCGCCCGGCCCCCACGACGAGTGGTATCCGCGACCGACGCGGCGACCGCCCCGGCGGTCGCGGATACCCTTCGGGCGACCGCCTATGGGCCTTCTGCAACCGCCCGGGCGGTTGCAGATGGCCCAAAATTCTTGTAGTGAAGTGTGGAAACAAATTATATTTGTAAACTTGAAATAGACATTTAGGTGGTGTTTGCAAACTCTTAAAAAAGTCAAAATCAGCTTTTAACTTAAATTAAGTAGTTTAGGGTGTTTGCAAGTATAACTTCTCTAGTTTAAAAATATTTTTTAAGCCAAAAACTCCCACAATCTTGAAGCTGCTATGTACATGCTTCTAGCTTATGGTGACAATTATTAAACCAATTAAAATATTTATGTATCATTATACCTTTTATCTTTTATTAACCAATAACATTCATATTTCTAACAATAAATTAAGAAATACAATTCAAGCATTCGCTTTTACACACAAGATCTTATTTTTTATCGTATTCAAATTTCTTTTATCATATGCGTGAGTTATTTCTCTCGGGGATTGTTTTTCCTTGAAAATTTTGACTATTTAAAGTCGAAACCTTATATGTCATATTGTTGAAAATTAAAAAATATCAATCTACTAAAATAAATAATTTTATCGCGTAATCCTTGTAATCATATCTATAAATAGACTTATCTTCGTTCATTAGTAAATATGACTATGTTGTGATTAATTTTTTTTACTTGTATTAGATGTTACTGTAATATATTTAGATATTGAAATGTATATGTTATGAGTATTGCAGTCATTTTATTGAAAAATCAGCAAAATCACTTTTTTCTTTTTTTTTTTGCAAACACTCTACTATAAAAAGAGCAACTTTTAGCTAGTTTATCAAACACTCTGAGCTTACAGCTTAAAGTTGATTTTATTGCTTAAACTTAAATTACAAACTTCTGTTTTTTGAGAAGAGTTTGCAAACACCACCTTAGTAGCAATCTCTAAAACTCTAAAATGCGACTCTACAATTAAGGACAATGATTTTAACTTTACTTTGATCTTGCTCAAAATTCAAGAGCTGGATATTTTTGTAGTCTGATCAAAAGAAGCTTTCACCCGAAGATTGTTGAAGAACGACGTGAACGTCGTCTTGCGTTCTTCAAATATGTTAATTTTTAATCTTAAAGGAACTTCGGTCTATTAAAAGTAGTTCTCGAGGGTCCTCTCAAATCAAATAGGTATTGACTTGAAGATTGTTGAAGAACGATATAAATTTTGTTTTGATTTATTTGAATAAGTTGAATCTCGATCTTCCTTAGCAAGACTACGATATTCGAAAATAATTTTTGATGAATTGAAACCTGACGCGAATCAAACAGAACTTTTGTTTAAATTTTTTGTTAAAGAATGGCTTCGATCATCGCGAACAACGCCATGAACATTGTTGAATTTGATGGAGAGAAAATCTAAAGTTGATCCTATTACGAACCTGAGGCTGGATTTGATTCTTTTGACTGAATTTCCTTTGAGAGAGAACCTCTCGTACTCTCTATTTCATTTCAATTATCACGTACTCTCTTTCATTGGCCCAAACCTGCAATGGTATGAGTGCTACTTTCTTGGGTTTATACTGTTTTTATTGAGTTGTCTTACGATTTTTATGCCCAATCACAATGAGCACATAAATCCAAATTCCAGTTTTCTATATACACTGTGTGCTATAACGAGTGAATTGTCAAAATAGCACTCTCCCAAAAATAATTGTCAAACTATCATCATCTTGCCACATGTGATGCCAAGTGTACAAAATTAAATTGTCAAACTAGCACTCTCTACAAAACTATTTGTCAAAATATCATCATTTTTGCCACATGTATAAAGTATTTATAATTTGTAATTTCCTAAATAAAGTAAAAACAAAAGTGTTATTGTGTACAAATATTTAGTGTTTGTTTTTTAAAATAGTCAATGTATATTCACTGTTAGTAAAATAAGTCTTCATTATATATATATATATATATATATATATATATATATATATATATATATAAGTCAAACGTTTTCAAAGGAAAAAAAAAGTCAAAGGATATTAGAAAAAATATCCGTTACTTTTATTTTGAGGGTGATTCAGAAGCTTTAGAACCCTCTATTTTTACACCCACACTTCAAATATTCGCGATATATTTTTTTTGATTTAATGCTTGTTGACGACAGTAACACATTTTAGTTATGTTTTTCTTTGGTTGCAGTGCATATTTATGGGTGTCTGATTGTCGAAGATGAAAGAAGAATTGGCTTGTATGCCGCCATAAATTCTTTTGAACTTGTATTTTCGACTTTATTATTTCGCAAAGTTCATGTGAATTTCTTTAGTTTAATCGAAATGGAACGACTTGGTGTAATAGATGATTTTCAAATGCACGTTTTGATAATTATTTATATATGCAGATTGATGTTTTTTATATTCGGCTCTTGTCACTGATTCTCATTAACTTTGCAGATTAACTTTTCTTACAGAAATAATGACAGATTAAAAAATATTAAAATGGGTGTTAATATACAAATGTGCATTAAAAAGTTACATTTAACATATGGAATTTCTGTTCATTAAGTTTAATAGTTAATTAAATGTAGTGTTTTCATATGTGGGATAGAAATGATTATAACTATTGATATTCAACTAATAAAATTATAAATGTGTCATGACAGTTTTGGAGCTTTAATTTTCTAAATTTACTTCACCAAAACTAAATGCACATGACTAGCTAGAATGTAACATAAATTATAGTATATAATTTTGCAAACTCACATTTTGAGGGATTATAAATTATAAATACATTTGCTCTATTTGTAATATATATATATATATATATATATATATATATATAAACACTAAATATTTGTACACAATAACACTTTTGTTTTTACTTTATTTAAGAAATTACAAATTATAAATATTTTGTACATGTGGTTGTACATGTGGCAAAAATTATGATATTTTGACAATTATTTTTGGAGGAGTGTTATTTTGACAAATAGTTTTGTAGAAAGTGCTAGTTTGACAAATTAGTTTTGCACATTTGGCATCACATGTGGCAAGATGATGATAGTTTGACAATTATTTTTGGGAGAGTGCAATTTTGACAAATAGTTTTGTAGGGGATGCTATTTTGACAATTCACTATAACTCATATTAAATAATAAATTAATAAAAAGGTGATGTAATAATAGACATGCAAAACTCCTAATTCCTAAATAGTAAATACATGGGAGTTTCTCACGAAATCTCTCTCTTAACCTTTTTTAAATTAAAATGAAACTAATTTCTAAACTAATTCCATAATTTATGGAAATTCACGACATGCAATGCAATGCTGGCGCAATCACACAAGGCATGTCTCGTCTATAAAAGTTATTTACATTCCTAAAGTTTATCTAATTAATTTTTTGAGCACATAGCTTTATTACGTACGTCATTTAATTTCTTTATAAAATCTAGAATACTTTTAAAAATAGTTGAGTAATTGATTTCTACAAAGAACTCTCACTTGGGGATGATCAAATCCAATTTATTGATTAAAAAATTCCATATTAAAACATCAAATTAAAAGTGTGCAAAAAGAGAGTCAGTAGTTAGTATCGATTATTTGATCCAGGCCATTAAAGTAGATGAAAAAAGTTTAATTGGCCGAAATCAGGAAAGTAATTGAATATACTTTTAACGCAATATATACTAATTTTTAGAGGTTGACTATAACTTAATCACGTGGATAAGAATGTAGGAAGAATTACACAAATCGCCCTTGAAGTATGGGGTATTACACAAACTACCCCTCATATTTAATTTGAGAATTTACACAAACACTACCTCCTTCATTAAGACTGATCTTTCGTATAAAGATTATTATTTTTTTTGAATGAAAATGCATGCTCCTCATTCAAAAGATAAATCAATAAATTGTCTAGAAAATAGACATTTAGCCTCATTAATTTATTTCGTTTAAAAAAAGAAAAGACAAAGGAAATTAAAAAAGGAATGATATCTTGAAAGTTCAGCAAAACTGTGTGGAGATTTTAGTCTCGCTCTACCATGATTTGAAGTGGTCAGGGGCGAAGCCAGGATTTTGAACTAGGGGTGGCGATACCGAATTAATTTTTTGCTTAAAAAAAGTGATATATATAAAATAAAATAAATAATTTTATGACAATACGACTAGAAAATAATAATGACAAAAGTGACTTGACATTCACTTAGATATCTTGAACTCTAGTCTACGCTTTTTGATGAGATTAAACTCATCAATGATTGAGTCAACATCAAAACCTTTAACAATTTCTTTCTCAATATACATTATTAAACTACTTGATAAGTAACCATCTTCCATTTTATTGCGGAGTCTTGTCTTCACAATTTTCATAGCCGAAAATGCATGTCTGATGTTGCTGTAGAAACTGGAACAGTTAAAAGAAGACGAACCAACCTGTCCACAATATAAAAGTTAATTTATCAATCAAAAATAAAAAAAAATAGAAAAAGTTAATTTAATAAATTCTAATAAAATTTGTAAACGATAAAAGAAGACTGACTAACCTGTCAACGAGATAATAAGTAGTTGATTTTCACTACAAGATTTGGGGGTCAATAGTGACCGCCCAGTTGTGACTCAAGTTGAGTCACTTATCTTCAGCGACTGCTGAAGGCAACATCGACTCAACTTGAGTCGCAGAAATCTACGAGGAAAACAACGACTCAAATTGAGTCGCTGTTGTCCTCAGGGACATTCAGCGACTCACATTGAGTCGCTGAATTAAAATATATTACTTGGGCCACACATTTCGGCCCAAATTGGGCCAAAATAGGCCAATGTCTGGGCCTCAACTGCCCTAATACATGTGGAAGAAATCAGCGACTCAAGTTGAGTCACTGATTCCTTCCTATAAATAAAAAAAATTAACTTATCGAAAAAGCTGTAAAACCCTCCTTCTCCGCCCGTTTCCGCCGCTTGTGACCCGACCCGACACCATTAGCGACCTACTGTCCGGATTTGCAACCCAAATTGAGTCCCCAACCCAACCAAACTAGAGGAGTAGTGAGTTGCCTTTCTATATGAAACTGACAGTCAATAGTGACCGCTTTTCGGTCACTACTGACACTAGCCGTTCTCAATAGTGACAGCTTTTCGGTCACTATTGACACTAGCGTTGTCAATAGGGACCCCAATGCAGTCATTGTTGAGTCGATAGGGACCGCTAAGCGGTCCCTAATGACACAACAGTGACTGCATTGCGGTCCCTATTGACTCAACAGGGACCGAATTGCAGTCCCTACTAATATTCATACTTTAAAATTAATATTTTAAGATGGTTCGAGGTGCGCGTTGTTTTTTTAGTTCATAATAACCATTGTAAGAGTTAAAACAACAATAATTTCAACGACGCATTGTAAATCCAAACATTATGTAAAGAGAACGGACCACTTTGACGATTCTCTTATTATTTTGTACGACGAATGTCATAATGACAAACTAATTGTATATACATATAAGTATAATGATTACTTGATGTGATGATTTATATCTCATAATCATATATATGCTAACATTAGTGAAGTAAGCATAAAAACGAATAACAACTACAACTAACTAGTGATGATTAGTTGTAGAACATGAAATATATCTCCAACGTTAATAACTCGTTCAATCTCAATCAATCTATTAATCCACAACTAAACTACTATGAGGTTGGTTTTGCAATCATTTATTACTTCAATTCACATGTTACAATGAGTTTGGTTACTAAGAATCACAAACACACCAAAATCAATAAAAGAAAAATCGATTTTAAAGTATGGGAAACAATAGGGACTGCAACGCAGTCACTATTGAGTCAATAGGGACCGCAATGCAGTCACTATTGACTCAACAGGGACTGCATTGCGGTCCCTATTGACTCAACAGGGACCGAATTGCGGTCCCTACTAATATTCATATTTTAAAATGGATGAATATTATTAGGGACCGCACTTAGGTCCCTGATATGGCAACAGAGACCGCACTGCAGTCACTACAAAATATTAGTGACCTAATACCGGTCCCTAATATATATTAGTGACCTAAATGCGGTCATTGAAATCCAACAATTTGAAATTGGGCAAAAATTTTAGGCAAGATTGAGAGGGAAATTTGAATTTGACGAAAATTTGAAAATTTCACCCTCCCCTCTATATATACTCACCACTCTTACACATCTAATTTCATTATCTCAAAAAATCACCAACATAACAACACTCTCTTCTTTTCTCCAAAAATCACCAACACACCAACACAACAACATAAATCCAAAAAATACTTTATTTTCTTTCACTTCTTTGGATCTACACTTTCTTTTCTTTCACTTTTTTTTTTATTTTGGATCTACACTTTATTATCTTTCTTTCTTTATTTTGGATCTACACTTTATTTTCTTTCTTTCTTTCACTTTTTTTATTTTTATTTTGGATCTACACTTTATTTTCGTTCTTTCTTTCACTTTTTTTTTGTTTTGGATCTACACTTTATTTTCTTACTTTTCTTTCACTTGTTGTTTTATTCATTAATCTTTTTGTTTTCATTAATCTTTTTGCTTTCATTCGTCTTTTTTAATCATTTATTTTTTTGTTTTCATTCATATTATATTTTCTATTATTAGACATTTTTTTTTCATCTTTTTACATTCATGTCATTATATTAACTTTTTCTTCATTATTTTATGGTTTTGATCTTGTTAAAATCATAATTTTACAAAAAAACAATAATATTCCGGATTAAATCCGGAATATTAGTGTTTTTATTTTTATTTTTCGTACAGGTCAATAGTGACCGCAATTCGGTCCCTACTAATATTCATAGATATATATGAATATTAGTAGGGACCAAATTGCGGTACCTGTTTTTAATATTAGTGACCGCAATTCGGTCCCTACTAATATTCATAAATATTAGTAGGGACCTAATTGCGGTGACTATTGTCTTTATTAGGGACCTGAAAGCGGTCCTTAATTTTTTAAATTGAACAGGGACCGGAAAGCGGTCACTAATTTTCCGGTCACTATTGACCCTCATCAGGGACCTAATTGCGGTCACTGATGGCAAGTGACCGATGTCAATATTGACCGGTCATTTGCGACTCAAAGGCGGTCACTATTGACCATCAGGGACCGCAGGGGGGGGGGGGGTCAATAGTGACTGCATTTCGGTCACTATTGACCCCAAAATCTTGTAGTGTTTCTAGTTGTTGATAATAATTGGCACAACTCAGACAATGACGCCACCTTCTGAAAAAATGACATTGTTTCGGATTTCAAGTTCAAACAGTTCCAACTGATATGGAAGATGTAACTTCTCTTGAATCGTAAAATTAACAGGATAGAATTTTTCAATTGATGTATAAATATCCTTCTTGTTGAATAACTAGTAAACATCTCTGGGATCCAAAACTGAGCTTAACTTAAGCAATTCCACAGCATCCTCATTAAATCTAATTTTCATCTCGTGCAATATGCTATCTATTACCCCTGTGAATATGTCAATGCGATAATGATGCTCAAGTGTGATAGGATTTCTCTTCAGAGCATGACCCCTACTTGATCGACGATGATCAGTCATGTCAGGGATATCTATATCACGTTTCTTACAGAAAATCATCACCCTTTCTAATAACTCTTCCCATCCACTCTCTCGAAAATTCTAAATGCTTTTCTTTATATTTGCTATTGCACCCATAACATTGACTATATCTTGATCTCAACATTGTAGCACTCTACAAAGATCATTTGTTTTTCCTAATAAGTCAACCAGAAAATGCATTATAAATACAAACTCAAATGTCATCATTACATCATATGCTCCCTCAGATGCAGCTCTAGAAGATACATAACGTTTGTCAATTATAACCTTATCTAATACCGAAAGAGTGGAATCAAACATAGACAATAAAATCTGAAGAGACCTCAAGTGAGAGCTCCATCTCGTATCACATGGACGTTGTAGAGTCCCAACTTGATTTTTTCTTCTTCTAGTTTCAAGTTCATCATTTGAAATCGACTCCACGATCTGGATAGATTTAGCAATTTGAAGTTGATCGTGACGTTTAGAAGAAGAACTAACTACATTGAGGATAAGGTTCAAGTGTAAAAAAAATGTTCAATAGGAATGACACTTTGGGATGTTGCTACCAATATTAGTTGCAGTCGATGAGCAAAACAATGAATATAATACGAGTAAGGGCATTCACTTAAAAATATAGCTTGCAAACCATTCCACTCTCCTCGCATATTGCTAGCTCCATCGTACCCCTGTCCTCGAATATTTTGAATGCTAAGATTATGATAAGAAAGAACATTACATATCTCATTTTTCAATGTAAGTGCCTTAGTGTCCTCCACATGAACTATATCCAAGAATCTTTCTTGAACAATCCCTTTTTATCTACAAACCTCAGAACAATAGCCATTTGCTCTCTTTTTGATTCATCTCGAGACTCATCTACAATAATGCAAAATTTTTCATCATCAATTTCTACGCGGATGAATCTTTGAACTTTATTTGCGTATATAGATAAAATCTCCTTCTAAATATCAGCTGAAATATAAATAGCATTTTTGGAGCCTCATCCAAAACAGTTAAAGCAGCTTCGGCATTGTAAGAAGTTGTGTGCTTTATGACTTCTATGAAATTACCACGATTAAGAGAGTCAACTCGTTCATTATGACCTCTAAAAGCGATACCCTGAAAAGCACACAATTTAGCTGCATCGATTGAAACTTTGAGTCGTAATCGATTCATGGCAACTACCTCTGAAGATTGTTTATCTAGACACTTGTCAATATTTTGCAACGAGTTCATCAAGTCGTGGCATTTTTTGACATTAACCTTATGAGAAGAGTTAGGAGCGTAGCCTTCATGCATTAAAAAAGCACAATTTTTTCCACTGTTTACCTTTTTCCAAGCACGAAATCCATCAACAACAAAGGTATTTATTCCATATACTGTAGAGGGCTTACCAAACATAAAAGAGGGAAGGCAATATGCTGCATTTGTTGTAGGAGAATATTCTAACGAATCACGAAATAACAAGTACCAAGATTTAAGAAACTTTTTGTTATGTTTATCAAGACATTCCTTAGATATTGGTGGGTCAACTTGATAAGGACGTGCAACGAAATAAGCTCGTCTAATTTCATCTATTTGGTCAGCAGGATATTTCCATATCATTTGGCGCTTACCTAGGTCTCTTTCAATTTTCATATGATTTGAATCTTGACTAATTCGTGGAATCTTGTCTTGATGAGAATCCGAGTGCACCTCTTGTGATTCTGAAGGATTTGCACTTTCAGGAGATATATTTTCGCCATCTTTGCTAGAAACCTCCTCGCCATGAGAACCAACACCTTGATTGCAACTTTTCTTGAAGTAATAATCAATTCTTTTCTTGCTCATGATTGAACTCCTACAAAGAATAAACAAAATTTAAATTTTTATTATTTAATGTAATGTTGCATATAGTTTTTATTAGTCAAACAATTCATCGAAATATAATTTATCTTGTTACAATTTCAATCGCTTTTATATATAAAGTGCTAGTTTCGTATTTTATCAACGATATATAACGTAGTAACCATTATATAATGATTATGAAACAAACAAAAATATCATTAATGAAATAGGAGAAAAAGGTAGAAGGATACCTGACCCAGCCGTGTGATGTAATTGTTGAAATTGTGAGACAACCGATTTCTGGGATTTCGATTTGAATTTGACGAGCTTAGTAAATAATTAATGAAACTATATATGAAAGTGCAAAGCCGTGTTAATGTGCTATAATCAAAAAGAAAGAAACAGTATGTAGTATCTTAATTCTTCTTTTGCAGCATTCCAATTCTAAATTTTTAATACCTAGTTACAAGTATTCATTGGGCTTGGGTGGTGGGCCATACTTGTTTAAATAAAGTAACTAAATCAATTATAGGAAAGTTGATATGCGGTAAGTCTGTACTACAGTTCTATATTACATATATATATATATATACATACATATATATATATATATATATATACTAGTATATATGCCCGTGCTACGCACGGGCACGTACAATTTTTTATTAATATTTTAATTAGTATTATTCGATGGCTAATTAATAAGATTAAAACCCGATTTTGTTTTGTATTATTTAATTTAAAGCAATAATAAATCATAAATTAATCTACTATGGTTGAGTACCGTATGTATGTGAATAATAATAAATTATTAAACCTCACCACGCACGACACCATCTCTTCCCATGTTTTCGATTTTACCGCTGCACCCTCGCCCTGGCCGCACCACCACCCTTTTTTCGCTTAAATCCCATTCCAACGCCCAACTTCCTCTGCCTCAGCGGTCGAATCAACTTTCTTCCAGCAAGTTGCCACCAAGCCCCCATCACCACATCATACGCCCCTGACGACACGCACAAGCACCACTACATTCGACCCCTCTGATTGCGCATATCATCACCACCACATCACACGCCTCCGACGAGGCCCAGCAGCACATTCTACGTCACAAAGTTTTCAATTGTGGCCACCCATTTTCTTGGTGTTTGAGCTTCAGTGTATTGGCAGGTAATTACATAAAATAACGTGGGCAAAATAGGGACATACCAAATTACATAACTAAAATCTTAGCAATTTATAGATATAGTACATATAGATAGACATAATATAACAGAAAGAAAGATGGATGATGAAATGAGCTAAATAACAAAAACTTTTAGTGTAAAAATAAAAAAATATAAAATTTGAAGGATCGTGCTACAATTTACTATGGGTGCAATAGCAAATAACTGGAAACTTTAGGGGCGAAATAAAAGGAGGCAAAAATTATAATGATTGTTCTGCAATTTACCATAGAACCCAAAAGCAAATAGTAAAAAACTTTAGGGGCGAAAGTGAAAGAGTCTAAAGACACAAGGATTATTCTGAAATTTACAAGTGAAGTAACAGAAACTTTTGGGGGCAAAAGTAAGAAAATCTAAAATTTGAAGGGTTATGTTAGAATTTATCATAGGACTTAAAAGTAATTTATAAAAAACTTTAAAAATGAAAATGAAAGAATTCAAAATTACAAGAACTATTTTGCAATTTACATTGACAACACTATTATTGCCTCTTATCTTGCTGCCGCCTATTCCTTTTTTTTTTGGTAATTAAAACCTGCTGTTGCGGTGCTGCCAAGGACTATTTGCCAACTTAGGGCGGACCAAAAATAAGAAAAAGTGAATGTTAAATGACTATTTTGCAATTTGTAGTGAGCCCATAAGAAAAAAATGGAAAGCTTTAGGGGCAAAATAGAAAGGGTGAAAAAGTACAAGGACAATTCTGCAATTTATAAGGACAAAAATGTAAGAAAAAAATTGGTTGACACCTGCCTGCTTATCCCCTCTTATATATCATTGGGTAGTTTTTGTTACGCATTTGTATTTCACATATTACGTATGCTTGCAAAATAAGACGGACGATAGAATGAGTCGAATAAGAAAGCTTTTGAGACAAAAAAAAGAAAACTTAAAATTTAAAGGACTATTTTATAATTTATCGTTGGATCCATAGGTAATAACAAAAAAATTTAGAGCCGAAATTGAGAGAGGCAAAAATTGCAAGGATTATTTGGCAATTTGTAGTGGGCCAAAAAAAGAAACAATATTTGTTAAAGGGCTATTTTGCAAATTATCTTGGGACCATATGTAAATAACAGAAAACTTACAAGGGCAAAAAAGGAAAAACAAATCACAACACTCGTTGATTGTATAAAAATATATAATATTTCATGGGGGGCCTTATTCAATTGGGACAAAATAATTTTTTAATTTTTTTTGACTAAATAGTGGTCTGCCATCTCAGTCAAAAGTTGCGGGCGGCCCTCTTAAAGTAACACAAGATTTTTTTTTAATTAGAAATAACACAGAGACAATTTTTGGGTGTCGTATCCAAATTAAATATAATATAAAGGAGTTTTTCTTTTTTTTTTGCTCAAAAATTTACGTAAGGGGGTTTTCAAATAGAAAAATCATTGGGTAGTTTTTGTTACGCATTTGTATTTCAAATATTACGTATGCTTGCAAATAAGACGGACGATGGAATGAGTCGAATAAGAAAGCTTTTGAGACCAAAAAAGGAAAACTTAAAATTTAAAGGACTATTTTATAATATATCGTTGGATCCATAGGTAAATAACAAAAAAAATTAGAGGCGAAATTGAGAGAGGCAAAAATTACAAGGACTATTTGGCAATTTGTAGCGGGCAAAAAAAGGAAAAAATAAATGTTAAAGGGCTATTTCGCAATTTATCTTAGGCCCATAAGTAAATAACAAAAAACTTCAGGGGTAAAATATAAAGAGATGAAAACTGCAAGGGCAATTATGCAATTTACAAGGGCAAAAAAGGAAAAAAAATTACAACACTCCTGCCTGCTATCCTCGCTTATTATTATAGTATAGATAAAAAAAAGCTGGGGGGCGGGGGCCACTACATGCCCCCCTTTAGCTTCGCCTCTCGAAGTAGTAATGTTGTGTTAATCATTTAATTATTTCTTACATAAGAGGTATTTGTAAAATTTCTCAAACACGAGGGTGGTCTGTGTAATTACGCTGTATTAATTTCAGGGGTAGGGGGTAGTTTGTATAATCCTCCCTAAAAGGTATGCGATAATGTGTATATTTCAATATATTTGCACATAAAGACGAGTAGACGACTAGGAATTTCGTTTTTAATCACATATTTACGTATAATTAATTGTTTTAAGAAGTTTATCATTAACTAAGAATTGTGATATCAAATTACCAATAAAACTATTTTTTAGAATAAAAAACAAAATTAAAATAGATTCTGGTTACGTTAGAGCTTGGATAGTCACAGTATCCACTACAAGAAAAATTATTACTTCAATTCACATGTAGTAATGAGACTTATTGTTAAAAACCATAAACAAATCAAGATGGATCCATAAAATCATTTTTTTTATGAATATTATTCATGACCGCCGAGCGGTCACGAATGACCCTCTTTCGTGACCACCCAGTGGTCACGAACGTGTCATCCGCGACCGCCAGGCGGTCACGGATGCCACGAGGGCAGTCATAGGCGGGATGTTTTCCGCCAATGGCATCCCGTGACCGCTGGGCGGTCACGGGAGCATCCGTGACCGCTGGGCGGTCACGAGGTTGTTTACCGTGACCGCCGGGCGGTCACGAGCCGGCGGTCGGCGGTCACGAGCCGGCGGTCACAGAAGACCAATTTTTTTTGTAGTGATCCAATTATATTATATTTTTCAAGACTATAAAACTAAAACTAAAACTAAGGAATATAGTATCATTTTCTATATATAATCATGCATGGGATGAATCTTTTAATCCGGATCGGAGTTAATTTAGAAATCATATGATATTCTGTTTTCTGTAACTTTGAAAATGTTAAAAGTGTTAATTTACATAAATCTACTCTGTATATAGGATATTTACTTAGCCTATATCATTAGCGTAAATATAATGTTCTTCTCTATCATACGATATCGATGGTCTATATAGTGTTCCACAACCATGAGACTTGCCTCAACTCGTTGACATAACTCTGTCAAAATAACTGTTTAATTGCACCCATGCACATGCATTGGTTGGTATGGGGTTCCACTTCCACTAGTGTAGTTGGTTCATCATGTTGGAAGGTCTCCGGACTAGTCGAGCTAGGTTGAGTAACTTGCTTAGACGCCATGGCTTCAATCTTGTAGTGATATAGTAGCTAGCCCCATTATCGAATATTGTCTCCAAAGTTAAGATCATGTCATCCTTGTCGCCAGTTGCTCAACATCCACCATATATATATGCCTTTGTCTTCTCATAGGGCGAAGATAGAGCGAACAACAACCTGAAAACGGGAATTTCAATCTGTGGGAATTATTGACTTTGGCTCAGTGGTATTTCCATAATTCTACCATCTTGAACGTAGTTGCAACTGGGGTAGCTTGAGTAGCAGTGAAAGCTTGTATAGCTGTTGCAACTGAGTGAGCGACCGTTGCGACTGGGCGGCTAGAGTCAGATTAGGGCAGGCAGTTAATTCAGTGGGCCGTGGGCTTCACGCGAGTTAGTTATAACGGTCTCAGTATATATACTCTGTAATACAGCCGTTTTTCATAACTGTTCTTTCAACAACTTTGTACTCTTCAAAAATCAATAAAAATTGGACCTCGATTTCTCCCTTGGATTAGGGTTCTTCATCACATTGATGCTAGAACGCCGAACCAAGTAAATTGCGTGTGTTGTTAGTGATTGTTTACTTTCTTTGATGCGATTGTTATTCATATCTTGTTTGTTCGGTTTGTGCGATTCAATTGTGATTTGATTCGGTAAATTTTGCATTCCATTGAGCGATTTCACTACAAATTGGTGCGGTGAACGTGGAGTCGATCATGGCGATGGCAAAATTTGATGTAGAAAAATTTACAGGGCAAAACGATTTTGGTTTGTGGCGGTTAAAGATTCGAGCACTATTAGTTCAACAAGGATTGGTTGATGCACTAACATCGATAAGGATCTTGATGAAAAATCAAAGAAGGTTATGATGGAGAATGCTCATAGTGCTGTGATCCTGAGTTTGGGTGATAAGGTGTTGCGACAGGTCTCGAAGGAGAAAACTGCTGCTGGTGTTTGGTTGAAGCTTGAAAGCTTGTACATGACCAAATCGTTGGTAAATCGTTTGTAACTTAAACAGGCTATGTATTATTTTAAGATGCATGATGACAAATCGATAGAGGAACTGATTGATATGTTTAACAAGTTGATTTTGGATCTTGAGAACATTGATGTTGCAATTGATGATGAAGATCAGGCTTTACTATTGTTAAGTGCTCTGCCAAAATCCCATGCTAACTTTAAGGAAACTCTTATATATGGAAGGGGTTCTTTAACACTTGATGAGGTGCAATCTGCTCTAAATTCCAAGGAATTGAATGAGAGAGGGAATGCAAAGAAATCACAGAATGGTGAGGGACTAATAGTGAAGGGACAAAATCAGAAAAAGGAAAGTAGTAAGAAGGAGAAGAAGTCCAAGTCACAGGGAAAGAATGGGAAGAAACCATTCATTTGTTACCACTGTGAGAAAGAGGGTCATACCAGGAAGTTTTGTCCTGAAAGACAGAATAATGGTGGTGACAAGTCTAAGGTGTCTGACACTGTTGCAAGTGTACAAGAAGGGTATGAGCCTGCTGATGCTCTAATGGCTTCTGTTAGGGATCCAGATAATGTGTGGGTGTTAGATTCTGGTTGTTCTTTTCACATGACTCCACATCGATCTATATTTGAAGAATATGAAGAGGTTGATGGTGGAACAATGTACTTGGGAGATAACAAACCTTGTAAGGTGAAAGGTATAGGATCAGTTAGGTTCAGCCTCCACAATGGATCTGAGAAACTGTTGAGATTGGTGAGATATGTCCCTGATCTCAAGAGAAACCTGATATCTCTTGGTGTATTAGAGAAAACAGGGTACAAGTTCTTGGGAGATAATGGTATGGTAAAGGTTCTCAAAGGATCATAGGTGGTGATGTGAGGAGCAAGGGAAAATACCCTGTACATACTAGACGGAAAGTCTGTCATTGGTATAGTTGCAACTGCAGCTGTTCAGGGGGTTGTTTCTCAGTCTGAATTGTGGCACAAGAGATTAGCACATGTGAGTGAAATAGGTTTGTTAGAGTTGGGGAAGCAAGGACTATTGGGAGCTGAAAAGCTGGAGAAGATTAGCTTTTGTGAACATTGTGTTCTTGGAAAAGCTCATAAGGTTAAGTTCAATGTTAGTCAACAGAGGACTAAGAGAGCTTTGGATTATGTTCATGCTGATCTGTGGGGACCTTCAAGAACTGCTTTACATTCTGGAGCAAAATACTTCTTGTCACTTGTGGATGATTATTCCAGAAAGTTGTGGCTATTTGTGTTGAAGACTAAGGACCAGACATTTGAAACATTCAAAAACTGGAGGACCATGATAGAGAAGCAATCTGGATTGCAACTGAAACGACTGAGAACAGACAATGGTCTGGAGTTTTGTTCAGCTGAATTCAATGAGTATTGCAAGGTAAATGGAATTGTAAGGCACAAGACTGTTGCTGGAACTCCACAACAAAATGGATTAGCTGAGAGATTCAATAGAAACATACTTGAATGGGAGAGATGTATGCTGCTGAGTGCCAACCTTCTAAAGGTTTTCTGGGCAGAGGCAGTTGCAACAGCAGGATATCTTATTAATAGATGTCCCTCTACAACATTAAATATGAAGACACCAGAGGAAGTATGGTCTGGTCACAAACCAGATTTGAGTCATCTGAGAGTGTTTGGATGTTCTGCTTATGCACACATCAAACAGGATAAGCTAGAACCAAGAGCATTGAGGTGTATGTTTCTTGGATATCCAGAAGGAGTGAAGGGCTACAGATTGTGGTGTCTTGAACCAGGTCACAAGAGGTGCCTTATAAGCAGGGATGTAGTGTTCAATGAGGACACTATGGCTCTTAAAGAAACTGGGGATTTACCTGTGCAGACTGTTGAGATTGACAACTGTGTTAACTCAAGAAATGAGGAAGATAGTGGTTATCAGCTTGAGGTGGAGCTTATGGCTGAAAGTGAACCAGATCATCCTGGAAATTGGTTACTTGAAGAAGAGCCAGTTGCAACTGGCAATGAACCTGTTGATCAAGAGGGTGATCAGGCTGTGAAATCCAACTATATGCTGACCAGAGATAGAGCTAGAAGGAAAACTAAGGCACCAGAGAGGTATGGTTATGCAGACTTGCTTGCTTATTCCCTGGTAGCAGCAAGTAATTTATTGGAAGAGGAACCAAGTGACTACAAGGCTGCAGTGAAAAACAAGGATAGGCACAAATGGCTTGAGGCTATGTCTGAAGAAATGAAGTCTCTGAAGGATAACAATACTTGGGATCTTGTTGAAAGACCAAAGGGCTCTAGGTTAGTTGGATGTAGATGGATCTTTAAGCAAAAGGAAGGAATCCCTGGTGTTGAAAAGGGAATGTTCAAAGCAAGGTTAGTTGCAAGAGGGTTTACTCAAAGGGAGGGCATTGATTATAATGAAGTTTTCTCTCCTGTGGTAAAACACAGGTCTATCAGAATATTGCTTTCTCTTGTGGCAAAGTATAACCTGGAGTTGGAACAAATGGATGTTAAAACTGCATTTCTATATGGGAACTTGGATGAGATCATTCTGATGAAGCAACCAGAAGGATTTGAGATAAAAGGCAAGGAGGATCATGTGTGTAAACTCAATAAATCTCTATATGGTCTGAAGCAATCTCAAAGACAGTGGAATATGAGATTTGATGAGTTCATGATGAAGATTGGCTTTGTGAGGAGTAAGTATGACAACTGTGTCTACTTTAAGTTCAAGGATGAAAAGCAGTTTACATTCTTGTTGTTGTATGTTGATGATATTCTGATCATCGGTAATACCAAGATCGAAGTTGCAACTGTAAAAGCCAAACTCAAAGGAGAGTTTGAAATGAAGGATTTAGGAGCAGCTAAGAAGATTCTGGGTATGGAGATAAAAAGAGACAGATCTAAAGGTTTGTTGTACTTGTCTCAGGTGGAGTATCTTAAGAAGATACTAGAGAAATTTGGAATGTCTGAAGCTAAGGGAGTTACAACTCCATTGTCTCAACAGTTCAAATTGAGTGTTGATCAGTGTCCCAACACTGATGAAGATAAGGAGTTTATGGCAGAAATTCCTTATGCAAATGTTGTTGGATCTTTAATGTATGCCATGGTCTGCACTAGACCTGATTTGGCTTACTTAGTTAGCATGATAAGTAGGTTCATGGCTAATCCTGGAAGGGTGCATTGGAAGGCATTGAAATGGATTCTGAGGTATGTGAAACACACCATCAACAAAGTTCTAGTGTTTGGTGAGTTGCAACATCTGATGGAGAATCAGTCTCACATTCAAGGATTCGTGGATTCTGATTATGCTGGATGTTTGGACTCCAGAAAGTCACTTACTGGATATGTTTTTACAGCTTTTGGGACTGCTGTTAGTTGGAAGGCTAGCTTGCAAAGAGTAGTTGCATTATCAACTACTGAGGCAGAGTATATTGCACTGGCAAAAGTAATCAAGGAGGCTCTATGGTTAGATGGGTTTGCCAAGGTGCTGAAGATTCAAGATGATGTGATCACAGTTCATTGTGACAATCAGAGTGCAATACATTTGTCAAAGAACCAAGTTTATCATGAAAGGACTAAACATGTAGATATCAAACTTCACTTTGTGAGAGAGGTGATAACATGTGGCTCTGTGATGGTAAAGAAGGTTGCAACTGAGGAAAATCCAGCAGATATGATCACCAAAGTCTTGCCTAGCAGCAAGTTTGATCATTGCCTGGATTTTGATTCAACTGAAGAGTTGTTAGTCCTGGTGTTCAGGACTAGTTGGAGGAGTTGATTTACTGTTTTTGTGATTGAGGTAGAGTTACAGAAATAAGGTGGAGAATTGTGGGAATTATTGACTTTGGCTCAGTTGTATTTCCATAATTCTACCATCTTGAACGTAGTTGCAACTTGGGTAGCTTGAGTAGCAGTGAAAGCTTGTATAGCTGTTGCAGCTGAGTGAGCGACCGTTGCAACTGGGCGGCTAGAGTCAGATTAGGGCAGGCAGTTAATTCAGTGGGTCGTGGGCTTTACGCGAGTTAGTTATAACAGCCTCAGTATATATACTCTGTAATACAACCGTTTTTCATAACTGTTCTTTCAACAACTTTGTACTCCTCAAAAATCAATAAAAATTGGACCACGATTTCTCCCTTGGATTAGGGTTCTTCATCACATTGATGCTAGAACGCCGAACCAAGTAAATTGCGTGTGTTGTTAGTGATTGTTTACTTTCTTTGATGCGATTGTTATTCATATCTTGTTTGTTCGGTTTGTGCGATTCAATTGTGACTTGATTCTGAAAGTGTAAGATGTTATGTTATCAATGTTGGATGGATGTTGTGCCAACATCCAGAGGACAACATTGAAAACCGAGAACAGTCTTAACCTAACACATGTTTCTGAAATTCTGAACATGAGTAAAGTATTCGGGTTTAAATGTTGGATGGATGTTGAGCCAACATTCACAGGGCAACATTGAAACCAGTATATATTCTGTCAATCTGTCTTTAACTGCTTTATTTTAGTTTTGCCTTTATTCACCTATTAATCAAGTTCCAGGATTTTAGTTGTCTTTGTTTATGTTCAGGAACATATCTTAATCATAAGGAAGAACATTACAAGTTTCCTAAGTTTAAGTTTCCATAATTCAAGAGGAGGAGATCAGTCAAGTCAACACGGTTTCAAAGAAGGAAAGTTTGGAGTTCAAGTGCAACTAGGAATCTTTCCAAGATCAACTCTGAATTGAAGAAGGAGTATTTCCTTATTAGAACTCAATCCAATAAAGGGAACTATTATTCAAGAAGGAGATCGAGTTCAAGAAGGAAAGTAGAGTTCAACAAGGAAACAACATAAGTTACCAAAACTATGTACAACACAGCTTGGAGATCAAGTTTGAAGAAACATATATATAGGGTGTGAAGTACATCAAGATACATAGAGAAAAAATAGAGCTTATAAATCCGTAGAGATTATATCTTAAGCATTGTTGCTGTGTTTCTTGTTTTGCAAAGTTTGTGAGTTTTCGAGTTAAGTCTAGGATTAGATTTAAGGAGAAAATTCTTGTCTGCTTTGCTGAGTCCAATCTACAAAAGAGCGAGAGTGATTTTGTGGTGAGGAACATCTTTGGTAAAACCTGCGTGGTTATTTTGCCGTAAGGCTGGATGGTTGATTATTTATAATAAAAAACCATTGAAAATTTATCTTCTTGTGTTCTTTAATTCCGCTGCACATTATACTCTATCAAGAAGATTGTTTGAGATCAAGTTAAGGCAACGCCAGCTTAACTTGAGCTCTGAAACTTTGGAAAAGTTGTATCAATCCCGATCCAACAATTTCAGATTCGGTAAATTTTGCGTTCCATTGAGCGATTTCACTACACAATCCATAGACATTATCATATTATTACAGTCAACGTAGAAATGAGACAATGATAATGGAAAACAAATTAAACATTTTAATAGGGAAGAAAGTGCTATTAATTAATACTTTGAGAAAGGGTATATGGAAACTAGAATAACACGGTTGAGCTTTCGCAACTAACTGTAACCGGAACCCACTAGGATAATCATATAATGTTATTAATGACCATAGTAAAACATGGGACAGTTTGTTTATACTATACAATTAGGAGAATGAGGAAGTCTTACCTCAGCTAGAGATGTCCTTCCACTGATCACCTTGTCTGCAATTTTGCAGCCAGTGTAGGCCAGTATAACATTTGATGTACGT
The DNA here is from genome assembly GCA_948329865.1 of Linaria vulgaris. NCBI lineage: Eukaryota > Viridiplantae > Streptophyta > Magnoliopsida > Lamiales > Plantaginaceae > Linaria > Linaria vulgaris. The sequence goes on from OX415253.1 coordinate 90,937,866, forward strand.
CCCTGCGCAGAGTAAAACATAAGAAACCAAACCTTAATCAAGCCCTAGTTTGAAACTTTGATGTCTTATAACTAATTATCGTGCCAGATCAAATTCCTTGGCAAATGGAATTAGTATATGGTCCCAAACAACGAAGGTTTTGTGATCACGGGGAGTTGTAGTGACGCTCACGGTAACGATGTATGGATCTGTAAACTCTTGGTGTTGCTCGAGGCCATGAAAAAGGAAGTCCTCGGCATCTGCTTCGGGCATCAGATAACTGTATAATTATCTCTCCCAGCTTTTCTCTTTCTTCTTTTGTATTTTGTTGCTTGCTATATATGTGTTTTGTTGACTTAGCGCGAGCAAAACTAACTCAACAGAAACACAGAGCAAAATACAAAATATAAAAGAAGGAACAGAAAAACAAGGATAAAATAATTACAGAAAAACAAGGATAAAATAATTACACTTTTACCTGATGCCCGAAGCAAATCCAGATAACGTTCTTTTTTATTATGGCGTCCAACTTCTTGGGCAGCACCGGGGGCTTACAGATCCGTATATAAATTGTTACTCTGAGCGTCGTTGCAACCCCCCCTAATCACCAAACCTGCATACTCTCCCAGTGATCGAGATAATCAGAGGAGAGTACGAAGTTTCGTGATCTCGGTGAGTTGATGCTTTCGGAAACATTTTCACTTGCACAATGAACTAGTACTCCTCTGCTTTCCTGACTGTAGCCAGAGTTGGGCATCAGAAAGATCCCGATTGTTGATTGGGATGTAAACAAGGAAATGGTACTTGAAAGTTAACAACTCTTGATATTTATATAACTATCAACTCATTTAATTGTATGAGATTATAAAGTATGCAACGAGCTCATTCATATTTATAAGCACTCTACAATGTTGCCAAAAAACGCGGACACATAAAGCATGCCGAGTCTAAATGAAATAATTAATCCCAATTCTGGCAGACTCCCAATCTTAGAAGGATCCATCAATTATGCTTACTGGAAGATCAAGCTCAGAGTTCACATCAAATCCATTGACATGAAAGCATGGGATGCCGTTCTTGATGGATATTCTGTCCCAAAGATTGAGAACGACCGAGATGCAGATATTGTACCAAAACCGAAGTCACAATGGACAGCAAACGAGGTAACACTGTATAACTACAATGAGAAAGATCTTAATGCTATTTTTAGTTATGTTACCAATCAGATGTTTAAGTTAATTCAGAATTGCACTACAGCTAAATCAGCTTGGGATATCCTTGAACTTCATTGTGAATGAGATATAGCAGTTAGAAACTCTAAACATAGACAATTGCTTAAAGATTTTGAAAAACATGAAATGGGTGATGAAGAGAGTATAGATAGTTATTTTGAGAAAATCCTTGACATCACTAATCAATGTGAAAATCTAGGATTTCCTGTTTCAAATCAAACTATGGTTTATAAAGCTTTTAGATCTTTGTCACCTAGATTTGCTCTCAAGAGAATTGCCATGGGAGAAACAAGAGATATTGCCAACATGGAATTTCAATCCTTGTTAAACAATCTTAGAGAATTTGAGCTAGAGTTTCCTGCTAGGACTACCAAACAACAAGCTATTGCTTTGTTAGGAACAAATTATCATGAGAGTGAAGATGAGGATGAAATTATTTCTTCTAACTATGGAAATATTAGCAAGAAACTCAGTAGGTTGAACTTTAAAGATAAATCCAAAGGGAAACAACCTAGCAATACTTCCACGGGTTTTAGAAAATTGCCTCCCAAATTTGTTAAATATATGGCAACAAAATCTAGTCCTGAAGAAATTGAAAAGTTGAAAACTACTCAATGTTATGAATGTAAAGGTTATGGTCATATTGCTGTTGAATGTGCTAACATCCTCCGCAAGAAGGGAAAGTCTCATTGGGTTTGTGTAGATGACTTCAATGAAGAGGATTATAACTCTGGATCAAGTGCTGATACTGAAGAAAGCTTTGAAGAGATTCATACAGCTGCGCTATTTACTCATGTCAACTGGACAGGAGAAGATCTCCATAACTGCCACGGGTCCCAATGTTGCTCCAACATCTAGGACTCAACATCAGAACATGAGACTTTCTTTGGGAATTGGACTGAATATGATACCCATATTGATCTCAATTCCTTGTCTGATAATGATGAATCTAACTTTGAATGTTTTCATGGCTCAGTTGATCTAGATGAAGAGTATTACTTTGAAGGTGAAATGTCCCAGGAGGAAATCATTGAAGACTTGAAGTCTACTTTTCATAATCTTCTGAAAGAAAATCAAAAACTCACCAAGAAGAATGAAGCTCAGAGACCGGAGATTGATGGACTGAAGAAACTGATGAGGATGTATGAAAGAGACCTTGACAAGACAGAAGCTGAACTTAAAGAGGTAAAAGGAAAGCTTGAAAAAGATAATCAGATCATTGCTAAATGGAACTCAGGTACATCTAAACTTGAAGAGGTACAGAGTATGGGTAATCAAGGAACAAATGGTCTTGGATATATTGAGAAACCTACCTCTAAAGTTGCTAATCCTGTTTTCATTAAAGAAGGTTTGTTAAGGAATCAAAAGACTTGAGCTGTGCTAATCCCAACAAAAGTAAACCTACTTATATTTGTCAATTTTGTTTTCAACCAGGTCACATAAAACCTTATTGCAAGAAATATTTGAAAGAAAATGTGAAGAAAACAGAAACTGTCTCTAATGTTGAGTTGGTCAGTGGTACAGATGTTATCCCAACATTAGGAACATGACAGAAAAGTAGAACTTGGATTGAAAAATTAAAGACTCCTAAGATGAAACTTGTATGCAATGTTGTGTTTTCTGCTGTGTACTCTAACCTTGCAGGTAAGTGGTACTTTGACAGTGGATGCTCAAGACATATGACAGGAGACAAGGAAAATCTTAAACAATTGATTCCTCTCAATGTTGGAACTGTCACCTATGGAGGAGGCACCAAGGGAAGAATCATTGGAAAGGGAGTACTAGATGTTGAAGGATTTCCACCACTCAAAGATGTTCTGCTAGTTGAAGGATTGAAAGCAAATCTAATAAGCATTAGTCAACTTTGTGATGATAACTTGCTTGTTACATTTGATAAAAGTTCTTGTGATGTATTTAATAGTGAAAATGTCCTTGTTATGACAGGTACTAGATCTAAAGATAATTGCTACCTTGCACAGGAAGAAGCAGATTGCTTTCATGCTAAAGTTGATGATGCTGTTCTGTGGCATAGGAAGCTAGGACATGTTCACTATAGGAACCTTGAAAAGCTACAGAAAGTTGATGCTGTAAGAGGCTTACCAAAGATATCCAGCCCAGGTAAGGTTGTATGTGGGGACTGCCTAAAGGGTAAGCAAACCAAAGCTATTCATACACCCCTCCAGGTACAAAGTACAATTCCCAGGACTGGTAAGTGTTTTGAATTATTACACATGGATCTCATGGGTCCTATTGAGGTAAGCAGCCTAAGTGGTTAGAGATATGCCTTTGTTATTGTAGATGATTTCTATAGATATACATGGGTTAAGTTTCTTAAAGAAAAATCTGATGCATTCAACACATTTAGGATCTTACATGCTAGCATCAAAAATCTATATGGTTCCTCTGTTTGTAAGATTAGGTCTGATCATGGGAAAGAATTTGAAAATGCTAGTTTCAGTGATTTCTGTGATAAGAATGGAATTTTCCATGAGTTTTCAGCACCTAAGACACCTCAGCAAAATGGGATAGCTGAGAGGAAAAATAGGACACTTCAAGAGATGGCCAGAGTTATGCTTAATGCTAGAAACCTATCTAAAAGACTTTGGACTGAAGCTTTAAATATTGCATGTCATATAAGTAATAGGGCTTATCTTAGACCTGGTACAAATATGACTCCATATGAAATCTTGAAGGGTTTGAAACCAAATATTGCTCATTTTCATGAATTTGGATGTGACCGTTACTTGTTGAAAGATAGAGACTATCTTAGTAAGTTTGATCCAAAAAGTGAAAAGTGCATATTTGTTGGTTATTCTGTGAATAGTTCTGCTTTCAGGGTTTATAATCCAAGATTGAAGACTATTCAAGAATCAGTTAATATAGTGTTTGATGATTCCACATTTGATTCAGGTACTGATGAAGTTACTGTCTCTGATGTTGCCCCAACATTGGAAACAGAGACTGTCCCAACATCAGGAGCAGAAGTTGGAGACACTGAAATTGAGACTGGTTCTAATGTTGAGTTGACACCTGCTGCTGTTAGGCCAACATCCCCACAGTCCAATTCAGAGGATGACATTGTTGATGAACCTAGAAGAGATCCCCCTACTAGGATTCAAAAGGACCATCCAACTTCACAAGTGATAGGTGAAATCACTGGACGCATGAAGACTCGCAACAAAGACAGGGTAAACTATAAAAATATGGTAAGGTTGTGTGTCTGCATGGCTTCCACTTGCACTGTAAGTAATGCTTCCTGTTTTGTCTCAAATATTGAACCTAAGAATGTGACTGAAGCTCTTAAGGATAGTAAATGGATAAATGCTATGCAAGATGAACTGTTGCAATTCACCAAAAATCATGTTTGGAATCTAGTGCCTAGACCTTCTAATGTGAATGTTATAGGAACTAAGTGGATTTTCAAGAAAAAAAACTAATGAAGATGGTGTAATTGTAAGAAACAAAGCTAGGCTTGTTGCACAAGGTTATACTCAGGTAGAAGGAATTGACTTTGATGAGACATTTGCTCCAGTAGCTAGGATAGAATCTATTAGATTACTTCTTGCTATTGAATGTTGTCTTAAGATTAAGCTCTACCAGATGGATGTGAAGGGTGCTTTCCTTAATGGTTTGATAGACAAATAAGTATATGTTGAACAACCTAAAGGTTTTGCTGATCCTAAACATCCTAATTATGTGTATAAACTTGAGAAAGCTTTGTATGGTTTAAAACAGGCACCTAGAGCTTGGTATGAAAGACTAACTCAATTTTTGTTAAGTCTTGGGTTCAATAGAGGAGATGGAGACAGAACCTTGTTTATTCTAAGAAAGAGTTCTGATGTTTGTATTGCTCAAATCTATGTGGATGACATTGTTTTTGGTTCTACTAACAAGTCTACTCTAGACAAGTTTGTTGAGTCAATGACAGGGACATTTGAAATGAGCATGATTGGAGAGCTGAATTACTTTCTGGGATTGCAAGTGAAGCAACTGGAGAATGGTATGTTCTTAAACCAGGAAAAGTATGCAAGGAACCTGGTAAAAAGATTTGAGCTACATGAGTCAAAACCTTGCAAAACTCCCATGTCTTTTTCTATGAAGATTACTAAGGATGGCACTGGAGACAATGTTGACCCAACATTGTACAGATCTATGATTGGTAGTCTTCTATATCTATCTGCCTCTAGACCAGATATTATGTTTTCTGTTTGTGTTTGTGCTAGGTACCAAGCTGATCCAAAGCAATCTCACTTGATTGCTGTGAAGAGAATATTAAGATATATATCTGGAACTTCATCATTGGGCAATTGGTATTCCTTTGATAGAAATACAAATCTTGTTGGGTTTAATGATTCTGATTGGGCAGGTGATGTAGATGACAGAAAATCCACAAGTGGGGGCTGTTTCTATTTGGGAAACAATCTAGTTTCATGGTATAATAGGAAACAGAATTGTGTGTCATTATCTACAGCTGAATCTGAATATGTAGCTGCTGGCAGTTGTGTTACCCAGCTAGTATGGCTTAAACACATGTTGCTGGACTATGGGCTAGATAGTGATACTCTCCTCATGTTTTGTGACAATCTTAGTGCCATTAGTATCTCAAGGAATCCTGTTCAGCATTCTAGGACTAAGCATATAGATATAAGACATCATTACTTGAGAGACATGGTTGAGGATAAAATGATTAACATTGAGCATATTGAGACAAATAATCAGCTTGCTGATATGTTTACTAAACCTTTAGATAGTGAGAGATTCTTCAGTTTGAGGAAATCTCTCGGCATGTGCAATATGTGAGAATGTTAGGATCCCAGTGTTGACATAACACCACTGTCTAGCACTAGTTAATGTTTGTGGTGTAGTATGTAACTTTTTGTTTTTTTTGTTTGTTTCTTTTCTTTTCTTTTTGAGTCACATTGATCTTTGTTTGGCATATTTGATTGTGTGGTTGATCACTGTGTTTTACCAATCTTTCTAGCTTGCAGATTCACATCTAAGTTTTGAAAAGTATAAATCTCTAAAGTGTGTCTGAGGTTGTGGTAGCCTAACATATGGAGAAGCTGGGGTACACAAAGTTCACTACTTTGATGTCTATTCAGTTGTGTCTTATTCATATGAAAAGGTTTTACAGAACATGTGGAGAAGCTGGGGTTCATGATGTTGACAGCTTCAATGATATTCAGTTGTGCTTATTTGCATGTCTCTGTGTTTTTTGGCCAAGGGGTACATAAAAGTGGTTCTTTCTACTAAGGTGTTTGGGGTTTCGACTGCCTTCACTTGGTAGCATTGATCACTTCGTGCTCTCTTGTATGCAGGTTGGTAAACAAGTATGCATAAGGAATTGGGGTATTGGGGTGCATGATAAATGTCTTACCAGTATTCAAGGCCTTTGTACTTGCCTAATTTGCTGCTGATAATGTTGTTACTGGGGTGTGTGGAGTCTAGTGCTGCCCTCATTCAGTAATGTCATTATCCTTTTTTAATCAACCCTCAGTTTTTGTTCTAAAGAGATAATGAAAATAGTGAAGATTTGATGTGATGTGAATTGTTGTTGGTTTGAAAAGTGATTCACTGTGTATACCATATGTCAATGTTGTCATAACATTGGTGCATTCATTCTAGAACTGCATTGTCTTTCATCTTTGATTAGTGTTTTTGACTAGGTTTGGGCTTAGGGGGAGTATATAGTCCCTTTCATGTGTTGAGGCATACTCTTTGGGTCACATTCTGCAGGTGACACACAATTTGTGACCTTCTATGCTGTGGAAGTGGATTAATTCTCTAATTCATGACTGCTTAGCTCTGTGTGTTTTCTGTTTGATATGTTGCTTATTCATGATTTTGATCTAAATCTTAATGTTTTTGATACTCACTTGCTACTTTGGTGAAGTTTCAGATATAAGTTTGGATATATCTCACGCTCTCACATGAAATTGCCTTGAAGAAGACCAAAACCTCAAATATTATGGTTTGAAAACTTTCTGGTTTGAATGTTACTCTACTCTCTGATCTGAATGTTATTCCAACATTGCCATACTGTCTGCCCAACATTGAAAACAGTAACTTATAAGTTTGTTTAAAATTTTAAAAACTGAGTTTTTATTGTTTTATTTTGAACTACTCTGGTTACTTGTTGTTTTTACATGACACGCGGTGAAGTTCTTACGCAGGAATAGAGTAGTGGGAAAACTTATTTGATCACATTCCACAATCCCACTAGCATTCATCCCTTCTCCCTCCACTCTGCACGACTTAAATGAACAATTTGCCTTAATTTCTTTTTCACTTGTGCAATTTGTTTTCTCTCTGCAAATAGTTATCTAAAAATATCTCATATTTTTTTCTTAATTCTTAAAATCTAACATGGCGAGCAAGACTCCTTTAGACACTCTTGCAGATTTGGCCTTGAATGTTAAGCAAACCACAACACGCACCAGGGCTGCTGCGCGTGAGGATCAAGAACGGCCTGCTGCTCAAGTTGTTGCAAAACAACCAACAATTCCTTATCAACGACGGTCAAAGCGAGCTAAGAATGTGGAATCTGAGTCGAATGTTGGCGCAACATCAGAAGCACATACTCCTCAAACCAAGGAAACTGAATATGAGGTAAATGTGGCTAACCCTAAACCCCAAGTGAATATTCGTAATGATGTGATTGAGGGGGAGGGATCTGGTTCTGTTAGAAAGAGAACACCAATTGGGTCTATGCAAATGAGTAGAATAGCCTTACAAAGAACTGAGGCTAGAAGAGCTCAAAGAGAGAGACTTGAGAAGAAAAAGGCTGATGCTAAGGCTAAGGCTGAGGCTGAGAGAGTGAGGAAAGGGAAACAGGTTATAGATGAGGAAGTTGAGGTAACTGATGTAGAAGAAGAGGAGGAGAAAGAAGAAGAAGAAGAGGGAGAGGAAACTGACTTTGAAGAGGGTGAAGCTGATGAAGTTGATGATGACGATGAAGAAGAGTACCGTGACACTCTTGTGTTATCCTATCATAGTAGGGAAGCTAGGTCTAGATACTATCTTAATAAGGAGATAGATTACAAGGCTTATGAGTTTAGAAAGAGGGATTTTCACAAAGAGAGGGTCATGGACATGGACAACTTTAAAAGAAATAGAGTTTTTGAGTTGTTGAAAGCAAGAGGGGTTCAGAATTCAATGAAGAAGCATGGTGATTATGCTCCTGAGCTTGTACAAGAATTCTACCTGAATCTCTCAAAGTATATCACTTGTGAGTTGTCTCCCAAATATGGTAAAGCATGGGTAAGAGGACAAGTGGTTGACATTAGTCCTATGAAGATAAATGAGATTTGGGGACTGCCACATGATGAGGAATCTGAAGATCCTAAGTCAGATGAGGTGATTGAGGATATCACAGGTGGTCTAGAGAGAACCTGGGTTGAACAATTACCAACATCAAAACTCACTGCCCTAAGTGCTGTTCTGCACAAATGTGCATCGTATAATTGGCTGCCTACTAAAAATTCTACTGTTTTGACTAAGGAGTCAGCTTACTTGGTCTACAAACTGAAGAATGGGCTTGTTGTGAATATTGGGGTGAGAATTTTAAAGGCTATGGAAGATGCTGCTGGGAGGAAGAAAGGGATTCTACCATTTCCTTCTTTGATCACAACTCTGCTACTAAAACAGAAGATGGACAAGAAAGAGTTTGGAGGAATGTCTGAGAACAAGGCTAGGTTCACCATCACTCAATCCTACTTATCTAGTACAAGAGTGAAGGACTTGCCTTGGAATCCTGAAGGTGGAGTTGCACCTAGAGAGGAAAAGGAGGCTCAACAATTTGTTGGAGCTTCAGTGCCTCAAACTGAGGAGGGAGAAACCAGGGTAACAACAAAATCTTTTGTTGATCAGCAGTTGACTTGGTATAGAAGTGCGTATTCCAATCTTCAGAGGGAAATTGCTTTCAAGGAAAAATAAATGCAGGAGCTAGATGTCTTGATTAAGAACATAGAGGAGCTTTCTTCACAAAAAAGGGGAGAGTGATCTAGTTTTTAATTTTTGATTTCTGGTTTTATGTTTTTGTTTTGATATGTTTTTGAACTGTTTCTATTTTGCTGCTAGTTCTTTTTCTTTGTTTTGGTTTGTAATGGTAATGCTCTTAGCTTTAACTGCTCTTAATGTTTTTGCTTATGAAGATAGTCTATATCTGTTGTTTCTGCTGATAAACTGATGTGCAGGTACATTCTGGTCTTAATGTTGAGACAACATTGATGAGTTAAATGTCTGAACAACTTGTTTTGAGTTGTGGTGATGACTTTAATGATTAATCTTTGTTATGCCAAGTTAATACTTGATAGTTTGCATTAAGGGGGAGCAGTTTTAGTAGGTTTAGATTATTATGCTTAAGTGATATTTGGACATATTATCTGTTATGTGAACAGGTTGATTGGTTTTGTGAAGAAAGGCAAAAAGGGGGAGATTGAAAGTGTAAGATGTTCTGTTATCAATGTTGGATGGATGTTGTGCCAACATCCAGAGGACAACATTGAAAACCGAGAACAGTCTTAACCTAAAACATGTTTCTGAAATTCTGAACATGAGTAAAGTATTCGGGTTTAAATGTTGGATGGATGTTGAGCCAACATTCACATGGCAACATTGAAACCAGTATATATTCTGTCAATCTGTCTTTAACTGCTTTATTTTAGTTTTGCCCTTATTCACCTATTAATCAAGTTCCACGATTTTAGTTGTCTTTGTTTATGTCCAGGAACATCTCTTAATCATAAGGAAGAACATTACAAGTTTCCTAAGTTGAAGTTTCCATAATTCAAGAGGAGGAGATCAGTCAAGTCAACACGGTTTCAAAGAAGGAAAGTTTTGGAGTTCAAGTGCAACTAGGAATCTTTCCAAGATCAACTCTGAATTGAAGAAGGAGTATTTCCTTATTAGAACTCAATCTAATAAAGGGAACTATTATTCAAGAAGGAGATCGAGTTCAAGAAGGAAAGTAGAGTTCAACAAGGAAACAACATAAGTTACCAAAACTGTGTACAACACACATTGGAGATCAAGTTTGAAGAAACCTATATATAGGGTGTGAAGTACATCAAGATACATAGAGAAACAATAGAGCTTATAAATCCGTAGAGATTATATCTTAAGCATTGTTGCTGTGTTTCTTGTTTTGCAAAGTTTGTGAGTTTTCGAGTTAAGTCTAGGATTAGATTTAAGGAGAAAATTCTTGTCTGCTTTGCTGAGTCCAATCTACAAAAGAGCGAGAGTGATTTTGTGGTGAGGAACATCTTTAGTAAAACCTACGTGGTTATTTTGCCGTAAGGCTAGATGGTTGATTATTTATAATAAAAAATCATTAAAAATTTATCTTCTTATGTTCTTTAATTCCGCTGCACATTATACTCTATCAAGAAGATTGTTTGAGATCAAGTTAAGGCTACGCCAGCTTAACTTGAGCTCTGAAACTTTGGAAAAGTTGTATCAATCCCGATCCAACAATTTCAGATTCGGTAAATTTTGCGTTCCATTGAGCGATTTCACTACACAATCCATAGACATTATCATATTATTACAGTCAACGTAGAAATGAGACAATGATAATGGAAAACAAATTAAAAATTTTAATAGGGAAGAAAGTGCTATTAATTAATACTTTGAGAAAGGGTATATGGAAACTAGAATAACACGGTTGAGCTTTCGCAACTAACTGTAACCGGAACCCACTAGGATAATCATATAATGTTATTAATGACCATAGTAAAACATGGGACAGTTTGTTTATACTATACAATTAGGAGAATGAGGAAGTCTTACCTCAGCTAGAGATGTCCTTCCACTGATCACCTTGTCTGCAATTTTGCAGCCAGTGTAGGCCAGTATAACATTTGATGTACGTCCCTGCGCAGAGTAAAACATAAGAAACCAAACCTTAATCAAGCCCTAGTTTGAAACTTTGATGTCTTATAACTAATTATCGTGCCAGATCAAATTCCTTGGCAAATGGAATTAGTATATGGTCCCAAACAGCGAAGGTTTTGTGATCACGGGGAGTTGTAGTGACGCTCACGGTAACGATGTATGGATCTGTAAACTCTTGGTGTTGCTCGAGGCCATGAAAAAGGAAGTCCTCGGCATCTGCTTCGGGCATCAGATAACTGTATAATTATCTCTCCCAGCTTTTCTCTTTCTTCTTTTGTATTTTGTTGCTTGCTATATATGTGTTTTGTTGACTTAGCGCGAGCAAAACTAACTCAACAGAAACACAGAGCAAAATACAAAATATAAAAGAAGGAACAGAAAAACAAGGATAAAATAATTACAGAAAAACAAGGATAAAATAATTACACTTTTACCTGATGCCCGAAGCAAATCCAGATAACGTTCTTTTTTATTATGGCGTCCAACTTCTTGGGCAGCACCGGGGGCTTACAGATCCGTATATAAATTGTTACTCTGAGCGTCGTTGCAACCCCCCCTAATCACCAAACCTGCATACTCTCCCAGTGATCGAGATAATCAGAGGAGAGTACGAAGTTTCGTGATCTCGGTGAGTTGATGCTTTCGGAAACATTTTCACTTGCACAATGAACTAGTACTCCTCTGCTTTCCTGACTGTAGCCAGAGTTGGGCATCAGAAAGATCCCGATTGTTGATTGGGATGTAAACAAGGAAATGGTACTTGAAAGTTAACAACTCTTGATATTTATATAACTAAATGTAAAGCATGCCGAGTCTAAATGAAATAATTAATCCTTGCATAAGGTTTGCAACGAGCTATTATTTAGAAACACTCCACAGTACAATTTTTTTAATTTGTTGCCAAAAAAATCTGCTCACAGAAAATGTGTGAAGTCTAAATTAAATAAAGGAAACACTCTTTACAATGTTACAATAGAAAACGCTACTGCTATGAGTTCCTTTAACCTCCAAATTACTTGGCTGAAAATAGTACTATTCAGATTGTCGTCTATGACTTGATAGTGTCGGAATATTTCTTCGTCATGGATGATGAAATATTTCATTTAATCTTAGAATGGGAAACGGGACATTATCCTTTTATTCTACCAAAGGTTTTTTTAGCTGAAGCTCGTTGGCACATTCATGATGCTGCAAAATGTTTCATAAACTTAGCGATATTTATGGACGAATTATCAAAAATGCCCGTTAACTATGTTTTTCAATCTTAAATGCCCGTTTTTTCCCAACCTGCTGAAAATGCCCGATAAGTTTTAATTTTTCTAACAAAAATGCCCGATGTTAAAAATTCGGACATTTTATCCGACGTGGCATCCGAGTCAAAGAAACGCGCTGCTGAATCAAAGAAACGCGCCCGACACGTAAAAAACGTGTTTCTACCAAACGGGCATTTTTGGTAGAGATTTTAAAAGATACCGGGCAGTTTTAGCAATATTTAAAGTTACAAGGTTTGTGTAAAAAACGCGTTTCTACCAAAAATGCCTGAAATGTCAAGCGCGACTTTTTGATTAGGCAACGCGATTCTTAGACTAGGCAGCCACGTAGGTTTTTTTGTCCGAAAATTTCACTTCGGGCATTTTTGGTAGAAATTTTAAAAGATACCGGACATTTTTAGCAGGTTTGAAAAAAAACGGGCATTTAAAATTGAAAATAAAAGTTAGCGGGCATTTTTTATAATTCGTCCGATATTTATTTGTGCAGGTATCCTAGAAAAAGGGAAAAAATCATGTTTGGTACCTTAATTTGGCCTATGTTTCGTTTTTGTACATTAACTTGTCACGCCGACTTTTTGGTACCATGTGTTTGCCAACTTAATCAAAATCAGTACCCCGCGGCGGCGTCCCCAAATTACCACCCCTAATGTCTACGTGGCTCGCCGTTGACTGCTAAAATCTCAATTTTGACTTTTTCCTTGCCACATGCCCATGCTGATCTGGATTAGTTAATTTAAAAAACCAAAAAAAACTATTAAATCTTATATCACAACTTCTAGTTTTTATATTTCTTTATAGTTAACTTTTTTATTATATAAATTATAAAAACTTATTATATAATTCTGTTTTAAAAAAAAAACATTTTTTTACAACTAATGAATTTTAAAGAAAAATAAAAAATGAAAACAAAAAATAAGTAAAAAAAAAATAACTATTAAATCTATAACTATGTACAAATAATTTTTTTATAATTTTTATAAAATTTTATAATTAACTTTAAAGTTATAAATATTATAAATATAACTTTTGTTTTTCAAAAAAAAAAAAAACAAATCAAAAAAAAATAATAAAATAATCAATCATCTTCAACAAGCCCCCCACCCCATCCCATCACCGCCACCCACCACCATCACCCCCACCACCGATACCCACAACCGCCACCCACCACCATCACCTCGACCAGCGCCACCCACCCCCATCACCCCACCAACAATTCTTCATTTTCTACCACCCTCCCCGCCCCGCCGCCCTATTTCATCACTCCGGCGACGATGGTGGTGGGTGGCAGTGGTGGGTATTGGTGGTGGGGGGGGGGGGGGTGGAAGGCTTGTTGAAGATGATTGATTTTTTTTATTTCTTTTTTAATCAATTTTTAGGTTTGGGTTTTTTTGTGTTTTCTGAAACAAAAAAAACTTATATTTTTAATAGTTATATATTTAATAGTTTTTTGAATAAGAGTTTTGTATATGATTTTTAATTTTAATTAATTTGTATATTTATAATTAATTTCTTAGTTTTTTATAATTTTTTTATTAAATAATACATGTCATCATGGCCATGTGTCAAAAATAAGTCAAAATCCCTAAATTTGGGTCAACGACGAGCCACGTAGAATTTTGGAGGCGGCAATTTTGAAGCTCCGTCGTGGGGGTACCGAGTTTGATTAAGTTGGCAAACATAGGGTACCAAAAAGTCGGCGTGACAAGTTAAGGTACCAAAACGAAACATATGCCAAATTAAGAGCTATTAGCAAAAACTACACCTGTGTTATCTCTAATTGGCAAATAACCCCCTGTGTTATTTTAATTGGCAGAAACCCCCCTGTGTTATTCATAAATTAGCAAAAACCCCTTTCATGACATATTTTATAATGACAGTACCAATAATTAAGGATTTATAAGTAATACAATTTTATAATAAACATATACTTGTTACAATAAATATTATGCATCGTGTTATAAATTTTTTAGATTTTTTTAAAATTGTATAAAAACATAATAAAATTAGTCGGTATCGTAATTATATTTTTACAGATCTAAAAACTAAGGTTTTCTTCAAAATTAATAAACAAAAATATGCATACAATTTAATTTGAACATTAATTATTAGTTCCATATGTATCATAGACATACAATAAAAATCATATTTTGAGATCAATCTCAGTATGTGCGAATTAATTTAGTGTAGTAGGGGTTTTTTTGCTAATTTTGAAATAACACAGGGGGTTTTTTGCCAATTAAAATAACACAGGGGATTATTTGCCAATTAGAGATAACACAGGGATAGTTTTTGCTATTTACCCGCCAAATTAAGGTACCATACATGATTTTTTCCCCCTAGAAAAACAAGAGAAGAAATTGAGAGGTCATGCCCATGTTGCAGCAAAACTTAAAATGGCACAACTTGCCTTCAATGAGGTTTGCTCATAAAGGTCTGTAGCTCAATTCCTATCCCAATTTTGTAATTTACCATTGCTTCTCTTTACAGAAATCTGCATAATTTGGTTCTCTTGGAGCTGCCAAAAGGAGCTGGTGAAAGTGTTTGACTACAAAGATCACTGTATCCGCTAGTCAACATTCTGCCCCTCCTCAAGCATATACTACAAGAGCAGAGAACTGACTTAGATGCTGAATCAACTTCAAGGGCAGCAATAATTAACGCTGGGTTCACGTATCCGCTTCGTTCATGTCCACAATACCATGGCATTCGGGTGTTTAAGGTGTTCGAATTAATGAAAAAAGAAGTAGGAGTAGCAAGCAGCCTTTGAACAAGACGATTGGCATATAATGGCATGTTCAAACAGCGTAAGACCCAAGTGTGGGTTTTTCTTGTCTCCACTAAGTTGTTTTGTGTTACTATAGAGAAAGGCCTCAGTTTCGGTGTGTATTTGATTATTAACCTCACGAAAACATAGATGCAATGTACTACTCTAAAATGTCTTGATTGCGATAGATGTAAAATGTCTCTCCTCTCTTGGAACTGATGCCTTTAAACCGGATCATCTAATAATGCATTATAAAATGCTGAAATTAAAAGACCACCTGCACCATTTTTTCGAAGAATGTAGCAAGATCAAATCTACCACTATGCTTCACTTTTGTGTTAGCCAAAATAGACTCTTGTGGCCTGTAACTAATTCTGCTGATAGCATCCTTTTTTTTTCTTGATGAATTCTATGGATAGTAATTTAATAACTCATATATATATGAGTTCTCAAATTAAGTGCGTAGTCCACAAAGTTACTAATTCGATAATCTGGGTTGTCTTTGCGATATGTTTTTCAAGAAATGTTTTATGTAATGATTCTGTTACGTTGCTTGTGATTTTTGTGGAAGTAAGTTTGAAACAGAGGTTATACAATTTACATGACTTTCATAAATTTCTGAAATTTCAGTGTAACTAAGTTTCAACTGGCTTCGGTTGTGTTTCTTGTTAGGTGATCAGATCCCATGATAGTATCATTGTCAAGATTTTAGTGGCATAAGAAGTTAGTTTTTGGCTACTAGGTAGCTTAGTATCTTTTTATGCCTGATATGCTTTTTATGATTTCCTGAAAAAGTTATTGCTCGTTTTCTGATATGAGATATTTGGTTTTCAGGTAAACATAATCACAGACATACATGAGGTGAAGATTCCCTTGTGGTAACGCTAAAGGATAAATAATTTGAAGAGAGAATTCATTAATGTTTTGGACACTGCACGTGGTAACTATTTGGGTCTTATTTCGTTGGCGGGATGTGCCCAAAATTTATGAATACCTGCAAAACCATCAAAAAGAGTCTTGCCACTACAATAATCATCTCTGCAATATGTGAGTATTAAGACTCCTTAATATCTCTTTTACCAAACCACTTGATCTTGACTCAGCTTATTGTTTTACTTTAGACCGTGCACCCTATCCATGATCAGACTTTCTATTTGGATGAGAAGCAAAAAAAACAGTTGAAGGAAGGAACAGTTCAGTAAGATTCATATTTTTATCTTAAATGAGGAATATTTACCTATAATTTCTCTCTATTAGATGTCAAACATTGGACATTTGATCAATATCTTGGTGAGGTTGCTGGCTGCCCCCATCGAATGAGGAGTAGCCAGGTCAAGCTCTTTCGATAAGTATCTTACCGCAATTTAATTCGACCCTATGGCTGTTGATTACATATATAACTTTATGCTTTTATGCGTTACCATCCCTTGTGGGTACATCATTCCTTATCGCAATATCTTATCGCAATTTATCCCTTGATGATTTTACAGAATTCCTCTTTTTCTGTTTTGCTGGTTATATATATACCAATTAAGGATGGAGTGGATCATCTTTGCTGGTCTTGTAACTTCGTACATTTTTCTATTGTTCATTATATTCATAAGCTTCAATTCCACTAGCGACATTAGTATTTTGATCTTGTTCTTTGCTCAATCTTGAACAAATAATCGCTATAGACTTTGTATCTCCGGATAGTGTTTAATAATGTTATTAGGAGTTTCCGTTAACACAGGAGTTCCGTTTACTTCCGGTTTCAAAGATGCAAGCAAGGCATGCTGGAGGTACTCCACGCCAAATTCCTATTTTAGACAAATGTGTGATTACGAGTCTTGCATTATGATGATGCAATTGGTTTTGTACTCTTTTTTTCTCTCAACAGACAATAACAATTTTAGTTGCGCTATATCCTGTGTGTTTTGTGTTTTGCTATACTTGATTGTAAACTTGATTGCTTCTTCCTGAAGTTGCAATTTCCACTCCTATATATTTCTATTTCCGCCACTATTCTTTATCTTATTCAATATCAAAGTTTGGTCGCGGTGAAATTGAATGTGTGGATAGGCAAGAGTTTTATAGAAGGTGACGACTGCTAGCAATTGTATATGCTTCAAATTTCATCTATCACACCATCGTTCTTTCTTTTTCTTTGCATTTGTTACGTAAGATGTTGCAGAATCTGAAATTAACTATAGCAGAAATAAGCCTTTTCTGGATACTTGTATGAGTTTCGTTGTGCATAAACCATTAAGTCAAACGATCAGTTCTCCTAGACTTTTGGGATTTGCTAGTCAAATGAGAGTTGCATGAAAAATAACTTCGGAGATTTTACGATGGTTATTTATAGTGAAAACAATCTTCTGCTAATGCTGCTTCAGTCGTAGACTATCAACAACCCGTGTAGTGCTAAGCGCTAATTCATGCTTCAAATGTGGAAATTATATGTGCAAATCTATAATCAATGTGACACATCAACATTAAATAAAATTTTGTTGATGTCATATATAATGGTTGTTATACCATAATATGATCGTATTACGTGGCATCAATCAAGGGAGGATACTATGTTAATGAAGACGCGAAGAAAGATGTGTTAAATCAAATTAAGCAATTTTATCTCTAAACTATGTCTAATTCAGTCTCTAAGTTAGAGACAGGATTAGAGAGTGCAAAGTTATGTCTAAAACTAACTCTAACTCTAAATTCACCCACAAAACTTGATCTAGAGGCAAACTTAGAGACAACCCAAGAGACAGGCTTAGACACAACCCAAGACATAGGCATGATTGGTGCAATTAATGGAGGATTTAGTGGCATGATTAGTGGAGTCAATCCACTATATATACCCCAACCTCAACCACAAAAGGATCATCATTTTTACTGATGCAAAACCATAGCTCTCACATATGTCTCTAATCCTCTCTCTAGTTACAAGTCTTGAGTTATCTCTAATCTTGTCTCTTGAGCCTAAAGGGGAAATTAGAGACATAGAGCTGCTTCGAGATACAATTCGAGACAGAGCGCACTCCTATATCTCTAATCCTATCTCTAGTAACAAGTATTGAGTTATCTCTAATCTTGTCTCTTGAGCATACATAGGAAATTAGAGACATAGAGCTGTTTTGAGATACAATTCGAGACAGAGCGCACTCCTATATCTCTAATCCTATCTCTAGTAACAAGTATTGAGTTATCTCTAATCTTGTCTCTTGAGCATACATAGGAAATTAGAGACATAGAGCTGTTTCGAGATACAATTCGAGACAGAGCGCACCACCTATATATCTAATCCTCTCTCTAGTAACAAGTATTGAGTTATCTCTAATCTTGTCTCTTGAGCATACATAGGAAATTAGAGACATAGAGCTGTTTCGAGATACAATTCGAGACAGAGCGCACCACCTATATATCTAATCCTCTCTCTAGTTACAAGTCTTGAGTTATCTCTAATCTTGTCTTTTGAGCCTAAAGAGAAAATTAGAGATATAGAGCTGTTTCGAGATACAATTCGAGACAAATAGCCTTGGTTAAACAATACTCCTTACAGACACAATTCGATACACTTTTAGAGATTCAATTAGACATACTTTTGGAGACTTGATTAGATACAACATTCAACAAGCTTCCTTAAGCTTTCTCATCAGAGACAATTTCTGCGCATCCCATCCGACCTGCTCGGTCCAACAACATATCATCCGACAATGTTGGCCCAATAAGCTACGAGCTCAATATATGACATGCTCGTTCAACACGGCTCATTATTCCGACGCACAACAATGGCCGCCATAGAGAAAGAATGAACTACGTTTGACTTGATTCCCTATACGGGATACGTAGGCAACTTGGCCCAGCCGAAGTTCAGTCCGAAATCAACAAACTCCAAGTTCAGGTATGGTGTTTTTTAGTGTAGGTTTCTCGAACTCAAAGCTAGTTTGGGACCAATCAGGAACTCGGGTTAGTCTGACATGTAGTGACTAGTCAGCAGACGAAATTACCCCGCATCAGTGGCGCCGTCTGTGGGAAATCACTAAGTGCACTATAGAAGAAACACCCATGTTCATCACTATGGTAAGGTCTACAAGAGCAACCGAAAAAGGCGAACGCCACCACAATTATTCAACAAAGTCAAGGATCCTCTCCAAAGTCTGAACTTGTTGACCCCCAATACAACGACATCAGAACAACAAATTCAAGAGGAACAACATCACTTGTTGCACAATCCATCGACCCAGAAAGACAAAAAGCTCAAGAAAAGAAGAAAGCAAGATTAACAAAGAAAGCAAGCAAGATCAAGCAAGGAAGAACATCAAGATCAAAAAAGGAAAAGAACAAGATCAAGAAATGAAGAAAGTAAGATCAAGCACAAAGAAAGCAAGATCTACAAACAAAGGCAACAATCAATCAATAAAACAAAAGAAGCTCAAACTCATAACTCACGAACTTATAACAATCAATAGCAGATGAAGAGGCCAAGGCCACCACAACTACTCAACAACGTCAAAGATCCTCTCCAAAGACTGAGCCTGTTGATCCATAATACAAAGACATTAGAATAACAAATTCAAGAGGAGCAGTAACACTTGTTACACAATCAATCAACCCAGAAGGACAAGAAGCTCAAGAAAAAAGAAGAAAACAAGATCAAGAAAGAAAGAAAGCAAGATCAAGCAATGAAGAAATCAAGATAAAAAAAGGAAAAGAGCAAGATCAAGAAATGAAGAAAGTAAAATCAAGAAAGGAAGTAAGCAAGATTTACAAAGAAAGGCAACAATCAATCAATACAACAAGAAAAGAAGCTCAAACTCATAATTCACGAACTTATAACAATCAAGAGCAGCTGAAGAGGCCAACACCACCATAACTACTCAACAAAGTCAAGGATCCTCTCCAAAGACTGGACCTATTGATCCTTAATACAATGTCATTAGAATAACAAATTCAAGAGGAGCAATAACACTATTTGCGCAATCAATCAACCAAGAAAGATAAGAATCTCAAGAAAAGAAGAAAGCAAGATCAAGAAAGAAAGCAAGCAAGATCAAGCAAGGAAGAAATCGAGATCAAGAAAGAAAAAGAGCATAATCAAGAAATGAAGAAAGTAAGATCAAGCAAGGAAGAAAGCATGATTCACGTTCTCTCTTTCTCTTTCTCTCTGCGCAGACAAGAAAATGGTTGTTCTCCACGTTCTTTTCTCTTAATTGCTTTGTTGGTTCATAGTAATACTTCTATCCAATCTTATTGAAGCTAGCATTCGGTGTGATTAAGAATTGTAAGGTCACATCCTTTTAGTAAGTTCTCTTAATTTGAAGCAGATCATGTCATTTGATGGAATACCATTGAATTCATCACGTGGCAGCTTATTGTAATAATTAGTCCTCTTAAGATATTAGTTGGTAATTGAGAATTACTTTCTACTGCATTTAAAAATATATATTAATAATAGAGTCTATCATTCGTGTCTTTGTTACAACATGGCGAAACTCAATGGTTCGAGGTAAACTACAATGGATGCTCATTCAAGTGATTGGTTGGCCCCTAAAACTAGCTAAGGAATTATAGAAACAAGATGCAAAGTTTGAGTACTTGTTCCACCTAAAATAATAAATTAGAGATTAAGGATGTAAGGGACAAATATTGATGTAGTTTGGTGTTAGAACTAGAAAAAATTATATAAAGACTTGTATAGGTATATATATATATATATATATATATATATATATATATATATATACCCATGTAAATTGACTAGTGCATATATGTGTATCTATATTGAGCTGTTTATCACATGTTGAGTAGTACGTATAGATATAAATATTTGTTATTACATAGGAGAATTTAGATGTATGTATGTACCATATTATGCTGATTACACATATTAAATGTACATGCATATAGAGGTTGGTAGGAAATATTGGTGGTATTAGTTAGGGCTGTTCAATGGTTCCACGGTTTGGTTAAACCGTAGAAACCAAACCAAATCAAACAGTTTGGTTCGAATTATTTTAGATATTGGCTCTGAGGTTTGGTTTGGTTTGGTTTCGAACCAAAATTATTTCGGTTTTGTAGTTACAAGACCAAATAAAACCAAATAAAACCAAACAAACCAAACCATTAAAAAAAACTCCGTAATTTAAAAAAAATCCCGATGAAAATGGAAAAAAACGTCGTTTTCACCTTCCAAACGTTAGTGGAGTGTTAACATGTTATACCTCAATTATGATTTACGAATAGAAATTGAATTATAGTTAGTACCACTGTGAAAGTTACAACCTACTGCAGAATTAAAAAGGGTATCAGAGATATTATGATTTGATATCTAAACAAGTAGAGTTCCAGGAAACTTTTAAATGCGTAATATCATTGTTAGATTGGAGTTATGATAATTTTTTTGGCCTTTAGGTGATTACAACTAGACGTCGTCGCGTATTTGCTTTCTCTCGGTCTTTATAGTCGTGTTTCAGGTGAGTGTTCCTAAACTCTATTATTTTTAAAACTGGAAAGAATGCGTGCATGTATATCTATATCTATATATATATATATGTAATCATGACGCTCTGCATATTGAACTTTCATTTCTTCAAAAAAGTTATCGTAAGTCGGGTACTTGAACTGTTTGTTTCTTCAAAGCAAGTTATCTGTGAATTAGGTATTCGGACCGTTTATTTCTTCAAAGCAAGTTACCCTTGAATTGGTTGTTTTAAATGATTGAAATTGTTATGATGGATGGTGTCCCGTTGGTTTACTCGGTCCCGATCAGATATGTAGTTGGATCCAACTTGGCGTGGGAATGCAGGGGTATGTCGGGCGGCAGCGGGCTTGCCGGTATGGGCCGTTGTCCCCATTGGCCCATTCCCTCTCAGGCATGGCATGAGGTTGTTGTGTCTTTGTTGAGTACACTGTTTTCGTATGTTCCATGGCATACGTTATTGATTCCAAGGTCTCTCCTTGGACGGGGAGATAAGGACTGTGTGTGGTGATATAAGGTTGACTGGCATCGACAAAAACGAGAACACCGATCATCATAATTTGGTTTTGTTTATATGTACAAAGGGTTTTCTGTTAAATCTGTTTTCACAATACTATTGCATTACATGTGTGTGCGTTTAAGTTAATTTGTTAAACATGTTTTGAATGAAAGTTATTGAAAGAAAATGCAACACTTGCACACACACATGAGCACTCACTGAGATTTTTGTCTCACGTAAAATTTTGTGTTTATTTCCTTCCTTCCAGATTAAGAAGAACTAGGGTACTACCGTGTCAATACTTGGGAGCCTTTGACATTGGGGAGCGTTCAGATTTAGTAGGGTATTGAGTTAATTGAGTTTTTGTTTCTGTTATTAGTTTTAGTAATTTCAGTGTATTTAATTTAGATATTTAACAGTTAGACATGTAATAGTTGCTCTGATATTGTTCAGTTTATCTCAAAATTATCAGGTTGTTACAGAAAGCGTTTTTAGTTCGCGACTTTCAAGTTCGAATTGTGGCATTTTCGATAAACTCACCAACACTGGCTGGCCCCATCGAGTGAGAAATAGCCAGTTCGAGCTCCTTCAAGAAGTATCTTACCGTTATTAATTCGACTCTATGGTTGTTGATTATATGACTTTATGCTTTTATACGTTACCATCCCTCGTGGGTACATCATCCCTTATCGCAATTTGTCCGTTGATGATTTTACAAAAAGAGAAATTGAATTCCTCTTTTTCTGTTTTGCTGGTTAGATAACAATAAAGGATGGAGTGGATCATCATGCCGGCCTTGCTTCGTATACTTGTTTCCTTAGATTATTGTCCGTTATATTCATAAGCTTCAATTCCACTTGTGACATTAGTACTTTAATCATGTTCTTTGATCAGTCTTGAAAAAAGATCGCTCTAGACTTTGTATCGCCCGGATAATGTTTAATAATGTTATTAGGAGTTTCGGTTAACACAGGAGTTTTGTTTGCTTCCTGTTTCGTAGATCCAAGCAAGGCATGCTGGAGCCTGGAGGTACTCCACTTCCTATTTTAGACAACTGTGTTATTAAGAGTCCTGTATCATGATGATGAAATAGAGCTTGCTTGTCAACATGACTTCTAATCTTCATATACTGTGCTGGTCGAAAAGGGATCGAGTCTTATTAAGGAAATTTTTGTTTTATCTCATGAATGTCTTGCCACTTGATTGTGTTTTTACTTTTTCTAATTTCATAAGCCCGACAACGTTCTGTTGGCACCTGTGGGTTATCAGTATAACACATATAAGGAACTCCCTTTTTTATATTGATAGTCCAGCAATCAACAATTTTAGAACTCATGATTTATTTCCCTCAAAGAACCGTTGAGTAATGCATGCATGAATGAAGTAATTGGTTCTTTCCTGATCGTCAGGATGTGATCCTATATTTGTGGTATTTATGCCTATTCGTGCTATTATGCTGCTCTGACTATGATGCTGGGTAAATATAATGATACTTCTGTCTGCAGTTTTGAGGCTGGAGCAAGATGTTGAGAAATTTATTCGTCATCCTACTAGGGAGCAGATGGAATTCCAACAGTTGCCAACTTCTTAGAGCATAATTCCCAAGCTTTCGTTTTCTTCACTATATCATGACTTCCAAGTTATTTACAGTACATAAAGACCTCGGTTTTCGGCTATTTGACTAACCAGACAAAAACTCATACGTACCGTATTTCTCTAGAATGCTTTTTACTGCGATAAATGTTACATGTCTCCTCTCTTGGAACTTATACTTGTATATAGGATGATCGTTTAACACATTATTTAAGTTGTGATCGCTGGCTAAGAGGATTAGATGTTTAATTATCTATTATTTTTGCTTCGCCAGATTCACATTGTATCAAGACATGTAGTTGTATTTTGTATTTACCGTGAGTATTCATGCTTTTAACTTGTGATTATTTCCTGTTTTCCTTCTTGCTTTAAGAACTAGCTTAGACACTGGTGACTAATTTGTTTGATACTCTTGACTTGTGGTGCATATGCTGTTCCTACATTTGATCTTTTAACAACTTAATTCACTACTATGTGTTTCTAGTGCTTTTAAAGTTTCTTGTCTTTTTTGTTCAAATCACAATATCACAAAATAATTCAAAGCTGCTATTTTTTTTTAGTGACAAATGCAAAAATCGATCTTCAATTTTCACAGAAGTTGCCCCGACCCTTCTTATTCTTATGACATCTGCCTCGAGTGTTGTCATGAGATCAGGAACGGTCTTCACCCTAGAGGCCTTGAGGAGGCAGACCCTATTCCGGAAACAAAGAATGATGGTGTTTTGCCAACGATTTTAACAGTTTTCCAGCGTCTTCGAGATGTTGAAAAAGAACCATCCTTATACAAGTTACCGCAGAAAACGCTGGCATATGTTTTACCAACGATGGATTAGCCTGCAACAGGCTAGTGTTTTTATAACGCTGGGACGTGATTTTCCAGAATTATTAAACGCTGGGAAAGGCCAAGAAAATCGTTGGCTAAACCCTGTTTTCATGTAGTGCTAGTGATCAATCTCTGTGTTTGTGTTGGGAGTGTTGGGTGGGAAAATTCTGAATATGTGAATAGGAAAGAATGAGCAGTGAATGAGTTGCTAAATTTGTTTGTCTGAAAATCATGAGCCTATACGGCTATATATAGTCATGGAACTTTTTTTTGAACCATACAACCTCGGTGGCTATCATACACAAGGATATGTGCGGAGCATGTATTTAATTTACTTTTCAATCATAAAGCAACCACAATTACTTGTTCTGAGCATTGTGGTGTTTTTTTTGGTATGATATAAGGGTTTGTATGTGAAGTTTTGCGATAGAGCTAGCTTGTCCACATGACTTCTCATCTTCATATACGGTGCTGGTGGAACAGGGATCAAGTCTTATTAAGGAAAATTTTGTTTTATCTCACGAATGTCTAGCCACTGGATTATGTTTTGGGATAATTACATTAAACCCCCCATCGTATGGTCCATTTCTCAGTCAACCCTCTTAACTTTGTTTTGACTCAGTCAACCCCCCATCGTTTGCCAAAATCATCACTTTGTCCCAAGTCAATTTTTTTGCACTTTTTTCAGGGGTATTTTCGTCAAATGTTAAAAATTTTAATATTTGTTTTCTAATTTCATAAGCCCGACAACGTTCTGTTGGCACTTGTGGGTTATCCGTGTAACACATCTGGTGTCTAATCATAAGGAGCTCTCTTTTTTATACATAGTCCAGCAACCAGCATTTTTAGAACTCGTGACTTATTTCTCTTAAAGAACCGTTGAGTAATGCATGCATGAATGAATGAAGTAATTGGTTCTTTCTGTTAGGTATTTGAGTCGACAAATACGCGCCCCAGTATTTGCTCATCGTGGATATAACGAAGCAAACACGAATAAAATATGACGATCGTAACGACACAAGGATTTAACGTGGAAACTCCAAAAACCGGAGAAAAAACCACGGGGCCCGAACGAAAATACACTATGTAGAAAATTGTTACAACTACACAATTTCTCGCTCAACTCAACCGATCCCCACAGAGCTTTTTTACCCGTAACACTCCCCGAATACACCTCACACAAATATAGAAATATTACAAGAGGAAAGAAGAGAATTATATGCTAAAGAACTCTAAATGTTGGGATGGTTAAAATGAAGTAACAAGTATGGCTATTATCGTCCCATTAATTAATTTCTTGTTACTTCATTTTATGGTTAAAGAACTCTAAATGTTGTTACTTTCCTCTTGTTACTTCATTAATTAATTTCTTGTTACTTCATTAATTTCTTGTTACTTCATTTTAACCATTCTTTAACCATACTTGTTACTTGCTGCACTAACAAGTAACAAGGTGATTAATTAATGGGGATAATGCTGCACTAACAAGAAATTAATGCAGCACTATCGTCCCATTAATTAACCGCCCCACAATCTCCACCTTGAAGATGTGATTATTAGTGACTAATCGCGTCTTCAAAATCATCTTCACTCCGGCCTTGGGCAATCGCATACCCACTCCGCCTCAGAAGATCTCCATAGCTCCCGCTATCACTGCAATCGCAGTCGTACTTTTGGAAGTACCATGCTCCACCATAAAGCATAACCACTCAGAATAAACCAATTCCAAGAATTTCCTTTTTCGGCCCATGTCGAACATTAACCTGCTGATAGGATGGTGCAAATCCCCCTTTTGGCTCCTCCGGAAGTCATCAGCCCGTCGACATGAATATACCACACCTTGCATTAACGCCAAAAGCAATGCCCGTGTGCACACTAGACCCACTAACATTAACGTCTTGTCTCATGGCAACTTTTAGGGTCTCATACCATCAGGACGAGCATGCCGCTTACAGAACTTCAGAGTTACTGCAATAAGCAATGTTAGTATCTCCTCCAGTGTTTCCCTTTGATGCCTCGGAGCCATTTGCCGAACCGGCTCCCCTTGTTGGATAATTTCTTCTAACGTGGCCAGATTGTCCACACCGCCAACACACTTTCGTCCTAGAGTTTGTCTTCCTGCCATCGTAAGTCACCAATGCATTGTTTACATGTGAACCGTTACCCCCGCTAAGCCTCCTCTCTTCAGACAGAAGCTTGCCCGTAACTTCAAAGAGATTGATTTTTTCTTTCCCATGAATCAATATCGGTTTCATGTGTTCGTACGAACTTGGAAGAGACCAGATGAGTCTCAAGGCTTGATCCTCCTCATCAATTGCAACTCCAATGGATTCAAGCTCAGCAACGATTCCGTTCAGAACACTCAGATGATCTGAGGTACTCGCACCCTCTGCCATTCGCAGTGTGTGAAACTGCTCCTTCAGGTACACGCGATTCGACACGCCCTTCGCCAGGTACAACTCCTCTAATTTTTCCCAGAGTCCCTTAGCCGAAGAAATCCCATGCACGTTCGCAAGAATGTTTTTGGCCAGACACAGACGAATTGCGCTCGCAGCTCGCAAATCTAGATCCTCCCAGTCATCATCGTCCACCACAGCTTTTATACCAGCTGCTTCGGAACTCGTGCCAGTAGTGCCGCTACCTTTAGCGACCCTTCCTTTTAAAGCCTTGTGTAACCCTGACTGAATCAACACATCCCTCACTTGAACTTGCCACAAGCCAAAGTTGATTTTTCCGTCAAATTTTTCAACGTCAAATCTCACTGCACTCGTACCCTTGCTTCGTGACATTGCACCAGTAAGCCTTGGTGAATTTCAAGTAGATTCGAATAGCATAAAGTAAACCCCCGGAAAGAGATAACTCGTCTTTCCAGACAGGATTTCAAGGTTCCCAGGTAATTGGTGGGGTCACAACGGTCCCGCTTAATAACCAATTACCTTTGACCGAACCGCCTTTATCAGCGCGTATTCATACTACTATCACACCACAACTCCACCCCAACAAAAGCTCCACCTCCAGCGGTACCCGGGCTCTGATACCACTTGTTAGGTATTTGAGTCGACAAATACGCGCCCCCAGGATTTGCTCATCGTGGATATAACGAAGCAAACACGAATAAAATATGACGAACGTAACGACACAAGGATTTAACGTAGAAACTCTAAAAACCGGAGAAAAAACCATGGGGCCCGAACGAAAATACACTATGTAGAAAATTGTTACAACTACACAATTTCTCGCTCAACCCAACCGATCCCCACAGAGCCTTTTTACCCGTAACACTCCCTGAATACACCTCACACAAATATAGAAATATTACAAGAGGAAAGAAGAGAATTATATGCTAAAGAACTCTAAATGTTGGGATGGTTAAAATGAAGTAACAAGTATGGCTATTTATAGCCTTACTTCAAACCATAAAGGTGATTAATTAATGGGGATAATGCTGCACTAACAAGAAATTAATGCAGCACTACCGTCCCATTAATTAACCGCCCCACACTTTCCTGATCGTCAGGATGTTATCCTATATTTGTGGTATTTATGCCTATTTGTGCTATTATGCTACTCTGACTATGATGCTGGGTAAATATAATGATATATGTCTGCAGTTTTGAGGCTGGAGCAAGATGTTGAGAAGTTTATTCGTCATCCTACTAGGGAACAACAGTTGCCAACTTCTTACTTGCGGTTGGCTGCACATCGTGAGCCCAACACTATTCAATTCGATCCATGGGTTTACTTGATAATAATTTGCCTGGTTCCAGAATCATTGCGCCGAAGACTTCTAATCATCGGCTACGTTTCCTTCGTCTTGCTGACATTCCTGTAAATTTACCTCATGCCGAGAGTGGTGCTGTTAAGGTTGCAATTAAGCAGAGACCACAAAGGGGTTCCAGACTTCAGGCTCAAATGTGAGTTCTGCGAAATCAAATAGTTCTAAAGTGTGGAGGAAAGGAATTAAGGTGGGGTATAACAGGGCAAGGGCACAGATGTCCAGTTCCAGTTCTAGCGGGAAAGCCAGCAGGAAGCCAGAAAGCGTAGCCAGAAAGCGTTCCTAGTCTTCAGGATAGTGTCCAGCATGAGTCATTGGGGAAAAGCAAAGGCAGAGGACAGAGTTTTTGCGCTTGGTGGATCTTATGCCAATAGTAAAAGAAGCCTCTCAGACTTTTCTGTGGTTAGTAGTAGATTATCTAGAAGTAGGCCAGAGAAAGAGCCTATTGGTAGGTCGCAAACAAATAATAAGGTAGCGCATTCGGGACCATGAAGTCGATTGCAAAGATGATCTACAGGAGTTGGGACAAAAAATTAAGACAGTTTCAGTTACTTAAGGAATCTGAAGAACAAATTGGAGGACTCAGTCATTGATATGCAAGGTATCTGGAGTTTCTATGCTCTGCTTGTCTTTCTAGCAATCTCAACATCTTCTGCAGATGAGATCCTTTGTGAAAATATTGGGTGTAGACAAATTAATTTTGTCTACTCCAATTAAATATTGACAAGTGTCAAATTGATTATTATAAAATAAATTAATTATTTCTATTTTTAATTTGGAATTTTACTAAATTAAATTCCATTTATTAATAGGTTAATTAATTGATTTATAATATAAAGATGGAGAATTGTTGGCCGATCAAATAAAGTCATGTGGAAATACGATGTGTTCTAAGGATTTCTTGATAAAGGGCAGCCCAGTGCACGAAAGCATCCCCGCAATGCGAGGGTCCGGGGAAGAAGTCCACCACAAGCTAAATTAAATCCATGCTTATATTAAAAAATAAAACCAACCAATCACAAGCAAGGAGGCTCGGTTCTACAACTATAAATAGATGAGCTCTTGAAGAACAAAGACACAAACTAAAACTTCAAGAATTGAGAGCAAGGAAGCTCAACAAATCCTCTCCAACAAGCTCAACAATCTTCAAGGTGTTCTTCGTTAAGAACTCCTTTCAATCCGCTATCAAGACTCAAGTTCATCCAAAAAACCATTTTTTTTAAGATTGTGTCTCAGTCAAGAAGATCAAATCTTCAACAAATTCAAAAATTCAAATCAAATTCATATCGTTCTTCAACAACATTCAAACCAAAAATCCGTTTGATCCGAGATCAAGTCACAAGACCCTCGGAAAACCGTTTTTGAAGATCAAAATCCATGCTTGGAAGATCAAAACCCAAAAATCCAAAGAATTGAGTACGAAGATCATATCATCCTTCATCAATCCTCAAATCAAATCACCATTTAATCCGAGATCAAGTCCAAGGACCCTTGAATTAACGTTTCTCCAAGTTCAAATCATTTCAGTGAAGATCAAATTGAAGATTTCCACCACATATTTCAATATTGTTCTTGTAGAATTGAATCAGATGATTAGATAGAGATTGAACCACAATTGTACTTTAAATATACTCAAAAATCATTTGTAATCTTTTCTTGTCTTTTAATTACAGAGATAGCAAGATTTTGTCGTTACATTGGGTTATTTGGATTGAGTTTAGGAGATTATTTCTGATGATTTATATTTTCTAATGATTTTCCGGTTCCTCTGCGTAACTAAAAGGTTTTTAAATTTTTTTTTTTAACTTTTTAAATTGACTAAATAGTCTAAGAAAGCAATGAACTATTAATGATATTATTTAATCGAATCCTAGTGAACTGAGTTTGGCCGAGATTTATTGATAATAATTTCTGATTGTCAAAACAATAGCTTGGTGCAATACAACAAAAATAACAACTACCAAGCTTAGTATGTAATCTCATTTAATTAGGGTAAGCTATATGAACCAAACAAGTATCATATCGGGTCAAGCACATGATATGATATTTTGTTATGCAATTTGGTGCCGCATTGCTCTAAAGATGTTTCTCTTTGTGATGCAAGGGAAACTTGAATATTGTCTGAATCACGGACCAAACAAGATCTTGTTCCTGCATTGCTTCTTTAGTTGATAAAAATGTCTTCCTAAGCTATGTCATAACTCATAAAGTTTACCCGCAGAGATGTTACTTTAGTCTATACTCATTACATCCTTGTATCCCGTCCAGCTATTAAATTTATCTATTTAGATCTAATTAATTTCTGATATGATGTTTCTTGGTCTTAGTGTCTCTTGGGAAGTATCACACAACTTCCTCCATAAGTTCAAATCAAGATAATGCATATCTGGAGAGTGAGGAAGAGACAGTGCAACATATTCTCAAGTGCGAGAAGTCGTCTTCGGCCATATGAGATAACTTGGTTGTAAATGATATCCAAAATTTCTTGACTTGGCAAGTAGCCATCTGGTCGGATTTTGTTTCTCATCAAGCTAAGTCTTCGTCTTTGGAAATGAATTTTCTGTGGTCCATCCATTTGGATATTGATGCTGCGCGTTAATATCAACTGTGCTAGCAATTAATTTGCATTTATCCTCGACAATGCTTACCAAAGAATTAGCAAAATGACGCAAATTGAGATGACATTTACACTCAGAAGGAAGTTATGCTGATCCCATACCATAGCCTGCTTTATGATGTTCGTTAGGAGTTTTTTCAATGACACTAAGCTTTTGTTGATTTATTTGTTTAGATTTACAATAGTAATGGCTGTTCTGTTGTGCAGTTTTATTTTGACATTATGGTCTCCCTCGAATGTCTCCCTAATAGCTTTTCTGTTGAGCAAAAGTAACCAAAATAATTATATTCAAAGACATTTAGGAACTTGTATTACGTCGTGTGCTAGATTTATTGATATTTATGATCTCTGTAATTGAAATGTCTTACTTTTAGCCTTTTTGGTGTACTTGAGCATCTGTTTGTTCGACCATCTACATTTTTACCATTGGCGGTGACGGTTTTTCCAGGATACAACTGCACGAGAGGTGCGATGGAGATGGATGTGCCACCAATGCTTTAGAATTCATGAAGATGGCCTCGCTATCTGCTCAAGTGGCATTAAGAAGTTGGGACTTCAAGTTTTCTACTAGTATTTCGTATGTTTATATGCCTGACATGCCTTTTTATAATTTCATGAGAAATTTATTACTTGTGTTTTAATTAGAGTATTTGATTCAGGTAAACATAATGACCAACATATGTGAGGTGCAGATCCCTTGGGGCAACGCCAAAAGTTCAATATATTGCAGCGGGAATTCAAACGAAGAATCCAACAGTGCACATATATAGTGGTGCCGTTTATGGACATGTTTCGTCAGCCGGACGTGCCCAAAATTTGTGAATACTTAGCAAAAGCATCAGAAAGAGCTTCGCCATCACAATAATGATCCTATTAAATCCGTGAGTATTGAGACTAGATTTCCACAAATATAATAAATGGGTACAAATGTTTGAATTTCATAAATGCATGTCACCTCGGCACATTATCTAATTTCAAATAGTTCTATTTCATTTCGAAGTGCGTAACAACAAATCTACGATATATTCAACAGCGTATACAAGTTTGTTTAATATAACTATATAAGTATATGTGATATTTACCAACCAGGTCAGTTTTTTTGGTTTGTTTTTATAATCAATATTCCTGCGACTGATAAACGTATCATAATTAAAACTGAAATATCTATTTCTCATTAATTTAAACCATCATCTGTAAATATATATAGATATATACATATATGTAGCTGCGTACATGAGGCATGTCATCATCGCAAAAGTTACTTAGCATGCTCAAAATTGCGATAACTTATGTTACTAATTATGTTTAGCTTGCTGCAAGTATAGAGTTAACAGTTGGCTGTTCTTGAGGACTCATCCTTCCAGGTGGACAGTCAAGACTAGTTGTCACCTGACTCCATTTTAGGATTTGAGATCAAATGATGATTAGCTTCAACAATAAGAGCCAAGTTAACTTATAGATGGCAAATACGGGAAATGCAAGACCTGGCCATATGCAATGCTAACAGGGACATGATGCCTGAAAATACTATTTCCAACTAAATGAATTGCAGCATCACTTACAACCATAATAAGCATATGAATGACCATAATGATCAGTTGTAACTTGCAAGAGCTAGCTTCCTCAAATCCATTACAAGGTCGATAATCCGGGTAAAAGCTGAACGCATACTGATCGAGGTTGGATGCTGAGAAGAGAATGAAAACCTATATGATCACAATCCAACATGAACACTCTTACTTTAGTTAAGAAAACTGACCATCGCCGAATCCAAAACAAGAAATGAAATGTGACAATAAATGTGGAGTTCTTCTCTGAACAAATGAATGTGACAATAAAATTACAAAATCCGTGAACAAATGAATGTGATAATAGAATTACAAAAGACCCTAGGATTATTATTTCTGTTACATCTCCTCTTTCTCATCATGCACACACGCATTGCATTATCATGTTATTATTTTTGGTTGTACTGAATTGTAACCACTGCATTATCATGTTATTATTTTTGTTTGAACTGAATTGTAACCAAATCAATTGAGTTGTGGGGCCCAAAACTAAATAATTCCAACCTCTAATCCGTATTTTAATATGAATATGGGTTTTAATTAAGCAATTGCAGTTTGCAATTAAAAGATAGCTGAGTCACCACTCACCACATTCAGTTAATTGTAACAAATTGGAGAAAATAAGTACTGTAGAGAAAACAGTTAGCTAAGAGGAATATTCTACTCTTTTCTTATGGGTTGTTAGTCACGTGACATCTTGCAGGTTTTCTAAATGCTAGGGGGTCACCACTGGGTCACCCCCTAGAAATTTAACACGTGTCACATTCAGTTTTTATTTTTATTTTTTATATACAAGCTCTTTCTCCAAGTTTTTGTCAGCTTTTGAAACCATGCATATTAATTAAAGGGTTGTACTTAAAAACAATTTTTTTAATAAAAATTAAATAAACTGGGTCACCCCCCCAACACGTCACTTTTTTTTATTTTTTATTTACATCCTTTTTCCTCTTCTTTTTTGACAGTTTTGGGCATTAACATTTACATTTCTTATTTTTTTCTGAATGTTTTTATTAAACTTTTTTTAAAATATGTGTTTTTACTAAACTTGAAAATACTTAAATGTAGTTAGATTAAATTTTCAAACTTTTCTTCTTAATTTCATAGCAAAATGGTAAACAGGGTAAACAAAATTTTGTTTTCTTCTTAATTTCATAACAAAATTTATAGAATGTATCTCTTCTTCTTGCAAAATTTCACAAACTTTAACATTTTATAAATTTTATTTTTTATTAAAAATATTGCTTTTAAGTACAACCCTTTAATTAATATGGTTTCAAAAGCTGACAAAAACTTGGAGAAAGAGCTTGTATATAAAAAATAAAAATAAAAACTGAATGTGACACGTGTCGAATTTCTAGGGGGGACCCAGTGGTGACCCCCCTAGCATTCAGAAAACCCAGAAAATCCAGTGCCCCAAAAATCAAGGACAGTATAAATAAGCCATGCAAATAAAGTATAAACCATTGATTACTATATAAAAAATTTCCCACAATTTACTTTTTCTCATATACTCTATAATACTGATCAGTCTTCTCACAAAACATGGATTTTCACAACAACGTAACGCTGAAAGTAATATTGGCACTCATCTTAGTCCAGTTACTTTACGCGGGATTACAAATCCTGCTTAAGGTAGTGTTAGGAGAAGCTGGACTGAGCACCTATGCTTTAGTGACTTACCGGCAGCTTGTAGCTGCCATTTTCTTAGTTCCCTTCGTATTTATATTTGAAAGGTTCGTGTTTATTTTTTAGACAGTTAAATTTTAATTAGCATGATTAAGAATTAATGTAACTTTTTTTTTTTTTACCATGCAGAGGAGCTGTAAAGAATGTTACCTTCACAATATTTTGCTGGCTCTTTCTGGCGGCAATGATGGGGTAAGGGATCTTACGTTCAGATGGAACTCTTCTAAGTTTTAAGTAAATGATAAAATCACTTATAGTCGTATAATTTTTCAACCTTGTACTTTTATTTTAATGTTAAGAACGCCAGTTTAGTGTAACAAATTAAATGTTAAAAAGAACGTACAGCTGCACATTCTTTCCCCTTGAAGGCTTGAACGTACAGCTGCAAATTAAGATTGAGCAACTATTTCTTCTCAAACGCTTCGCATACAGAAACCCTAGATCTGCGGCGGCGCCGTCCGCCGTGGAGGAAGAAAGAGAGGAGCTGCAACCATAGCTCCGCCGCTGCGTCCTCAGTACGCCGTCGAGTTCGTAGCTCGTGACGCCTATTGGTAAGAGACCGTAGGGGAAGCCGTACGATTTGAGGAGATCGTACGCCGTCGGTGAATCCGCGGCGGCGGCGGCAAGTAAGGGGAGAATTAGGAGGAGGAGGCGGAGGAAAGGCATGGTGAATTTCAGGGTGAACTAAAAAAGACTTCTGGTTTTAGTCTTTTATTAGAAATTTAGAGGGAAAAAAGTATTTTATTATAAGTGAGGCAAGGTGTTGGAGTCTGTTCCTGAAATCTGTTCCCCCCTTTGTTCCGCCAACCAGATAACGACACGCGGCTACTAGGTCCCCTATGACTTAACCTGTGTTTGGCTCGTTAGAGTTGTTCTTTTTCTTTTCTCGTTAGAGTTGTTTCTTTCCTCTTCCTGCAATAAGGAAAAAATGTCAAAGTATGCTGCTCAATTTTCTATTAATTCTCATTCAACCCTACTGTCAAAAATTTATTTTGTAATTGTTTTATGTTTTTGTTTGATTCATGAAACTCTGATAATTTACATTTACAATTAACAAAATTCTTACATGATTAGAGAAAAAGCATTACTGATGATTGGTTAAGCATGATGAAAAATACTGGTGAATTCTGTTTATTTATAGTGATTCGCATCCTTGTTCCACAATGATATAGTATATGCAACTCTCAAAAAGATGAAATTTGACTTTTTTTGTTTCAAAAGATGACAGAAAAGGAGAGCAACGTTAGTTTTTATTTTCTTGATTTGCTACAACTGTTTCCAACAAGGAACTGGTTTATTTGTTTTTAATTTTACTATGAAAGGGGAAAGATTTTAAAGGTGTCTTCTTATTTCAGTTGCCTTCTCTCATCTAATAAAACAATATCGTAAAAAAGAAAGAAAAAAAAAAGAACAACTCTAACAAGCCAAACACATGTTAAGTCATATAGGACCTAGTAGCCACGTGTCATTATTTGGTTGGCGGAACAGAAGGTGGAACAGGGTTGAGGAATAGAAAAATTTCGCTGGGAAAAGAGATAGTTGAATACAGGAAAGAGAAAAAAGTGGGGTTGGAGAAATCTAAAAAATTCAAAATTTAACCATGGTTTGGTTCAAGATCTGAAGTTTACACGTGTCTCTTTGTGAGTGGTTGGCCATAAAGTGAACCAAAAAAAGAAAAACAACTATTAATAATGAGTCAATATCCACTTGTCAGAATTTGTATGACCAAGAGCACAATACCAGGGTCTAGCATCTAATTTTCCCACATTGCACATTCCAAATCAAACCAAATATCATGCTAGACCATAAAGAAAAAAAAAATGGTAGCGTTGCATATAGTACAAGAATGTACGTTTCCTCAATATGTTTCCTCAAAAGTACATAGAACAAAAGTGCACATTATAAGAAACGTACATTCTTATTATCATGTACATAAAAATTCAATATGTTAAGAATGAATGTTTCCTCAATTTTAACGTACTCTCAATATTTTTAAATGAGGAAACGTACATTCTTATTAAATTCCACAATATATATTCAATATTGAGGAAACGTACATTCTTATCACTTAGTATGAATCCTTTAGGTGATAATCCGTACATTTCCTTAAGAAGAACAATATGTATTCAAAATTGATAAGGAATTATGATGTAGCAAGGTGAAGACATAAGGGAATATGAAATAACACAAGAAATCAAAAGCTCGTTGATTCCGCAGAATACCGAGAAATTGACAAAAACTGAGAAAACTCTCAAGTTCAATTTTTTTTTATTCAATCAACCACTGACTACAATGACTCAAAGACGACTAACTTATAAAGTAAAAATCCTAACTAAGAAAAATGCCAAAATTACAAAAGACTCATAAAATAACTAAATAAAACATAAAAATCCCGCTGGAAATAATAAATTGCAAATTTGACCCTCTAAACCTTTGAATTTGCCTAAAACCACGTGGGCGTAAAGACATTAGTCTTTACGTTTTGCTCAGGGGGTCGTTTCCACTTGAAAAAGTGGTATCTTTTGTCAAAAACGGGCTCTGTTGACTTTATCGTCAAACCTCGACTCGCTTGAACCTCGGATTGGTTATTTTCGATCAAGAGATACTCATATTTTTGATCTCCATCATTCTCCCCTGGTTGAAAAAGATTCGACCTCGAATCTGAATCGTGTTTAGTAACTAAGAACTTATCACCATAACACAAAATATGACTAGTTACATAAAAAATATCAAAACCCTGAGGATGAACATCTTCAATTGTGGCAACAACAATAGGAGCGTGCTTCTTCTCGTCATCGACCACTTCCACGCCTAGATTCTTCGTTTCTATTACAAAACTTTCAAATCTATCGCTTTTCTTGGCAACCTCGTACTTTTCCAACATCTTAGTCTCTTTTATTGGATTCTCCACCGTGATCTTCTTGTCCACACCCTCCATGAAAGCTTTTAATCTAGAAATCTTGAACTCATCCATAATATCATCACCATCGCTATCATAAACAACATCATATGAAGGTTCACAATCCTCTTCATAATCATCATGTAAATTTAGAATATTACCTTGAAACTCTGATTTACAATATTTTTCCTCTAGATCATCTTGTCTCCGGTGAATAGGCGAAATCAATGGTTGTTCTAGCTGTACAAATGGATTCTCTATGAAATCCGCAAACAATGGAGCTTCAGGTGTTGGTGCGAGTTCAGGCTGTCGAGCAACCATCACCGCTATTTGTTGCGTCAACAAGTTAATTTGTCGACGTAACATTGTTTATTCATCACATCTATCTTCTTCTACCGGAACATGATGGACTTCAGGGTTTCTCCTTGCCGCCATGGTGAAGGAACAAACCTGTCTCTGATGCAAACTGATGTAGCAAGGTGAAGACATAAGGGAAGATGAAATAACACAAGAAATCAAAAGCTCGTTGATTCCGTAGAATACCGAGAAATTGACAAAAACTGAGAAAATTCTCAAGTTCAATTTTTTTTTAGTCAATCAACCACTGACTACAATGACTCAAAAACGACTAACTTTTAAAGTAAAAATAAAACATAAAAATCCCGCTGGAAATAATAAATTGCAAATTTGACCCTCTAAACCTTTGAATTTGCCTAAAATCACGTGGGCGTCTTTACGTTTTGCTCAGGAGGTCGTTTCCACTTGACAAAGTGGTATCTTTTGTCAAAAACGGGCTCTGTTGACTTTATGGTCAAACCTCGACTCGCTTGAACCTCGGGTTGGTTATTTTCGATCAAAAGATACTCATATTTTTGATCTCCATCAAATTGATAAGAATGTACGTTTCCTTTCTAAAGAAGAACAAGTGAGAATGTACGTTTCCTTTCAACATGTGATATAATGCATATAATGCATAGGTTTTAACACATTTTTCATGTGTTTAATCAGTAGAACATAAAAATGTCGTCATATTAGGAATATAATATTTGTTTGGACAAAAATTACAGTAATGTTATAAAACTGTACATCATCAAAAATGAGCACACATAAGAAATCAATATAGTGTACAATACGGGAATTTCGTCAAAACGTATAATAGAAAAACAAAAGTTTATCACCAAAATAATTTGAAGTTGGTAAGCAAGACTTCTACAGTTATGTGTGAATATCATTTGACAACACGCAGATCGCGTGTTAAATATGTGAGGAGAACCCACATAAAAATTCATAAGTTTTAACACATTAATCATTGTTATGTGATTAGATATGTACGTTTCCTCAATATGTACTATTAATATGAATTTTAATGTGTTGTGATAAGAATTGTGAGTGTACTATTATATAAAGAATACTATTATATAAAGAAAGACAAATTGTGACACCAAACTTTTGATTTTCGATTTTAGCCTTATGATTTTAGTGCTAGACCAATAATTTATTATTAAGTTCCTAATCTAGCCTTAACTTAAATATAATCACTAACTACAATAATTATGGTGATTGAGATTTAGTTTCTTAAAATTTAAAACTTTCCATATAAATTTTTTATCCTTATATATCTAACATTTACTTATTTAAGTTATTTTCTTCAACATACAAATTAATATATATTTTTATCACGCGGGCGTGCCAACGTTTCTAGTGATATATTAAAGAAACGTACATTCTTATCTCCTAAGCTAAACTTGAGGAAACGTACATTCAATATTGAATGTACGTTCCTTAAGAAGAACAATATATATTCAATATTTTTAAAGGAAACGTACATTCAATATTGCTCTTCTTTAGAAAGGAAACGTACATTCCTCAATTTTTATCAATTTCCCTCAATATTGAATGTACGTTACCTTAAGAAGAACAATATATATTCAATATTTTTAAATGATATATTTTTCGTTATATCACTTACTATGACTTCTTTAGGTGAAAATTCGTTATGTCACTTACTAACACTACAAGAAAACTTCACAATTGGAACCATTAATTAGGTTCCAATTGCCCCTTTTTTGGTTCCCGTAGACCAAATGGGAACCAGACATGGGAACTAGAGACTTCGTTTTGGTTACCCCCGTAGCGATTGCCTTGGGAACGAAATAAATGGTTCCCCTTGCTAATAGAAACGAACGCCACTGGTTTCCGTCTGGTTCCCATTGCTTTAGGACTGGGACCCCAATTCTAACATGAGAAACACATTATTCTACCAACGGGAACCAACTTGTCCAAATTACGGGAACGAAAATTAAACTTCGTTCCTATTACTTAATTCAAAAAAATTTTAAAAAATGTCGGAAATTTTGAATTTTGTTAAAAAATAAAGGGGGAAATTTGAATTGTTTTCAAAACAGTACCATTTTCGAATTTTTCATATTGGCGCCATTTTGATTTTGAAAAATTTCAGAAATTTCATTTGTGATTATTGTTGTTGTTGTATAAGCTGAAATTATACTTTTCATGGTAATATGCTTAATTTCGTTTTATGTTATAACATTGTTGTATAATATGTAAATTATTGTATTTTTTGAATATCACTTATATTGTAAATGGTAAAATGTGTAATATTATAAATTAAACAATACCACTATACAACACAAATTTGTTGTTAAGAAAATTTAGGATACAACTATACAACACAAATTTTAATAAAAAATAACAAAATAAATGGATTTAAGCAACATAATTAAAATTAATTATTTTGTACGAGAAACAAAGAAGAAGCAAAAAAAAAAAAATTAAAGAGCTTCTCTGCTGCGCGCGGCTGCTGTCAATGGATGGGTTGGAATATATAGAAAAGTATCCGCAATGGGAACGAAATTTCGCTTCCCATTGCATGCTAAAATGGTTTCTGTTACTGGCTAGCTGTTTTTGTACGACTTCCTCAATTATTGGTGCCAATGGGAATTAAATATTTAGTTCACATTAATTGGTTTCCATTAGAACCCATACTTATAAAAACAATTAATTATATTTTTGACCACAAATATATTTTAAACGTGTTTCGTTTCTCCATTTGTCCATAAAATTTGAATTTGCATGCCTCATTAGTGTTGGGAAAATAGTTGTTCAAGAAAAAACTGAATTCGAAGTTGTTTTGGATCTTTTGTATAATTGCGCTTTCTCCCCAAAAAATTTTTTAAACATCTTTCGACATTCCGTTTTGTACGAAATTTGGAGGAACACTCCTATTTTACATATCTTAGTGTATGGTTAAAACAATTAAGGATTGAACGTGTTTTACAACCTTTATGTGTGAAAATACAAGTTAGAACTATGTTGTCTATAGGTTTTAAGGATAGAGTTTAGGGTTTATAGGATTTAGGGTTTAGGGTTTAAGGTTGAAGAGAGGTATAGTATTTTATATTATAAGGTTTGTTTATCGTATTTCGTTACCAGATTTGGAATGACACACTTAATTAATGTTTCCAAATGATTGGTAAAAGAAAAAACTTAATTCAGATATTTCTTTAATTTTTTTTAATTACATAAACCCCCCGTTTATTTGTTTATCGTATTTCGTTACTTCATTTTGGACGAGATTTGGATTGACACGCTTAATTAGTGTTTTCAAAGGTTTGGTAAACGAAAAAACTTTGTTCGGATATTTCTTTAAGTTTTCCACAATTACATATTCCTCCCGTTTATTTGTTTATCGTATTTCGTGGACGAGATTTGGAAGAAAACACGTAATTAGTGTTTTCAAATGATCGGTAAAAGAAAAAACTGATATTGGATATTTCTTTAACTTTTCTATAATTACATATTCCTCCCGTTCATTTGTTTAACGTATTTTGGTACTCCGTTTTGGACGAGATTTGAAATGACACGCGTAATTAGTGTTTTCAAAGGATCGGTAAAAGAAAAAACTTATTTCGGATATTTCTATAACTTTTCTATAATTACACATTCCTCCCGTTTATTTATTTAACATATTTCGTTACTCCATTTTGAACGAAATTTAGAATGACACGCATAATTAGTGTTTCCAAATGATCGGTAAAAGAAAAAATTTAATTCGGATATTTCTTTAACTTTTCTATAATTACATATTCCTCTCGTTTATTTGTTTAACGTATTTCGTTACTCCGTTTTGGACGAGATTTGGAATGACACGCGTAATTAGTGTTTCCAAAAGATCAGTAAAAGAGAAAACTTAATTCATATATTTCTTTTACTTTTCTATAATTACATATTCCTCCCATTTATTTGTTTAACGTATTTTGTTACTCCGTTTTGGAC
Organism: Linaria vulgaris; assembly: GCA_948329865.1. Classification (NCBI taxonomy): domain Eukaryota; kingdom Viridiplantae; phylum Streptophyta; class Magnoliopsida; order Lamiales; family Plantaginaceae; genus Linaria; species Linaria vulgaris. The sequence goes on from OX415253.1 coordinate 90,979,222, forward strand.
GAGATTTGGAATGACAAGCGTAATTAGTGTTTCCAAATGATCGGTAAAAGAAAAAACTTAATTCAGATATTTTTTTAATTTTTCTATAATTACATAATCCTCTCATTTCTTTGTTTAATATATTTCGTTACTCCGTTTTGGACGAGATTTGGAATGACACGAGTAATTAGCGTTTCCAAAGGATCGGTAAAAGAAAAAATTTAATTAGGATATTTCTTTAACTTTTTTATAATTACATATTATTCCCGTTTATTTGTTTAATGTATTTCGTTACTCCGTTTTGGACGAGATTTGAAATGACACGCGTAATTAGTGTTTCCAAAGGATTGGTAAAAGAAAAAACTCAATTCGGATATTTCTTTAATTTTTCTATAATTACATATTCCTCCTGTTTATTTCTTTAACGTATTTCGTTACTCCGTTTTGGAAGAGATTTGGAAAACACTCGTGATTAGTGTTTCCAAATGATCGGTAAAAGAAAATCTTAATTTGAATATTTCTTTAACTTTTCTATAATTACATATTCCTCCTGTTTATTTGTTTAACGTATTTCGTTACTCCGTTTTGGACGAAATTTGGATTGACACGCGTAATTAGTGTTTCCAAATGATCGGTAAAAGAAAAAACTTAATTCGGATATTTATTTAACTTTTCTATGACTACATATTCCTCCCGTTTATTTGTTTAACGTATTTCGTTACTCCGATTTGGACGAGATTTGGAATGACACGCGTAATTAGTGTTTCCAAAGGATTGGTAAAAGAAAAAATTCAATTCGGATTTTTCTTTAACTTTTCTATAATTACATATTCCTCCCGTTTATTTCTTTAACGTATTTCGTTACTCCGTTTTGGAAGAGATTTGAAAAACACGCGTAATTAGTGTTTCCAAAGGATCGGTAAAAGAAAATCTTAATTCGAATATTTCTTTAACTTTTCTATAATTACATATTACTCCCGTTTATTTGTTTAACGTATTTCGTTACTCCATTTTGGACGAGATTTGGAATGACACGCGTAATTAGTGTTTCCAAATGATAGGTAAAAGAAAAAACTTAATTCGGATATTTCTTTAATTTTTCTATAATTATATATTCCTTCCGTTTCTTTGTTTAATGTATTTCGTTACTTCGTTTTGAACGAGATTTGGAATGACTCGAGTAATTAGTGTTTCCAAATGATCGGTAAAAGAAAAAATTTAATTCGGATATTTCTTTAACATTTTTATATAATTACATATTACTCTCGTTTATTTGTTTAACTTATTTCGTTACTCTGTTTTGGACGAGATTTGGATTGACACGCGTAATTAGTGTTTCCAAAGGATCGGTAAAAGAAAAAACTCAATTCGGATATTTCTTTAACTTTTCTATAATTACATATTCCTCCCGTTTATTTCTTTAACGTATTTCGTTACTCCGTTTTGGATGAGATTTGGAATGACATGCGTAATTAGTGTTTCCAAAGGATCGGTAAAAGAAAATCTTAATTCGAATATTTTTTTAACTTTTCTATAATTACATTATCCTTCCGTTTACTTGTTTAATGTATTTCGTTACTCCGTTTTGGACGAGATTTGGAATGACACGAGTAATTAGCGTTTCCAAAGGATCGGTAAAAAAGAAAAAAATTAATTAGGATATTTCTTTAACTTTTTTATAATTACATATTACTTCCGTTTATTTGTTTAACGTATTTCGTTACTCCGTTTTGGACGAGATTTGGAATGACACGCGTAATAAGTGTTTCCAAAGGATCGGTAAAAGAAAAAACTCAATTCGGATATTTCTTTAATTTTTCTATAATTACATATTCCTCCCGTTTATTTCATTAATGTATTTCGTTACTCCGTTTTGGAAGAGATTTGGAAAACACTCGTGATTAGTGTTTCCAAAGGATCGGTAAAAGAAAATCTTAATTCGAATATTTCTTTAACTTTTCTATAATTACATATTCCTCCCGTTTATTTGTTTAACGTATTTCGTTACTCCGTTTTGGACGAAATTTGGATTGACACGCGTAATTAGTGTTTCCAAATGATCGGTAAAAGAAAAAACTTTATTCGGATATTTCTTTAACTTTTCTATGATTACATATTCCTCTCGTTTATTTGTTTAACGTATTTCGTTACTCCGTTTTGGACGAGATTTGGAATGACACGCGTAATTAGTGTTTCCAAAGGATTGGTAAAAGAAAAAACTCAATTCGGATTTTTCTTTAACTTTTCTATAATTGCATATTCCTCCCGTTTATTTCTTTAACGTATTTCGTTACTCCGTTTTGGAAGAGATTTGAAAAACACGCGTAATTAGTGTTTCCAAAGGATCGGTAAAAGAAAATCTTAATTCGAATATTTCTTTAACTTTTCTATAATTACATATTCCTCCCGTTTATTTTTTTAACGTATTTCGTTACTCCATTTTGGACGAGATTTGGAATGACACGCGTAATTAGTGTTTCCAAATGATCGGTAAAAGAAAAAACTTAATTCGGATATTTCTTTAATTTTTCTATAATTATATATTCCTCCCGTTTCTTTGTTTAATGTATTTCGTTACTCCGTTTTGAACGAGATTTGGAATGACTCGAGTAATTAGTGTTTCCAAATGATCGGTAAAAGAAAAAATTTAATTTGGATATTTTTTAACATTTTTATATAATTACATATTACTCTCGTTTATTTGTTTAACGTATTTCGTTACTCCGTTTTCGACGAGATTTGGAATGACACGCGTAATTAGTGTTTCCAAAGGATCGGTAAAAGAAAAAACTTAATTCGGATATTTCTTTAATTTTTCTATAATTATATATTCTTCCCGTTTCTTTGTTTAATGTATTTCGTTACTCCGTTTTGAACGAGATTTGGAATGACTCGAGTAATTAGTGTTTCCAAATGATCGGTAAAAGAAAAAATTTAATTCGGATATTTCTTTAACATTTTTATATAATTACATATTACTCTCGTTTATTTGTTTAAAGTATTTCGTTACTCCGTTTTGGAAGAGATTTGGAATGACACGCGTAATTAGTGTTTCCAAAGGATCGGTTAAAGAAAAAACTCAATTCGGATATTTTGTTTAACTTTTCTATAATTACATATTCCTCCCGTTTATTTCTTTAACGTATTTCGTTACTCCGTTTTGGATGAGATTTGGAATGACATGCGTAATTAGTGTTTCCAAAGGATCGGTAAAAGAAAATCTTAAATCGAATATTTCTTTAACTTTTCTATAATTACATTATCCTCCCGTTTACTTGTTTAATGTATTTCGTTACTCCATTTTGGACGAGATTTGGAATAACACGCGTAATTAGTGTTTCCAAATGATCGGTAAAAGAAAAAACTTAATTCAGATATTTCTTTAACTTTTCTATGATTACATATTCCTCCCGTTTATTTGTTTAACGTATTTCGTTACTCCGTTTTGGACGAGATTTGGAATGATATGCGTAATTATTGTTTCCAAAGGATCGGTTAAAGAAAAAACTTAATTCGGATATTTCTTTAACTTTTCTATAATTACATATTCCTCCGTTTATTTGTTTAACGTATTTCATTAATCCGTTTTGGACGATATTTGGAATAACATGCGTAATTAGTGTTTCCAAAGGATCGGTTAAAGAAAAAACTTAATTTACATATTTCTCTAACTTTTCTATAATTACATATTCCTCCCGTTTATTTGTTTAACGTATCTCGTTATTTCGTTTTGGACGAGTTTTGGAATGACACGCGTAATTAGTTTTTCCTAATGATCGGTACAAGAAAAAACTTAATTCGGATATTTCTTTAACTTTTATATAATTACATATTGATTTGGCGATAGATCGTATTATATATATATATATATATATATTCGTGTCGGTTACAAGTGAATGATCTAATAATACAACGAGTCTATCTCAAATCAGGCCTACCCTATGTATCTCGTGTAGACTTGGTCTGTAACACCTCGGACTAACGTCTCGATGCTTGGATGGCAATGGTATATTGGTGACTAGATCAGATGGACGTCGGTGATTGTCTTCGATATGATATCGAGGATGCCCCTCGATGTGATATCGGTAGTGTGGTGGTATGACGTATCAGAGGAACACAAGGTAATCCCGATATCGAATGCTATATCGAAAGCGATATCGGGGATGTATTTCGATGTGATGCGTGGTATGACATATCAGAGGAACACAAGATAATCCCGATATCGAAAGCGATATCGAGAGTGAGATCAAAGATGTATTTCGATGTGATGTGTGGTAGCCGAGGGATAATAATTGCTTACTTTGGGATTCGGGTATCGCGTATTTATAGACCTCGGGATCCGGGGACCACAGTAACATATCGGTGATTATTACCGATATGACATCGAAAGTGGTCCCCGGTATGGTCTAATATGGGCCTGATTTGGACCAGGCCCAATATGCGGGAAATGCCCATATCATGTAGCCCCCAATTTGGGGATTCTTGTCTTAGAGAGAAGAATTCGCAAATTTAATTCTAATTTTCCGGGTTACCTGTACCCTTCGTCCCGCCAGTTCAAATGATAGGCATCAAATATGCGAGGGATGCACTTTGTGATGAACTTCGATGGGCCCCCTTAATGCAGTGGACGCATAGTTTGAGGTCCTCCTTTGAATTCTGTGTTCCTTGGAGTTGAATTTCTTATAAATATGGGAGTTGCACTTCGAGGCTTGTTTGCATAATACGATAGGATATCGGGGTTCATCGTCGAAATCAGGTCGAAACGCATATTCGATATGATGTCGAAAGTATATTTCGATGTAGTTAAGGCCTCTGTCTATAAGTAGGGCTTGTAAGAGACTTTGAAGGTCGTAGTTTTCTGTATCTTCTCTGTCATTAGCGTAACCACATCGCTATGCATATCGGTAATCATATTCGGTATATTCCCCGATGTGTATTTCGATTTCGCCGTCGTACTTGATTTATTATTATTCTCTCATGCTGATATTCCGATTATTCTGCAGGTATATTTTACTTTCTTGAGATATCCCTTGAGAATGGGTTTCAGACAATTGATGCGTAAACTTCAAGCCGATCGTGATGCTCAGAAGGCTGCATTGGCTGCGACGGCCGCAGTCGCTGTGTCGCTTGAAGCAGGGTCTGCAAGGTGTTGTCGTATGCTGATGAAACACTCCGCATCATGCTGATCCTAGGTTGTGCTGGAACCAGCTTTGTCCTTTACACACATGTACTCCAAGCGACGTGGTGAGGGGACAGATGGATCGTTGATGATTCCGGACTGAACTCGGGTTATCCCAAGCTGCCTACGTATCCCTTTGGGGGAATCAAGTCGGACGTAGTTCATTTGTCTATTCTGCACTGCGCGGCTTTATGGTTTTGACCATATCTCCTTGCAGGAAGGTCCAATGAGAGATGTCATGATTATCTTCAATGTAAGTTAAATATGCACTTTGCCGATCTTTAAGAGGGTAAGATAGGCAATAAGTGAGAAGTCATCTCAAGGAAGGCTCTCGGCTATAATAATTGTGAAAATGACGAATGCGATAATGGACGGAGATAATTTTCTTGACGTTCTTAGGTTTGCGTTTAATGCGTATTAGATCGCTTGCTTGCGCTACTGAGTATTGTAGGTTGGTCACCCTTCGAAAGAGTCGCATAGTTTACGATGATGAGAAGCATCGTTTATTATGCTGCTTGGAATAATCTTTCGATTGACGCTCCTTGTTTTCTGGAGCGAGTTTAACAAATAAATGCATCCTCATGCATTTAAATAATAGTCGTTCATTTCGAACCTTGTATTATACATTTCATAGTCATAGTGGTATTATTGAAGATCTCATTGCTGATGAGAATTTACCGTTGGTGGCGGCTTAATTTATTATTTGTCAATCTTAGACCGGTACGGTGGTGTATGCAATGGCGTTGTTATAAATCTATGGTATGAACGATTTATTCTTTTAATCATGCAATCGCGCTGGGTTTGAGCGTTTTAGCAATATACTGTGCTTTTAAAAGGCGTGGTAATACATAGATACCTGTTTTTGCCGTATGAGGACGGGGGTACCATGTAGGTACTAACCGTTGCGCCTTAAGAGGCGGGTTATCGCGTAAGATGGTTCGTCTTGTCCACCTTGTTTGGATTAATGCAAGTGTGTCGTCTCATATTTGTGCGCAAATTTTTGCAATTCCCGCGGTATTTCACAGCAACTTGTGTGTTTGAAATAATTAAAGGAATACTGTTAAGAAATCGTGTATTTGGCTGGTTGTCCCTTTAGTTAGGGTGCCTCGTGGGTGTGCATTTACTTGTCATTCAAGGCAGGATACCGCGTCGGTACATGTTTGCCTTTCAATTTAGTTATGAACTTGTACGTGTAGAGGTTGCTCTGCCATTTATGGCATGTTAGCATATAAGTAAATCTTCTTTAGCAGGAGTGACGCGGCATTTCTTGCATTTTACCTTATACGTTGATGGGTAGAGGTGATGTTGCCATTTCTAGCATATTTCCTTTGTGTTGTCCGCATTGTTCGTTCCTCCGTTTGTCCTCAGATTGTCGAGGTATAGTGTCGTCCGCTCTATTCTTGGGAATAGGGGATCTGTAGATAGGGGATTGCAGATTGTCGACCGCACTACTGCTCGTGGAGTATGGGCCTCGTAGATAGGTGACCATCTACCGCTCGTGGGGTAGGGGCCTGCCTCTTCACCTAGTTTGTTTTATGAGATTTTCACTCAATAGACTCTTCACCTAGCTTAATTTATGGGATTTCCACCCAATAGGCTCTTCACCTAGCTTGATTTATGGGATTTTCACCCAATAGGCTCTTCACCTAGCGTACTTTTATGGGATTTCCACCCAATAGGCTCTTCACCTAGCTTGATTTATGGGATTTTCACCCAATACGCTCTTCACCTAGCTTAATTTATGGGATTTCCACCCAATAGGCTCTTCACCTAGCTTGATTTATAAGATTTTCACCCAATAGGCTTTTCACCTAGCGTACTTTTATGGGATTTCCACCCAATAGGCTCTTCACCTAGCTTGATTTATGGGATTTTCACCCAATAGGCTCTTCACCTAGCTTGATTTATGGGATTTTCACCCAATAGGCTCTTCACCTAGCGTAATTTTATGGGATATTCACCCAATAGGCTCTTCACCTAGCTTGATTTATGTGATTTTCACCAAATAGGCTCTTCACCTAGCGTAATAATTCACGTGGGTAGGGGCCCATCCAGTTATCACAGGGAACCCGTTACCGTTCAAATTGTTTATTTTTTGGATCGACCCCGTTATCACAGGGGATTTTTTCTTGTGGGTAGGGGCCCATCCCGTTATCACAGGGAAACCCGCTACCGTTCAAATTTTTTAGATCGACCCCGTTATCACAGGGGATTTTTTCTTGTGGGTAGGGGCCCATCCCGTTATCACAGGGAACCCGTTACCGTTTAAATTTTTTTGGATCGACCCCGTTATCATAGGGGATTTTTTCTTGTAGGTAGGGGCCCATCCCGTTATCACAGGGAAACCCGCTACCGTTCAAATTTTTTGGATCGACCCCGTTATCACAGGGGATTTTTTCTTGTGGGTAGGGACTCATCCCTTTATCACAGGGAACCCGTTACCGTTCAAATTTTTTTGGATCGACCCCGTTATCACATGGGATTTTTTCTTGTGGGTAGGGGCACATCCCGTTATCACGGGAAATCCCGCTACCATTCAAATTTTTTGGATCGACCCCGTTATCACAGGGGATTTTTTCTCTTTGTAGGTGACCCGTTACCGCTCATGGGTAGGAACCCGCCCGTTATCACAGGGGAACCCGTTACCGCTCATGGGTAGGAGCCTTTCCTTTGTAGATGACCCGTTATCGCTCATGGGTAGGAGCCCGCCCGTTATCACAGGGGAACCCGTTACCGCTCATGGGTAGGAGCCTTTTTTTTTGTCTGTGTCCCTTGGTGACTCTGTCGTAATGGAGTCTATGAGTCTTTAGGCCCTGTTGTACCCGTTTGTACCTGCGGTCAGGGCCAACGGACTAAGTTGCTCCAAGTCTCTCCTGGTGAAAGAGATCTCCTGCTCCAAGTACGCTTCTGGCGTGATTGCATTTGTGTACCCGATGTAGGCTCCGCCCTGGACTCTTCGTGTTATAGCTTCTCGGCCACGAGCAGTGTCGGCTCCCAAGGCACCTCCATTGATCATGTTTATGACGCCTCTGCTCGGGGCATCCACTATGGTCCTACCACGCTCCTCGGGTGCCTCAATCATCTCCTACTTCCCTCTCCTGGGTGAGTAATCTCTTCCAGGAGATAAAGAATGTTCTGCGCCCCTAGCATCTTCCTTGGCGTTTCTGACAAACTCGACCAATTTTCCTTTTTTAATCAATCTTTCAATTTCATTCCTCATGTGTGTACAATCCTCCGTCCTGTGTCCAGGTTGACGGTGGTACGCGCAGTATTTGCCCGACGACTTCATCCCGGGAGTCTCATTCAACGGCCTGGGTTCCGTCAACCATCTGTTTCTTTTTACCACGGCCATCACCTCCAGAATGCCTCTATTTAACGGGGTGTACGTCCTTGGGGGCCTTTCCCTGTTGCGATCTCTGTCCGTGTTCCTGCTAGAAAACGAACCTTGACGCGTTGCCATCATTTCGTCCTCGTAGACCATTTGGTTTGCGAGCATGTTGATCTGTGCTATGGTGGGCTCAGTCAATTTGATTAGCTCGCCGGCGAACCTACGATGGGTCGTTCCCTTGAACAGCATCATCATGACCTGCCCGCCATGTGGCTCATCCACCTTCAACAATTCATCATTGAACCTCTTCATATATTCTCGGAGGTTCTCCCTTTCCCTCTGTTGCACAACGCCGAGGTGTAACAGGTTGGTCTTCATTCTCTTTTGGCTAGAGAACTGGTTCTCAAACTTTTCCCTTAGTTGCTCGTAGTCCGTTATGGATCTGGCCTCCAGCCTAGCGAACCAATCCAGTGCAGCGCCCGTTAAAGTGGTGGATATGATCTTTGCCTTTATGTTTCTTGAGTAGTTGTGCAAGTTCAAAATGCTATCGACCTGATGGAGATGATCTATAGGATAACTTTTTCCGTCGTATGGCTTGATCACTGGGATCTTGTCCCCTCTTTGCAATACCTCAGCCTCTATCTCATCCGAAAACGGGGTCCTGCTGCGACCCTTTCAATGACTCTGAGCCACCTTCCTCGTCAACTCCGCCCTCTTGCGGTCTAGTTGTCCCATCTTCCTTGATATTACCTTCAATACTTCTGCATCCTCATTCTTTGAATATGCAATCTCAGTGCGGTCGTGGCCGCGTTCCATTCTCCGGATTACTTCCGCTCTCTCGCAGTCAAGTCGTTCCATCTTTCTCGCTATCTCTCGATCCAGGGTCCCAGTGTCCCGTCTCTCCGACCTATCGTAAGCAGCGGGCGATATCTCTCTGAATGAGTCCCCCGTATCCTTATGTTCATCATATCATTGCCTTGCCCTTCTCTCACCCACTTCGGATTCATGGGGCCTTGCCCGACTGTCCATTTTCCTTTGTTCCGCTAGTCGTGGATGCAAACTCTCCAATGTAGTGTCCAGCGCCGCTTTCACAGAGGCGTTGATCTGCGCTTGCATCTCCAGGGTTATGGTGGCAGGGGGAAGGGCGCATCGTCCCGCGACCATAGTCTCCTCTGAGCCGGGAAAATCTGCATCTAGCGCCTCGGTCATTGGAATGTCTGACGCGGGGTTCTGAGTGGTCGGGCCCTCAGTCGCGGGTTCTGACGTAATTGGTGCGTCAAAGGCTGGACCTGCATTCGTGGTTCGCGGCGGCCTCCCTGACATGCGCCTTCGTTGCGGCTCGTTCTGTGCTGGAGGAAGCTCCATCTCGGCTTAGGTCACTGTCTGTTCTTGGTCAGTCGGGTGTTGAAGGAGTTGCGTGTTCTCCATCCTGGCGTTCCTAGTCACAACTCCATTAAATTTGGATCGGGTCCTCCTTCCTTGCATCTTGGCATCTTTGTCCGTGAAATGACGTTCCCACAGATGGCGCCACTGATTTGGCGATAGATCGTATTATATATATATATATATATATGCGTGTCGGTTACAAGTGAATGATCTAATAATACAACGAGTCTATCTCAAATCAGGCCTACACTATGTATCTCGCGTAGACTTGGTCTAGAACACTTCGAATTAACGCCTCGATGCTTGGAGGGCAATGGTATATCGATGACTATATCAGATGGACGTCGGTGATTGTCTTTGATATGATATCGAGGATGCCCCTCGATGTGATATCGGCAGTGTGGTGGTATGACGTATCAGAAGAACACAAGGTAATCCCGATATCGAATGCTATATCGAAAGTGAGATCAGGGATGTATTTCGATGTGATGTGTGGTATGACGTATCAGAGGAACACAAGGTAATCCCGATATTGAAAGCGATATCGAGAGTGAGATTGGGGATGCATTTCGATGTGATGTGTGGTAGCTGAGGGATAATAATTGCTTACTTTGGGATCCGGGTACCGCGTATTTATAGACCTCGGGATCCGGGGACCACAGTAACATATCGGTGATTATTACCGATATGACATCGAAAGTGGTCCCCGATATGGTCTAATATGGGTCTGATTTGGGCCAGGCCCAATATGCGGGAAATGCCCATATCACATATTCCTCCCGTTTCTTTGTTTAACGTATTTCGTTACTCCGTTTTGGACGAGATTTGGAATGACACGCGTAATTAGTGTTTCGAAAGGATCGCTAAAAGAAAAAACTTAATTCGGATATTTTTTTTAACTTTTCTATAATTACATATTGCTCCCGTTTATTTGTTTTACGTATTTCGTTACTCTGTTTTGGACGAGATTTGGAATGACACACATAATTAGTGTTTCCAAAGGATCGGTGAAAGAAAAAACTTAATTCAGATATTTTTTTTAACTTTTCTATAATTACATATTCCTCCCGTTTATTTGTTTAACGTATTTTATTAAACATTACGTATTTGTTTAATCCTAATGTGTGTGTTTAGTGTGTGCGTGAAATTAGAATAGGGGAAAGTGAATGAATTTTCTGGATTCCACGATTGCTTGACACATTTTTGTTTTTAATCAATGGGAACCACGGTTTGGTTCCCATTGCGATGAGGTGTCGCTAATGGGAACCAAATATTGGTCCCCATTTCTATGTGTATAATTTGCTTTTTTCTTTTACACGGATAACAGGCAATGAGAACGGAAATGTCGTTCCGCTTAGATAGGAACGCAATCTCGTTCCCATGTTTCCGTCTCCATTGTGGAGATTTCTTGTAGTGTAAGAATCTCTTAGCAACCAAGTTTAGCATATTTTCTGATAAAAAAAAAGCTTTATAAAACTTTTATCATGGCCAATGTTTATCTTATTATAGTAAATTTTTATTATTTGCTTCAGACTCGGTAAATATAGGTGAATAGATATGGATATTCGCTAATTAAAGTAGGACTAGGGTAAACTTGACTTTGTTGTAAATTCAACATAAAATTCACAACTGCTCTATATTAAAAAAACAAAAAAACTAACACACGTAAAAAACGCATTAAATTCAAGCACGATTTACATTAGGAGATAACTTTACACGCGATCTCGGGTGTGTCAAATTGCTATAGAAGACCCCATAACAATGATTAATGTGTTAAAACTTATGAATTTTTATGTTGTATTGATTAAACTTCCAATGGTTTTCATTTCCAAAGCCAATTATAAAAATATTTGCGATTTTTTACATTACCGAAACACGTCTATAAGAATAAAACATTGGTCCATATTATATTAGGATGAAGAAAGAAAAAAGAAGTAAAACAGCCCCTCATCTCTAAATAAATTGTAAATACACGTGTTAGTTTGTAGGAGAAGATCCGCACAATATATAGTCTAATTACTATTATCATTGTTATTGTTGTTGTGATCATTATTATTATTATTTTGCCATTTAAATAGTCTTAAATTCTGTGGTCTATTATTTCATCTTTTTTGCATGAAAATGACATCTTTGTGAATGATGCAGGATAACATTGTCCACCATTTTGTTTTACGAAGGACTGAAGTGTACCACCGCAACTTTTGCCATGGGAATGAATAACTTAATCCCGGCAATTACCTTTGTCTTATCGGTTGTATTCAGGTAAAATGGTATTTTTACGAAATATATGATTAATTAGTTTGTGTCATGAAATACGACTTGATCGTCAAAGTGTTGAAATAAATAAAATAAAATCTATTGTATTAATCTAGAAATAGGTTGCATGCTCTATTCCTGTATTTAATTGAGAGGAAGTGTATGCACGTGTTGTTTGATTTATTCATCAACTAGAAGATTAGGATGAACTAACTACATCAGAGAGATGTACATTAACATGTTAAACAATAGAAGTACCCACATGTACTGTAGACATTGCGTTATAATCCCATCATCAATATTAAGTGTGTCTTTTTTTGGTGAGATATGTATTAATTAAGAATGTTGAGTCTTGACTTGTTCCTTCAAAATATTTGTGACACAAAAGCTCACTGAACTCGTGATACTATGGCATCACTATCGTTCAAACTATCCTATACGAGGCTATATATTATTGCATATGGTTTAATCCTAGCTCTCGATACTGCTCGTCAAATCCCATGGTACAAGGGTCAAACTTCATTATACGACACCCGTTATTGTCCCCATTTTAAAAAAAAAAAAAAACTTGCACATTGTACTCGTAACACACATTTTGCTGTGTAGGATTTATACACTACAAAAATTTATGGTCATTCGTGACCGCCGGCTCGTGACCGCTGGGCGGTCACGGTAAACAACGCCGTGACTGCCCAGCGGTCACGGCCAGCCTGCCCTAGTGGCATCCGCGACCGCCGGGCGGTCGCGGATGACATACATTCGTGACCGCCCGGCCGTTGCTGATGCCATGGGCGGTCACGAAGAAGGTTCGTGACCGCTAGGCGGTCACAAAGTAGCTTCGTGACCGTTCGGCGGTCACGGAAGAGGTATCATTCGTGACCGCCCGACGGTCACGAATACTATTCATAAAAAAAATTGATTTCATGGATACATATTGATGTGTTTTTGATTTTTAACAATAAGTCTCATTACTAAATGTGAACTGAAGTAATAAATTAGTAAAACATTAGTAATTAACATATTAAAGTAGCGAATTAGATGTGATTAGGCGAGTTATGAACGAGTAACCTATTTTATGTTCTACAACTAATCATCATATACACCAAATTGTTTTAGATGTAATGTGTGATTTTGTGATAAAATCCCTTTTAATTTACTTTAGTTATCAATTTAACAAACATCGCACCTTAATTAAACAAATGAAAATCAAAAATTTCGAATGAGGCGGTCACGAATAAGGGTCTTGCGTGACCGTTGGGCGGTCACGAAGAAGGTTCGTGACCGCTGGGCGCTCACGAAGAAGGGGTCGTCATTCGTGACCGCCCGGCGGTCACAAATACTATTCATAAAAAAAATTATTTTATGGATACATCTTGATGTGTTTATGGTTTTTAACAATAAGTCTAATTACTACATGTGAATTGAAGTAATAAATTAGTAAAACATTAGTAATTAACATATTAAAATAGCGAATTAGATGTGATTAGGCGAGTTATGAACGAATAACCTATTTTATGTTCTACAACTAATCCTCATATACACCAAATTGTTTTAGATGTAATGTGTGATTTTGTGATAAAATCCCTTTTAATTTACTTAGTAGTAACTATTTTATCAATTTAACAAACATCGCACCTTAATTAAACAAACAAAAATCAAAAATTTCGAATGAGACTTATTCGTGACCGCTAGGCGGTCACGAATAGGGGTCTTTCGTGACCACTGGGCGGTCACAAAAAAGGTTCGTGACCATTGGGCGGTCACGAAAGAGGGGTCATTCGTGACCGACCGGCGGTCACGAATAATATTCATAAAAAAATTGATTTTATGGATCCATCTTGATGTGTTTGTGATTTTTAACAGTAAGTCTCATTACTACATGTGAATTGAAGTAATAAATTAGTAAAACATTAGTAATTAACATATTAAAATAGCTAATTAGATGTGATTAGGCGAGTTATGAACGAATAACCTATTTTATGTTCTACAACTATTCATCATATACACCAAATTGTATTAGATGTAATGTGTGATTTTGTGATAAAATCTCTTTTAATTCACTTAGTAGTAACTATTTTATCAATTTAACAAACATCGCACCTTAATTAAAGAAACGAAAATAAAAAATATCGAATGAGACTTATTCGTGACCGCTAGGCGGTCACGAATAAGGGTCTTTCGTGACCGCTGGGCGGTCACGAAGAAGATTCGTGACCGTTGGGCGGTCACGAAAGAGGGGTCATTCGTGACCGCCCGGCGGTCACGAATAATATTCATAAAAAAATTGATTTTATGGATCCATCTTGATGGGTTTAGGATTTGTTTTAGATGTAATGTGTGATTTTGTAATAAAATCCCTTTTAATTTACTTAGTAGTAACTATTTTATCGATTTAACTAACATCGCACCTTAATTAAACAAAACTCCAACAATTTTTCTTTTCCTCTTTCCTTATATCCTCAAAAAACAAAACATCAACTCTCTTATTTTCTTCCTTTCTTTACTTATAACCCAAATCATTTTCTTAAATGATGTTTTACATAAAAAAATCGCTCAACCATACATTCTATTCGCAAAAAACAAATACATATTCCGGTATTTTGCCGGAATATATTTTTTTATTTCGTTTAATATCATCCGTGACCGCCGAGCGGTCACGGATGGCTTGAATATTATTCGTGACCGCTCGACGGTCACGGATGGTTTAAATATTATCCGTGAACGCCGAGCGGTCGCGGATGGGTCATCCGTGACCGCTGGGCGGTCACGGAGGACCCACGACCGGCGTCCTCCGCGACCGGTCATCCGCGACCGCCCGACCGCGGAAGACCATCCGCGACCGGAAAAGGGTCATTCGCGACCGCCCGGGAGGTCGCGAATGACCCATTTTTCTTGTAGTGATAGGAATAATCTGTTCAGGTAAATTTAACTGATAATACGTCTTTGGTATTGTAGAAGTAGCTTTACATTATCATGGGTTCTTTTTAAAATTTTATATATTTATGAAGATTGGAAAATCTAGAATTCAATACGGGAGCGGGGAGAAAAAAGATAATAGGAGCAATTTTGTGCCTAGCTGGAGCATTGGTTATTTCCTTTTAGGAGGGGAAATCCTTCCATCTAGGAAATCATCACGGGCATGGCAGCACAATCGTTGTAAAAGCAGCAAAAAACGGGATTAGAGGAACGTTGTTCATCTTTTGAGGTTGTGTCACATATGCTGTTTGGTATATTTTGCAGGTTAGAACTCATTATCATCTATTTTGATATGTATATATTCGGGTAAATAGCAAAAACTACCCATGTGTTATCACTAATTGGCAATAACTCCATGTGTTATTTTAAGTGGCAAATTGCCCCTGGTGTTATTCCAAAATTTCCCTATTACACTGAATTAATTCGCATTTATTGAGATTGATCTCAAAATATGATTTTTATTGTATTTCATTGATACATATGAAACTAATGATGTTTAAATTAAATTATATGCATATTTTTGTTTATTTATTTTGAAGAAAACATTAGTTTTTAGAACTGTAAAAAAATAAAAGTACGGTGCCGATTAATTTTATTATGTTTTTATACAATTTTAAAAAAATCTAAAAATTTTATAATATATATTGTGATAAGTATATGTCTATTATAAAATTATAGTTATTAGTAATGTTATTTTAAAGTATGTCATGAAGGGGGTTTTGCTAATTTTTTATTAACAAAGTGAGGTTTTTGCCAATTAAAATAACACAGAGGGTTATTTGCCAATTAGAGATAAGACAGGGGTAGTTTTTATAATTGCTCGTATATATTCTCCACTTCATTAATTTTAACAAATTATGACCTAGACTTGTTCTTGTTAAAGGTGAGACTGGAGCAAATATTTCCGCACCGATATTCAAAGACGATGCTCACATGCATAATAGCCGCACTACAAACCGTTGTAGTGGGGCTATTCGTTGACCATCAACCTAATGCTTGGAGGTTGAGCTGGAATCTCCAGCTCACCACTATTGTATACTCGGTACGTATTTTTATTTAGTTATACATCTCATTATATGAAATATCTATTAGTTTATTTAATTTAACATTGTATGATAAAATTTTCACTATAGGGAATATTCGCGACTGCCGTGTCGTTTGTCCTTGTGGTATGGGCAGTATCCAAGAGAGGACCGACATACCCGACGATGTTCGGCCCATTGTCGCTAATTCTAATTGTTTTTGTCGAAGCCATCTTCTTGGGTGAAGCGATTCACGTAGGAAGGTACAATTTTTACATGTATGCATTTTATTATAAATGACTTTTTGTTGAAAGGAAAACAAACTAATTGAAATATTATTAAACACTAATGCTATTGCAGCCTCATAGGAATGGCCCTAATAGTAGCGGGGTTATACTTGTTTCTGTGGGGGAGGAACAACGAAACCAACGGGCAACAACAAAATGGAGAAACAGAAACCCGTGTCCAAGACGGCGAAGCCAATGACCCAAGCGGCAAGTGTTAGATCGTGACAAAAAAAGATCTATACTTTTCATTTTAGTGGGTTTTTGTTTGTGTTTCATGGAATGATTTACGTAATTGCATTGCATTGCATTACTTTGCTTTCTATTGCAAGGATGTAATAATAAATCTTAGACATCTGGTATGTTAGGACAAATATATTCTTCATCGTCAGAGTAGCCTACATATCGTATCTGCTTAATTAGACTATGGTTTTCAGATGGCAAGTGGTTAATATCCGTTTATTAGAATGGGGATTAATAAGACAAAGTTGCTCTTTTTGTTATAGATTGTGCTTTCTCTGTGTTTTGAAGGTTGGTTTACTAGAAAGTAGAGACCCGCGATGTGACTTAATTTACAAAAAATATATACTTAGCTAACACTTGTTTATTTTTATTCATTAGAGTTTAGATCGTGTTTGTGAAACTAAACGTTAAACCAACAATTAATCAACTTCCATGTGAATATGTGATGCCATTGATGAAATTGAAAGGCTTATATCCAAAAAAAAAAATAAGTGGGGTTTCTTCAAACACTTGGCAAGGCTTACTAGGAAGCCGTTGTAGTTGTTGTGAAATATTGAAGTAGTACAAATTTATAGCATGTTTCACTAGCTACTAGAAATTGGGCATTGGCGACGGAAAATATTAACGCTAATTTAGGTAACAAAAGCTTTATTTTCTTCTCTTCGACACTGTTTCTTGCTTATAGGCTTCGACTTTCTCCAAAAATATTTTTAGATAACTACTCTTGTACCCAAAATTTTGAAATAATTATATTTACAGTTTTAGAACTTTTTGATACTTCAAAAATAGTTGAGCGGCTTACATTTTCTGTCACTTTGTTGATTTCACTAATTTATACCTTTTACCCAATTTAATACTAAAGTTATCTTATAATAAAAAAGAACAACATCAAAATGATGTATATTTATATATATACACTCTAATATATCTAAATTATAAAAATTTATTGTATAATTTTAATTTAATTAAACAGAAGTTCACACAACCCCCCGTCCTCTCCCCACGCACTACAAGAAAATGCCCCATTTCTGACGGCATCCGACGGAATCGGCCGTCGAAAATGGGTAAAACTCTTTTCCGACGGCACTTGCCCGTCGGAAAGAATTTTCCGACGGGCAAGTGTCGTCGGAAAAGGCTTTTTCGACAGCTTTTACCCATCGGAAAAGAAGAAAAAAATAAAATAAAAAAAAATTTAAAAAAAAAAGATCATTTCCAACGGCATAGTGCCATCGGAAAAGACCATTTTCGGGTGGTTTTTCACCCGGATCGGTGACGTGGCACAATTCCCCCTCCCAAATCTATAAATACCCCCAAATTTTACACCTAAAATTAATTCATTCATACACAAACACTCAATTATGTCTCCCTAACTACATTTCCTCTCCCAGTTCTTTCTTCAAATATTTTTCTTAATTATATTTTTTTTATATTTTTTATCTTATCATGTATATTTTGTTTTCTTAAATTAATATTATTTTTAATTTCATATATATATATATATTAATACTTTCATAATAACCCATTTTTATTTATCTATAAATTACAAATTAGTTTATATTTATGTTTTTTTCATAATAAATAATTCTATTTTTATATTTGATTAACTATATATGCAATAATATTTTGGGATAGAATTATGAAATTGAATGCAAAAGTATTTTTATAGCCTTTTCCGAAAATCAGCATGAAATTGAGAGATCGATTTAACAAAAAAAAAAAAAAAGCTTGTAAAATCAGCAGGGTCCTAAACCACAAGTTCCTCTTCATCCTCCTCCTCTTCCTCCTTTTCCTCTTCTTCCTGTTCCTTTTCTTCTTATTCTTCTTCTGACTCAGACTCAGAAGCAACCATCACTTGCTTAGCCTTCCTCTTTCTAGCAGAAGTAGCTCGAGAAGTAAGAGTAAGACTCTCTTATTCTTCTTTCTCACCCTCATTACCCTCATGAGAATTATCAACAGGGATACTCTCAGTAGTATCCAACCCAGCTACAGTCTCCTCAACTTGATTATCCTCAAGATTCACAACCTGCTCATCATTCACCTCAAGGTTTACACCCTCCTCAGCAACAACCTCAGACAAAACCTCAACATTCTCCTCAGGAACATAGCAACAACAGGGGCCTCATTCTCCCCCTCAATATCAACTTCAGCAGGTAAAGTTTGAGTAGGGTTAGCCATTATTACCTCGTTTTCTGTGTTGGTGGGAGTTGAGGTGTTCCCAGCAGCTTCTGATGTTGAACCAACATCACCCTTTGCTGATTTCTTTCCCTTGCGCCGTTGATAGGTAGCTTTTCTCTTTGGAGCAGCAGCGGCGACGGATCCAGTTGATGCATGCCTGGTATTGTACCTCCGTGGTTGCTCAATCTGCTCAGCAGCATCTATAAGGGCATCAATTGAAGACTTGTGGGACATTGTTAGAGTAATTTTGGAGAGAAAAGAGAGTTTGAGTTCACAGATATGATGATCGCACAATTCGATTTAGAAAGCGTGAAGAATTAGAAGAGATTAGGGCAAAATATATAGTAATATATTATGAAGAGTGGTGACAGTGGTGTTGTAACATGTTACCCAAATAATCGGACCATTGTCACACGTTTCTGCGCACAATACTTACCCACGTGTCAGTGTTAGGTTAACACATGACCAGAGCAGTTTCCAAAATTGAAAACTTATAAGTCACAGTGTTGCAATGTTAGACTAACATTGGTAAGTTAACAGCAGGGCAGAAAGTTGGAGGTGCAGGGCTTTCATCCAAATAACTTCATGTGAGAGCGTGAGATATTATTGAATACAGATCTGAAACTTCATCAAAGCACATGAGTGCACAAGACACATGTTAAGATCATTAGTATGAGTAAGTGACACTTCTGACAGGAGAAACACACAGATAGTAGACATGAATATCCAGGAAAAAATTATTCCCATAGTATAAAAGATCACAATCCAATGTGTTTACTTGTAGTATAATCACCCAAAGTGTATGCCTCAACACATGAATTAGGATTACTACTCCCCTTAAGCCCTAACCGACTTAACAATAAGATGCAGAATATGAATGAATGCAACAATGTTAGAGAAACATTGGGAGATGGTAACCAGTACAAACAGCTTCACTGATTGGAATCAGGACATATCAACTTAAATATTTCACTATTATCATAAACTCTTTTTGAACAAAAACTGAAGAATGTTAAAAAATGATAGTTTCATCACTGAATGTGGGTAGCACAGAACTCCACACACCCCAGCAACTTAACTATCAGCTGCAGATTAGGCAAGTACAAAGGAATTGAATGAGGACAATACACTTATCATATACTTCATCACCCCAACTCCTCATGCATACTTGTTGACCAACCCGTTTACAAGAGAAACACCAATTGATCATTGCTACTGAATGTGAGGCAGTCGAAACTCCAAACATCCCAGTAGAAAGGGTCACCAACATGCATTTCCTTGGCCAAAAATAGACACAGACATGAACATAAGCACAATTGAATAACATTGAAGCTCTCAACATCATGTACCCCAACTTCTCTTCATGTCCTGTCCAACCTAACATGGATAAGACACAACTGAATAACACCAAAATAGTGAACTCTGTGTACCCCCAGCTTCTCTCAGGTGTTAGGTTAACATTCTCAGACCAACAACAGAGTTTTTACTTTACAAACCTTTTTGATATGGACCTGTTCACCAGTCAACTCAACCATTCATATAGATTAACCACACAACCCAACAAATGACTAACAAAGATGTAATATGCAAGAAAGAAAGAATGCAAACAAGAAAATAAAAGAATTACAGACACACCACAACCAATAACCAGTGCTAGAAAGTGGTGTTATGTCAACACTGGTGTCCTAACATTCTCACAAAATGCACATGGCAAGAGAATTCCTCAAACTGAAGAACCTCTCAGAATCTAAGGGCTTAGTGAACATATCAACAAGCTGGTTGTTTGTCTCAATGTGTTCAATGTCAATTAACTTGTCCTCAACCATGTTTCTTAGATAATGATGCCTTATGTTTATATGCTTAGTTCTAGAGTGTTGCACACGATTCTTAGAGATACTTATAGCACTAAGATTATCACATAACATAAGTAAGGTATCACTATCTACCCCATAATCCAGTAGCATGCGTTTGAGCCATACAAGATGGGTAACACAACTGTCTGCTGCTATGTACTCAGATTCAACAGTGGATAGAGACACACAGTTTTTCTTTCTGCTATACCATGAGACCAAATTGTTCCACAGATAAAAACATCATCCACTTGTGGACTTCCTATCATCAGCATCACCTGCCCAGTCCGAGTCACTGAAACCCACAAGGTTAGTGTTAGTGTCAAATGAATACTAAATGCCAAGGGACAAATTTCCAGATATGTATCTAAGAATTCTCTTCACATCAATCAAGTGGGACAGTTTTGGACTATCCTGGTACCTTGCACATACATAAATAGAGAACATTATATCAGGTCTAGAAGCAGATAAGTAAAGCAAACTGCCTATCATTGATCTGTACAATGTTGGATCAGCATTGGTTCCAGTGCCATCTATGGTGATCTTGACCGAGGCAGACATGAGAGTCTTACAAGGCTTTGAATCTGCAAGTTCAAACCTTTTCACCAAATTCTTTGCATACTTCTCCTGGTTCAAGAATATGCATGTACCTGTTTGTTTTACTTGAAGACCAAGGAAGAAATTTAATTCTCCTATCATAATCATCTCAAATGTTCTTGGCATGGATTCAACAAACTTTTCTAAAATAGAATTGTTAGTAGAACCAAACACAATATCATCCACATAGATTTGAGCTATACATATATCAGAATCTTTCTTCAAAACAAACAGTGTTTTGTCTCCATCTCCTCTAACAAAGCCAAGACTTAAGAGGAATTCTGTAAGTCTTTCATACCATGCCCTAGGAGCCTGTTTAAGACCATATAAAGCTTTCTTAAGCTTGTACACATGATTGGGGTACTTAGGGTCAATGAATCCCTTAGGTTGTTCTACATATACTTCCTTGTCAACCAGCCCATTTAGAAAGGCACCCTTCACATCCATCTGATATAGTTTTATGTTAAGACATCATGCAATAGCTAGAAGTAACCTAATAGATTCTATCCTAGCTACTGGGGCAAAAGTCTCATCAAAATCTACACCTTCAACTTGAGTATACCCCTGAGCAACAAGCCTAGCTTTGTTCCTAACTATTACTCCATCCTCATTACTTTTGTTTTTAAAGATACATTTAGTCCCTATTACATTTACATCAGGTGGTCTAGGTACCAAGATCCAGATATTGTTTTTAGTAAACTGCAATAGTTCATCCTGCATGGAATTAATCCAAAAATTATCTAGGAGTGCTTCAGTCACATTTTTAGGTTCTATGGCAGAGACAAAACATGAGGCATTATCAACAGTACATGTGAAGTTCATAAAGAAACGCAGTTTAACCATATCTCTATAATTCAGTCTCTCTTTGTTGTGTGTCCTTACCCGTTCAGTGATCTCACCTATTACTTGTGACGTTGGATGTTCATTCTGGATCCTAGTTGGGGGGTCTCTTCTAGGTTCAGTGCCACCTTTGTTTTCTGAGTCAGATTCTCCTGTTGTTAGTCTAACATCTGGTCTGGATGGTGTTAGTCTAACATCTGTTTATGTCTCATGTTCTGTGGTGCCCGCTTCAAGTTCCAGTGTTGGAGTAACATTCTCAATTTCCAATGTTGGTCCAACATCAGAAACCGAAATATCACCAGTACATGTTTCAAGAGTGAAATCATCAAACACAACATTCACAGATTCCTGAATAGTCTTTAATCTAGGATTATATACTCTAAAGGAAGTACCGTTGGCAGAGTAACCTACAAAGATACACTTTTCACTTTTTGGATCAAATTTACTCAGATAATCCATGTCATTTAGCAGATAACAGTCACATCCAAACTCATGAAAATATGCAATATTTGGTTTCACACCCTTCAAGATTTCATAAGGAGTCATATTTGTTCCAGGTCTAAGGTACACCATGTTACTAATGTGACATGCAATCTTTAAAGCTTCAGCCCAAAGTCTTTTAGATAAGTCTTTAGCATTCAACATAACTCTGCTAAGGTGTCTTAGAAGCTGAATATTCATGGAAGATGCCTTTAGCATTACAGTAGTTATCAAAACTAGCATTCTCAAATTCATTTCCATGATTAGACCTAATCTTAGACACAGATGAACCATACAAAGTTTTGATGCTAGCACAAAGAATTTTGAACTGATCAAAAGCTTCAGATTTTTCTTTAAGAAACTTTACCCATGTATATCTAGAGAAATCATCTACAATAACAAAGACATATTTCTTACCACTCAAACTACTTACCTCAATAGGACCCATTAAGTCCATATGCAGCAATTCAAAACACCTATAGGTTCTGGAGTAGCACTATGGACTTGTAGGGGTGTATGAACAGCTCTAGTTTGCTTACCTTTGAGGCAATCACCACACACAAGCTTACATGGACTAGTGAGCTTAGGAAAACCTCTTACAGCATCAACTTTCTGTAATTTCTCCAAGTTTCTGTATTGTACATGTCCTAGTTTCCTATGCCATATAGAAGTTTCATCTATCTTAGCATGGAAACATTCTGTTTCTTCCTGAGCCAGATAGCAGTTGTATTTGGATCTAGTATAAGTCATAACAAGGACATTGTCACTATCATAAACATCACAAGACACTTTGTCAAAAGTAACTAGCAGATCATCATCACAGAGCTGACTAATGCTAATTAAATTTTCTTTTAACCCATCAACCAACAGAACATCCTTGAGGGGTGGAAATCCTTCAACATTGAGTATCCCATTTCCAATGATTTTCCCTTTGGTGCCTCATCCATAGGTGACGGCTCCAACACTAAGGGGAATCACCTGTTTAAGATTCTCTTTGTTGCATGTCATGTGTCTCGAGCATCCACTGTCAAAGTACCACTTACCTGAAAGGTTAGAGTAAACAGCAGAGAAAACAACATTGCACACAATCTTGATCTTAGGGGATTTCATCTTTTCAATCTAAGTTTTACCTTTATGTTCAGAACCTAATGTTGGACTAACATCAGAAGCAGTTGTTGGTTTAACATTAGACACAAAAGTTGTTTTCTTACCACTTTTCAAATATTTTTTACAGAATGGCTTAATGTAGCCTGGTTGAAAACAGTATTGACAGGTAAAGGTAGGTTTCCTTTTTTCTGTGTTGGTAGGACCAGGACTCAATTTTGAGGATTCTTTGACAAAGTTAGTTTTTAGGTAGGAAGAATTCACATCAGAAGAGGAAGATTTCTCAACAAAACCTAGACCATTTGTACCTGTATTACCCAAATTCAGTACCTCATCAAGTTTACAAGTTCCTGAATTTCATTTTGCAATGATCTCATTGTCCTTTTTGAGTTTTTCCTTTACCTCTTTCAGCTCAGCTTCTGCTTTGTCAAGATCTCTTTCATAGAGTTTCATCATGTTCTTCAAACAATCAATGTCATGTTTCAAAGATTTATTACTTTTGATGAGCATAATGTTCTCTCTTTCAAGTTTGATAAATGTAGAATGAAGATCATCTATGATTTCCTCATCGGACATTTCTCCATCCAAGCAGTATTCCTCCTCTAGATCAACTGAATCATGAAAACAATCAAAGTTAATATCATCAGAAACAGAGTATATATCAGAGTTAACCTTTAAGTCATTGTTGTCCCAATTCCCAAATAAGATCTCATGTGTTGTTGTTGGTTCCTCAATGTTAGAGTAACATCGAGAGCCATTGCAGTTTCTGGGATCTTCTCCTGACCAGTTAATCTGAGTGTACAGCGTAGCGATGTTGATTTCTTATGAGTTTTCATCAGCACTTGATCCAGAGTTGAAATCAGCTTCAATGAAATCATCTACACAAACCCAATGAGAGTTCCATCTTGCTCGGAGGGTGTTAGCACATTCATGTTTAAAATGACCAAACCCTTTACATTCATAGCACTGGACATCTTTCAATTTCTCAGCATCTTGAGGAGCACTCTTTGATGCCATGTACTTTATGAATTTAGGGGGTATCTTCTTATAACTAGGACTAGCATTACCAGATTGATTTTCTTTACCTTTATCTGTGTAACCTAATTTACTGAATTTCTTGGTAATGTTTCCATAGTTAGAAGAGATCAATTCATAGTTTCATACTCATCATCATCACTTCGTGTAGTATAGGAGCTAGCTCCAAGTAAGGCTAAAGCAAGTTGTTTACTGGACTTACCTAGAAATTCTAGTTCAAACTCTTTTAAAGTGTTCATTAAAGTTTGAAAATCCATGTTGGCAAGATCTCTAGACTCATTCATAGTAATTCTTTTGACAGTGAATTTAGAAGACATGGACCTAAATGCTTTGTCAACCATAGTTTGATTAGGAATAACAAATCCTAGGTTTTGACACTGGTTAGCAATATCAGGAAGCTTCTCAAAATAGCTATCAATGCTTTCATCTTCACCCATCACTATTTTTTCAAAGTCCTGAAGCAACTTTCTATGTTTAGAGTCCCTCACAGCCACATCTCCCTCACAATGTAATTCAAGAATATCCCATGTAGATTTAGCTGTAGTGCAAGTTTGAATAAGTTTAAACATGTGATTACCTACCCAGCTAAAAATTGCATTGAGAGCCTTTTCATTGAAGTTATAGAGAGCAATCTCATTGGATGTCCATTGTCCTTTGGGCTTGGGTACCAGATCAGCATCTCCATCTCTAGGCAAGTAAGGGATGGTGTACCCTTCCAAAACTGAATCCCATGCTCTCAGGTCAATGGATTTGATGTGGAACCTGAGTTTGATCTTCCAGTAGGCATAACTGTTTGGTCCTTTCAACACTGGCAATCTGCTGGTGTTGGGGTTGGTGTTGTCCATCTTGTCGTATCAATAACAAACACATGTGAAGTTGGTTCTTGGCTCTTGATACCAATTGAATGGATCGGGTTGATACTTGTTCGTTGTTAACTTCGCAATGTTACTTTAACAACGTTCCAGAATAACGGTGCAGCGGAAAATAAACAAACATAGAATTTAAGAAGTGAATATATTAATATTAACTTCCGAGCCGTAGGCAAAATACCACAACGGTTTAACAAATGATGTTTCTCACAACTCTCAAGCTCCTCACTCTAGAATTGCTCGAACTCAACAAAGCAGACAAGAATTGCTTTCTTAATTCTAAACCTAGAACTAATCGACAACCCACAAACTTTGCAAAAGCAAGACAACACTCAACAACTTGTAAATAAATCTCTCGGATTGATTAGCTCTTGTCTCGTATTTATCTTGATGTACTTCACACCTATATATAGGTTCTTGACTTGGACTTCAAGTACACGGTTGGTAATTTCTCTAGTTTCCTTGTCGAACTCCTCTTCCTTGTTCTCGCAGTCCTTCTTGAATAATAGTTCATTTGTTAGTGAACTGACTAAGGAAAGACTCCTTCTTCAAATCAGGACTCATCTTGGATGTTTCCTAGTTGCACTTGAACACTTCCGTCCTTATATGTTGAGCGGTTAACTTAATTAAGGAAACTTCCCATAATGGAAACTTTGAACGATCAACCTATGTTAACTTTGTTTCCTGAATAATAACCAAAGACGATCACAACTGTGGAACTAGATTAGATAAGTGAATAAGGCAAAATAATAATTTAAGATATTCAAAACAAGATTGTAAAACGAATTCTACCAACCAATGTTACTCTAACATTGAACTTTCAATGTTATCCTAACATTGCCAGAATACTTGCACTTTCAAAGGGCAATGACAAGGGACAGGGTAAGGGTAAGGAGTGATGATGGTGGATTTGACTGGACAAGTATAATAAGTAATTATTTCCTGTTTGTTTGGATTATGGTGAAGTCTAAGTATGGTGGCTATGTGTCTGTATTTTGAGTGACTGAATCATCTTTTGGTGCTTGTTTTGTTGCATTGCAGTGCAGTGCTTTTTTAGAAGGCAGTGATTCAGTCCATCAAAATCTTTTGGCAATCAAGCAGAATATTTGCATTGATGGTGGTTGTAATGACATTGCTAGTGGTTGACACTATGCAATCTTAATGTTTTATGGATGTTCCACACCTATTTCAGACTCTTTGTCATTATGTTCCCTAACCATAATTGTATGCTACAAATATCTCATAACTACACAACCATATTCAGCCAATTTCAATAACATACACCCAATGAAGGGACAAAAAATGCTATTCCTAACATGGCAACCATCCAAAACAAAATATACATCCAAAACAAGCCATGCACAAACTGTATAGTTAAGGCAAACATGCCTCCAAAAAATGGCCACACATGCCATCAAACAAAGTACCAAACATGCCATCAAAAAAAGTGTATCAAACATGCCATCAAACATTAAAACAATATAACAGTGTACCAAGACATAAAACAGTGTACCAAACATTAAAACATGCCATCAAACATTAAAAAAATGTACAAACATTAAAAACATGTCCATATTATCCAGCCATAGCAAGTAAACTTTCATGCCTCGTCAAAACCCTGACCTCGGGGATGGGGAGCTGATTCACATCAAAACAGTAACTCAACTTGTAGTAGTTTTTGAGCCGAGTTTCATGAACATACGCTTGATCACCATAGGCTGTAACATCAATAAAAAGTGTTAAAATATCATCATATACACAAAAAAGAAAATGTAATCGTTGGAGGTGTGGGGTAACTTACAAATCGCATGTGGTCATCAAGACACTATGCCGAATGGTGATTTTGCCGGTCTTCTTGTTCAGCTTCACCCCAGAAGTTTTGTAGAATCGGTGAAACACCCTAAACCGAGTCTTGATGATGGTCAGACGTTCCTTGATCATGGCAGATGTGACCTCCACCCCATTTCTGTTGGTGAGTCTTGTGGCAAGCTCCTCATACACTCCATGCATCTCTGTCGCTGCGAAACATATCTGACGATCAGAGATGCGCCTCAGCTTTTTGACGATATAGTCTTCATCTACTCTTTTGAAGACTTAAAAATTGAGAAAAGTCTCATGGATCGGTTCCTGGAAATTTAAACTAAGGCATGCTTAAAAAAAACATGATAAAAGTAGTCACATGTAATACTGAGATAGGGTGCACGAAAAACTTACGTTAAGAATATCATAAACGGGTTTCAGAGATCCAGTCGCCATTTTTAGCAGAGTGATAGTGGAAGTTTAGATAATAAGAAGAATGATAAAAAGTGACAAAGTGGTGGTTGATTGCAAGTAATACCATTAAAACCGAAGAGACGCGTAGTAATTGCATGATGATTCTTTGGGATAAACGTCAACTGTTCGATCGGACTCTAGTCCACTCGATTAAAGTAAACTATAATTAATAAGAAGTAAGTGGGTAATTAGGGTTCTGCTGGACTAGGGAGTTGGTCCAAATTGAATTCTATTTAGAACTTTCCAATAACCCAAGTCAGAAATAAATGAATTAGAAAGTGAATGCATGCACTTTTGGACAGATACACTTAAAACTTAGCCAGGAAAATGCAATCATTAGAAGAATATTCATTAGTTCACTACAATCTTTTACAGATATATACTAAATTAGACACACCAACTCATTAGATATCAACCATGTGCAAAAGGAGAATGAACAAACTTAAACAAACAAAGTACATGGTCCACAAAACCAGACAACCATAACAACCATATCCAACATTGATACACCTTTAACGTTACAATCTTACATAAAACAACCCTAGAACTATTAAGTAAACATACACAGTTGTAATCATAACCAATATCAGAAATCCAACGAGCAGGATCAAATTCCTATTCTTCTGTTCCAAAGTAGCACATTTCTTCTCAAATTCATCAATCTTCTTAACTACTCTTCTTCGTACTCTCGGACTCAGTGATCTTATAGCAGCTCTACTTCTACTCTTGAATCTCGAAATTCTTTGAGTTTGGAATCCAACGCTTCAATCTGCCGTCTCATCTGAGGTATCACAACTCTTGCGCGATCACATAAAGGCTGATTAACCCAGAAGAATATCCCGCGGCCGAATTTAGTACCTTTAATGCAAGATGTAAATCGTCGTCCTGGATTTGCGTCGGTGGTAGAAAGTCTTGTCACCGCCTCTCTTCCACAATAGCAATTGATTCCAGCATCGTAGATAGTTTCAGACATTATGAATTGATGAATTAAGGTACTTCAAGAATTTGGGGATTTGAAGAATGGCGAGGAAATTTTCTGATTTTTACCAAATATGTTGGATTTGACCATCATTTATACGTTTGTCATAAATGTTATGTAATTAATTTTGGTCGCGGGATTTTTTTGCAAATAGCCCATCCCCGGAAATAATGTTTAAAAAACTTAAATTAAGACGTGGCGGTGACTTGGAGGTACTGTAGCGGTACAGTCAGCGTCTATATAATCGTTGACGGACTCCGGGCCTGAGAAAAGCCCGTCGGGCATATTTTGAAAGATAACGGGCATCTAATTAATTTCGAGAGTTATCGGGCAAAAGTGAAGAATAAGAAAAATTATCGGGCAGAAATTGAATTCACCCATACATCTATATATATATATCAAAATAAAAAATATGTTTTTATGATTTTCTCATTTCTTATGATTTTTAATGTTTGTCAAATGTCAAAGGCTCTTACTTATTATTATTAAAAACGCCATTTGATCTAAGAACTATGTATAAGTTTGCGTTTTACAAAGAAGTTTCAATTTTGGTTCATGTTTACGCTTTACTTAAATTTGCTCAATAATTTATGATCCTACTCTCAAATTGGGCAAACGAATTTTACTGCAATAAACATAAAAAATACTGTTGTAGTTCATTTTCTTGGAATCAAAAATGAAAACGTATTAGAATTGCTCTTGAAACAACATTGAATAACTTTACTTTCATGAAAACAAATTGAATTATGTCAACAAAACAAAAAAAGAATATGCATGCATCTCCTCTAGTCCTCTACAATACTAAGTAGGCTTTGTGATTATCAAAAATTTGTATGACAGGCAATAGTCTTTTTTTTTTTTTTTTGGTAGTAAAATAGCTTAAGTGAATTGACCTTGTTCACAATATTGTTGCTCCAACTAACATATATTATATCGTTGGTTTCTATGAAATAAAGTACTATTAATCAAATCAAGTAGATTATATCCTTTTTCGTTATTTAAGTTCATTATCGAATCAATGTATTTCAAATGCTTTATTCGTTTTTTTTGCATGTTTTGAGAGTTTTCACTGGATTTGCCGGGTGGATTCTACTGCTGTAGCCATAATTACTACTGATCTTCTTAGCAAAATAATCCAAGGTTTGTGCCCTTTTTCGTCTAATCTTGTTAGCAAAAAAGTTACATCACAACTTGGTCTGTATAACATTGCAAAGACCTGGGTTGTCACCGAGAGTGGGTTGAAAAGAGATGTACTAATGTGGTAACTGGGCGTTGTGCGGAAATATAAGTTCTGTTTTAATTGGCACATTTTCTTTAGTTGTTGACCTTGCATCTTGTATGGCACCTTTTTTTTTCTTTTTTTTTTTTGAGAAGTTCTTGTATGACACCTTTTAACACTAGAGAAAAGAGTGTTATCTGTAGAGAGGTGAAACATTACGTTGTTTGAGGTGATGATTAGAAGCAGATTCTATTGGTAATTGGTCTGTTGAGAGGTGAAACATTACATTGTTTGAGATGATGATTAGAAGCAGATTCTATTGGTAATTGGTCTGCATTTGTGTTTTTTTTTTCAGACCCTATTGATTGGGGTATTTCAAGAAAGGCCCAATATAAATATTGGGCCAGCCCACAGAGAAAAGCCCATAAAGTTGTATATCGAACATGAGCAATTCGATGTTGAATCTGTATCGAACGTACGGAATTCGATCTAATAGATAGATCGAATCAGTACTATTTGATACTCATCTCCCAACTGCCAATGGGACCGGCGGGACGGGGCCTATAAGTACCCCGTCCTATGACATTCTTAGGACGCATTCAAGACCATTTCTCACCTACTCAATATCGAAGCACTTGGATTCGATACACCGCATCGAAACGACCTGATTCGATAGTGAACAACTTCAATCAATCCCGCATCGAAGCATCACAGCTCGATACATTCCTATATCGAAGCATCCAGATTCGATATAGGTCAATTCGACTTACCCTATATCGAAGTTACCCAATTCGATATTCCTTAGATCGAATCTTTGTAATTCGATATACTTTAAAGATATTGTAATTTTACTTGAATTGCTTAGTCAGCTTGTAATAGGTGTTCCGGACCAAGCTAGTCCGATTTATATTTGATTAACATTATTTTGGCATTTATTAGGCCCATTGTAACAGTTTACGGTGTTTTGTAACCCGGACGAAATAAGACCAAAATATTGGCGCCGTCTGTGGGAACACCACATTTCCCAGTTTATTAGGCATGACATCGAGAATTGCCAGATCGTGAAGTAGAGCAATTGAAAGTAACAATGTCGAAGGGGAGCAAGCAACGGCGAATCAGACTATCCCAACAACAGAAAGACCGTCAACCTTACTCGCCACGGTGCCCACCCCCGCGAGACGTGACTTGCCTGGACCATTAGGAGAAGACCGACCTATGTCAGAGGTAGATGCAGCAGGGGCGACAGCTACGACAGCTTCACCACCAAGCGCTCTAAGGGATGAGATCATGGCAATGGTCCGGTATGCAGTCGTTGAGGTACTGCCAACACCTCCAATGCAAACACCCCCGCCGTTAGTTCGCAATGAAGGCATGCGTGAGCAGCGTTCTGTGGCCAAGGGCCCAGATGTGAGAAACAGAGATGAATCGCAGGCGAACGACCATAGGGGAAGACCTAACTCGCCTGAGGTGCAGTCGAAGAGGCACCACGACACAAGGAGAAGATAGGAAAGTCGACATGACGACCCGAGCGCTCCAGGATGAGAATAATGTGAGAAGACGCCGGGAGAGTCGCGGAAATGGCTCCATAGGGGAACAAGCCGAAGTATCGAGGAAGTTATAAAGGCTCGAGAGAGAGAAAGAGCAGTAATAGAATGCAGAATGGAGCGCTTAGGAAGTGCTCTCCGTAGCACCATCTTTTATGAGGAGATAGAGGCAGACATTTTGGGGCATGGGGAGAAAATACCCGATCTGAAACCTTATGACGGAAAGACGGATCCCCATGATCATATTTTCCGGCTGGACACAACGCTAAGGAGAACATACAGGCCAGAATATTTGCCACTACCTTGGTCGGGGTAGCACTGGATTGGTTTACCCGAATTTCTCTGGGATCGATTAAAACCTACAAGCAACTAAGAAAGATGTTCGGAGACCAATTCTCGAGTCAATCAAGATTGGTGTTGGACCACTCCCATCTATACTCCATAAAGCAAGACCCAAAAGAAACTTTGAAAGATTTCATGAGCCGCTTCAACGCGGAATTGCTAAGGATAGACTGCCCCAAATGAGAGATGGTCATGAGCATAATCTTCCATGCAACCAACAACGTGGCCTTCAGCGAGGATTTGCTTATGTTGCAGCCCAAGACTATTGAAGAAATAAACAAAATCGCGCAGCAAGTGGTGCACCGCGAGGAGATGATGACTACCAAGGCAGTTGTTGCTGCACCCCTAAGAGAGAAGGAGGGTAGGAGAGGGGAGCAGAACCTCAAATACGAACAGGAATAACAGGTACAGGGACACATTGCCAAGACGATATACGCCCCTAAATGCTAGTATCATGACAGTGTTTGGGACGGCAAAACAGAAGGGTTCACTAAAGGAGCCAAGACAGATGAGGGACTCCAAGATAACGAGGTTGTCGACCCATTACTGTAAATACCACAAACAGAATGGCCATGAAACCAAGAATTGTAAAGATCTAAAGGACGAGATTGAGCAACTAATCAAGGATGGCAAACTCGTGGAGTATGTCAGAAAATTGAAGGAGCAGGAGGACAACGTAGACAGGGATAGATCTCGCTCTCCAAGAAAGGACAACCAGAAAGTAGTTGACACGCCACAAGTGCTGGATTATCCCCAAATTGCAGATAGCAACATCAGGAGAGGAATCTTACATATGATTTCTAGAGGGCCAGTCGGGGCGGATTTCGCGAAAGTCCAGAAGAAGATCACCAGGGACATCGAATCGGACCGCGTTGTCAGTTTTGTTGATCTTTTAAAAATCGAGGAGATGCCGCAGGAGGAGATTACGTTCTCGACGGCAAATATGCGCAAGCTGACTGCCCAAGCCATTCAGACGGGAAAATTAAACTCTCCATTATAGATAACAGTAGACATAGCTAATTTCGGCTTGATGAAAGTTTTAGTGGACCAGGGTAGTTCTATTAATGTGTTGATGAGGTCGATACTTGAGAAAATGGGGTTGAGAGACCAGAGACTAGAGCCGGTCACAACCTCGCTTCATGGGTTCGGAGGCCCAAAAATAGTGCCCCGCAGTATAGTTCCACTCCCGACTTCACTAGGAACCGCGCCCCAAAGAAGAACACTATTGGCAGATTATGTTGTGATTGACATGCCCTTCCCATACAACGTCATTTTGGGAAGGCCAACGTTGAACGCATTCTGGGCATTGCCATCAACGTACCATCAAATGGTGAAGCTCTCGACTTCTGCAGGTACGGGTGAAGTCATAGCAGACCACATAGACATTTGGCAATGTTATGTGGCATCGCTCAAATTGCGGCCAGAGGAGGAACAAGAAGCGATGAATGCTCTGGGACTCATGGAGATGGAGCAGATTGATTGAATCGCTCTTCTCTTATTTTTGCAAGTCTTTAGTTCCCTGCACATTTTGAACAACTTTTATTCCTCTCCTCTACCTTGATGAGTATGAGGGGCAACTATGTACTAACCTAAAACAGGTACACCGAAGACTTGAGTCCCGAGGACACCCTCGGGAAACATAAGCGGTTGTGCTTTAAAGTCAAGCTCTGACCTATATTTTTAATATGATTATATTTCCACGCGAGATACTTTTGAATTGATTTGTTGGATTACTGTCTTAACTAGTGCAGAAAATACAGAATCTCGTATCACAAGGTTAAATGCATAACATTGGTCAAGTACAGAACCCAAGGAGGTTCGAGGATGAAAAACAGGACGGGCACTCTGTCTCAAATGACAAGTGCTAACCGTAAATCCCTAAAGATGAAGAAACGAGACAGACATTTTGTCTCAAATGACAAGTGCTAACCGTAAATCCCTAGAGATGAAGAAACGGGGCGGGCACTCTGTCTCAAATGACAAGTGCTAACCGTAAATCCCTAAAGACAAAGAAAAGTGACGAACACTATGTCTAAAACGACAAGTGTTAACCATAAATCCCTCAGAAGAGAAAAATGACAAACAACTTGTTTAAAACGGCAAGAGCCAAACTTAAACCTCTCAAAGATGAAGGAACAGAACGGGTACACTATCTACAACGACAAGGGCTAATGGAAAATTCCACAACAATAATTAAAGAAATAATAGACGCACAAAGCGGCGAAAAGGCACGAAACATGTGTGATATTCTACAATGTAATACGTTATACAAATTGTCGAAATAAGAAGTAATTTGCAAAAGATCGCATTTGAAAGAAAAGGCAAGCAAAATGCAAGTAAATAAGTGGTTAAACAATCGCAAGAATTAAGCAAGAAGTGTACGAAAAAGAGTTCAAGCAAGCAAATTGTTCAAAATAAACGTGCAACGCAGCGCCACACCAGATTAAACTAATTGTTCATAAAAGCAGAAAGTTGGAACCGAAGCCTTCAACTTTCGACCTCATCTTCATCCTCAGAGGAGGGATAAGTGGCAGGCAGTGGAGGAGGCAGAGACATTCATCGATAAACGAGGGCCTCGCTTTCGAGAAGGCTCACGAATTCGTCCGCAGCGGCAGGTGGATCCTCGACGGGCAATGGCAGAGGTTCCCTATTAGGACCCAGCGATAAGTCCAACCATTGCAGGTCAAACTTGCCATGCAGATAGCAAGCGTTGTGGATCTACTGCAATGTGAGTACTTGGGCTCTCTTCGCATCTCAGACCCCTCGTTGAGCATTGATCTCTTAGAAGGTGTTGCTCCGAAGAAACTCCTCGGTAATCTCAACCCTTTGTTGTGCAGAAGGAACCTAATCAAGCGACAAAATAAGATTAACAAGGAAGAATAGAAAAACATATATATTCAAAAAATAAAAGAAAATAGTCGAGTACCTTGCTCAAGCCGCGGGCGTATCTAACATTTTCGGCCTTTGCAGTCCTCTCCTTCTCAGCGGCGAGCTCTTTTTCAAGCTCCGTGACTCGCTTTTCCAGCACAATCTTACTATTCCGCATGTTGGTGACCTACAACTCGAGCCGATCCACAGATTCTTGCGCGAGTTTCACCGCCTCCCTATCTCCGCTAGCCCGGGCGGCGTAGTCCCTCACTTGCTGCAAGGCCTCCTCTTTCTCGTCCAACGCAGCCTTTAGAGCATCAGGATCATTATCCTAAAACTCATCCCTCAAGCGTTCGAACTCGCTCACCCTATCCTCGTGAGCATGCTTCAACCCTTCAATCATTGCATCCACAACCCCTTCAGTCTAGAAAAGAAACAACGGAAAGTCAAGCAACAAAACATTAATGAAAGATTATATCTAACTGAATGACCATATTATCGAGTTGATCATGTGGACAGAACCCCGCTCCACCTTCTTTCTTTCCTCAGCGGATGCCGCAAAGGGCACTACAAGATTTGGGAGGAGGATCTTTAGAGCATTGATTGCCTCCTCCTTAGAATGGTGATAATCCACAACACGGACCCGCGGACCTTGGTTTGCCTCAGCTCTAGCACTAGCACCACCAACGGGACCCGGACCGCCCGAAGGAATCGGACCGGATGCACGAAGGGTCGGGGAGATGACACCCCCCGTCTACGAACGGGTTTGGGGTGCTTTCCTTCTTTTAGCCCGCGCGGCCACCTCAACATGCTCAGCAGTTTAGCTCTCATCTAGAGCAGGCCCATCAAAACCTCCCGCCTGACTGAACTTAGCGGGAGGAGGCGAACTTTCACGACCTTCGCCCATGAGATCGTCAAAGATAGGGATGTTCAAATACCCGCCGACTCGCCCGCGACCCGACCCGATCTGCCCGAAACCCGCATGGTTTTTTTTTTAATAAACTGGCAGTTTATTATAATGGTAACCCGCTGATAAGCGGTCGGATCTCGGGTTAACCCAATAACCCGCCCGCTACCCGAAGACCCGAGTATATATAAGAACACAAGAAAACCCTACCCTCATTATTCTCTTCACTCTTCAGCAGCCAAGCATCACCCCACCCCCAGCTCTCATTTTTTCCTTCGCTAATTAATTTCAATTGTCAGTCGTCGTTTCTCAACCCTACCCTCATTTTCTTTCGCTAATTAATCTCGGCTCCTTCAAATCTTCAGCCGTCATTTATCAATTGTAAGTCACGCTATTTCCATGTTTCACTAGGTTGTAATTCTGATTTTTTGTTTTTATTGTAATATGGTGTTCAAGGAATTGATCAACTGGTGTTCAAGGATTTGGACTGATGCAAGGAATTTTGCTTGTTAATGTCTGATTACTGAAGCATAATATCCATATGAATGAATTAGGAAAAAATGCAATTATGTGCTTTAACTGTAACTTACTGAAGCATAATACCCATATGAATGAATTAAGAAAGGATTTTGTCATTACCTGATTTTATAACTTTTTGCTGGCAGAACACAGGTCTGGAACTTGAAGCAAAGTGAGGAGGGCCATTGCAGTTTTTTTGAATTTAGTCTCTACTGTTTTTGAACTTATTTAGATTGCTGGACTTTTCTTATTCTATGACAGACTGTTTTAGTCCTTTTTGTTAGTTCTCCAGTTTATATTGTTGGACTAATTTTCTTTACTTTAGTGTTAATCTGCTAATCTACTTCTATATTATGTTTTTATATTGCCATTTCTGAGAATACATATTTGCTGAAGCCTGCTGGCTTTCTTAATCTGTAGTAATAGGCTAATAGCTGCTGAAGCTTGCTGGCTTTCTTAATCTATTTTTAATTCTTCTGTAGTCATAGCCTAATAGCTGCTGAAGCCTGCTGTCTTTTTTAATGTATGACATGCTTTGATATTCCATATTTATATGAATAAGATGGTGTATTCTGGTGCTATTATTTGTTTCTATTATTCTGTTTATATGAAATATGAATAATATGGTGTAATAGATATTGTATTTCTTAAGAATGCATATTTTTTCGCTGTGATATTAACCCGCTATTCCGCCCGCTCACCGCCCGCAAACCGCTCAACCCGCACCTGCATGGTTTATAAGAAAAATATACATTGGCAGTTTGAGAAATTGTACACCCGCAAGATATGGGTATGGTGATTTTTGTAGTGGTAACCCGCCCAAACCCACCCGCGAACACCCCTAGTCAAAGAGATCACGCGGTGCCTCGGCTCGGGCAGATGCGGAAGCCTCACCTGTAGGTTTCTTGCCTTTGTTTTTCCTCTTCCAGGGGGGTGGCACTGGAATTGTAGCAGTTGTTTGGGAACCCTCGTTCTCTGAGGCCAATAGTCTGATGCGGACGTGACGGTTCACGATGA
The DNA here is from genome assembly GCA_948329865.1 of Linaria vulgaris. Taxonomy (NCBI): domain Eukaryota; kingdom Viridiplantae; phylum Streptophyta; class Magnoliopsida; order Lamiales; family Plantaginaceae; genus Linaria; species Linaria vulgaris. The sequence goes on from OX415253.1 coordinate 91,016,494, forward strand.
ATTAGCCTGAGAAAAAATAAACATTATTATCATAACAAAATTGAAAGAAAGACAGCAACATCAATTAAGGACGCATAATGTATACCAAGCAAAAATATCCCGTTAGACCGAACTAAAGACAAAATATCCCGTTAGCCACATGACCCACGAACACGGTGACGTGACCTGGGAGCAATATCCATGCGCTCATCCGGACTGGGAATCACTAACTTATAATTATTCCCTATGTTGAATGTTTCACGCAGGACGGGGCGACTATGTTGCAACTGTGACACATAAGCATTCTACGCCATTCCCGGGACCTCTACATAGTCATCAATCTCCCTATTGATGACCTCATTTTCTTCGCCTGCTTCACTGGCGGCACGATTATCCTCAACAGAAAAAGAGGGCAAATCATCTTCCCCAATTTGCGATGTCGGTTGATCATCATCCTCATCAAGATGATCACCCCCGGCCGAATTGACAGAATCAATGTCAACAAACTCATAATCATCTCCTCGGGGTAAATTCGAACTCGCGGGACCGCCTGCAGGACCCACTGCAGAGTTGACAGAACTGGAGCTTGTGCCGCTACTAGACTCACTCCCTGATGTAGATTCTGAACTCAACATCTTGATCGACACAAACTGAAATAAAATGAAAAAGAAAAAAGAGCTGACTACGCATATACGTCACTCCTAATACTTACGAAAACTACGCGATATGTTAAAGCACCATTAACTAAGCAAATAATGAGACGCAAAATTAAGTAAGTAATCAACTACCTTGATTAAAGCTACAAAATCACCAAATTGATTGCGAAGAAAACTGCCCAGAAAGAAAAAGAGAAAACGAAAGTTAGAAGCAAAAAATTACATTTTCAATAAAAATTACGAAAATTTTTCTAAGGCATTAGATCGAATAATTTTCGTTCGATACACCCAACATCGAATCGGTCACATTCGATGATGGGAGTATCGAACCGTGCCCTTTCGATGCTACTCACGTGTAAGCTTGAACTCTACGGAATGAAGAATGATGTCTTGTCGCCCCTTTTCCCCTTTATATAGAGTGAAGACAAGCCCATTAGGCCCATGAAAACGAATGTCGAATCGGAACATTCGACATTGCTAATAGCATCGAACGACGTCAATTCGATCGACACCAAAAAAAAGGCGAAATGAATCCCTGCCATTCGAGATAGAGCCCAAAATCGAATCCAACCCATTCGATCAATGGCATCAACCCAAAAACGTGTATATTAGTAAGAATAACAAAGAAATAAATGCAAAACCAAACGAGTGAAATTCGATAGGGTTTAAGAAAAGTTCAGGAAATCCAAAGCACATATTTGGGACCCACGTTCTCCGAACCCTGGCTCTCAATTGGGTGCATAATTTTCAACATTATCAAGGCCAATAGATATGCGGCGACGTAATCAAAGCAGATTTTAGAGTTTGGCATCCGCTCTATGGTCGAGACCGCCTCCCAAACTTGGGGGACTATATGATGGGGGTATTTTAGGAAATTCCCAATATAAATGTTGGGCCAGCCCATAAAGTTGTATATCGAACATGAGCACTTCGATGTTGAATCAGTATCGAACGTACATTAGATCTAATAGATAGATCGAATCAGTAATATTCGATAATCATCTCCCAACTGCCACTGGAACCCACGGGACAGGGCCTATAAATACCCCGTCCTATGACATTCTCAGGACGCATTCAAGGCCAGCTCTCACCTACTCAATATCGAAGCACTTGTTTTCGATACAGCGCATTCGATCGAAACGACCTAATTCGATATTGAACAACTGCAATCAATCCTGCATCGAAGCATCACAATTCGATACATTCCTATATCGAAGCATCCAGATTCGATATAGGCCAATTCGACGTACCCTATATCGAAGTTACCCAATTCGATATTCCTTAGATCGAATCTCTGTAATTCGATATACTTTAAAGATATTGTAATTTTACTTGAATTGCCTAGTCAGCTTGTAATAGGTGTTCCGGACCAAGCTAGTCCGATTTATATTTGATTAGCATTATTTTGGCATTTATCAGGTCCATTGTAATAGTTTACAGTGTTTTGTGACCCGGACGAAGTAAGACCAAAATACCTATGGCGACTAAACTAGATTTGTAGCCATTTTTTTTGCTTTTGGTTTTAGTGATATTGCATAATTCATAGAGGTATTTTTGAAGGTATAGTTCCTTTGATTAGTGGTTTCTTTCTTGTTTTGCTACTCTAGGCTGTTACATAACTTAAAATTTGAGGCAGTAACTTGTGTAGAACAATATCTGAGGAAAAGAGGGAACTGGAATGACTGGAAAAAACCAACTTATAATTCAGTTCACCTAGCAGCAGAAGTCCATCGTCATGCATATCTGAACCACTGTTGAAGAAATTATTATTTAGCATGAGGCTAAATATAATTTTAGAAATTGGAATTGAGTCCAATTGATATTATAGCAACTTGGGTTTAATGGTGTGAATTGTATTGGCTTAATGAAAAGCTAATTTGGTGAGATTTTTTTTTTTATATATATATATATATTTATACATATATATAAATAAGATTTTGATTTAATAAGAATCAGATTTGAATTGAGGATTCAAACCACACTTAACTGCTATATTAATATGAAATGAATTTGGCTTTATGGCTTAATTAAAATCATCCCTTAATGGTTTGGTTGTTAAATGAAATGTTTTCCTATTTGAAAGGCCTTTGCGCAAAGGAGAAAAGCATCCAAAACACAAAGCATTTTTGCATACTCATAGCATAAACATTTCTTTTTCTGAGTTCTGCAAATACTATTCGAGTCCGATTTGAGAAGGTAGTATTGTCCTTCACTTACTACCTTATTGTGTGAGGACGCTGTATCTTGGGAGGTCGTTTCCCACCGAGGATTTGAAGGTTAGACGGGAACATTGATCTTAAGGGGAGAGGGCTAAGCCTTCGACTCGTCCTATGCTTCGACGGAATTTTTCTGACTCGTCTAATCCACTTCAAGGATTTTCATACACTTGCTGAGAGGTCCATTTATATTTATTGTTACATTATTTGTTTAATCACATATATATTAAGTTTAAGTTTTATGTTGTATGATTCTGGAAATATAATCATGTTTATGTTTATGTTTACGTTTATGAATTCACATGTTTATGTGCAATACGTTCCCAACAATTTTAAGATCAATTTTTATCTACGTATTATGTATTGCACGTATAGGTGGTTTTGTTTTAAAATTTCCAGAATCTGCATATTATATATTCTGCTCATGCTCATAAGTTTTGATTTATGTTCAGTACTATATCTGCTGCGAATTTGGTTTAAGTTACTAAGGTTCTAGATTCGGTTTGATAATTTGTGTCTGCTGATATGTTTCTGTGCATTCAATATTATATAATAGGCAGCATGTATCAGGTTCCAGAATATAATATTGGTCATTGTTTGATTTGCCAATGTTTCCAGTAAATCCTTTTTGGTTTTCAAAAATTTTACCAGCAGGAACTGTTTTCATTGTTTAATGGCAGGAACTGAAGTAATAATTCTGGTTGTAACAATTTTGTTGATGGTTTCTGTTTTCAAAACTTTTAAACGAGCGAGCAGGTTTCAAAAATATTACTTCAGTTCCTGCTATTAATCAGATTCGAACACTGTACCTCCCTGCCAATGCATGTTTTTCAGCTACCAATAGGCTAAGTTAATTCTTGATTATTTATTTCTCCGTTACGTATTTACTTCATAAATTATTCTGCGAATTTAATTGCTAAAATGTTAAAACGTAATCTGGATTCGAACCCGAAACCCTCACCATGCCAGATGCAAACTTCACCGTTAGTGCGTTATTATTCTTATTGATTAGCTGATCGGACATATTTATTCCTTATCAAAAATTCGTTGATGATAATTGCTGAGCATGTTTATTGCCGAAACGTTACTGCTGAGACTTGAACCTGTGACCTGTGCCAGGTTACTTTGTTCCTTACCGTTGAGATAGAATTTACATCGTTAAATGCATGCGTTATTTATATTAAAGAAACATGCGGAAGTCTATTATTTGAGTAATGTGCGTATTCATGCTATATATATTTAAATTTATATTCTGAGTAGATATCATTTAAATATGTGGTTATGTGTTGAGCATGGTTATGGGATTAGTGAAAACAATTGCAATTGAGATATGTAAACATATATAAAATTGCAAGTGTACCCTATGAAGACTTTAAATAATTCTAAGTGCGAGACTTGTGAATTATTTAGAGATATGGCTAGCGAGAGCTCTAACAATAATGTCACGAGCATTGAGACCCTCCCAATGGTAAGCGACGTTGAGGTTGTCACGCTAAATCAAGGAGCTAACGGTATTGAGACCGTAGTGCCGGTTTTGAGAATCACTATATGTCATATTCTCAACTTGAGAAATCCAAAAGAATTTTGAAATAGTTCTAAGTACTGAGAATGAATTATTCGATGGAAATTCAAAGTGAATTAGTTCTTGGAAATTCTTCGTAGAGAAATCAAAGTGAGAATAATTCTAAGTATTGAGACTTGTGGATTTTTCGAATAGAATTCAAAGTGAGAATAATTCTAAGTATTGAGACTTGTGAATTATTCGAAGAGAAATCAAAGTGAGGATGATTCTAAGTATTGAGACTTATGAATTATTCGAAAAGAAATCGAAGTGCGAAAAATACTAAGTATTGAGACTTGTGAATTATTAGAAGATATTCTAAGTGAGAATATTTATACAGACGGTTTTGTCGCAGAAAGGTGGAGTGTAAGCGGACTTGTCCCTCCGCTAGCCTGGGAACCTAATATTCTGTCACAGAACGGTGGATTTTAAAGAGGTTTTGTCCCTCCACTAGCCTGGGAATATCTGTATAAATAGTTCGGTTGAGAATTCTCAGCGATACTAATAGAAATAATTATGTGAATTATTTAATTAGTTATGGCGGCTGAAGATTCAAACAACAACTTGAACGAATGGTAGGTAGACATTGGGGCTACTCAACCACATCTGCGCGAACAAGTGGATGTTCACAACCTATCAACTTGTGGAGAACAAGCAGTGTTTCTTGGGAAACTCTGCAATCTCAAAAGTTGAAGGCAGGGGAACGGTTGTGCTAAAGAGGACATCGGGGAAAGAGTTAACCTGAACGAGGTGCTTAATGTTCCTGAGATTCACACGAATCTAATATGTGGTACAATGTTGAACTAGAAAGGGTTCACACTTGTCTTTAAGTCATACAAGGTTATCCTGTCTAAAGGTGGAACCTTTGTAGGAAAGGAAATTTGGTCTAAGAATCTTTTTAAGATGTCTGCTATGACCATGTCACATAAGGATGAGGCTAGTACTGAGGCTAGTGTTCAAGTTTGATGTAATAAAAAGTCTTGTGCGAGGAGACTAGTTTTACGAATAAATATAATCGAAGTTGCATGTGAGGCAAATGTTACAATAAAGTTATTTCGATTGCTTGTGATGTCTTTATGACATGGAAAAATAATACAAGTGCGAGACTTGTATATTGTGTGTGTATATATATATATAGTTGTTGGAAATACAAGTGTGAGACTTGTATAATATATATGTATATATTTATATATATATATATATTTGTAGTAAATAATACAAGTGCGAGACTTGTATGTTATTAGTTATTACATATATATATATATATATATATATATAAATATTTGTTGAAAATAACACAAGTGTTGAGACTTGTATATTATATATTTATATATATTTATATTTGTAGGAAATAAAACAAGTGCGAGACTTCTATGTTATTTCATATATATATATATATATATATATATATATATATATATTTGTAGAAAATAAAAACAAGTGCGAGACTTGTATTTTATCATATATATATATATATATTTGTTTGAAATATTTGGAATTGAGTCCAAATATAAGTGCGTAAATTAAATTGCTTAGTGAGAAGCAAGTGAGATTTAATACTATTTATTTTACTAAATAGATTAAATATTCAAATTTATTTGAAATAAGACGCTATGTACGCAAATCAAGTAAATTCTATTTTCTTTGAGGCTCGAGACACTTCTTTCATTGAGGAAAAGAAAAGAAATGTGGGGGCGAGTGGAAAAGAAAATGTTGGTTCAAATTTTCTAAATTTTAGTTAGAAAATAATCAGACTAATTTCTTTAGACTTTAAGAAGTCAAAGATAATAATGTAGACGCTTGACGAAAAGTCTAACGAGAGACCAAATAGCAAATTCATCGAGGGAAATGGAAATTGAGCCCACCAAAAGACATCACTCCATGATGGCAACCCTACCTGAATTGTAAACCCCAATTTGCAGGTTCAAAGGGACAACCGAATTGTGGGGGCGAGTCGAACAAAGCACTCGGGAAATTGAGTTCCCAACCCATTTCTAGGATGAAAGAGTGATAGACCTGTACAGGTAAGGAGAACTTGAGGTTTTAATGATCCTTATGTCTTGTGACACAAGCGGGGTATTACATGATACCCTTAATGAGAGATCACATATATCGAATGTGAAGGGGCCGCTTCGTTGAGATGAGTTAAAGGGTTAAATCTCTAGAGCATTCGATGAAAATCGCCAATGAAAGAGTGATAGACCTGTACAGGTAAGGAGAACTTGAGGTTCTAATGATCCTTATGTCTTGTGACACAAGCGGGGTATTACATGATACCCTTAATGAGAGATCACATATATCGAATGTGAAGGGGCCACTTCGTTGAGATGAGTTAAAGGACTAAATCTCTAGAGCATTCGATGAAAATCGCCAAGGCAGTCCAGGGCCAAAACGGACAACAACAAGGACCAATATGGTATTGGAATGAGTTGTGTGAGTACCATTGTCTTGGTATATACAAAACGCCGAGCAGTTCAATGCATCACGTCCACTGGTTGGCAAGTATATCCAATGGTATTTCACTAAGGAAGGTTCAAGGCCCAAAACCACCTATCATGATGCAACAAGTTTCGACAAAACTTTGAAATTACATTTAGCATTTATAGGCTCACGTGATTTCAGCCAATGACATTCATGTAGGGGATTGTTGGAGAAATTATTATTTGGCATGAAGCTAAATATAATTTTAGAAATTGGAATTGAGTCCAATTGATATTATAGCAACTTGGGTTTAATGGTGTGAATTGTATTGGCTTAATGAGAAGCTAATTTGGTGAGATTTTATTTATATATATTTATACATATATATAAATAAGATTTTGATTTAATAAAAATCAGATTTGAATTGAGAATTCAAACCACACCTAAATGTTATAATAATTTGAAATTAATTTGGCTTTATGGCTGAATTAAAATCATCCCTTAATGGCTTGGTTGTTACATGAAATATTTTCCTATTTAAAGGGCATTTGCGCAAAGAAGAATAGCATACAAAACACAAAGCATTTTTGCATACTCATAGCATAAATATTTTCTTTTTCTGAGTTCAAATACTATTCGAGTCCGATTTGAGAAGGTAGTATTGTTGTTCACTTACTACCTTATTGTGTGAGGACGTTGTACCTTGGGAGGTCGTTTCCCATCGAGGATTTGAAGGGTAACTGGGAAAATTGATCTTAAGGGGAGAGGGCTAAGCCTTTGACTCGTCCTATGCTTCGACGAAATTTTTCTGACTCGTCTAATCCACTCCAAGGATTTTCATACAGTTGCTGAGAGATCCCTTTATATTTATTGTTACATTATTTGTTTAATCACATATATGTTAATGTTTAAGTTTTATGTTGTATTATTCTGGAAATATAATCATGTTTATGTTTATGTTTACGTTTATGAATTCACATGTTTATGCGCAATATGTTCCCAACAACCACTAGATTCGTTTTCCATTTCTAAATTGTGTAAGCCATAACAGTTACGTAAATACATCATGTCAATTTTGAAGCCTATAAGGTTAAAATAACTTAACGGATAAATTTATTTTAAAGCCATAATATTCCTTCGATTGATCTGCACCAATATCTTTAGTGCAAACTTTAAGGGTTTGTGTCCCCTTGCTTAGATTTTAGTTGTAGAGTAGTGATGGGGATATTTTAGGATTGGCCCATCAAGTACATCGAAGAGGTATTGTTCGACCTTAAATGTGCATCGAACATGATTTGTTCGATGCAGAGTCAGCATCGAACCACTTCGGTTTGATACGCCTTTCCCAGCTACTACTGGGACCCGCGGGATGGATATTATAAATACCCCGTCCCCTTGTATTCCGAGCACCCATTCAGCACTCGCCACAACCTACTCAACATCGAACGTCTAGCATTCGACATTCACTACAACATCGAATCAGCCTTGTTCGATACACTTCCAACATCGAATCAAGTCTGTTCGACCTACATCAGAAAGACGAGCAGTATCAGCAGTGTCTTAGGCGTCGAACAGCCTTTGTTCGATACGCTAGCATCGAACGTAGTCTGTTCGACGCGCACTATTTACTTGTAAATTCAGTACTATTCCTAGTAAGCTTTGTATTAGGTGTTCTGGACCAAGCTAGTCCGTTTATCATTCGATTAGCATTATTTTGGCTGTTTGTATCTTTATTGTAACGCTTTACAGTGTTCTGTTACTCGGACGAAATAAGACCAAAATATTGGTGCCGTCTGTGGGAACACCACATTCATGTTCTGAGTTACTAGGTATGGCGTCTAGAATTACTAGGTCAAAAAGTAGGGTCGTGGAAGGCACCAATGAAGGGGTTGAAGGGGCAGCCGTCAGCCAAACTATTCTAGAACTGAGGCACCACCGACCGTGCCCACGACAGTGCCAACACCTGCGAGAATGGAGACACAAGTAGAAGAGGAACCAAGAGAGGGTGTTGGTGCAACGGGGGCTACAGCAACAACAGCGTTAGCACCGAGCATGACGAGAGAGGAGATCATGGACGTGGTGAAAACCGCCATGGCACAATTTTGGGACCATGCGCCACAAGTGCAGGCGTCGCCACCGGCAGCTCACGTGGAGGCCGTAAATGAACAAGGATCTGAAGCCAGAGCTTCAAAGGAAGCTAAAAAAGAGATCGCACCGAGACGGCGGGAGAAGCAAACCTACCTCTGGAGAAGGGCAGAGTAGAGAAAAATCGGTCCACGGGGACCAAGGAGGAAAGCCAAAGTCAGTAGAGGTGCAATCGAGAAGGCACCGCGAGACAAGAATAAAAAAAAAGGGAATCATCAAGAACAACCAAGAAGGAGAGAAGATAAGCAGGACATGAGACGTGAAGAGAGTCACGATTCCAGGAAACGATATGACAAGATGGCGAGAAAACTGGAGAGGCTTGAAAGAGAGAAAGTCGAGATTGAAGGCCGGATGGAGCCAGGAGGAAGTGCTCTGAGAGGTGGCCCATTTTCCGAAGAGATCGAAGTTGAGATCTTGGGACAGGGAGAGAAGATCCCTGAATTGAAACCATACGACGGGAAAACTGATCCCCACGATCATCTATTTCACCTATACAGGAAACTGTCTTTATATAGGTTCAAAGAAAATATGCAGGCAAGGATATTCGCGACCACCCTGACAGGGGTAGCAATGGATTGGTTTGCTCGAATCGCGCAAGGTTCGATTAAAAATTACAAGAAGCTGAGGGCGATGTTCAAGGATCAATTCTCGAGCTAAGCTAGGTTGGTTTTGGATCATTCCCACCAATATGCCATGAAGTAGGGGGCCAACGAAAGTTTGAAGGACTTCATTAGTCGTTTCAACGCCGAACTACTGAGGGTAGATAGCCCAAGTGGAGAAATGGTGATGAGTATTCTTTTCCAAGCAACTAACAACACCACGTTCAGAGGGGATTTGATCAGACACAAGCCCACCACTATCGAAGCGATTAACAAGATAGCGCAAGGGGTGATTCACTTGGAAGAAATGATGGCGACCAAATCGCCCAGCATCATGCCCCCGAAAGAGGAGAGAGGAAGATCAAAATCGCAACAACAACAATAGCAACAGGAACAGGAATAACAGATATCGGGACACGTCCCCCAAGAGCTACACACCACGAGCAGAAGGGGCACGATACCGAACATTGTAAAGATATCAAGGATGAGATCGAACGGTTATTGAAGGATGGCAAACTTGTGGAGTTTGTCAGGAACATGAAGGAAAGTTATGATAACACGGATAGAGAAAGGACAGTCTCTCCCAGAAGGGACAAGCAAAAGATGATCGAACAACCTCAATCGTTTGGTTATCCGCAGATTGATAATGGCAATGTCAGAAAGGCCATGATAAACATGATCTCGGGAGGCCCAGGAAGGGCAGATTCCACCAACGCCTGAAAGAGAATTTCGAGGCTCGTTTTATCATATAAGTTTGTCAGCATGGCAAATGTCCTAAGGATCGAGGAGATGCCGCATGAGGAGGTCACCTTCTCTACTACAGATCTACAAAAGCTGAAACCCGAGGCCGTTCAGACAGCAAATTTAAATTCCCCGCTGGTGATAACGGTGGACATAGCAAACTTTGGTGTTACGAAGATGTTGGTGGATGCAGACAGCTCGGTTAACATTTTGTTTAGCTCAACTTTGGATAAAATGGGGCTGAACGGAAAATCTCTGCAACCAGTGAGAACTTCGCTCAACGGTTTTGGAGGCCCATAGATTGTACCCCGCGGAATGCTTGTCCTTCCCACCTCCTTGGGGACTGCGCCACAAAGAAGAACACTGCTGGCAGATTATGTAATTGTCGACATGCGCTTCGCGTATAACGGCATCTTAGGAAGGCCCGCACTGAATGCATTTCGGGCACTGCCCTCCACTTACCATCAAATTGTAAAATTTCCTACTCCTGCAGGTACAGGCGAAGTGATCGAAAATCACATTGAAGGATGGAAATGCTATGTGAACTCACTCCATTCACAACCGCAGTAGGAACATCAAGCAGTCGAGGCGTTAGGCCCCATGCAGATGGAGCACATCTACTAAGGAGCTCCAATATATTTTTTGCAAGTTTTTGGTACCCTGAATATTTTGAACAATATTTATTTGTCCCCTCAGCCATGATGAGCTTGAGGGGCAAACATGTAAGAACTTAAAACAATGACACTGAAGACTGGAGCCCGGGGGCCATTTTGGAGACATAGTCGGCCAAGCTATCGAATGAAGTTTCGCCCTACTCCCGCTATTCAAATCGTCTCCAAAAGAGACACATTTGGTCAAGCTACCTTAAGCCACTTAAAATGTGTACTTAATCTTATGCAGGTTATAAACCCTCAGCAATTAAAAGGGACGGAAACTCTATCTAAAATGGCACGAGATACCGCACTCCCTAAAGGGACGGAAACTATGTCTAAAATGGCACGAGACATCGCACTCCCTCAGCAATTAAAAGGGACGGAAACTCTGTCTAAAATGGCACGAGATACCGCACTCCCTAAAGGGACGGAAACTCTGTCTAAAATGGCACGAGACACCGCACTCCCTCAGCAATTAAAATGGACGAAAACTCTGTCTAAAACGGCATGAGATACCGCACTCCCTAAAGGGACGGAAACTCTATCTAAAATGGCACGAGACATCGCACTCCCTCAGTAATTAAAAGGGACGGAAACTCTGTCTAAAACGGCACGAGATACCGCACTCCCTAAAGGGACAAAAACTCTGTCTAAAAACGATAAGAGATACCGCACTCCCTCAATAACTTAATAAGGGTGGAAAATATGTCTAATACGACACGAAATACTGCGACTCCCTGAATAATCATGAGACCTATAGAAATAAGGTTCGATTAAATGGTTAACCTTCAATCATGTCAAACGAAAGAACCACACCGCAAAGTGACGATGCTCACGTTATTATTGTAAGGATGCTCATGTTGTCAAAATAAAGTACAAAGCAATGATGGCAATTAAAAGAAAAGGCAGCAATCGTGAGCCTTCGATAAAGCGAATAAGCAAGAAAGTGAAAACAGACAAGCATACGATTAACAAATTAGTTCAAACACATGAAAGGCGACGCAGCGCCAAAAAAATAGGAAATTAAGAATTATTCATTACATAGCAAAATGCCAACGCCTTCAGGCGTCAGCTTCTTCCTCATCCTCTGAGGAGGGGTAGTTGGCAGGCATATCAGGGGGCGACGATAGCCCACGTAGGACGATATTCTCATCCTCAAGGAGCACTGCGAATTCATCTGGGGAGGCGGACCGATTGTTCACTGGAGTCGGCAGATCTTCTAGATTAGGTCCCAAAGTGAGATCCAACCAGGCCGGTTTGAAACCTCCACGCACATACTTTTTGTCTTGTAAACCTGGTGGACGGTTAGAACCTGCACCTTACGAGCCTCGCGAGCACACCTCCGAGCGCTGATTTCCTCAAAAGTACCACTCCGGAGAAACCCCTCTGTAATCTCCACCCTCTGTTGAGCGGACACCTATGCAAACAAAAAAGAAAATTAAACATGACAAATAAAAGAATATGAGCGTAAAAGAAGTAAAATTCTTTACCTCGCTTAAACCGTGGGAATAGCCGATCTCGTCAGCAAGAGCGTTCTTCTCCTTCTCAGACTCCACCTCTTTTTCAAGGTCAGCGATCCGTTTCTCCAACTCCCCTTTGCTGGCAGAGAGAGTGGACACTTGCAGCTGAAGTCGATCTGTTGTCTCCCTCGCATCTTTCGCCGCATCCCGATCAGCATTGGCTCTCGCAGCATAATTCCTGACGGTCTCCATGGCTTTCTCTTTCGCCTCAAGAGCAGCTCTCAAGGCCTTGGTTTCTCCGCCAGCAGATACCGTAGGGCCACATGGCCGCCCGGTTGCAGCCGACTCACGAGTATTGATCAGGGCAACGAACATGGCATCCACAATTCCACCGCCCTATTAAAATAACGAAGCAAGCAGTTAACATTTGCAAAACTAATACTGCATTGCTACTAGCAAAAAGGGAAATATCATACCGCACTCAGTATATGAAGTGTGTTCCGCTCCACGATCTTTCGCTCCTCCGCAGACACGGGATGCGGCACAGCAAGGTTCGGGAAAAGAACCTTCAAGGCCTCAATGGCCGCATTCTCAGAAAGCTCGTACCCACCCAAATGGACACGAGGACCTTGGCTCATTCCCGCCTCTGCGGTCGGACCCGTGGTCGGCGCAGTGTCAGAAGTGGCACCACCCGTTTGAGAACGAGTTTGATGAACTCGTCTTCTTTTCGTCTGGACGGAACCCCTAATATTGCCACCGGGCACCGCCGCCACATTCTCTGAACCTTCCCTCCAAGAAATTCCTCGAAAGGATCAGCTTGGGAGTCGACGTGCGTTGAAGTCGAAGGCTCGGCAACGACCTTTTTTCCTTTAGTCTTCCTCTTCTTCGGAGGAGGAATGTCTCGAAAAGCAGTCGGAGCCTCAGGAACCGCAGTCGTTTGAGAGCACGCCTGCTCGGCAGCGAGGGCTTGGTTCATCCTGGCATGACGGTCCATAATAAATCTCTCTGCAAGAAATTAGCACGAATCAGAAAAATTTCAAAACAAGCGCTAAGCACCTAAGCAATTTCTAAAGTGAATTATACCAAGTGTCATTTCCCCGTTATATGGGACCGGGGACAAACCAGCCAAAGATAAGACTCTATTCTCGACCAATTTTTTAACTTCAAATTGGTGATGACGAACTAGGTTAGTGATAAACTCGCAGTCCCATGAAGGCACTCTAATACCAGGGGGTATCGCAACCCTAGCCCCAGTATACCACTCACGGCGATAATCTCTAAATTCGCCTTCGTAACTCTCTTCGATATGAAAATATCGTCTTTTCCAATATTTTCCATAACCGGTAGCCTCACCATTCAAAAATTTACAATTTCGTTGCGCTTTAATGTGGTAGAATCCCTCCTCTCACTTTGCGATTTCGAACAGGGCATAAAATTCGTTTGGACTTGAAGGCTCGCATAGTGCCTTCAGCACGATAATAAACCCCAACATATGGCCATACGAGTTCGGCGTTAGCTGTCCCGGTGCTAGATCAATTTTCCTTAAGAGCATCTTTAACTCGACCGAGATAGGGAACCTCAGTCCGTTTAACAATTGCCCCACAAAGACAGTCATATGTCCGGGCGACGGGGTATGCATGCAGTCGGTCAGACCAGGAAGAACAATCTTATATCTATTCGGAATGTCGAATTTTTCACGAAGTTCTTTGCGGCTATGCTGCAACCGAGAGACATGCATGTAATATGTCATCCCCGGTATCTCGGGGCTTTCTTCAAATTCCCTATTGACATATTATGTCTCTTCATTGGCCTCACTAGGGGCACGGTTATCCTCAGACGACGACGATTGTAAATCCTCATCCTCATTTTGAGGCGCCTGCCTTTCAAAATTAGTACCAAGAATATTATCAGCAGGCAACCTAGGAGAGTCAATCTCAATTAGCTCATAATCGTATCCTATGGCTATATTCGAACCCGCGGGAGCACTAGAAGGGCCCACCACAGAGTCCGTCGAACTGGAGCCAAAGCCACTACTCGACTCGCTCTCGGTGGTTGACTGAGAATTCACCATTGGGGGCGAGAAAGAGCTTCATTCACGGCTCTCATAACACTATCGCGACATATCTAGTACGACTATTTATTTAACAATATAAAAATACTTCACGAGCGAAACGCTTAATATACCTTAGTTGAATATGCAAGAGCAAAGGCAATAGCAATTGATCGTACGAGTTGCCTGAAAAGAAATAAAAAGATCGTTAAGCAGAAAAAAAAATTGCTGATGAGCTAAACATGATAATTTTTTCTAAGGCATTAGATCGAACGCCTTCTGTTCGATGCCTCCCGTATCGAACAATATCCGTTCGATGCAGTACGCATCGAACAACGCTTGTTCGATGTTACTTACGTCTGCGCGTAAATTGTGTAGAAGAGAAATGAGCTTCTCTCAACACTCTCCCCTTTAAATAGGCAGAGGAAAGGCCCATCAGGCCCATTCCGATACCGCATCGAACAAGCATAATTCGATGCGGGAAGCAGCATCGAACACCTTCGGTTCGATCTACCATACACGCAGAACACGTGAAGCATCGCATCTACATATCGAACACTGCATGTTCGATGCATATTTGAGCTCGAACAAAACTTGTTCGATGCGCAGCATAAATCTTTATAAGAATAACAAATCTTGTATCGAGATCCGTTCCGAACACACTAATGATTAAGAATATTCCAAACCAGTACAAAAAAAAAAAACGAAGCATGGTTGCAACGTTAGATCGACTCCCAATCGGGGGCATAGTTTTCGGCAGAAAGTTTTCAGTCTTCCAAGATTGGAGATCAATCTCACTTCAAGACCGGCTCCCAATCGGGGGCGTGAATTTCAAAATTGTAGATCAGAGTGCATAATTTTATAAGTTTGGGAAACGCTCTTTCATCGACACCGTCTCCCAAACTGGGGAGACTATGTGATGGGAATATTTTAGGATTGGCTCATCAAGTACATCGAACAGGTATTGTTCGACCTTAAATGTGCATTGAACATGATTTGTTCGATGCGGAGTCAGCATCGAACCACTTCGGTTCGATGCGCCTTTCCCAGCTACTGCTGGGACCCGCGGAACGGATATTATAAATACCTCGTTCCCTCGTATTCCGAGCACCCATTCAGCACTCGCCACAACCTACTCAACATCGAACGTCTAGCATTCGACATTCACTATAGCATCGAATCAGCCTTGTTCGATACACTTCCAACATCGAATCAAGTATGTTCGACCTACATCAGAAAGACGAGCAGTATCAACAGTGTCTTAGGCATCGAACAGCCTTTGTTCGATACGCTAGCATCGAACGTAGTCTGTTCGACCCACACTATTTACTTGTAAATTCAGTACTATTCCTAGTAAGCTTTGTATTAGGTGTTCCGGACCAAGCTAGTCCGTTTATCATTCGATTAGCATTATTTTGGATGTTTGTATCTTTATTGTAACGTTTTACAGTGTTCTGTTACTCGGACGAAATAAGACCAAAATAAGTAGTCCATTTTTTTTTATTGGATACGAATCAATGATTTCAAATGCTTTATTCGGTTTTTTGTTTTGGCATGTTTTGAGAGTTGTCACTAGATTTGCAGGGCGGGTTCTGCTGCTGTAGCCATAATCACTTCTGATCTCTTAGCACAAAGAATCCAAAGTTTTTGTCCTTTTTCGTGTAATCTTGCTAGCAAAAAAGTTAAATTACAACTTGTTCATCATTGATGTTTTCCTATTTCTTCGAATTTAAAATGGATGAAGGTACTCAATATATGCAGTTGTTGATAGGTACCACATTTACAGTGTGGCGTCTCTGATTATTTGCTCCTGTTTTTATCTCTTTGTTTAGGTCTATCCTGCACATATTCTAGTAGTTTAGTAATTTGCAGTTGGTAATTGCTATTACTGATTATTTGTTGGCTCGATGTCGTTGTAAGCTGTATTTCGTTAAATTAACTTTTTGTCGTGCCAGCTGCTTGATAAGTAAGTAGGTATGCTGCTTCTTATAAACAAGCATTAATCATTGTTAGTGTAAGATCTTTGATCTATATTACTTACAATCGGATGCAGTTGCACTTGACAGTAGTTGCAACTGCACTCGTAAGTAAGACAGATGACAATTCTTTAACGTTTAAAAACTGTTTTACTGTTGCAACTGGTATTGGACAGTTAAACATAAAGCAATAAAGAACACAAAGGTTTTTACGTGGTTCGGTCCAAATGGTCCTAGTCCACGGGATTTGCACCCAAAAGTTGACTCAAACAGTACCCTACTTAAGAATTACAATGTAGGTTTTATATCAACCCAAATCTTAGACTCCCTCTAATATTTGCAGTTGCAATACCTATCCCTTAACTATTTTCGGTGTACTCGATTGAGTCGAAGAACACATCAAGCTACTCCAGAGTTCCTCTGACTTGATGATCTTCTCTAAAAGACTTTGACTCGATACATGACTGAAATCACAAACTATCATTTTCAAAGTATCCTTCAATTATGTCGAATCTTCTCCTTATATAGGCATGAGCAGAATCTCTGCAGATCTTCAGTTACAACCTCGCAGATCTTCTTTCCTTAACAGATAAGTTTTGCGTATCTCCAGTTGCAATCCACGCAGATCTTCTTTCCTTGTCTAATATATTCTGTAAGATAAATCTGAATATATCCAATGTACATGCCTATTAAATATGTCTAGATACATAATAAGGAGATAATGTTAAACAAAGATAATCTTGGAAGATCTTGAAAGTCTATCTTAAAAAGATAAGAATAAAAGATAAGATCAAACAAAGATAATCTTGAAAGATATTGAAAGTCTATCTTTAAAGGATAAGGAAAATATCTAAAATATATTCCATAAAAATATTTGACTTTCTATATCTCAACAAAAGATATTTGACGAAGATTCTTCCCTAAACGACCAGATATCAAATTATCATTTTAAAGAAAAACGAAATATTTTCCTTTTAAATATAATTTCCAGAATATAGGATCAAGGAAATATTCCGTTTCGCCAAAACGCTGATTTGCGTAGTTGCAACTGAGCTGTCTGGATGACGTTGCAACTGACAGATTCACTATCCGAAAATAGCGTGACTTTCCTGCATAAACAGACATTGAATACTTTCCAACATATAATCAATCAACATGATTTAGGAAAGATATGCAACACAACAAGAAAAGTCAATTACATCACAATCCAAATGGCAAGTCAATCAAAAGAAAAGTTTCCTTCTTTCAAGATTATCACAATAAAAAGCATGGAAACATTTGACCTGCAAAAAAGATAATAGTCCATAAATTGAGCTCCTAAATAAGGCAATCAAATATTTCCTTCAATTAATGGAAACTATATCTCACTTAATTTCTTTTATTAAATCAATTGACATTGATTTAAATAATTTCCAAAACGATGTCAACATAATCTCCAATTTATTTACGTGGGAATAACATTGGTCCTAACAGTTAGTTTCACTTTGTAGAGTTATTTCTACACAGTTTATTGAAGAATAGCATCTTAATATGTTGCATCTGTTCTAATGCAGATCGAGAATGGACTTGTAGAAGCAGTAGCCATTCTTATATCTCAGATGCCTCGCATGTGTCCTGGTCTTCCAGCAATTAGGACAATGCTACAAAAGGAAACCAGAGTTAATGAAGGTAGTCCTTCGGCAATTTATGGAAGAACATATGTTCGAGTAACTCTATTGTTACGTTGATGCATATTATTTGTTAGACATGGGAGAAGTGGCGAGCTCTAATCCATTAAGAAGCTTTGGGAAGATGTTGACTTTAAGTCACAATTTAGAACATTTGTAAATGAAGCAGGAAGGGCACCTAGTAGAATCGATTCAAAGTCAAATATGTCTCCTATTTCATTCTCTTTTTGGTTAAAAGGTTTCTACGATGATCTGCTACTTTATCTTGAACAAGAATGGAAATGGTACTATTTGTATAAATTCAAATTATTTTTATGACTTATTGCTTTGATTTCATTTCTGTTTGTTATATGAACCAACAATAAAGAGTAAAATTCATGTCATATCTATGCCCACGCTTCTTGTTATAAACGTTGCAGAAAACCTCTCTTTAGAAGGGTGTTTCAACAATGCTTTAGGGGCTACGCCAACGCTTCTGGGAGAAAGCGTCATTGTTGACAGAAAGCTACACCAACGCTTTAAAGCGTTCTTACAGGACCCTCGCTACACCTGAAAAGCGTTGGGACCTTTATCAACGCAAAAACACACAACGCTTTGGGCAAGCGTTGGTAAAAGTTTTTCCAACACAGAAAAGCGTTGGGAAAGGCACAAAAAGCGTTGGTGATTCCCTGTTTTTTGTAGTCTAGAAAGCCCAACAACCCAATTGCAGATTTACCACGAACCATATGACAATTGAGAATAAATTTAGGAAACCAAAGACAAATTTTATATTTTCTCAAATTGGTGGCGCTCGTCGGCGGCGATGGCATAGTGGCGGCGTTGGATTTTGGTAGTAGTGCGACGGTGGATCGTCCAATTGCGGTGGCGCTCTGCGTAGATGGTGATGGTGGCGCGCTGGAGTGGTAGGTGGAGGCGAAGAACCTTTGTGAAGGGTGGTGGTGGTGCAGCGTTGGTGGTGGTGGTGGTGGTGGTTGTGCTCGTGCAATTCACTTTTGTCTGTTACCTCGTATTTTAGTATTTATTTTTTGTTTTAAATATGCAAAATACCTGTTATGCCCCTGTGAAAAAACACATACACACACTAAGGGTGTAAAGTGTCAAAAAATCGATTTTTAGGGTGTAATGTGGTGTCAATTCATTTTAAGGGTGCAAAGTGTTAAATGGGGCAATTTAGGGTGCAAGTTGCTTTTTACCCATAAAAAACTACTAGTAAATCGTTGTGTACTACTTTTCAGTACCATATTTGATGAGAAAGGAACAACATGATTACTATATCGAACTACCTTCACATTCATATATCTTGCAAAAGCAAAACATTGACGAAATGTAATAGCTAGACAAAGGATTCTTAACTTTATCAAGTAAATATATGGATACTATACATTTGATTCAAAAAAAATAAGTAAAATATATATGAGAAATCTACGGTCTAGGAATCGCAAAAATAAACGAAGCATACCATGCCTGCAAGTGCATAAGCCACAACCAAAGCAAGATAATTGGCTCTTGTCGGCGGGAGGCACAGCATCACTTCAACAATGGATTCTTTTGGCTGATCACTGAAATCAAATAATTTCTTGTGGTTGAGTTCGATGGGCAGTGGTTAACTAAATTTATAAAATTAGTTGAAGTATTTATGTATTATTTTGTACCCATTTGTTAAGATGCATGCTATACAATTCCCGAGTATGAAGTGGTAAAAGAACATTTTTGAAGTGCCCAAATTTTAGAAGACATTGAAGTGCATGGTGTCAAATGTCAGTACTCTCCCCAGCAAGAAATAAAAATTAAAAAAAAATATATTGAATCCTATTACGCCTCTGTGACTTTAATTGTTTAAAAAAAATGCAAATCTAACGGTAGTCCAGATGCCAAAAGCTAGCAAATTCTATGAAAAGGCTAAAGTATCAATATAATATTCAAGGGAACACTAATATAACGAGTGATACGATTATAAAAAACATAAAGTGGAAATATCATAGTATATATTTGGAAAATGCTATGTATACAGTTTTTACATCTATACAGACTACAGACAAAACTTACATAGTATAATATTCAAGTCACTATTTCTAGTATCTTTCTTCTTAACAATTTTCTCCATTCAGTTTTTCAAAATTGACGTGTGACCCAAATTTTTTAATAATTGCATTTTACTCCTAACATTAATTACGTAGTAAATAATATTAATCCTATATTGACTTTTTACTCCACAATACTTTTTTTACCGTCGGTTTAACTAATTTGTTGAAAATCTATTCCATTCAAGAAAAACTATGTAAGTTTTTTAAATTTCAACCATAAAGTATATAAGTGTAAAAGAATAACATTGAAAAAATATATTGCATAAATTTGTCGATATGGGAACATAATTTTTGTCAATATTTTTTGCCAATAAAGTAATTCATATATCATTCAAATATATAAATTCTAAATGTTCAAAAGAAAAAAAACTAACATCCTACAACTAAAAGAACCACTAAGTACCTTGAAATATTTAAATCTCTCTTCATCTTTATGTTGGGTGTTACATACCATATTTTGGAGAATTTTGACTTTTTGGTCCTTTATAGTAATCGACTTTCAAAATTAGTCCTCTATAGTGCATCGGGCCGATTTTGGTCCTTTAAAGTAACCCGAGTTTCGTTTTTGGTCCTCTGGCAGACAATCTGACCGGAGCTAATTTTTTATTATTTTTAAATTCTTTTTATTTCTTTCACATGTGCAGGACTCACGTGTGAAATTGACTTTTTGAAATCGCATTTCAGTAATATTAAAAAAAAATACATTTTTTAACTTAAAAAATAATATTTGACAAAATTTAAATGTTTATACTCAGTGATTTTTTTTTAAAATGTTTATATTCATTACTGACTGCCATGAAACATAAAGCTTAAAAAAAAAAATATGTAAGTTGGCTGATCTGCTCCATCAATCATCATTAACCAAAAAAAAATCTATTAACCGCTTCAAGATAACAAGCAAGATAACATACTAAGTTGTTTGCTTCACCATTAACATAAAATCAAAGGTAGTGTTTACATACGCCGACACAAAATGAAGCAATAATCTGCCTGTCGGAACTCATTTCCGCATCCAAAATCAGGCAGATAACGTGCACATAAATATAACTAATGTCAGCACATCCACTGACAACATGTCATTAAAACATAGCAAAGCAAAGTCACTGGTGAAACTAGTTCAACAACTCAAAATAAGATGGACTCTTCCTTCTTAGTCTGACTTCTTGCTAATATCATTACCAGTGGCGCCTTCAGAACTTGATGATCTATAACCCACTTTGACCGATATAGAGCTTCCAAAAATGTTGATTGGTCCTTGAGTTTGATTGGCTGCTCCAAAGTTCTTTCCTTATAGAATTTGTTGTAGCATGACAGGACTGGAAACGAAGAGGGACGCGGTCGGGCAACTTCGTGTTGGGTGTCATTTCTTCAAACCCCACGGCCTTCTTATTCCTTGAACTCTTGGCGCTCTTTGATTTCTATAAGCACTCAATGCAAAAATGTCAAGAAGCTACTGTTTATAGTTCTATTAAGTTTTAAATTAGTTTTATAACAACTTACATTAGATTCTTGAACTGCCATGTCATCAAAAGTCAATGCCTTTTTATTCTTGTTGACAACCGAAGGTGGCTTAAAAGGGGCAATGACACTTGCTTGATTGGGATTGAATCTTTTCCTTTTCTGTACCATGATTCATGTATTAGAAGCTATAATAATAAAGTTTAAACATGACCATAGTATAAAAGGTCGATTTAATGATATTGACTTACGCTTCTACGCGGAGTTTCAATTTCTGTAGGAGTGACCGACTGATTCATCTGATTAGACGTCACCATTTCCTGGTTCACATCCTGGATTCCAGTCTCAGGTACAAGCGATTGTGTTTCCTGAGTTTGACTAAACATTCCCACCTCACCCAAGTCCTCCATAACAGTCGGTTGCACCATTTTATCTAAAGCGGGCCCCTGGACTAAGTTTGGCTCAACATCCCCCTATTTTGTAGAATTATATAGAATTAATTAACAAAACACAATAAAATCATATTTGGTGGAATAAATCATATCAATAAAATACATGTGCTTCCCTATTTGGTGGAATATCAGTGGGCAGTGGATTATCAGTAGGCAGTGGAATATCTGTAGGTTGAACAGGAGCAGATTTATCAACATGATCAGACTTATCAACCGGATTTGCCTCCACAGTAGCAGGTTGATTGCCAGTGTCTTTATTTGCTTCCACATGAGCAGATTTATCAACCGGGAGGGGATTTTTGAGCAGCTATGAATACAAAAACAAGCAAATTAGTATTGTTTTGCACCTAATATCAATAATTAGAATATCATAACAAATATGAAACAAAATACCTCTGCTTCCTCAGCTTTCCTCCTAATACACCCACGTATGTTGTGGCCCTTAACCCCGCAATACTTACACGTGCTGGTATGTTGAATTTTCTTCAAAACAGTTGGATTTTGCTTTGACAGCCCAATCGTCTTTCCCCTCCAACGAGTCTTTTGCTTTAGAACTACTTCATCAGACTCGGGTCTTCTCTTGCTACCTTTTGGCCTACCAGTTCTTTTCTTTGCCAGTGGTGGCGGCAATGGGGGAGGAATCTGAGTTTTCTTCCAAAGCATTCTTCCATTTGTCGGATAGATAACTGGGGCATACATGGCTTTGTATGTGTTAATCAGATAACACTGATGTACGAAAGGCTCAACTTGGTGTCCTTGAGCCCCGATAGCTCTCAATGCGTGTACACAAGGAATTCCGCTCAATTCCCACTTACGGCAACCACAAGTTTTATGTTCTAAGTTGACCTTAAAATGTCCACCATCAATAAGGCCTCTCGGGCAGCATCTTCCTCATCATCCACATCATATGTAGCATCATTTACTACACCAACTTCAACATAAATGTTCAAATACTTAGGAACCAAACTTCTATAAACATCGATAAAAAAATGTTTTATATCTTCATCGACAACCATCAGCTTTAAGACATCTGTTTTATCCTCCACATAGAAAAATAATTATCTATTTACCACCCCAACCATTGAGCACAAATCCGTGACCCCCTCAATAGTCAAATCAGTTGTTCCAACGTGATCAAAGACACGAACACTTCCTCCAACAAAATCGAGTAGTGGAGACTTAATAGCTTTCCCTCCTATCCATATCTGAACTGAGACAGCCAAGTTGTAGAAATCTGCGAGATAATCAACAACAAACAATAAGTTAGGGAACTCAATCATAGATGATTTAAAGCAGATCTTAAAAGACAGTGAATGAGTGACCACGAATTAACAACAACAACAACAACAAACAGATCTCTCAATCTAAACACAGCACTCACGAATTAATGCTACACTGATATAGACAGTGAATGAGTGACCAAATAAAGGAAATGTCAGTCTTACAAAATTGACAGCAAGATCAAGCAATCAGGCAATGCTATTACTGTTACTATTCAAAACCGACAACTTAAGGTACCTAAAAATTGATTTTTTGGAATTCTACCAAAATATACATAAATCTAATGATAATCAACTTAAAGCAGCATACATTAGGCAAATTAAACAATATATCACAATTAGGGTTCTCGGAATAGGCAAAATCGCAAACTAGGGTTTTGAAAATTGGGGGTTTTCCGATTTTTGACAACAACACACTATAACAATCAATAATTAACAAAGGACAGTATGTAAAACGTCTAATTATACAAATTAAATGGTAGGAACAATAAGCCCTAAAACTAAATCATGAAATTGGACGAAAAAAATAGTAGAACTAAACCCTCAGCATACCGTAATGGGGGATAGGGTTGTCGTTATCTTCAATCGCTCGCAAAGATAGCTCCATTAAACCCGAGTTCAAAAATTGATTACGCCGTGAATGGATTAAAATGCGACCGATTTTACGAGGGATACCGTCGTGAAGGTGGAGAAGACGACTGAAATCTGTCGTGAAGGGTAGAGAAGACGAAGTCGATGGAGATTTTCGGTGGAGAAGACGTCGTCGTGGGTGGGGTGGGGTGGGGTGGGCTGTGGGTGTGTGACCGTGCGACTGTGCGAGAGTGAGTGCGGTGTGTAATGTTTTTTTTATGTTTTTAAGGGTTTTATTAATTAGTTTAATTATAATTTTATTTTGTTTTATTTTGTTTTTATTTTTCCCTTAAGAATCGCTGGAGCGATTTCTAAAAATTTGGAAGAAAGTCTCCACACGTGTGAGAGGGTTTAATTGGTCAAAACACACATTTTCGGAGGTCACGTGCCGTGCACATGCGGATTTCCGGGGAATAAAAGAATATTCTGCTGCCGGAGGACCAAAAACGAAACTCGGGTTACTTTAAAGGACCAAAATCGGCCCGAGGCACTATAGAGGACTAATTTTGAAAGTCGGTTACTATAAAGGACCAAAAAGTCAAAATTCCCCCATATTTTGCTGTTCGGTGATCTCTTTTTTATTTTAATTTTTTTACACTATAATTGAATATAATTGCAAAAAAAAAATCAATTGATGATATGTATTATTTACTCTCTTTGTTATGAGAAAATTAACTAGTGCTTGAGTTTCATTGATGGTAGCTGAAAGTTATAAAATTTATTTTGAGGATTATTTAAGAATACGTCATAAAAAAATTACCTTGTTAAACAAGGAGTATTTTTTAATATGTTTAACTAATAAAGGGACTATATGGTTAAATCTCAAATAATTAAAGATTTTGGTGCCATCAAATTATGTATGTATGTACAGTATGTACAGTCTACAGACATAGTGCTATGCCTGTACATTTATCACTGCCACTACAACAAAATTATCATTTTATGGCATTGAAAAATGTTAGCAAAAGATTAAGATAGTGGCGTTTTCACATTTAATGGCGTTTTTTGGAAATGCCCCTTGTAGTGGTGTAGCTAAAAGTACTAATGTCACTATCGCATTAATTAATGACACAAAATAAAGTGTGAGAATTACTACATACAATGATACTATAAAATGCCATGGAAAATACATTAATGACACGTTAAAAATGCCACTTAACCTAATTTTAGTGATGATTTAAGATGACACCATAGTTAAGTAGAGTGACATCTATAAATGACAACATAGATGAATTAGATGGCTTGATAAAGCGCCTTAGCGCCATACAAAGTCAATTGAATGACACAATATATACTGACATAATATGAATTAATAGTGTCACGTAACAGGGTCACTACCTGTCAATTTTATGGCACGCCTAAAATGACATAGATATTGCCAATCCTGACACTTTCTAATGCCATTGTAAGCAAACAAACAAATTAAAAAAAATGGGCAACCAAAATCATTGGTTGCCCAAAAATATAGTAAATATTTTAAAAACTAAAATGTACACTGTTATATGAAAATAAATGGGGACAAAATAAAAATTCACTGGAATTCAAAACCTGATACAAGAGTAAAAAAAAATAAGAATCCTATTACATATTAAATACAATTACTGTACTGTTGAGTAATTTATTGTAATAAACTACAATATCTTAGACTAACAGCAACGTACTACATTGCTAAAATCATCTGTAACATTCTTAATGTTCAGACAATCCACAATTGAAAAAATCTTTATGCAACAGTTATTTAGAACCTCAGATTGCATAAGACCAGATGACAAACAAACTCCTGCTGACTTGTGAAGAAACTTGTTTTATCACCAAGTGCACACATGTGTGAGTATTCCGGTGAAATTGCCTTCTATTTTCCATTTGCGAATAGTTGCAGACAAAAGTGAATTGATTGGATACTGCAGATGCTAGATCATGAAACCACAAAAAACTCCAAACTCGAGCTGAAATCAATATTGAATTCCAGAAGATGATTCCCAATCCGATATTGACAAAAACAAATTAATTTTGGAATTTATATTGCTAGCCTATTTACGCGTTAGTGTAATATTTGGTATTATTTAACTTAAAACTATAAAATAATTACTAACAACACTTCCTTTGAGATAAATGCCTTGGATTGTAAAATGGAACTGGGTAGTGTGGACTGTGGAACATATTGACGTGTTAATAAATAAGAACTTCATTTTATAATAAGCTTCAAAATATTCTATAAATTGATGAAGAAAAGTTACTACCTAATTTAGTACAAACATACATGATCCCACCATAACGTTTGTCCTGCAATGAAGACCAAAAATAATTGGAATTTGCTAAACCCATATCCAATGAAATAAAGGTGGGTCGTAGCCAGACTCTAGTACATAGCCGATGTGGTAGTCCTACTTAAACTGGACAACAACCAAAGAAATCACACGTTAACAAGTACTATATACTAAAAACCTTTAAGGAGTATAGGTCACGGCTGCTAAGTAAGGATAAAAGTTCTAGCAACTATGTAGTATAGGTAAGGTGTTGAGGAATACCTGATCACAGAGTATCACTGTTTGGTGGTCAAACGGCCATCAAATTTAGCAGCAACGAAGTCCCGTAATTTCATCTATGAGATAAAAAGAAAATTAGTTTGGAGGAATTTTGTCTAACAACTACAACCTTCAAGATCACATAGGACCAAGAATATTCAACCCATACTTAATTCATAACAAAGGACCACCATGTACCTATTCAACCTGCACATTTCAAGTGCAACAGAACGATCATGTAACTAGAAGTATCTGATGAACGCAGAAATTAAAACCAACGCTTATATTAAAAGTTAACCATTTAATACAAGATATAGTACATATAAACCTCATTTCCAAGAATGTTACAAGTGAAAATATTCTTTAAAACACAATAAGCTAGAAAGGTCGGGTACAAGTTCTGGTACAATTCTAATAACCCAAGATATAGCAAGTCTAGGAACTACTTTAATCATTCTTCATGAAACCAATAATGCATTCTCCAAAATGGGTTGAATACGCCATATTCCACGATCCCCCATATCTGTATTATTACACAAAAATATAAATGACTACAACATAATTTAGAAACTGTAAACTTTTTGGAATTATTTAAACTAGCATTATGTCAGAACACTTGAAAAATATGAAACAGTAATTTCTTACCATCATATATTGCGTCCATACAATATAGAAGATTTATAACTAACTTCCACTTCACCAAGACGCATTTCACCAAGCTGCAACAACAATTCATAAGATAATACAAATTTAGCGGGGTCATAGAATGAAAATCAAGAACAAAGTCTGAATGAACCCAAAAGTGTGACTTTTCCATGTTTTCAGCTCGTTCATTGAGTTCCTAGAGACCTAGACATATATACAAGCAAAGAAATGGAAGTGTCTTAGCTATCACGTTATAGAGAAGCCTATTATTGACGAAAAAATAAAAAAGTTACATACAAAAAAGTTAAATACTAATATAAATTCTACAAAGCATAGACGAAGAAAAAGGCAAAAACAAGAAGCACTTTCTTTTATTTAGCAAACACTAATTTGTTACCTCTTTAATCCTTAGTTGATCTACTTAACAAGAGTTTTATCATTTAGAACGCCATCTGCAAGAACAATGCCATATGTGTTGTATTAATACAAAATAGATCAGTATCTTGAGAAAAAAAATGAAAAAGAAAAACAGAGAATATGTGAAGTGATTAAGAAGATAAATTTACTTACTGCATATCATCTCTATCACATGTCAAAGCTCCAAATGTCATCCAATACCTGCAGGCATAGCATAATAATGTTACACGTTATTTGTTAAAAATCAACAACTTGTGCGAGTTTTCTCAAGAAATAGATTAATGAATGCCTCATATCATGAGTCTAAGAATAACCAGCACATATAAAGTTTTATACCATAGCTGTGAGAAAGAGATACCGATCAACAACATTGAAAAAGAAAAGTACAACAGAAGAACTGTCTAGTTCACTAGTTTGTGACGATTTTGCATCAGGATGGTGCTTTAAACTATAATATCGCTCTTGTTTTTCAAGTGCAAAAACATATACGCTGCAAAATGAGATTGCAAATTAAAGGAAGCAAGTCCAGCTAGTTGAAAGATCTTTGATCTTCATATCAATATTCACAAATCATACAAAGTTACGATGATTATAAATTTATAATGTTGTCTTAATTTTATATAATTCTTCTGATGAACTATCCTGGTGTTTTTTATAAGTGACAAGATCGATCTTCGTATCAATATTCACAAACCATACAAAGGCTTTATGCATCACTAAGACAAAAACAGAAGCCATAACATAAATTGCCTATTTACCTATCTACATCTGGGTCAAATCAAAGTTTCTAAATTAGAATCAGTCACACAGTTCCCGCATACGACGCGTATAAGATAAAAATACAAGTCCCCAAATCAGAGCATACCTGTTCAAAACGAAAGCTTTTGCCTTCGTAGTAAAACATATGTCTAGCTATCTAATTCAGTTTGCAGTGAGGTGGGATCAAGTTCTACATAGACCTGCCATTTTTTCGATCAGAAATGATATGAAAAAATATATCATTTCATTTAAACACACAAAATATGTAAACTAGGGCGAAAATAGCAATCAATTTTTAGCAATTGAAACAAATTAAAAAATAAACAATAGATACAACATATAAATTCTATAAAGGATACATACATAAAAGCATATGAGAATCAACACATGAGGAATATGAAGTCAGCTACCTAGATTCGAATGACCTGATTCACATATTAGCATTGATCGTAAAAAAGAACTTGGGTTGACTTATAATTAGATTAGGACAATAAATGATAGTTAGATAAAGACTTAAAGAGTAACATGTACCCACAGTTTAGTTGCAATTCAATAAATTAGAGTGACACACAGAAGTAATACTCAACTTAGCAACATAGATAGAGAAGCGATGCTTACATTGCCGATATTTCTTGTCGAGATCAATGACCTCGTCAGTCAGAAAAACGTTCTGAGCTTTTCAGGGTCTTCACCTCTTCCTACCCAAAAGAGATCAACATCCAACATAATTATATTTCACTCTGTTTCTACCTTTTACTCTTCCTCTGTAGTACAATAACATAAATCCCACAACCATAAACCGAATAATAAATAATTCAATCTCAAAGCACAAATTAAAATCAAATAAGCCCAACAGGAAAAATCAATTCCCCTAAATAATAAATAATCAAAATCATTAGGAGACTAAGAATCCTGCCCAAATACAGAACATTATTAACATGCAGCTCATTAATTTTATCGAACTTTATTATTAAAAAAAAGTAATTAGGGCTTAGGAAAAGAGATGCGTACCAAAAAGTGAAAAATGTACAAATTTGTGAGGAAATTGAAAACCTTAACCTGTAGCTCCTTAAGATGGACGATTTACAACTATCAGGGGAGGGGGAGCACCCAAATTGACTGGAAAGTAAATCACTTAAAGGGATGAGCCTACAGGGATTCAAGATTTTTTCCAACGGAGAAGTTTGTAGTGGAGTTTTTATTAGTAAATTTCTTTGTTAAAAAATATAAGGCCAAAAAGGTTCGTGTAAAAAAAGAAATTATATAATTTTGTCACTAATTATTATGATGATATGTTAACCACTTAACCTCACTAATATTGCTAATTGTTGGTGACATTGTTTTAAGAATGACATCATACAAAGGTATAGACTAGTGGTGTTCTCTATCTAAAGTCGTTAACTAATGTAAATTAATGTCACTATTATCCTAATTATCAATGACATTATTAAGAAATGACATAATACAAATGTCCAGTGGCATTTTAAGACCAGCGTCATTAATTAGTATATAAGTTAGTGCCGCTAATGTATTGGTTGTAGTGACAATTTTTAAAATGCCATTGTATTAGTGTATGTTGTGTCATTTGAAGACAAATGTGAGTACACTACAAAAAAATCGGGTTATTCCCGACCGCAAAGCCGGTCGGGAATGACCCATCGGCGGTCGGAAAAAGGTCTTTACCGACCGCTATTCGGTCGGGAAGTCCCGGTCGGCGTTGCTTCGGTCGGGAAAAGTTTCTCGACCGCCTTTCGGTCGGCAAGGGTTTTTCCCGACCGCATTTCCCTACCGAAGTACGGTCGGGAATTTACCGACCGCTAATTCCGACCGAACAACGGTCGAGATATATTCCGACCGTTTAGCGGTCGGGAAATGATTGAATGTTATTCCCGACCGATATTCGGTCGGGATTATATGAATTTTTTTCCCGACCGCTAAACGGTCGGGAAACTCCCAATTTTTTCCCAACCGAATTCCGGTCGGGTCTTTTTACGGGAAATCCTGACCAACCGCCGGTCGGGACTTTTCCCGACCGCATATCGGTCGGGATTAATATTCATATTATTCCCGACCGATGACCGGTCGGGAATAAGATTCAAATTAATCCCGATCGATACGCGGTCGGGGAAAATATTCATCTTATTCCCGACCGATATTCGATGGGGAATAATAATCATCAAAACAAAAAAAATAATATTCCTGTAATAAATTACCAGAATATTATTTTTTTAATATTTTGCAATATTTTAAAAACATTATTTAGTTTTTTTGTGTTTTAGATGAGCAATTAAATTTTTGATTTATTGCTCAGTCTAAAACACAAAAAAAATAAATAAGTTTTTGATTATTGAAAATTTGAATAAAGAAGTGAAAAATTTTAATTTTGAAGTTGAAAGAAAAAAGGTTTTGAAAAAGTGTTTGAATATGAAAAAAGTGTTTGAAAAATTTTTTGAAGAGAAAAAAAAATGTGTGGAGATGAAAAAATGAGGAGAATAATGAAGTTATTTATAGAAAAAGTTGAAATTTTTTGAATTTTCGTCAAATTTGAATTTTCCGCCAACTTTTTCGATATCGGTTGGGAATGTTTATTTTTTTTCAAAAATTTCAAAAAACCGCCAAATTTTCAAAAATTGCCGACCGAAATTCGGTCGGCAATACTATGCGGCCCAGAAATGCGGGAAATGCCGACCGCATTGCGGTCGGGAATAGTAGTAAATTTTACCTTTTTTCGATCTTTTGGAAAATCTTGATGTGTTTGTTAAGTATAACTATAAAATCTCATTAAATTCATGAATTGCACTATTTGTTAGTTAGTTTAATGTACTTTTAATTATTAAATTAGTATAGTTTATCGGAGTATAAGTTAAGTTAGTTTTGAATTTTACATATAATAATCATACGTAGTATATAGGAGTTCACAATTGGCGATTAACATTTGTTACGAACGTTAGTATAGAGAGGCTAATTGTGATATATATATATATATATATATATATATATATATATATATTAACATGTGTTTAACATAATCGTAAGTAGTTACATTATTAGCAACTACATATACTAATCTATTTATAAGTGACAATATGAATCGACGCTTCAAACGATTCATCAACGTGCAACTAAATTTAATTTTTTTTGAGATTTTTAGTAATATATAACTAATACTGATTTACTTGATCATTAAATGAACGATTTACCTAAAATTGAGAGCGAAATTGTGAAATTAAGAATATGAATATTATTTCCTACCGAAAATCGGTCGCCAATAAGCCTAAACCCTAAACCCTAAACCCTAAACCCCAAACCTTAAACCCTAATATTCCCGACCGGACGGCGGTCGAGAATAACAACGGTCAGTCTTATTCCCGATCGCACTGCGGTCGGGAATATTTGTTACTGTTGTTATTCCCGACCGCAGTTCGGTCGGGAATAATTCCCGACCGAACTGCGGTCGGGAATAACTGTCAGCCCTCCTATAAATACCCCTTCCTATTCCACTTGAGAAATCATTCCATCATTCATCCCTTGTTAAGGTATATACGATTTCCTCTTGTTATAACTGTTTTTGTTAGTTTTTGTCAATGAAGATCGTTTTTATTAACTTTTTTTTAATGTTTCTTTGTTTTAGATATTGCGGTAAATGCAACGAGGGGCGTGTGTTTGCAAAGAATACTTGATCTAAGTATTTTCTACGCAACAAATAAATACACAACATAATTACAGAATAAATACGAAACTAGTTTAACATTACATAATTGGTCCAAGCATCAAACAAATTACATAAATACAAACAACTAACACAGTATTCAATACTAAAATATCCCTAAAATAAATAAAACTACTACTACTCCTAGTCCTCGTCATGAAATCCAAATGTATCAGGAGTTGTGGAGGGTCCAGCACCATCATCACCATCACCGGTAAGATCGGCTGCATCACCACCGAGAGTGTCATCCTTGGGGTCCTCATCGGGGTCATCCTCGTACTCATCATCATACAGCGTGCAATCTGGAGCACCATATGCAAAAGGATCAAGAGAGGGTGGCGAGAAACGCTGGCCGGCTCGAGGAGCATCACGCATGAGTCCCCCTGTAGGCATGGGTCGAGATGGAGGAGTACCTGTAGTCTGGGTGATGTGTTGGGTCAAGAAATCTACCTGAGTAGCAAGCTCGTCAATCCTCGCATCAGTAACAGTCCTAAGACGACGGTTCTCCCTCTCCAACGCCTCGCATAATCATGTGTCGTGTCTGGGTGCTTCTTCGTCGAGAAACCAAACCGATCGTGACGTGCATCCGAAGGGAGACCCGCAGCCTTCCCCTTCTTTAATCCTCCTATCTCCTGACTCCACAGCTTCTGATCTAGTGGTGGCCACGTAGAACGATCCGCCTCGTACCTCTCAGTCATAAGGCGCATGTACTCCTCTTGTTAATTTTTTTATAATTGTTAGTACGTAATTAAGGAAGACATATATTAATACAGTAATCAAAGAATGCTATACAAGTTAAATACTTACGTAGATAGCCCTATACTTGGGGTGAACCCAAACGCGGCGACGTGGAGCTCCATCTGGCAGACCACTGGGCACATGTGTGTGCTGATAACGATATGCCTCATCGTGCCGAGGTGGAGGGGCCCCTGGAGGTCTAGAAGCAGCCTGCATATTGATATAAATTTGTTATTTTAGATATTTAAATTTAAGACAATAATATTATTCGTATAGAAACTCAATTTAATAAGACATACCATCCTACGTCGAATCTTCGTGTAGCTCCGGGACCCACTAGCATGAGTAGCTCGTGCAGGACGATCAGGGTCTGGTGCCTCTCCCGATCGCCTGTTCTTCTGGCCTGACTCTGATTTCTTCGCATGGTCCTCCGACTCCCAATGCGTCACGAACATCCTCTCTAACTTGCGCTCATCCAACTGTTCTTCGGACGCGACGCCCACTTCGGATCATCGAGCCTGTCGTAATAGTTCTTCTTTGCATTGTACACAATTTCCTTGTAACACCTCTTAGCCTTCGCATCGTATGCGGAATGTGCACGAAGCATGTCATCCGGATGAATGTAGTATATGCTCTACAATTAAATAAGGTTTTTAATTAAGGTTTCGTTAAATAAAAATCTTACTATTTATATATATATTTAGTAAACTTTCTAAATCTCACCTTAAACTTAGCCCACATCTGTCCCTGGACTGTCGGATCGACCTCGGTGTATGAAGGAACACACGTCTTCATAAACTCCCTAATGATCGAGGTAATCGTCGTCGATATCTTTCTCCCATCCATAAATACGCCGTGCTCATCCAGCTGGATCCTACGACGGGCTCTACGGTTAGCCGGAACCTGCGGCCCTCTCGATACACCTCGGCCCGGTCTCTGCTGCGTCGCTGAAGATGGTCCTACACCGGCAACGTCTGCAGGGAAGAAGTACTAGGACCCGCCGGTGTAGACTCTGTAGAACGTGGCCTAGGTGTCGTAGGCCTCGATGATGACGGTGGCCTCGATGAAGACGATGGCCTAGATGATGACGATGGTGTCGATGCTACGTGATCATCATCTAGTCGAAATGGTACTACTAGATCTGGTGGAGTACCGTCGCTCGATCCGATACGCCTATGTGGATGTGAAGAAGTAGGGGACTCGCCAAGATCGGTATCAGGTGCATCGACAGGAGCGGGTGGTGCACCGCCAGAATGAATGATCCGTAGACGAGGACCTATCCTCGGTGGACCAGTCGTAGGTGGAGTACTCGATGGAGTGCTCGATGGACCACTACGCCCTCTCTTCGAGGGCTGGCCACGATCGCTATCACGGGACGACATGTCGTCAAAGAGGAGTGCTACGAACTAAGTAAAAGCATCTAAGTTAGAATTTTTCTAATTGTAGAAATGACCTAAGTTTAATCAATACTAAGTTATTCCTAAAGGTATAAATATTTCCCAAAGCCCAACAATTTCTAAAGGAATTTACAAATTAAATCCTAACAATTTCTACAATATCTAATAATTCATATTAAAACATTAAATATAACATTAATAATTAATATTAAAACATTAAATATAACATAAATAACTCCATAATTAACGTCCAAATAAATAAATTAACACATATAAAAATCATATATAGTTTTCCTAAAGTCATAAATAATTACTAAACTATAACATTTCCTAAAGCCTAACAATTCCTAAAGGTATAAATAATCTAACATTTTCCCAAAGCCTAACAATTCCTAAAGGCATAAAAATCTAACATTTTTCCAAAGCCTAACAATTTCTAAAGGCATAAATAATAATTATTATAAAATCATAAAACTATAACATTTCCTAAAACCTAACAATTCCTAAAGGCATAAAAATCTAATATTTCCCAAAGTCTAACAATTCCTAAAGGCATAAAAATCTAACATTTTCCCAAAGCCTAACAATTCCTAAAGGCATAAAAATCTAACATTTTCCCAAAGCCTAACAATTCCTAAAGGCATAAATAATTAAATCCTAACAATTTCTACAATATCTAACAATTAAACATAAAAAATTATATTAAAACATTAAATATAATATAAAACATTAAATATAACATAATAAACAAGATAAACTGAAAAAAATTACCGGATCGGAAGTGGCGACGGATTTGCGGTCGCGAATAGAGGCTAGGCGGTTGGGAATAACTTTTGGGAAGAGAAAAGTTTAGAGTGAAAATGAAAGAGGAGGAGGGAGGTATTTATAGAAATACCTCCCTCTTTCCCGACCGCAATTCGGTCGGGAATAACTCATTCCCGACCGCATTGCGATCAGGAACGCTCGGCCCAGCTGCGCGGCCCAGCTGGGCCGAGATTAGGGCAACACTTTGGGTGGGAAATTTATTCCCGACTGCATTGCGGTCGGAAATATTTTTCCCGACCGTGTTGCAGTCGGGAATAATTTGTCCCGACCGCAATTAGGTCGAGAATGATTTTTAAAAATTTGCCGAACGAATTGCGGTCGGGAAAAGTTGTTCCGACCAAATATCGGTCGGAAATGCTCCCGACCGAAATTCGGTCGGGATTTTCCGGTCGGGAAAGGGCGCAAAATCTTGTAGTGGTAGCACAATACCACTATAAGTCATTTTTGTTGTAGTGCCCTATCTATTTTGCAATTTTCAAAAGGGTGTTTACTATTTATAGAATGCGTTTGAGCCACATAATGAGTTATGGTACTACTATTCCCTTCGTGGTTTTCTTTTTTTACCTTTTTTTTCTTTTCAAATCTTCCATATGATTAAACGGACACCACAATTTGTTTAAAATAAGCACATTTTGATTTCGAACGCTGTTACATACATTATATTTTTGTCAACTATAAGTAATTTATTAACAATATGAATTTATCACCAATGTATTCTTTTACTATTAATGAATATATTTATCTTCTTGTATAATTTCTTTCTTAAAAGAGAAAAACTTGTTCTTTTGCGTGAACAACCCGTCAAGAGGCAATGGGTGTGTATGACTTGCAAATCACGGGTCTTGCGTTGCACAATTAGGGCTCGGCTGGTTATCACTTGTGCACCTATATAAAGAAGCTTTGTTCCGGACAAATTCATCCCAAGTTCAAAAGTTTTAATTATTCACTTTGAAAATGAATAGTTCTCTATACATCTAGTGGATGCGTGGTTTGATTTTTTACCTTTTTTATTTTCTTTGCATGTTATTAACACCACAATTTGTTTAAGATAAGCACATATTTTGATTTCGAATGCTGTCACATACGATATATATTTTTTAACTTTAATTAACTTAGTAACATTATAAATTTAGTTACTGTTATGCCAAATAATATGCGACCTATAAGCTCGTGACACGTGGCAAATCGATGACGGGCGAACCATAAATTTTTTTTTAAAATTGGATTAATAAGTCAAATTTGGGCCCTAAATCAACACTTGGGCCCAATTTGACTTATAAGCCCAATTAGAGTTAAATGGGCTGTTAGAGTTGAAATGTTGTGTTAGAGTTGAAAGCATGTGTTCGAGTTGAAAGCATGTGTTCGAGTTGAAAGCCTTTGTTCGAGTTGAAAGCATGTGTTCGAGTTGAAAGCCTTTGTTCGAGTTGAAAGCATGTGTTCGAGTTGAAGGCAACCAAACAGGCCCAAAAGGCCGAGGCCCATTAGCGCGGCCCACACCGGAAATTAAGGAAGGTTTATGCCTATAAATACCCGGCTAATCTTCATTATTAGGAGAGGTTTTCCGATGAGCTTTAACCTAATTCGAGTTAGACTTATTCTCGTAGAGTTGAGGAATTCGAGTTATTCTGCATCGAATTCGAGTTGAAACTGAATTCGAGTTATTTGCTCTGAATTCGAGTTGAAGCTGAATTCGAGTTATTCTGCATCGAATTCGAGTTGAAACTGAATTCGAGTTATTTGCTCTGAATTCGAGTTGAAGCTGAATTCGAGTTATTTTGCACTGAATTCGAGTTGAAGGCTGAATTCGAGTTATTTGGCTTGTTTTGAGCAGTTTAGTCTGTTTTCAGCATATTTTTCGTATATTTCAGCACTACGAGGCCTATAATTGGTATTATAGGCCCATTCCTACAAAGTCCCATTACTGACTTAGGCATCGGAGTGCCTTCGCGGGGTCAGCCCACGCCTAGTTCATGTGCCGTGTTTCCAGTGCAGGTTTCCCGAACTCAAAGCTAGCTTGGACCAATCAGGAGCTCGAGCTAGTCTGACGTGGAGTGACTAGTCAGCAGACGAAATTACCCCGCATCAGTGGCGCCGTCTGTGGGAAACCACTAAAGTGCACTGAGTTAGAAACACACGTGACCACTCAAACATGGTTGTAGGGACCAGAGCTCAGACTACGGCTAATAGTCAGCCACCGGGCTTTTCGATCCGAGCCGATAGGGACGACAACAGGGATGAAACTTCTGTGACTGATACAGCACGGGCTCGCAGAAATGTTGCGCCAGCTGAAGACCAACAGGTCGCCCTGGCAGTAATATCTCCTCTACCACCACAACATGTGGAGCAAATAGTACAGACATTGCAGCAGTTAGGTGTCATTCCACCTGCTGCACCTCCGACCCAGCCTGGACTTCAAAGGAGGACCGAACATGATGCACAGAACTCACGTTCGCGTGATCACCGATCGGCTGGGATAGCCCATCGAGAAAGAGGCTGGGAGGAAGATGTGATCTCACGCTCACATAGAGAGACCCATGAAGCCTCCTCTAATGGTCGCTCAATGAGGCATGCGGGTGGTCCAAGGCCTGAGGATGACATAAGAACTACTGACCCACGCAAGAGGCGTGTGGAAATAGATGATAAAGCGAACTCGTATGACAAAGTTCGTAGAGGACAAGATACTGAGAGAACGAAGAGGCGTGATAGGCATCAACACAGTTTGGAAAGAAGTGAGCGTTACCAGGCTCAGCGTGAGTACAGTCCACCGAGACACGAAGAAGACAGAAGGAAAATGGTTGGTTATAATCGAAATGACAGCAGGGTGCCTGAACCCTCGCCTTTCTGTGAGGAGCTGTGAAGTGTGGTCCTAGGTAAGGGACAGGATATCCCAAAAATTCCCAACTATGATGGGACAACAGATCCATCATCGCACTTGCATGTTTTGGATGGAATATTGAGCCTGGGAGGATTCGATGCTAGAATCCAGGCACGACTTTTCTCGATCTCTCTAGTGGGAGTGGCGCAGAAGTGGTTTGCACGTATTCCTACAGAAAGCATCTACAGTTACGAACAGTTGCGTGACATGTTTAGATCAAAGTTCCATACACTCTCGGTAGACCCGCTAGAGGCAAATTACCTATGCCGCCTCAAGCAAGGCGAGAGAGAGTCTCTGCGGGAGTATATGAAGAAGTTTAATGTGGAGATGTTGAAAGTCAAAACCCCAACTCCAAGGGAAATTCGAGCAATACTTTTCAAGACCTTAAGGAATAGGGCTTTGGCCAATGATTTAGTGCGAAACCCGCCGCCGACTATTGAGCTCATCATGGAAAGATTGCGTCGTGAGATAGAGGT
Organism: Linaria vulgaris; assembly: GCA_948329865.1. Taxonomy (NCBI): domain Eukaryota; kingdom Viridiplantae; phylum Streptophyta; class Magnoliopsida; order Lamiales; family Plantaginaceae; genus Linaria; species Linaria vulgaris. The sequence goes on from OX415253.1 coordinate 91,054,888, forward strand.
GGAGGAATTGAACCAGTATAACAGAGAAGATTATAGAGATCCGGGAAAACAGAAGATGAATGACACTAGACGTAACGATAGGCCTTGGAGAAGCGGTCGTGATCAAGACAGAAATGATATGAGAAGGGGTAGATCACCCGTAAGGTATACCCCGTTGAATGCGAGCATCATGGAGGTATTTGTTGTGGCAAGACAACAAGGGTTGACCAGGATACCAAACAAAATTAGAGAAACTGAGGGAACTCGCAAGTCCAAAGAATATTGTCGTTACCACGAGTAGTATGGTCATGACACTTCACAGTGTCGCTCCCTCTTCGCAGAAATAGAACGTCTGATCAAAGAAGGCTATTTGGCTCAGTATGTGAGGGATCACAAGAAGGAAAGTCATTCGAGCAAAAATTTTAGAATTGATGACTCCAGGCAAGGAGATGAGCCTAGAAGAATTGAAGTAGATGAACAACCATTAAGAATGGAAAGTGCGCCTCTTAGAGGGGTGATCAATATGATATTTGGAGGACCAACTGGGGTAGACTCCAACATAGGAAGGGAGAGAATCATGAGGAAGATAAATCAAGGAGTATTCACCAGGAATACATCCCTTGTTGGAATTGTGGAGAATTTGCCAGACTCGATAACGTTTGATGAGAAGGATCGGGAGCGATTAAATCCTCAGATGATTGAGGCCCACGAGCTCGAATGTCCGTTAGTAGTAACTGTTGAAGTAGCAAATGCTATGAAAAGATTGTTAATTGACAACAGAAGTTCGGCCAACGTTATCCTCTATGATACTCTCATGAAGATGGAGTTATGACAGCTATACATGGAGAAGGTAACTACTCCGCTGCAAGGATTTGGTGGAGGCACGGTGATACCGATAGGGGTAGTAACGCTCCAAACCTTATTTGGGAACAATCCCGCTAGGCGAACTCGCAATCTGAAATATGTAGTGGTCGACACTCCTTTCACCTATAATATGATAATTGGAAGACCAGGATTGAATGAGTTCCGTGCAATGGCATCTACTTACCATCAGAAGGTAAAGTTTCCCACGCTGAGAGGTGTGGGCGAGGTATGCGGAGATCACAGGGTAGCTTGGCAGTCATATGTGGCATCTTTAAAGCCCAAAAGGAAAGAAGAAGTCAACATGCTGAATACAGTATGCCAAGAGAGGGAGTTGGTGAATGTTACTGAAGTGCAGAAGGAAGCTAAGAAGCAAAGATTAGGGGAAGAAGCCCCGGAGGGTGTTGAGATATTGATTTCGGATGAAGAAGAAAATAAGAGGCTGAGAAGGTACAAGGCACAATTGGCACAAAATAGTAAAGTCGAGCCCTTGGTGGAATCTAAAGAGATATCCCTTGCAAAGAATGACCCTGCCAAAATCACTCGGATTAGTACTTGTATGTCAAAAGAGGTGGAAGAGCGATTGATCACGTGTTTACGTGAACATTATGATGTGTTTGCATGGACGGATGAAGATTTGAAGGGGATAGACCCTAGAATAGTCGTACATCAACTAAATGTGAATCCGGATGCAAGGCTGGTACGCCAAAAGAAGAGAAACTTCAGTAAAGGGAAGAATTTGGCAGCCGGGAAGGAGGTAAAGCAGAAGTTGGCAGCAAGACACATATACGAGGTACGCTACTCGGAGTGGTTGAGCAAAACCGTGTTGGTTCCTAAGGCCAATCAAGATTGAAGGATGTGTGTAGACTACACGGACTTAAAAAAGCATTTTCCGAGAGATCCATTCCCATTGCCTCGAATAGATCTGTTGGTGGACTCTACAGCAGGATGTGCATTGTTAAGTATGGTGGACGCGCAAAGTGGTTTTCATCAAATCCTGATGGCTGTGTATGATATGTCGAAAACGGCCTTCGTAACTGATAGAGGAGTGTTTTGTTATCGGGTAATGCCGTTCGGACTTAAAAATGCAGGGGCAACTTTTCAAAGGTTGGTGGCTAAGATGTTCTATGATCACATTGGAAAGATGATAGAGGCATATATTGATGACATACTTATAAAGAGTGTCAAGGCGGAGGACCATGTTGACCATTTGCGTACAGCCTTTTCGATCATGCGACTGTACGGAATGAAGTTAAACCCGAAAAAGGGCACCTTTGGGGTTAATGGAGGAAAGTTTTTGGGATACATGCTAAATCAGAGAGGGATTAAGGCCAATCCTGATAAGATTGCGGCCATTACTACGTTACCGTCTCCTAAAACTATGAGGGACGTACAATTCTTCCTGGGAAGGATGATAGCCTTGGGGCGTTTTATATCAACGGCGATTGAGAAAAGTCTTCCATTTTTCAAAATTTTGAAGAAGAATAGAAACTTTGAGTGGAGTGAGGACTGTGAGAATGCTTTTCAACAACTCAAGACCTACTTGGCGACGCCGCCATTGCTTGCCAAACCCGTAGAGGGGGAAACCTTGTATTTATATTTGGCAGTTTCTCCTAACGCCATTAGTTCGGTCCTAGTACGAGCCAAAGGGACGCATCACTTACCAGTCTACTACATCAGCAAGGTGTTGCATGGAGCAGAATTAAATTATATAGATATTGAGAAGTTTGCTCTAGCAGTAGTTCACTCAGCAAAGAAGCTAAAGCCTTATTTTCAGGCTCATCCAATCGTAGTCTTAACTGACAAACCGTTGAAGCAAGTTTTGACAAAACCAGAGACATCAGGAAGATTGGTCAAGTGGGCAATAGATTTAATCGAGTATGGAATAGAGTATCGACCCAAACCATCAGAACCACCTGTGGCGGGAGGAATATCAACAACGACCTCAGGCAAGGGATTAGCAATGGATCAGGGTGGAGGTGGGGGCAAGGTCACCACAGAGGCAGACGAACGACGTGGCTCACCAGAACCAACTTTGACTCGAGCAAAAGATGAAACGGCAGGAGCGCGTGAACCACTTGGCTCACCATGCTTACGGTTACTACTCTCGGATCCACGCTTACGACTACGGGAAGTCGGCACTCCATTGTCCTTGTCAAACTGGTCCAAGTTTGCCCAAAAGTTGTTTCGCGTCATCGGATCTGAAAGCAAACAAACACAGAAAAAGAGAATAAGTCAATAACGATAAAGAGAAATAAAATATTAAAGGAAAGTGAGCAGCAACAAATGATATAGGATGAGAAGAAATCACTACCAAGTGATTCTTCTCCAGAGAAGCCGACAAGGGTCAAATTGTCATCATCGACTAAAGATCGGGCAACTAACGGATGTTTCCTCAGTAAAATGATATGATCATCAGTAATGCCACCGTTACCAGAAAATATGACGGTTTTGCGACCCTGACCCCAGTCTCGGCAAAAATCTCTAAACTCGCATGTGTCCTCACCTTTCACAAACAAATAGTGCTTCTTCCAACTCTTACCAAACCTGGAGGCCAAATTCTGGATAAAGGCACGATTTTTCCTAGCTACGATGGAATAAAATCCAGACTCGGACCCTTGCTTATAATATTTAAGAGTAAAGAAACTCCAAAACGCTGTCGGCGACATCTAAATTATGACGTTTGAAGGCTATGACATACCCAAACATCCCAAGATAAGAATTTGGACACAACTGAGGAGGACAAACAAGTAAGGACATTAGAATATCTTTTATAGGCGATGGAATGGGAAATCGAAGACCATTATTTAAGAAATTTATGAAGATAGTCATACACCCGGCAGGGGGAAGATGCATGCGATCAGTGCTAGAAGGAATCATAATTTCATACCCCTCGGGAATATTATACCTATCAATAAATTTTTTGGGGTTTTGAGTTATGTTGGAGATAAAATCATCAAAACGAGTCACGAAACTAATCACATGAGCTGGATTATCGTTGCCTACACAATCATCCATAAGTTCAATATTGTGAACACAACCACTAGAAGAGGCTTGAGCGTCAGACATATTATAGTATCACCTATTGTGTCTCCCTCAAGATCACTCCCAACAATTCGACCCGAGGGTCCAATGACACCATCATACCCAACTACAATATCGAATTCTCCCAACTCATGAGAAGAACTTATTTCTACATCATTTGACTCTCGATCAGTCTCAGAAGACGAAGTACTCTCAGAAATAGACATTAAGTAAGTAATCAAAGTGAGTTAAGCCATTAAGTTACCGGCTCGACTATAATCAGAAAGGGAGTAAGAATTTCTGGAACGGGGTGCCGAAAAATCAGCACACCGATGACGATTGTGATAGTTCGGATATCGCACTACGGAACGAGAATCACCGTAAACCGCCGTCGCAAAGTCTCCTGCAAATGCAGCGGCAAAAGTCAAGATAAGCAAAAATTTAAATTTGCACAAAAATTTACTAAGGCAATAACTCTAACAAAGAAGGCCAATTCGAGTTGAGAGCCCGTGCAAATTGGGGGACTTATGAAGGGTCAAATAAAAATTTGACGTTCCAAGAAAAAGATCGAAGCATCAAATTTGCATACGCTCGTGTACCACGAGCCCATGCAAATTGGGGGACTTATGTTATGCCAAATAATATGCGACCTATAAGCTCGTGATACGTGGCAAATTGATGACGGGCGAACCATAAAAAATTTTTGAAATTGGATTAATAAGTCAATTTTGGGACCTAAATCAACACTTGGGCCCAATTTGACTTATAAGCCCAATTAGAGTTAAATGGGATGTTAGAGTTGAAATGTTGTGTTAGAGTTGAAAGCATGTGTTCGAGTTGAAAGCCTTTGTTTGAGTTGAAAGCATGTGTTCGAGTTGAAAGCCTTTGTTCAAGTTGAAAGCATGTGTTCGAGTTGAAAGCCTTTGTTCGAGTTGAAAGCATGTGTTCGAGTTGAAGCCAACCAATCAGGCCCAAAAGGCCGAGGCCCATTAGCGCGGCCCACGCCGAAAATTAAGGATGGTTTATGCCTATAAATACTCGGCTAATCTTCATTATTAGGAGAGATTTTTCGAGGACCTTTAACCTAATTCGAGTTAGAGTTATTCTGTTAGAGTTGAGGAATTCGAGTTGAAGAATTCGAGTTGAGGAATTCGAGTTATTCTGCATCGAATTCGAGTTGAAACTGAATTCGAGTTATTTGCTCTGAATTCGAGTTGAAGCTGAATTCGAGTTATTCTGCATCGAATTCAAGTTGAAACTGAATTCGAGTTATTTGCTCTAAATTCGAGTTATTTTGCACTGAATTCGAGTTGAAGGCTAAATTCGAGTTATTTGGCATGTTTTGAGCAGTTTAGTCCGTTTTCAGCATATTTTCGTATATTTCAGCACTACGAGGCCTATAATTGGCATTATAGGCCCATTCCTACAAAGGCCCATTACTGACTTAGGCATAGGGGTGTGTGGGCCGGGTCGGGATCCGAAAACCCGACTTGCCCAGACGGGTTTTTCCCGGATGGGAAAAAACCCATCCATCTTTCTCCCATTTGGCTGGGAAAAAAGTCCCGGCCAGTTACCCCGCGGGTCGGGAACGGGATCTGATCGGGTCCCGATCCCGACCCGCGGGGTCCCGACCTCCAAGCGATCAGATTACCCCCCCTCCCCCTATCGAATCCGAGATCTTGCTAGACCTCCAAGCGATCAGATTACCCCCCTCCCCCCTCCCCCTATCGAATCCGAGATCTTGCTGGTCGTACAACTCCATACGCTGCTTCGCCTGTCAAAGATCTGCATCAACAGCTTCTCCACCGTCGTCATCTTCCGCCGTCGCCGTCGCCGTTACGCTTCAACAATAATGATGGTTAACGTTATGAATCGGGTAACAGTGACGGTCGAATTCATTCACCACCACCACGCCCGGCACCACCACCGCACTACCACCTCTTCGGCTTCTTCACTCGTGCCTCCGCCGCCAACAACAACCACAAATCCACATTTTTCGAATTGGGGGTTTGCAATTAGGCTTAATTTTGTGCAATTAGAGCTTAGGTTTGGACTAAGCTCTGGAGATCGGGATTCCCGCTGAAATCTCGATCCCGGCGGGACTCCCTCTCCTGCCCCGGCGGGAGAGAACGGGATCTGCTTTGCAGATCCCGTCCCAGGTGGTTCCCGGCTGCCGGGGTCCCGATCCTGCGGGATCCCAACCCATAAGAGGCCTACTTAGGCATCGGAGTGCCTTCACGGGGTCAGCCCCCGCCTAGTTCACGTACCGTGTTTCCAGTGCAGGTTTCCCGAACTCAAAGCTAGCTTGGACCAATTAGTAGCTCGAGCTAGTCTGACGTGGAGTGGCTAGTCAGCAGATGAAATTACCCTGCATCAGTCACCTATGTTATATTTTTGTCAACTTATTTTAGTTAATGACATTATAAATTTATCACGAATGTGTTCTTGTATCTATTGTGTTCTTGTATCTATTAATGAACATATCGTCTTGTATAATTTATTTCTTAAAAAAGAAAAACTTGTAAAACTTTCCTCTACTTCGTACTTGTTCTTTTGCGTGACCAAACTGTCACGAGGCGATGCATTATATATGCCTTAAAATCATGTGATTGATGAGGTCTTCTCACTCATGGTATGTGTATGATCAAGTAACGGGTCTTGCATAAGTGCTTGGCCGGTATTTGAATTACTTGTGCCCCTATAAATAGAGCTTTATTCCAGAGACATATTCATCCCAAATTGAAAAGTATAACTCAATATAATGTACATTAAGTGTTAGTTGTGAGTTTAAGTGTGAGATGAAAAATAGAGAGTTGTGTAATTTAACTACGGTAAAAGTTTAGAAAATTTGTAATTTTTATTTTGTTCGTGATTTTTTACGTAAATTAATTTGGAATTTTTTCACGTTAACCCGTGTGTTGTTTATATTCTTTCTCAAATTATTAGTGTGTTTTTACGCTCTGTAAAGGGTCTATTTTATAACACGTGTGTGTTATAAAATGGACCCTTGATAGACGTAAAAATATGGCTAATAGTTTAGAAAGAATATAAAGGACACACATAGTTACATGAAAAACCCCCAAATTAATTTACGTAAAAAACCACAGACAAAGTAGTAAAACTTTACTACGAAAGTAAAATAAAAATGACACTCTCTAAACTTGTACCCTATTTAAATCACACAACTCTCTGTTTTTCACCTCACACTTAACTCACAACTAACACTTAATATACATCATATTGAGTTAAGCTTTTCAACTTGGGATGAATATGTCTCTGGAATAAAGCTCTATTTATAGGCGCACAAGTAATTCAAATACCGGCCAAGCACTTATTGTACAATGCGAGACGCGTTACTTGATCATACAGACATACACATACCATGAGTGAGAAGGCCTCATCAATCTCATGATTCTAATGCATACATAATGCATTGCCTCCTCACAGTTTGGTCACGCAAGTCGCAAAAGAACAAGTACAAAGTACAGGAAAGTTTTATCAAGGTTTTCTTTTTTAAGAAATAAATTATACAAGATGATATGTTCATTAATAGATAAAAAAAGTACATTTGTGATAAATTTATAATGTAATTAACTTAAATAAAAATATAAGTAGGTGTCTAAATTTATAATGTTACTAAGTTAATTAAAGTTAAAGATATATTGTATGTGACAGCGTTCGAAATCAAAATATGCGCTTATTTTAAACAAATTGTGGTGTTAATCACATGCAAAGAAAATAAAAAAAAAAAAGATAAATAAAAAAATAAGAAATAAAAAATAAAAACGAAAGAAATACCACATGCAAAGAAATCTGGTGTATGTGTAAGTGACATGCACTTTTCCACGAAAAATCAGATATTCCAGTATCACAAAGACTGGAAACCAAAAGTAGCTTATAATAGACCAAAATTAGTCCTTGGGACGAAACTTGATAAGCACATTCTTTAAAGGAACATATTTGCAAAATTCCCACAGTGCTAAAAAAAAAACAATTAAAACACCGCAACCTCCCATAGCATAGAATACGTCTTCATTTGTCAAAAATCAAAATTGCCGCATCCACACCACAGAGAACTACTCATGCAGCTAGGAGCAACAAATGTGATATCAACATAAGGCATTTACGATACAACACGCCGCACCATAATCTACCATAAAACTTAATAACGAATCCAGTCACCACTGAGAGAGATGAAGAATGAATAATAAATTTTCACCCCTATACAGTATCCAATACAAAAAGATAAAATGTTCAACACAATATGATGTACATGCACAGGCGTATCGGCGTAATTTGCACTATGTTTGCAGGTGCTTCACCTAGTAGGTATCAAATTTGCACTATGTTTGCAGGCGCTTCACCTACTGGCAGGCCAGAAACGGCGATATCATCCAGATGTGCAACTTCATACAATTCCCAAGTGCAAAAAGGATGTTCCGCCTCAATAACAGCATCAACTGTTTTCCAATTACACCAATATATCATCAGCATTCAGTATGTGATTAGTTGCACAAAATGTTGCTATATTAACAGCGATAAAGATCAAAATATCTCGTTCATTTTATCAGACTCCAACTTCAAAACGAACAACTAACATGAATCCACCTTACCTTTCTCAACCCACACCTCTTTCTTCTGCGCTTCTTCCATGCCCCTTTCTTTCCAGAAACCTATCCTTCAACTCAGCATTGGCAGCAGCTAACAATTTACATGTATTACCAAATCAAGAGCACTGCAAAGCAAATATAACTAATCTTGAAATGCTTCAACAGGAGAAACAAATTCAGAATAGTATATGCAATCATAAATCTTCATAAAGGACTTGATTCGAAATTACTAGAACTTTTACAGCACATTAAGTAAATTTTTATATATGAATGTTCCACTTGCCCTGACAAATCAACTAAGCATCATGAGAAGCATTACAAGAGGGAGTTGGTATATAGTAAATGTGTTCAAGGCACATTGATTGTGCTTTAATTTATAATCTGTTCTCACCTTGCCTGGGTACAAATATTGGTTCTCTAACACATGACCTCGAATTACTAAAAAAAAAAACCTAGTATAGCATTTTGTTAAAACTGTATAACCACATGCAAACTAGCTAACTAGCAGCAAAGGACAAATAACGACTAATCACTCACAGCTAGGTCCTCCAGTTAAAAGGAATTTGAGTCCTTACAACAGATCATCATCAAGTGGCCTTTCTCCAAGGACATACGGCCATGGAAGTGCAAGAAAGCTGCATGGTTAATGATACATCATTACAGAACGCTACACAGTGATGTGTCCTAGAGATTTCAGATAGGTTTTCTTCCCATGTTCGAGAAGTATGTGCCAAAATAGAGGAGGCTCCCGACATTGAAATGCCATTTACATAAGCATTTACAATTGCTTTCTGAAAATAACAGGCTTTTCACTTGATAAAACTTGTGAAACAGGTAAATTTACCGAGTTCTATTTTTTGATACTTAAGATAGGGCGTTTCTGTTAGCCTTTGCAACTCAAAACTCAAGCTCTAACAAGGAAAACGTCCCACGCAACCGCTAATGCCATTATTCATTGGACCTGTTCAAGAATCAAATAAGGACATACTAATTTGAGGCATCCACAGGAAGCAACAACAAATTAGTCATTTTAAAAAAAATGGGCATAATTTACTTTCCGAGGTTCACAGAAGAAGAGTGGCAGTGCCAGTTGTACTAAGGGCAATTGAAGATTTGAAGGTATCTTTGTGGGCCCTGGAGACTAAAGCTTAGACACTTTTCATATCACAACAAAACTTCCAACCCAACAAATTGCATATAAGACAGGCTTGTCGTTTCCTCCTCTGCAACAGAATCTACAACCACCCACACCAACAAAAACATGAAGAGAAAAAGAAAAAGAGAGTTTCAGTAGCTAACACGGCTGTTGATGCTGTTGCCATACAGTGATAAATGACAAATATTCGGTTGTTATTACATTCAAAAGCAGATAAAGAAAAATGCCACTGGTGGGATCCTTAATTTTTCAAGAGAGCTTTACATTTATACTAGAAATTAATTGAGGACATTCAAACAAATAGAGAGATTATTCATGACACAAACAATCAAATTCTGAAACTGAAATACATTACTTGGAACTAAGTGACATACGAGTCGAAACAGTGAAGTAGGTATAAGTATTGTTATACCAACCTTTTGAGTGATGTATAACAATTCAAATCATCATAAATACCATCAATCAATAATAATTTAAAAAATTAACAAACAAACAAACAAACAATTTTAGCCATGAATGGAGACAAATTTATATAAAGAATACAACCTCCAGAATGAATAGGGAAGTAAAGCTTAAAATGAAGTAAATGCCATGATTCGGCGGAACTGCAGGAGGCCTTTCTTTGTTATGGCACTTCGAGGTTCCTAATCCCAGTCCACATAAAACTGAGAAGAAACAAGCATATAAGATGCACCAACAGCGTGAAACAGGAGGGAGCCAATACACTTTCCGATGAACTGGAACTCTTAACGCCATATTGATAGAAACTAGAGGCAACTCCACTGTCCACTTACCCACCCACAACGCTTGTTGATAGAGCACATTTTCAGTTTTTTCAATGTATACTCACTCACCAATTTACTCATATCAATTAAAATATTAATGTTAAATAGACTAATATGTAAATGTGGTTAAAAAGTTCTATAAAACCCTCGGACACTTCACATACCCTCTCATTGCAGGTAACTGCTATCAGCTCTGCTTTAGTCACTGTGACCACCCGAGAATCATTTTTCCCTCAGTTGTGCATGTAAAGAAAGATATCAGAACCTATATACATTTATATCTATCATCACATATATATACGTACATCGGGAGCTTGGAACTATAGAGAGTTGAACCAAACAGTGCTTGGGGAGATTCTTGTTGAAGCTGGGCCCCACCTGTTCGGATTGATGTGGATGCTGGGAACTGCATTGAGCAGCAGAGAGCTCTTGGATGCTGGCTTGGTGAAGGTAAGAGGGTAATAATGGCGTACATGTTCATTAGACCAGATCCATACAAAATTACTCTAGGCCAATTTACACATTCTGCTGGCTTGGGTCAAGATTGATAAGTGCTGTGACTTAGGAGAGAATAAGAATGAGAAACATGGGTGGTAAATGGGTCAAGATTGATAGGTGCTAGGCAATTTAGATATTCTGCCGGTTTGGGTCGAGATTGATAAGTGTAGTAACTTAGGGGAGAATAAAAATTAGAAACATGGGTGGTAAATGGCAATGCATGGGTAACGGCATGAGCACGTACTCACATTTTTGCATAAGATGCGGATGTATACATGATGTTTCTCAACCACTACCCATTTCACTCCATTAATTGAAACCAAATAAGAAAGCGTAGTCAACTAGTCCACGTAAATTTACGAAATAAAATAGTGCGCAAAAAATTAGATGGCATATCTTCACACAACGTTTAGCTACATCGCGTTCATCGGCAACTGAAAACATCATCTGAAAACCAAGTTCTTTGAAGTTCCAAAAAAATAACAATCTCACACTCATAACATTATAACCAATAAACCTAGGAGGCAGCCTCCATTATGCTTTACATTAGATCAAGTACGGTAAAAAGATGTAGTCCATAAATGGTAAGATGGAATCATAATTAGGTCTGTCCGGTCAACATAAATCCACTGGTCTTAAGCGAAGCTTCTGAATATAGCAAGAAACTCTGAGCAGCGATATCTGTGAATTGTAAATCCCTTTACTCGTTGGGTCCTACACAGAAGCGTGTTGCATGTTCAGGAGCGGCTTATTGACCATCAGCGATTTTCAGGAAACCTTAACGATCATTAACATAAAGGGCAAAAGCGTATGGATAGCGTTTATCACCTGTCAACCACAACCTAACGTTTCCCACGGTGCCCACCACCTGACCGCGCACCAGGATGGCGAGCAAACTGGATTCTTAAACGCGCCGTTTCGTCGTCGTGTTCATCAAATTTATAACCTGCAAGACATAACTCGACTATTTTATGGTGACAGCGGGTGTCACTTAGAATCAGATGAAAAACCAAGGCCGTCAGAGAACAGGTGGTTTACATTGCCGATTCACTATCTAATGCTACTCACACAACAGGCCCATTTCAGCAACTAAATGGTTATTATTATAAGCAAGCGGAAAATCCAGTATAATAATGGCTATTCGCGACTTGGCGTAATATGAACTTTATATGGATTAACGAAACTAACATGAAGATCCAGAAGGAGATAAAGTCAAATGAATCAACTATAATTGTACTATATAAACGAGGAGTTCGAAACAGCCATTGTACTACAACTCAGGCGATTTGTGTTCACAACACAGATCCTACCTCAAGCACCCATATTGCAGAAATTTGTACTCACAATGACCCCCTATTTCAGGGTATACCCAAACCAAGCGTATAAGAGATCCAAGACGAGGAGGAGACAAATACTCATATGAATCACAACAGTTCTATATTTAATACTAGAAGAAACATCGGCCATTCTCACCTTGTACAGCATCCATAGCTGTCGCTGCGTGAGCTGGACTCTGGAAATCAACAAAGCACAGCACCAGCGGATCACCCCCAGACTGCAGAAATGGATTTTCATCAGCTACATTAAGAAGCATTTAAACCAGCCATAAACATTATAATGTTATATGATCAACCAAACACTAACATGTCTTGACTCCTTCGTCACCAGCCTTACTTCTTTATAACCTAAAAAGGGACGAAAGATATCTAGAAAGCAGTGTTAAAGGATACAAGCTAGAAATAAGAGTTAAGTATACAAGCTAGAATGGAAGAAACAACGTATTATAAGTGGAAAGGATACGAGAAACCTCCCTGCGCGTGCAGTTTGCTGGCAAGCACTCCACGTACAAGGTGTTGCTTGCATCAGAAGGAAGCTGGATTTCAGGGCGGCTGGGGACTCCTGCCGACCTGCTTCTAGCAGTAACTGTTGCGTCTGAACCACCGATTGATACAACACGACGGTCACCGAATTGTTGTCCACCAATAGAGTGTCCAGAGTCGCCACCATATGATGAACTTTGCTGATGAATTGCACCAGCAAGGTCAAAATACATACAGATTAAATAAATAAGCATTGTCGCCGCCACAACATTGACAACAAAAGATGAAGGGAATACCGTAGTGCGCAGGTAACGATCATATGATGCATTGATGGATTCGGAACCTCCCATGACACGGAGCCCACCCCTACCGTCATCACGAGCATAGTAGCTTGACATGTCTTGGCCACTCGGCACCTCTGCACAATTAAGTAATATCAATTAATTAACAATAACTGGCTGGACAAACATTAACTAAGCATCAAAATTCGGAAATCAATATTCTTAAGCAAAAAGCACGTGACTCAAACGGTTGGCCCACGAAAATCATTCCCAAACGCAATCTATTCACAATACACTGACACTGACAACCTTTTATCCTTCTTAAAAGCTCCACGTGGAAATTCCAGAAACAAACCTGATAGGTAAAACAGCAACCAAGCGACACGAGCTAAAAAGTTTCCGAATCAGCTACCACTTCCTGTCTCGATTTCATTCATTTCCGGAATCACGTGGAGATTTTAATAACCAACCTCTAAAAGTCCAAATTTCAATCAATTTGCATTCGATCCCGACTTAGATGCGGCGAACTTATAAGAAAAAATAAAACATATCTAACACTGCCAGATTTAAAATATATCAAATCGAGAATAAAACCCCAGCCGCACCACCCCGGCACAAGTTCAACAATGCAAAATCAAATACGAAAACTCCACCTTTTTTTCCCCATATTTTTCACAATTAGAAAAGGAAAACAAACGAAAAAATCAATTATCCAAAAACCCCAAATTCAGATATTCATAAATCTTAGAAAAGAATCAAACCCTAAACCACATTTTTCCAACACTCACAAGTCTACTAAAACCCTTGCCCACCCAAAATCCGGAAGATCTGTGCACATATAATAAACACAAACACAAACACAAACCCTAACCCTAACCCTAACCCTAAACAAAAAAGGAAATCATAAATAACGAAATTAATCAACAATTCGAGATAAATTTTCACCATATTCAGGACGAGGGCGTTTGGCCAGGTAAGAAGGAAGATCCACCGCAGGCTGCTGCTGCTGCTGCCTGGCGTCGTTGTATCTCCAATAAGCGTCACCCATTTATACAATAGATTAAAAATAGAATGTGTATGTAATTGATGAAGATTAGTGCTTCAGATTCTGATTTTGCAATTGGACACAAGGAAGAGTGCAGTTTAAGTGAAGCACCGCTGTTTGCAAAGGAAGGTCAAGTTGAGCCGCCTAATTATATTTTCACAGCTTCCGTCAAATGCCTATGGACCTTTTTTATCTTTTGTCCTAAATCCCTAATTCCTTTCCTTCTTTTTTTCTCTTATCTAATATTATATATATCATGATAATTTTCTTTCTCTATAAATGTCTCATTTCATAAACATGATAAAACAAAAATGATTCATTTCTTATGCGATATTGCGTAATTTTGTATTTTACGATTTTTATGTTTGTTAAATTCCGTCAACAGCACTGGAACTGAAAATACAGATGGAAGTGTGAACAAGTAAAAATCAGTTGATTATTCAATCTCATTGGAACTCCTGCTTATGTTAACGAAGTTGAATCCCAAATTTAGGAAGTGTTTGTTCTTAGAGTATGATGAAAGAGTGAAAGGGGTATCGTTTGTGGGACCTCATTGGCCACAAGATCTTGAAAGATAAGAAAGGAAATGATAGCAGTAAAAGAGAAAGTCTATAAACTACGACAGTTGTAGTTAAGAAGGATGTTGAGTTGAACTATCCTTCTGAATCTGGAGCACGAACCTAAATGAGATAACGGTGTTTAGAATCTTAAATATACGTTTGTCGACAGGTGTTAGGAGTCCACCAGTCTGACATTTTGACTATATTATTGAGAATAGTGTTGCATATTATCTTCTAACTAAGGACGAGGAGCCATCAATACTTCATGAAGCAATGAGTAGTTAAGATGCACCTAAGTGGATGCGAGCAACGGAGGAGGAAATCAAAGCTCTCCACAAGAACAAGACATTGGAGCTTGTGTCTCTTTCACGAGGGAGGAAACCCATTGACAACACTATGATGACCAAGTGCATAGATACATGTATCAAAGTTTCGGTTTTGAACTATGTTTCGATTAGTTAAATATTATAAACGTTTCGAGAAATTTCAGAACGTTTTGAGATATTTCGGAATGCTTCGGAACTTAGCAAAATCATTTGCAAACACTTAAAAAGATTGAGGAAGTTCAGATGTAAATTAAACCTAGGAAATAATCAGTAACTAAAATACACCATCAATAATGTGAAGTTCGTAGATTCTCCTTGCCAGCTTATTATGGATATGAAAAATGCTATTATATGGTTTTAATAGAAACATAAGTTTAATATTAATAGTTACGTATTTAATGATATAAAAGTTTCAAAATTAAAGCTATATCTAAAAATAAATTATGGAACAAATTCAAGCACTCAAAATGATTACTGTGACCATTATATTAAATTACTTAATTCAACATTCAATGTCAAAAATAATATGGTTTCACAATAAATAAAGGAAATGTTTTGCTATCAAAAAAGAAAAGGAAATGTTCAGAGTCCCATTTGTTTCGGTGGAAACTTAAGGAAAAAACAAGATTTCGGTGGAAATTGAATAATTTCGAAAATGAGTATGAATATTGTTTCTATCAGCGCTAAAATCGAAATATTTCAGTTGTTTCGGCCGAAATGATTCAAAATTTAAATCCATGGATAGATATTGTGCGCGATTAGTGGTGAACGACATGCTCAGGGTGAGGGGATTAAATTCAACGAAGTATTTTCCATGGTGGTCCGATTGGCATTAATTGTGCGGGTGGTTCTGGTGATGTGCGCTACATTTGATTTACATCTTAAACAGTTAGATGTCAAGACGAGGCTTCTTCATAGTGGTCCGGAAAAAGAGATTTATATGCTCCAACTGGAAAGACTTATAGAATAAGGAAAGGAGAATTTGGTATGCATGTTGACTAAATCTTTGTACGGCATAAAACAGACGCCGAGGTGGTGGTACACAATATTTGATTCATTCATAACGAGCCTTGGATACGATAGACTAAATACAGATTCTTGTGCTTACGACAAGAAATCAAGTGATGATTTTATTATTTTGTTGTTGTGTGTTGACGCCATGTTGGTTTCAAGCTCCAACAAAGCTCCCTTCCAATAAATGAAGGCTCAACTAGCTATAAATTTGAAGTAAATGACTTATGACCAATAAACAAGATTCTAGTGATTAAAATTCATCGAGATTGAAATAACATGAAGTTTTGTCTTTCTCAGATGAACTATTTCTTGAAGATTTTGCGACAGTTCAACATGCAAAATTATAAGTCAAACTCTACCCCATTTCATGTTAGTTTCACGGTATCCTCAGATATGCGTCATAGCAATGAAGAAGAGAATAAGGATATGTCTTGAGTATCGTATGCATCAGCAATGGGAAGTCTATTGTTTGTTATGATCTCATTAGACATTGGACATGCAGTAAGAGTGATTAGTCGAAACATGACGGATCCTGGTAGAGAGCACTGGAGTACAATGAAGAGGGTTATGAGATATATTGAGGGAACCTTAGACATTGCATTATGATAGAAGTATCCGATTTTACAATCACTGGTTATGTTGATTAAGTTGATTATGATTATGCATGTGATCTTGACCAAAGCAAATCCATGACACAACATGTGTTTGCTTTTGTTGGAAGAGCAATAAGCTAGGTTTCAAAGTTACAACCAATTGTTGTGACATCATCAACATAGGCTGAGAACGTGGCAGCTACGCAAGCGAGTAAAGAGAAGATTTGATTGAAAATGGTTATGGAGGAACTCTGGCACAAACTATAGAGGATTTATCTATTCCATGACAAACATGGTGCATTGCATCTAGCGAGGAATTCAAATTTTGACTATAAGACAAAGCAAAGCATATTCATGTGTAGTCTCACTTTGTTCATGAAAATGTCGAAGAGGGTACGATGTATGTACATAAGATTCACACTAAAGATAACATAGTTGATTTCATGAAGAAAAGTGTTAATGCTGATAAGTTAGCGTCAATCCTCGGTGGTCTGGTGAAAACAAGCAACATGAAAGGTAATATAGAAAGAATGGTGTGAAGATCCAATTAGTTATACTCAAATCTTCAAGTGGGAGATTGTTGGCGGTGAACATGTGGGGAGACAAGTCCTATGACATACATGTTGGAGTGGGCCCCACATGAATTGTATAATCGTAGAGCAACATGGTGTATGATATTGAAATGGAGGTAACAATTTAGATTCATCCACCGAATTGAATTAGACGTTTCGAGACACGGTTTTGACGGAGTTGAGAGCCTATAAATAGCAAGCCTTGTGCATCAGTTCAAATCGTCCCAAAACATATATTCCTCTCATATAATTAGTAAACAAGTAATTATATAAAGATTGTTGTTAGTGTGTTGTTAATGTGAAGTAAAAAGAGAGATTTTGTGTAATTTTAATGATGTAAAAGTCTAAGATGTGTAATTCTCATTTTACACTTGCAGTGAAGCTCTTCTACCTTGCCCCTGATTTTTTTTACTCTAAAGTATTTTAGAGTTTTTCACGTAATATTTATGAGTTATTCCTTTTTCGTTCTTTATATTATTATCGTGATTTACGCTTTATACGTGGTTCCCTTTATAACAAAAGCAGCCCCATTTTTCCAAACTTTTCTCCATCTGACAAACTTTTTTAGATTAGTAGTTATTATAAAGACATTTGAGTTCTTTGATATTTGAATCAGATTCCATAGTCCTATCTAAATTGTTCAACTACGGCAGGAGGTCAGTTAAGTAACTTATTTTGGTCTTATTTCGTCGGGGTTACAATACACTGAGAAACTCGTTACAGTGGGCCTGACTTAACCAAAATAATGCTAGTGTATTACAAATGACGGACTAGCTTAGTTCAGAACACCAGTTACACGTTACTGAATGTAAGAAAGACCTATACAACCCTAAATGACCGAATTGAGGAAACTGTTGAACGACATGAGTTCGATGGGCAACTCTCGAATCTGCAGACTGTCGAACGGAGGTGGTTCGAGACTCTCGGTTAAGCTAACTCTGCGTAACTATCGAACCTGCATGGTTCGATACTGAAAACTCTCGAATTTGAGCGGTCCAATACTCCAAAGCCTCGAATCTGGAAAACTGTCGAACGACCTCGGTTCGATTCTAAGAACTCTCGAATGAGGCGTACTCGATAATTAACTGTCGAACGGAAGAATAGTCGAACAGAAATAACAGTCGAACAACAGAGTTCGATTGTTATGAGTTGGTACCTAGTAATCAATGCGTGCGTTAATGTCGGGGAATAGGGTATATATATATAGACCCTGTTATGCGGGACCCACACCGAGTGCGGAGCATAACAGTCGAACGGGACTCCGTTCGACAGTCTCAAAAATAGTCGAACATACCCAGTTTGATAGTTATATTATTGGGCCTTTCAGGGATAGGCCGGCCCAAAAGTGTTTTGGGCCTCCTAAAATACCCCGTCAATCCGTCATAACTTAAAGGCATAAGGAGGAAAACCTTGTTGTTGTTGTTGTTGTTGATGTTGATGTTGATGTTGTTGTTTTAATAGAAAGACAACCTTCTTGAATATTTGTTAAATTAGTGAATCAGCAAAAACCAAGCATAGTCAACAGACTCAACTTCAATAATTTTATCTAATCCAATAGTGACTACAATTGCATATAATATACATGGTGGTCTATAAAATGCTCTTTTCTACAAGTTTTTTGCTTCATCCCCACCAATAATATATATCTGCTTCTTCTCCATCAAAATTCTCTTATCTACCCGGCAAAAAGGTATGGATCTCCAATTTTACTTTAATATATTGAATTATCTTTTGGACCCTTTTATAATTATACCATTTTCGTATCAATAGCTATAGTATTGATTTTTGCAAGGTCAATGGCGGAGTTCACTGGTCATCCGTTGTATAGTTGCAGAAGCTGTCGGAATCCTATTGCACTGCGTGATGACCTCCTCTCCAAAAAAATTAAGGTAGTTTTCAGACTTTCATTTAGCGGGTATTTTTTCTATAAAAAAGAAAAAGATTTAGCGGATATTTCGTCAGATGTTAATTAAATTTTAATTTTTATTCGGATTATTAAAAACTTTCATATTGTATAGTTCCGTGAAATTGATTCCCTCTAATAAAAACCAAAAATTGACTACATCCAATAATTGCATTGATGTGCGGTGCCTAATAGTCTTATTTTATATATGATGATATAATAAATCAATATATTATATTCCATCGGATAAGCAATGCCAACTACTACTACTAGATAGAGTCATAGAACTGATCTTAACAACCATTATTACTCTTGTTGATCAAAGCCCAATACCCATGTTACTGATTAATTAAGAATAAGGCAGTATTTAATTAAGTAAAGCTCGACATTAGAGGTATTGTACATTTCACGCCAGAGAAATCACATTTCTGGATCAAATAAATAATTGAGTATTTATTTTTGTGTACATAATACAGAAAGAAAATCAATGTGTCCCGAATTAAGATTTTATTTTATGTGTAGTTAAGTGGATATATAGTTATGTTATCTCAAATTAAAATGAAAATAATAATACTGTAAAGCATTGTTTTTGTGATAAGTGTAATGCATTGTATTTGTTATTATAAGTATAATGGCTGGTGTATTATTTAAATTTCTTTAATTTGTGTTTGTATAATATTTAAATTTGTAGGCAAAATCAGGGCAAGCTTATATGTTTTCTCATGCAATGAACATTGTGATTGGTCCAAAGGAGGATAGGCAACTATTGACTGGTTATTTCTCAATTGCTAAAATGTTCTGCGGCAAATGTGGTGAGGAAATGGGATGGACTTACGTTCGAGCTTATGATGCAAGGCAAAAGTACAAGGAGGGGAATTACATTTTGGAAAAGGCCAAGATTTTAAAAGAATACTAATTGATTCTAGTAATTAATTAATTAATGTGGCTACACCATAAATAAAAGTTTGTGCATATTTACAGAACTGTATGAGACCAACGGTTAGTATCATCGGTATGGTTATCCTTGTTAATCAATTATTATATTCTGAAGTTTGTAAAAAGGTCTGCTTTGCTGTTTATAATTAAAGTTGGTTTCGATTTATTTTCGTTTACATAGTAACGGTTATGCGGATGAATACTTTTCGTTTATCATTACCGCCCGCTTTTTGTTGAATACTTTTTTTTTTTTGCTAGATAAATAGATAGCAATCACAAATTACAAATTATAATGAAATTTGAAGAATTGGATTAGATAAATATGGAACTTAAATTGCGTAGTAGGGTTGTGGTATGTAATTGACTAAATCAATGACTTTTAGTCTCAACTCTCAAATGCCAACAGTTTAACTAATCATGATTTTGTAGGTAGAATCAAATATGCTCTAGCTGTAATCTCCTGAGGCCCCGTAAATTTGAATCATTTAACAACATGGTTCAAATGATTTGTAGATGTAGCAAAAGAATATTCGTTCTTATTTTTTATTTTTTTGAGTTCAGAATATTTGTTCTTATTAGTAAAAGTGAAAGAAAAATTTACAATAACTTCCGTTTTTACAAAGGTCTATAACCCCCTTCCACAAACTAAAAAAATCAAATTTATATAATAATAAAAAAAAATCAACCTTAAGGTTACATTTACAATTACATCACGGGCAGGCGGGCAGCTAAACTTAGATCAAGCCCAATTAGGCACCGAAAAGCCCAATCGAACAATCCCTCTATCTTATATTAAAACTTAAAAGTTAAAATATAACTTTCGTTGTAATCCCGGATCCGATTTCGTGATAAAATAAACATTTCCAAATATATCATACATTTAAATATACAATTTTGGGCC
Source organism: Linaria vulgaris (assembly GCA_948329865.1). Taxonomy (NCBI): domain Eukaryota; kingdom Viridiplantae; phylum Streptophyta; class Magnoliopsida; order Lamiales; family Plantaginaceae; genus Linaria; species Linaria vulgaris. The sequence goes on from OX415253.1 coordinate 91,075,752, forward strand.
ACATGCATGTACGATATAGCAAATACCTTCGCAACGCCATAGATAAAATATATTTCTTTTGCAAGCATATATATTCATCACTCAAAGAATCTTGAACACTCAGTCGAAACCTCTTGCACCCTTCGAAAACTTATTTTATACATGCATCAATTATGTATCGCTAATGCGGTGCAACCTTACACTTAGAAATTCAGATCAAATCAATTTACTAAAATCATAAAAATAACAATGTATATAATTCTCTCTTGACTTAGTAAGTTAGTATTAACAGTAACATAATTGATTTGTTACACTACGCATCGTGTATAGATAATGCAAAGTAATATTTTTTTCCTCTCCATTCACTTCAAAATTAATGGCAATTGCAAGAACGTGAGTAAGGTGAATAAAGTGGGCAGGTAAATCGTCAAAGCACATTAGTTAACAAGGTATACCAAAAGTTTCACCAATAATTTTACCATAAACCCATTTTGCGTATTAGCCATGCCAGTGACTTCAGCACGAGTAATGAGTCCAAGCTAAGAATATTAATACAAATATTTCAAATACCCAGATATAGATTTTTCCTCCACGCAATAATTTGTACAGTTGTGGTAAGATTAGTCGGCAACACATTACTGGTACACTGCATGATTTCTATTTTTGACAATTTTAATTTTAATGTTTAATATAATAAATTATATAATATATGGTATGGTATTACTATTACCACACGCATTCTCTTCTTTTCTATCTGTAGTAGTTTACTGTTGTGACTTGTGACAAATCCTGTCTTTGTCACTGCCCCTTGATTTCCCTTACCCAGTTCCAGTTTCTAATAAGAATACTCGTTTACCATTCTGACATCATAAATTTCTACTTTTAGCAGTATTCTGACATCCTACTTGTTTCATTGAAGGTGAATTATCCTATGTATGGTTGTTCTCTTATCTTATTTAATTTATGTTTTTTTTCCTCTTATAAATTATGATGAATGAAAGTTTCAATCTTTAGTGATCTTGGGTGTTTTTACAATCCAATTGTGCATAATTTGCATAAATTTGGATCAATATTATTGAGTTAATTAAGGGCCAAAGTTTCCTAGCATATTGCTCTTTAAGCCCGTTAATTTGTTATGTATTAGTTCTTTTCTAATCTCAATTATGTTTTTCTCTTTTCAATTTTGTTGTGGAATCAGTGAATAGGTGCTGTTTGGCTGGAAAAATATCTGGTTGAATGGGTGAAGTAGTTGGGCCTCGGATATATTGCTGCTACAAGTGCAGAAATCAAGTGTCTCTTCATGATGACATAATCTCCAAAGCCTTTCAGGTGAACCATTTCCTCTTTTCAACATCTTTATTTACTTGTGTTAATCCTTAATTTCTTACAAGCAAGTTTTTAAGTATAACAAGCGACGTAGGATCTGCGCCTTTTGTACGTGTTATTGTTATGATCATGAGGAAATTTACTACAAACAAGTTGAAACAGCAGAAATTGTTCCTAATTTGGCAGCTATCCTGTGTAGATTTCATTCATGTATATGTGTCCATTTCCACTAACACACACAATGGAACTCGAACTAGTGGCCTATAATTTATGGGTCAAAGTCATGTGAATCCTCCGGGGTGTCCATTTCGAGTATGTCTCTTGAACAAGGTTGTAAGACAAATAAGTTAAGCTTGGTGGGATATTTAGTTTGATCAAGTCCCTCGCAGTTCAAGGATTGTGGTGGTGAAGGTTACGATTATCAGCACCTAATTTTCGTAAGGTTTTCCACGGATACTGGTACGACGATATGCAAATACAAAGTAATTGAAATGGATATTAGAAAGTATCCCAATTTGTGAAATTGTCCTAGTGTCATGCATTGATGAAGCATACCGACGAGCTTTCGTGAAGGCTATCTTATCTTTTGTATTTGAACATGGAGAGTGGCATTTGTGTGATGCTTTGCTTGTGTTATTTTCATTATGAGCGGAAAGGAATAAAAGAGTATTTAAGGGTGTGACGACGTGTCTAAAATATTATCAACCAATCTTATATTTTAGGGAAGGAATGGCAGAGCCTTTTTGTTCTCGCATTCCATGAACATTGTCGTTGGGCGTAAAGAAGACAAGAACCTTATGACTGGTCTGCACACAGTAGCTGATATATACTGCGGCGATTGCAATGAGGTGTTGGGTTGGAAATACGAACGTGCGTACGTGGAGTCACAGAAATACAAGGAGGGTAAATTTATATTTGAGAAATCAAAAATTGTCAAGGATAATTGGTAGCCCTGTGTGGTAAGTTGATGCAATCATGTCTCTTGTCCCGTATAAGTTCTATTTTAGTGTATATAGCATGCCTTCATTTATCAATGTTGATCCAATTGTATAGCAGTTGTCAAAAACTTGAAAGTCTGAAATTACCAGTCAAATTCCAGATATTGGTATTGCTTCTTTGTCTTATGTATACTGAAGTTTATTTGTGTTCAAAGTAATGGGAAATTGTCAAAGCAGCATATATTCTGAGAACTTATTGCAGCCTATGTTTCCTTATTTATGTTGGATTGTTTAGTAACAGAAAGTAATGAGTTGTTTTAAACCATTTTGTTTGGTTATTGAGAGATCTTTTGTTGGGTAAGTTGTCAATAAGAGCAGAACACAATCAGTAAGGTGTTGGGGATTCTTGTTAGTTCTGGTTGTGATTGTTAATGGAAGGATATACAATATACATCCAATGATGACGATGAACAAACGGATACTTGAGAGAATAACTCTTCCTTAATATAGGCAGCACGTACAACAAATTGACCCGAACCAGGATCCGGAGCCTGAGATCTGCAGTTTAGATGTTCCATGATTAGGAAGCAGTTTAGCTATTCCATGGTTCCGATCTCGGAATCCCGTTGATCTTAAAAAATTTACACTTCTCTCAATTAGCATTTTGAGAGGTCTTTCTTTAGGATATAATAAGGTTCACAACTTTGAGGGATAATTAAAGTTACACTCCTTGAGGTTTGGTTTTACAACAAAAACAAGCAATGGTATTTGGAGAACTACAACAACCACTCCTAAACCTATCGATCATTACAAATATTGATGGAATCTGACCATTTTATCATGCTTTTATATTGAACTTTTGGTTGTGCCTTTAGAAATCAAAATCTCATGTTTGGATGCAGTATTGTGTAACAAAGGGTATACTTAATTTATTTTATCAAGTTTCAAGAGACGAAGATGTAGTGTAAAAGTGAGGTATTAGTCAATAATGTTATGTAATTAATATATATTAAAAAAATTATTAGATATATTATGTATAGATTTGCATATCCTTAATTGTTTGTATTTAGATTGGTGTATATCTCTAGAATTCTACCTTAGTTAGAAGATTGTAACTATGGGGGTGTTTGCAAGAACTTTTAAAAGCTACTTACGGGCTTTAAGTCATTGAAAAATATTTATTTAGTGTTTGCAATTCATGCTTTTGCTTCTCATTTTCTTAAAAAAAGTCAAAAATAAGGAGAAGCCTAAAAGTAGGTAAGGGGGTGCTTTCATAAGCTCCTTTTTTTACAAATCCCGGTGGAGATGTTATTTGGACTAATATATTCCTTATATATTCTCTAATCCACCCAATTTACCCTCATATTGCCCCAATTAGGTAAAAAAGATATATACAACTGATCTTCTTCCCATGATTTCTCTTTTTCTTCAAAACGTGATATACTTCCCAATATTCACATAAATCTTTTTTCTCATCTTCAACATGATCTTCTTATAGGCTGAAAGTCAGGTCAATTGTAACTATCTATCGCTTGTTTATATAAATGTGACTGAAAGGCTAATATTTTTTTATACTTTAAAAGAAGGCAATTCATTTAAGAAAATAAAATAAAATTAAGGGCAATTAAGTCTTATCGTGTTTAAATTAATGGTCAAAAGTTGCTTCTCATTAGCTATTGCAAACACCACAAAATAAATTCTAACTGCTTTAAGTTACTTTTAAAGAGAGGTTTGCAAACACTCGTGACTTTAAGTCAAACGCAGCTTTAAGTAACTTTAAGTAAAAGCTTGAAAGTTCTATAAGCTCTTGCAAACACCCCCTATATATACTTTGGGAAGATTAATGAGAATGATCACAAAATTATTTCCTACATGGTATCACGAGACTAAACCTAGCCTTCGCCCTATACCCACCACCGCCTCTCTCTCTCTCTCATGGCCGACTCCAAGTTTCATCCGACTGTGGCAGTTTCGAACATTCGAAACTTTATTCCGATCACTCTCGAGATAGAGAAAGGCCAATATTCTTATTGGGCGGAACTCTTCAAAATCCACTGTCGTGCATACTTGGTGCTCGACCATATCATCCATTCCCCACCCTCTCCAGCTAAAGTTGACGATCCTAAACCTAAGGACGTGACAAATACCGCCTCAAACAAAACGGCCGCGACTTCTTCTTCTACTCCGGCCGCATCCAAGGCTCTCGCATCAGATACTAACGATGCCCTCTGGTCCTGCCATTATGCCACTGCCTTCAATGGATCAATGGCACCATCTCTCATGATCTCCTACATTCCATCCTTGAGGTAAACTCGACCGCGCAACAGGCTTGGGAACGTCTGCAAAACATCTTTCAAGACAACAAACACTCACGCGCTTTACCTCGAAAACCAATTCACCCACGTTCACATTGACGACTTTTCGAACGTATCCGCCTACTATCAAGAACTGAAGATGTTTGCCGACCAACTCTGTAACGTTGGATCTTCGGTGACTCACCAACTTCTTCTTCTTCAGTTAATTTCCGGGGGTGAATGAAAACCACGATGGTCTTGCTACGTTCATTCAGCAGAGCAATCCCCTCCCTCCTTTCTATGAGGCTCTATCTCGCCTGATTCTTGAGGAGACTCGAAAGGCGAAATAGGTTGCTACTTCCTCCACCGATGCGAGCACCACCCTCGTCTCTACCAGTCCGCCCGTCGATAATCCTCCCACTGCCCCGAATTCCGGTTCCACTCGCGGTATATCACAACCGCGACGTGGTCATCGTGGTTCAAAATGTGGGAGGAGAGGTCGAGGACGCGGTCGCGGTCAGCCGTCGGGGCATCATCAGCCACAACCTCGCCCATGGCAACTGCCACCGCAATGGTCCGCATATCCGCCACCGTGGGCTTACAATCAGTGGCAATCTCTGCCTTGTCCATATCCGACAACCTCTTCGCCGTCTCGTCAGCCCGGTATCCTTGGCAGTCAACCACAACAACCGCAAGCTTATGCGGCTCACTCCAGCGCGTGTCCGTCCTATTCCCCTACGGACATCGATTCAACCATGCATATTGTTTCGCTTAATCCTCATGACGATCAATGGTACATGGACTCGGGGGCCTCATCTCACATAACGACGTCTCACGGTACTCTCTTTTCTTATTTAATTCGAGCATGAATCATCAGATCATTGTTGGTAGTAGTCAAGGAATTCCTATTCATGGTCACGGTAATGCATCGCTTTCCTCACCCCACCCCCTCTCATGCTTAATCATGTTTTACTTGCTCCTAGATTGATTAAGAATCTTGTTTTTGTTCGTCACCTCATGCGAGATAATAATATTTCTATTGAATTTGATCCTCTTGGGTTTTCTGTGAAGGACCTTCAAACGGGGACACCTATAATGCGATGTGACGGCTCATGTGATTTATATCCTATTACCACCACGACATCCACCTCCTCAACCTCACCATCCGCTCGTGCTCCTATGACGTTTGCCGCTCAATCCCCGTCTCTATGGCACAACCGTTTGAGACATCTTGGCGCGTCTATTTTAAATTTTCTTAGGACTAATAATTTTATTTCATGTACTCGTTCATCCTCAAAGACGCTTTGTGATTTGTGTGTTTTAGGCAAACAAATTCTGTTGCCTTTTTATTCCTCTAACTCTCATACTATTTTGCCTTTTGATATTATACATGCTGATTTGTGGACTTTTCAGATTTTGAGTTCCGCGGGTCATATATATTATCTTGTTCTAGTGGATGACTTTACTAAATTTTTGTGGATGTTTCCACTTGGAAAACAAATCTGATGCTTATGGTGTTTTTGCCTCGTTTAGTGCTTATATAAACACTCAATTTTCTACAGAAATGATGTGTTTTCAATGTGACAACGAGCGAGAAATTAACAATGCAAATTTTCACTCTTTTTGTAAAAAAATTGGCATGATGTTTCGCTTCTCTTGTCCCTATACCTCTTCACAAAACAGAAAAGTCGAATGTACCATCCACTCCATCAATAACATCATGCACATGCTTCTCTCTCACTCTTCCGTGCCCACGAACTCCTGGCCTCACGCTCTTCAAATATTCGCATATCTCCTTAACATCCTTCCTACAAAAATCCTCAAAAACTACTTTCCAACTCAACTCTTATACAAGCACGATTCGTCCTACTTTCACTTACGGACGTTTGGTTGCCTATGCTACCCTCTTTTCCCGGCGTCTACTATCAACAAGCTTGAACCGTGATCCACGCCTTGCATCGTCTCGGGGTACCCCCCAAATCATCGTCGTTATAAGTGTTACAACATCACTAACCACAAAATTATTCTTCCTCGCCATGTTCTTTTTGACGAGAGTCGCTTTCCCTTTGCGACGGTCACCCCTCCTCGCCCCTCTTACACTTTTCTTGATGATGAGCCTCATCCCCTAGTCGAAAATCCTCCATCTTCGACCGCCAACACAACTCCCGTGGTCCCTACGCCCACGGCTGCTCCTCCCTCGCCTCCCGCGTCTGCCCCGTATCTGATTCACGGCCTCACGCCACAACCTTCGTCTCCTCCAGCCCCAATTCCTCTCGCCAATCCCGTGCGCTCTATAACAACGCGCAACATGCATGGCATCTTCACTGCTAAGCGTCATTTTAATCTTTCTTCTTCCGCCGCGCCCTCTCATTTACCAAAAAGCCCTAAGCATGCATATCCGATCCAAATTGTAAATTGACCATGTTAGATGAATTTCATGCTCTTATTAAAAATAAGACTTGGGATTTAGTACCTAGACCGCCTAATGTGAATGTAATTCGTTCTATGTGGATTTATCGTCATAAAAATAAATCTGATGGTTCTTTTGAGCGGCACAAAGCTCGTCTTGTTGGTGATGGCATATGTCAGCAGGTTGGCGTTGATTGCCTTGATACGTTCAGTCCAGTGGTCAAACCGGCGTCCATTCGAACCGTGTTCAGCATTTCTATCTCTTTGTCTTGGCCTATTTATCAACTGGATGTCAAGAACGCTTTCTTATATGGCTCCCTTCAGGAAACCGTCTACATACATCAACCTTTAGTTTTTCGTGACAAGAATTCGGATTATGTTTGCCTCTTGAATAAATCTCTTTATGGTCTTAAGCAAGCTCTCCGTGCTTGGTACCAGCGTTTCACTGATTTTGCTTCCACCATTGGTTTCTCGCACATCAAGTCTGATAACTCTCTCTTCATCTATTGTCGTGAGACTGATACTGCATATATTTTATTGTATGTCGACGACATCATCCTCGCTGCCTCGTCTGATACCTTACGGATACTCTTATGTCTCAATTGGCCTCAGAATTTGCGATAACTGATTTGGGACCGTTGAGTTATTTTTTAGGCATAGCTATCATACGATATTCGAATGGATTATTTGTCTCTCAGCGCTAATACGCCTCAGAAATCATTGAACGCGCTGGTATGTCCTTATGCAAATCCGGTTGACACATAAGCCAAACTTAGCGCTCCTTCCGGGTCACCATATGAGGATCCGACGCATTACCGTAGCCTTGCCAGTGCTTTGCAGTATTTGATGTTCACATGGTCGGATAATTCTTACGTCGTCCAGCAAGTGTGCTTACATATGCATGATCCAAAATCCAATCTCATGGATGCTATGAAACGCATCATCCGTTATATATTCAGGGCATGCTCGACTTCGGTCTTCACTTGTACAAGTCTCAGATTTCGAACTTGATCGCCTACAATGATGCAGATTGGGGTGGTTGCCTCGACACACGCCGCTCCACTTCCGGCTATTGTATATTCATGGGCGAAAATCTCATCTCTTGTTCTTCTAAACGCCAACCCACTCTTTCTCTTTCTAGTGCCGAGGCGGAACATCGAGTGGTTGCTAACGTTGTGTCTGAGAGTTGTTGGCTTCGAAATTTATTATTGGAGTTACACTTCCCTATCTCCAAAGCCACCTTGGTCCATTGTGATAACGTGAGTGCTACCTACCTTTCTAACAATCCGGTGCACCATCAACGCACCAAACACATAGAATTGAACATTCATTTTGTTAGAGAGAAGTTCGCACGTGGACAAGTTCGTGTTTCTCATGTTCCTTCGCGGTACCATATTGCGGATATTGTCACTAAAGGAATACCTTATGTAATAAAGCCTAGCAAACACATCGTTGATTATAGTCCTACTTTTTCCTACTCTTATTTTTCCTATTGAATTCGTGATGGACTCGGATTCTAAACTTAAAAACAATGAATGACTTATAAACATTGACCATACTTGTGTATAATATTGACCAACCAAAGAAAACAATAATTTACAAAATCACATAGTTATTTATTCTAACGTCAACACATTTTATTTATAGTATTTTTTTTAAAAAATCATGTAAACTTAATTATTAATTAGAAAGTTTTTTTTTTAATTATTTGGCCAAATAGTGTATGATTGAGCGAGTATAAGCAATTAAATTATATATTGTATTTTTTTCATAAAACAATAATTTTATTTTATCACTTTGCTAATTCTATTTTTTTTTTCAATTTTTGCGACTTTTACATGCTAATTTAAACAATATTTTGTGCATAATAACATGTTTGGGACAGGGACAGAGATAAGCTATTCCCAGTTATATACTAGGTAGAAAAGGTGTAATAGAGAGCAATGAAGTATTGTTATGTAATTATGGGATTTGTTCTGAATATAAAACTTTCTATATATATATATATATATATATTTTAAGCAGTGATAAAAATACAGAGAATAAAGTTAAAATTGTTATTAAACATTTTATATCTTAGAAATTTTTATTACGACATCTTGGTATAATTAATTAATATGCTCATCATGATACAAAAGAAATATATATAAACTTTCTATATTTTATTTGTATATTTGTAGTGGATTAGACAATTCATAATAAGTTATAAAATCCACGAAACACACATATTAATGCATATAATGCACGATTTATCCAACACAATAAACAAAAATATACTTGAAAAGCCACTAAAATAATGTAAGTTGCGGCATACAACCATCACACCCAAATACTATAACCCACTTTAATGATAGGATTTCTCCTACGTGATTGATTTGGAAGGGTGCATAACATCCGCCCTTTAGGAAAAGGGAGAAAAATAACGCTTTGAATTTTAGCACTTTTAGGTGGAGGCGAGAATATAGGTGTGAGTGCGGATTTTTATGAAGGAGCGTACTAATAATTTTAGGAAGAAATTTTATTTTGTTAATTCTTGTTATGCTATGTTTATTGCTCAATGGGTTCTTCCTTTTATATAGGCAGGGGAAGCTGCTCGGACTACAACAGTTGACATGTAGGTGAGAAGTAATAAGCACCTCCTTATTATGGATATGTTAGTATGCTAAGATGACACTTATAAAGAGGATGATGACGAAGCTCAGTTGGATAAGCATGCTTTGTCAGCTTTTAGATCTTCTTCTCCGTACTATGAGGCCATTTTTTTGAGGATGGTGGGGAGTTGGCCTCGTTCGTGAGAGCGCGCTGACCTTTGGGACAAGATTCTTCGTATTTCGATGGCGATTTTGGTGATGTTGTTATTTCGAGGACGTAGATTTTGTGTGTTAGTATCATCACACTTATTAAAAAGGTTCTATAAATAGTACATAATTTGTGTCTGAATGTTGGATAAGTTATGGACAACGTATATAATGCATTTATTACAATGGATATTTACTTTGGGTCTCTGTGATATGCTTGTGCTACTTTCCTCTTGGCAAAAAACTAGACTTTGTGCATGGATCACCTCGATGTTGCAACTCTAAAGAGCGTAACTAAGGGTTAACACGTGAAACTCCCAAACTTCTATCAACCGTATCAAGATGACCACATGAATTAACTACATTTTGTTGTGCAATACTTGTACCTAATTAGGTTGTTGGCTCCAATTGCTGTCAATAGATGAATTGTTATCACATAGGAAGTACCGCCATATGAATTAATATCATCATGTTGTGGATTTTCATATAAATATTTTAGTTCACTCCAAAGCGGTTCTCATATTTTAAAATAACATCGTGCCTCTTGAATGTCCTACACCAAAATAAAGTGTGACTTATTATTATTTTTTGATCGGAAAAAGAAAACGTAAATATAAAGAAGTACACGGGGTACTTCAACCTTTACATCAAAAGTTACAAGTTACGCTGGAAGGCCACTAAGACAAGAAACCGGGTTCATATACCAATCGTTGAATGAGTAAGAAAAACTATTGTGCCTAGACTTAATCCACAACCAATATCTAACCTTAATTCTATCCAACACACTCTGTAAGTCCTCAATATCATTTGAGAACACCTTTTTAATTCCTAATACCCCATATAGCCCAGACAATAAAAAGCCACAAGCCATCCCACTTCTTCTTTTCTTTCATTTGTGTTTCACAACCAATCAAATTGAACATGGTGCATTCTTGAGTTGTTGATGACTTATTAATGAACCCAAAAGTGATAAAAGTGAAATATATAATATTTTAAAGGAGAAAAAGCATCAAAAGCCCCTAACGTTTGATCCTATTTGCACCAAACTCCCATAACTTTGGTACTTGGTGGTCAACCCCCTAACATTTGTAATTTGTGCGAACTGCCCCATGTGGTCAATCTAACGTTAAAAAGGGTCGACACGTCTGCAAATCCTATGGCGAAAATGTGAATAAGGGGGCACTTCACACAAAATTGCAAAGGTTGGGGGGTTGGTCGTCAAAGACCAATGTTATGTGTTTGATGTAAAGGACCCCAAACGATGGAGGGTTTGATGCTTTTACCCTAATCTGAATTGAATATTATAAGCATAAGTACAAGTTACATAAGAGATGTAAGAATGCAAGGAACGATCATTGACAAACCTTAAGACGATTATTTTTCAAGTCATGTTGAACTCCATGATAACATAACAACTAAGGAGTTGATAAGAAGGTAAGTATTAAGTCCATCTTATATATGTTAATTACATGATTAGACTGACGTTTTGGTAAAATAGGCAAATTATAATGTCACAAAATAAGGACCGACCAAATTACATCCATTTGACCCGCATCTATAATAGTCCTACCAAATAACATAATAGTGCATAAAACTCGAAGTAAATTCCTTTCATATGGGGCTACTATAGGCTATCAAACGACTCCACATGTGGGAGAATCATTTATACCTTTGGAATATCTTTTCCATCTTTCTTCTTAATAAATATGGAGTAATGCAACGTTGAAAGAGCATGAACATGTTGCTTGCAATAATTTCTATGCTAGGGTAAACAATATCAAAGGAGACTTAGGACCATTGGAGTCAGATTCCACTCTCCCTAAATGATGCAGCAATCTTTGACCAATTACTTATATTATGAGATATGTATATTGATCTCATACCTTGTATAGTTGCTAATTATTTTTTCTTTACTATAATTTCTCCTCCAATCAATTGTAATTGTATACATTGTAACACTATAAATAAATGAGGATACTTACGGGGATTGGCATCTAAGAGCCAATTCAACTTACAACAAATTACTTTCTACACTCTTATATTGTTTATCAAATTCTAACTTGGTACCAGTGCCACAAGGCTTAGACCTTACTCAATCCTTAATGGCTTCCACATCTTCTTTCACTCCACCAAACTTGTTTCAACTCATCTTAGTTAAATTGGATGGCTCAAACTACCTTAATTGGGTATCCCAATTTGTACATGTTCTAAAAAGCAATGACTTGCAGGGATTTGTGGATGGTACAGAACCATAGCCAGCAAAATTTGTAACTGATTCAGATGGGAAGGAAAGTGTCGATATCAATTTGACACTTCTCATTTGGTCTAAGAAAGATCAATTTGTTCTATCTTGTCTCAACGCTTCATTGTCGAACAAAGTCCTTTCTTATGTTTATGGAAAGGATACGGCTAGTCAAGTCTGGCAAACTTTGGCAAAAAGCTATGCGTCACCCTCACGTTCACGAGTCAATTTACTCCAAATCCAACTACAAAATCTACAACAAGGAAATAAATCATGTTCTGATCTTCTTTATGAAGTCAAAACATTAACGTATCAACTTATAGCTGTTGGAAATCCTTAGGTGACGATGAACTAATTGGTTACGTACAACGCGCTCTTAATACTCAATTTAATCCATTTATTGTATATTGTTCTTTTGCTCTACGAACATGACTCATGATGTTTGACGACTTCCAATCTGAACTCTTAGCTTATGAGATATTGTTGGATGGCCAATCATCATCAGCAGAGCAACCAACTTTTGCAATGATAGCAACCAAAAATGGTGGACAAAGGCAACCAAAGAACAAGGCACGTTGCACGAGGACCTTACCAGCCCAAATCTGCACTGCGGGATGTACCTTCACGATTTGGGCCAAGCTCCTCTCCTTCACCAGTTCAACTAGCAGCGCCCCCTAATCATGTGCAATCTCGGTTCAATGTGGATCACCCTGAATGCCAAATTTGTGGTAAGAAAATCACCCTGCTTTTGATTGTTACCATCAGATGGACTATTCTTATCAGGGACGACACCCACCTGCTCAATTAGCGGCAATGGTTGCTCAAACAAATTCTGAAATTGCTGGAGATACTTGGGTTCTCGATAGTGGTGCAAATCAGTACATTACCACTGATCTTGATAATCTCACTCTACAAGAGCCGTACGGCAAAAACGATACCATTACTGTTGGAAATGGTAGTTCTCTCCCTATTAAAAATACGGGTTCACTTGTACTTCCAACTACTCACTCTAACTTATCTCTTCAAAATGTCTTGCATTGTCCTGCTGCCATGGATAATATTTTGTACGTCAATAAGTTTTGTGTTGATAATTCATGTTGTTTTATCCTCACTGACACTAATTTTTTTATTAAGGACAAACACACAGGACATACACTACTGGAAGGGGAAAGTGAAGGTGGTTTATATCCATTGCCCGTAAATGAGGCCTCCATTAATAAATGTCGTGCACACATTGCTCTTGTTAGTGTTAAAGCATCATATGATATTTGGCATGCGCGCTTAGGCCATCCTTCTGCTCAAATAACAAAAAAAGTTATTCATTCATTTCAACTCCCTGTTAATGGATCGACTTCAAATACTCATCTATGTAATGCTTGTCAACTTGGAAAAAGTAAAAAAATTACCATTTACTGATTCTACTAGAATTTCATTAGGACCACTTGATTTAATACATTCTAATGTTTTGGTATCTCCTTTAATCCTGCAGATGGTTATCGATTTTACGCATTATTTATAGATGACTATTATAGATTTTCTTGGTTATTTCCCATGAGGTATAAATCTGAAGTTTTCCAAAGTTTTGTCAAATTTAAGGCACTTGTAGAAAACATATTTTTTGCTAAAATAAAACAGTTTCAATCTGATAACGGAGGCGAATATACAAGTTTACAATTTTTGATTTTTTTTGAATCTCATGGCATTTATCATCGTCGAACATGTCCTTATACCTCTCAACAAAATGGGGTCACCGAGAGAAAACATCGACATATTGCAGAACTTTGATTATCTCTTTAAAGTCAATCAAATCTTCCTCCTTCATTTTGGGTCGAGGCTTTCTCAACAACAATTTACTTAATAAATCGATTACCCTCTCCTACCTTAGAAAATAAAACTCCTTATCATATTTTATTTAATCGTGATCTGGACTATCTTATCTAAGGTCTTTTGGATGTGCTATCCTCTACTCCGGCCTTATGCTCTAAATAAATCCGCTTTTCGCAGCAAGCAATGCATTTTCTTAGGTTATGCATCAAACCACAAAGGTTATAAATGTCTAGATCCAATTTCAAAAAAAGTTTATGTGTCAAGGCATGTTATTTTTGATGAAAAACTATTTCCAGGACTACAAGTGGCAAAGGAATGTCCTCCCTAGGTGATGCCATCATCTTCTGGGTTTATTTTTCCTTCAAATTATGAACATAGTCACATGTAAGTCTCCATGATATCCCTTCTCCATGATATCCCTTCACCTGTAAGTCTCCATGATGTCCCTTCAGATCAACAACCTATTTCACCTACTTGTCAATTAGAATCACAAGTTCATGAGTTAAACACTTCACCAATTTTGCATGAACCTACTTGTCAATTAGAATCACAAGTTCCTGAGTTAAACACTTCACCAATTTTGCACGAGGATTATTTTCTTCCTCACCTCTTATACCTGAATCTACATTGTCTCTCCTCAAACTTTGAACTCACCAATTATTGATACATCCATAAGTTCATCAAGAGTAGTTACACGCTCTCAAACTGGTCATTCTAAACCAAAACAGTTTTCTAAATCTAAAACATATTGCAGCACGCGTTATCCATTACAAGCGTTACATATAAACACAAGTCCTACGATACCCATTAGCTTTTCAGACACTATAAAATCTGTTGAATGAAAAAAAGGCTATGCAAGAGGAGTTTACTGCTCTTATTGCTAACAAAACATGGTCACTTGTCCCACCTCCATCTCACCATAATATAATTGACACCAAATGGGTATATAAAGTTAAAGAAAACTATGATGGAGGAGTAGAGCACCTTAAAGCGCGATTAGTTGCAAAAGGATTTCGACAAATTAGCGGAGTTGTTTTTTCTAAAACTTTTAGTCCTGTCATTAAACCGACTACAATGCATATGGTTCTTGCTCTTGCTGTTCATTTTGATTGGCCTCTCAGACAACTTGATGTGTCCAATGCATTTCTTAATGGTGAGCTTCAAGAAGAAGTCTACATTAAGCAACCTCAAGGTTTTAAAAATTCTGATTTTCCTAACCATGTATGTCTTTTGCACAAGGCATTTTATGGTCTAAAACAAGCCCCTCGAGCTTGGTACACTCGACTCTCTCAGTGTCTTTTGGATTTTAGTTTTTCTATTTCAAGTGTTGATACGTCACTTTTTATTTATCATAAGTCTAGTCAACATTTGTTCGTTCTCATATATGTTGATGATATTATTCTTACTGGAACACATGATTCACTATTATCTCCTCTCATTAATCACTTACAACCTGAATTTAAATTGAGGGACCTAGCCGCACTTGGCTATTTCCTTGGTATACAGGTCTTGCGTGATAAAAATGGCATTCACCTTCGACAAAGTAAATACATTGTCGACATACTCCAGCGAACCAAAATGGATGGTGCCAAACCAGCCTCTGCTCCATGTGTTTCGGTGGGAAATTATTTTCGTCAAATAGTGATCCCATCCAAAATGCTACTGAATACAGACAATTGGTTGGTGCCTTGCAATATTGCACACTCGTCCTGAAATTGCATATACCGTCAATCAATCATGTTAACATATGCATGCGCCATCTACTTTACATTGGGTCAAGGCCAAACGTGTTCTTCGATATTTGAAGGGTTGTCTTGATCTTGGTTTCTTTTTCCAACGAGGTAATTTGAAGCTAACAACATTTTGCGATTCGGATTGGGACGGCGATCCCAATGACCACCACTCTACCACTGGTTATGGGATTTTCTTAGGTCCTTGTCTTATTTCTTGGTGCGCCAAGAAACAACAAGTAGTTTCACGCTCCAGCACGGAAGCAGAATACCGAGCTTTAGCCATGGCGGTATCTGAAATTTACTGGATTTGCATGCTTCTTCGAGATTTACGTATTCCATTGCTATCTCCTCCTACAATCTGGTGTGATAACCTTGGAGCCTTAGCTTTGGCGTCAATCGGTGTTTCATGCTCGCACCAAGCATATCGAAGTCGATTATCACTTCATTAGAGAAAAAGTTCTCAACAAAGATGTAAGTATTCACTATATTTCTACAAATGATCAGATCGCCGATATATTTACTAAAGGACTCGTTGCACCTCGTTTTGAATTTTTGCGGTCCAAGCTGTTGGTGATTTCACCCCCTGTCAGCTTGCGGGGGGATGTAAACAATATCAAAGGGAACTTAGGACCATTGGAGTCAGATTCCACTCTCCCTAAATGATGTAGCAATCTTTGACCAATTACTTATATTATGGGATATGTATACTGATCTCTTACCTTGTATAGTTGCTAATTATTTTCTCTTTGTTGTAATTTCTCCTCCAATCAATTGCAATTGTATACATTGTAACACTATAAATAAATGAGAATACTTACTGGGATTGGCATCCAAGAGCAAATTCAACTTACATCAAATTACTTTCTACACTCTTATATTGTTTATCAAATTCTAACTGTATCAATATTCATGAGTAAATGGGCTGATTGACCTTTGGCTGAACAAACCATCGATAAAAATATTTTCTTTAGTATTTCTATGCTAGTATCAGTATTGTCACGTTCTATCTAAATTCATGTTAATAGACCACCAACGTTCTGCATGGCCATCTCATAAAACTTTTTTAGCTTTGAAGTACATATCATTCTCCAAATCCTCAATCGACTCAAGCACATCAAATGCCTCTTGAATTGGTAGGACTACAACATCGTCAAACCTTCTCTGCTTGACCTAGCTCATTTAAGTCAACAATTATTTCTATTCCTCAATCTAAGCTACTCTTACGTCCACCAATGCTCTTCGAACTACTCAGCACTCGATGAGCCATGCGATGGCCCATATGATGGAGGCGTTGTGTTTGAGGGACCAAATCCTGGAAACGGAGGCTAGCCAATTTGAGATGAACACGCATTAGAGGAACATAGTAAAATTCATCTTGCTCCACAGGTTCCACATAAGCTAAATTTACTCTCAATCTGAAAGTTGCTACCTCTCTACTTTTATCATGTGGTGATTTTTCTTCTCTAAATAAGTAGTTAACATTTTTCAATTTTTCTTAACTCTTAGATTAATTTTCAAACACTTTCAATTTAAGAATTAAATAAACTTTTATTATGAAACTATAATTTTAGAGAAGACTTTTCGAACCCCAAAGCATTTCATTATAATTCCTCTCGCAATACACAATACGGTGGATTCACATACACATATATAGTATATACGATAAACTTATACATAGCGCACTTAGAAGAAGTACGTCTCTTGTGCATCAGGAGGCAAATGCCTCCCGTACTCACAGCGGCGTGGGCTCTACACGCATGGGGCCATGCTCGCGCCGCTGTAAGTGTGGAGGCGCTGTATCCGAATGCATATCAAACGCATCCAGTTAGAAGTATTGGTATTCTTAGGACATAAAAGCTATAAAGTCCTAGCTTGTGAGGTGTAAAGAAATCTCAGATCTTATATGCTACAATATTTTATTATCAACGAAGGCCTCATTAAAAGAGAAGACCTATCCCCCGTTATATGTATGAAATAATCAACACTTTTGTGACAGAAATATGACAATATTTTTGGCGCAGTTCGTTTTTCACAAACCGAAACATTGCATTGTTTTCCTTTTCATTTAAATATTAGATTAGCATAGAAATTTCTTCTATTGTCAACTACAAGTCTACACCATATGTGATCCATTAATTCTGATGAATAGAAAATGAATAGTGCAAATAAAATAATAGAGGTGCATGCGTCGAAATCGAGAGGATTTTGGTGAGTGGGGGTGGATATATAATTCTTCAGCACGCTTGCCGGAAGGAATGTCTGTGGGCCCCTTCTCCTCTCCATTCATTTTCTTATGTCGGCTCACAAGTCAAATTAGGTCTTCACAATTAACATCACATATATCATAGAAAATGTAAACAAAGATATATATCCCTTTCGAGAATAATATGATGACAATTGTTTAAATATATTCGAGCATATAATAATGTGCATAAAGATGAAAACAGGTAAACGTTTTATACTTTTTATATGAAAGTAAACAGTAAAGTCATGAAGTATCACAGTGTAACCCACAAGCAGAAGAACAATCATTAATTCTGAAGCGGGAACTGAAGTGATGGATCATGCAAGAAGCCAAGAAATTTGAGCAAATTTAAAGTCTGCTAGTGTCACAATTATTATGTCGCTAGATATAATTATAAAAAAGAAGATAGTGACATTGAACACATAGTAAATTTACCTGAAATCTTATGAACACAGAGTAACAAATGCAAGTTCTCATGTCATTTAAAAAATCTATATACTATTATATAAAGAAACCCGGCCCATTGTGACACCAATCTTTTGATTTCCAACTTTAACCTTTGTGTTTTAGCTATATTGTGAAAATTTCTTATTAAATTTCCAAAATAGCCTTACAAATTAAGTTAGACTAATTAATTGTATTACTAATTATAATTAATGACTTACTTTTCCTATAATCTGCTTTTCTTCCAATGTTCTACTCAGAATTAATGGGACATGTTATCTAGATAAATCTTCTTCTTTAACCCACATAGAATGACATTGAAAAAAAAATTATGATCGCGAGAACCGCGTGCTACATTTGCTAGTATTATATAAAGAAACCCATTGTGACACCAATCTTTTGATTTCCAACTTTAATCTTTGAGTTTTAGCTACATTGTAAAAAATATATTATTAAATCTCCAAAATAGTCTTACAAATTAAGTTAGACTAATTAATTACACTACTAATTGTAATTAATAATTTACTTTCCCTATAATTTGTTTCTCTTCCATTGTTCTGCTGCAAATTTATGGCACATGTTATCTAGATAAATCTTCATCCTTAACCCACATAAAATGACATTGAAAAAAAAATTATGCTCGCGGGAACCGCGTGCTCCATTTGCTAGTAATTCATTATTTTTACATAGCTCGCAGTAATTGTTTCAAGTTTTCCTAAAACAGTTCAATAAATTCGGCTTATGTATTCAACAAATACAACAACAAATTTAAACAACAAATTAATTCTTCACATTGTCAAAGCTAAGGAGAGATAATATTGAAGAGTTCACCATTTTCTAAGAAATTTTTGTTTGATTAATTAATTTGGGGAATTGAAGAGCTTTAATGGCTGGAACAATCTTAAATCACTAAGATGTGATCTGTCAAAAACTGACACTTCTGACCTGTAATCACGGAAGGACAATGAGTAAACATGAACCCAAAAAACACAATCTCGAGTGGCAAAGTTTGAAATCTAGCCATTAGTGAAAATAATTAATTGCTACGGCGATGGAAAATTAACTATTAATTAAAAAATATCTCGGAATAATCAAAATCATCAATCCCACTAAATCCCACTTTATCTTTTCTCTAATTTGTTATTTTAAAACTAGCTAGTACGGCAAAAAAATCTTAGTGCGACAGCTAGAAACATTTTCTTAGGGGGGCATGATCATGACAATTGAAAGAAACTTGGGACCATTCACAAAAGCTTAATGAATCGACATCAAAATATACAAATTTAAGGTCTGATAATCTAGGTCTGATGAATTGCTTAAAGATTAACTAGCTAGCACATATAAAATTGATAATTAGCACTTGCATAATGCGTAAGGTTCATGCATTTACAATTTTACATTTTGATTGACAAAAAGCAAAATCGAAACCCAAAATCAGGAACTAAGAAAAGAAGAAGGAATCATGAACACGTGCAAAGCCTATCTGTTAGTTCTGATCATATAACAACACTTCCAAAAGCAGACACAAATACAATTCCTCACCACCACACCATTTAAAAGAAAGAAGAAATATTATGCAAATTAATAATAATAATAATAATAAACAAGACTAGAAATTAAATTAAACTCCAACATGTTTATAACTAACATGATCACCATGAGCCACCTCCACCAGTCAGCAGTCCATTCCAATAGCCATTAGCTTCTCTATTATCCTGATGATGATGCTCAAACTGATCACTTGTAGTCGAAACAGGCGGCGGCTTCAATTCCTCGAAAGGAAACGGACTAATCCTCGATGCATGATTCACATTGTACCCATTATTGTCATTGTTGATCCCATCAAGTGAAAATCCCAAACTTGGTTTAAACTGATCGAACATTGAACTTGCGTGATCAGAAACGGGGTTCACCGACATAAACGAACTCAAGCTCCCTCCTCCGGTCTTCAAGAACTCCATAATCGGAAGATGAGACGTGGTACTAGAAGTGGGATCATTATTAGTAGGGTTCAAGTTATGAACAAAGCCATTCATTAACTGATGATGGTGATGAGATGAGGGATTGTAAGCCAAATTGAGATCTTGGCCAGATGAGAAACTTGGAGGATTCAAATCTGGAAGAACATTTAGTTTCTTATTGGCTGATGATATTATAGCATTAGGAGAGTTGGAGGAAATGGGATTATTATTAGATGATGATCTTTTGTTCTTTCTAGAACCTCCACCAACTGGAACATTCCTTAAGGATCCACCATTAGTCCAATACCTTCTACAAGTCTTGCAAAAGTACCTTGGCTGTGACAAACTGTAGTTGTTGTAGTAACAGAATTTTGTGTTGGTTGAATTGCACCTTGGGCAGTTCAAAGCTTGTTGATCCTTTGGTGGCCTTGCAGCAGCACCTGCCTTGTTATTATTGTTAGCCACTTGTGGTGAGTTGTCAACTTGTTTCACATTAATTCCAATACCCTAATAATCAAAATTGAGAAAACCAAAAACAAAGTTATTGAGGTTTTGTAAGTAAGTGTATGATGTGATGTGATAAGATCATGTGAAAGTAAGATTTTAAGGACAAGGTACAACAAACAAACCACAAAAAAACAAGAACTTGCAACTAATAAAGCTTTATCACATCCCTCAAACCAAAGCAATAACAATAAAAACAAATTTTCTATTTTCAGATAATAGGAATATAATTAAAGAGGGAGAAAAAGTAAAAGGGAGATGAGTAAACTATGTACTAATTTCCATACATGAAAATATTAGTAATTAAGAGAGCAAACATAAAATTTCAGAGCTTTCTTTAGTGGGGTTAGATCATCTCATCTTCTGGTAAAGTTATTACCTTTACATGGTCATCAAGAAAGTAAAAGATAGAAACAAAAGAATACAATACATGTATATAATTCTAAATAAACAAATATAACCTTATTAACCCTAAAAAGATGTATTTGTCATGATACCATTGAAAGAAAACATGTTTTTGCTACTTTACCTGTGGCCACTGAGCAGAAGTGTCCATGGCACAAAAGCTAAAGGAGAGGAGAGAGAGAGAGAGAGAGAGAGAGAAGTAGAGAGAGAAATAAAAGACGGAGTCTTGAAAGAGGAGAAAAACAAAAGTAAGAACTTTATTACAAGTGCAGCTGGTCTTAAAGCAAGAAACATACAATTGGGGTTTGTGTGTGTTTGGCGGTTGTGTGTGTTTGTTTGCTATAATATGTGCCCGCTCCTAGTGGGGGGAAAAGGAAAGGAAGGGAGTGGTAGTGGGAATTTTGTCCATTTGCTATTATTTTATTGTTTAGGAATGTTTTGCGATGAAGATGGTTTTGTTTTTATGTTTTACATTTTTGGATTTAAATTCAACAAGTTTCACTTTCACTTTCACACATCACTTATATCTTGTTCTGTTTTTTTTTTCTTTTATCTTTCTTCAAGGAGAAGTTATGACCATGTTTGGTACAATGGATTGAAATGTTTGGATTTATTGTTTGTTTTCTATTTAGAGTTCTAAAGCCTTCCTTGAGTACACGCTTTTCAATTTTGATGGGGTATTTTAGAAATGTTCTAATATTTATATTGAGTCGACCCGCGGACGAAGGTCCATTAAAATCGTACATCGAATCTTGTACATCGAACAAGATTCGATGTTAGAGGAACGTCGAATCTTTTCCAGCTACTGTTAGGTTCCGCGGGATGGGGGTTATAAACACCCGTTATCTGACATTTCAGGATGCATTCAAGACCAGCTCTCACCAACTCAATATCGAACTCATAACATTCGATATCCTAAACTAGATCGAGACTCCATCGTTCGATACTTGACACTACATCGAAGATACACCATTCGATATTCACCAAATCTACCCAACCATACATCGAAGGACCTAAGTTCGATACACCATCGGATCAAAGGACCCCGATTCGATATTGGATTATTTGGCCCGCACAATATCGAACATACCCAATTCGATACTGTTTAAATCGAACTCAAACGGTTCGATATTCGATTGACACTTTGTAATTTTACTTGTTTTGCCTAGTTAGCTTTATATTGATTAATATTATTTTTGCAATTGATTAACCCTTTGTAACGTTTTACGGTGTTTTATTACCCGGACGAATAAGACCAAAATATTGGCGCTGTCTGAGGGAACGCCATATTTTCCCAGTTTATTCGGCAAGATTTCTATAGTTACCACCCGATCTGGGAGTAGAGCAGTAGAAAGCCCAAATGAAGAGGTTGAGCGAGCAACCGCTAGCCAAACTGTCCCAGATATTGTGGGACCAGCAACACAACTCACTGGGGTACCCACACCAGCGAGGCGAGAGATGCCTGGACCGCAATGAGAGGAGAGACCAACAACGGATGCAGGTGCAACTAGGGCGACATCAACCACAACTTCGATCCCAAATAATATAAGAGATGAAATTATGGCCATGGTCAAATCTGCACTGGCCGAGTACCTGGCCTCCGCACCACCAATGCAGTCACCGCCGCCAGTGGGACGCACTGAGGCCATAAGAGAACAAGGTTCCATGGCTAGAGGCCCGGAGGGAGCAAGCAAGGAAAAGTCACATCGATATGGCAGAAGGGACAAACCTATCTCGGTGGAGGTGCAAAATAAGGAGAAATCACACAGGGATGACCGTGGAGGCAAACCTAATTCTGTAGAGGTGCAATCAAAAAGGCACCATGATGCAAGAAGAAAAGAAAGAGAGGAAAATTGGAAAGATGAACCAATGAGACAAGACGAGAATAACGAGAGGAGACGTAGGGAAAGACACGACTCCATGAGGGAGCACGATGAGGTAATACGAAAATTAAAAAGGCTTGAAAGGGAGAAATCAGCGGTTGAAGGCCGAATGGAGCGTGTGAGAAGTGCTCTGTGGAGCTCTCCATTTTTTAAAGAAATAGAGGCGGAGATCCTAGGGCACGGGGAGAAGATCCCCAATTTGAAAACTTACGATGAAAAGTCTGATCCCCGCGATCACCTTTTCCATGTGGACAGCTAGCTGACCTTGTACGGTTTCAAGGAAAACGTGTAGGCCAGGATATTTGCCACTACCTTGGCTGGGGTAGCAATGGACTGGTTTACTCGAATTACTCCAGGGTCGATCAAAACCTACAAGCAACTGAGGAACATGTTCGAGGACCAATTCTCAAGCCAGGCGAGACCGGTTTTGGATCATTCCCATCTATACTCAATGAAGCAGAAAACCAATGAAAGTGTAAAGGATTTCATGAGGCGTTTCAATGCAGTGCTGTTGAGTATAGACACCCCAAGTGGAGACATGGTGATGAGTATACTCTTCAGCGATGACTTACTCAGGCGGTGTGAAGAGATAAATAAGATAGCACAAGGGGTGGTCCACCGTGAAAAGAGGATGGCAACCAAGTTGGCCGTTATCGCGCCCCCAAAAGAGAAAGAGAGAAGAAGGGGGACCATAACCGCAACAACAACAACAACAGAAACAAGAACAAAAGGTACCGAGATGCATCGCCGAGGCGATACACGCCCGTGAATGCTAGCATCATGACAGTGTTTGGGACGACGAAAAGGAAAGGGTGGTTGAAAGAGCCCAGACTGATGAAGGATTTAAAAGCAACAAGGTATTCGACCCAGTTCAGTAAATACCATAATCATAAGGGACATGAAACCGAGGATTGCAAGTATCTCAAGGACGAGATCGAATGACTGGTAAAGGACGGCAAACTCGTGGAGTTTGTCAAAAAGATGAAATAGCAAGAGGACAACACCAACACGGATAGATCGCCATCCCCTAGAAAGGACGAGCAAAAGATAGTCGACTATCCGCATGTGTTTGACTATCCTCAAATTGGAAACGACAACGTCAGAAGATGAATGATAAACATGATACCAGGAGGCCTAGTGAGGGCGGATTCCACGAAAGGCAGAAAGAAGATTTCAAGGCTCGTTGAATCAGACAACTTTGTCGGTTTCGCTGACATATTAAGAATCGAGGAAATGCCGCAAGAAGAGATCACATTCTCAACAGCGGATCTGCGCAAGCTAAGCGCCCAAGCCATTTAAACGGCAAATCTGGATTCCCCGTTGGTGATAACGGTGGACATAGCCAACTTCGGCGTGATAAAATGATGGTAGATCATGGAAGCTCAGTTAATGTGCTATTCAGCTCCACTTTGCAAAAATGGGGCTGAATGGAGAGACATTGGAGCCAGTAAGAACGTCGCTACATGGATTCGGAGGCCCAGAGATAGTGTCACGCATAATGATTTTGCTCCCTACTTCACAGGAACCGCGCCACATAGGAGAACACTGCTGGAGAATTATGTTGTTGTCGATATGCCTTTCTCATACAACAACATTATAGGAAGGTCGGCGCGGAACGCGTTCCGAGCATTGCCGTCAACTTACCACCAAATTGTGAAATTCCCCACTCCTGCCGGAATCGGTGAAGTAATCGCAGACCACATTGAGGGCTGGAAATGCTATGTAGCATCGCTTCGATTGTGATCACAGGTGGAGCAAGAAGCAGTGGAAGCGCTGGCTCCCATGGAGATGGAGCGCATTGATTGAAGTTCTCTTATTTGATTTTTGCAAGTCTTTAATTTCTCAAATATTTTGAACAACTATTATCCGTCCCCTCTGCTCTGATGAGCATGGGGGGCAAATATGTACTAACTTAAAATAGGGACACCGAAGACTTAATCCCCGAGGGCTGCCTCGGAGAACATAGGAGAGCGAGCTCTGAAATCAAGCTCCGTCCTATTCTCTTTATATGAATTCGTTTCCAAGAGAAACATTTTTAACTTATCAATCGTATTATTATCCTTGTAAATGCGAAATCTGAAATACCTAATTATGCGGAGGCATGCATAATATCAGTTTTATATAAGACCTAAGAAAGTTCACTCCAACGATAGAAGGGACGAACATTCTGTCCCAAGTGGCAATGCAGGACCCAAGAAGGTTCACTCCGACGAAAGAGGGGACGAACACTCTGTCCCAAGCGACAAATGCCATTCGTAAATCCAGAAGAAATGAAAAAAGGGACGGACACTCTGTCCAAAGTGGCAAGTGATACCGCAATTCCCAAAAAATAGAAAAAAGGACGGACACTCTGTCCAAAGTGGCAAGTGAATACCACAAATCCCCAAAAATGAAAAGGAGACGGACACTCTGTTCAAAGTGGCAAGTGAATACCGCAAATCCCCAAAAATGAAAAAATGACTGGACACTCTGTTCGATGTGGCAAGTGATAACCGCAAATCCCGAAAAATGAAAATAGTGACGAATACCAGGTCTACAACGATGAATATTATTTAAACATACGCTGGAAAGACATAGAGGCCACCCAAAGCATGTGACTAAAGAAAAACTTATACAATTAGGGATTGGCATTCGAAATTGTTAAAATAAAGTAAAAGACAACAACAACAATTGAAAGAAAAGACAACAGATACGAACCAAACAAGCAAGCAAACAATCGAAAGTTCCCAAGAATAAAGTTCGACATCAGTATAATTATTCAAATTATTAACATAAAAGGCGACGTAGCGCTAAAAGATATCAAAAATTGTTCATAAAAACAGAAAATTAAAACCGGAGCCCTTAGGCATCAGCGTCATCCTCATCCTCAGACGACGGATAAGTAAGAGGAATTGGAAGAGGCGGAGAGATTCCCCGATATATGAGATTATCGCTCTCAAGTAGGCTCGCGAACTCATCGACGGTAGCAGGTTAATCATCCACGACAGGGGGCAGAATTTCTCTGTTAGGCCCCAACGAGAGATCGAGCCACTCTGGATTGAAATGTCCACGAATGTACTTAGTGCTATACATTTGATGAACAGGGAGCACTTGCGCCTTCTTGGCATCTCGGGCACCCCTAAGAGCATTGATCTCTTGAAAAGTATTGCTCTGGAGAAAATCCTCAGAGCCACATTTTGCTGCACAAAAGAGACCTGCTTGAATGACAAAAAGAGATTAACAAGGAAGAATATGAAGATATTAACTTGAAGTTATATAAAAATCATTTACCTCGCTGATACCGCGAGCATATCCAGTCTCCTCAGCATGATCATTCCTCTTTTTCTCGGCAGCAAGCTCCTTCTCAAGTTCGATAACACGTTTCTCCAGCACACCCTTACTGGATGAAAGATTGGCGATTTGCACTCGGAGCCCACTAATGGTCTCCTGCGCAGGCCTCAGCACTTCCTTGTCATTGGCGGCTCGAGTGGCGTAATCCTTCACCTGCCGCATGGCTTCTCCTTCTTGTCCAGTGCAGCTCTTAGAGCATCGGGATCAATATCCCGGAATTCAGCACTAGACGGCAGCTGCCCACTCATCATTTCCTCGTGAGCTTGGATTAGCCTCGCGAACATGGCATCCACCACTCCACCACCCTAAAGGAAAAACATCAAGGAGTTACAAAGATAATATAACAATAAATCACATATATAGTAAGTTGTGCCCCGCAAATGCAATATTACCGCAATAATAATGTGAAAAGCATTCCTCTCCACCATCTTTCTTTCTTGTGCGAAAACCGCATGAGGAACTGTGAGATTTGGAAGGACTTTTAGAGTGTCAGATCGCCTCCTCCTCAGATATCTCGTACTCCCCAACGCGAGCCCGCAGTCCATGACTAGGCTCTTCCCTAACACTTGCCCCACCCTTCTAAAGCAGAACCACCGGCAATCGATGGACCAGTCGTACGCGGCGCATGAGGTATAACACCCCAGTTTGAGAACGGGTCTGCGGTATTCTCTTCTTTTTGGCACGATCCGCAACCTCAGTATGCTCGGGATTCTCACCCTTATCAGCGCCAGCGTCGCCAAAACCTCTTGCATGACTATGTTCGGTGGGAGGAGGAATAGTTGCTCGACCATGGCCCATAATGTCGTCAAAAGGGTCAGACGGAGCCTAGACGCATGCAGAGACGGAGGCCTCAGTTGTGGTTTTCTTATCCCTATTCTTCCTCTTCCTAGGGGGTGGTATTGAGGGAGCGACGGTAGTTTAAGAACCTTCGTTCTCAACGACGAGGGCTCTAGTGATCCGGGCGTAAGTGTTCATGATGAATTCACCTGCAATAATAACATGCATTAGTAGCATCACAAGGATGAAACTAAAACAGAAACTCAACTAAAGGCACATAATCAACACCAAGCGTATATCTCCCATTATAACGAATAGAGGACAACCCCTAAAACGACATCACACGATTCTCTATCATTTTTAACATTAAACTGGTGATCACAAACTAAATTCGGGACAAACTCACAATCCCACGAAGGAGGGCGCATACACCGTGGTATTGTAACTCTCGAACCACGATACGTATCAAACTCGCCCTCATAGCTCTCCTTGATGTAAAAGTATCGCCTTTTTCAGTCCTTTCCATAACTAGAGGCCCTGCCACTCAGAAACTTGCACCACCTCAATGCCCTAACTTGATAAAATCCTATTTGCCTACTACAAACCTCAAAAGGGCCCATAATTCATTGGGACTTTGCGGTTGGCCTAAGGCCTTCATCAAAATAATGAAGCCAATAATATTCCCGAACGAGTTCGGTGTCAGCTGGCACGACACGACCCCGATGGACCTAAGTATGAATCTTAAATAAACTGGTATGGGAAACCGCAACCCATTGGCCAGCTGACCCACAAACGATGTGAGGTGACCAAGGGGGGGTGTATCCATGCGCTATATTGCAACTGTGATACATGAGAGTTATACGCCATCCATCTTTGCCAGCCCAGTTTGGGGGGACGAATGGCCAGCGTTACCACCAATATGACCATCCCCCGACGAATCGACATAATTGATGTCGATTAGATCAATATCGTCTCCCCGCGGTAAATCCGAACTCGCGAGAGCACTTGAAGGGCCCACCACAAAGTTGATTGAACCAGTGCTTGAGCTGCTACTTGACTCACTCCTCGATGTCGAATCCGAAATCATCATCTTGATCGACACGAACTGAAATAAAATAAAAAAATAAATAAAAAGAGCTGACTACGCGCGAATACGTCACTCTCGACACTTACGACAACTGCTTCATATGATAAACACCATTATATACGCAAGAATTCAACGACATACAGAGTAAGCAATAATCATTTACCTTGATTATAGCTGGAAAATCAACAAACGATCGCGAAATAAATTGCTAGAAAAAAGAAATGCAATGTTACACGAAGCTAGAGGTAAAAAATTCTACACTTTCAACAAAAAACAAGAATTATTTTTCTAAGGCATTGGACCGAATGATCTTCGTTCGATACAACCAGCATCGAATCAATCATATTCGATGTAGGGTGTATCGAACCATGCCCTTTGATGTTGCTCACCTTGGAGCCTGAATTATGCGGAAAGAAGAATGTGCATTTGAAGCTTCTTCCCCCTTTATATAGAAGCGAAAAGCCCACTAGGCCCACTAGAGCAAGCATCGAATATGGCCAATTCGATATTCATTCCCACATCGAACAACACCAATTCGATCGACGTGCAAAATGGGGCGGCGCATAGATCGAACCATCGCCATTCGATGTAGAACCCTATTCGTTCAACATTAAAATATATACATGTAACATGATTGGGATCTATGTCTTTTAGACCCCCCATTCCAACCGCGGGCATAATTTTCATTGCAGACGATATTCGCTCTGCAAAGCTTGAAACCCGATCTCCGTTCGAAATCATCTCCCGATCGGGGACATGGTTTTCAACGTTATCAAAATAGTAAACGTGAACCAACAAAATAAAGATGAATTTAATAAGTTTGACACCCTCTCTCTAATCAACACCGACTGCCAAACTGGGAGAACTATATGATGGAGTATTTTAGGAATGGTCCAATACTTATATTGGACCTGCCCGCAAAAGAAGGCCCATTAAAATCGTACATCGAACAAAAGAAATTCGATGTTGGAGGAACATTGAATCGGCTAGATTCGATGTTCTTTCCCAGCTGTCGCTGGGGCCTACGGGATGGGGGTTATAAATACCCCGTCCTCTAACATTCTGAGGACGCATTCAAGACCAACTCTCACCAACTCAATATCAAACTCATAACATTCGATATCCTACACTAGATCGAGACTCCATCGTTCAATATTTGACACTACATCGAAGATACACCATTCGATATTCAGCAAATCTACTCAACCATACATCGAAGGACCTAAGTTCGATACACTCTCGGATCGAAGGACCCCCCGATTCGATATTGGATTATTTGGCCCGCAAAATATCGAACATACCCAATTCGATACTGTTTAAATCGAACTCAAACTGTTCGATATTCGATTGACACTTTGTAATTTTACTTGTTTTGCTTAATTAGTTAGCTTGTATCAGGTGTTCCAGACCAAGCTAGTCCGATTTATATTGATTAACATTATTTTTTCAATTAATTAACCCTTTGTAACGTTTTACGGTGTATTACCCTAGCAAAATAAGACCAAAATAAACTACATTATTTTTTCAATTAATTAACCCTTTGTAACGTTTTACGGTGTATTACCCTAGCAAAATAAGACCAAAATAAACTTTCTTCTGAGTTAACATCATTAACCTTCTAATCCATTCTCATTTTAACAAACTGTGAAAAGTTCAATTAAATTCTTTAATTTAATGATTTTAAAGAGTTTTTTCCTTTGAGTCATTAATCAGCCGTTTAATAATTAGAAGGCAGACCTCTACAAAATTAATAGGGTGAAAAGTTTATTGCATTTCGCCCTTTTCTAATCATTACAGCAAACTCGTAATTGCGTAAAAAAGGTCAAGTGAAACACCTCCTACTTAAACTCCCTCTGCCCAAGTTGTTAATCTACATAAAGAGACCAAGAACTCAAATTTTCAAAACATGTGCGATTTGGTGTCTAGTCAACTTTTTATCCAAATTTATAGAATTAGTTTGAATTTTATTTTAGATGACTAGTGCTCAAAAGGTAATTAATATCATCTCTTATGTTAGCCAATTAGATTCGCAGTCGAGAAAATGCTAACTGTAATTTTGCACGATTAGCTCAAAAATAGGGTCGAGGTTAGGAGAAATTATTTTATACAACCGTTGTTAAGATCAAGGATCTTAACGGGTTGTGCTCTACTTCGAGTAAAAACAAACTCCTAAAATAGAGATGAAAATGAAAGAATTCTAAAATAAATAAATTTTAATTTCTTCTTTTTTGAATGAGGTATATAAATACAAATTAAATGACCAATGACTCTCCTTAACTGACCTTTACTCTCTAATTTATTTACTATCTGCAATTAAGAAATTAATTTTTGACTAAGAATCGTAAGTGGCACCTTTTGTGCTATTAGAATTACATGAGTAAAATAAATTTCATAAATTAAATAAAAACCTATTAATAATATAAATAAACTAAACTAATCGTGAGTTGTGTCCGTAAGAACCGTTGTATTGTTGATGTGGAGCAACAACTATCCATACATAGTTGGGATAAAGTGATGGGGGTGGTTATTTCCTAGATAATAGGAAAACTAAAATATGTATTAAATGTAGATCGTTAGTTACACTACGTCAGAAATACAACAGATGCATAAAATAGTTTTTTCGAGATTAGGGGATGAACACAGTGACACGTGGTTTTCAATATTCATTTGATTTTTCAGCGAAGTAGAAAAGAAATCTAGTTTCTTATCCTACATACGATTTCATCAGAAATTTGAATATATATTAATCGAATACAATGAATACCATGAAAAAGATTGTACACTCTAAGGGCACAAAACTCTTAATCTTAATCTGATAGAGAAACAAATGACGCCAAACTTAAGAAGAAGCTAAGATGATACAAGGTGAGATAAACGATATTGATGAGCACTCGGCCACTAATATTTTTAAGATGTGTAAACTGCCTTACCATCTTCAAAATATGCTCATAGTCCCGCATTTGACAAAAATATCATTTTGTTTATGACGTGCAAAGTACGAGATGACATTTTTCACATAATACTCCTCAAAAAATAAATGAAAGGTTGAAGGAGCAAATGTGAAATTTCAGTGTTTTTAATTTCTTTTTATAACAAGTTATCATATTCGTTGGGGGCGTTTGACGCTTGTTTGCAAATTATATTAGACATATGAATTTTTTTTTTGACAAATATTGTATGGAAAGCGTGTTGTATTAGTTTAGCTAGTTAGTAATTACTGTGAGATCAAGTTGAAATCTGAGAATAATGCATTCAATTTAACAGTTACATAAAATAATTGTTTGACGTGATGATTATTAAACAATAGTTAAATTTAAATAGAAAAATGGTTGTTTATTAGAAGTTTGTCGTTGGGAAAAAAAATATCAATTGTAATTCTACTGCGTTGACTACTACTCAAATGCGAAACTCTTTTTGTATGTATGTCGAAGAAGATTGATATGATTTTTTTTTTTCATGAATGGTAAAATGATGATTATGCCTTAACAAAGTTAATGCAAATTGTCCCAAAATATGATATATGTTTTAAATTTGGAAGAAGTGTTATATTCAAATAGTAATAGAAGTTTCGATCGTACATTAGATAAAACTCATCTGACGAAATAATATAAGAACTCTAGCTAAATGAAATACTGTAGATCGACTATATAATTATCGACTCGAACACCACTCCTCTAGTTTGTTTACTTGCCAATTGCCATATTTCCTTTATAATTCTCTACATATTCACAACTGAAAGAGGAAATGAATAGACTTAGAAGTTATATTTATTACTATTTAATAGTTAATATGGTCTATTATTTGTCGAGAACCACACATACTGCCTTTTTCTGTTTGGCATGAAAAAATTGATTACAAAAGGCTAGAATTTTGAGTAGATTCAAATGTCTTATCACGCTTTATCCAAATGTGTTAAACCAAAAAAAAAAATTGCCTAACATTTTATTCTATATTTAGGAAAACAATCTTGCTTAATGTAAAGAGCACTAATTAATATCCAATAAACTAGCATTTCATTAGGCCGAAGGGAAACTATTCTATGTCAGAAGTTTGGACACGTGGCAAGAGGTAGGAGCGGGGCCCCTTCAGCTTTCCAATGCGAAGCCGAAACGTTAGCAGATTTAGGTTTATGGTTTTGGTGGAAACAATCTGGACCGTCAAATCGAACCGCAGAAGCTTGACGGATGCCAACGTCGGGTGAAGACACGTGCTTTGCAGGTGCATGTTTCGTTCTCTCACTTGTCAATTCAGTTGCTTTGTTAACAGACCACTAATATTCTCATACTAATTTTATCCAAAGGACCTATTTATTTCTACTTATCACTTAAAAGTTAAAACATTCTCGCCAATTTTGATTTCTTTTGAAGAAGGAATCCAACTGCAAGAAGAATAAAAAACCAGATGTCTGATTAGAAATAGATTTTGAGGGATAATAATTAATGACTGATACATTCCAAGTCTGAAATAGTTGTCTCAAATTGAAGCGAATACCTTAGAACAAAATAACGAAAACACACATTGTGTTTAATATGCTATGAGACCAAAGACGTCTTGCTGATATTTTTAATGTTAGTAATTTGGTATAATTACATTTTGCTTACATAGAATAGAACGAAAGTAAAGTACGGGCCTCAACCAAACTAGGTTAATTTACTAAGAAATGACTAGTTTTGTTTGGAATACCCTTTAAACACGAAAGAACAACCAAGAGCAAGACGGATCGAAATCACCTCTAGCCTAGAAACTCGGAGCCTCGAAATGAGCTTGTATTGAAAGGTTAAACTTTCGAATCAAGCATCTCTCGAAATATCCAAATGCTGAAATACAGATTAGTTGAACTAAAAGTGCAAGTTGTTTGGGTAATGTTAGATCAATAATGTAATTGCAATGTTGGTATAACATTCAAACGAGATGCTTTATAACATCCTTAGTTTAATTTGCTGATATTTGAGTTTTGCCTTTATTCACCTATTAATCAAGTTTTACGATTTTAGTTGTCTTTGATTATGTCCAAAAATGTATCTTAATCGTAAGAAAGAGCATTACAAGTTTCTGATGCGGGAACAAATCATCGAATAATGGGCTTCATAAATTCAGAGGGCTAATATAAAATTTTCAGCAATTGGTCCAACAAGTAGCCCTACTTGTTTCGTAAAACTGCTCTGATTAAGAAGGTTCTAGAATGTGTGCGACCTATGGTTGGAAAACTCTACGATTATTCTTTTCAATGAATCAAACAAGAGGTCATTTGGAATTTTCTAGAAAGAGTTATGGCGTATTTACTAAGGCTGCGCAGACTACTCCGAATTTTGTCTAGTTTGAGTCCTTTTGTCTTTCTTTGTAATTTCAGTTGTTAGTTCCTTTAGTCTTTAACTAGAGTCCGTTTTTATCTTCATTTAGAGTCAGAATTTATATTTCCAAGAGTTAATTTGTGATGATCAATGTCTAGAAAGTTGAAGAGTTAAAAGGCCATTCTAAAATTCTACCTCACTTATAAATAGTCCATGGTCTTGTAATATTTTGAACAACTGAGATTGAAATAAAATTATAACTTTCTTTATAAAGTCTTAGACTTTTGTTAAACTCTTATTCATTTTGGTGGACTCCTTAAGACAACGAGTGGCTCTACGCTATTTGGTGGATTTTCATTGAGTAAAGAGTATTTTTGAGTGTTATCATGTGTTTCCTTCTCATGTGTCCAATTTACCGGTATCAAAGTGGTATCAGAGTCAAGGTTTGATGGCCCCTCGTCGTAGTTCCAGGCGAAGCTCCAAGGGGGGAACATGATCTTTGTGATATCGAGTTAGAAGATTTGAGGAGACGAGTGCAACAACTCGAACGACGCCTAGATGAACATGAACATTTGGAACATGATAAGTCACATCATGATTCAGAGGGTGATGATCAAACCGATGAAGAGGTGGACAACCCATTGTCGTGGTTCGAGTACTAGTTCATGCGAGAGACAAAGTATTGCATGTGGGCGAAGATTTCAGAATCACTTCAATATCAAAGTTGATGTTATGGAGTTTGAAGAAGAAGATGGCAACCTTTCTTTTGAAGGTGAGATTTATGAGGGTCCTCATACTTACGATGAATTAATAGGAGACGAAGATGAAATAGATTTTCAAAATGAAGTTTACGAGGGTCCTCCCATTTATGATGAATTGGGAGAAGATGATGTAATTGACTTTGGGGATCATGATACACTTTTGATGGTACATTACGTCAAGAAAACACCATATGTTGACGATAGTGCTTCACAAGTCATTGAGCTATTTGATTCAAAATATATTTTCAGTGACCAAGATCAACTTTTAATACGTGGATCTCAAAACATGATGGTACAAGGTTTTTATGTTGATCTCGTTATATTGGAAAACAATGGGCATGAGAATGACTTTGTCTTTGGAGCATTTTGTTTTGACGATAACCATGTCGATTAAGAGGAAATTCTCATTGGGTTTGTGTAGATGGTTTTAATGAAGCTTATTTTAGCTCTGTATCAAGTGTGGAGACAACTGAGAGAAGATTCACACTACTGCATTTTTTACTCATGCTGACTGGACAAAAGAAGATTTCCAGAACTGCTAGGGGTCCAATGTTACTCTAACATTCAGGATCCAACACCAGAACATGTGATTTTCTTTGGGAATGGAATGGTTATAATTCTGATCCTTTGTCTGATTGTGATGAACCTAACTTTGATTGTTTTCATGTCTCAGTTGATCTAGATGAAGAGTACTTCTTTGAAGGTGAAATGTCCTAGGAGGAAATCATTGAAGATCAAAAATCAACATTTCACAATCTTCTGAAGGAAAACCATAATCTCATCAAAAGCAATGAAACTGAGAAGCATGAGATTGAATGCTTGAAGAGGATGATGAAACTGTATGAGAGAAACCTTGACAGAACAGAAACTAAACTAAAAGAGGTAAAGAAAAAACTTGAAAAAGATAATCAAATCATTGCCAAATGGAACTCATGTACTTCTAAACTTGATGAGGTTATGGCGTGGGTAATCAAGGAGCAAATGGTCTTGGATTTATTGAGAAACCTACCACTGATGGTACTAATCCTGCCTATTTGAAAGCAGGTTTTGTCAAGGAAACTAAAAACTTGAGTTGTGTTCCTACCAACATGGAGAAGAATAAAACTACTTATATCTGTTAATATTGTTTTCAATCTGGTCACATTAAACCATTTTGCAAGAATTTTGTAAAAGTGAATGAAAAGAAAACAGTTACAGTTTGTAATGTTAATTCAACTGTTACATATGTTACTCCAACATTAGGAACTGGACATAAAAGTAGAACTTCGATTAAAAAGTTGAAAATTCCTAAGATTAAAATTGTTTGCAATGTTGTTTTTTTTGCTG
The DNA here is from genome assembly GCA_948329865.1 of Linaria vulgaris. Classification (NCBI taxonomy): domain Eukaryota; kingdom Viridiplantae; phylum Streptophyta; class Magnoliopsida; order Lamiales; family Plantaginaceae; genus Linaria; species Linaria vulgaris. The sequence goes on from OX415253.1 coordinate 91,111,312, forward strand.
TGTACTCTAACCTTTAAGGTGAGTGGTATTTTGACAGTAGATACTCAAGACACATGACTAGAAACAAGGAAAATCTGAAAGATGTGATTCCCTAAACCACTGGGACTGTCACCGATGGAGGAGGTAGCAAAGGAAACATAATTGGAAAATGAGTTCTAAACATTGAACGATTTCCACCGCTCACGGATGTCCTGTTGGTTGATGGATTAAAGAAAATGTAATTAGCTTTAGTCAACTTTGTGATGAAAATTTGCTAGTTACTTTTGATAAATATTCATGCGATTTGTTTGATTGTGACAATATCCGTGTTATGACAGGTGCAAGATCAAGAGACAACTTCTATCTTGCTCAAGATGAAGCAGAATGCTTTCATGCTAACATTGATGAATCTGTAGTTTGGCACAAGAAGCATGGACATGTGTACTGTAAAAATCTTGAGAAACTACATAAGTTAGATATTATAAGAGGACTTCCAAACCTATCTGGTCTCAATAAAATTGTGTGTGGAGACTGCCTAAACGGTAAACATACCAATTTTGTTCATACACATGTAGAGGTACAAAGTTCTATACCTAGAGCCAACAAGTGTTTTGAGGTGTTGCATATGGATCTAATGGGTCCTATGGAGGTCAGTAGCCTAGGTCAAAGAAGTATGCTTTTGTCACTGTTGATGATTATTCAAGATATAACATGAGTTAAATTCTTGAAAGAAAAATCTGAAGCATTCCGCACATTAAAAGTTCTACATGCTAGTATTAAACACTTGTATGGCACTTCTGTAGGAAGAATTAGGCCAAGCCTTGGAAAAGAATTTGAGAATGTAAGATCTTCTACTTTTTGTGATTTAAATGGCATCTTCCATGAACTTTATGCACCTAAGACGCCTGAGCAGGATGACATTGCTGAGAGGAAGAATAGTACTCTTAAAGAGATGGCTAGAGTAATGTTAAATGCTAGGAGCATATCTAAGAGACTCTGAGCTGAAGCTTTAAACATTGCATGTCATATTAGTAATAGAGTTTATCTTAAACCCGGAACTACAATGACTCCATATAAAATCTTGAAGGGTAGTAAACCTGATGTTTCACACTTTCATAAGTGCGGATGTGACTACTATATTTTAAACGATAGAGAATATTTGAGCAAGTTTGATCCAAAAAGTGAGAAGTGTATTCTTGTTGGCTATTCTCCAAACAGTTCTGCTTTCAGGGTTTACAATCCTAGAGTGCATACAGTCAGGAAATCGTTAATGTGGTATTTGATGATTTGACTAGTGATGCATGTACTAAAGAATTCTTTGTTTCTGATGTTACCCCAACATTGGAAACATACATTGTTATTCTAACATTAGACACAAACAATGTTACCTTTGTATCAAATAGTGGACCTGGAGAAACTAAACTAGAGGCTGAGCCAAATGTTGAACTAGAGGAACATCATGTTTCTGATGTTAGCCCAACATCGGAAACAGAGAATGACAGGCCAACATCTGCACAATCTGATTATGATGAAGAAATTATTCCTGAATCTAGAAGAAATCCCCTGGCTTGGATTCAGAAGAACCATCCAACTACTCAAGTAATTGATCAAATTACTGATAACATCAGAACACGCAACAAAGAAAGGTTAAATTACAAGGATATGGTAAGGTTGTGTGTTTGTATGACTACAACATATACTATTGACAATGCTTCATATTTTGTATCTTTCGCAGAACCTAAGAATGTGAATGAAGCGTTTAAAGATAGTTTTTGATCAACTAACAAGTCTGCTTTAGACAAGTTTGTTGAGTCCATGACATGTACTTTTGAGATGAGCATGATTGGAGAGCTGGATTTCTTTCTTGGACTGCAAGTGAAGCAAATGGAGAATGGCTTGTTCATAAACCAGAAGAAGTATGATGGGAATTTCATTAAAAGGTTTGATTTACATGAGTCAAAGCCTTGTATAACTCCCATGTCTTCTTCTGTGAAGATTACTAGAGATGGGACTAGAAACAATGTTGACCCAACACTGTACAGATCTATGATTGGTGGCTTATTGTATCTTTCTGCCACTAGACCATATATTATGTATTCTATGTGTGTTTGTGCTAGGTACTAGGCTGATCCAAAGCAATCTCACTTGATTGTTGTGAAGAGAACTTTAAGATATATATACCTGGAATTTCACTGCTGGTCATTTGGTACTAATATGACACAAATACTAATCTTGTGGGTTTTAGTGACTCTGATTGGGCAGATGGCTTGTATGATAGGAATCCACATGTGGGGGTTGTTTCTATTTGAGAAATAATATGGTTTTCTCGTATAGCAAGAAACATAAGTGTGATTCATTATCTATTGTTGATCTGAATATGTAGCAGTTGGCAGCTGTGTTACCCAACTTGTTTGACTTAAACACGTGTTTTTGGACTATGGGCTAGATAGGGAATCTCTCCTCATATTTTGTGACAATCTTAGTACCATTAGTATCTCAAGAAATCTTGTTCAACATTCTAGGACAAAGCATATTGATATAAGACATCATTACTTGAGAGACACGGTTGAGGATAAATTGATTGACATTGAGCATATTGAGACAAACAATCAACTTGCTCATATGTTTACTAAGCCTTTGGATAGTGAGAGATTCTTCAGTCTGAAGAAGTCTGTCGGCATGTGCATTATGTGAGAATGTTGGACCACCAATGTTGACATCACAACACTATCTAGCACTGGTTATTGTTTGTGGTGTTTCTGTAATTCTTTTTGTTTTGGGAAAAAATCATTTACCTATCCAAACTTTGGTCCGTACTCCAATTACCTATCCAAACTTACACTTTTTACAGTTTACGGTCCAAACGTTCAATTTTTTGACACTCCACTGTCTAAACTTTTATTCCGACCTATCTCAGCCAATAAACGTCACTATTCAGTCTTGTGACATACGCCGACGTCATTAAGAGAGGGCAATTCCATCATTTTACATATTAGGGAGTGTAGTGCAATATGTATAATTAATTCATACACCCTAATTTTTTTTTATTATACATTGCACCCCAAAAATTTTTTTTTTTAACAAAACTACAATCTTCTCCAAAATAACACTCCGTGGTTTTATTTTTTTACATAATGCACCCCAAATGTTTTTACTTTTTGACAATAATAACATCTTCTCCAAAATAATACACTTTAAACAACAATTTTTTTATGCACTTTCTTTTAATTCAAAAATATATTTAACTTACTATATATTATCTAAATCATAAATTTCAATTTACTTAAAGTATTTATCTTAAAAATAATAATATATATTATAACTAATTATATATATATATATATATACACACATACATACATACACACATACATGCACCACTTCGTACCCTTACCCCCCACCCCACCGCCACCACCATCATCTTCATCATCAAACTCATCGTCAAAAACCCAGAATGGAGCGTGGGGTGCAGATTCCGACATTATCAACATATATAGAATTGATTCAGACATTTTGACGATGCGCCGAGAAGAGCAGGGGATAAAGATCTCGTCATCGCCGCCGCGGCTGCCATCATATTTTTTTCTCTGATAAGATCAAATGCGGCGATAAATTTGAATCAACTAATGGACAATGGTTCGACTCCTAGTTATGAAGGAGTTCGCCGACGTTCGGCCGACGGGGCTGGACCTGCACAGAGGAGCATGAGAAGTAGACGCTGAATGAGTGGGAGAAGCCGGAGCCGGTACTCATTTGTGCTTGTTGTTTTGCGGAGGTCGGTGTTGGTGAAGCGTCGGGTTTGTTTTTGGATTTTATATTTGCCGGCAAATTTTGCAATCCGATGACGAATTTTACTTTATTTGCACTCTGTCTTTATGAAAACTATAAATTATGGATTTAGGACGATGGATTGGTAATAAAGTGAAGTGTGAGATTTATTCCTACAAAAGAAATATGGTATTGAAATTTGTTGTTATTTTTTTATTTTGTTGTTGATTAACGTGTATTATTTTGGAGAAGATGGTATTTTTGTCAAAAAATTAAAATATTTGGGGTGCATTATGTAAAAAAATGAGATTAGGGAGTGTTATTTTGGAGAAGATGGTATTTTTGTTAAAAAAAATTAAAATATTTGGGGTGCAATGTATAATAAAATAAAATTTAGGGTGCATGAATTAATTATACATATTGCACTACACTCCCTAATATGTAAAATGACAAAACTACCCCCTCTCAATGACGTCAGTGTGATGTCACAAGGCTGAATAGTGACACTCTTTGGCCGAGATAGGTCGGAATGAAAGTTTAGACCGTGGAGTGTCAAAAAATTGAAAGTTTGGACCGTAAACTGTAAAAAGTGTAAGTTTGGATAGGGAATTGCAATACGGGCCAAAGTTTGAATATGTAACTGTTTTTTCCCCTTTTGCTTTCTTCCTTTTTGAGTCTCATTCATCTTTGTTTTGTCATAATTGGTTCGTGTGGTTAAACTCCTTGATTGTCAAATCTTCTAGTTGACAGATTTACATATCTGTTTTGAAAAGTAAAAAACTCTAATATTGGTCTGAGATTGTTAACCTAATATCAGGAGAAGCTGGGGTACACAAAATCACTGCTTTTATGTTTATTCAGTTGCGACTTATCTCTGTTGCGGTTTTTACATGGTATGTGGAGAAGTTGGGGTTCATGATGTTGATAGCTTCAGTGATATTCAATTGTGCTTATTTACATGTTTTTGTTGTTTTTGGCCAAGGAGCACATGATGGTGATCCTTTCTACTGTGATGTTTGAGATTTCGATTACCTTACATTCATTAGCACTGATCACTTGGTGTTATCTTTTGAATGCAGGTTGGTAAACAAGTATGCATGAGGAAAGGTGTTGGGGTATATGATGAATGTATTGTCAACATTCCTTTGTATTTGCCTAATCTACTGTTGATATTGGTGTTACCGGGTGTGTGGAGTCTAGTGCTGCCCTCATTGAGTGGTGTCATTATCATTTTTTTACAACCTTCAGTTTTTTGGTTCATAAGAGTTAGTGAAAATAATGAAGAATTGACGTGATGTGATCTGTTTCTAGTTTGAAGAGCTTTTCACACGTGTTTACCATCTTCCAGTGTTGACTTAACATTGCTGCTACTTGAAATGCATTTTTTTTTCTTTCTGTTGTGTCGGTTTTGGCTTGGGGGAAGTAGATAGTTCCTATTTTATGCGTTGATGCATACTCATTGGGTGACATACTGCCGGTGACACACTCTTTGTGACCTTCTATTTTGTGAAAGTGAATTATTTCTTTAATTCATAACTGCTTATCTATGTGTGTTTTATGTTACCTATGTTACTCATGATTTTGATCCAAGACAATGTATGTGGTACTCACTTGTTATTTTTTTGGAGTTATCTCATGCTCTCATATGAATTTGCTTTGATGAAGCCCTGCACCTCCAAATTTCTGATCTGGATGTTACCCTCACATTACTTTGCCAATGTTAGTCCAACATTGAAACACTGTGACTTATAAGTATTCGAATTTGGAAATTGCTCCGGTCACGTGTTATTCTAACACTGACACGTGGTAAAATTTTACGCGTAAACGTGTGAGTAATGGGCATATATTTTTGGATTTCATTTTCCCGCTCACATACACCACTCATTCCACTCTTTATGATTTAATTGAGAAATTTCCCTTTGTTTATATATCTATCATTCTCAAATGTGCAAAATTGTATACTCTGGTACAAGATTTTTTTCTTATTTTTCTCTCTCTCTGCAATTAACAAGCTAACAATGAGCATGCTAGAAAGAAAGCGGAAACCTGTTGTAGTTGACTAATCCAAGGAGAGATAGGAAACTGAGGTAGAAACTGAGAAAAAGGGGGAGAAGGAGAAAGGGGAGGAGAAGGTCGGAGATGATAAGGAAAAAGAGTCTAGTGATGAAGAGGAATACTTAGACCTAGTTGAGAAAGAGTATCCCAAAGAAAGTCCTTATTTCGATTACTATATGTCAAAGGAAAAACAGGTGGGATACATGCCAATGCGGGGTGATCTATGAGAAGAGACCAATGAATATGCTAGTTTCAAAGAGCATAAGGTATTTGAATTGCTAGAAACCAGAGGGAGTGAAGTATGTAATGGAACGGGATGTCTTGATCAAAAATCTTCTTCACAGAAAGGGGGAGGGCAGATATTTTTTTTGAAATCTGGTTCTTTTCTCTCGTTCTGATTTCCATGCATTTTAATTTAAATTTATGATCTTTGAACTGTTGCCATTGTTCCTTGTTTTTAATATGAAATGTTATCTATTTGGGTCTAAAATAAGTATGTTACTTCTAACTGCTCTTAGTGTTTTTGCTTATGAAGAAATTTTAGAACTGTTGGGTTTCTGGTAAACTTTTGTGCACGTACTTTGTGTTTTCAATGTTGGGACAACATTAATAGATGTTAAAGTTTGAACAACTCACTGGTTTAACTATGATGATAACTTTGATAAATGTCTTTGTTATGCCAAATTGAAGTTTGATAGTTTGCATTAAGGGGGAGCAATTATAGTAGTTTTGGTTGATGTGCTTATGATTACTTCAAGATATATTACTTGATTGGAACACGTTATTGGTTTTGTGAAGAAAGTAAAAATGAGGAGATTGAAAGTGCAAGATGTTTGGGTAATGTTAGATCAACATTGTAATTACAATGTTGGAATAACATTCAAAAAACATAAGCTTTCTAACATCCTGGAGTTTAATTTGCTGATATTTGAATTTTGCCTTTATTCACCTATTAATCAAGTTCCACGATTTTAGTTGTCCTTGATATGTCCAGGAATGTATTTTAATCGTAAGGAAGAGCATTACAAATTTTCTTAATTGTAGTTTCCATAATTCAAGCTGAGAAGAACGGTCAACACAACACGGTTTTAAGGAATGAAAGTTTTGGAGTGCAACTAGGAGTCTTTCTAGGAGGATCGCTGAATTGAGGAAGATGTCTTTCCTTATTAGAACTCTAACAAAGGGAACAACTATTCAAGAAGAAGACCAGACTTAAGATGAAAGTAGAGTTCAACAAGGAAGCTACAAGAGTTACCTAATTGTGTACAACATACCTTGGAGTTCAAGTTTTCGAGAAACCAATATAAATGTGTGAAGTACATAAAGACAAACACAAAACAATAGTGCTAAATAATATGAGTGATTAGATCATTAGAGTTGGATTGTTTTGTCTTGCTTTGCAAAGTTTGTGAATAGTCGAGTTAAATCTAGTTCATAGGTTTTAAGGAGAAAATCCTTGTCTACTTTGTTGAGTCTGAGCTACAAAAGAGCGTGAGTGATTTAGTTGTGAGGAACATTTTTGATAAAAAAGTTATTGGTTATTTCGCCTACGGCTAGGTGGTTTATAATTACTTATAAACTACTAAAAAATATCTTCTTGTGTTCTTTATTTTTCACTGCATATTCCTCTGTTAAGAAGATTGGTGTTAAACGTTACCAAGGGTTAATAGATGTTAAGATAACATCGTACTAAAAGTAGTATCAATCTCGATCCTACAATTTCAATTGGTATCAGAGCCAAGCACCGATTTCACTGGTGTTTGGAGCTGATACAACGCGATGGACAACGTCAATCCCAATACCAGCAGACTGCCGATTTTGGAAGGACCCAACAATTATGCATATTGGAAAATCCGACTCAGAGTTCATATCAAATCTATTGATTTGAAGGCATGGGAATCAGTACTAGAAGGCTACTCCACACTTTACTTACAAAGATGTGGATATGCTGATCTTGTACCGAAACCTAAAGCACAATGGACAGCCAACGACATACCTCTCTACAATTTCAATAAAAGAGCTCTCAATGCTATTTTCATTTGGGTAGGAAATCACATGTTCAAATTATTTTAAAATTGCACTACATCTAAAACTGCATGGGAAATACTTGAACTATATTGTGAAGGTGATGTTGTTGTTAGAGAATCTAAATATAGAAAACAACTTAGGAATTTTGAAAAACTTGAGATAGGTGATGACAAAAGTGTTGACAGTTACCTTGAGAAACTTCTTGACATTTTCAATCAATGTCAAAATCAAGGATTTACTTTTTCCAATCAAGATATGGTCTACAAAACATATAGAACACTGTCACCTAGGATCACTAAAAATAATCGTATTTAGGATATGCATCACTAGTAACAATAATATGACATAGATCAGATTAGTTTAGTTAATTAAAATTTTAGTACAAGAATTCCCTACGTATGAATTTGACTTGGCAAAGTTACCTCTAGCTTTCTCGAGCTAGATAATTCAGATAGAAATTCAAGGGAATTAAAAAATGCATTAGTAGTTGAAGAGGGATATGACAAAATTAACACAAACAAAAATATCTTTGCATTTTTTGTGTGGCAGCAGAAGGCCAGTTAAAAAGAAATTTATGATATTGAGGTTGAAATCAAAGTAAAGTTTGACGCAGTGAATAAAAGTTGCACGAAATTGGATGATATGAAAAGCCATCAAGAATTGTCTACTGAAGGGACAATGGTGATTCGATTTCTTGTATGGACGTTCAACAAGTTGAACTCAATAAGGTATAATCATTCCAAGATATACACTAAAAATATTCATGCTAAACCATGGCATGGTTGATCTTTCTGGAGAACTGACGATTTTAGCCAATCCCCCCTCCCCCCGGCTAATCCGTAAATCTGAGGAGCATGATGCAGCAAAAGGATGGTCCCTATGCATTTCATTCTTTCTAGAAGGCAAAAAAAGTACCCCCACCATAGGGAACATCTCCTTGTAATCAAGATGAGGTAGATGCTTTTCAACCGGGGGCAGATCGAATTGGAGTTTCTTTTAGGTAACCACTGACCTACAGTTATTGTCAAACTTCATTACTTGGTGGAGAGGAAATGAACAAAAGTACGCTCGCTTGCTGTCTAATTCTCTGTCGTGAACTGAGATCGCTCTTTAGCTAGATCAGATTGGAGCAAGAATGGTCGAGAATATATTACCCAACTGTATGAGTTTGGGGTTGGGGACTTGAGGTGTAAGGTTTATGTATGAGTTCCATGATGATGCATATTTGCATCTAGATATTAAGTTGGTGTCGAGTTTTTCATATGGCCATTGGGGAACTGATGCAAGAAAAGAGAGCCCATAATTTGAAAAAGCGCAATAGAAGAATGGTGGCATGAAAAGTTCAATTTTTTTGACTCGATTATCTGTTTTTAGCCCATAATCTTATCAAATTAAATGTCATTTTCGGTGCTGATGGGGGTATTTTAGGACTGGGCCAACAATAGAGTTGGGCTGGCCCATTAACGTATCGAATCAGGCCCATTCGATATCTTCAGCGCATCGAATAGGTATGATTCGATGCGCGCATCAAATTGATACGATTCGATGCGTATTTTACAGCTGTCCTCGGGCCCCACAGTGCGAGCTGCTATATATAGGGCGATTTTGAGCATTCAGAGAGGATGGAACCTGAGTCCTGACCTGAGCACATCGAATCCAACCATTCAATACGTTCCTCTATTCGATACGTCCCTCGGTTCGACACGAAACAAGATTCGATACGTACCAACGTACTGTCAAGATTATATAGCATTGACTTGGCATCGAACCGGCACTATTCGAGGCGCGTATCGAACAACCGCGATTCGATGCGCTGCATTTTTAGTGTTATTCTTGTATTTAAATCAGTGTAAGATCTGTAATAGATAGTAGGTGTTTCGGACAAAGTTAGTCCAGTTATTTCAAGTGGATTAACATTATTTTGGTTATTTATATTCCCATTGTATTGTATTACTGTGTTCTATTACCATGACGAAATAAGACCAAAATATTGGCGCCGTCTGTGGGAACACCGTAAACACTGTTTTTTTAGATAGAGTAGCTAGGATGACACATAAAAGGAACTTGAATGTGGTTGAGAAACAGCAAACAGAGAAAAAGTTCAGAACAAAGTCAGATCCGAGGCAAGATAGGATTGAGCCTAAAAAACAGGGGCAAGATAAAATAGAAAGTCAGTTGCTGAAGCAATGGCAAGAATGCAAGATGGAACCTTTGGGAGGATTCAAAATCGTACAGCTTTTCAAAGAAAGTTCTGAAAAAGTAATCAAGATTGGAGCAGAAATGGACTGGATGATAGAAGCAGCTTTGGTAGATTGTCTTCGCCGTAATTCAGATATATCTGCGTGGTCTGATTCAGACCTTCAAGGGATAGACTCGAGAATCATTGTACATCATCTGAATGTAGATAAGAGTGCGAAACCGATACGGCAGAAGAAACGGAATTTCAGCAAAGAAAAGAATGAAGCAGCCGAAAGAGAGGTGCAGGAAGGAACTCTTAGCAGCTCGACATATTTACGCTATAAGATTCTCAGAATGGTTGAGCAATATTGTGTTGGTCTTAAAGAAGGAAGTTACATGGAGAATGTGTGTGGATTATACTGACTTGAACAAGCATTGCCCGAGAGATCCATTTCCTTTACCGCGGATAGATCTACTAGTAGATTCTACAGCAGGATGTGCATTACTGAGTATGATGGATGCAAAGAGTGGTTTTCATCAAATCTTCATGGCAGTGCAAGATCAGAGTAAAACGGCATTTGTAACTGATACCGGAGTGTACTGCTATAGGGTGATGCCTTTCGGATTAAAGAATGCGGGAGCAACATTTCAGAGGTTGGTGGCTAAAATGTTTTACCATCAAATTGGGAAGTCAATGGAAGTATATATTGACGATATGCTTGTAAAGAGTATTAAAGCTGATGAACATGTGCGACATCTGGATGAGGCATTCACCATAATGAGGACATATGGAATGAAACTAAACCCTAAAAAATGCACTTTTGGAGTGACGGCTGGAAAGTTTCTAGGATATGTGGTGAATGAGAGAGGAATCGAGGCTAATCCGGATAAAATATAAGCAGTACTGTTGTTAAGATGTTTGACCTCTACGCAAGCTGAATATGTCATGGAAGAGATCCACGCATGAAACTGCAGAAATCATTCCGGGGGCCGAGCATTAGCTCAACGAATATTACGTCAAGGATATTACTGGCCAAATCTACGTAAAGATGCAACAACTTATTCGAGAAAATGTGACAGTTGCCAATACCATGCTCGCCTTATTCACAGACCGGCACGTCAACTGCAACCAATCGACGTGGCATGTCCTTTTGATCAATGGGGAATTGATATAGTTGGTCCGTTTCCACCGGGCAAAGGTCAAAAACGATATCTAATAGTGGCAGTGGAGTATTATACAAAATGGGTCGAGGCGGAACCTATAACGTCAATCACGGAGAATAATATGATCGAGTTCATCTAGAAATACATTATATGCCGATTCGGTATACCGAGGTCCATTGCGTGTGATAATGGAACGCAATTTACTGGGAAGCACATTAAATTGTGGTTTGGGGAATTAAAGATATCACACAATCTCACGTCGGTATATCACCCACAATCCAATGGCCAAACAGAATCCACTAACAAAACATTGAAGGATTATCTTGAAAGGAGAGTCAGAGCCACAGGAAAAACATGGCCATCAGAGCTTCAAGTAATATTATGGGCATATAGGACGACCCCGAGAACATCGATAGGGGAAACCCCCTTCGTTCTTGTCTATGGCACTGAAGCAGTCTTGCCTGCGGAAATAGGTATGCCAACGCGCAGAATCACTGATTATGATCCGGAATAATCAGCCAGGTTGCGACAGATGGATCTGGATATGATAGGATCCACAAGAGACGATGCTTATCAGCGTACTGTTGCATATAAAGTTGCAATGGCCAAAAGCTATGATAAGAGAGTCCAATTCAGAAGTTTTGAAGTAGGAGACTTGGTTCTTAGAAGCCTTGCAGCTAAACAGCATATCGGGAAGCTTGAACCAAAATAGGAAGGGCCTTTTAGAGTCACACGAGCAAGTTCACGAGGATATTATTATTTGGAGACTCTAAGAGGAGTTCAACAGAAACGCCCGTGGAATGTGCAACATCTCAGGCGTTATTATGCATAAATAGAAGAATTTTCATTAAATATATGTTTCTTACACACACATTTTTGCTGATTCTGTTTAGAAATTATTATTAACTGAAAATCTTTATTTGTTAAATGATGCAGAGAAGAACATGACGGAGGGGTAAGAAGGCCCAAAGTGGTCCACCCCCGCATGCCAGAAAGAATATGACGGAGGGGGTAAGAAGGCCCAAAGTGGTCCACCCACGCATGTCAGAAAGAAGAACATGACGGAGGGGTAAGAAGGCCCAAAGTGGTCCACCCACGCATGTCAAAAAGAAAAACATGACGGAGGGGTAAGAAGGCCCAAAGTGGTCCACCCCCGCATGCCAGAAAGAAAAACATGACGGAGGGGTAAGAAGGCCCAAAGTGGTCCACCCCCGCATGCCAGAAAGAAGAACATGACGGAGGGGTAAGAAGGCCCAAAGTGGTCCACCCACGCATGTCAAAAAAGAAAACATCATGGAGGAGTAAGAAGGCATAAAATGAGTCACCTCGCATGCCAAAAGGAAGAACATGACGAAGGGATAATAAGGCCCGATGCAATTCATAACCTATGCAGGAATAACCCAGTTGACATGTCAATTAGGTAAAACAATATTACCCTAACAAAAACAGTCACAACTCAAACTGCTCATAATCTTACTGCAAACGAAAGTAGGATATTAATTTGGCAAAATCACAACAACGAGCAAATTGATGAAATATCGAGTATGGAATACGTTATAAATACCATTTAACGAATGAATGCGTACCAAAAAAGCAGATAATGTCAAACGGTTGAGTCATTTTCATTGAAAAAGCAACCATTTACGAATTACAAGGTTTTGTACAAAATATGAACTTAATAACCACAAAATAGTGTAGCCAAACTATCGCTACTCTTCCGGTGAATGGGGGGACTCCTCACGAAGAACCAATCCCATTGAACGTGCAAAATTGGCACAATTGCCCTGAATCTGATCTTCTGTCAGGATTAATTCCTCAGTCTGTGCCCAATTGTCAGGCAAGATAATTTCTGCTCTATCAGCAGGATCTTCGAGTTGATACCTACTGGGAGAAATTGTATACTGTGCATTAATTGGTAACCCTGGATCACCCCTTTTACTATCCATCACATGGGCCAAGTCACTCTGAGCAGAACATTTTCGACCTGATAAGACTGTTGAGGGACCTGAGGCCTTAGACACACTGGTCCCCTTCTTTCTTTTAGCCGGAATTGTAGGGTCCTGAGGCCTTAAACCAGTTGCTTTCGGAGGACTTCTAAGAAGAATTGTAGATCTGGAAATTCTCGGTGGCAATTCTGGCTCTGTATCGCTCGAACCAAAAACATCATGAAGAACCCTATTAACATTTTCCAAATCGCCCGAAATAGTGCTGGGAGAAATCTTTTCTTTACCCTTGGAAGCGCGAGGTGATTTGGATTTTAAGGGGCTTAAATGGGATTTCTTTGGTTTTTTACGGTCACGCCACACGGTATAGAATGGATCGCCGGAACGAGGTGTGTGTAACTCATCATCGTCATCATCATTATTAGCCTCGGGTGTTTCCATTTTTGCGTTACGCATTACATCAAGCATGTCATTGCGGAAACTTTCCCCAAGATATCCAAGATGTCCAATTTGGCCAACGCATACGTCCATTCCATACTGCATGTCAGTAGCACCGCGTAATAATTCCAGAAATTTATATGCATTACTCTGCATAAATTCTTCAGCAGTAGCACATCTATATTCTTCAGATTCCAAATGCTGAATTCGACGACGCAAGTTGGAAATGGCATTTTCAGCATCAGTATTTGAAGCCTCAAGAGAACGATTCACGCGTTTTAGGGATTCATTATCCTTTTTCAACGCATCAATTTCAGCACTCAAAGCTTTTGCGTCCTCTTCGATTTTCTTGGCCTTCACTCGGCATCATGTTTATCGCGGGTGGCCTTAGATGCCTTCGATTCTGATTCCCTAGCGCGTTTCAGGGCATTTTGGCGACTGTGTTTTCCACTATTAATAGCAGTACGTAAATTGTCGACAACAGCGTTGTGTTGATTTTGCACTGCAGCTAGCCCGCTATAATCTCTGCATAGCCGATAAACGGCTAAGGTGACAGCAGCAAAGAAAAGGCGCCCGAAGCGAGCCAAACTTTGATACCCCAACCGGTTAATTGTGGTTTGACGATCTAACTGCGGCCACAAACCTCTCATAATCTCTCCAGCTTGCTCCTCTCTTAGTCGATATCCGCCCAATGTGGCACTCAAAGATTCTGAGTTTTCATCATTGAGAAAATCGTAATTACTAAGGCTTCCAGGCGGAGCAGGTCTTGGATTCCCTGAAGGTCGAGGCCTCTTGGGTGGAGGTATGCTTTTAGCTTCGCGAGCGGATATATTCTCCTCTGATTTTCGTTTAGCGGCTTCATACCATGTCTCATCGGTTGAGCGGGAAGAACTCGTTGTTTCTACATTACGTTTTTCCCTGAAATTGGGATGAGCTGCATTAAACTTCGCCAGATTGCCAGCGATTTTATCGTCTTCTGCATCAATATCCTCCATTATCTGAATTTGGCGGTTGGTGCCAACTTTAATGCGTCCACCGGTATCGGTCGGAGTCATCACCAATCTCCTTGTAGCGAAATTTTCGTGACATTCAAAATCACTCACTAATGGCACCCGAGTGCCTGCACTAATACCTCCAAGCCTTATGGTAGAAGGATTTGGTGAAGGTCGATTCGATGGACCCGCACCTGAGGGCTCATTTTGCTCGTTTGGTTCGACCATTCCCTGAGCAGTGTGAATATTCTCAGGAGATAGAACAATTTTACTGCGGCTTCGAGATTTTATACGAGCCATATCAGCCTAATAATATAATTCTAATAATTTTTCTATGAATATAGATAATTGGTAACGTGTCGAATATCGGTGATTCGATACGCTCCGTGTCGAATAGACTGCGTTCGATGCGGTCCAGAAGCAAACAAAAATTCTTCTCCGGATAAAAACAAGAAATGTCAGACATGTGGTCCCTTATATATAGGCCCGTGGGCCGCAACTGTTTTGGACGCATCGAATTTTCATAATTCGATGCGCGCATCGAACGGATCACGATTCGATACCCATAATTTCACGCATCGAATTGTTACAATTCGATGCCCAAAAATTCTTAATACAAAAATGTTGTGAGTTTGGAAGTCGTCATTATTCTATTAACGTCTCCCAAACTGGGGGGACTATGTGATGGGGGTATTTTAGGACTGGGCCAGCAATAGAGTTGGGCTGGCCCATTAACGTATCGAATCAGGCCCATTCGATATCTTCAGCGCATCGAATAGGTATGATTCGATGCGCGCATCAAATTGATACGATTCGATGCGTATTTTACAGCTGTCCTCGGGCCCCACAGTGCGAGCTGCTATATATAGGGCGATTTTGAGCATTTAGAGAGGATGGAACCTGAGTCCTGACCTGAGCACATCGAATCCAACCATTCAATACGTTCCTCTATTCGATACGTCCCTCAGTTCGACACGAAACAAGATTCGATACGTACCAACGTACTGTCAAGATTATATAGCATTGACTTGGCATCGAACCGGCACTATTCGAGGCGCGTATCGAACAACCGCGATTCGATGCGCTGCATTTTTAGTGTTATTCTTGTATTTAAATCAGTGTAAGATCTGTAATAGATAGTAGGTGTTTCGGACAAAGTTAGTCCAGTTATTTCAAGTGGATTAACATTATTTTGGTTATTTATATTCCCATTGTATTGTATTACTGTGTTCTATTACCATGACGAAATAAGACCAAAATAGGTGCCCTACAATCAAGTATCAAGTGTAATTTACACTAGCAATTGAGAGCCAAGAACCATCATTCAAACATTTCGACGTGAAACAACTTTACTGTACATTTTAGTTGTATTTTGAATTTAAAGTATGTTATGAGCAATTTTAAATATGATTTCACTACCTTTTCTAACAAGGTTAATTACTTCGGGTTAGTATTCTCTTTTTTGGCATTATGTTATTTGCAGAGGTTATAAAGAGTTTTTATCAGTGTTATTCATTAGTTCTTAACATTATGCTTTACATGACTTCGAAAATTTACTCCGATTCTGGTGGATTCCACTATTATTTCGTTGTTAATAAGTTTAGAGTTACGATTATTACCTTTATGATATGCGTCGTATTTGTTAATAAAACTTATCAATTAACATTGAAAATGAACCAAGATGAAGGAATTTATTCTATTTCCAAGACTAATACAAGCAAAGTATTTTGATTCCAAATTATTTTGCTGTCAATCAAATTGAAATGAAGTAGAAACATGAGCACCTCATCATTTGAGAGTCATTATAAATATAGTCCCTTGCTACTAACAGTTAATGGGGCAACTCTATAAAAAAAAATCACTGAATTAACGAGCTATATCATAAATAATAAAAAAAAACCTAGAACCACAAAAATGTACGATAGTAAAAACATTCGACTGACTAATCAAATGCACAACGAAAAAGAACACGCCATTCGATATTCTTTCTTCGTAACGCCTTTGTGTCACAATTATATTATGCTTGCGTTTCGCGTCATATATGTTGACAAAAGTTATTAATTACCATCGAGAAAAATGATGAACCAAGAAATGTATTCTCATTCACAAATACAAATAATTTATTATGATTTGAATTGTTTTTACATAAAGTGTCAACCAAATTGAAATGAAGTAGAAACAGGCAATCTCTTAGCACCTCATCATTGAGAATCATTAAAATTTTATTCCTTGCTAACTAGAAAATGATGGGGCAAAAAAGTTTCACTTGAAGAGCCTCATCTTTAAAAAGTAAATAATCACAAAATATAATAGCTAAGACATTTGACTCGCTAATCAAATACACTAGGGAAGTAACTCGTCAAAAAAAAAAAAAATCCATTAGGGAAGTATACTTGTTTTAGAGAGCATTTATTTGTTGTCGAGCCTGTGAGAATCAGAAGAATGTCGTGTAATAATAATATTCACAGCAAAAGTTCAATTTTGAATGAGAATTATAATCATACCCTGGAAAACGCTGATATTAACGTTCTTCTGTTAAGACTGGTAGTAGAAAAAACTCCTCAGTTACACAAGAAGTTGCAAGTGTAACATAAATAGAAATTACCATTTGCGCTAATTTAGTGATGTATATACTTTTCTTATCTGGAAATTCCCCTACCAAAGCATGTTGGTCAACACAACACCGTTACATCCAATTCACCCAAACCAGCTAAACGACAGCAAAAAAGGGAATACGATACCGTATCAAAGAACATAAACTAGACAACCCCCATAGTGATTTGTGACCGTGTCCAGTAAAGAAAATGCAAGAATAGCATATTATATACATATCACTTTCTTTCAATATCATCACAAAAGATGATCATTTCCTCTTTAAATTTGTTAAGGGAAAAAGGATAGTCATTTCCTCTACACTAAAAGGCAAAAATGTAAAGACTTGACCCAAATTGGAAATTTCCATAGCGCTACTGAATTTTCTAGCAGGTGGGTCCAATAATAATTTGGAAGAGAAATCCAAATTACCTGATTTCACACACAAAACACGCACACATTTCCCAACTTTTCTTGCTTTCTTTGTTGGTGCAATAGTGCGCAAAGAATAACTTTTTAACACTATACTAATGCAAAATATTGAAAGTTCTTTGAAATTCTTAAAGCTAAAAACGTGTCAAATTAGTTTATTTCCAATTTGGTCAGTTTGAAATCTAAAACAAAAACCTTGATGCTTGTCCGAACGTTACAAGAATCTCCCCGCATGCATAATTTCTTGCTCACGATTGTTTCATGGGACAGTACTCGAGTTTTCAACAACTTTTGAACTGGGGACCAATGTGAGTACGTTTGTATTAAATTTTGATGTAGTCTCTACTTCCAGTTGTTCAATGCACTTAAATATATTGTGCATGATTCATATACATCTGTTAGGATAGAAATAGTACAACAAATGTATATATTCATAACGATGCTCGCTCGGTAATGTTTTTCGATATAGTGAATGAAAGTTGTTACTTGTTACGTGTTAGTTACCGCAGGGATTTGAGCTTTCGAAAGAGGTAAAGGATATATAGAATACTAAATACTAGCCCTCTTTAACTTTTGCATTTTACTTAACTAGTTGACAATCTGTGTATTGCATTTGTCATATATATATGTGACTGAATTTGAATTACTCATTCAGCTTGCAAACATCTGGATAGCATTGTGAAACCATAGCGTGAAATAGAACATGCTGCAACAAATAAGTAAAGGACATATATAAGAAAGAGTTAAGGTTCTTTGTTCTGGCTAGCAACCATGATAATTAATCCGTAAGAAAAACATAGCTTTGTCGTCAAGATTCTTAATTAAGTCAAGAAACAGAGCAAAATCCAACAAAGTTAGGAACATTATGACTATTTTCCAGAGACAATATGACTATTAGATTTGGTACACCATGACATTATCAGATCCTCAGAGACACTTCAATTATCTTCACCATTTTAGATTTAGGAAGTATATGGCTTTCCTCTGCAGAGCACACGATGAAAATTAAAAATGATAGGACAAAATTGGTGATTGGCAGAAGAAGGGACCAGCTGGTTGGAATTTGTTAAGTGGCATAACAAGAACTAATTAGTAAAAAGATTTTGGGCAAGTCTCACTTGATATTTTGGCGATGGTTGAGATAAGAACGTACATATGCTCTTATCTATGTGAGACCTTTTAATCCATAATCTCTTATATAACCCGAGTTCTGATTGTCATCTGACCTAAAGTTCAAATCGATCTTCAGATAAGATTGATATTTTTATTGATTTATTTTTTTTCTCTTACAAGCTACGTACGTCGAATTGGTCGTTCCAACTTTCTTAGAACAGGTGAGATAAACTGCATGACGTGATTTCCGATCAACCATAGAAATACCGTAGATAAACTAAATCACAAAAAAACCAATGGCAGCATATAACAAACAAATACGAAGATGTTACTCATCATATACATGAGCTTGTACTAATATCATCATATAACCATTAATTCTGCATTAAACCAGACAGTATTCAGTAGGGAATATCCAGTGTGGGTTTCATAATAATTGAAAGTTGAACTTTCGGATGTGTGGTGAGTCCATAACGTTCCTCCATGCATATATCTTCAGGTTTCATACCCTCGGCTAACTTCCAATCGAATCCGTGCAGCAAATTAGCAAATGTTAATCGAACGAGCTTCAGTCCGAGCTTGTACCCTGGATACCTCCTCCGGCCTGAACCGAAAGGCAACAGGGTAAAATCACTGCCCAACATGTTGATCTCCTTCCCAATAAACCTCTCTGGAATAAACTCGTCCGCAGAATCCCATGAATTAGGATCCCTCCCTATGCTCCATGTATTGACCAGGATTATTGTTCCTTTCGGTATGTCGTAGCCTGCTACTTTGCAGTCCTCAAGGGCGTAATGTGGGGGTAAAACTGTCGAAAGTGGGTGTAATCTGAACGACTCCATTATAATGGCGTCTACATAAGGTAATTGTGAGAAGTCGTCCTCATCCACCCATCTGTTTCTTCCAATAACCCTGTCCAGCTCTTCTTTTGCTTTCTTGATTATGCGCAGTTGTTTGAGAAGTTCGTGGATTATCCATTCTACAGTGGTGGCCGATGTGTCAGTGCCGCCAGCTAATAGATCCTGTCGATGTCAAGAAAGAAAACAACTTATCAACTAATATATTCAGTCTAGTTATCATACCAATTATATTATAGAAACAAGAAGAAAAGCACACCAGTAGTAATGCCTTGATGCAATCTCTTGTTAGTTTAACTTCAAGATCAGGATCCTGAGCAAAGCCTTAACAATGTGTCTACCATGTCTTTTGGTTCATAGTCTATGTCTCTATCCATTCTAAATTGATGATCATCAACAACATAGTTAAGAAACTTGTCCAACTTGTCGTGAAAAGTTTTCATTCTCCTAACGTACCCCTGTAGGTCGAGAAAACCAAGCCACGGTATCCAGTCCCCAATATTGAACACGCCGCCAAGGAAAAACCACTCGTCCAACATCTCTTGCAACTCGTCCACTTTAATCATAGAGTTGTTCTCATGTTCTGATTCCTTGAAGTATTTGTTGCTTAGTACCATCTTACTAATCGAGGACAGAGTGTAGCGCGATAGATGGTCTCGCAGCATGAATGGTTTTCCATCAAGGGAACATAGACGAGAGAAGAAACTACGCCTTTCCTCGACGCGAATATGCTTGAAAAAATCAAGCCTTTCCGGACTGAACATCTCCGTACGGAAAATCTTGCGCACCTGTCGCCAGTACGACCCGTATGGGGACCAGGTCACGTCGGAGCAATTGTATGAGGTGTATTTACCTGCAGCAAGGGCAGGCCTAGAGGCGAACACGGTGTCGTGTATTCGTAGAAACTGTTTGGCCATCTCAGGGGAAGATGCAACCAAGACTGGAAATTTATCAAACTTAAGTTTCAATAGTTCTCCATATTTTTGTGATAGAATGTGAAAGGATCGATGTGGGACGGGGCCCACGAGGTCCATGGTTTTGGACCTGGTGGAGTTTTTCTCTTGGATGGTTGCTTGTGGAATACTATCTTTGAGATAAAGGATAATGCAACTATGTACAGTAAGACAAATAGCACTGCCCAGAAGTTTTCCATTAGTAGCTTTTGTTAAGAAAAATGTGGAGCTAAGTGTATTTATGATTGAAGGCTAGTTGCTGAAGGTAAAACCATATCATGAAAATTGAAACAAGGCAATATCAATTGTGACACAAGCAGTGGATTTTTTGGATGTTAGCTTGGCAACAGTATGCATAATATATGGACAGGATATATATAGTGCATGATTCAATTTAGAGAAGTTGAGAAAAAAATAAGCTTTTCACACTTGCACCATAAAGGCAACTATACAAATCTTTTTGAGCGATAAGTAAGTTGTGATAATATATATTTTAGATGCAATTTACAATTTGAATACCTTTAACTTTAAGGCGGTGACTCTTTTGTAACTAAGGCAATTTCAGTCTTTTTTCCTAACTTTAGTCCTTATTTTTTTCCATATAACTTGCAAATATATATAGTCCTCATTAATTCTTCATCATTCTTTTTTTTGATCCGAGGTCTATTAACTTTATGAATTGCTTTCTCCATTCAAGCAAGCAATAATAAACTTTTTATCGAACAATCATAAAATTTAAACAAAAAAAATCAGCTCACCACTGGAAAATGTTGAGGTTATTCATTTATTTATTTAAGAATTATTTATTTGATGATTAAAAATAATTGACAAAAATTAAATGAAGGACTAAAATAAAGAAAATGATTACATTGTTAACAATTAAAAGATAAAAGACTATGACCAAATTTGATATAGGATTATTTTTGTGACTATATTAAAACTAAGAGGCTGAGTTTGCATGACCTCTTTGATTCTGATATCTAAAAATCAAATTCACCAGTTTTCTTTAACATGAAGAAAGCCTTTGAGTTAGATAACAATTTTTTTTTTTTGATTTCTCACTGGTGTCTGCTTATGCGACTAATCCAGCCGAGCATTGTCGGGACTAATCCAGCCGAGCATTGTCGGGCCCTTTTTGAGGGGGCTCTCTCAGCGGTATTTTTTTTTTTACAGAAAGTCAAATATTAGGCCACATTCATTCAATAACATTAATAGAATATAGAAATTGAGAAATTTTAGCCATTTCACATTAACAAATTAGGACGCGTGATAAAAACTAAATTAATGAAGGTGGGTTGTAGCTTTGTAGCTTTGCCAAATACGATTGATAAGTCAGCCTTATTGAATCCAAAGAAAGAGGGCCGCACTCAAGGAAAAATCGATATGAAACGAAAGGAGATATTCAGGTGGGTCGAACCTAAGGTCATGATCGAGTTAAGCTTGTGCTTGGGCCTTTTATTTTTGTTATTATTGTGCTTATGCTTTACATCATTGAGAACGGTCAAATAAGGTCATGACCGAGTTGAGAACTTCGAACCATCCTCCACAAGCCTAACCTCATCATAGCAATCTACTCAAATTCTCTTTTTAGCTGTGACTTGAATGCCTAAAGTTTGCCTTCCACTTTCCTAATCGTGACATGGTTCAAAACTTCCATTTGGTCAGGTAAGATAAAAAGTAGAGTGAATTCATCTATCCTTGGTAGTCGCCTCACCCACTGGTCTTTCTCATATCTAAGGTAAGCCAGGTCACGAGCCAAAAAAGATTCGACATTTCAGGTATTAGTCACTTGTGACTTGCAATAACGATCTAGTAAATCAATAATTTATGATTGGTATTCTGTCAATCTTTTGAATCAAACCATACAATCGTTTTTAAAACAACTAAAGTTGATGTGTGACACACATCAACCGACTTGAGGGGATTGAACTATGATGTAAATATCTGCATTTACAGACGTTAAGATTTTATAGTTAAGTTTTCTGATTTTGGAGAAGACTGGAGTCGAGAATTGTGGCTCACGACTCACTTTGTAGTTTGTACCATTAATATGCTCTCTTTCTATGTATAACTTAAACAACTAAACACGAATGAATAACCCTAATGAAGTTGTCTTCTGCTATACGAACAATAATTATAGCGACACCCCACTTTTTTTTACTACAGCAACTTTTTCTGAAATATGAAAAAAAGGAGTATCATAATTTATGGTGGACGAGCATTCCTGGAATCGTTTTCATGTGTGGATTCTGAGGTTAGCATTCCTTAAAAACTTCCAATTGTTAAATGCACTTAAATTGTGGGTCTCTCACACACATACTGAATCTATATCTCGCATCAATCATAGACATCTATGTGGACAGAAACAGCAGAACAAAAGAATATACATGTAAGGATGTTTGGCAAAACAATTCTATTTAGTTAAGGTTACACACAGAGATTGGAACTTGGCTTGGAAAGAGAGAAAGAATAAATAGAATACTAGCCTTGGTCTCTTTAACTTCTGCATTTTGCTGATTTCTGGTAATCTGTTGTAGTATTTCTCGTATGTGATAGCATTTAAGTTATTCATTCAGCTTGCAAACATCGATGAACTTTTGGATAGCATTGTGATACTGGGTTCCCTGAGAAAGCATAGCATGAAACAGAACATGTTAGAACCGCTCTCCAACAAGAAATTAAAGAACAAAGAAAAGAGTTTCGGTTTCTTTATTCAGACAAGCAACAGTGATATCCACAAGAACAACATAACTCTGTCCTGAAGTTTCTCAAGTAACTCGACATGCCAACATGGTTAGAACACTATGATCATTTTCCAGTAGAAGAAAGTTTCTTAACGGTTTATTCAGAATAACTGGTGAATAATTTTTTAGGGAGAAAGTTGATAACTAATGGACAACTTGTCACTTGGGATAATCGAATTTGTTAGAGGGTTACCTCCCAGTAAAGCTGATTGCAGTCCTTGCATTGCCAAAACTCTATATCTTTTTTAAACAAGCAGTTAGGAATCACTTGAAATCCCTTAGCCGCTTCAACGGCTTCTTCGGTTGTCAGAGGTTTTTGTATGAAACTCCCGTTACATTTAGTACATCTTGACATTAGCCGATCCTCGGAGATTTTAAGCTGAAACACTTCAATTATCTGCACCATATTAGGTTTAAGAAGTATATGAATCGTTTCAACAAAATAATTTTAGCTTTCTTCTGCAATGTAGATGATGGAAAATGATAGGACGAAATTCGTGATTGGCATAAGACGGGACTTGTCAAACTTTATTAAGTATCTTAATGTGGACCAATTAAACTGAGATTATCAGAAAAATTACCTCAAGGAGCTGGTCATTTTTAAGAAGCTTTTTCACTCTGTAAATTTGATTTCTGATCAAATATTCATGTCTCAAAAGCTTTGCATCCCGTGTTAAGAGCACTCTCTTCTCCTTTGCAGCTTGATCTATTAGATCTCTGAAAATATAAAATTATTAGAGCATATAAAATTATTAGAGCATCATTCCTGAAGAAAATAAACTGTACAAGATGCTTATAGCATTTGGTATTGAATGAAGCTATTGCCTAGAAATGCACCTGGTTTCAGGCCTCTTGGAATATGG
The DNA here is from genome assembly GCA_948329865.1 of Linaria vulgaris. NCBI lineage: Eukaryota > Viridiplantae > Streptophyta > Magnoliopsida > Lamiales > Plantaginaceae > Linaria > Linaria vulgaris. Next base: position 91,135,411 of record OX415253.1, read on the forward strand.
AATTGCAGCGTCTATCCCGACACATCTTAAGTGCTTTGCCAAGCCTTCAACCTACATCATTATCCCACCAAACTCAACACTTGTCTTATCAAATTCCTATATATCTTAGAACATAGGTACCCAAAGCTAAAAGTGACTCGTAAGTGTCTCATTAATGTAAACGCCAGAAGTTAATTTGTAAAATATATTATACCATTACATCACACAAGAACTTGGCGCACCCATCACCACCAACGGATGGATCCCACGGAGGAGGGCCTTGCCAATCATCTTGAATGCCAGTGGTCTTTGGTTTGCACTGTAATCCACCAGAAGATTTTTTAGCTTTCTTCTTCGAAGTTTTTGGCATTCTATCGGAGTCCTTTAACAAGATTTTGTCACCGTGCTTCCTGACTATCCACAATAGAGTATAATATACTTGCTTAACATTTTCGCATGGCTTCAAGGAATCTACCTCCTCAGTCTTCAATACGCTATTACATAATTCAGGAAGAGTCATGTGGATTATTTTTGTCGCTTCAAAGAATTTGGTCCTAGTTACCATATTACAACCATTTGATATATGAAGTATCTGCTTCAATCCAAGATCAAAATCAGATAGCCAATGTTTATTTCGATATGGTAAAGAATTTCCTGCATATACATCAATGAAAAGTCCCAAAATATTGGGTCAAATGGATTACAGGGACTGATATATCTATACATTCAAGACATAGTTTAAGCTTCAGGACATTAATTCAATTACTGATGAAATAAAAATTTCTCAAATGCAGAAAATAAGCCACACTAGGGTCTTCCCAAATTGATATTGCAAGTTTAAGCAATTTAAAACTAGCTATGACACTCTACACCATATTTCAATTAAAGTGCCTCTAAAGCCTAAAATAAAACCGCACATTCACGAACATAATATAAAGTAGAGAAGTTCAACCTTCTCTAATAATCTTCTCGTGGAACACATCGAATATGTCAACCAAACAAAGAGCATCTTCCGCCGCATATTTCTTTTGCTCTTCCGTAAGAGGGCGCTCTGACCAGTCACTGCACTGAAGTTCCTGAAAGACACGCACACCTCAAAGTTGGACTCCGCAAAAAACAAAAAAAAAACAAAAATAGTATAAAAACACAATAGATTTAGTATAGTTCACCATTTTTAAAACCCATAAAATACAAACCTTTGAGAGTGTAATGCCCAAAACTTCACTGCAGATAGTAGCCAAACTTTTATTCTGTTTTGGAATCCTTCGTCCCGGTTGTTTGGGTTGTAGATAGCTGTATATGGCATTAATGTCTATGTAAGGTTCCACCTGTGCATGAACCATTAATTAACAAATGAATGCAGCACAAATTACTTTAAAAGATAACATTCTATGTGTACAAATTATTAGTTCATGTTACATTATCACAGTTAAATAGACGAATCACTCAGATATGTTAGGAATAAAAATCAGAACTATTATCAAATTACACGTAACTCTGACTTAATGTGGTTGATTAGCCAACCACACTAATGTTGTATCTAATACTTTCGCTATATTTCTTAGCGACAACCAAACATAGGTGAGGATTGAATATACAAAAGCAAAGTAACCGTGTATATAATCTGCTTAACAAGAAACTACTTTATGTAACCTTAGTAAAACTGACGTGATGCAGCCAACGATCAGATTGTAAGTTTTTTCCTAACTTATACGAATTAACCAACTACCGTATCCGTTGCAGTAACTGACCACGTCGTTGCACGACATAATTCCTCCTGCTTAACACAACACGATTTCGAAATGCAATTAACAATGCACCACACCAACCAATGCATTACAAATTTCTCCCTAACGATTCTATGAAAAATCGACTAATCAAATACTCACTCTATCAAAACCAGGATCGCAGCCTCGTTCGCGAAAAGTAGAAGATAAGTAAACCAAATCCTGCTTAAACCTGAACCCTAACTTAACAACCTCAGAAGAAACAAACACATCTCGCAACAATCCGTACACCGAAGGTAGGTCAACGGATTGCAGGTCGAGTAGGAACACCGGCGATTCGCCGGATTCGAAGAGGCGGCAGGCAATTTGGAGGAGCGCGACGGTGGGGAATGTGGACGCGTGGCGGTTGGGCTTCCATTCGGCGTCGAGTCCGACGATGGAGGAGTGAGTTAAGGAGTGGTGGAGGTGTGCGAACTCCGGCGAGTCATCGGAGGTGACGAGGTGAATGGCGGGTGATGATGACGGAGTTCGTTGGAGTATTGGTTGTTCCATTAACGGAAAGGTGGGAAGAGTTGGATTGGGGTGTGTTTGGTTTCGTTTATTGTTTATTTGGGTTGGGCCGATTGGGGTTGATATTGGTGATGGGATTATTATCAAATTCAAGACTTTCTTGAAAATGTTTCTTTTCTTTTATTTTTTGTATGACTTAGTTTCTAATCTCTAGATGCACTTGAAAAAATTACACATCTTCGTGTAGGTGTATATCAACAACGTATTCGTGTCGTTATATTTGACACACAAATCTCAAGATTTTACGTGAAAATAAAGTTATGCCTATATAGTTAGGAAAAGTTATGTTATGTAAGTCACTTTCTCGCAGCACGTCGATTTTAAACATATATTAATATTACAATTTAAGATCATACTATACTCTATAACCTAATATATTAAAATTAAATTAGGATGTTTTGTCCATTATCCCTTGTTATGGCACATTGACAATTACTTTTGTTGAAAGTAAACATACAAAGTATCCTCTTATGGTCTCGAGAAGTAGCACAACGTCTTTTGGATAATTATTTTATACTATCATTTTAGATGAGGTGGAAACAATAACTCAAATGAAAACAATCTCGTAAATTAAGAATAACCACCTTATTTGGTTCATGCCTTATTAAAAGTTACATTGCACAAGATAATTTCTCCTAGACATAAAGAGCTGGAGTCCTAAGTCCGAGGATGAAAAGGGATTGGAAATAGTGTGAAACTTTGGCATTGGATAATAGAAATACACTACTAAACAGGAGAACGGCACATATTTTCTAGTCATAGGTTTAACCTTCGCTAATTGCTTCCATTTTTTTAGTAACTTAGCATGAATAGAATAATTTGCCTAAAAACTTATTTATTGGACTTTCGAGATTAAAAATGAACAATGAGTACCCAATTCATGACCTTTAATGGCGGAAGGCCCAATAAGGAATTGCATACCATGTTCAATAAACAATATGGTTTGGCCTTCTCGTGCAAACTGATTTTGTTTAGATTGCATTTGTAGGATTCTCCCATCCTATTCTCAAAGATAAAGTCTCCTTAGATTCTTTATAGGAACACCATCGATGTACTTACATCAACGACACAGTTTAAAATTTAAATACAAAATGCAAGCCCATTTTGTAATCCAGCACAAAAGAATAATGTTTTGAAGAGGTTTCTTCTTTAGAACATGGGGGACTTGGAATGGTACTCTCAGAATGTTCATAACCAAAATTATCTCGTTAGCGCACTAAACTGAAAATCTCATCATTTAAGCAACTACACTACACAAATCATTTGTCACATGCCCATACCTAAAAACAATAAAATCGAAGTTTCAAAGATATTCTTAACAGTAATTGAAGCTCAACAATTGGATTTCTTTTCGTAATAGGTTAATAATCGGATCTGAGTCGTATTTATGATCAGCTAAAATTTTAAGAAATTGAATAGTATGAGAATACTTATAGCTAAGATATTTTCCTAAAGAGTTCAAAATTGGTCTCTATGATTCTTCATGATCTCGATAGAGCTCATTTATCGGGAGGCGTCATTACAGGTAGTTCGTATATGAAGAATAAAAAACATAAAATTACAAACCAAACTCTCCATTGTACTAGTATATGTTATATATATATATGGTGGTGGAAAGTAGTTAAGAAAGATGTACAAATATAACTTTATACTGTTAAAAGTTAAAAAAGGCCCATGGAGAGAGTTGGGAGGCCGGACTGCCAGTCCATTATGATGTTACCAACTATAAAATAGGACCACCCTACCACTATTCCTTAGGCTGGTCCAAATTTAGCCCCTTTTCAACAAAATTACCTCGATTTGCATCATATTCATATCAACAAATATGCCATGTCTCATAATAACCGCGTACCACATCATCATGCTTGTGTCGTCAATATTTTTTTCCAGTGTAGCAATTTTTGATTTTTTTTTTGTGCAACAAATTTAATTATCTTTATAGCCCTTAAAATCTTATCACGGTTTTTGTTCTAGAATTGGGTGGTCCAGTATAATGTACCTTTTGTTGCGGATTACAAGGCGTGACCCCAAATTTTCCAGCAAGAAAGCTCAGTGAGAGATTTATGGATCAGAACACGAATCCCCAAAAGGCTACTTTTTATATTTTTGGGCCTATTCTTTTTTATTTACCAGTACTATTTATGGTACATGTATAACGCATTATTTCTTATTGTGCGTTTTCTTCTTATTTTTCTTATGTATTTTTCTTAGTGGTCCAAACTTTAGATATTTGAAGTATCGTTTGTTTGATGGATTTTACATTGGAACTGTCAATTCATTATCAAGATATTTCATAATCATGAAAGATTAATAAAAGGAAATATGTGGCCCCATAAGAATTGTCTGATTATCTGCATCAAGGCTTTGTGTTACTTTTTCTTATTTTCATCGCATTTTGTTTTACTTGAATGTCTTATTGGCAAGCTTTTACAGTTTATTAATATATTTACCAATGTTTATTATCATTAGGGCAAATTTCTAATTACATCTTAACTCGTAAGTCGTAAGCAATGGGGTGTAAGTATTCTTGTGTACTCTTGTAGGATTAGAACTTTATATTTGTATTAGTGAGGCCCATCAACAAGTATTCCTTTTGCTAAAATTTTAATGTTCTTTGACTTCTTTCCTTATTGCGATATTTTTTAATTCACTAATGATATGAAGTACAAGAAAAATATCACATGAACTATTCCAATCACAAAGGACGCCTCACCCATATCTTTCATTTCAAAGTTCTGAGATAGATAACATTTAGTCTCACATAAAAGACAAAGATCACTACTGGCTAATAGAATATCATCAACATACAGAACCAAAAATATGAACTTACTCCCACTGATCTTGAGGTATATACATGGATCAACAATATTTTCTTTAAAACCGAAATCAGTAATGGTTTTATCGAACTTTAGATACCATTGCCTCGAAGCTTGTTTTAGTCCATAAAGTGTTTTCTTAAGTTTGCAGACCATGTCTTCTTGACCTTCAATAATGAAGCCTTGAGGTTGACGCATATAGACTTCTTCTTGCAAGTCTCCATTAAGAAAGGCAGTTTTCACATCCATTTGATATAGCTCAAGGTCGTAATAAGCTACTAATGCCAAGATAATTCTAAGAGAGTCTTTTCTTGACACAAGAGAAAAAAGTCTCAGTGTAGTCAATGCCTTCTTTTTGATTAAAACCTTTGGCTACAAGTCTAGGTTTATGACGTTCAATATTGCCATTAGAGTCGTGTTTGGTCTTGAAGACCCACTTACACCCGACTGCTTTGTGTCCTTGAGGCAATTGAACAATGTCCCATACTTCATTTTTATCCATAGATTTTATTTCATCTTTCATGGCATCAATCCACTTATTAGAATTAATGTCTTTAATGGCTTGTTTGTATGAAATCAGGTCTTTAAGAATCCCAATATCAGATTCTACTTGATAAAGCAAATAATCATTGGAAATAGCAGATCTCCTCTCACGAGTTGATCTTCTTAATGCAGGTTCCTCTGGTTCTTCATCAATATGATCATTATTGACAGTAATCTCATTATGGAGTTGTGTATCATTATTTGGATGCTCTTCATTGTCTAAACCTTCGACAACATGAAGATTCCCAACATCTTTAGGAAAAGAGGGTGAAGGGATAGGCACCCTTATTTATTAAATGATTACATCTTGTATTTTATCACTCCCACTGATTTTGCCATTCTCATAGAATCTAGCATTACCCGTTTCTACAATTCTCGTACTATGGTTAGGACAATAAAACATATATCCTTTAGACTTTTCTGGGTAACCAATAAAGAAACCACTAATCGTTCTAAAGTCTAATTTCTTTTCATGTGGGTTATAGATTCGTGCTACAGCTGAGCATCCCCAAATTTGAAGATGTTTTAAACTAGGTTTCCAGCCCTTCTATAGTTCAAAAGGGGTCTTTGGAACTACTTTGATAGGAACTCGGTTTAAAATATATACAGCTGTTCTTAAGGCATACATCCACAAGGATATTGGTAAATTAGCATGACTCATCATAGACCTAACCATTTCCATATAAGTACGATTTCGCCTTTCAGCTACACCATTTTGCCATGGAGAACCAGGTGTAGTATATTGAGCGACAATTCCAAGACTTTGGAGAAGTTTTGCAAAAGGTCCAGGATGTTGTCCTGTTTCATCATACCTTCCATAAAATTCGCCACCTTTGACCTTATGATTTTCTCTTTTCTATCTAATTGCCTTTCGACTTCAGTAGTGAATAATTGTACAACATTCACTGACTGAGATTTTTCATGCAATAAATAGAGATAACAATAACTTGAAAAATCATCAATAAAGGTAATGAAATATTTTTCACCACCAAAAGTTGGAATGTCAAAAGGTCCACAAATATTTGTATGTATTATTTCAAGAAGTTGGGTACTTCTTGTGGCTCCTTTATTTGTGTGTTTTGTTCGCTTACCCTTAATGCAATCAACACATACTTCATGATTAGTAAAATCAAGACTTGAAAGAATTTAATCTTTTACTAATCTTTTAATTCTTTCACTGGAAATATGTCCCATCCTTTTATGCCACAAGAAATAAGAGTCGTTTTTAGACGACTTATGTTTTGTTTCACCATTAGTATGCAGGGTGAGATGAGTTTCAGAAGATTGAGTAGCAAGATTAAATCTATAAAGCCCATCAATTAGAATTCCAGAACCAACATAATCAGAATTCAAAATTAAATTAAAACAACCATCTTCATGATTAACTTTAAAACCACAACTATCAAGTTTGCTTATTGAAACTAAATTACGAGAAATAGAAGGAACATAAAGAGTTTGAAATAAGTCTAACTGAAATCCACTATCTATAATGAGACGATAAGTTCCAATAGCTTCAACTGGGACTTTGTCTCGGTTTCTCATGAATAAGAAGTTTTCACTTGGGTTTGTGGTTTGGGTCGTAAAAAATCCCTGCATGGAATTTGAAACATGAACATTAGCACCAAAATCAATCCACCAAGTATGAGGAGAAACATAGGAATTATTTGATTCAAAAAAACTTACGAACCCCATAGGTTTACCTTTCTTTTCAAACCATTCCCTTCGTTTATGGCAATCTTTCTGAAAGTGTCCAGTCTTTTTGCAAAATTTGCACCGGTCATCTTTCTTTGCCTTTTTCTCTGTTGGTTGATTATAGTCATTTATTCTGGGTGGTGCTCTTTTATGGCTTGAGTTGTGCCTTTTCCCAGCTTTAGATCCAGCTCCTTGGACAAAGTGTGCAACCCTAATACCTTGTTTGTTCAGCCTGCCCTCCTCTTGAACCAATTTGTTAGCCAATTCAGTAACAGTCCACTTTTCCGTAATAGCGTTGTAATGAATTTGGAAAGGTCCGTACTGAGGAGGTAAAGAATTTAGAATAAATTGGACGAGAAAAGAATCATCCACCATCATTTCTAAATTATTTAACTTAACTGCAAGGTTCGTCATCTCAATGCAGTGGTCATGCATAGAGCGTGTGCCATCAAACTTCATCGTTGTAAGTTCTGCCATAAGTGTCCCGGTAAGAGACTTGTCTGCAGTCTTAAAGCGTTCTTCTGTTGAGGTTAAGTAACCTTTATCATTTACTGGTGTGGGTAGGGAAGTTTTGATGTTGGCAGCAATTGTCATTCGTAAGAACATAATGCTTAGTCTATCAGACTTCTCCCAAGATTTAAGTAGAGCCTTCTGTTCAGTAGTACTTGTATCCGTAATAGGATCTGGCTTCACAGTTGTAAGAGCCAAATCCAAATCAAGTACCCCCAAGGTGAATTAAACTTTCTCTTTCCATTCTGAGAAGTTGGTTCCCGTGAGAAGTGGGACAGCTGAGACGCATGATGACAATTGTGCGGGAAAAATTGCTGCAATTTATCGAGATATAAATTTATTAATTGAGGTGTAAGACATAAACAACACATAATTTTTGGAATATTTACGACAAGAAAATATAGCGCTCATGTGGGCAGTCACTATAAATTCTACACATAATACCATTAAGAGTCGTAATATTCAATATTCTTATTTCTTGATTTAAGTAATATACTACATTTAATAAAACATTGGAAATCTGTGGATTTCTTTGGTTTACGTATATATTACTTATTTTATTGTTGAAAATTAATATGATTTTTGATTGCATGTGAGTCAACCAATTAATTCATAAGGCTCATCAACTATATTGATAATGGTAGTATAATTTGTGATTTGATAATCTTTTATCTTTTAGTGTTAAAGTCACTGTGGTGATCTCTAACCTTAATAAAACGTAATTTATTACGTTAAATTCCTTAACATTAAGGAATTGTTCTTATAATATAGATGGATATTGAGTTCTGAAGTAGAATCAACTTTGCCTTAGGTACATTATGATAGATTCTGTAATATCCGTATCACTATATTTAAGGAAGTAAAGGCTTATCGAATTATGAGCATAACAAGCTTCTCTAAAATTAAACATACGTACCGCAATAGACCAAGTTGTACATATCAGAACATAATAAAACTTAACTAATTATGAACATAAACTGATGTGTACTGCATATTAGCATTAAAAAATAAGAAAACAACAGTTGATGACATCATGCTTGCTTCAAAAACAATGAAATCTTGAAAGAGTGATCAAAAGCTTTAATAATTAACGTGTAATAATAATCAATTAAGGCATATCATGATTCATTATCATATGTACATAACAAAAATTGGTCTTCCACCATAACGAAAGTAATTTAAGAATATACAAGCGGCTGATATTTGGCTAAATCCATGAACTCCAATTTAATTGAAGATCTATACATCATAATCGGTACATAATTTATTAGCAGCATCAATAAATGTTCGGCTGAATAGTAAAATCGTCGTAATAGATTATCAACCCAACAAGCATATACTACTAATAATGAAAATCTATATATTTCAGGATAATCATGCGTTCACTAACCTAAGCTCTGATACCACATGTTAAATATAATTTTACATGACTTTAATCGTTTTGAACTACATGACTTCACAAATAGATTCACATGTAAATAGAAAAGAAGAAATACCTCCGTGCATCGTGTCGTGGTAGAAAGCAGCTAGGCGTGAGCATGAACTGTCAACGAACAATTGATAGGAAGTCTTGCGGCACATTTGGTTGCACTTAACAATCTATATTAATTAAATAGTGCGGGTTTATACCACATTTGGTTAGCAAATAAAAGGTAGAAGGGGCCCAACATAAATTGCATTTTTGGAGCATTTTTCAAGATAACTAATCTCACCCCCTATGATAATTTAATGCCACAACCACCGACTTCAACCACTAAAGTTAAATACCATTCTACCCCCATTTTTTCAAAAAAAATTATATTTCTTACCCCCAAAAAGGTGCTTACGTCACAATTGAATGACATAAAGTAGAATCACGAATTACGAAGCAATTTAAGGGTAGTTTTGGTAATTCACGAAATAATGTGGATGCGTATGTGCAACCAAACATGAATTTTAGTAAAATTAAAGGCTACGAGGTGGGATTTTTTTTGGCAACCAAATGTAAGATTAATTATTTTATTTAATATAATCTTGACACTAAATTATATGGGTTTTAAGCTCACGGGGCAACCAAATGTGCCGTTGGTTTCTCTCTTCTCCCTATACACCTTATTTATGTGTTTCTTGAGTATGATTTATGATGGGTAAAGTCATAGTATATATAGGTGAAGACAGGACCAAGTTTCAGTTAGGGTTTAATTAGGGTTTAATCTCGATCGTCCATCACGGAAGAGACTTAATTGGAAATAACTCTATTAATTAATCATAATATAATTAGGTAACTAGAATATAGAATTAATATATATTCCTAAGAAACTAGGATTCCTTAGACCACAATTATGGAAAGATAAATACTATAAATATACAGGAAAATGAAAGGATATTCACTTATTTTGGAGTGTCGCTTAATATTCTTTCATAAAAAATATAGGCTGAAAATAACTATACAACATTGTAAAACATTACTTCCCCACACCATTTATAAGAGCAAGACCAATCATTGAAAATCCAATTTAAATAATAACCTCAATATAACCACTTAATTCAAAACCAACCCCTCCAATCAATTCCCTTTTTGGTTTTAAGGTTTACAAAGAAACAATAGTACTCTATTATAATTACAGTCCATCTTCCTATAAGTACAAGCGAATAATATAAGAAATCAGAAAAAGAGGAAGTATGAGGAAAATATAGGGCCAGCCATTGGGCTTAAAGACAAAGGTGGGTTGTGGGTACCCATCCCATTTAATACCAAATGTAGCCATCAAAGGCCCACCACTTTGTTCGCAGGTCACTGTCCGCATTAGGCCATCACCTCTTTGCGCTAACCTATATATCAAATTTTAAACAATTGTGTCCGTGGTAATATGTCCCTCCACACAAAATATTTTACTGCTACAAATAAATTATTTAAGTTTCTCTAGTAATGTTAATGTTAATCTTCTGTTGGTTTCAATTTTGATATTTGATTTGTCTTTATCATTATTTTCAGAAATCTTGTAAAATCAACTTAACCTATTATTGTTTGCCTGTTTTGGAAACGAGAACATGACACGTGACTTGATTGAAGTTAATAGAAAAGATGGGATGATGGTTTTCATTGATGATTTGTGATCTGTCAATTTTCTCCCAATTTATTATGGGCTTAATAGCTAGTAAATAGCAATTAAGTGCTCAGATTTGTATTGGCCTTTAATTTTTGATGAGTGGTTTCATGAGGATTAAAAAATCTGAAAAACAAAACCCATAATTCGGTATCTAAGTCTACGTACGTCCATGTATGGTGAGTGGTTTCTGAATCCCTCCGACTTTTGTGACGGAAAATGTTGAGTTTTGCGACGTATGTTTGAAAATAATATGGATCATACTGTAAGAGTTCGTTTTTCTTCGAACAGAATCGAGTTTTTAAATTCGGGTAGTAAGTACAATTCATGAACATCATGCAGCAATATAATCTTACATAAATAGTTTTTTTATGAACTTGGATTATAAATATCATGATACAATTGTTGGGCACAACTTAAAACATACCTATCATGATACAATTGTAGTCCTTAAAACATTGTTGAAGTTGCTACTAAGCACACCAAGTTGTTATTCTCCATACACATTTGTTACGTTGCAACGAAAACCTTGCTCACCAAGTTGTTATTCTCCATACACATTTGTTACGTTGCAACGAAAACCTTGCTCTCAAAGTGAGGACCACATGCAACTTCAAAGCATAATAACTACTTGTGCAACCTCGGTTTGTGCCAATGGAATAGATAAATTCCTTGTTTTCTCCATAAATATCATAAAATTAATCACCTCTTCAATCATGTCAACTCTGCCTCACGAAAGGTCTAAGGACTTTGAAACTTCGTCTTTCATGGACAACATCCTAAAATGCGATAAACATGATTTTTCAAATGATCGTAAAAGACAAGTCTAGTTGACCTTTCTCATCTCGCTTGTCCTTTCCGCAATCAAAGCCGACCTCCCGTGCGATAACACTTATTGCCTAAACAACCTCCATACTATCATTCATATATTGCCCAACAAATTTAAGTTACCATACTCTACAAGACTAGTGCTTTGAGTGTTTCACTTGCAGGAATGTTTTTTTCCATAGATATGTATTATATATCCTAATTTCAGATGATTTTACAATACTAATTACATGAGTGAGAATTGTGTTAATGGGACTAATTTTTTATTTAGTTGTGCGAATCAAGAAGTGTATTTGAGTATTCCACATATCATATTAGTTTGTAAAATACGCTGAGTTAGTATTAAAGCTTGAAAGTATTTTGTGCACCGTTGATTCTGCATTTCTAGGCCTATGGACTCAATAAGGTAACACTTTTTTGTTTCTTTCAAAGTAGATGTGGGCAGATTTTCGGAGTTTCACCTTATGTCGAAACTTTAAGAAGTCAACTTGTATATTGCCAGCAATTTACGATAACAACATATTCATTGCATCTCTTCAATAGCATTTCAACTTACAAACCTAATTGGTACTTCAAAATGTGGTTGAATTCATCTAGTCTAGAGTTATAAAATTTAGAGTTCAATAGCATTTTCCATTCATTCATTTATTGCATATAATTGCGCGTGAATTATAGTTGTATGCTAACCACCTCTGCATTAGTAAATTGAAACATCTATTCCAACTGTTCTTGTTGCCATGTCTCGTGACAATTACATAAGCGAAGAATAACATTTTTAGTACAAGAAGGAAAATGAACTAGAATTACGATATACAACAATATGATTATCAGGTTGAAGTTGCTTGGTCATACGCATGTCCGGTATGTAATATCAGGTTGTTCAATTGCCATTTTTGCATCAGGGTCCCTTATGAATTATGAAATAAAAAAAATATATCTAAAACACATGCACATGCCGAAGTTCTTAATATAACTTAAAGTTTTAGAAACTAAACCTAGTTACATTAGTATTTAACGCAATTAATTAAACATATTACATTGTAATGCAATTGGGTACTACCATCCACAAACAAACACGTAAACTATCCTAGTTCTTGTATCCTTATGTGTTGATTTAGAAAGAAAAAAAAAAGCAAAACAAAAAAAAGATGAATTACGATTGGAGAAAACAAATAAATATTCAGTTATAATAACTAAAATTCATTAGATTATTCTAGTAATTGATGAGTACAAACTTACCAGAGTATTAGAATGAACCAAACAAAGGACGGCATACCTATAAATTTACGAATTGAGTTGACTAAGTAACCTAGCATGAGAATTAATGGCAATACATCTAAATGATTTTTTCTTGAAGTAGACAACTCGTACAGACATTTCTTGTGGTTGAATTTCAAGATTCGTCAGACCTAGCATAAAAAATCCACTACTTAATCATTTGTTTTGTTTCTTTTATTTTTACACTTATTCGTCTTTTCAAAATTTACTTTCAAATACGTACACGATTAATTCAGGGTGGCAGCAAAAAGGGTTTATGTGTCACATCACAGGCCGTACACGATTTTATTAAATCTGCCCCGCAAATTATTTTTATGTTGTGAGAATAGTAAACATATCAGATGGTTTCCTCACTACCAATTTTAGGAGCACAGGATTTTGGATGGTGACTAAAATGTAATATACGTGATAGGAGAACAGTTGATGAAAATTCTAATTAAATAAGATAGATGCGTGGATTAATGAGCAAATGACGCATAGTTATGGGATAGAATACTCAATCCAATTTTTCTGTCACACTCTATGTCTTACTAAGCATCCATTCTTAGCTTTGTTGTATTAAGATTTGGAAACAACAAAAAAGTGAAAAACATAAATTGACGACGAATGTGTAGTGGTAAAGTGGTATAGATGATACTTCTCCAGTTATTTTAGACTATTATTGAACGCCTCAATGTTAGGACTAAGCATTTAGAAATGATACTTTATATTTATGAAAAATAACTTTTAGCTATTATCAAACATAAAATCTTGGCAATGGATCATCTACTATCTCACTTTTAGTATTACACTAGGTGTCTCATTAAACATCCACCCTTCATTTATGCATTCCACTAGGTTGTGGTCCTTAAATCTTATTACATCAAGAGTGAATGTTTAATAGGACGGGAAGAATCCTCTCCTCAAAATTTTAGGTTAGGGGTTAAAGGATCCTCTCCTCAAAATTTTACTCCCAGTCCTATTGTGCCGTTTCTGTTCGGATTCTAGAATTGGATCTAGTCAGGTACCTAGATTTCATTTTACTTTTCAAAAAGTAAAATAAAATACAGACCTATTTTTGCTTTGTTTTGAGTATAAAAATAAGGGAGAATTACACAAAGTACCCCTCAACTATGGGTAAATTACACAAAGTACCCCTCCTCTTTGGGAAATTACACAAACTACCCTTATGGTCAAAAAAATAAAAATAATTAAGAAAACCTTTCAAATTCAAATCATTGCAGAGACTAAAATTTGCAGATAATTTATTTTTTCTTAGAAGAAATTATTTGTTATCAATATTTTGTCTTTTTAAACGAGATAAATGAGATTTAATGCAATAATTTTGACTTATTTTTTGTTTTTTGTGCAAAATAATTGAAAAGCATGAATTTACATTCAATAGTTTGAAATAAAAAATTTTACGAAAAATCGGTCATAAGGGTAGTTTGTGTAATTTCCCAAAGAGGAGGGGTACTTTGTGTAATTTACCCATAGTTGAGGGGTACTTTGTGTAATTCTCCTTAAAAATAATGAACTAGATCGTGCACATTATAGTTGAGAAATTCGAACAATTGATTGTCTGAGTACGTAAGTTTAGATTTATAGATTAGTTTAAGAACTTCACTCTGGTCCTTTATTATTAAAATGTAACCTTACTCAAATTATTTGAAATTCAAAAGTAGCACATTTATTTTCCAACATTTAATCTCAGAAATAAGCAAAATATATCACTTTCGACTGTTACAATATAACTAACGGCATCCGCGAACCTAAAGTGATTGACATAATTTAATTCAATAGCGCTGATCTTTGTAGCTTAGGTTACCTTGAAGTCTTCTGCATAATTGTGTTTGGAAAAGAATAATAGTAACAAACTCAAAGCAAACCAAAATTAGTGCACGATTTCAAGTTCACTGTCATGCCACTCCTAATAAATCATTGACATGCATGAATTTTATTTCTATTAAGAGGGTACACTGCACACGGATAAAAGAACACGGGAATATGAAGTACCCACACCCGTTCCACATTGATCCCTAATGTGTTATAATGGCGATTTTTATAGTCTTTAGAGTTTTTGAATATATACTTCTGGTGCTATTATACGTGATTAAGACCTATAAAATATTTCGGATATTCATACGTACTTTATAAAAGGAATTTTTCCATTGTTTCACCAGTGTGTTAATTTACCAGTTAAACATGATATGTTATTGGTTAGCTATCTAGAATATTTCACGATTAAATGAGCATCTATGCTTGGCAACTACACTGATCCGCAAAATATTTTTTTTAGACTTACACTTACAGTAATTGACATAGACACGCACATCAGATATGAAATTTGATGCGAATAAAAATGATTTTCTGAAGTTTAGTAAATTAAGCATGTAATTTATCAAATATATATATATATATATATATATATATATATATATATATATATATATATATATATATATATATATATATATATATAACAACAGTTGCTCTACGAAAAGCGGAAGATTTGAGAAAAGAGGGTCCATAGGAATTAATTCCTTCCAATTCTAATGATTTCAAGGCAAAAAATTGTCAAAATAATGAATGCTGATACAATTATTAAGGAAGAATATATACTCGTGCATCATAATTAAGTATTATTTCATAACACTTGTGCATATATCCTATAAGCTAACATAAGTTCAGGTTGTTTGATATAATAATGGTGTTAGATAGTTGATTGCATGTCGGCCAGAATGCAAAGACTTTTGGATGTCATTGACTCATTGTTATCAAAAGAAACAAATATAATTCTTAATAAAAGTGGATAATTTTTTAATCATATCTGTCTCATTAGAAACTTGGTCCGCAGCAATGTATTTACACAACCCATGGCGTAATTTTTGAGAGAAAATTCACACGTAATCAGTGACGACCTTAACCTATATATATCCATATGCCACATTGCTGAAATAATTACTTTTATTGTGACAAGGTGCAATCTAGGAGCTAGTGTGAATTCAACGAATTACCATTTTCCTTAGTTGAAGTACTCTTATCCTTTCAACTTGAAATGCATCACCTTTTAGGCTTTTACCCTACAAGCAAAAACAGTCAATAGGAACCGCAATTAGGTCCTTATTGACCCCTCATGCGGTCCCTAAGGTTAATAGGGATTGCATTTAGGTCGCTATTGGTCTGTTCCTATTGACCTAAGTCACTTGTTATCAGAGACCGCAATTAGATCGCTGATGAGGGCAATAGGGACCATACAATCAGGGACCGCATTGCGGTCGCTGCTACTTGCAATAAGGACCTAAATGCGGTCCCTATTGTCTTTCATACAATAAGGACTGCAATTAGGTCCATATTGACTCATAATGCGGTCGTTGCTACTTGCAATAGGGACCTAAATGCGGTCCCTATTGTCTTTCATACAATAGGGACTGCAATTAGGTCCATATTGACTCAAGAGCAATAGGGACTGCAATTAGGCCCCTATTGACTTAAGAGCAATAGGGACCGCAATTAGGTCCCTATTGGCAGATGCAACTCTGTTGCTGAGAAGCAAGTTATGGAGGAAAAAAATAAAGGGGAGTAGACGCGCATGGACAAGGGAAGAGGAAGATGCTCTGATTGCTGTTCTAAAGGAGCAGAAAGGGCAGGGGTACAAGGTGGACAACTTCTTTAGGGCATGTTATCTGGAGAAGTTGGAGAAGGGGATGCGTCTGATCATACCTTCTCTCACATTGAAGGCTAGGCCACAGATTAAGTCCAAGATGATTGTGGAAGAAAACATTTCATCACCTATACCAAATGTTCGATGGAAGTGGTGGAGGTGATTGGTTGAATCCGAAAACTAATGAAATCGCATATGAGTCTGAGGATTGGTGGAAAGACTACATCAAGGTATGGCACGTTCGCCACACCTTAATCCATTTTGACTTATCTAGCCTTAAAACAATCTATGTAAGACTTCATCTCACTATAATCAAACTATATGTTTTTCAGATACATCCATATTGTGGCCCATACGCAGCCAAAAGATTTAGGTTTTATGATGACTGGATTGAGATATTCGGTAAGGACAGGGCTACAGGAAATGCTGCTGAGGATATAAGTGCAGCAACTGCGGATGTCATCAACAATCCTGAAGATGCAGATGTCACACCGCCGTCCAATCACAGAATAAAGAGAAATGTTGGTAGCACCAACAATTCTCCCGAGTTCTTATTCCACGACTTAGATGAAGGCGGGGATGAAAATGTTGCTCCACAGACATCTGCACCTACTTCAGATATGTCTAGTCCTGAGCACCTTCACAAAAGAATTAAAAAGGATCCCGGTCTACAGAGGACAAAGAATGTGAACGGTGCGAGTTCTTCTACTCATGTGATACCGCCATATGTCGATGATTTAATAACCAAGATGGACGAAACAATAGACATGATTACATCTAAAGCTATAGCGCCTGCAGATATTCCTGTGGATCCAGCACCCCAGCAGCGCAAGGGCCTGTATAACATTCTAAAGGAAGTGACCGACATCACTGAGAAAGAGAGAATTGAAGTACTTCACAAACTCGCTCATTCCAAGGAGGATGCGGATGTGCTTGTGGATCTTCCTGAAGAATCAAAGGTTATGTATTTGAAGGTTCTGTTGAAGAGGGACAAAAGAAAGTTGGGAGAAGGGATTTAATTTTCCGAATATTTAATGGTGTTTTTTTTTGGAGAATGTTTAATACAATGGTTTGTAGTCTTTTTTCCAGCCATAGTTTAGATGTCAATGCGTTGGCGTTGTGTACTACTCAGTGACGATATATTTTGAGGCTTTTGCCTAAGCTTGCAGTTGTTATTAGTACTGGAACTAGGAGAGACTTGATACATTTCTAGTCATGTGCAGCTATTTATGTTAATATGAGTACTTGCTATCTAGAATTACTGGTGAATGTGTTATTGTTATCATACATACCAAGTCCATTTCAATACAATGTCGTACATAAGCATAAACCACGTCTTGACTTCAAATACAATTTATTTAATTGGGAAAGGCGGAGAACTAAAACAGAAGTCCAGAAAGCAGGTGAGTGCTTATAAATTGAAAGATAACACATGGAACTTTGGAGACAACAAAACAAACTAATACTTAGAAATCATATGATAACGTTGAACATGACGCCACCAAACTAGTATCATCACCATAGTAATCACTGACCATTCTTTCTCTCATACCCGATTTTGGCATCTTCTTGTTTACACCATTTGTATCCGAAAAATGGCCAGATGCAGTCCCTGGATGAGGTTCTCTAGAGAAACGCGGGGCTGATGCCCTTGATCCTATAACAGTTTAACAAGTTAGATCTGGGTAGATACATGTACGTACCATGAATATGAATACAAGAATATTACGTGTTAATGCGATGATTTCCTTAGTTGTGCGAATCGGTCTTATTATTGGTTGTCTAACTCGAATGACATTTGCACAAAGCTTTGGTTTTCCAAATAGAGCATGTAGATCCCACCATGCGAAATCTCCTTTTCCTCGTAGCAATGCCTCAGTAGGTGCTCATTTCAATACGAAAAATAGGTCTCATCGTAATATTAGTGTTAACGGTATCTTCGTCGTGCCTGCTAGTTGTGACGACCTTCCTGCCTGCTAGCTTTGACGAAGAGCATAACGGATTGTTCGAAAAGCCGATCCCGACCCGAGGAGATTGTTGGTTTTTATTGATTTGCGGTTGGACTCGAATATTTTCCGAGATGCCTACGTATCCCCCGATTGGGAATCAAGCCACTCGTAGTTCTTGTTTTTGGCGTTGGATATTTGTTGGAGGAGTTGTCCTTGTGAAGAGTCCGATGGGGAGAGAGAGGAGTCCGAGGGGAGGAGAGAAAGAAGGAGTTTTTTGTTCGCAGGTTGCGTATGTATGTCTCTCTTTTTCTCTCCATCTTTTTTACCTCTCCGAACTCTTTGTCTCCTCCCTTTTTTCTTCCCGAAAAAGGATTCTCTGCCTCTATTGTTCTTGTCCCCTTTTATAGGAGTTTTTAGGGGCATGTGTCATTGTGCATGTGTGTACAAGTGTCGCGATATGTATGTTTAAGAATACAAGTGTCGCCATGAGCTTAAAGAGATAAGATAAGGTATATCTTTAATCTACTAGATGTTGACGGGGATGATCTTATCTTCTTCCGAGGGCTCTTCTTTCTTACGATAGGTTTTATCCGTAGATTCTGTCCTCCGAGGGGTTGTAGCTTTAACAGTGACTTGAGGGGCAAGTTTAGGATGATCTTCTGGTGACATTGCCACTCCGATATGGGCTTATTCTTGCGTAGTTGTTTATGGATATGTTCTCCGATGAGGGTTTTTGCTTAGATCTGGACTCTGAGGGTTCATTTGTCCTCGTGAAGGGGTGCTTCTTGGTCTGGGCCCGCGTAGTACATTTTCTGATGTCATTTGTATCTGATTATGGCTTTTGTCTTTGGATTTGGCCTTTGTAGGGATGTTCCGAGGGTAGTTTATTCTCGGGTTATTCTTGAGTACGTTCCCCGAGGGGAAATTCCGTCTGTGATGTGCGCTCCGAGGGCATGGATGTCATCACATAGTAGTGTCTTCCTACTTGGGTCTTCGTAATGGTCATCATGGCGGTTTCTGGCTTTGCTCTTCAGTTTGGGCCTTCGGGATTAATGCTCCGAGGGCATTTTCTGTGTGGGGAGTACTCAGCAAGGAAGTATTTTCGTAAGTTTCTGGGACTCGGGGTCCGTTGTGGTTTGTGTGATACGGGTATTTTGTGATTACGAATATAAATCGTATAATAATAATATACCCAGTAATTTTGGTATTGTATTTTAAGCACGTGGATTTTTACCCTGTTAACAATTATAATATGTAATGTGAGATAGAGTAACATGATCCAAAATTTGGTTAATACCTCGCAAACGTCGAACCACACTTCGTTGCTCATGGATACAGTATTTGTGTTCAAGTCCCATGTTACGCCCTTTAGAGCTAAGATATCCTTGAAATAGAAGTGTCGGTCAGACAGAACATCAAACCTAGCTTGGATTTCTTCGTGTTTGTACGAAGTATTCTTTGTATAGTTAATTTGATCCATTGCGTTATCCAGAGATTGATCAAGCCATTTCGAGTTGCTTAATGGAACACAACCCTTCTCAAATCTGACCTCGTTCTTCAAAATATCAATTAGCAAGCAGTCAAGCTCCGCATTCCAATTATCACCATAGAAATGTTATGCATGATACCCAGTAGGGTGTCAAAGAGCTTCCATATTATTGAGAAGAGGGTTTGTTGAGGAAATATAGAACAACACCAAGAATATTTATAGAGGAAACGCCTTATCATGCAACCAATAGAAATCAATTAAACTTCACTGGATTCATGGCGAATATATTCTCTATGACAAAAATATTTTCAACTTCCCTTTACTCAACATGCAAGTACAACAAAATATGTGTCAAAAAAGCTGTTACACGAGAGAGTGGATGATATCTTTTTGTTGCATAATAAAAGAACATGTTCAGTGGTTCCCTATATGCCCTTACGAGTTGTGGTAATCAAAGTACACACTAAATCCCAATGATATTGAAAGTGCAGGTATTCTGGCAATGTTAGATTAACATTGAGAAGTCAATGTTAGAGTAACATTGCTGAAGCAGAATCCGATTTACAATCTTGTTTATATATATTATTATTGTTTTGCCTTATTCATTTAACTAATTGAGTTCCACAATTGTGATTGTCTTTGATTATTATTCAGGAAATAAACTTGTCATAGGTTGGACGCTCAAAGTTTCGAAGAAGGAAAGTTTCCTTAATTAAGTAAACCGCTCTACAAGGAAAGAAGAGTTCGAGTGCAACTAGGAAAAGCTTTCCAAGTTGAGTCCTGATTTGTAGAAGGAGTCTATCCGTAGTTAGATCACTAACAAAGGAACTATTATTCAAGAAGGACTGCGAGAATAAGGAAGAGGAGTTCGAGAAGGAAACAAAGGAGAATTACCAACCGTGTACAACACACCTTGAAGTCCAAGTCAAGAACCTATATATAGGTGTGAAGTACATCAAGACAAACACAAGACAAGAGCCAATCAATCCGAGAGATTAATTTAAAGTTTTTGAAGTGTTGTCTTGCTTTAGCAAAGTTTGTAAGTTGTGAGAATAGATCTAAGAGTGAGGATCTTTTAGAGATAGTCGAAGCAATTCTTGTGTGCTTTGCTTAGTTCGATTAATTTGAGAGTGAGGAGCTTGAAAATTGAGAGAACGACTTTTTTTAAAACCTTAACGGGTTATTTTGCCTACGGCTCAAAAGTTAATATAATCTTATATTCACTTCTTAAACTTGGTGTTTGTTTATTCCGCTGCACTATTACTCTGGTCTGTTGTTAAAGTAACATCGCTGAGTTAACAACCTACCAATCTGCTGTTAACACTCCAGTGTTAAGTTAACAACAACAACGTATCAACCCGATCCACAATTTCAATTGGTATCAGAGCCAAGCACCAACTTCACCGGTGTTTGGCGTTGATATGAAAAGATGGACAACTCCAGCCACAATACCAGCAGGTTGCCAGTATTGGAGGGTCCCAACAACTATGCCTACTGGAAGATCAGACTCAGAGCCCACATTAAATCCATCGACCTGAGAGCTTGGGACGCAGTACTAGAAGGCTCACCATCCCTTACTTGCCTAGAGATGGAGATGCTGATCTGGTACCTAAGCCAAGAGGACAATGGACAGCCAATGAGATTGCTCTCTACAACT
The DNA here is from genome assembly GCA_948329865.1 of Linaria vulgaris. Lineage (NCBI taxonomy): Eukaryota > Viridiplantae > Streptophyta > Magnoliopsida > Lamiales > Plantaginaceae > Linaria > Linaria vulgaris. The sequence goes on from OX415253.1 coordinate 91,157,178, forward strand.
TCAATGAAAAGGCTCTCAATGCTATTTTTAGCTGGGTAGGTAACCATATGTTCAAACTTATTCAAACTTGTACAACTGCTAAAACTGCTTGGGAAGTTCTTGAACTACATTGTGAGGATGATGCGGCTGTGAGGGACTCTAAATATAGAAAACTTTTGAGGGACTTTGAGAAGATAGAGATGGGTGAGGATGAAATCATTGATAGTTATTTTGAGAAACTTCTTGATATTTCTAATCAGTGTCAAAACTTAGGTTTTACCATCCCAAATCAAACCATGGTCTATAAAGCTTTTAGAACATTATCTTCTAAGTTCACTGTCAAAAGAATTGCTATGAATGAGTCTAGAGATCTTGCCAACATGGACTTCAAAACATTAATGAACACTTTAGAATAATTTGAACTAGAGTTCCTAGGAAAGTCCAGTAAACAACTTGCTTTAGCCTTACTAGGAACTAGCTCAGATTCTACAGGAAGTGATGAAGATGAATATGAGTTGATCTTTTCTAACTATGGAAACATTACCAGGAAGTTTAGTAAATTAGGCTACAAAGAAAAAAATAAAGAAAAACAATCTGGTAATACTGCCCTTGGTTATAAGAAATTACCCCCAAAATTTGTAAAGTACATGGCATTCAAGAGCACGCCTCAAGATGCTGAGAAACTGAAGGATGTCCAATGTTATGAATGTAAGGGGTATGGTCACTTTAAACATGAATTTGCTAACACCCTTAGAACAAGAGGGAATTATCATTGGGCGTGTGTAGATGACTTCAATGATGCTGACTTCGAATTTGGAACAAGTGTTGATGAACAACCAGAGGAAATCAAGACTGTTGCGCTTTGCACTCGGATCGCCTGGTCAAAAGAAGACTCCAAAAATTGCCAAAGTTCTCAATGTTACTCTAACATTGGAGAACCAACAGCAAAGCCGAAAATCTTTTTTGGAGACTGGAACAACAATGATACACAGGTTATCTATGATGTGCTCTCTGATTATGATGATACTAACTTTGATTGTTTTCATGGTTAAGTTGATCTAGAAGAAGAGTACTTCAATGAAGAAGAACTGTCCTAGGAGGAAATCCTAGACGAGCTACATACAATGTTTCTCAGACTTGAGAGAGAGAATGTCAACCTCATAAAGAGTAACAAAGCACTGAAGCATGACATTGAATGTTTGAAGAACATGTTGAAACTCAATGAAAGAGATCTTGACAAAGCTGAAGCTGAGATGAAAGAGGTAAAGGAAAAGCTCAAAAAGGATTCACAGATCATAGCCAAATGGAATGGATGTACTTCTAAACTTGATGAGGTACTAAACATGAGTAATACAGGTACACATGGTCTGGTATTTGTTGAGAAACCTTCCTCTTCTAATAGTAATTCTGCCTATTTAACTACAAGCTTTGTTAAAGAATCTGGTAATATGAGTTCTGGTACCATCAACATTGTAAAAAGCAAACCCACTTTTATCTGTCAGTATTGTTTTCAACCAGGCCACATTAAGCCATTCTGTAGAAAACTCATTGTTAACAGGATGATAATTCACCTACTTGAAATAAACAATAAATCAATTACAGGAATTACCAGGTATATTATTATATGATTATGCGACCTGCATTCACGATACAGGTATCACGCCTCAAGTATCCCTCGGAGCACATCTCCAAAACATCAAATACTGGAGCAAAGTCAACAGGAGGAATACGAGACCAAGGCAGGCACCTATCGGATACACTTCCAAAGAGTCTCACAGACTAACCGCTATCGGAACTACTTCAGCATTGGGCAAGCACTCCACCCCACTCATTCTGCCTCTCCAAGAGATATGAACTCTCGGAAGGGATGAGCTAAAAGAACCAATCTATCAAAGTCCATTGGAGCTATCGGAAACCAACAGAGTCCCAGAACCTTGACAAAAACACTTCCTTGCTATGCACTCCCAACTCAAACGCTCTCAGAACACTACCACAGTACTTCCCTGCTACGCACTCCCAGCACAAATACTCTCGGAACATTACTCCTGTCGACCAACCCAGAGGTCGGAACTTCACAGTAACGCAACAACTACAGAACAACGCTCTCCGGGCACTCGGAGAAAGAAAACACCTACCCACGATAGCTAAAAACCTCTCGGAGATCAACCCATGAACGAACACCCCCTCGGAGAATACCCTGAAGCAAACACTCCAGAATACACACCTCTCGGAGAATCACTATCACTAAGAGAACACTCAGACTCGGCCCTCGAGTCACCATTTGAAGTAATGAGCTCTCGGAAGCAAAGAAGGCAGTCTACCCCTTATCATAAAGAAGACCAAAGCCCTCGGGAAAATAAATAATACAGTCAGCACTTCAGATAAACACGTTATCTTATTGGTTAAATGAACATTGTAACACGTGTAGAACACCACCACATGCATATCGACATCTGTAAGAACATGCATAACGACACCTGTCCCTGAAAACTCTATATAAACAAAGGAAGAAGGGATACGTAAGAGGGGTCGGAGAATTAAGGAAAAACATACATAGACTCGGAAATACGCATATTGACTCGGAAAAGAGAGTGGATCATAGTGAATAAAAGGAAGGAATGTTTTTGTCAGTTTTCTCTCCCGTTAAATGGCATTTAGTTTTTGAACCACGGACAAAGGCGTTCCAACCCAAATAAATAATTCAGTTAATTAGGTCGTAATTCCGAACCCGTTAACAAAATGGCACCGTCTGTGGGAACGCCATAATATTCGCCATCAAGAGCATTCAAAAGCGATGTCAACCAAGGAGAATTTACTCTCGCGGTCATTAAACCCTTACGCAGGTTCGTGGGATCGTTGCCACGACCAAAAGGGAAAGTAGGTGTTACTGCAATGGAACGATACACACCAAAGATAAGTATCCTTCTTTCGCTAATTGTGGTCCGAGTCAGATTTTGGTTATCTTCGTGAGAAACCATAAGATTCTATAATTTATTATGTAAATACTTGAGGGGAGGGGGGAAGACATGGTCCAGTGACCTAGGAGAATATCTCCGAGAGCAGTTACTCTGGGAAGCTTCACTCATACTCTCTCATTAAAGGCTTTTTGAAAGTCTAAATAAGTAAAAGAGACCAGGATATAAACAATTCTATTGGAATGATTCTTTGAAAGGACGTGAAAATATTCACTAAACTCTAAGCATCTATACATACTTAGGACCCTTTCCTCGAATAACTGCATTAAGTTGAGCTGCCCAAAGCATACTATAAAAGGCTACGAGGGCGTGCCAGGGGATACTCCTATTTAGGAAAGTATATTTCCCCAAACTTGCACTGCAAATGGACACGCTATGCTAAAAAAGTTGTTTGGCCAGTAAGAGTGAGATGCTCTCTCATTTCTGTAAACTCAATCTTAAATTTCTACAATTGAAGGAAAGGAACCAAGTATCCATAATATACTGAAAAGTTATGTGACTATTAACACGAGAAAAAAGCTTCGTTCCAAATGAGAAATGTTTCATTCCAAATAAAAGTTAAAAGTACCATTACACATAAATATAGTCCTTAAGAAAAAAAAACGAACTAAAAACCCCCTAAGGCTGGGGGGGTAGAGCACTCGAGGGGACAGGAGCTGGCTCAGTGGTGGAAGGAAGAACCGGAGCACTTGCAGGAGGAGAAACGTCAGAAGAGACAGCCTGGACTCCCACTCGGAGAGGGGAAAGCACCGAGGGCCGCGGAAGTACCGCTGCCAAGGGCACCCGAGTCGGGGAAGAGGAGGAGGGAGGAAGTCGAGAGCTACTCTTTTTAAAGAGGTCATAGGCTTCCTCCAAAGTAGGCCTCTTCATCTCCGCGATATTGACTACCCGCGGGTCTAAATTGGGAGCCACCTTACTGCGCACCTGCCCAAAACACTGAAGGAACCCCCACATAGCAGATCCTGCTAAGTATCCTTGATGCTTACTAATATACAGTTCCTTCACGTGAGCAGTGGCGTCCTCTCGAGCTTGCTTGACCGCAACATCCACCCTTTGCTGCACTTCCTCGGAAGTGACACCCCCCGAGACAATAGCATGTGACAGCTTCTCGATAAGAGTGTCCACCTGGCCCAGTGCCTCCGACAGATCCCGCTCCAACTCTTTCTTCTTGGCTTCCCAAGCAACTTTTTCCCCTTCGAAGAAGGTCACCCTATCTTTCAGTACAAGCCCGGAAGCCTCCATCTCCTTTACAGAAGAGTGGAGCTGCTTATTCTCCCCCCTCAGGTCGTGGTTTTGTTTCGTAAGCATGGCCCACGCCTCGTTATACTTCCCCATTCTCTCTCGGATATCCTTGTTCTCAGCCTCCAGCCTCCGAGACTTCTCTTCAGCTGCACTCGCCAGTTCTTGCAGCTTCTCGACCTCGAGTAACAGAAGAGGAAGCATTTTAGGTGCCTAGGAAAGCAAAACAGAGGAATAAAGATCTCGATAAAGGATCTTAAGTAAATTAGATAAATAAAAACTTACCAGCATAGCCACGCTGTTAGTACAAGCTCGGACGAATTGCCACCCGTCCGCGGGCAAGGAATTAGCAGCCGACAAGTATCGGGTGACCGTCTCGAGTGCCACCTGGGCATCTTCTGAGCTAGGCTCCCCTCCTGAGACTGGAGCTTTAGAAGATGAAGGCCCCCTGGAGGTACTCCCCCCGACAGCGGAACCTGAGTAACTACGGGGCTATCGGACTGGATGGCCGCGAGTGAACCTGATTGTGAGCTAATGAAGATCCTCTCTCTATCGAGCCTTCAGGATTTAGCCTGCAAGGATTTGTGTGAGGTATAGTAGCCTTTATTCGTTCTATTTAATACTAACCTTTTTACCATCTCTGCGGTAATGATCTGTCTTCATACAGCTTTACATGGTTCTGAATGCCATTGGATTCCGAGGAGATTCCTCTTCTGATCCCGATTTGGTCTATCACCGTCGGCATGAGCTGGAGAAGTGTTTGTTTGAGGCTCACCAAGAGATAGCTCAACTGATTGCTGAAAGGGAACCGCTAGAGATGTTCCCGGAGAAATATTGCAATTTGAAAGAAACAAATCTTGGGAGCTGGAGTGCCAGTTGGTGCTCGAAAAGGCCCGGGTCCTAGGTTTAGAGAAGAGGATGGATGCTTTGAAGGACCAGATACGGTTTTCCGACGAGCGGTTGATGTGTGTCACGAGTGAGAGAGATGTGGCTAATCAACGGCTGTTGGAGACCACTCGTACCCACGAGGTGGCATTGGTGATGGCCCAGGTCCAGGCAGTGTTGGAAGTGGTGGGTCCATTTAGCCCTAGTGAGTCCCTTCAGGGTGAGATGCGTCACTTGGTCCGTATAGGCTATCGACTGTGCCGAGATGCGGTTCAAGCTTTGCTAGGATTTCCTTTGGGCTTGGTTATTCCAGAGCTTGACATCCGTAGAGTCTTTGCAGAGGATTTTCCTTCTGCGCTCGAGGATTCAGTAGTTCCGATAGGTGATCCGGTTTCTCTATCCGAGGAGCAACATCGTCGCCTTGTCCGGGAAGGAAGCGTCCAATCGAGGATGCTTAGTGTAGGCGGAGATAATGTTGATATCTTTGTATCGGATATGATCCAATATCCATTTGTTGTTAGTACTAAATGTTTTGTATTAGTTGTTTGTATTAGATGGCTCCTCGGAGTCAGGTTGTTGTGATGACATTCTTGTAGAGTCATCGTTTTGTTGTGCAACCCTTCCTCCTATTTTTCTTTGATTTTTGTATCGGAGCCTTCTATATATAGAAACAACTTTTTATTTATGTACAAATGTTGCGTTACATTAAGCATAGTACTTTCTAATATTGATTGACTTCCAAGCGTTGTGGAGTATTGCGCCTTCGGAATTGGCGAGAAGATAGGTTGCAGGCCCCACGATTCTCGCTATCTTATAGGGTCCTTCCTATCGTGGATCGAGCTTGCCTACGTTCTTGGAAGCTCCAACTCGTTTCATCACTAAATCTCCAACTTGAAAAGTTCTAGGTTTTACCTTAGCATTGTAGTATTGTGACATCCGGGCTTTGTATTCTTCCATCCGGATGCCTACTCGGGTTCTCTTCTCTTCAAGTAGATCAAGGGCCAAGGCTAAGTTGGAGCTGTTGGTTACTTTCTCGTATTCTCGGACTCGCCAGCTTTCTATGGAGACCTCCGAGGGCAGGACTGCTTCGCACCCGTAGGATAGGCTGAAAGGAGTTTCGCCCGTAGCGGTGCCTTGCGTAGTCCAATAGGCCATAGTATACCAGGTATTTCTTCAACCCATTTGGCCTTGTGCCAATCGAGTCGGGCCTTCAGGTTCTTCAGAAGGGTTCGGTTGGTTCTTTCTACTTGCCCGTTTGCTTGGGGGTATCCCACCGAGGTAAAGCGGTGTTTGATTTCCCAGTGGTCACACCACTTTTCTAACTCTTGGTTTGTGAATTGTAGGCCATTATCACTTACCAGGTTCCGAGGGATGCCAAAGCGGCACATAATGTTCCTCCACAGGAAGTTGATGACGGCGCCCGCCATGATTCGGGCTAGGGGTTCCGCCTCTACCCATTTAGTGAAGTAGTCAACTGCCACGAGTAGGAATTTCTTTTGACCGGCATCGGGGATAAGTGGGCCCACTATGTCTACGCCCCACTTGGAGAAAGGACAAGGGGTCAGATGGGGTTCCCACGGGGCCGCGGGCTGATGAACCTGAGGGGCGTAAGCTTGGCATGGTTTACACCTTTCGGCATGGGTTTTGCTATCTTTAGCCATCGTGGGCCAGTAATAGCCTTGCTGAACTAGGCATCCGACCATGCTTTCGCCGCTGGTATGGCTGTCGCATGTCCCCTCGTGAGTTTCCGCTAGAGCTAGTTGAGCTTCTTCTTCATTTAGGCATTGGGCATGAGGGCAAGAGTATGTCCATCAGAATAGTACTCCATCTTTGAGGAAGTATCGAATGGTTTTCTTAGACATCACCCGTTGTACGACCTTGTCCGTAGAGTATCCCTCGGGATCTTGCAAGTACGCTTTGATTGAGATCACCCAACTGGAGGGGGGTCTATGGTGGCATTCACGTCTTTACCTTCAGTCTTCTCGGACTCGTTGATCTGGAGTAGAGTGATTCTTCGGGTATGAACGATAGCCATCTGACTGGCCATTTTAGATAAGGCGTCTGCCTCCTGGTTTTTTCCTCGTGGAATTTGGGTGACTTTACACTCATCAAACCATCCTTGTCTTTGAGGGACCACCCGGAGGTAATCCTGCATCCTTTCTTCTTTGGCCTCGTACGAGCCATTGACTTGCAGAACAATCAGCTGAGAGTTGCTGTGGAGGAGTATCCTTCTTATTCCACCTTCTTTCGCTAGCCTCATCCCAATGAGAAGGGCTTCGTATTCGGCTTCGTTGTTGGAAACATGGTAATCAATTCTGACCGCGAAGTGGAGTCGTTCCTCTTACACGTCTTGGTTTACAAATATGATTCCCGCTCCCCCGTGTGTGCTTACCGAGGATCCATCTACATAGGCGTGCCATATGGGCTCTTTTTCCTCGGACCTGATGCCTGTCAGTTCCATTACAAAGTCCGCCAAGACTTGCGCTTTGATGGAGGGTCTCGGGGCGTAGGAAATATCGTATTCAGTGAGCCCTATCGCCCATTTATCAATCTTTTTGATGATTCAGGTTTATTAAGAATCGCCCTTAGGGGATGTTTTGTTAACACAATAATCGGGTGGGATAGAAAATAGGGGCGTAGTTTAAGTGCCATAGTAACCAAAGTTAAGACAAGTTTTTCAGTCAGGGTATACCTGGTTTCTGCTCCGAGAAGAATTTTACTAACGTAGTATACCGGATGATGCTCTATGTCCTGCTCTTTGACTAGTACAGCACTGATGGCCTCTTCTCCGACAGATAGATAGAGGAAGAGTTCTTCTTAAGGTAAAGGTTTTACCAGCAAGGGTGGTTTCAACATGTATCTTTTTAGCTCTCCGAGGGCCTCTTCGCACTGGAGTGTCCATTGGAATTCCTTAACATTTCGGAGTATCTTGAAAAAGGGGAGTCCTTTCTCTGCCGACTTAGAAACGAATCGGCTCAAGGAGGCCATTCTGCCTGTCAACTTTTGAACGTCGTTGACTGTCTTTGGGGTGGGTAGTCCCATAATGGCCTTTGACTTCTCGAGATTTACTTCTATTCCCTTCTCTGTAACCATGAATCCTAAGAACTTCCCTTCTCGGATGCCAAAGGAGCATTTTCTAGGGTTAACCTTCATGCCAAAGTTATCCATAATGACTAATGCCTTTCGCAAGTCTTCGGGATGTTCTTTAGCAGTATTACTCTTAACCACCGTATCGTCCACGTAGACTTCTACCGACTTTTCAATAAGTCCAGTGAACATGAGACTTACCAGCCTTTGATAAGTTGCACCAGCATTTTTGAGTCCAAAGGGCATTACCAAGTAACAGAATGTGCATGCGTGAGTAATGAAGCTAGTTTTGTCCTGGTCAGCTGCCGCCATCCGGATTTGATTGTACCTCTGGTCTCCGTCTAGGGTTGATAGCAGAGCGCATCCAGCAGTGGAGTCGACTAGTTGATCTATACTGGGCAAGGGATAACAATCTTTCGGGCAGGCTTTGTTGAGATTGGTAAAGTCAACACACATCCGCCATCTTCCCCCATGTTTGGGAACTAACACAACATTAGCCAACCATTCGGGGTATATGACCTCCCGAATTTGCTTTAGACTAAGGAGGCGTTGTATTTCCGAGCGAATAATTTTATTACGCTCGGGTCCCATCTTTCTCTTTTTTTGCTGTATAGGTTTGACCCCTGGTTTCACATTAAGAAAGTGCTGACATACCTTGTCGCTGATTCGCCCGGGCGGTCCTCCTTCCCACGCGAAGAGGTGATGGAATTGTTGGAGAACAGAAGTCAGTTGGGCTTCTACTGCGGGTTCCATGTTAGTGCCCATTTTAATCACCTTCTCGGGGTGTCCTTCTACTAATTCCACTATCTTTAATTCTTCTACGGGTGGAACCCGAACCTCTTCTACTTTGCGCTTTTTATTGTTTCCGAGAGAAAATTCGTCCCCTTCTGAGGGAATAGCATTCATGCGGCATTCTCTAGCCTTGGATTGACTTACTCGGACTTCTCCGATACCTGAGGGGGTAGGGAATTTTACCTTGAGATGCAGGGTAGAGGGGATTGCTTCGAAGGCTCGGATGGATGGCCTTCCGCATATAACGTTGTACGTTCGTGACGAGGCCTCCACCACCCAAAATTTGGTGGGTTCCGTTCTTCAAAGGGCTCCTTCTCCCCATGACATCGGAAGGATCACCGTTCCGAGGGTGCGACAAGCTTCTCCGGAGAAACCTACTAAGGGGACCTCAGCTACTTCCAGTTGTTCTTTCTTTAATCCCATAGCTAAGTAGGTAGAAAGGAATAGGACATCCACAGAGCTACCCGCGATGAAGATCCGTTGGATTGAAAATCCGTGGATAACGGCTGTAATCACTAAGGGGTCTTCGTGGGGGTAGATTATACCTTTCAGATCCTCGGACCCAAAAGTAATGCTAGGTAGCCTTGTTCCTTGAATGGAGCACACGGGGGGTCGTTGTTCTGTCCGCCTGGCTTCTTTCAGATATTTCTTCTTCTTACCTTGGGGCGCTATTGAGATATCTCCTCCCTCGATCATGTTGATTGTTCGTCCTGATGGAGCGTTATCTTCGTACAAGTCAGGGGGAGGGGATAAATTCCGATGTCCCACCGTCCTTTCTCGAGAGTTTCGTCGACGTTCATCGGTCCATTCTCGGAGTTGCCGACATTCCGCGGTCCTGTCTCGTGGCCGATGGTGTTCTGTGGTCCTCCCTCGTGACCGGCGGCTGGGGGTCGCTTCTTCTTCTTGTTGTTCCCTTCGTGACCTTTTTCATACATTTGCCTTGGGTTCCTTGGGTTTATTTTCCTTGAGGTAATTCTTCAAATATCCTACTTCCATAAGGCGAAGCACTTCCCTTCGTAGGGTAGTGCATTCCTCGGTGGTGTGCCAGTAGGTTTTATGATATTTACAATACTTACCAGTGTTCTTGTCTCGGTTAGGGAATTTGGTTGGTATGGGCTAATGCAACTCATTGTTGCCTCTCATTACGTTAAGTACCTCCGGGGGAGCAATAGTCATCGGGGGTAACGGTACGGGTCAAAGGAATTTTTTGACCACACCACCCTCGTCTTTGCGCTGGATGGGTTTTCCTTCCTTGTTCTTCTCCTTAGCTTTTGCCTCTCTTTCGGCACGCTCCAGGTGCTCGTTGTCGTCCTGTTCCATGCGCTTCTTCGTACCTTCTGCTTCTTCCATTAAGATGTAAACTTCTGCCTTTTGCATAAGTTCATTCATGTCCGTGACACGATTTCCCATGAGGTATCGGAAAAAATCCCCCGTTCGAAGCCCTTGTGTCAATATGTCTGCTAGGATAGTTGGACTGACGTTAGGGACATCTAACGCCTCGTCCGTGAAGCGCTTTATATACCCTCGTAGGGGTTCATCTTTCTGTTGTTTGACCGTGAAGAGATGAGTGGCGGATTTGGGATACCTTCGGTTGTGTTAGGGCCGATTCTCTCGTGGATCAAGTTCTGATCCGTTCGGCCCAATTTGTGTTGATGTTGTTTTGTTTAAATCATTAGGGTAAAGATTGAAGGAAGATTAGATGTTATCTTGCTAAAGATATTATTCAACTTACCATGTAACTAACACATATCTCCTTATTATGCATCTAGACATGTTTAGGTATCATATACAATTGGATATCTTGCATGATATTACAGGAATCTCTCGGATAAGGCAAGGGAATATACGCGGGTTACAACTGGACAATCAGACGCGCTTATCTGTAAGGAAAGAAGATTCGTTAGAGATACAGAGATCTTATTCAACAAGGGAAGAAGATCTGCGATGGTTGCGACCAAGGATCTGCGGAGATTCTGCTCATGCCTATATAAGGAGAAGACTCGACACAGTTGAAAAGCACTTTTGAAAAAGATATTAGTGAGTGAGTACTGTATCGAGTCAAAGGTTTTTGAAGAGCATTAAGTCAGAGGAACTCTGGAGTAGCTTAGTGTGTTCTTCGATTCAATCGAGTATTCCGAAAATAAGTTAAGGGATAGGTATTGCAACCGCAAATATTAGAGGGAGTCTAAGTTTTGGGTTGATGTAAAACCTACATTGTAAATCTTAAGTAGGATACTGTTTGAGTCAAACATTTGGGTGCAAACCCCGTGGACTAGGACCATTTGGACCGAACCATGTTAAAAACTTCTTGTGTTCTTTACTATTTTTATGTTTAACTGTCTTCTATTAGTTGCAACAGAAAACTGGTTTTAAAACATAAAAATAATGTAATCTGTTCTACCTATGAGTGCGCAGTTGTGACTACTGTCAAGTTCAACTGCATTCAATCATAAGTAGGATAGATCTAAGATCTTTCAATTGGCATCAAGAGCGGGTCACTATTTAACATAGTGTAGATTCTAGATCAAAGATCTTTTTAGTTATTTTGTTTTTTTTAATTTAACTTCATGGAGGAAATGAGGGAAGATCTGTCGACCATAAAGCCCCCAATGCTGATAGCTACAAACTACTCCTACTGGAAAAATCGCATGCGAAACTTCGTCAAACAGCAGGAACAAAAGGCATGGAAAAGCATCCTAAAGGGGTGGACCCCACCTACCGATGAACATGGAAGGGTCAAATCCGAGCTGGAATGGACCGATGCAGAAGAACTACTTGTAAATTATAACTCTACAGCTTTAAACATTATCCTTGTTGCAGTAGATTATGATCAATATAAAAGTATTTCTAACTGTGAAGTTGCAAGAGATGCTTGGCAGGCTATTGAGAACGCGCACCAGGGAAATGCCAAAGTTCGTGCATCAAAGTTGCAACTGCTCAATAATCAGTTCAGCTTCATTAGAATGGAAGAAACAGAGACCATTGCGCAGTTCCATTCCAAACTCAGACATCTTGCAAGTGAAGCCACGATCCTTGGAGCCGACTTCCCAGAGTCTAGAATTGTACTAAAGCTGCTAGGATCACTACCAGGAAGATTCGCAATGAAAGTCTCAACCGTTGAAGAAGCAAAGGACATCAATATCCTTCCCCTGGCAGATCTCATGGGTTCCCTCACTGCATGGGAAATGAAACTCAAAATAGAAGGAGATATTATATCCAAAGGAGTAGTGCTACAAGCAAACCTCCCTCAGAACAGTTCCAACACAGAAGTGGTTCAATCCCTGGCTCTCCTCACAAAGAGGTTCAATAAAATGAATAAACACTAGGTTAATAATGTTGCAAGTTCCTCTGATAACTTTAAAAAGCCTTCCGCTACTAATAGACTTGACAACAAAAGGTCCGGAAAGGGTATTCAATGCAGAGAATGCCTAGGCTTTAGACACATCAGGGCTGACTGTGCAAACCTCCTTGAAAAGAACAAGAATCGAGCCCTGGTTGCTTGGAGTGATGATGAATCTGAGGAAAGTGACGAGGAGTCTGAAGAAGTGGGAGATATTGCACTCTCGGACTTTATCCCATTCATGAGAGCAAACGTGAAGTTGCAATTCAAGCCTCTGATGAATCCGATTCCGACGCATTGGATAGTGATAAAGAGGAACCGACAACCGATCTGGATACCATCCTCAAGAGAAACTCGGAACTTGAAGCGCAACTCAAAATTGTTTCGACATTTGGCAGTCCAGTCAAGATGAATAACAAGATCATGGAACAGGAAAGAAAAATTATGTTGCTCACTAGGGAAAGAGACCTCATATCTGCTGATCTGGACACTGCACTCAATGCACACAAAGCATTGGAAGAGGTGTGTGATCTTACTCCGAAGGAACTAGAGTCACTTGAAAAAAATGTAAAGTTGCTCACACCAGGAACTGAAAAACTAGAGGAAGTACTGGACACCCAGAAGGTCGCAACTGGTAAGACTGGGCTAGGATTCTTTGATCCAATGAAGCCCAAGTTCCCAGGAGATACAAAGATCACCATGTCCAAAAGGAAGTGAGTACCCAAAGGAGTGGAAATACCGCTTAATTACAACCAGATCCAACCTCCTCCGACTCAGGTACTTCCTAGTCGCAACTCAGTCAGTCCATTTGCTAATCATAACTTTGTCAACAGATTTCCAAAAGGACGCTTTGTTCCAACTTGCCACCACTGCGGAGTACAAGGGCACATAAGGCCCTACTGCTACCAACTATGGGAATCACATCACATGTCTCATCCCATCATGAATGGTGTAGAAACCAAGAAAAGAAGAAGGAGCCACAGGAAGAAGAAAGTCAGGAGGACTGGAACAACATTGTCTGTTGCAACAGACACACCAATGAAACAAGTTTGGGTTAAAAATTTACCCAACAATCTTACATGCCTTGCAGCATGTAATTCCACATCTCAACATACATCTTCGTCTAACTCCTGGTTCTTTGACAGTGGTTGTTCCAGGCACATGACAGGATATAAGAGCATCCTGACCAACCTCATTTACGAACGAAAGGGAGATGTGGTGTTTGGTGATGGAAATCAAAGAAAAATTCTTGGAAAGGGAACATAGAATGTGAAAGGTTTTCCCAAACTCAAAGATTTTTTCTATGTTGATGGGTTGCATGCTAATCTTATCAGTATTAGTCAACTGTGTGATAATGATCTGTACGTTCGTTTTACCAAAGATGAATGTGAGGTTGTGGATCAATATCAAAACAGGGTTCTACAGGGACTAAGGAGTGCTGAAAATTGCTACACTATGGTAAACTGTAACACTGCTATTAGATCTCTAACTTGAAACTTTAGCACAAACAATCTTGCAGATCTCTGGCACCAAAGACTTGGCCACATCAACTTCAAGGCTCTGTCTCACCTTTCCAGCAGCCAAAGTGTGAGAGGTCTCCCTAAGCTTGGACCAAAACCCCTTGAGAAATACGGATCATGTCTTGAAGGGAAATATAAGAAAGTAAGTCATGCTGTGTTGCAACACACCCCGTCTGTAAGAATTCTTGAACTCCTCCACATGGATCTTGTTGGCCCCATTCAGAAGGAAAGCATCTCAGGTAAACGTTATATATTTGTATGTGTAGATGATTTCTCACGATTCACATGGGTAGAATTTTAAAAGAAAAAAATGAATCTTTTATGGTTTTTAAGAACCTGTGCAACACGGTTGCAACTGAGAAAGATCTACCAGTCAAAAGGATCCGTAGCGATCATGGGAAGGAATTTGAAAATTCTAGTTTCAATAACTTCTGTTCTGACAAAGGCATATTTCATGAGTACTCATCCCCGATAACACCACAACAAAATGGTGTAGTGGAACGAAAGAACAGAACCTTGGTTGAAATGGCCCGAGTTATGCTAAACTCAAAGAAACTGGCTCTTAAGTTCTGGGCGGAAGTAGTAAATACTGCATGCTATGTTTCAAACCGGGTGTATCTGCGACCAGGTACAACTAAAATTGCGTATGAGCTATGGAACGGTAAGCGCCCTAATGTTCAATATTTTCACATATTTGGTTGTGCTGGTTATGTACTCAATGATAGAGAACCAAGAGGTAAGTTCCAACCCAAGTCTGATTTGGGAATCTTTGTAGGGTACTCTCGCAACAGTCATTCATATCGCATATTCAATGTTCGCACTCAAACTGTTGTGGAGTCATCTAATGTTGAATTTGATGACTACAGGGACTTTGCTTCAACCTCTTCAGAGGTCAAAATCACGGAGCTGGTTGAAGAAGAGGATGAACAACTACCAAAAATGTCCAAGAACTCCATTCCAGTTGCAACTGAGCCTATTGAACCCCAGGTTGCAACCACTGATGAAGCAACTAGAGAAGGTGACTCCCCACTAGAGACAAGTGAAAGAACTGAACCTCCAGAGGCACCACCTCACATTAGAAGAAACCACCCACCTAAGACAGTCATTGGTGAGATGAGTGAAGGCATCCGTACACGAGATCTTCCACGCAAACGGTATGATCAAATGGTGCGGTTTGTCAGTTACACCTCCAAAGTTGAACCCAAAAATGTCAAGGAGGCGCTCTTGGAAGAAGCCTGGATTGAAGCCATGCAAGAGCAACTGAATCAGTTCGAAAGGAATGACGTGTGGGAGCTTGTACCTAGACCTGATAACGTAAACATCATTGGTACAAAATGGATATTCAAGAACAAGACCGATGAGTCAGGAAACATCATTCGAAACAAGGCGCGACTCGTTGCACAAGGCTACACACAAGTCGAAGGAGTCGATTATGACGACACCTTTTCACCAGTTGCAAGACTGGAATCCATTCGTCTCTTGCTTGTAGTTGCATGTGTCTTACGCTTCAAACTGTTTCAAATGGATGTTAAAAGTGCCTTTCTAAATGGGTACCTAAATGAGGAAGTCTTTGTTGAACAACCTAAAGGGTTTATCGATCCACACTTCCCCAATTATGTACTAAAACTCAAAATAGCATTTTATGGTCTCAAACAGGCACCACGTGCGTGGTATAAGGAAGTGCTGATCGCACCTTGTTCTATAAACACTTTGGCACACACATTTTGATTGCACAAATATATGTCGATGACATTGTGTTTGGTTCTACCTCCACTAGAGAGTTGCAACAGTTTGTCTCTGTTATGAAAAATGAATTTGAAATGAGCATGGTTGGAGAACTCATATATTTTCTTGGTTTACAGGTAAAACAACAGAACGATGGGATATTCATATCCCAGACAAAGTATGCCAAGAATCTCATCAAGCGATTCAGACTTGAACATGCCAAACCGATGAAGACTCCCATGGGTTCAACTGATCGTCTCAACAAGGATGACGGTTGCAACTCGGTGGACGCCAGTCTCTACAGGAGCATGATTGGCAGTCTCCTGTATCTCACAGCTAGCCTACCAGACATCTGCTTCAGTGTTGGAGTATGTGCGCGATATCAAGCCAATCCTAAGGAGTCGCACCTAAAGGCTGTCAAAAGGATCATTCGATATATCGCAGGTACGGCTGAGTTCGGATTTAGTTACAACTTTAACAATAATCTTTCACTTGCAGGTTATTGTGATGCCGACTGGGCTGGCTGTGCTGATGACAGGAAAAGTACTACAGAAGGATGTTTTTATCTTGGCACTAACCTTGTGTCCTGGTTCAGCAAAAAACAACACTCCATCACCCTGTCCACGGCCGAAGCAGAATACATTGCTGCAGGGAGCTGTTGCACCCAGCTAGTCTGGATGAAGCAAATGCTGGAAGATTACGGTATCACTCAGAATGAGATTCTCCTTTACTGTGATAACACCAGTGCTATTAATATTTCGAAAAATCCTGTCCAACACTCTCGCACTAAGCATATTGATAATAAATATCACTATATCAGAGAACTGGTAGAAGCAAAAATTGTTGAGCTAAATCATGTGTGTACTGATCTTCAACTTGCAGACATCTTTACGAAGGCTCTAGATGTTACACGGTTTGAGCACCTGCGAAAGTCCTTAGGCCTCTGCCTTATGTGAATTGCAACAGGGACTCTGTTGCAACTAAGGGTGACGGTTCTATTTTTCAATTACGCATCCCATTAATGAACAGTCCTCTTAGTTAATTTTGTCGAATGTCTCCTCAGTCCCAACATACGTTAAAACAAAACAAAAAAAACCGTGTATGGTAAGGCATTCAACTACACAAGCTAGTAGGTGCAACTGGAAAAAGCTATCTGGCCTAAAAGAATCAAGAGTTAAAGCTATCAATTCTTATCCCACGCGTCCACTCCTTGAAAAAAGCTACCTTGTTCACAAATGAGTCAGCGTGAAAGCTACCAGTTGCTTGCAAATCTGACTTCAGTTGTAACTGAGGAGCCAACACGATCAAAATCTTTTTGGACTCAGTTCTCCTTTTGGGGTCCATAATTTTAATTCCGAATTTTTATCCTTAGGGGCACATTGTCGCTGCTTGTTTTAATTCTAATTAACTGTGGAGTCCTAATTATCTTGAGAAGGTAATCACGCTCGTGTAACATTAGGCAGCTTTTACAATTCTGTTTGTATAGATAAGGATAATTTCCATGCTTAGCTCTACATGATTTGCCTCTATCTTTTCTCTGACCTAGAATATCTTTCTCCTAAGATTCTGTTTCAGTGTTATGCGTGTGTTTTGGAAGGAAAGTTCCCCCTATTTTTTAGGGCTACGAGTATATTAATTACCCTTATTGTGCACTCTGCGACTCACAATATTCTCTCTCCTTACACTCTCACCGTCTCCCTAGTGCTCTTTGTTTCTCTTTCTCTCAGATGGGTGGATCAATGAAACGATCGGCCGCCGTTCACTCTGACTCCGATGAACCCGTCACGATAGAGCCGTTACAGTCTCTTTCTCCTTCTCCACCACCATCTGCTGAACATCCTGATGAAGTGGATGACCAAGTCCCTCCTCCAGGTCAATCCTCTCCGGCCACTACTCCGTTGCCTTCTCCGCCACTATCTCCGGCTAAGCACTCTGCCACAAACAAAGGGAAGGCCAAAATTGGTGAACCCTCCTCTGTTCAGGATGTACATGGTGATGTTGAGGACGAACCCTCTGTCCCTGTCTCTGCTACTGGTGTTGCAACCAGGAAGCGAACTAAAGTCCTTGCTCGCAAGTCCGTCCGCCCAAGGAGACTGCATAAAATCTCTTAGCAATCTGTATCAGAGGATGAATCCGATGACGATGCTCCAATTGAACTAGTAGTTGCCGAAGATGAACCTGCCCCCAAAAAACGCTGCTAGGCCCCTGCCTCCAAAAATACGGTCACCCCCACTAATGAGGAACCGTTTACTTACCTAGAGGTTGCACCTGCCCCTCTCGCTTTGAAGTCTGCTCGAGCCTTCTCCGCTCGTTTTTATACTCGTGAAGCCCAGACCCGCTTCACTGCCTACCTGAAACGCACCTTAGTGGAGGAACGTCCACTTGATGAAAAGTCCTACGCCAACACTAACATTCTGGATTTTCTGACT
Source organism: Linaria vulgaris (assembly GCA_948329865.1). Taxonomy (NCBI): domain Eukaryota; kingdom Viridiplantae; phylum Streptophyta; class Magnoliopsida; order Lamiales; family Plantaginaceae; genus Linaria; species Linaria vulgaris. The sequence continues at coordinate 91,175,149 of OX415253.1, forward strand.
GGACGGGGTTGGCTGGTTGCGACTCAAAATGCCAGTAGCTACTCCAAAGTGCTGGTACAAGAATTCTATGCCAACTTGACTCCACAACTGGATGCCGAAGGTTCCCTTCAACGCCACATGATCTATGTGCGTAAGACTGTTTGCCCCTTTACCCCAGCCATTATCTCTGCTGCTATGGGTGTCCCTGAGGTGGACACTGGCGACCAATCTGAGTTGCGACTGGAACACAACATGAACAAAGTTGCAACCGAGCTCACTGGTGGGCTTGTTCGTTCTTGGCCCACAGGCCCCCTCACCACTAGTGATCTCACCAACAGGTACAATTTACTTTTCCGCATTCTAGTGTGTCATTGGATGCCCTGTACCCATGTCTCTTCTATGCATGCAGACGTCGCAAGTGTCCTTTTTCGTATTGGCACGGGTGTCCCGATTGATCTAGGGAAACTTGTGTCTGAACGCATCTAATGTGAGGCCTTTCAAGAAGCCCATCTTTCCCTTGGTTTCCCGTCTCTCATCTACCGCCTCATCACTACCCACGTGCCATCCCTCAAAGCTAAGCCGGAGGAGCTCACCAGTGTACAAGCCATGGGGGCCAGTCCCAAGGTGGTTAACAAACCACCTCCATCTCCAGATGCAACTGGCTTACCTCCCAAGAAGGGTTCGGGATCACTGCCTGACGCCTCAGCAAGTCTCGCAGGCATCCACATGGAGCTGTCGCGACTCATCGGTCTCCTTGAGAAGCTCACCAAGTCGCATGAGGAGATGAGCACCTCTCTCGCCCTCCAAGCCTCAAAGATCGATCGCCTGTTAGCTCAGACTGGTGCGAGCACCCCTTGATTCGTTTTCTCAAAAAGTGGGAGTAGAAAGGTGTGGTTGGGTTAGATGCAAGTCAGGGGGAGTACTTTTTGAACAATTTCTGTTATTTTTTCCTATCGTTTTTGTCAGATGGTTGCACCAATGTTGCAACCGCTAACCTCTCGTACTGTCTCTATTACTTGCATGGTGAACATTATTTCTTGTGACATCCTAACCATTTGTGTAGATGGATAAATGATTTTGACAAAACAAATCAAAGGGGAAGATTGTTAGGGCCGATTCTCTCGTGGATCAAGTTCTGATCCGTTCGGCCCAATTTGTGTTGATGTTGTTTTGTTTAAATCATTAGGGTAAAGATTGAAGGAAGATTAGATGTTATCTTGCTAAAGATATTATTCAACTTACCATGTAACTAATACATATCTCCTTATTATGCATCTAAACATGTTTAGGTAGCATATGCAATTGGATATCTTGCATGATATTACAGGAATCTCTCGGATAAGGCAAGGAAATATACGCGGGTTATAACTGGACAATCAGACGCGCTTATCTGTAAGGAAAGAAGATCCGTTAAAGATACAGAGATCTTATTCAACAAGGGAAGAAGACATGTGATGGTTGCGACCAAGGATCTGCGGAGATTCTGCTCATGCCTATATAAGGAGAAGACTCGACACAGTTGAAAAGCACTTTTGAAAAAGATATTAGTGAGTGAGTATTGTATAGAGTCAAAGGTTTTTTAAGAGCATTAAGTCAGAGGAGCTCTGGAGTAGCTTAGTGTGTTCTTCGATTCAATCGAGTATTTCGAAAATAAGTTAAGGGATAGGTGTTGCAACCGCAAATATTAGAGGGAGTCTAAGTTTTGGGTTGATGTAAAACCTACATTGTAAATCTTAAGTAGGATACTGTTTGAGTCAAATATTTGGGTGCAAACCACGTGGACTAGGACCATTTGGACCGAACCACGTTAAAAACTTCTTGTGTTCTTTACTGTTTTTATGTTTAACTGTCTTCTATTAGTTGCAACAGAAAACTGGTTTTAAAACATAAAAACACTGTAATTTGTTCTACCTATGAGCGCAGTTGCGACTACTGTCAAGTTCAACTGCATTCAATCATAAGTAGGATAGATCTAAGATCTTTCAGGTTGCAAGCAAATTGTCGTACAAACAGGTGAGCTAGTCGATCAAAGCTCGTGACGGAGCTAGGAGGAAGGTGAGTAAACCAAGCCTGAGCTCGTCCTCCGAGGGTGACAGGAAACACGCGGCATAAAACATGGTCTAGGGCGGAGGATAGATCCATTCCGACCAAGTATTGATGGATACGGTCCTGGGGATCCCTTCCATCAGCTTCTCCGGTGTACAAGGGAACATTAACGGGTCGCATCCTCGAAGGGACAGAAGCTAAGGCAATTTCAGGAGTGAAGGGGGAGATTTTAAATGTGGGATCTTCCTCGGGGGCCATGGTTTTCTTATTATCACTCAATTCTCTACGTAGGCCATCCATCATTCCCCATAAGGTATGATCACTATCCCCACGATATTCCAAGGGGCAGGGAATTTCTTCCCCTTGGCCCCTCATCGGGGTTCAATCATAATTAACATACCTTTGTGATTCTTTCAAAGGTTCACGGTGCCAGGAGACGGGAGTAGGGCTCCATCTAGCACGGAGTGTGCCTTCTTCCGAAGGGAAATTTCTCTATCCGGGGGATGCAGGGGGCCAGTTCCCAAAATTTCGCCCTCTTCGATGTGCTCGTAGGGTTGTAGCGTCTACAAGTCTTTCGAAGACAGAGCGGGGAATATTAATAAAATCTCTTGTACCTGATTGGTGGTTCGACAAAGTTTCTTCTGAGTCACTGCGGCGAGCTGGAAGACTTTCCCTTTCGAACATATCATCCATCATATCCATCGCTTGTTGAAGTTTCTCGAGGACAGATTCTATGGCGTTCCCACAGACGGCACCATTTTGTTAACATGTTGGATATTATTCCCTATTTAACGGATTAATTTTGGGTCGAACGCCCTGCCCATAATTCAAAAGCGATGGTTTTATAGAGGAGAACAAGAGATGCGAGAATATTCTTTCCTTTATTCACTGAACTCCACTCCTCAATTTTGTGTGTATGTGATTGTATGTGTGTGTCCGAAGTTATCTTTCTTCAATCGATCACCTCCCTTTATATAGAGTTTGTTAGGGATAAGTGTCGTTATGCATGTGTTTTAGTAAGGTACATGTGTTGCAATATGCGCAAAAGTGTAAAAAGATAAGATAAGGTATATCTTTAGTCTACTAGATGCTGACTAAGCTGATCTTTGCCTCTTCTAATGGCTCTGGGGATCTCCGAGGGGCTGTTCTCTGAGATGCTATTTTTCCGAGGGGTCCTACATTTGGTGACGACTTGAGGGACCAGTTAGGACCTTATTTGGGTGGTGTTGTTGCTTCGGTAAGGGTTCATTCTGGTGTAGGAGCTTCTGTATATGTTCTCCAAGAGGTGTCTCCGCCTTTGACTTGGGCTCCGAGGGTTGGGCATGGTCTCCGAGGGGTTTGACTTGGTCTTCGGGGTCTTGACTTGGTCTCTGAGGGCTTGACTTGGTCTCCGAGGTCTTGACTTGATCTCCGGGGTCTTCACTTGGTCTCTGAGGGCTTGACTTGGTCTCCGAGGGCTTGACTTGATCTTCGAGGGCTTGACTTGATCTCTGAGGGCTTGACTAGGCCTTCGTGAAGTTGTACTTTCTTGTTTAAGCCCTCGTAGAGGGTCTTCCAGTAGCTATTGTATTTAGATCTGGTTTTGTTCTTAGATTTGGTCTTCGGAGTGATGTTCCAAGGGCATTTTATGTTGAGGAGTGTTCAGCAAGGAAGTATTCTCGCAAGATTATGGGTCTCGGGGTCCGTTGTGGTCCCTCTTGGCGCATTGATGGATATCGGAGTCGCGCAGATCCATCGGGGTTTACTCTTTTTCCGATGCCGCGTTGATATCTTTTTTATTCATCGTTGATTTTCCAAGGGACGCTTAGGTATCTCCTCGGAGGTTCCTTCGTACCGCTTTGGATCAGTGACCGAGGGGTGTGGTGACATCCGAGAGGCCTCCTCATTGGGAGTGGGTACATCTCATCGGAAGTACTCGTGACAATAGTATTGTCCATATATTAATTCCTATATTTAGGACTAATATTCTTCTTGATCTCATATTTATTTTTTACGTTAACGCTATTATATTTAAATAAACTCTTAATCACGCGGGGATCATGTGTCAGTATTACTAGTTGTTAATAAAGAAGAGTCCCCTCTCCACTTAACAAGGCATTTTAAGTAGAGAAATATGAGCTTCAATTTCTATTATTCTTTTTTTTATTTGTAATTGTGTTTGCAGATTTAAAATTTATACATATTATATTTTTTTGAGAAATATACATATTGTACTAGGACCCCAAATATATAGATTGATAGGTATTTGTTGCTATTGTTTGGAATAAAATTATAAAACATTAGAAAGTCACGAGGTTCTAATCTCGACTAATCCGCCATTTTCAAATTGTTAGATTTGTGCATGTATACATTGTACTAGCTGATCCTAGCTAGTATTTATTAGTAAAAAATATATGCAAAGGTCAACAGTTAAAAGAATCTGGTTCTATTTGAGATAGTAATTAAAGCGGGCACTAACTAAATTCGATGAACTAGGTAAGAATAATATACATGATTTGGTTCCCCAAGATAACGGTTTATGAGTTATGACCGGTGCGCACCAATTTCGCTAATTTGGGAGAAAAAGAAAAAGCATAGCCTTTAATTATATCACTTGCAAAATGATACGTGCAAACGTGTTCTTTCACTTTTTGTAATCAGTATAATGCTAGATGGCATTAAGATATTTTAGAATATGATACTAGATGAAATTAAGAACATCTTAATCATAGAACATTTTGTGTGGATGATTATTTTGTCACGTGACAAGTCATTATACAATAGCTTCCTTTTAGCTATATTTGAAGTATCAAGATTCTGAATGCATTGGATGCCCACTTATCTGCACATTAGATCTTGTGGTGCATGTAATTAGACTTCCAGTCTCATGTTTGTGAGGAAATGTCTAAACCATCCATAGGTGTGTCAATTTTCTTTTTCCTCTTCCACGCTTGGAAATAGGAATAAAATTGATCAGTTCCTGCCAAATTTTAAATATCGATACAAATAAATAAATAAATAACCATGATTTCTTCCTTTTATTTCGTTCAAAAACAAAAAAGAAAAGAAATGTAGGGTGATGAGCAACTTTGTCGTTAAATTGGTAATTGCTTTTGATGTGACATTACTCATAATTATTACTATATCACTTTCAAAAGAACAATTCAGCAAGAGACAAGAAGTTCATAGTTACTTAGTGGGCACGACTTTTTAACCTAAATTTTTCAAAGTGTTGGGAGATTTTATATACTGTCTGTACTTAACGCTAAAGTTATTATAATTAGGTCGGGAACCCAAATAGAATTACCGGTGAAAAGTATTGTTATAGTATGTTTATGACAAAAACATCGTTTCAAGCTGCTTGATTAATAGGAAACAAGGGTCATAATCACTTTTGACTTTATTAACATCTTTTTCTCTCGTTCTCAATTAACCTCGACAAAATTGTTTCATAAATTAAATGAACCAACCCAATTGGCTTTAAGAGTACTTTACCGGACGTGCATTTAGTCTACGATTACGGGACTCATCTTTTAGAAACACTTTTAATCACAACTTTGTTTCCTTCTTTTTACAAAGTTATTTTTACTCGATTAGTGCACAATTACTATTTCTAGCTTAAGACAAATGTCGATTATTGTCCATAGTAAGCACTAAGTAGTAATCGTTTGATCTATTAATTAGGTATTTATTTTTATTTATTATTTCATGATTTGATCACATGAATAAGTAAACCATCAAACTTTACATGTTTAATGTATTTCAAGCTTTTTTTTTTTAGGATAAATGTATAAACACACATACTTATTATATATAATTTCGATAATGTATACAATCCTATAGTACCACGTGGTAAGCCGAGCGACCTAGCAAGCACAATAGAAACCCCTATACAAAGGATAACAGACTATAAATATTCAATCCTTGAAGTCCCACTATAGAAACCTTATAATGATGACACTAATACCCGCCCTTTATGACTTTGAATTACCACTTCAAAACTACCCACCTGAGGCTTGCTAGAAGGATGACACGTGTCTTTACAGCTGCATGGGAGTCAGACTTTGATGAAAGAGGTGATGGAGACATCATGGTAGAGAGGCATGGCCGAGTGAACATCGGTGCTCTCAATGATTTATGAATTAAGTTTAGATAGGTAGAGTCCTCGTATGCAGAATTTTGTTTTTAGTGTTTTTAGTATGGGTTATGAGTGTCTAAGCCTTGTTTGGCATTCATTTCACAAAAATTTGAGAATTTTCAAAAATCAAATAAAATGTTTGGTTTAGGACTTTTGAAACAGCCCAACAAGCATTAAAATGGTCCATTTGTGGTCTCAAAAATCAGGATTAAAATTAAGTAGAAATAGGCTACAATATAGGTTCAACTTTTTGCAGTTGTGTCAGTTTTGACAGCTTCTAAAAGTTGTTGTACCCGAAAACAACTCCATTGTTCATCCAAAATTGCGCCAACAGTTCCCTCCAAAATTTCTCAGCTCAAGAATAACAACATTGAACATCTAATCCAAAAAAAATTCAGTCCAAATATCTAAAATTCAAAATTTTTGAACATCTAATCGAAAAACTATTCAGTCGAAATATCCAACATTCGAATTTTTTGGTTTCCCCCTTATAATCTCCTATATATTACAACCACCACTCTCATTATTTCCATTGCAGCCTCTATTTTTAGTGAAGGTCAGTGAAATTGTCCCAGTTCTTACACATGATACTCTCATATATTGCTTTTCTTGTTCGTTAGTTGTTATTAATTTCTGTGTTTTTTCGGGTGCAGTTACCAGCAAATCCGTTCTTTACCTGCAAATTCGAAGTGAATCTTTAATTTTGACAACTCCGTTCTTTGCCTGCAAATTCCAAGGAAAGGTTTACTTTCGACCTAATCTCCTGCTGGTTTATGTTGATCTGTCAAATATGTTTGTTGTTATTACCTCATTTAGTGTGCGCATTCTCTCCTTGTATTCACATGAAGATATATATGTTCGGTTTGTTACAGTCATTACACGCACATAACATGTTCCATGAATCCTTGATGCCTAACTTTGAAACTTTTCTGAAACTGTTGATTCCCAATGTATGTTGTTTACTGTATCACCTATTATTCAGTTGGATTATGCCACCATTTTTATGTTAACTTGTGTTTTCTTTCCTTGATTTCATTATGTTCACTAACTTGATGAAATCCAACTAAAGATCTATACTTTTATGCGGTGTGAATAACTGAATATATAAGTGCAGTGTAGCTTACAATAGTTTGGCTGAATGGTTTCTGATATAAATGTTGGATTGATGTTGGTTTAACATCTATCTAACATTTAAACCAGAACACTTTTGCTCTTTCATATATTATATTTTGAGTTAAAACATTTCACCGATGTCGTGTTTGTGGCTACGTACGTATGTTGCGTATTACTAATTGGCCAAGTTATTTGAGGATTAGATGAGTAGTCGTCGCGGCGCTAGAGTCGACATTCCCACAAACCGTCCGAAGCGCTCTAAGAAAGACGATGCGTACTGGGGTGACGTAAACGAGCATTTTTTCATCCGGCTTATATACCAGGAATTTGTGGACGGTAAGTTACTCGGGAGCACTTTCACCACCAGCACATGGAACGATCTGGTGAACGCCATGAGAACGAATTATCCGGTGAGGTTCGATTACACGGTTGACCAGCTGAAAGGTAAGTACAATCGGCTGAAGGTCCTATGGAGGCACATTAAGATAGGCAGGTCAAAGACTGGTGTTGGTGTTGATCCAGCGACATGCAAGCTGGAATTTGACGACGAGCGTTGGGCGCAGTTCCAGAAGGTAAAATGTCAATCCTCCTTTCCTTCAGCCTATATTTATAATGTCGGGAGTTATAAATGCAACCTAATCCGTATATCGGTTGACAAATTGCAGGAAGATCCCGCAACCGTCCTAAGCTGCAGGCGTGGCTGTCCAGATTGGGAGTTGTTGGAGGAAATGTGGCACAACCGTGTTGCCATCGGCGACATGGCCCGCTATTCTGGGCAGGGCGGTTCTGATTCAGAGGACGAGATCACGCAACTCGGTGATCCCGAGCCGGTATCTGGCGGTAGTTCTGTGTTTGATCAGGATAGCCACCCTGAAAGTGGTGACCCTACTGGGTCCACACAAGACGCTTCCAAATATGCGTCAAGTAGTTTGAATCCCCCTAATGCCACTGTGTCTACGCCCCATGTGCTTAATATGACTCTTTCTCAGATGGGTCTTGCAACCAGGCGCGCCCCAAGGAAACGTTCCGACAACCCTACGTCCAGAGGTGCTATGCTAGACACAACTCTGAAGTGTTGGAATATGTTGAACGAGACCAAAGCGGCCAACATCACGCAGTCAACTTCCAAACAGATTGGTGAATGCATGGAAGCACTGTACAAACTGGAAATCGTGCCGAAATCGTTGTTCTTCGAAGCCATCAACCAATTGAAGGACAAAGAGATAAGGATGTTTTTCCTAAAGATAAAGGAAGACGATCGTCGCGAATGGGTGATGCGTCTGCCGATTGTGATAACACCCTCCAACATGGACACTGGTCCCTAGAGCAGTGTTGGCTTTTTGTGCTTTCGAGTTCTAATCTACTGTAGTAGACTTGATGTCTACGTAGGTCCTCCCCGTTGACATCTTGGAATAATATTTTGTTGTTTACCTTTGTGTGCATTTTGGCTCTGTTGAAAACCGTAAATGCTCTTTGCTTGTGGCCTTTTCAATGAATGCATTGTGTTTGTTATGATCAATTTTATTTTATCGATTTCTGAGGACTAGCACAGTAAATAACGTCCCACTCGTACGGTTATCTTGATTGGACAATCTTTATAATTTGCAGAAATGGAGTCCTGCAGCGATAACACTGTTTCGACCTCCACTGGCCGAAGCAAGGACGAGAGCGACGATGGTCTTTCTGAGTTCATGTTAATTGGTTTGTTAATGGCCCCCGATTGGTTTTACCCGAAGCGCCCTAGGAATAACTCTGAACTGACGGGTTCGCGGTGGCTCCTGGAACTATTGCTTGGACACGATGATCGGTTCTACGATGCTTTGCGGATGGGTTATATATATTATATGCCAAAATTGCAGTGATGCATATCAACTTGTGCATATTGTAACCGATTTGTCGATTAAACCATAACCAACTAGTATGATACGCTGGACAAGGATTTAAGTATATGTTTTAAAAGGATGTGTTTGAGGCCAACAAAATTCAGCAAACCATATGACCAACAATTTAAATCTGTATCTAATAGAAAAAGATGCACACACTCGACCTATAAGAATTGCAATACAATTAATGCAAATTTAGATTGGGAATAAACGAATCTTAATAACGAACATGTATTTGTGTTGCCCTGCAAATCCAACGTTGTCGATGTGAACATCACTATGTACTTTTAATTCAATGCACCTCAGTATCATTGTAGTAACAAATTAAACTTCAACCACAAGAAAGGAGGTTCCTGGTTTCAATGTTGGATAGCTGTCGGGCCAACATCCATACAACATTTCGAGAACAACACGTTCGCTTTCTAAAACTACTGTGTAATACAAATGACTCGCGACACTACGAGATGAAGTTATCGAGTTACAGCTATTCGACGTAATGAGTAATACGCATCAACGTCCCACCCGCCTACAGAAATGAGATAGTTGCATATATAGTGTAGACGAAAGTTCGTTAATAAAATGGTGCAATAAAGTAAGGAGATATAATTAAGCATATTATCAAGGGAACATCAACGATAAATTTGTTTTAAGTAGGCATTTACCGTAAGACTTACAACAGGTGCATCACATACACAAAAATTGGAGGGTTGTAATTTTGATGTGGTGATAACAATCAATTTAGGTGAACTGTGTATTTAATTAGGTGGGAATACTGCTAACACAGCACAGGTTGTACGCTACTAACAGAGTTCATAGATGGACTAGGGGATTCTCAATTATGGAGTATCCATAGAAATCACGTCAATAGAGTAACAAGAGTGCATTAAAGAAATTACAGGAAGAGTTGTATTCTACGTAATTAATGTTTCCCACATTGTATATGTATCATATATGTAGTGGTAGTTGTGTGTAGTAATGGCAACACAACAGTCTTATCATCAAAGTATACTTTTGTTTTAAACGTTATATAACGCATTCAACAGAGGCACTATAGTCACAATGGTTCGCACCCTTCTCTTGTCAGCGTTTTTTCTTGAAGAGCTTCAATGGAAACCAGGTGTGGCGAGGAACAGCAGCAGGACAACTACGAGTACGGACAAGGCAGCTGCTACACTCGGCTCGACGTATTCCAAAAAAAGGTACACGAATATGTCAAAAACGCTGTCGTATGTTTTTATAAGAATTGAAATCTTCTTTAATTCACTGAACGAACCTGATCGTGAGCATCGAGAATTAGAATAGTGTACCAAAACTCTTATGAAATGAATATATACAAGCGGCAACTGATGGGCTGCCCATATTTAATGTGCTTCGCATGAGTGGAAGTGTCCATCGCAAAAACCTGTATGTTATGCTCTTCGTTATGTAATCTGATCATGTTCAAAGATGCATGAAACAGTCAGAAATCGCGGGAAAGGAAAAAGGGAAAACGTTCAACATTCAGTTACAAAAAAAATTCCAGAACTCTTTGTTTTCAATGTTGCCGAGATGTTGGCCAAACATCGAGATAACATTTTTTCCAGTAAAGTTCTAATCGATAAAAAATTTAACTAACGCTAGTTGAATTATAGTTATATATATATATTTTCCTCGATTTCAAATGTTAAACGTGATGGGGATAACGTTGAAAATTCGGACATTGACTTCTTTATGCTGGTGATTAACAAAGGCCCTAACAATATGGCATGATCTTTTTAATGTGATAACCACAACAACAAATTCAGACGGCCTCTCAACTTAAATGGGAAGACCGTCAATCTATATACAAAGGTTTTTGGAACCGTTCGTTGGACGAGAGCTACATAAGGACCTTACAAAGCGTAGCTAAAGAGATCGACATATCAACCCGTGACGGACTGGAAAGTGCTCTAGATCGCATCCACTTCATTCTATGCGAGATTCATCCACGCACTGGAATAAACTATGTGAAAGTTTACAGACAGTACCAGACTGTTTGGATGCGATACCAGGATTTTATGGAGTTCAAAAACTTGTCGGGGGTAAGTTTCAACCGCCAAACAAAGCGGGTCAGCACAACAAAAGAATACGAAATGACGCACGGGTTGAAGGTGCGTAATGGCGCACCGTATACTCATTTTATTAAGTAAATTGTGTTGTACATGATAGCGATGTCTGCTAATGATTTGAAATAAACTTGCAGGAATACGCTGATAGGAAATTCTTCCGCAAATACGGGTTGCCGCAATACGAGTTGATAGAATCCATATTCGGCGATAAATGCGCGTACATTGCCCTAGAGAAAATGGTAAGGCAGAGGCACAAATGGTACCAGGATATGGAATTTGAAGAGGTCAAGATTGAATATGGCGTGTATTTCTCAAAATAGTTAATTTCGTATTATGACTAAAGTAAACTCAATGTATGAGTAATGGGGAAATACGAAATATGTCTGTTTTGTAACGTATGAGGATATTGATGCATCTATAAAACATTGGTTGCTTGTAGCATATATAATATTATGTTCACGGATAAATTTGATACATTTTAAATTTGGAGACAAGTTTACTATGTCACGGAATCATTAAATTTCATATAAGGATCCGAGTGCACAAGATCTCTGAAATTTTATATTTATAGAAAAAGGGATTTTTATTATGTAATATTTTAATATCCAAGTAAAATCATAACCACATATAATTTAAAATTCACACCATACTGGGGCATTTAAACGGTATTGAAGCTAATATAAAGAAAATAAGCATAAAAGAAATGAAGTACAAAATTCAAACCTACCGTTAGTTTTTAAAAAATGGACCAACCGATTTTGACAAAAATTCATTTCAGTTATGTAATTATTACACTCAAAAAGCAACAGCTGTTTCAGCAACTTTATGTCACAATCACACCTCGTTTTAGGCAAAATGCTACATTTAGCCCCAAATTTCACATTTTTTATATTCCAAATTTTACTGTTCATCCGAAAATTAGTCTTAATGGGCCAAATTCACTTTTTCTGAGAAGCCCAATATCTCTAAAAATAATTTATTTTCTGAAAAATAACTCTGAGGGGAGCGCCAAACGGGGGCTAAATGATGTGATTCTAATATCCTTTTTACTTGTTATGTTGCTCTACTTATCACTCATATCGTTTTATGTTATGTTTTGTTATTTTATAATTTTTGAGTCGAGTTGTGACTAAACAATAGAATTAGAGAATGAGATGGAGGAAAATACGATACTAGAGTTTAAAGACAAAAATGGGCTGCATAGGATGAAGTACATCGCAATAACGTAGCATTACGACACAACGAGGAGTGCAACCCTAATTTATGCAGTATCCATGAGGAGCTTAAGTTGTGCTAGGCGACGCAACGCGAGTTGTGTTAGGCATGTTATAGGTATCTTGACTAGAATCAAGAACGTGGCACAACACGGGAAGAGATTAGGGAGCAGTGCCATCAGTGCCCAAGACGTAATGCAAGCATGAAAAATTATCAAATCCTGGAATTTACGTGATTGTTGAAGATCAAACCTTGGACAACGCAAAATGTCTATCAAAAGGAGAGCTGATCTAAGTCAAAACGTGTGTTGAATGTGTGAGAAAAGTGCAAAAGTGATTTGAGAGAAAAGTGCAATGAAAAAGTTTGATAGAAACACCAAAGAAACTCAATCTTCTATGAGTTTCATCTTAGAGTCAATATAGTCAAGAGTAGTGAAGAGGAAGACAAAGCAAAGGAAATATAAATATTGTAAGCATCGAAGTTCCACCGAATCAAAGAGTTTTCTAATCTTTTTATCTATCATTATATTGTTCTATTCTATATTTGTCGTTGAACCTGAGATTATGAGTAGTAAAGCTACTCAGTATTTGGAATAGTAATTAGATCGGATTTATGACTTTGATTTATTTGAGTATTGATAACACAGAATTCTTCGGGTTGGGTAATTCTTAGAATATCGTGAGAGATGTGGTTCAACGCGATTCCTATGATTTGTTGAGAGAAAACATTTGAGTTTGAACATTTTGACGAAAGGGCTTAAATTTATGATGGCCCTCAGAATATGAAAAGAGATGAAAATATGAAGAAATGCTTTAAAAAATATATTGCTTTCACTGAATTTAGAATATAGTATACTGAGTGAATTTGAGTTGGTTACAATGGCGGAATTCCTACTCTATATATAGAATTTCTGGTGTAATTGCAAGGATGCTACTTGTCCTCCATTAATGATGGGGATGGGAGTTTAATAAGGTCGCTCGCGGATTAAGTAATTATTGTCATTCTTTTATTGCACGCGTGATCCTTCCAAGTTGGTTATTAAAAGGTCTAGCGGTGTCGGAGGAGTCCATCGTGCAGTTTTGGTGATTCTTTTTAACCCTTTCGTATGTCAGAATGTTTGTGAGCTTAATATACGAGTGGCTTATTTTGAAGTGCTTTCTATGGGTATTATGATCTTTTCCTTATCCGGTGTATTTATGCATTATCAAGTATTGTTTGAGTTACCAATGTGTTTAAAATGCTTTGTCTTATAGACTACATGATAGATCTAGCTAATGGTGTTAGAATGCGCATGTTTGAACTGATTTTGGGGACAATGGCCAATCAACGCGAATCCATGAACAATACTTAGGGGGTGTTTGCAAGAGCTTTTAAAAGGAGCTTATGGGCTTTAAGTCACTGAAAAACATTTATTTAGTGTTTGCAATTCATGATTTTGCTTCTCCTTCTCTTAAAAAAAGTCAAAAATAAGAAGAAGTCCAGAAGCATGTCATGAGGTGCTCCCATAAACTGCTTCTACTTATATATTCCTTAAATTTCTCTTAATATCTTATTTAAGTCTTAATTAATGAGAGAGAAAAAATTCTCATAATTTCTCTCTTTCCTCATTTACGTGATATTCTCTATAGTTTTAAATTGTGGTGTTTTAATTAATAATAAAAAATTAATAAAGAAAAAGTAATAACGAAAAAGAATACAAAGAAATTCATAAAAGAAAAAAAATTACTTAACAACAACATATTTATATTAACAACTTTCAAATAAAGTTATACTTTCTAAAAATAAATGCTTACATCAAATAAATTGTGAAATTTAGTGTAATAATCGTATTAATTCAATTATATTATTTTATTTTTAAATATAACCATGATTGTGCATGTGTGGGTGAAACATTAATATTATGGATACTTTAAATATAGGTAAATAAATTTTATTGCATCTTGATCAATATTCAAAAACTACATTTCGCTAACTATTGCAAACACCACAAAACTATTTTAACTGCTTTAAGTAACTTTTAAAAATACATTTGCAAACACTCACTGCTTTAAGTCAAACGCCGCTTTAAGTAATTTTAAGTAAAAGTTATGAAGAAGTAGCTTTCATAAGCTCTTGCAAACACCCCCTTAGATCACACAAATACATATATTTTCTAGGGATGCTTCGTTGACACTGGTGGAAGAGTAAATTGGATTGCAGATTTTATCTCTTTCCTAAAATGACTGATATTCAAGATGTTCGGGCTAGTGCTTTAGGCCATTCGAGAATTAGGGATTTATAGTACTTATAACTCAGGTTGTAGGTCACCTGTGATGCACCGATACCGATACCAAAACGGCTATGCAGTACCCGATACATATCGATACCAATTCAGATACCGATACCGATTCTGACGTATCTGATACGCCACATGGCGTATCCTTTAATTTTGAAATAAAAAAAATTCTCGATACGTATCCGATACGTTTTTTTAGGCGTATCGGTACTATTATGGGTCTTTTTATAAACTTTTAATATTTTATGGTTAAATATTTAAATATAAATCCCACCAAATATAAAATAAAATAAAAAATGAAAGTCCCTTTATCAAGGGCACGATTCAGGTCTCATTGTTTTTATAATTATACTTTTCTTTTTCTATTCATAATCACCACCGCCACCATGTGCCACCACAATTATACTTTCTTTTTCTATTCATAATCACCACCACCACCATGCGCCATCTTCAAGTTTGTTATGTTGTTGTTTAACTTATTAGTCATAAATAATTCACGTTTATATGTCTTTTTTCAAATTTGAGGAATGAATTTTTTTAATGTTAAACCTTTTTTTGTGTATTTCTAATTTTTCTTGTTTAAGTTTTAAATTTTATTGCTTGTTAAAAATACAAAATACATATAATAAATGTTAATAATTATTTATATATAGACGTATCCTAGCCGTACCGGTATCGGCTATTTTTAAAAAATGCCGTATCGGCGTATACGTACCGTACCGTACCCGTACCGCCGTACCTGAACCCGTGCAACGTAGTAGGTCACAGATTCATTAGACACGAAAAAACTCAACAAGACTCAATAGGTTAAAAGAACATATGTGGTTTGTTTATGAACTACTGAGTAAATATGTAGTGAAACCGAACTCTAAACACATTGTTAATCATCTACTTTACAACCATAATCAATCATCAATTAATCTTCTTCAATTTTGTTTACTAGAATAGCTTTGCAATTTACTTCCCTATGTAGCTTGAGTTCTAGTAGCTTAATTTACATTCTTGTTTTTGTCTTTACATTTAAGTTGATTCTAGAAAATGTCCATCCATTTATTTGAGATTCGATACTTGAAATGTAATTTACTTTCATTTTACAGTTACTTGATTATGCATTTGCGAACACGTAAGCGTGGCTTATTTATTGCATACATTTTATCAACTACTCAAGTACACCACACATCATTGAGAAACAATGTTTTGAGTATAATTATCTATCTATTTCTCTAGTACAAGGCGGCATAATCTTACTACCCACATATGCAAGCATTTGTAGTGATATTTTAAACTTCATAAAATGAGTAGGTGATTATTCAAATTGTTGAGGAATATTATTGATAAGGTCACAAGACCAATGTTGTTAAAGGCGTGGGGCGTAAGCGAGGCGTTTTTCATAGCTAGAGGCGAGGCGTAAGCCTTGAGGCGTGGGGCATAAGCCCAATAAATTATGTCATTTTAATATATTTTAAGCATAATATTATAAAACGAGTATATAATAATACAAAGAAATGTGGAATAAACCATAAATAAACTTATAGCCTTGAGAATATTCAATATATAGATGAGTTAAAACTTAAAACCAAATTGCTCATATGCAAAATCTAAAAAATATTAGTGAACTTCGCACAATTTACAATAGCATTTATAAATGCTTTCATTAAAAACCCATACGAGAAGAAATATTGTAGTTCATAGGCCTCTTGGGATTTAAGCAAAAGAAATTATCGTATTTATATCATGCTTTGATATGATCACGTTATGGAAGAAACCTTAAAATAATAGGAAAAAAAAAAGTAGAAAACTCAGGTCACGTATGACTTATCATATTCTTTCACAAATCACAATTGCAAACCCTTGTTTTTTTCCTTTACTTCTCTTTTGGGTCTAGAGTTTTTAGAGTGAGCCAATTTTTTATTTTTTATTCACTTCTGGACTAGGTAATTAAGAAAGAAGATACAAATGATGGCAAGTTTGTGGGGCATTTGCAATCATCTGGGCACTAGCCCAAACGCCTTTTAGGCTTCGTGCGCATGCCCAATGTTTGAGGTGTGCGCCCCACAGAATCGCGCCCCAATACAGCGCACAAGGGCGTTTTAAGGCCAAATTTATCCCAAGCACGCCCCGACGCACCTTTCACAACAGAGCACAAAACCACAACTCTTAAATATAGATGCAATTATCCCGTAATTTAAATGAAATATATATTAAAGATATCTAGTTTTGTATATTGGTTACACTCATGCAATTTCAATAATCAGTGACATCAATTCTTCGATAACGTGTCAAATAATAGACATAACTAGATTATATTAGTTTTGTATATCTCTGTATATCTCTTGTATCTTTTGTTTATATCATTCCTTAGTTATAGTGATTTACTTACATATTTTAGATATTGTTATTGTGTAATTATACACTGATGATGAATAAAGTTATTTATCACTTTCAAATTATACCCTTATATGATATCACGAGTCTATATTCTCTAACGAGAGTCCTACCTTTTTTGATCTTATGACCGACCCTACTAGCCCTTCTGCCGACGACAACTCGTCCTTCGGTGACTCTTAAGTCATGCAACGGCCGCTAGCCGCGCCTACTGGAACTGGTCCTTTCGTCCCAATTAGTATCCATAGTCATCTTCCGCTTCAACTTGATGGAATCAATTATGCTTCATGGCGCGCACAAATGCGTCACCTTCTCCACGGTTTTGGCCTTTTTGGCTACCTCGACCACACTACATTGTTCCTTCCCCGTGGTTCCACGCCGGAATCCATCGGTCGTTACGTTCACTGGACGAGGCAGGATTCTCTCATCATCTCCGCCTTGTTCAACTATGTCACTGGATCATTTCAAATGCTCATCTCCAATGACAACACCTCGGCGGTGGCATGGGAACCCCTACAATGGACGTATGCCAATCGTTCCCACTCGCGTCTCATGCAATTGAAAGACGATCTCAACACTATGAAACTTAGATCGCAATCCATTGTTGAATTCATCCAAGTGGTCAAAGCCAAGGCCGATGAACTTGCAGTTATTGACCACCGCTTCATGACGATGACATCACTCTATATGTCTTGAACGGACTTGGTCCAGCCTATCGAGACCTTGCCGGTCCGATTCGTGCTCGTGAAAATCTGATCCGTTTCACGGAACTTCACGACTTCCTTCTTGCTCAAGAAGCCTTCATTCACGAGGGTGAGGCGGAATCGACTGCATTGATTGCTACAGCCAATTATGGGACGTCTCAAGGGCGCCATAATCATGCTCGTGGTCCAAATCCAAATCATGGTCATCATTCCGGTGGTAGAAATAATTGGTGTAACGCCCTTGAAATTTGAACAACAATACAAATATATAATTTAGTCCCCAAACTTTTGAAAATATCATTTTGACCCCAAATGTTTGAGAAAATTTGCATTTTAGTCCTTGAACGAAAATTAACCATTTTTTTATCATCTTATATGCTTCAAATATATTTATGAAATATATTTTACATGTACATATTGATCTTGGAGTTTTTTACATAGAAAAACTTACATAAGTAAATATGTGTAAAAATATATATTCATTCATATTTGATTTTATTATAAACATTAACAATAATATCACATCATAGGTGAATGATTTTGAACTTAGCCACATCACTCTTTTGACAATTGAATCAGATTTTGGTGATTATTTGTCAAAAAATTAAAGTGGGACATTAACATAAATTATTTTAACATGTATAAAAAAATAAATATGTATATATTAATCTATGTGTACTTTGTTTGAATTAGACATATCATATTTTAAGTTATGGAAAAAAATCAGCCACATCTCCCTATTATCAGATTAGAGTCTTCATTAGGTGGTCAAGGATAAAGAAATTAGAGTGGGACCTTAATTAAAAGTATTTTAACATGATTTTTTGGCTATAAATAATAGGCTTTCTTCCAACAATTTTCACACTCAAACTATTTCGGTTTTTACATTCTTTCTTGCTACCAATCTCTTTCTTTTTGAGTCTAACTTCAGGAAAAATTCATCCCAAGTTCGTATTTCATCATTTTCTATCCGAAAATACCCCAAAACTTTTATTGCGCAGAAATTATCCATTCGGCCCAGCACCTTCGAAAAATAATAACTAATTGTAGACAAATCCTTTTTTATCATGGTCAACGGAAAAATACTCCTCATGATGTCCTCTAACTTTCATATGAAGAAATGTTTTTCAAATAATGTGATTTAGAGTGTCGAAATTCCTAAACCGTAGACTGATGTCGCAAAATCTGAAAATAGGTTCTATGTTTTCAAGAATTATTTAGCATAGCAAACCTTTGAATTTTCCTTCCCATATGGGTACACATGTCCCTCATGATGTTAGGTGCCTGAAAACACAAAAATATGTGGGTACCAAGTCTATTTCGTTATCCGATCGAAGGTAAACCCGATATTGCGAAGATTTTCAGCTATTTTGCGTACTTTATGTTCTTAGTTTATGATTGAGAATAATCATCTTGATTCCATGATTGATCACTCACACATAACTCTTATAAGATATATAACAATGGTTAGAATCACTTTACTATAATTTGTAACTACGAGTTAATATTTTTGAGATTTTTCAATAGTATATAAATATTATATTTATCATGTTTAACATATCCTTACATAAGTTTAATACGATTATCATATATACTTTTGAGGTCTAATCCTCTTATATGATTATGTATCGTAACTTAAACATTATCTGATCATTTAGCTTGATTAGGTTTACGTATTAATAATTTTTATAAGTTATAAATACAATGTTATGTAATTTAAGATAATCTTGAAACAAAATAATATTAACTAAGTTATACAATTTACTGGATTGCTTCATAAGATAATTGGTTGAGGTCATGATTCCTGAAATTTTTGGATGTTCACGACTCGACGTGATTCATTCATGGTTCATATAGCCTACCCCAATTTAATTGGGATTACAGGCTTGGTTGTTGTTGTTGTTATAAATCAGTTAAGTAATATATTTTGAAGAATTTTTATGCATCAAATTAAATAGTTCATCATACTATACTTAATATTATTGTATACTTACCATTTGAAATGATTTTTCTAACATTAGAAAAATTATAACTACAATAATAATTATAAACATATGTTTGCTTAAGATAAATCTTGAGATATAACTTACAAAGTATATTTGATATTTAACTTAACCTTACAACATCAAAGTTTATCGCATAATATTTTTATCAATGATATGTGCGATTTACTTAAATTAGTATTAGCTACCTTTTTAACAAGAAATTTCTCAAATTTCATCAACACGAAAGTTGAATAGTACATATGTTTATTGTGGTGAGTTATGATTATTCAGTTAACTGATATTATCTTAATAAATTAAAGATTTGATAAATTAATCAACGACGCGCATGATTCTCCGTACAAATAAAGGTGAGGTTCGATATCTGATTTTGTCCTTGCCCAATTTGGCATCTGGCCTGAGGAACTTTGATAGAAAAGTCACAACTTCATTACCAAACCACGAACAACCTATAATTCATCTTATTCTTATTTTTGCATTTCATCAAGAAGCGTGATTTTCGCACTTATTGCTAAATCATTCACAATCATGAATTATTCATCAAATATAATCTCATGTACTGGTTCTTGAATTGTGCAAAGAGCAACGAACTGTGTGTTCTAGACATGTAGCTCAAAGAGCAACGGATATTTTGCGGTTTACTAGCTTATTTGTTTGTCACCCATTGGGACGCTTTTGGGAAGTTGGGCCCAATAATTATGTCGATTTGCTGTCGGGCAGTAAGGACTGTCGGTTTAAGTAATTTTGCTTGATACCCATTTATCTAGGCACCGCTTGCAGTCAAGAGTTGACTGTAACCCGCGAGCTGGATCGGCATGTACTCGAGCATGTCGCATGTTTTGTTTAGGAGGTTGTTCCTCGTCGGAAGTATAAGGTAGTATTTGGGAGTATAAGGTTGGATTTGTTTGCTGTTAACGCACATGTTCATAAACTATTTCCAGAATATTCCGGTACCATAGCTACATCAAATTATCTTGTTAAACCGTTTCTATCGGTAAGATCACACCTAGAAATATTTCAATTAAATCACCGTTAATTCATGCATTGCCACTTGTTTTGTATGAATCTCACTAAGTCATCAAAGACATATTCTTCGTTTTTTCTGTCTGTCCATTCATCAAGATAGGACCGACGTGACAACATGGATCATGTGAATATTCTTGTCAATCTTGCCTTTTGGAATGTCTGTATAATTGAAAATATTTATAAACATAGCGCAATTATCAAAGCTTTCAACATATTTGTATTTTTAAGACTTCCGCTATGTATATTAAAAGTTTTTTTTATCATAACGTGTATAGTTGATCCTAGGCAGTGACACCCCTTCCTACGAGACGTGTTTTAGTTTGAGCTGGATGAAGTGTCTGGCTAGCACCGAACCAACTCAGATCGGAACACTACTCATGGGGTGCGGCCATCACAGTCACGGCCGCAACAATCATAACTCCAACCGTGGCCACAACTCAGGTGGGGAGAATCACCGCCGTTCGCCTCCATCTAATCCGCATACAGGGCAGTCCCCTTCCCGTTCAACGATGATTTGTCAACTGTGTGGTCTGCCCGGACATGCCGCCCGCATGTACCGCCTTTTCAACGCCCCGATCGCAAATGCTGCCACCTCACCAACATCTTCGCATGCACCCTCAGATAATTGGCTGGTTGATTCTGGGGCTTTGCATAATCTGACCTCGGATCTCAAAAATCTTTCCATTTAATCGGAGTACGATGGTCCAGATGAGGTCGCCATCACTGATGACACATGTTTGAAAATTTGCATATTGGTTCTTCCCTCGTTAATTGTTCGGATCGTCGCTTTGTTCTTGGCAATGTTTTATGTGTTCCTGCCTCACGTCAAAATCTTTTATCCGTGTATCAGTTCACTAAAGAAAATAATGTGACTATTGAGTTTTTTGCTTCTCACTTTGTTGTCAAGGATCGCAATTCAGGGGATAGGCTGCTTACATGACCTTGCATTGGTGGCGATCATCAGTTACGGCTTCCTATTGTGTCCCGATCGCTTGTACAAGCCTTTGTTGGGGAAAGAACGAATAAAGATTGTTGGCATGAACATCTCGGCCATCCTTCATCTCGAAGTAGTTCCTTTATTTTACGCAAGTTTAATTTACCATATGACAATGTTTCGAATTTGAACACTAATAATTGTGAACCTTGTTTTCTAAATGAGAGCAAACAATTGTCGTTTACTACAACTTCTCTTGTGTCGTCGCATGCCTTGCATTATGTTTATGGCGAGTGAAACGCCCCAAAAATTAGGAAGAAAATAAATTTATAATTTAGTCCTTGAACTTTTGAAATTTTCCATTTTGACCCTAAATGTTTAAAAATATTGCATTTGAGCCCCCTGAACTTAAAAGTTAGTCTTTTATTATATTTACAGGTCTCTAGTCCTAAAACATATATTTCAATTTCAAATATTAACTAAGTTGATTGAATTACCTAGAAAAATTACATAAGTAAATATGTATGTAACAAAGAAATCTAATTATATCTATTTGAATTTTAATTATAAATAATTGAGGAACTTAATATGCAATTAACCAATTGATAAAGTAAGCCATGAAATATTTTTGATGAGGTAAGCCATGACATCTTTAAAAACATGATTAAATTCAGATTTTTTGTGATTTATTATAAAATAATCAAAGTGAGACCTTAATTAAAAGTATTTTAACATGATTTGTTTACTATAAATAGTAGGCTTTCTTCCAACAATTTCCACACCCAAAATTATTTCGGTTTTTCCTTATTTCTTCCTATGAATCTCTAAGTTAGTGAGTCTACTTTTAGGAAAAATTCATCCCAAGATGTCCTCTAACTTTCATATGAAGAAATGTTTTTCAAATAATGAAATTTAGAAGGTCGATATCCCTAAATCGTAGACTGTTGTCTGAAAATCCGAAAATAGGTTCTATGTTTTCAAGAATTATTTAGCATAGCAAACCTTTGGATTTTCCTTCCCATTCAGATACACATGTTCCTAGTGATGTTAGGGATCAGTTGCCACAAAAATATTTGGAAAAAAAGTTCATTTGGATATCCGATCAAAGGTAAACTCGGAACTACGACGATTTTTAGCTTATTTTACGTACTTTAAGTTCTTTGTTTATGATTGAAAATAATCGTCATAATTCCATTATTGATCACTCACACATGACTCTTATAAGATATAACAATCATTAGAATCACTTTAATATGATTTGTATTCACGAATTAATATTTTTGAGAATTTTCAATAATATATAAATAGTATATTTATCATGTTTAACATATCCTTACATAAGTTTAATAAAATTATCATATATACTTTTGAGGTCTAATCCTCTTATATGATTATGTATCGTGACTTAAACATTCTTTGATCATTTACCTTGATTAGGTTTACGTATTAATATTTTTATAAGTTATGAATACAATGTTATGTAATTTAAGATAATATTAGAACAAAATAATATTAACTAAGTTATACACTTTAATGGATTGCTTCATAAGGTAATTGTTTGATGTCATGATTCCTGGAATTCTTGGATGTACTAGAGACTTAAAGAACGATTTTCCATAAATCAGTTAAGTAATATATTTTGAACATTTATTATGCATCAAATTAAATAGTTTGTCATACTATACTTGATATTATTGTATACTTACCTTTTGAAATAATTTTCTAACATTAGAAAAATTATAACTACAATTATAATTATAAATATATGGTTGCTTAAGATAAATATTGAGATATAAATTTCGTATACAAAGTATATTTGATATTTAACTTAACCTTACGACATCAAAGTTTATTGCGTAAGATCTTCATCAATGATATGTACTATTTACTTAAATTAGTATCAGCTACCTTTTTTTAATAAGAACTTCCTCAAATTTTATCAACACGAAAGTTGAATAGTACATATGTTTATAGCGGTGAGTTATGATTATTCAGTTAACTGATATTATCTTAATGTTATTAAAGGTTTGACAAATTAATCAACGACGCGCAAGATTCTCCGTACAAATAAAGGTGTGGTTCCATTTATGATTTGTTCTAGCCCAGTTTGACATCCGGCTCTGAGGAACTTTGACAGAAAAGCCACTACTCCGTTACCAAACCTCGAAAAACTTATATTTCATCATAATCTTGTTTGGCATCTCATCTCATAACATGATTTTCTTACTCATCGTTAACTCATATTCAATCATTTATTATTTATCATATAGGTTCATAATCATGATAATTCTCCAATATTATAATCTCATATGCTGGTTCTTGAATTGTGCAAAGAGCAACGAACTATGTTCGGGACATGTAGCTCAAGGTGTAACGGATATTATCCGGTTTACTAGCTTGTTTGTTTATTTGTTATACTCATAGGGATACCTTTGGGAAGTTGGGCCCAGGAATTGAGTCGAGTTACTGCCGGGCAGTAAGGACTGTCGTTTAGATAATTTTGCTTATCACCCATCTATCTAGGCGTCGCTTGCAATCAGGAGTTGGCTGTAATCCGCGTGCTGGATCGACATGTACTCGAGCATGTCTCTTAATTGTTTGCGAGGTCGCTCCTAGTCGGGAGGTATAAGGTAGAATAGTAGAAGCCATAAGGGTGGATTTGTTTATTGTTAAGCACAAGTTCATTAACTATTCTATAAAAACTCCAGTACCATTGCTACATCAAATTGTCTAGTTGAACTATTTCTACCTGTAAGATCACTCCCGAAATGTATCCAGTAGGTCACATTTAACTTGCATTACCAGTTCTTTTATATGAATCTCACTAAGTCATTAAATACTTATTCCTCATTTCTTCTATCAATTCCTAAGGATAAAATCAACATGGCAGCATGGACCAAGTGAATAATTGTTCAAGCGTGCATTTTGAAATATTCGTGTTTTGTCACTAGTACATAAGCATTAAAATTGTCACATTAGTTGCAATACCAAGACTTCCGTTGTATATATCAAAATATAATTCATAGAACGTGTATGGTTTTGATCCTGAACAAGTGAGACCCCTTCCTATGAGTTGCGCTTTAGTCTGGATTGGGTAAAGTGGCTGGCCACCACTAAACTAACTCAAATCGGAGCATGGCTCGTGGGGCACGGTCGTCACATGGCTGGTCCCTTCCAAAACTTGACGTTAGCAATGTGTTCCTCCACGAAAATCTTACGGAGGCAGTCTTTATGAGTCAACCACCCAATTTCATAGACCCTAATTTTTCACTCCGTGTTTGTCGTCTTCATAAGTCCATTTATGGGTTGAAGCAAGCTTCTCGAGCGTGGTATTTGGCGTTTAGTTCGGCCCTCACGTCGGTTGGTTTTGTTCAAACCAAGTCGAATGTATCCCTCTTTGTCTATTCACACGACAAAGTTATTTGTAATATGCTCATTTATGTTGGCAATATTATTGTGATGGAAAATTGTAACTCCCTTATTTCATCCATTATAGCTCGGCTTAGTGAGCATTTTGCGTTTAAGGACATGGGGACCTTAACTTATTTTCTTGGGATTGAAGTACTTCGTTGTCGTGAAGGTCTCTTTCTATCTCAACACAAATATATCGCGGAGGTATAAGACGGATGGTGCGAAATCCTTGGCTACTCCCATAACATCGAATTCGCCCGCCTCTTTTGCGAAATCTGTCGGGGATCCGACCCCTTATAGCCAAATCATTGGTGCGCTCCATTATCTAGCCTTTACTCGTCCGGATATTGGCTTCGCGGGGAGCCGACTTGCCCAATGAATGGCTAGTCCTACAGATACCGATCGGGATGCACTTAAACGAATTTTGCGATATCTGAAAGGCTCCCTCTCTTATGGACTTCTACTTCGTCGTTCTACGTCTCAAATACTTTTGGCATATTCTGACGCGGATTGGGCGGGTGACTTTATGAGTGGTACCTCCACTTCAGCTTATGTTGTCTTTCTCGGGCCTAATCCTATCTCTTGGACGTCTCGCTAGTAACGCACAGTCTCACGCTCTTCGACCGAGGCCAAATATCGTGCTCTTGCGAATGCGTCGGCTAACATTCGTTGGATTCAACATATCTTCAGTGAACTTGTTTTTCCACTTCAGCTCGCGCCTCACATTCGTTGCGACAACATGGGCGCCATTCGACTCTCTCTTCGTCTTGTCCAACACGCAATAATGAAGCATATTTCAGTTGACTTACACTTTGTTCGAGACCTTGTTAACATTGGATTTCTTAATGACTCTTATGTCAACACCATGGATGAACTAGCGAATATCCTTACCAAGCCTCTCGCACGCACTCATTTTCAACTAATGCGTTCTGTTAATAAGTTTGATATTATCACCTTATTAACGGAATTATTTAGGGGTTGAAACGCCCTGCCCGTGGTTCAGAAGCTTGTAAAATTACGAAAATATCCCTCTTTGTATTCACTGAATTTCACTCTGAATGCTCTAATACATTGTTGTGTATGTGAGTGTTTTGATCTGTCGTTCTTCTTAATCTGTCCCTCTTTTTATAGAGGTTTTTTAGGGACATATGTCGTTATGCATGTTTAAATAAATTACAGGTGTTACTTTTTGTGTAAAGGGATAAGATAAATTTTATGTTTGCTAAATGGAGGCTGACTAGGATGAACTTCTATCTCTTCCGAGGACTTCAGGGGTTCCGAGGGGATGATCATTCTGATTTCTTTTCTACGAGGGGTTGCATCTTTCGGAAAGACGGGATAAGTGGGGCGGTACGTCTGTCCGATGTTGTTGTAGCTTCTACAGTAGTCATTTATGGGTTGTCTTCTTTGGGAAAGGTACCCCGAGGGGTATGTCTGTTTTCTTTTATTGGTGGCCTCTGTTTTCTTTTATTGGTGGCGCCTGTTCCGAGGGAATTTTGTGCTTCAATAGGACACTGTTCTTCGTCTTCAGCCTTCGTGGCCTCTGTTCCGAGGAATTTATATCTTGACAGGACATTATTCTTCGTGTTCGTCCTTCGTGGCAGGTGCTCCGAGGATCTTTGGATCATGGAGTGTTCAGTGAGGGGATATTCTCGTATCTTCTGAGACTCGGGGTCCGTCGTGGTCCCTCTTGGCGTATTGATGGATATCCGAGTCGCGCAAATCCATCGGGGTTTACTCTTTTTCCGATGCCGCGTTGATATCTCTTTATTCATCGTGACTTTCCAAGGGATGCTTAGGTGCCTCTTAGGGTGACGTTTTGTACCGCTTCGAGTTGGTGGCACCCGATGGGCCTCCTCATCGGAAGTGCATGTGACGATATTATCGCCCATGTATTAATCTCTAGATTTAGGGTTAATCTTTTGCTTAATCTTATATTTATTTTCTATGGTTAACACGTTCCAGACTTTCT
The DNA here is from genome assembly GCA_948329865.1 of Linaria vulgaris. NCBI lineage: Eukaryota > Viridiplantae > Streptophyta > Magnoliopsida > Lamiales > Plantaginaceae > Linaria > Linaria vulgaris. The sequence goes on from OX415253.1 coordinate 91,202,299, forward strand.
GTTGCCGATGAAACGTCAATTTTGCAGGGGCGTAATAGACATAATTAGATTATATTAGTCTTGTATATCTTTGTTATCTCTTGTATCTTTTGTTTATATCCTTCCTTAGTTATAGTGATTTACTTACTTACTTTAGATATTGTAATTGTGTATTATTCCTTAGTTATAGTGATTTACTTACTTACTTTAGATATTGTAATTGTGTATTAATACATGGATATGAATAAAGTTATTTGTCACTTCCAAATTTTACTCTTATATCAAATTCTCTTACTTTGATAATAAATCAGTTTATACACTTTCTTTCATTATGAATATTTAGTTACTTTAGTAAAATTTAATCATAGGAGTACTACTAATACTCATTTAATTCAAATACTTAGCGAATCATTCAAATTTATAACGAATTAACTCATTATTGTATTCTTCACAACATTTTCGATATATTGAGGGAAACGTTCATTCAGAATTATTGCCAGATCATTCACTTTTGTATAACGAGTTTCGATATCCCAATAGTATATTATATTATATATACTGTTATATAAAAGAAGTCATGTTGAGACCTTGATTCCTTATTTACCATTCTAGGTACTATTAAATTTTGTTATTAATTGGATATAACTGTAACTTATCTGAGCCTTATTATTATTTAAATCTTCTTGTTAAGGGAAAGAAATCATTACTTAATTATCTTACATAAAAAAATTAAAATATATAGATTATGTATCCATAATTAAGTTGTAATATTTACTATAAAAAGTAATTATATTATATTTAAAATAAACTGCTAATCATGCACTTGCATTATATATCGAAACCATAGACAAATTTGTCAATATTACATGAAAGCTCCGACAATGTTACTGATATTACCACTAATAAATAATACTAGAACGATTATGTAGATTTATTGTAATAAGTAATAACTAATAAGATGAAGGCTGCAGTGCCAGTATGGATAGAAATTAAATAGTACTAGGATAAGATGTAAATATATAGGGATTGTATATTTATGATTGGGGGGCAATGACAACCCATATCCCCTTAGATTGAAGAATATGTCAGAAAAGTTTTTGATTTCTCTTCAACAAATTCTGGGCATTTTTGCAATTCACCCAAACTTGTCGGGTGTAAATGATACCATTGCTCACTGCAGAAAGCCCACTCCCCCATGGCAGGTAAATTTGGGTAGCTTAACAATATTAAATGGACTGTCGTAAATAGTATAAAATCCAGTTTCACTATTCTATAAATAGGATTTTACAGAAAATCACGCACATATACAAAACAAAAATGGTTGTGGAGCCAAATGTGTTCCCTAGTCCCTACTCTTTATAGTGAAAATTAGGTTCATAATATTGTTCATACCAGGCAATTATGACCTGCTTAATTGCAATATTTGGAGGCACATACATTCATTATAGTCTCTGGTAAAAAGTTTGTTGTTTGGTTAAGGTGGTTTTGGAGTTGATAAGTTTTAAAATTAAATTTCATTTTTATTTCATTAGGAGTAATTATTAAGCTATCTTGTACAAGTAACAATTGATTAAACACCTATGTCGTTTTGCCCTCCAGTCCCTGTACAACTTTCCTCGACTCGTATCTAGATTGTAAATCACAAAATAAGTAGGCATAAAGTGTGAATCTTATCACGTATACACATTCCTAAACCCTACATACGTTCGTTATCTTGTTAAACTAACCCAAATGCATAGGTCAATTTTGAATCCTCAGTTCAGTTTCAAACTTTGTCGATAGAGACCGAATTTGAAATTCACACTCATTTCGACTCAAATCAACCTCTAAGTGGGCAAAGGGTCCACAAGACACGTTGCGAGTCAAAAAGGAAAAAAGAACTTATGTACATCAATCGAAATTCAAGACAAATTGGGCACTACGGTGAGACGTGAAAACACTCGACACATTCCGACCTTGATATGTGGAATCGTCTTGCGCTATATGTACTGAGATTGTTCGATAGACATGGTATAACTCCAGTGAAGAACTGCACCTTAAAATTCGCCCCCATGTTCTAGCGAGAGGATCCTCAAGTCTTCAAATTCGGCCCCAATATTCTGGTATGCTATTAAATTTCGACCTACGAACTTCTGGCCATGAGTCTTTCAACCATGTTTGACCCCCTCTTTTTGTAAGATTTGACTAGACCTAGTTCACGTGTGTTATTTGGAGTGCCGACGTGTAAATAGAACAAATTGGTACAAAATGGATTCAAAATAATCTAATGTGAAGTTTACAGTGAGTCTGTCTAGTCAACCGACGAAAACGCTCCACTTCAATACATATTAATTAACACAAAATTGATAAAGGAAATAGTTTCAATGGATCAATTTTCAGTTTGTCTTCGAAACTATTCAACACCACCTAACTAAAATATTCAAAGCCAGACAAGTGAAAAATAAAACTCAACTTAAATCGTGCTTTGACTCCTTCCGTGTTTTTTCTTTCTTTTCAAATTAATCCTTCTTTTTGGACATTGCTCATAACTTTTTGATTATATCACTCAGATTTTGACTATATTGCGACCTTGCTATTCATGCGAGCTTGATAGAGTAATTTAAGACAGTAATAGACTATTGTTTTAATCTTCAAAGCGTATCAGCCTTTTGAATCATAGAGTTGTAAAACTAAATACCAAATTGAATATGTCATGTATTATTAAAGGGCCGCCTTCAAATTGGACTGAAAGTAACATTTTTTGATTTTCTCAATTTATTTAGCCTTTCACGTTCGGAGACATTGATTTGATGATAGGGTCATTCTCTTCATTTGTCCCTAATCGTATTTTACTTACTACAGTTCACAAACTTATTACTGGTAAACCTTTAAGGTTGCGTGCATATTTAGAGTACTACCGCAAACAATCTTATTGGTTTATAACTTCAATAAAATAACGGACGTTACCCTACATCACGTGTAACTAAGTTTCACTTGGGATGATCACTCACTAAATTAAAAGATTTATTTCATTAATTGGGTTTCGAAATCAAAACCCCTAAAAATTGTAAGGAATTATATAATTTCGAAGGTCTACAAACACACATTAATTTGAAAATAATTTTGTATCATTCAGAAAATGTGGGGCGAATCATCATATAAATAATGAAGATTACATTTACTTTATTTCCATTTTTTTTGTTAAACTTTTGAAACGCATATGTCATATACTTGTTAATCAACGTACCGTGGTTTTATGCTGACGTTTGACCATTGACTATTCAAATATGGAAAGCTTCGAGTTCTTCTGTTGATTTTCAAAGAGAGGAAAGATAAAGCACACCACGAGAATTTTGCCATGTATTATATAGTTTATTTTGTGTGTAGTGTTCCATAGATATGGTCTTCAAAAAACATATAACTAACAATTTATTATTATTCTGTACTTTACACGCAATCGAACTAATCTTTTCTGGAATGACACGAGCCCTTGAAAAGAGTCTCTAATATTTTCTTAAACAATATCAAATAAATTAAAATATATTCTACTGTATCGCAATACCAAAATACTTTTTTTAAAGCGACATTTCTTGTTTATAATTTTTAACGAGGTTGATGACGTATAGTTATTAGTTAACTATCTTTTCAGTATGCGACTATTTATATAAGTAATATTTTATAAGTACACCGATTTCATTTCAATTAAGCTTTTGAATTATATTAACTACTATTTTTTGCGAATAACTTGTTATCAATTTTCTTAATTAACTGCTAAATCCTGAGAAATTTAAGAGTGCAAATATGACGTATGGAATATAATGCATTGGTCGAAAATGAAAATTCAAAACTAATCTTGAAGCTTTTGAGATCCGAAGTCACTTCTTTTGAAGTCGTGTTGTAGCATCCACAAAAGGTGGGAAGACCGCCATTTGTGATGATAAACACTGCATTTAAGCTTACACAATCACAACGACTTTAAGTACAAAAGAAATAAATAGGGTGAGAGAAGTCAAAGATGTTTGTCTTTAAGTTGAAGACGTTGCCCTCGAAAGTGGCCTCTTGGGATTGACGACACTTAGAGAATAGCGAGTCGTTCTTTCTCTGCATGCTAGAGAGATGTCGTACTCAAACCCAATTAGTTTTCATTATAACTTTATACTAATTTTGAAAGCATGATTATTGTAACAATGCAACAATCGTTTTAGGGGGACCTACGTTAGACGTGTTCAATTAGTAATTCAAACAACGTTTGAAAACTCAAGTTTACGCGGTGAGAGTCGTGTATATAAAAACACTTATACGAAGACCTTATACTAAAGACTCAAGTTTACGCAACGGATGCACCGCCCATTGACGTCTCGAGGCGGCCCTACGACGTCCTAATGGATGAAATTACTCTTATGTCCTCTTTAGACGAGGATAAATTATTCTTCCCATATCAATAACCAAGTAAAATCTACAATCCAAATTGAGAGTAAATAAAGAATAAAAAATGAGGTAAACATTCCAACAACTTCTATTTAGCACACACACTAACTCACATAAGGACTCGAAGTCTTGTTCCTCGAGCCATCCATTCACGGATATCAAGAATTTCCGATTTTCTCCTTTTTCATTTTCTACTTATCTGTCTTTTAACCCCCTTGACTTCACGAAAATATTAATAAATAATAATAATCCCCTCTGCTCATTTTTTGTAATGGTCACTCCTCTTCATTGCTACCTTCCACAGACACCGAACCCTTCGATCCCCTCTCTGCTTCACTTCAATCTCCTAATACTCAAATAAACCATGTGAGATTATTTTTCTCTCTCTAATTTCATCATTCCTTTGTAACCCTTTTTTTATTTTACGTAATTGAATGCGATTATTTTGATTTTGTTGCTTCAAATTGCCATAATTTGGTTACTGAGTGTTAAAGTTGTTATCTTGGATATGGGTTTTCATTTTTGCGTGCCAAATCTATCTGGGTTTTGCTAAACTTGTTTAATGGGGGAAAAAAAAATTGGGGTTATATTATCTAGGCATAATTTGTGAAAAAAAGTTGAAATTTAGCATTTTATTTATAAATTTATAGTGGGAAGCTGTTTTATGTGAGAGATCAGGTTCATGGGTTGTGGATAGGGATCCATGTTGGATCTGTTGTTTATTTTTTTATTCATAATTTTACTGTTTTATTTCCAATTTTGTATTGGAAGGTAATAAGTACATTTCCTAGTTTCTAAAAAAGTTGCTATCTTGCAGTGGGTTTCTGTTTTTTCATGGGTTGAACTTAAGGAAAGTATGGATAGCTTCAGTGAAGAGTGTGTCGAACCTCAGTTTTTCGACGCTCTGGAGCATGTAGAACAGGAGCCGGATTTTGTCTCTGATTGCACTTCATCTAAAAAATGGGATTATGAGTTCTGGATTAATGCACCTCAAAGTGTTAGCGAGCGCCGGAGGAAGTTTTTTAGTTTGATTGGACAGAACCTAGATGGGTTTGGAGGAGAAAATTGTGTAGATACCTGTGGCGCTGATGTATTTGCTGGAGATATCGATATCGATAGAATTATGGAGGACAGTGGCTCTGTACTGAGGACCTCGAGTATTGAAGATGAGTTTTCTTCGAGTCGTTCGTCTGTGTCAACTTGGTGCACTGATGAACTGGATTTTATCCGGGGAGTGGATTTAAGGGAATGTAGAAACGTCGGTGATAGAGAAAGGGACTGCACTGTAGATGAAATTGTGGGAAATGGTAAGTTAAGAAATGTTCGTGTGAGGGGGTTGGACAATGTTTCTCAACGCTCTCCCTTTGTTCAGCAGGTTGTGCAGAGAGAAGTTGAGGTGAATGATATTACACCAAGAACGAGAAATAAATTGAAAAAACGGTGGTTGAGCACATTGCGTTCCATGACTTGTATGATGAGTCGGAATGTGAAAGATGATAATTTGGGTTTGGTTGAAGGTCAGAGCACAAGGATAAAGAGAGTCAAGGTCCGCCATAGTCGAAGAAGGTCGAAGGAACTGTCAGCCCTCTTCACAGGACAAGATATCCAAGCCCACGAGGGATCGATTCTGACTATGAAATTTAGTCACGATGGGCAGTTTCTTGCTAGTGCAGGCGAAGATAAAGTTGTGAGAGTTTGGAAAGTTGTGGAAGATGAGAGATCAAAGGAAATTGACATACCAGATTTAGATCCATCGAGCGTTTACTTCTCTGTGAATCATCTCTCAGAATTGGGACCTCTCATGGTGGAGAAAGATAAAATTAACAAAATCAGAAGTCTGAGGAAGACATCAGACTCGGCTTGTGTTATTTTCCCTCCAAAAACCTTCCGAATTTCGGAGCAGCCATTGCACGAGTTCCAAGGACATAATGCGGAGATATTGGATCTTTCATGGTCTAAAGATAACGTATGTTTAGCTTGTGGAATTTATTTACCATGTCTTTGTAAATTGGCTACATTCGTGTTAATTCTTTTTAACTTGCTTTCTTGCAGTGTCTGCTTTCATGCTCGGTTGATAAAACTGTTCGCTTGTGGCGAGTTGGAGTTGATCAGTGCCTCAAGATCTTCTCTCACACTGATTATGGTATGTGCCAGATTTATTTTCCGTGTGTTTTTTGATTTTGTGAAAACAGCTGGTTTCTAAGAATAAGATAAAAAAAAACATATCAGTAACATTGGATTAGTTTTACCGGTCTCCTTGACTAAGAGAAACCGAATGCTATGCAGTGACTTGCGTTCAGTTCAACCCTGTAAATGATGATTACTTCATCAGTGGTTCAATAGATGGGAAGGTTCGAATTTGGACAATCAGTGGTTGTCATGTTGTGGACTGGATTGAGATAAGGGACTTAATCACCGCCATTTCTTATCGCCCTGATGAAAAGGTTCGTAATACTGCCTGTTTGTATTTTGAACCACAGCTGAAAATAAGTATAATAATTGCACTGAACCTTTATTCATTTTACAGGGTGGTATTATTGGCACCATTACAGGCACCTGTCACTTTTTTAACATATCAGGTAATTATTCATTGAAACGTCAATAATAATATTTCCCCTGCGCAAACTAGAACATGTTAAGCATCTGCATCACGCTTCTTAGGTATCAGGCTGACACTCTTAGATTATACTTTGTTGTTAATTTTGAGGCCCAAATATGTTTGAATCTCTTGGTGAATAAGATTTAAAGGTCAAAACAAGCCTGGTGTAATTTATATTTGTTCTGCGCCAATTATGTTCTAGTTCATGGAACAGGTCATAAAAGTGAACTAAAAAGATGTGACCAAAAAAAAAAAAGTGAACTAAAAGGTGTTTCTTATCGCTAAATAATTCATTGAAATTCCTAGTCATTATGTGCATCCTTTAAGCTCATTGTTGTTCTTTATGCATGACATTGTGCCTAGTTATTGTTGGTGAAGACAATTAATATTTTTTAAGCTCCACGTGCTCAATTTGTATTGCACGATAACTATTTTGCAGTATGTTAGTTATAGAAATGACATTTAACGTAGTTACTAACCGTCATTTAATACCTTCTTGTTTCTTGGATCAGATAATCACATCCAGTTGGATTCTCAGATGTGCTTAATCAGTAAGAAGAAGTCACCTTGCAAAAGGATAACTGGTTTTCAGGTTACCTCCAACTGCCTTTATGAAATTGCTAGTTTACCTAGGCTACCATTTTCTTATTTTTTTGTACTGGTAGCCAAATTTTCTTATTTTGTTATTTGGTTTCCTGAATGCAGTTTTTACCGCAAGACTCTAGCAAAATATTAGTTACGTGTGCCGATTCTCATGTCAGAATTATTGATGGGATGAATGTGATAGGCAAATACAAGGGTACGTAGTTAGTACTTTCATTGAATTTGATGTGATAACTAGAATGCTTTTGTTTGGACTTTGTTCCAAACATTTTTGAACTTCCGGAATGTTCATTATTTTAACCAATAATTAACTCTCGTTTTCTGCTCTTGACAGGCCTTCGGAATACGGGGAGCCAAATGTCCGCGTCCTTTACTTCAGACGGAAAACACATTGTCTCAGCGTCAGAGGATTCAAATGTTTACATTTGGAACTACAACGGTCAGCGAGAATCTTCATTTTCTCAATCAAAATCCGTAAGATCCTTTGAGTGTTTCTCCTCCGATGCCTCCATTGCCATACCGTGGTCTGGTCTGAGAAACGAAATCTCAAACGATCCCTTGAAACCAAACAAACCCCACCAAACTCCTATTAATTCACTGCCTTTCTCATCATCCACTTGTTTCTCGTTAACCCAAGAATTCTTGGACTCCAACTCCAGAGGATCCGCAACTTGGCCCGAAGAGAAACTTCCCGTTTCTAGTCTAACTTCTCTCATGGGTAAATCCCAGTACAAACTTTTCAAGAGTTCATACCAGAGTTCCTCCAATTCTCATGCATGGGGCCTAGTCATTGTTACGGCGGGCTGGGATGGAAGAATTAGATCGTTCCACAATTACGGACTACCAGTTCCCCTTTGATACTACGCGCCAGAATTATTAGCGTATTGGATAAGATCGTTTTTTGATGGCTGCCCTTTCACCCCCATCATATGGTGTGTGTGTGTGTGTGTGCTTGCAAACAATTAATTGCACGCTAGGCTGTCACACAAAGCTAGGTTTGGCAGTATTGAAGGTGTTGGCATATGACCCCAATTCATTAAGTTTGCCATATATGGGTTGTGGTTTTATGAGAAGAATTATTATTAGGGAATGGGTCCTCTGTCAAATGATGCACGCACTTGTGAGTATGGATGGGCAGCAGACAGTTGGCAGGAGTAAAATGTTTGAAAGGATAACTGGGGTTTGCCTTGTCTGAAAATTGTGGTGGCTCTGGTTGATTATGCTGTAATGGATCCTTTCATTTGTTTTATTGGGTGACCTTAATTCAAAGGTCGCTGGCCCCAAAATGAAACGGAGCCCTTCGTGTTCGAGAGAGGTAGGCCGGTGATTTCGGTGGGCTGAGGAAAACTTATAGTGGTGAATGATTGTTGAGTTATTTGTCTGCCAATTTGAAATCAAGGGTAACCATAAACCGAAGTGATGGGGGCAGGACAAGAGCACATATGCAAAAGTAAGAGAGGGGCCAGAGCAGTGTATGGACATTCTCAATGGGGTCTGCATGGGTTATTATATTTAGGCTGCGTGTATTTAATGTAAGATAAAAAGATGATATATGCATATTCTTTTAATCATTCCCCGAATTGTGCATTAATATTCTCGACTCTTAATGTGACATTGTTTGACCCATAAGGGGTTCACCTTCAATAAGAGGTTTGCCTTGAATGACTTACTTGGCGGGTTTCCCCGTGATGGGGCGGGGACGACCACTTTCAAGTCGGAGGGGCATTTTTTGGATCCCGATCAAAGAAGCGGATTGTGGGGGCATGAGTGAACTCAGGTGATAACCTTTGGTTGGGCTTTAGGTGTTTCAGTAGCATTGCAATGGGAACTGTTCAAAAAAGTTTTGATTCTTTTTAGTGATGTTTGTATGTATGTATGTATGTCAAAAATAGGGGTTATAGTTTGTACATGGCTGACTAGTTTGGTGCATATTTTTGCATCTTTATACAGTCCAAATTAAGTTGATGTAATGTTGTTGATCATTTGGGCTTTCTCTTCTTTATTACTATGCTTTTGGAGATATGCAATGAAAAGAATAGGTGTTGAGAACTATTAAAGAAGAAAAAAAATCAAACAAAGGAAATCTAGTTTATTATTATTATGTTATTAATTATGACATAAATTGAAGAGACTAAAGCAACAAATCCTCGTGATTTTGGATTTTGCAGTTTGTCCCCATAGCTTTTAAAAATAACATTTAACTCCTACATCTTTTGAAAATGTGTGGACTAGGGGTGGGTTCTCAAACCTGAATTTCGGGTACCCTATTCGACCCGGTCGGGTATTATCCAAAATTCGGGTATTAATACCAGTACCCTAACCGAATATCCGGGTACCACTATCCGAATGTGGTGATTCGGGTAGGAATATTTAGACAAATTGTGGTACCCGAATACCCGATTACTATATTATTATTAATTTTATTTTATTTCTTTTTCTTTCTTTCTTTTCTTTTTTCTTTCTTTTCATTCTTTTCTTTATTTCTTTTCCAAGATTGGCTTCGCGAAGATTCTGTGCATGTGAACGTGGAAGAGAACTTGTACGAGGTGGAGAAATGGGATGAAGGTACTATCATTTTCTTATTGTTCTTTAATTCAACTTGTAAAATTGATATATATATATACTCATGATTTGACTTATTTGGTAATACTAATGATTTTCTTTAATTGTTATTGTAGAATTTATCGAAATGGGTAAAGATGCTTCGGTGCTTGATCCTTGAATGATGAAGAGTAAAGACTTGTTAACTGGTAATTGTAATTGTTGGACTTGAGGGAGTTAGATGTCGTCGTGTCGATGCCAAATGAACAATTTTTATATTGATTTGTTGATGATGTTGTTTGAACTTGTAAGATTGCATATTTTCTTGTTTTCGAGTGATTGCTCATTGTTTTTAGATGATTGCTCTTTGTTTTTGATTGATTGCGTTTTGTTTTCGAATGAATTCTTTTTTTCTTTTCTTTTCGAATGAATGTTTTTTTTTTCTCAAATGATTGATGTTATTAAAGCAGGAGAAAATGACCTCCAATAAAATGGGGACGAAAACGAATTGAAAATAGGAGTTTTTCCCCTGTTTTCACTTCAGAAACAGGGGAGGTGACTGTCCAGGGGCCAAAGATGGCCCCTGGATGAATTTTGGGTACCCCAAACCCGATGTTTGGGGTACCCCACCCGATACCCGATCGGGTAACCAAATCATCTAGTGGCCATTCTCAGTCACTGGATGAAATTCGGGTACTCCAAACTCGAACTATCCATACTCGAATATACGGGTACCCTACCCGAACTACCCAATACCCGAAAAAATCCTACTCGAACCCACCCCTAGATTTTACTGTCCCTTCACCCGAACGCTTCAAAATTTCCACATCTTCAAAGCGAACAATGGACTAATAGGTTAGGGGAGTTCGCACATTTTTCTGAAGTTTGGGTTGGGGCAATGTTTTCTCTTTTAAGATTCTAAAGATAAACTACAGAATGGTTGTGCATCGCTTGTTCATTCAAGGTCGGCCTTCTCATTAGGACATAAACACTATACAAGTTTGCATATTATTGCCTAAACCACTATCACTTATTTTTCCAAATAGTCAATACAAGAGAATTTTGAACCTAAAGCTCTACAAATTGTTGTTTTGTGTATGCGACTTGCGGCAATAAGTCTCGCACTATATTTGTACAACGAAATCTATTGAAAGTTAATTAGGCTAATTATAAAATAATACATGAGAATTTACTAATTAAAACCACAACTTTTTTCTTGCCAACTGGAGACACGGGTAACTTTTGCTAATACAGTTTTAATGGTACGATACATTGAGAGTATGAACTTTGCTGATTAAGGGGTTAAAGGTTGCACTCCGTTCAACCCAATATTTTTAAAGGCTATGACCAACTTTTATGTTTTATTTTGGATCATGGTATAGATTCATTCTCTGGAAACTATTGAATGTAAGAACTAAGAGCGTCATAACTTGGATTGAATCCAGTCCACTACTTGGTCTAGTGAGTCAGTATCTAGTGTGCATTTGGATCCTACTTGTGACAAATTGCCTCCTTTCTTTCATTTTAAAAACATATATTGTTTGTTTCCAATACTACTATTAGTATATTTGTATAATATTTGTGTAAATCTTTAGATATCTTTCCTTAGATAGAAGTCTTGCTTTGCAAGTTTATTGTAATTGTACATATACCTTTGGGAATTAATGAAAGAATCACGGAATATTTTCCTACATGGTATCACGAGTCTCGTGACCTAGCCGCCACCTCTCTCTCTCTATCTCTCTCCCTCCCGGCCTCACGCCACCACGGCCTCACCCACTCTTCCATAATGACGGATCAAAAATTCTACCCCGCCTTTGCCGTCTCAAACGTACGTAACTTCATCCCCATTACGTTGGAGATGGAAACGGGACACTACACCACATGGGCGGAATTGTTCACGATCCACTGTCGGGCCTATCAAGTCCTCGACCATATTTTAACATCTTCCACCTCAAAGGATCCCCCCCCCCCCCACCTATAAGGTTTCTGACTCCTCACTCAAAAAGGCAACGGACACCGCCTGCACGGATCCTTCCGCTTCCGCTACTCCGACAAGCTTGGAAAATTCCACGACCGCCCCCTCCCGTTCGTGAAGAGGAACTATGGTCGTTGTTGAATGCTATTGTTCTTCAGTGGATTTATGGGACCATATCCAATGATCTCATGCACACCATCTTCCAAAAGAACTCCACCGCCGCCATTGCTTGGGGGTCGCTTAGCGCAAGTTTTCCAGGACAACGAGAACTCTCGCGCAGTCTACTTGGAAAATCAATTCACTCGGTTTCATATGGATGATTTTCCAAACATCTCCGCTTACTGTCAAAAGCTTAAGATGCTTGTTGATCAACTTTCGAACGTTGGTGCCCCCGCTTCAAACCAACGTCTCGTGTTGCAACTCATCGCAGGGGTCAACGAGAAATATGATGGGGTTGCAACCTTTATCCAACAGTCCAACCCCATTTCTCCATTCTACGAGGTCCGTTCTCGGTTAATTCTTGAGGAGACGCGCAATGTCAAATAAGCAGCACCCTCGACCACCGCTGCGGGGTCAGTCCTCGTCCACACCACTCCACCCGATGAGAACCCTGTCTCGAGATGCGGTTCATCATCCACACGAGGGCCCAACAGCCGCGGATGCGGTTCACAGCGGGGAAACCGCGGGCGTGGCAATCGCAGGCGCGGAAACCCTAACCCGCGTTCGAGCGCACCGCAACCCTACCCGTCCTATGCGCAGCCACCATGGAACCCTTATGCTTATTGGCCGCTTTCGTGGACCATGCCCTCTGCCCATATCCAACGACAGATTGGACTCCACGTCCGCCTCCACCCTTGAGAGCCGACCCCAACATACGTATGCGGCACATGCGTCTCTCGCTCCTCAGAGTTCTGTTCCCACGGACATTGATGCAACCATGCATATCATGACTCTTGCTACACCCGATGACCAGTGGTATATGGACTCGGGCGCCTTATCTCACATGACGGCATCGTATGGTACACTCTCACCTTACTTTCATTCGAGCATTAATCATCATATAACTGTTGGTAATGGACACGAAATTCCAATTAAAGGTCATGGTAATAGTGTGCTTCCCTCCCATTTTCCTCCTCTTAAACTTAACAGTGTTCTCTATGCTCCTAAGTTAATTAAAACTCTCATCTCTGTTCGTCGCCTCACGCGTGATAATTCGGTTTCTATTGAATTTGACCCTTTTGGTTTTTCTGTGAAGGATCTCATGACGGGCATTCAAATTTTGAGATGCAATAGTGATGGTGACTTATATCCTCTGTCGCCCTCCCTCCCCGTTCGTGCCCCACCTCCACAAGTCGCCCTTACCGCCGTCTCTTTGCCCTTATGGCACAGCCGCCTCGGTCATCCGGGCACCTCTATCTTAGCTTTTCTTCGTTCCAACAATTTTATTAAATGTAATGGTACTTTGTCCAAGTTTTTTGACTCTTGTGTTTTGGGTAAACAAGTACAATTACCGTGTTTTTCCTCTTTATCTACAACTCTTGCTCCGTTTGATATTGTGCATAGCGACTTGTGGACATCTCCTATTTTGAGTTCCGTGGGTCACAAATATTATTTACTATTACTTGATAACTTTACTAATTTTTTGTGGACTTTTCCCTTTGGCAAAAAATCCGATGTGTACACTATTTTTTCAAACTTTAGTGCACTCATTAACACGCAATTTTCAACAAAAATTAAAAGTTTTCAATGTGATAATGGTCGCGAATTTGATAATGCCCAATTTCACTCCTTTTGTAATAAATTTGGCATGTAATTTTGTTTTTCGTGCCCTCACACCTCCTCTCAAAACGGTAAAGCCGAAAGAAAAATTCATTCCATCAATAATATGATTCGCACTCTCCTCTATCATGCGTCTCTCCCTCCTTCCTTTTGGCATCACGCCTTAAACATGGCCACATACCTCCTCAACACTACGCCATCTAAGCTTCTAAAAAATAAGTCTCCCACTCAACTCCTCTATCATAGGGATCCCTCTTACTCTCATCTACGTGTTTTCGAGTGCTTATGCTATCCTCTATCTCCCTCCCCCCCCCATACATAAACTCCACGCCCATTCGACCCCTTGTGTCTTCTTAGGGTACCCTTCAAATCACCGGGGTTACAAGTGTTATGACTTAAAGAAAAATAGGGTCATTCTCTCACGACACGTTGTCTTTGATGAAAGTCAATTTCTCTTTGCGACACACTTCTCTCCCCAAACGCCCTCTTATCACTTCTTGGACGATTCTCTCCACCATACCTTCAACCCTAATCTCAACCCTCATCTTCTCCAACCTGGACCGCCTCCACCCGCGGCACCACCCTCTCCACTTTTGGCTCCGCCGCAAACACCAGCTCCTTCTCCCTCTCCTCCACCATCAAATCCTCCTCCTCCACCATCTCCACCTCGGGTCACCACCGCTCCACCACCCGCGGTTCCTCCCTCACGAACCATGTCCACACGTAGCATGCATGGCATCGTTACTCCCAAACGCCACTTTAATCTTACATCCACTATCTCTTCTTCACCTCTTCCTAAAAATCCCAAGCTTGCGTTATCTGATCCTAATTGGAAAATCACCATGCTAGATGAGTTTAATGCTCTTATTAAAAATAAGACTTAGGAACTTGTACCCCGACCCCTATTCCCTAATGTGAATGTGATACGCTCTATGTGGATTTTTTGTCATAAATCTAAATCTGACGGTTCTTTTGAGCGCCACAAAGCTCGTCTTGTTGGTGATGGCAGGTCTCAGCAGGTTGGCGTTGATTGTCTTGACACGTTTAGCCTCGTGGTCAAACCAGCGACTATACGAATTGTTCTTAGTATTACTCTCTCTATTTCTTGGAGCATACATCAGCTGGATGTCAAGAACGCTTTTCTTCACGGTCATTTAGAGGAAACCGTGTATATGCATCAGCCGTTGGGATTTCGAGATCCGAATTATCCTGATCATGTTTGCTTGTTGAAGAAGTCGCTCTATGGACTGAAACAGGTGCCCCGCGCATGGTATCAGCGGTTCACTGATTTTGCACGTACTATTGGATTCATACACAGTAGGTCAGATAATTCTTTGTTTATTTATCGTCATGGCTCGGATCTTGCGTTCCTCTTATTGTATGTTGATGATATTGTGCTTACTACCTCTTCGAATACTCTACGTTGCTCTCTTATGTCTCGCCTTTCTGCGGAGTTGCTATGACTGATTTAGGTCCACTGAGCTATTTCTTGGGCATTGCCGTCTCACGTTCCAAGGATGGTCTTTTTCTTTCTCAAAAGACGTATGCTTTGGAGATTATCGAGCGCACTGGCATGGCCTCATGCAAATCCACCGCTACTCCCGTTGACACAAAGGCCAAGCTTAGTGCCTCTTCGGGTACTCCTTTTCCGGATCAGACCTTATTTCGGAGTCTTGCTGGTGCTTTACAGTATCTCACCTTTACTCGTCCGGATATCTCATACGCCATTCAGCAAGTTTGCCTTCATATGCATGCTCCTATGACTGAACAAATGGTTGCCATGAAAAGAATTATTTGGTACGTTCAGGGCACGGTCGACTTCAGCCTTCATCTCTCTAAGTCGAACGTGCATTCTTTAGTCTCCTTCACGGATGCCGATTGGGGTGGGTGTCCGGATAATCGTCGGTCGACTTCGGGTTATTGTGTGTATCTTGGTGATAATCTTATTTCTTGATCTGCTAAACACCAAGCCACACTCTCCCGCTCAAGCGCCGAAGCCGAATATCGAGGGGTCGCCAACGTTGTTTCCGAGTCATGTTGGGTGTGCAACCTCTTTCTTGAGCTTCATTTTCCTATATCTAAGGCTACAATCATTCATTGTGACAATGTTAGTGCCATCTATTTATCCAATAATTCGGTGCAACATCAACGCACCAAACATATTGAGATGGACATTCATTTTCTTCGTGAGAAGGTTGCTCGTGGTGAAGTTCGGGTTCTTCATGTCCCTTCTCGCCACCAAATTGCTGATATCTTTATGAAGGGCCTTCCTCGCGTACTTTTTGATGATTTTCGAAACAGTCTCAATGTTCGTGAACCTCCCGTTTTGACTGTGGGGGTGTATTAGTATATTTGTATAATATTTGTGTATATCTTTAGATAGGAGTCTTGCTTTCCAAGTTTATTATAATTGTATATATACCTTTGGGAATTAATGAAAGAATCACGGAATATTTTTCTACAACTACGTCATGTGATATTCTTAAATTAATTTGCATATACAATGCTCTCTCATTTTTCATATTAATCGACTTATGTGTGATTTACATCGTTCTGTTATGCTATGCACAGTGTATGAATTGATCGTTAATTTCTTATTCAATTAATCTTTTTAAATTATTGTAATCGTATCGAAAATTGCATTTCTATCCGATTTGAGTTCGTCTTAGCTATTACATGTTAGTGTCTTATTGTTATTTAAGAAACTATTGGTTAGTGTTGGAGATAATATATATATATATATATATATATATATATTAAATGACTACCCTTTTTAAATTTGAAACCTACACCAACATGGAACCTACATGTAGCTCCACCAACATGGAACCTGCACATGTGAGAGAACTTTGTATTACACCATTGTGTAGCATAGATGACTTCCTGTGGATGGAGTCTAAGAACAAAACTGTACCAAAAGTGGACAATACCAATATACACGACTTCGACTTTGACCTCTGCTACTTAACGACTAATTTTGAGGTTAATTATCATGAGGTTAGTGCACACAATTAATCATAGGAAATCCAATAAGAAAAAGATCCTAGCACAATCATTTCCCAAGAAATGAAAGAGTAGAACTTCGAAAACTTCTAGAATCCCTTCTTTCACTGAAAGTTCACCTAATTTCACAACAAACTTCAAGAAGTTTGTAATACAAGAGCATCATCAAGTCAAAGTCATTTTCAACACATTTTAACCTCAATAGAAAATTAAAATGGACATAAAGCACTCATGTTGAAACAACTTTGATTTCCCACGTTTTTTCCATCGCAACGGTTCTCCTTTAATGTGTTATTACACACGTAAATTGTTGCAGTTTCGTTCCGAAAAAAGAAAAACATAAAAACGTTGGGGACATTTCACTTTTACAAACCTTAGAAGAAAACGAGATTCACCATTTAACTACACATAAGTTGTTTCAGTCTTGTTCCATAAAAAACAAAAAACCCCCAAAAAAAAGGTGGCAGTCATAATTTGAAGTGATGTTCAGACAGGACCTTATTAAGATTTAGACCCTTGGAAACATTAGCTAACCAACTTTCAATTCTGGGAGATGATACTCACTTTCGTATCTTCCTTTCTAGCTAGTTTGAATAACAGCTCTTGCATAGTCACTCTCTACTCTGCACTCCATTTAATATGCATGTCGACAAAAGTATAGCTGATTATGAACAAGGGCACTAAATAGTGATTGATGACTCGTGATCAAAGCTTATAGTTATTTATGAACTTTTCACCATTTTGTACTTGTAGTCGAGTTTAAAAACAAGAGTTTTTGATCATATGTACCAGTATTTTGAAAACCGGACTGGCCTGGCCCGACCGATTCGACCGGTTTGACCGGGAACCGACAACTTGTTTGGACCGGTTCTGCTTGAAAAGAAGTTCGCAAGCTGCAGTGGACGAACCGGCGCTTTACACCGATTCGACCGGCGACCCGGTCGCCCAGTACGAGCGGTTCACCCTCTTTTTTTTCTTTTAAATTTATTTTTCTGAAAATTATGAGACTGGCCATTAATTTTTGATAAATTACAAACCTGCCTCGAAAAGTTTTTAAAAAAGGAAAGAAAAAATGCAAAACTTTGAAAGGCCATAACTTTGCGTAAGAGCGTCCGTTTTGGACACATATTTTTTTGATTTTGGGTATCTCGACGAGATATATCCGCCGAATACCGCCTACGACTGTTTGGCCCAAGAAATTTTCAAAAAAACGTTATTTTCCATCTTTAATTTGATTTTGAAGCGAAACGAGCAAGCATTCGAGAATTTCAACATAGTATTCCGTCCGATGCTAAGTTCATTTTCTAGATTTTAGTGTCACATATTGTTGTTCTTGTATTGAATTTTATGATACGGTTGGCCAACATTTAAAAATCCAAAATAATCTTTTAACTTGTTTTAAATATATAGTTTGTTGGATTATTTATTAAATTGTTGGATAGCTCAATGGTTTTCACTACTTCCCAAGAACTTGTTTTGTTGGAGGTCATGTGTTCAAGTCCTAGTATTGTCATAATCATATTTTTAATTTTTTTATAATATAACAAAATATTAGTGACTTAAAATATTTCTCACAATCTTATAATTTTTTTATACAATTAATTTTTATTATTATATATTTTATTGAATGTTGACTTTAGTCAACAAGCCAGTCTACCCAGTGGTCCGACCTGTTGACCCACTACCCGTAGCCTCACCGGGTCAGTCACTGGGCCGAGTTTGAAAACATTGATATGTACCCAACAAATTAATTGATAGTTTAGGTGCATCTAATTTTTCGAAATAACTTCAAGTCGGGCAGAGCAATAGTACGAGACGAGAGAAAGTAATTCAAATTTAGGCAGAATTTATTTGTTTCTCTAGAGGGATACGTGGTTCCTAGCTATATTCCACAATTCACAAAATAAATAGGGAAGTATGTACACAACAATAATTTTTTTGGTCAAGCAAATTTTTTATTAAAATAGGACAATTGGGGTCCTCAAGGTAAAGAAAAGAAAGTACACATAGTTTCAAAACAAAACCACAATATAATGCATTGAAGGGGGGGGGGGGGGGGTTTCTGAAACCAATCATTGAAGGGGGGATCTCTAGATTTCTTCCAATTATTCCAGGCATGCACGAAGATAGAGTCGACATTTTTTTTGGGTACAAAAACTTCATTTTTTAAGATGGCGTTGTTTCTCGCCTGCCACATATTAACAATTACCTCGAGTTTATGTCGGTTCACCATAATTTTGGACTTTGATATATAATTAGATAATTACCAACATTATGACCGATATAACCTAATTAACTGAAGTTCAGGTTTAAAGGAAGTAGAAAGGCAAAGTTGAGGTGCAGACTAAAAGAATTATAAGGCGATGATTTTATTCTTCACACTTTGGTGGTATACATATACTTGATACAAGTTACAATTAAATAATGAGATAAATACAAAATGAAATAATTACAATGAGTAATTTTATTAATTACTAAAGCAAGAGACTATTGTCTAATACATCCCTACAAAAGTGACGTCCCATCGCCCTGGCAATTTTGAACCGAAGTAAGAGGAAACGAGAGTGAGGAAGCGGTTTCGTGAGAAGGTCCGCTAGTTGGTCTGTGGTACTAATGTAAGAAACACTGAGAAACCCCTTGTTGATAAGATCACGGACAAATTGAAAATCAATAGAGATATGCTTCATGGGAGAGTGCAAGACTGTATGAAGAGAGAGGCGAATTGCGCCCAAGTTATCACACAAGACGCGCAAAATGGAAGGGAAGGACACACCAAGCTCGCCAAGGAGATGTTGTAACCAACGAATCTCGGCAGTAACATTCGCTGACGCCCTATACTTAGATTCGGTGGAAGACCGCGAAATAGCACGTTGACAAAGGGAAGACCAACAAATAGGGTTGGCGCCAAGATAAGCCATGTAGGCCGAGGTGGAGGCCGCTGTAGCTATATCACCCGCCCAATCTGCATCAAAGTAGGCCATGACTCGCATAGAGAAAGATATACAAAGAAGGAGACCGTGAGATAGCGTGCCCTTCAAGTAACGTAGCACACGCTTCAAAGCAGGCCAATCGGCCTCCGTGGGAGTGGACATGCGTTGGTCCAAGCGACACGGCAAAGGCAATATCGGACCAAGCCAAGGTGAGATATTGTAAGGCACCAATTACACTACGATACTCTGTGGCATCCGTCAAGGAGGAGGAGGTGGAAACCGAAGATGTCGAGGTCATAGGAGTCGCCAAAGGTTTAGCACCTTCCATCTTGTGACGAGCAAGAACATCACACATATACTTGTGTTGCGAGAAAAAAAAGGCCTTCCTTGCACGTAAAAACTTCAACACCAAGAAAGTAAGACAAGGACCCCAAATCTTTAACCGCAAATTGGCGACCAAGATGAGCAATAACACGTGAAACAACATTGTCATTGTCGCCCGTAACGATTGTATCATCTACATAAACAAGGAGGTAGATAACTTTACCATTTCGAGAGAAGATGAAAAGGGATGTGTCGGACTTAGACTGCAAAAACCCAAATGAGCATATGGAAACACTTAGAGCGAGAAACCAAGCCCGAGAAGCTTGCTTCAATCATACAAGGACTTCTTGAGATGTCAGACATGATGAGGAAACGAGGAATCAACGAAACACAAAGGCTGAGACATATAGACATCCACATCAAGTGTGTCATGTAAGAAGGCATTACATACGCCAAGTTGACGAAGACTCCATCCGCGCATGACCGCCAGTGATAAAACAGTGCGAATAGTAGCCGGTTTGACAACCGAACTGAACGTCTCCTTAAAGTCTAATCATGCACGTTGATGAAAGCCTTTAGCCATGAGGCGCACCTTGTACCGCTCAATGGAACCATCAGGGTGGCGCTTGATGTGAAACACCCACTTTGACCCAATCACATTCTTTCCAACCGGAGACAGAACCAAATTTTAAGTACGAGAGTGCATGAGAGCAATGATCTCTTCAGCCATGGCAGCCCGCCATTGAGGATCCTTCAAGGCTTGAGAAACACAAGAAGGAGCAATATGACCAAGAACCGGGTGCTTAGCAGCCAAGTTGAGTTACTTAGGCTTGAAGATATTGTTCATGGCCCGCGTAGTCATATCATGAGTGCGAGAGATAGGGTTTAGCTCCGGAGAGGTGTGAGGGGCAGTAGAGGACGAGACAGAGTCAAGTTGTGAATCAGAACCTGAGGCGGGGCTGCGCGCCGCGGGCAAGGTCAAGAGCCCGAGACGATCGCACATATAAGAAGATGGGCTGGATTGGGTCAAGTCGTGACCATTGACCGACTATTGGGCCCTATGACCTGTTGGGCCTGATGCATGGGCTATGGGGTCTGGTCCAAGAGGCGGAACATCGGGCAGGGCAGGCAAAGCCAGGGGCCCGCTCAAATGAGTTAATGGGCCAGAATTGGACGAGCCCGGACCGCTAGCTGGCGGATGGGCCCCACGACCTGGTGGGCTAGACCCACGAGAAGATGGGTCGGGTCTAACAGGCAGAATGAGGAGCGGGGGTGATTCCCTAGACGGCGAGTAGGGCCTAGGTAGGTCCGCATGTGAACGAAACCCTAGGAACTCAGTTTCCACGAAGTGAACATGCCGGAGAAATATGAACTTCAATTTCTATCATGGTATCAGAGTCAACCCAAGACGTATATTGGGCTCTGCTGCCTACTCACGTGATAACACTGAAGATAATTATTGGGCCACACATGAGGGGGCGTGTTGAGAATATATTATCCCACATTGCTTGGGTATGGTCTTGAATTATTGTTAATAAAAAAGGAGTTCCCTCTCCACATAACAAGGCATTTTAAACGGAGAAATATGGGCTTCAATTTCTATCACATATACATCACGATTCTCTTTAATAAATATCACAAAAACATTATGCAAAAAAAACCTTTATTTATGTGTTTTATTTTAAACATGCATAAGCAGGCGTATGTTATTATTATTATTTTTTTTGGTATAAGCCCCTTCCTGTTATCAAAAACTGTGTACCAAACTTCTCTTGTTTATTATAGCGGAATGTCGATTACACTTGCCATCTTTCATATTTTATATTGGGAAAAAATCACATACACCCCCATCCTATTGCCCCAAAATCACTTACCCCCCCCCCTATCCTATTTTTTTATCACTTACCCCCTATCTTATTCTAATCTCAGTACATTGCCCCTCAAGACGAAATTAACCCATTATTCTCTCCAAATTGCGCATGTGCGGCTCGTGTGCCACACTAATAAGGGGAAATTTCGTCAATTCAAACACCTCAACACAATACAATCGAGAATGACTTTCTATTCACTCAAATCAACACTTACTATGTTTTTCCTCAAATTCGAAAAACCGTAAATCCCAAAATTCAATAACTCGTCTCTTGCACATGGGTGTAAGGGTGAGTTGGGCTGGATTCCCGCGGGGATCGGGAATCCGGCCCCCGGGAATTGGCGGGGATCGGGAGCTCGTCGCCGCTCCCGATCCGCACCGCGAAATATGGAACTCCCGCACTTGCGGGAGTTCCGCGGATGTCGGGGTCCCGTCGGAGTCCCGCAACAACGGCGACGGAGCAGCGAGGGAGACGAGAGAGCAGCGTTTGCGGTCGCCGGAGCTGAGGGATTGGAAGATTAGGGTTAAGCATTGGTGGGAATGACGAGGCGGAGGGGGCGGTGGTGGGAATGACGAAGGGGCGGTGGTGGGAATGACGAAGGCGGAGCTGCGTGAAGGAGCAAGATCGGAGCTCGAATTTCAACAACAATTCATTCCGAGAAAGCCCTAGCTCCGATTCTTCTCTCTCTCTCTCTCTCTCTCTCTCTCTCTAACATATGTGTGTGTGTGAGTGAAGCGGAGACGAAGGGGCTGCTGGCCAATCCACACAAGCACTTTCTCTCTCTAACCCACTGTGTGTGCGCTGAGTGCTAATTGACTAGAAGCTAAGCAGTCATTCTGAGGATCGGGAACCGCGGATCGGATCGGGATCCGGCCATGGCTCCCAATCCGATCCGCGGGAGTTGCTGCGGGAGAGATTTCCCGCAGCAACGGATTGGATTTGCGATCAGATTTTTCCCGCCCCGGGAAAATCCGATCGGGTCAGGTCGGGTCGCGCGAACCCGACCCGGCCCTCCCACCCCTCCATGGGTGGGTCAATCCACACCCAATACTCACACGACCTATTTTATTGTGAAAACAAACATTACAAACTTAATTGGAGTAATTTAAAATAAGATTGCACGAAAAAAAAAAAGAGAAATTGAAATTGAGGCTTTACCCGATTATTGGATCATGTAACAAACCTTCTTACGGGATTAAGATTAGCCAATGATGTTTTTTGAGCTACCCGACGCTCGCAACGACAAATGTGGGAGTTAGAATTCATCAATTTCGTCGATTTTATGAACCCTACATTGAATTTTGGATTTTTTTTAAAATATATGAGAGTCATAATGTATTCGGGTGTTTGAATGGACAAAATTGCCCCTTATTAGTGTGGCACACGAGCCGCACTTGCGCAATTTGGAGAGATTAATGGGTTAATTTCGTCTTGGGGGGCAATGTAATGAGATTAGAATATGATAAGGGAGTAAGTGATAAAAAAAATAGAATAGGGGGTAAGTGATTTTGGGGCAATAGGATGGTGGTGTATGTGATTTTTTCCCTTTTATATTTTATAGAGAGTTTTGTGCAGATTTTTGGAAAAAATGAGTTGTTTGATGGAGGTTTTAGAAAATATATATGTTTATGTATTTTTCTTTGGAACAAATCAGCTCCCACGAGGGAGTTTGGCGCATGATTTTTTATAACAAGAGGGTGTTTCATGCAAATATAAAAATAATAATGGCACATGTTCAACAAAACACAAGGGGCGTATTCTTCGAGAAATTATTATATACATCTGTTGTATATACAACCGATGATTGAGATTAAAATGAGATCCCTAAATTGTAGGAATAACCACCCAACACCCCATTCCCACCGTGTATTGGTAGTGGATGCACATACAACGGCAGCGCTTAATAATCTCTCATATTTAGGGGAGCTACAACCCATCCCAATTTTTTTTAGAAATTTTCATTATCTATATATAATTATTTTGAATAATTGCCAAAAATGCCTATGTATTATGTATAACCAGAAGCTAGCTTAAATTTTATTTAAATTAGCAAAAACCTCCTCTTAATATTAAAAAATTATCAAAAAACCATTTTTGATGGTAAGAAATTACCAGATGGCTTAACCCTTTTGCTATACAGGGAGACCACCCTAATGGCTCAAGTTTAGTGAACATAAAGAAAATGTTTTATGAAGAAATTAGCAAAAATAATATTTTTGATGTTGAAAATTTTGCAAAAAAAAGCCCTTTTATTGTTAAAAAATAAGGAAAAACTCTTTTTGATGTTAAGAAACTAATAGAAAAAAACTCCTTTCAATGTTAAGTAATTAGCAAAAAAAAAAATCGATTCTTTCTCCTCTTAATTCTCTTTTAATGTTTTGCTTACTGCTCTTTAAAAAAAAAATTAGCCCCCCAAATATACGAATCATGGATACGCCACTGCAAAAGACGTAAGCACTTCTCCCATTTCTCTACCAAATTAATTCTAGTTAGGTTTGGGTGATATTAGAAGAAACCTTGAAGTATACCTACTATTTTTACCAGTATATACATTTTCTTGATTTGTCAATATGTACACATGTATATCAGCATATACTATATATACTTGTGTGCATATTCACATATATATGTACCAGAAACGTAACCTTGTCCATAAAAAGAATGTGCTAACATGAAGAGATCACACTACGTTCGTTTATATGCTCACTCAATATTGATTAATTCCTCCATGTAATGTTTCTTGCTCAAATGAGTATTCCAAAGGCATAGCAGC
This sequence comes from Linaria vulgaris, assembly GCA_948329865.1. Taxonomy (NCBI): domain Eukaryota; kingdom Viridiplantae; phylum Streptophyta; class Magnoliopsida; order Lamiales; family Plantaginaceae; genus Linaria; species Linaria vulgaris. The sequence continues at coordinate 91,227,086 of OX415253.1, forward strand.
AAGCAAAATAAAGTTGATTCTTCATTAGTTTATTGCTTTTTTTTTCTTTCTAAATTTAGGTGTTGTGCTGCTGCTGCTGCTCCTGGATGCTCATTTGGGCAAGCAATATTAAAAGTGAAGGTTACTTATTCTTTCATTTTTCAAATATATAATTAGTAGATTATCAAAGAGAACATCCTTCAGAAGCAGATAAGTACTCCTTTCCAAATTACATACTTTAAGCATAAAATCATGCTATGATTATATATTCCATAGTAATTTGCTAAAACTCTGAGTAATCCACTAGCTTTTGTTCCTTTCTACGTAAAGTTGCACAAGCTCTCTAGCTATATTCTTCTTGTCATTGCACACTCAAACATTTATTTATTATGAGAATTCCTAAATGCAAAGAAAAGAATTTTCGCTATGCATGCACTCTTCTTCTTATCCTACAAGTTAATAAATCACTCAACAATCACATGCACTCTCAAAGTAAGAATGGAGAAAATAATGCAGATTCACTTGGATTTTGAACATGTTGGATTATTGTTAGTCCTTTTGTTATTATCTATTGGCAACCAAGGTTTGACATGGAATTCAGCTCCTGTTTGCTTTGATTTTCAAAACTTAACGTTGATGCTGCTAAACTAATCTAGCTTTATTGCAGGTGAGGTTGCAACGGCATCATCGGTAGGCGTGAACTACGGCACGATGGCTGACAACCTCCTTCCGCCATCAAAAGTCGCGCGTTTCTTACTAGACTCCACCATCATAAACCGAGTCAAGATCTTTGATGCCGACCCCATAATGCTACGAGCATTTGCGGGCACCGGTATTTCCATCACCGTCACCATACCCAACGACATAATCCCCCAACTAACGAAGTTGAATTTCGCCCGACAATGGGTGAAAACCAACGTCGTCCCACACGCTGGTTCCACCAAAATAGAACGAATACTCGTTGGAAACGAAGTACTTTCCACCGCAAACAAACTTCTAATCTCCAACCTCGTCCTTGCAATGCAAACTCTCCACACTGCCCTATTCGAGGAGCGTTTGGACCGTCAGATAAAGATCTCGACGCCACACTCTCTAGGCATTTTATCCGACTCTAGCCCCCCATCGAACGGGAAATTTAGGCCAGGCTACGACGTTTATATCCTCAAACCACTCCTTACTTTCTTACAAGAAACAAACTCCCCTTTCATGATCAACTCGTATCCGTTCTTCGGATGCTCCCAAGAAACCATGGATTACGCGCTTTTTAGGCCTAGTATCGGAGTGTTCGACAAAAGCACCAACTTAACATACGGCAACATGCTAGACGGCCAACTAGACGCCGTCTATTCAGCAATCAAGCGCCTCGGATTCACTGACATCGACATTGTAATAGCCGAAACAGGGTGGCCTTCGAGAGGCGACGAGGGGCAAACAGGGGTCCATGCACAAATTGCGGCAGAGTACAACAGGAAGCTAATGCACCATGTGACGTCAGGCATTGGGACACCGTTGATGCCTAATCGATCATTCGAAACGTACATTTTCGCACTCTTTAACGAGGATTTGAAACCTGGCCCAACGTGTGAGAGGAACTTCGGATTGTTCGAACCGAATCTCACGGCAGTGTACGACATTGGAATATTGAAGCCAATGGTAGCTGGTGCCAGCAAGAATGTTGAAAATAGTAGTGCTAGTCAAAGTATTAACTGTTTGTTGATGATTAGTTGGTGGTTGTTGATGATGGTTTTCTGTTAAAATGATTTCTGATGTGAAAAAAAGGTAAAGCGAGTTTTCCGGCGGGTGTAAAACCTGTTGGGAGAAGAAAAAGACGACGTTGGTGTTTGCCGAGGATTGGAAGTGGCAAGATGGAATTGTTACGATCTTAGTTGGAAGGTACGTGACTATATGATGATGGGTTGTTCGAACTTGATAGCTAGCTTTTGAGAGTGAGCTCCTTCAAAGTCATAGGAATTGGTATCAGAGCCATTCACCACTACGCGTTCGTTCGTCAGGAGGTAGGTTCAGCTAGCATGTTAGACAGCTCGTGCGGGTGCGAGGGCTAATACTATCAAGCTACAATGCGATTTGATTGTGATTTTGAGGGAAACTCAGCGCCATCAACTATTGTGGGTTCAAGTATTTCTTTTGGAAGAAGAAAAAATACAAATATGCAACTTTTCGAAGGCATTGATTTTTGGTGTAATGCAAGACGAAACTGGAATCCTCTATCAGGTTGAGGCAAAGATAGCTAGAGCAACAACACCAACTCGTGGAGAGGTACTTTGTTCTCTTAAGATGAGATTTGTTCTCGTCTGCAAAGTTCCTTTATTCATATTTAATTTAGAGCATAGCAAAACTAGAAAAAACATCATAACAATAATTGATATGCATATCATTCAAACGGATGAGGATGTTTGCCGGATGCTTTATGGATACGTTGATACCGATGTTTCAAATTGTGTATCTCATGGACGGAAAACGTGAGTAGTCATTGCAAAATAATCTGTCAGTAACATACTATGCTACAATTGCTATTCCTTTAAAACTGTTATTCTGGTCTAAAACGAAATAGTGGTGAATAATGTTTTCTCACATTTCTTGCTTTAGCTGTATTAGGTGTTGGGTACGTGCTGCACATAGACATGTTTATATAAACATAAACATAAGCGATAGGATGTGATTAAATTTTCAGAACAATAAACAATAATATATATCATGTATAGCAAAAGCTGAAAGTAAATTACGACAATAAAATAAATTCGACCTCTCAGCAACGGTAGGAAAATCCTTGGAGTGGATTAGACGAGTCAAAAAATTCCGTCGAAGCATCGGACGAGTTGGAAGTTTAACCTCCTCCCCTTAAGATCAATTTTCCCGGCTACCCTTCAAGCCCTCAGTGGGAAACGACCTCCCAATGTACAACGTCCTCACACAATAAGAGAGTAAGTGAAAGACTACACTCCCTTCTCAAATTGAACACGAACAGTATTTTGCATAACTCAAGAAATGAAATGCTATGAATATGCTGGAAAAAAAATTTGAGTGTTGGATGTTAGGATTATTTTTTCTTCTGCAGAAGGCATCCTTTTATAGTTGAGAAAACATGTATCAACCAATACACCACTAATGAGGAATTCAATTCAGTCAACCTGATTAATGACGCGAATTAAATCGCCCAAATTAATCAACCCTTAAGTGTGTCTTGAATATTTTAAACATTTAAATTAAATTTAAATATTTTTCACCAATTTATTTATAAAATAAATAACTTTCCCACTAGCTTCTCAATAAGCCAATATCATTCACACACTTATTTATTTGGACTCAATTCCAAATTCTTATTCCATTTTGTCTCACTACAAAATTAGGAATTTCTCCAACAATCCCCCACATGAATGTACTTGGCTGAAATGCACGTGAGCCTAGCAATGCTATATGCAATTCGAGAGTTCTGCCGGAACTTGTTGCATCAGGATAGGTGGTTTTCGGCCTTGAACCTTCCTTAGTGAAATACCATCGGATATACTTGCCAACCAGTGGACGTGATGCCTTGAACTGTTCGGCGTTTTGTGTATACCAAGACAATGGTACTCACACAACTCATTCCAATACCATATTGGTCCTCGTTGTGTCCGTTTCGGCCCTGGACTGCCTTGGCGATTTTCATCGAATGCTCTAGAGATTTAGCCCTTTAACTCATCTCAACGAAGTGGCCCCTTCACATTCAACATAGGTGATCTCTCATTAAGGGTATCCTGCAATACCCCGCTTGTGTTCACAAGGCATAAGGATCATTAGAACCTCAAGTTCTCCTTAACCTGTACAGGTCCATCACTCTTTCATCCTAGAAATGGGTTGGGAACTCAATTTCCCGAGTGCTTTGTTCAACTCGCCTCCACAATTCGGTTGTCCCTTTGAACCTGCAAATTGGGGTTTACAATTCAGGTAGGGTTGCCATCATGGGGTGATGTCTTATTGGTGGGCTCAAATTTCCCATTTCCCTCGATGAATTTGCTACTTAGTCTCTCGCTAGACCTTTCGTCAATCGCCTCCAATATTTTCTTTAATCTCTTAAAGTATTCGGAAAATATTATGATTATTATTCAACTTAAAAGTTTGGAATAATCTTAACCAACACTTTCTTCTTCAAGCCCCCACATTTCTTTCTTTTCCTCAAGAAAAAATGTCTCTAGCCTTAAAGAAATTACTTATTTCAGAATTTATTTTGTTTGCGTACTTCGCGTCTTACTTCAAATAAATCTGAATATTTAATCTATTTAATAAAATAAATAGTATTAAATATCACTTGCTTCTCACTAAGCAATTTAATTTACACACTTATATTTGGACTCAATTCCAAATATTTCAAACACACACACACACACACACACATATATATATATAATAAAATACAAGTCTTCGCACTTGTTTTTATTTTCTACAAATATATATAACATACAAGTCTCACACTTGTGTTATTCTCAACAAATATAAATATATATATATTATACAAGTCTCACACTTGTATTTCCTACACATATAAATATATATATTATACAAGTCTCACACTTGTATTTCCTACAAATATATATTCATATATATATATATACACACACAATATACAAGTCTCGCTTATGTTTATGTTTTTGCTATACATGATATATATTATTGTTTATTGTTCTGAAAATTTAATCATATCCTATCGCTTATGTTTATGTTTATATAAACATGTCTATGTGCAGCACGTACCCAACAATCTTAAGATCAATTTTCTCGGCTACCCTTCAAGCCCTCAGTGGGAAACGATCTCCCAATGTACAACGTCCTCACACAATAAGAGAGTAAGTGAAAGACTACACTCCCTTCTCAAATTGAACACGAACAGTATTTTGCAGAACTCAAGAAATGAAATGCTATGAATATGCTGGAAAAAAAATTTTGAGTGTTGGATGTTAGGATTATTTTTCCTTCTGCAGAAGGCATCCTTTTATAGTTGAGAAAACATGTATCAACCAATACACCACTAATGAGGAATTCAATTCAGTCAACCTGATTAATGACGCGAATTAAATCGCCCAAATTAATCAACCCTTAAGTGTGTCTTGAATATTTTAAACATTTAAATTAAATTTAAATATTTTTCACCAATTTATTTATAAAATAAATAACTTTCCCACTAACTTCTCAATAAGCCAATATCATTCACACACTTATTTATTTGGACTCAACTCCAAATTCTTATTCCATTTTGTCTCACTACAACATTAGGATTGCTGTATGCCATAGAAATGGATGTCGAGGAAGATTTATCCAGTATGTAATAGTTTTCTTTTTTTTCTAAACTAAACATGAATTTGCTGTGCTAAGTTGATCTTATGGCTATATGAAATTAATCTTTTGTCCCAGTCACGCCCAAGTCCTCTAGTTTTTCCTTCTATGCCGGACGACTGTGGTTACATTCGTATAACTATTGTATTCACTTGTTTGATCTTTGGTTTTTTATCCTAAACTTTTCTGTATGACACTTTTTTTTCATCTTTCAGTCCTTCAATATATTGTGGTACGAGAATGGTCAGAGGTACCAATCACATTACGATGCTTTCAATCCTGATGAATACGGTCCACATGAGAGCCAAAGGGTAACTGAAGCTGAGATTAATTATTGTTGAAGTCCTTTTATGTGTTACAATGTCACTTTGAGAAAATATCTGGGAAAATGTTGCTATCATATTTACCCACACTTTATTTGGCAGTTTTGACATTATCAATCAACCAAAAAAATTGAAGACTTATTGTTTCTTATCTGACTTCTCTTTTGGCTCAACTTATGTAAGGAGAATTTATTTTTAGGGAAAAATGCAGTTTACTATCAAATCTTTGGCCCGTTTTGCACTTACCTATCCAACCTTTTTTTTTTACACTTTACTGTCCAACTTTGTATTTTTTGACACGCGACTGTCCGATCTTTGTTTTCCGACAAGTCTCCACCAAAAAACGTCACTATGCGACCAATGACGTCACTTAGTAAGGGTATTTTCGGTACTTCCACTTTTTCAACGGCTAACTCGTTTAAAATTTTATTTAAACACATTTTTTCCCCCAATTCAATAATCTACAAGAACCCTAAAATCCCAAACACGAAATTAGAAATCAATTCAGCAAATTAACACTTCCACACTCGAATCAATCGATGTCTGAATTTACTACCATGGCCGATTTTGAATGCAGGTGCGGTCGACTTGCCGTTACCAAGCTATCTCTTTCCGATCGGAATCCTGGTCGTCGATTCACAACATGTTACAAGGGAGACGCAGGTTGTGGGCTATGGGAATGGGTCGATGAACCCCTTTGCGACAGAGCACGAGTTGTAATTCCAGCATTAAGGAGGAGATTTGAAAGGGCCGAAGCTAAATTGAAGGAAAATCAAAGGGGCAAATTGGAGCCTGAGTTGATGGAAAAGAACACGAAGTTGGAGTTGGATGTTAGTAAGCTCAAGAAGAGGAACAAGAAACTCGAGAAGCATGTAGCCATGGTTGAATCAAAAAACAGAAAATTGAGCTTTTGTCTCTGTTTCTTCATTTGTTGTGTTGTTTACAAACTTTTGTTTGTGTAGGGTGGAAAATGTTTGTGTATGGTGTGAAGTGTTTGTGTAGCCTTGAAAATGCTGGTTGTGATGAATAATAATGAAGGTTAGAATAAAGGGCTCTGTTTTTTGTTGTGTTAATCATTGTGCTAAGGCTTATTAAAAGACTAATCATAGTGGCATGCATAATTAACATCTATACTCTAAACAAAAGCGAAATGCAGAAATAGAAACCAAACCATTCAAAACAGATTAATATTACAAACCTTAATAAAAATAGTTCAGCAGCAGAAATGAGAATTGTTCAAAAGCAGAGTAGATAATTCCACAGGGGTAACATCATGACCCATGCGAGCGGTCATCAACACTGCCAATCTTCTGTAAATGGCTGCATCATTTCTTCAGTGTACCAGGTGGATTCTTTGACCAAGAATCGAAGGCTTTTGAGAAGGAACTTCTCATCTTGTCTGCTGAAGTTGTGGAAATCATAGAAAATTAGACTAACATCTTATAGTTCTTCATTGTAGGTGTTTCTAAGTGTAGATTGGATGTTGGGAAGGGGAAGGGGTGGGGCGGCCATTTCTGCAGATTTCAATTTAGGGTAAAAGATAATAGAGAAGGGTAGTTGAAGGGACACATTTAATTTGAAACGTTGCTGCTTAATGACGCAATTGTTAAATGAAAGGCATTCGGATGTAATTTATGTCAAAGATCAGACCGTAAAGTGTAAAACTTCTAGAAATAGATGTAGTCGATTGTAAAACGTTTAGAAATACATGTTGTCTAGTGTTAAAAAAATTGAAAATCATGTCGCCAAGTTTTCCAAATATACTAGTACATAACTCAATTCGTAGATGAACTTGTAAAACAACATGTAAAGCACTAAAATAACATTCTCTAATGCAATTAGGCCCAACATCATAATTAACATCAAAGGTGTTGTTTCCAAATACAATATTTAGGCCCAAAACCTTCTCAAAAATGTTGGGCCAAACTTCAGAATAAAAAGCGACCAAAAGTAGATATTGTTCAAACGTAGAGCCAAAATAACACACAAAAGCAACTATATCTTGCTCTCATGCCAAAATGTTCAGAATCAAAACCAACAATCACATGATCAACATGCAACTTAATTTGTACCATCCTCAGCAGTTTGGACAGAAGTGCGTTTCACTTTACTTGGCTTTGGGGCAAAGCCATTTCTCAGGGAGAGTGCAGGAGCCTTGAATTTGTTTCTTGAGGCAGGGACTTCTGTGAAATCTATTTGTTTCTTTCCTTTGCTTGCTTCTTTTACAGTAGATAAACTCACCAACCTTTCAGGCGTCTGACTCCTTGTTTTAGGCCTACTAGGCACAGGTGCAGGATCTGATGTCACTTGATTTGGTGGCTCAATGGTACTTCTTGTAGATGGTCTTCTAAATTGATTCACAGGAGGAAGAGGCTGGGCTGACTCTTGTGCAGTAGCTGTTGGAACTTGTGATGCTGGCACAAAGTTTCTTCTTGTTGCTGGTCTTGGAATCAAAGGAGAAATATTAGAATCCACAGCCTTACTTTCAGCTTTCTTCTTATTATTATTAACCATCTGTTCTTCATGTTCTTCATGCTACAAGACAGTAACATAATCATTACAAATAGTCTTGATAAATAACAGATTCAACCTAATTCTTCACATCACACATTAACAAATGATTACCTGACTTTGCCTTTTCTTTCCTGCTCTCTTTGCAGCTGTTCTATCAATCTCAACAATAGATTCTTGAGTTGTAGGAACCTTTCAAATATACATTAGAAGTCAAATAAAAATACATAACATAATTAGTGTTCAGTTGTAACAGAGTAAAAAAAGCAATTACCTCATTCACTTTTGTGACATTTGATGGTTCATTTCTTGATGTGCTTGCACCATTAGTTGCTGTTTGAGCTTTTTTGCTCCCCTTCTTGGATTTCCCTTTACCACTTCCTTTCTTTGGCCTACCCTTCCCATTTGGTTTTCTGCACTTGGGCTTCCAATCCTTTGCCAAAGGGTTGGATTTTCTTGCTTCACAGCTCCTGTAATTGTGACCTTCTTTATGGCAGTAACCACAATGAATTTTCATGCCATCCTTGGTCAATCTGCCAATCTCTTCATTTCTCAGTCTTCTTTCAGCCAATTCAGCATGATCAATTCTTCTAGCATGTTTCTTTGGTCTACCAGGCATGGCTTCAACAGGAGGTGGAACAATAGTGTTCATTTCAGTAGCTGGCATGGGCCATGAACTTGATCCTTCCATTGGCATCATGTAGTGATTGTAGATCTGCACATAGACTTCCTTGGAATAGTAACGGTGTATATGCTCCTCTGGTTTCCATTTCATATGGTTCATTGAAGCAACAGCATGGACACATGGTATACCAGTTAATTGCCATTTCCTGCAAGTGCAAGTTGCCTGCCCTAACCTCACAACAAATGTGTCACTGTAAGGAGCTTCAACCTCAAACTCATAGTTACCATTCCAATGGGTCCTATAACCAGAAGCTCTACTCTTGATCTTATCCATAATGTCCCAGACCTTTGGAGTGATTAGCTTGTCACTTTTGTTAATGGCAATCTTTCTGACCCCAGTTCTCTTCATAAGTGTTCTTCTAATGCATTCCAACATGTCAATAATGGCCATACCTCTAGCCTTAACAATTGTTGCATTAAAACTCTCAGACATGTTGTTTAACAAAAGATCACTCTTGCAGTCTGTTCTGAAGTAAGCTCTGGACCATTGTGCAGGAGGTTTACTCTCTAACCATTGATATGCTTTCAAGTCCCTTGATTTCAGACCCTCCATCACTCTCTTGAAATCTACTTCTCTTGAAGCTGTGGCAGCATTCCATAGAATATTCTTCATGGCTAGTCCAGCATGCTCTTTCTTAAGATTAGCCCATAGATGCATAACACAAAACCTATGCTCACACTGTGGTAGTAATTCATGAACAGCATCAACAAGCCCCTTCTGCTTATCACTCATCACAGTGAAGTTATAACCAGAGGTGATCTTCAAATCATCAACTAGAATTCTCAAAAACCAAAGCCAACTCTTATTCCTCTCTTTCTCAACCACTGCATAAGCAATGGGATAAGTACAGTTATTGGCATCAACACCAACAGCTGTGAGAAGTATACCACCATTCTTGGTCTTCAGATGTGTCCCATCCAAGCAAATGATTGGTCTACAGTGATTCATGAACCCCTTCTTCAGTGCATCCCAACAAATGTATAACCTCTTGAATTTACACTCATCACCAACAACCTTACACTTCAGCTTCACAGTTGAACCAGGGTTTGTTTTCATTATCTCTTCTGAATAACTCCACAGCTTTGCATATTGGCTTGCATCACTACCATGTATATCTTTAAAAACTTTCTTCTTGGTTCTGTACATCTGTGATAGGTGGAAGTCTACCCCACAGTCCATGTTGCTTATGGTAAGCATGGAGTTGGCTGGCCAATTGGGATCACTTTTGATCTTTGCATGGTACTTTTTGACCAGGTATCTTGTTGTGCCTTGTGTGACTTTGTCTTGTCTAGCACAATCATGGTCAAATGGATAAGACCTTACTTGCATTGTATCCTCTCCAACATATTTTGATGCATATATGTACAATGGACATCCTTCATGTTTACATTTTGCCTGCACCTTCTTTTGTGAGTTGATAGGCCACCTCACTGACCTCCCTTGTTCAATTGCATACTGAACCACAGCATCCCTGAACATTTCAGTGGTAGCAAACTGCATCCCTATCTCAAACTCAACATTTTGCATATCTAATGCAGGGTTGAAAACAATATGGCCTTTATGTGTAGCTCTCTTCTTAGCAGCTTTCTTTTTCCTATATGTCTTTGGTTGATCTTCTGTCTGCTTGTCCTTACCATTCTTCTTTGATTTTTTCTTGTTCTTTTTGGTTTTTGGAGACTGTACATCTTGGACACTAGGTCCAGCCTCCTCTCTAACCTCAACTTCATCAGTTTCCTCTCCATCTTCTTGCCTTGTATTTTCTCTGGCTTCTTGTCTTGCCTTTTCTCTGGCTTCTTCTCTTTCTTTTTTTCTGGCTTCTAGTCTTTCCTTTTGTATTACATCTTCACTCTCTTCAACCTCAGGTCCCCCAATCTCAGCCATAGCTCTCTTTACATACTCATCATCTGCAACATCATTGTCACTATCCTGCATATAGTCTGACATCTCTGAGTCTGAACCAACTGATACAGCACCCTCACTATCATCACTGTCCTCTATGTCAAGAATAGCAGCAAGCAATGGACTTGTATTCTCCCTTAAGCTTTGAGGCAATACTCTTTGGCTTCTTGGCTGTGAGGTAGATGGCACATTTTCTCCCTCAGTAGCTGTTTCTCCTTGGTTGTGTACCTTTCCATTGACTTTTCTTGTCTTCAACTCTTGCAATAACATTGCCAGAGTTTCATCAGCTTCAACAGATTCCTCCTCAATGTCATCAGCAACTTCTCCTTCTCTGGCATTCAAATCCCTATCCCTATCAGTTGTTACTTCTGGTTGACTTATGTAATCCTGTCCTTCTTCTAGAGTAGGAGGATTTGGGAGTGAACTTTGAGTTTGGCTCTCCTCCAATGGCATATCATCAACAAGTGCATACACATCTACCATTTTGTTAGTGGAGCCAACCATAACCATCTCTAGAGCATCCTTGTCATTGTTGATTGCTATATACTCCCCTGGATTATTAGATATGTAAAAGATCCTCACCACCTTCCCATCAACTGTAACTCCTACATCTTTCACCATCCTTACTAGTTCCAACCTTGACATTTCATCCTCTGTACACCAGTCAATATAACTCAAGTGTCCCTCCAGGTATACTAGTTTCCCAAGATTCATTAAGGTGCCAGAATGATGTAGAATTATAGTGAATGGGTCGTCTATATGTCCAGCTGCATAAAACAAGCAAATAAAAGCCACTAACAACTCAAAATTATGCAAATCGAGGGACCACACAACAAGATCATGCTACAAAAACAGCAAAATAGTGGCATGCATAAAAATGTGTCTCTTACCATAATTGGGTGTGGCTTGACCGTCGGGAATAACGTCATTTGGTGTTCTTACTTGCCAGACCATGACTAATTTTGGTTGATTTCGTAGTAGATTAACGAAATTGAGTGTGGATTGTGAGGATCCGCGGGTAAACGGGTGTTCTAGGGTTTTAGATTTTCGCGGGTGTTCTAGGGTTTTAGATTTTCGCGGGTTTTAGACCATACTTTGCTTCTTTTTTTTTAAGATTTAATTGGAAGTACCGAAAATACCCTTACTAAGTTAAATGGATGGTCGCATAGTGACGTTTTTTGGTGGAGACTTGCCGGAAAACAAAGATCGGACAGTCGCGTGTCAAAAATTGCAAAGTTGGACAGTAAAGTGTAAAAAAACAAAGGTTGGATAGGTAAGTGCAAATCGGGCCAAAGATTGGACAGTAAAAATTTCCATATTGGAATTTGAATAGATGACAAAATCACTTGAACTCGGGGTAGTTGCATCACTCATTTGGTGTACATTTTTCTTGTGAAGTTATTTGGTGCTTTCGAAGTGATAGCTGCCTCTGCCTACTTATCAAAGAAAAGTATTTTGATTGACTTCTCCTAGTTTGTTGATGTGATATATTCATGGTCAGTTAGGAACTACATTCTCTTGGGCTTATTTTAGTTTGAACTTGGTCAGGTTGCTACTTCCCTGCTGTATTTATCTGAGATGTTGAAGAAGGCGGAGAAACAATGTTCCCGTACGAGGTAAGAATTCCAATGTTAGCTATTTCCAGTTTCGTGTTAGTTCTCTGGCTGCCTGTCGTTTTGAGTTCCTCCTGAATAGACACTCAAATCCTTTGTATGCACATAATGCACAAAACATGGATGCCAGTTATGATTATCGCAAATGCATTGGCCTTACCACATGGGAGACGGAATCTAATTCTACTCAGACGAGATATATATCCAAAATATAGCAAAATATATATCCATCTTTCTTGCACTGCTTTACTGTCTTTCATTTGCTTCATCTTCCCCAGAGTTTTTGAGTTGACAGCCAGAGTGGCAACTACTGAAATGAACTGTGTTATTAATTACATCTCAATTCTCACTGGGCAGGCATGCTACTTTATCCAAAGTCTGGTAGTTGTAAACAGATAAAAAAAAAAAAAAAAAAAAAAAAAAAGAGGAGCCTGCGCGCACATTGCAGAAATAATGAATCACTGTTAGGTTGTCGTATGAGGATCTCTGGTATTTCTGCATTCAGTGTTTATCTCGAGCTTATTTGGCATCACGTTGAAATGAAAAATTAGCAGTAATAACTAAACTGCTACACTAGTTCAATCACACCTGCATAGTTGATTTCTGATAATGTAATTGAAGGTAGTGATATTTAGTTATTTACCTTTGTTGCTCATGACTACTTTGTTGAATATCATTTTCTCTTCTGTACCGTTGTGACAACTATTCTCACCTGAGTGTTGCGTGCAATTGTGCAGTTGTCTCTTCATGGTAGCTGTCCAGATATCAAAGGCGAAAAATGGTTAGCCACCAAGTGGCTCAGGGCTCGACGACTAGGATTATTATATTTGATGCTTACATTGAGAGTTATTCAATCAATTTTGGTGATATTTCGAGTTCTCGTCTAATTTTGCAGTGAATATCTTTATCATCTTTTCTCATCTTAATGGAAAATTCAACATGGTGAGAATTTTCAGATTAATTCGTAGATCAATACGTACACATAACACTTATTTCTATTGTAACTTTTTTATCCAAATCATCTCTCACTGGTATCATCCAAAACTGTTAAAAAAAGCTGTATCCCGTTTTAACAGAATCATAGTATCTCGCCATTAACGCTGCTAATGCTCACCAATAGTTGAGAATAAAGAAAAATGAAAATCAAACCTATGCTATGCTTCTCAAAAATGTACACTAAGAGTCTCCATTCCACCCAAACAGGCACCAAGAGCCATCAAAATTGAACAACAGATTGATATGTGTGGTTTCCATTTCATCAGGAGCAGTGAACTAGGTATCCCTTAATATACAACACCGAAATTGTTAAGCTATGAATTAAGATTAACAACCGACTATAACACGTCATATAAAGGTTGTACGTCCAACCTCAGCACGCGCTTGATATGATGATCTAACGTGTTCATTGAATCTACAGCTCATTATAACCGATATTCTAGTTTTAGGAGACGATCTTGGGCTGGATTTGTTCAAAGTCGAAAACCTCAAACATGAGGCGCCTAACGTCTGGCTTCCCATAAACGGTATAGGAGAGTCCATGAATTGCTTGTTGAACCGAGGTGGTGGCTGGATTTCTCAGCCTCCGGTTATGGTCATACGCGTCTTGTACCTCCTCGCTGTAAATAATGAAGCGATGGAGATATTTCTCCCTCAAATATTTTCCGCAGAATTTGTTCATCAGGAGACGACGATGCTGTTCTTGCAGCCATCTTCCTGGAGCATCTAGATGCTTCATGAGCAATCTCTCTGCCATTACAAGATCCTGCACAAATTATTACAAGGAAAGATTGGTAATGAGTGAGATGTACAAAGCTAAGCTTACTCTTATGTTTGACTTTGCTGAGAAGGGAAAGATAGCACACCTGGATCTTTTGGCCTACGTATTCCAGCCGCTCAAAGCAAAACCGTGGATGCTCGAATTTGTGTTTTGACGGGTGAAGGAAAGAGAGCTGCATTTCACAAGGTATAAGAAAAGGGGAATTACCATTAAGAGAGTAACAGAGTAAAATGATGCCTCGCTGTAATTTATTAATCACACAAAAATATGCTTGTTTCAATAAACAATGCAGAGAGCTTTACTGTGAAGAGTTAAATTGGTTGCAAGGAGGGCATGTAAACTTTGAACACGAGAGTCAGATTTTGTGAAAGCCATGAGAAGATGAAAAGTAAATCAAATAATGACACATGCATTAACTATAAGCTAATAAAACTGAGTACCGAGTATCTTGACTAATACAAGAAATCCAAACATGTATAAGAAAAGGAGCAAACTTACAAATGTCAAAACCAAGAAAGTTTTATAGACAAGAACAACGGGAGAAACGAAAATTATAAAAGAATTCACGAGTTAAGTGTGCTGTTAAGCAAGTCATATACAGTCAAATGGAACAGGTCGTCTTCAAACTATCAGAAATAAAAGATTATTCACACAAAAAGTTACGAGTAGTCAATCTAAAATGCTAGAGTAAAGCTGTGGAGAGTACCTGTAATCCAAGCCCAAGTTCGATATTCCTAGCTTCCGTGATCGCAGGAATCCTATCCTTCATTGACAGGGGATATCCTAGTGTTCGCATGACTTGGGGACGACTATCATAGTCCCATATGTTTCCACGAAATCGATGCATACCAGGTGGAACACATGCTCTGAAAAGCCTTGGATGAGCAAAAAGAGCATCTTCTGGAGGCTGTCAAACATGTACATTAACGAGTCAGAAATTCAACATCATAAGTAAGATGCATTCTTAAAGACCAACATATGACTAAGATAATAAGTTAAGATACATTCTTAAAGACCAACATATGACTAAGATAATAAGTTTGGCACAACACTTAGCCCATGAAAATATAAATATCCTAATTGTGTTTGTCGATAGGGTAATTTACATTAGGTGTACCAAAATGTCAATCTTAATGGCATTCATGCCTCATTTTTTCTATTAGAAATTAAATAAAAACAAGTTCCTGAACAAAAAGATAATCTAGTAATTACCTTATAAGCAGCAACATCTTGCCAACTCAGTACACGGTTGTCAAACTCGACGGAGACATAGTCCACATCCTCGAGCTGTCTCCTCAGTTTTGGCTGGCAGTCTTCAGCCTCAGGGTCTATCCCAAACACTTCAAAAAGAACACGGTACACTTCTGGCATGCCAAAGCACAGATATATAGCTCCAAACAATGCCCAGAAAACAGATCTGCCAGAATATAATGTAAACAGCACTTCTAGTTAGTAGCCAAAATCAGAAACTAATTCAAAAGATTTATGTATAGAATGTAAGAGATGAATGCAAACATAACATATATGCTTCCTGAAGAAGGTGACTTACTAAAGCTAAGGGTAAATCAGACTGCATTTGCACGAAGAAAAAAAAAAGTTAAAATGTAAAGAGAAGATTACAGATCATGCACGATAAATAATTACTTGGATGGCGAGTTGTGCTACAACAAATGGCCTACTACAATCTATTGAAAGACTGAACCAAGAGAATAAACCTAATAGACAATATACATTAAAAGTACTTCTCGAAAACATATACATGTGATGCAAGAATCTCTATTGTTTTCGTGACAGATAAACTATAATTATATCGGCTTAAGCAATGTCTAAAGTCTATACATAGTCAATTTTCATAATATCGATTTTATTTCAGAGTTGCTTCAAATGAGCAATGTTCGACAAGACTTCCAACCAATAATTGATTAAGAAAATGAGAAAATTGTGGCTTAGTCGTGGTGAGGTTTGTATGTTGAGCTGCCGCCAACAACAGGATAAATTAAATGGACCAACACAAAGAAATATAAATGTTCATATTTAATAGACTAAAAGGCTCTAGAAAACCACCATTGCCAACCACAGCTGCTAACAACCGTTCATCTTCGGTAAGAATGTTAACCAAGTCTAATAGTAGTTAAAGTTGATGGATCCATGAGAGCAAATTCCAAGGTTTCCTTCTTAGTTAAGTCTCCCAAGGCTCTTAATATTATTAGGTAAATCCAGAATACTAATTGATGAAAAATGTATCCAAAAGCTATGGCTACTGATATCCCATCTGCTTTCTCAACCATCAATATACCAGATGATCCAGGTTTAACAACTCTTTATTTCCCCAGAACTATGGGCGTGTGACAACAAAATCACAGCTTTGATATCACTGCTTCCGGTGAATTGAATGGTAAATTAAAGGGTGCACGCCTATGCATACCAAATATAGCAGACATATTTCTTTGCCTTAGCGAACATATCTAAAGGGGAATAAAACATTTTTTTCATCCCAAATCAACTTTCAATTATTTCGAAAACACCAGAATCGAGGTCCCTCCGAACTGTCCAGTCAATAACTAAAACGTGCACAATTACTATGCTGGCCAATTTTCATATATTGTTTCAAAACTCATAAAAGACTTACTCAACATTTACAATCTTGTCACACAAGTATTAATAGTTTTTAAACCTACACATGCTTTACATTCAAAACTAGATCTGCGATCACTTACAGCTTTGTATCCATCGCATTCTGAAACGATGACATGTTATTCAAAATAACCAAAATACTTAAGTAAGCTTAAAATGAAATTTACAAGTAAGTAAACTAGTTGAGTATTGACATATCCAATTCTTAGCTAACTTCACAAACAAGGAAGGCAAATTTTCAAATTAGACAAATACACCCTAGCAATGCGAGGTTATCATCACATGCCTCTAACTGATCTTTAAGCCCCAGCGATTTCGCTACCTATTTCTATAGTTATTCCTTAATTCTAGGAATTTAACCAGATTGTTCTACTGCATGTGTTTAGCCATATATTTCAGAAAAAGGTACAACCGTCCGACATCAAACTTGTTAGTTGCAAATAATCAACCTATTAGATGTGCACTTCAAATGTCACTTACCAATTGGTTGATGTTACTACGGCTGCTAACGCATAAAGTACCAGAATTTAAGTGCAAGAACAAAAACTAAACAAAATAAATAAATATCATACTTGACTGGAGGCTCTCTATCTTTCCGAAGCAGCTTATCCATATCATCAAACGGAAACACCAAATTCTGCAAGCCAGCCGCTTTAATCCACCTCGGCAAGTACCTCTTCCCAATCAAAGCATACACCCTCTCCCTCATCGGGCCAGGCGACTCCCTCGGATACCTCTGCAAGAAAAACTCACACAAGCCCATCTCCAACACAAACTCCCCCAAGAAGGCCAACCTCGAATGCCCCGACCTCACGTGCCTCGCGTTAGTCCTGTCACAATGGGGGTGCTGAAACGCCAAATACAACAGAGTATCAAACTGTTTGGCAGGGCTATCGTCCCCATCCCCGTCCCCATAACTCTCCTCGGAAGGCTCCAACGGGTACCCCAACGCCTGCTTCGCCTCCAGCAAGTACTCGTCTATCCACGTCTTATCGGCATTGTTTAAACGCGACGAAGGGAGGCAGGAACTCAATAAAGGGAACGACTTTAACGACAATTGGGGGCTGTTGAGGAATCTTTCGGCGAGTTTCTTGTCGTCGAGCGGGGGTTTGAGGATGAATCTTTTTGGGGGGAGCTTTTTCTTGGGGGGAAGTAGTTTCTTGCGGTGTGCGAGCTCTTTGAGGAGCCTTTGTGGGCTGTTTTGTGGGAGGTCCTCTTTTGGGTTGTTGTCGATTGCTGCTACTGATAAAATATGGAATCTTGATGGGATTCTTTTTTTGGGGGGGTTGAGTTGGTGGGGTTGTGAAGAGAAGAAGGGTGAGGAAAGTGAAGAGGAGAAGGATAGGTTGTGTAGTGTAGATTTGAAAGAGGAGGATGATACTGAGAGCTCCATTGCAGCAATAGTTGGTGCAAAGATTGAATTTTTACTGATTTATAGTGGAAATTTAATCAACATTGGTGAGAGGATTTTGCCATTGAATTTTAAGGTTTTTGAAGGGTTTTGGTGGAGATTGATTTTGTGGTGTGGAGGATAAGGTAATTGAATTGAAGCGGGTTATGCTGATTTTTGTAATCGGGTCGGGTCGGGTCGGGTCGGGTCTCCAGATCCAGCGGCCCCAATGGCAAAAGCACAACAAGAGCTGAATTGGTTTTGGAATATGTCTTAGCATCGTTGAGTTAAATAAATAGTGCTTAGGTAAAATAAAAATAAATAAAAAAAAAAAAAAACAATCTTATGAGCTTAACCTTGAGAAATTCGTGAACCTGCAAGTTGGTTAAAAGTTGACAATAAAGAACACTTAGAGTGAGCTAAATGATATATTCCTACGGTAAAAGGCTTTCTGGTTTCTGTAAATTTTGAACCTTCACTCGCGAGTAACGCATTGCATTCCCCCTCTCTTTCTTATCAAAAGTAATAGTAAAGGTTACTCACCCCAATGTAGAGCATAAAAAATGTTTTAAAAAAGCGGCATCAACTCAACCATATTAACGAACTTTTGCGGATTTATCTCTTTGGTTGAATTGTTGAGTATATGTTATATCACCTTGTTGTTAAGAGCCTAAGGAGGCGTTTGGTTCGGAAGATGGCTTAGTAGCTAGAGATAGCTCGAATCCCTTATCCCTGCAGATTCGCGCTCTATCGTTGTCACAGTAAATTGTTTGGTTTGTAAGATGAGCACTAAAGATAACCGTCCTTACATTTTAATATCATGTTTGGTTGGAAATATTGACCGACACCTACGTTAGTAAAAAGACAAAAATACCCATGGTGTCGTTTCATTTACAAATCGACAGAATCAGTCAAAACTCACCATTTCACACCATCGAGCGATTATACTAGGGTTTTCAAAATTCGAGCGAATCAATCGAATCTCGCCATTTTCGGAAGGAAATAACGGTAAGATACTAGAATCTTTGTCAATCGTTTTAAGAAACCTTATTTATTCCGAAAATTCTGTCAAAATCGAAAACCCTAAAATCAAACTTTCAGATTTTTTCTCTAAATTTACTAACTTTCTATGTATTTGCCATCTCGTACGTACCACACGATGCTTGTGGATTAGCGTTGCGTCCATGGAATCCCCAGCAATTCTAATTAAGGTAAACTCATTTTAGGGTTTTATTACAGTGTTTTTTGTAAGAGTTTGTTAAAAATTGAGACTACATACCTTGTGTTATGCTATGTGGTGGTGTTGGTCGATTTTTTTGACATGTTGTTGACTGTATATGAACTAATTAGTTGAATTTTAGGCATTTCCTGTAATTTCATGACAATAATTTCATGTTTACTGATATTATTAGTTAAAATTGTGCTAGATGGTGTTATAATTCTATTTGATGACATGTATATAGACTGATTAGTTGAATTACCTGCCTTCAATGCCATTACATGTCTAAAATATTATGTTTCTTTGTGGTTGAGCTTTGTGTTATGCTTCTTTGTATTATTATTTGTGTTGATGTGTGGTTGTTGAATCTATTCAGTTTCTTTAGTTAAAACTCAGGGATTGAATGTGATAGCATTACCCTAATGTCATGTTTCCCAATATGCTTGATTGGTTACTTTGGGGGGGTTACATTATATAGGCAGTTGTCAGCCTTAACTCCATATAGGTTTGATCCTTCAGCCACTCCCATATCTATTGTAGATGGCCCTTGTTGTGCATTGCACTTGTGGAGCTGGTCCAATGAAGTACCTTCTTGCCGGTCCGAAATCAACGCGCCCCGGGTGTCATTACTACCTGTGTCCAAGGAACCGTAGGCACAAATTCCATTTTGTGTGGTCTGATCAACTAGATATCTTACCCACACCAGGGAGCCATGGATACCAACACACACCCCCGTGCCAGCAGCCAACATCAGAGCCATACATGTCTCGCAGAATCCCTACCTTTAGTGACTCAACCAACAACCAACAAGATCAACAATCCAGTTAATCTGTTAACCATAGTGGCCCAGTCAATCTGAAATAAGGCAATTGCCTGGATTGCTATGTTGTGTTGTTTTCTAGGATGGGTGATGTTTTTCATTATGTTGTTGCTTGTTGTATTTTGTATGTCGATTATTGTGAAAAAAATATAGTTTAGCCAGTTTTGGGACTGCTACATGATGATCAAGTAGTTTTTCTCTTTGTTTTATGTTGTTTTGTTGGTTTGTAAGTCTGCTACTGCTGTGTTGAATTTTGTTTCCCAGACTGTGGTGAATGTAATAAAATTGCGAAGTTCTAGTTTTACCAAGTTGATTATCTTTAATGATTATTCTTATACATGTCATAAATTGTGATTGCATTAACCATACCATCTCTCTCAACTGTTAGTCTAATCCTCCTATATATCCTACTCTAATCCTTTGTCTTTTGTAGGATGGTGTGCACGCGAGCTAAGCGTCTTGCATATACGTTCCATGATGACTTCTTCGGCCGAAGGGGTGAGACCCTTATCCTAGCCATCCTCAAAGACCAAGGTAAATACAGAGACCTTACCAAGTTGGATGATCTGGTGAAGGAACTGGATGTGGTACAGGTCTTCCTGTCCAGGTTCCTCCAGACTGATGTGTCCAATGACCGACTTCGCAAAAAGATTGCTCTTCTGAGGCACAAGTTCCTCATGTTTGTGGAGTTCACCATGATTCCTGGTGTTGGCTACCTGTATCGTGATAACAAGATCTGGATAGGGCCAAATTACAGGAGGCACCTCTACAAGGTAAATGACAGCTACAGGTTATTCAATAAAATTTGAGTAGTTCTACTAATCTATAAATCCATGATGATATATGACTTATTTTGAAAATTTATTTGCTTCAGGAGACTTTTGTGGAGAGGTACTTCAGGCTGGAGGAGGAGGAACGCTGGGACTTGTATGTTGATGTCTTCCAGACTCTCCACATTGCAAGATTTCCTGAGGAGCAGATTGGAACACCCAGCAATCCCCTGGAAATTGATGATGACTCTGATGATGATGAGAAGCCAGATGTAAGTGGATCTGTTGGTGGTTTCAGTGCACTCATGGGTGGAGGTTCAGTGACTTATGAGAGTGGTTCGGCATACATGTCTTGAGAACAATCTATCTTTTTTTATGTTTTTATAATGGGGAAATATTTAGAACAATGTGATCTATGTTATGTTTTTTGGCCACATGATCCTACATGGTATTGATCATGTGGTTAAGTAGGGTGGATAGTATAATTATCTATTTCTATGTTCTGTTTTGGTT
Organism: Linaria vulgaris; assembly: GCA_948329865.1. NCBI lineage: Eukaryota > Viridiplantae > Streptophyta > Magnoliopsida > Lamiales > Plantaginaceae > Linaria > Linaria vulgaris. Next base: position 91,248,547 of record OX415253.1, read on the forward strand.
TTGCTACATGATCCTCCATGGTATTGATCATAGAGCAATTTTGAAGGCATGATTATATGGTAATATAGTATTTTGAAGGCATGATTATTTGAAGTCCTTATTTTTATGGTTTCACTTTTGTGTGTTTATTTTGATTCTGCTGATAATTTGGCAGTAGTGCATTTGGATGGTTTCCCATTTGTGTGTTATTTTTGATTCCCTGAATGATTCCTTTTGAAAGTAGTGTTGTCCAATTGATCTCATTTGCTTTTCATTCACATGTGACCAACTTTGCATCTGCACGCATTACATCATCATATTCTCAAAAGTTTTTTTGTTTTGCCATGCAAAGATTCCCCAGTCTATTATAAATTGTACTCCATACTTGACACCCATTCCATTCAAGAATAAAAACATAACAGAGCTTTCTCTTAAATACTTGAAAAAAATTGCATTCTAAATGGGTAAGGCTAACTACACTCAAGCTAGTTACTTCTATTCACGTCGTTGGCTAGAAGAATATGATGAGGAGCTAATACTCGACTTGCAACAGTCCGCGAAGTCTGTCTTCATCAATCACTTGTTTGAACAAGATTTTAATCTCTTGGAAATCATGGACTGTTTCATGATGTTGGAGGAGCGGTTTCATTGTTTCTCAATGATAATTAGTCACGGGAACGTGGTATAGGACAAGTCCAAGAACACAATCTCATGTGATCCGTCAACGTGGGACTACTTTGTTGCGGTACCTTTTTTACTAAATCATATTCATATTATTTGAAATATTTGTATTATATGATTATGGTCAAGTACTTATTTTTTATTTATTAACCTACGATTTTTAGTGGAACAAGCTCGCCGAAGCGTACAAAGAGAACGGAGAGTTCGCATGGGAAGAGTTGCAATCTATTTTTGGTAAGGTTACGGAGGTCGCAATGGTGGTGGATGACAAACCAATTCGAAGCAACGGAGACATTGTTCGTGCAATACGTTCGTTCCTCCTTTATCCTTCGAAAAATTGCACGCTTTATGTTTTGGATACTTTTTTGATTGTTGAGTTTCAAGATACACATTATAAAAAACTTTATATAATTCAAAATTTCACCTTTCTTTGTAGGCAAGCCTAAACAAACACATAAAGAAGAGGTGAAGATAGGAAAGGCGCCGTGCGATGAAGGCTCCGACATCTACGAGAAGAAGACTGTTTATGTGAATATTCCTAGCGATTCGGATATCGTAGTAATGAATCACGATGGTGAAGAGCATAGCTCACACGCATCTTGCTCGACCGTTTCTTACTCGTTTTAGGAATGGGAGGTGTGTGTGCCTGATAAAGCACAGAGGATTATTATGTTGCATTGGATTATCCTATTTCAATGTCTAAGTCTATTGAATAACCTGGATGTACTTCTGCATGTACTTCTATTTTCCTTAGCTACTCGATTCAATAAATTGTATTGCTATGCTTACTTCTACGTTACAACTATGAAGGGGTTGGTTTTAAAATAGTTTGTACTTCAAAAATTGCAAAGCTCAAAAACAAAATATATGTAAACAGTTGTATGCTCTAAACCATACTATTTTCCATTGAACTCCACATAAACATGACAAAATATATAACAAAACATCACTGTTCAGGCTGCTTAGACAAAAAAATGGGATCAGGCCTAATGACTAGCCCCCACTGCACTCCTAATGGAAATGCATAACACAGGCAACCTATACCAGCAATAAGGTCATGAATGTGGATCTAACAATGACCTCTCCTAGGTTAGACAACATAGACAAAAGATGCACTAAAGTACAGTTGCCAAACAGGCCAAAAGGGCAAGCTGTTCACAATTCACCAGACAACCAACACATAATAATAAGTTAAAATCGTTCAAAATACTTCACAAATTATGGAAACAACAACGTTTGGGAATCACATCACTTGGCAGTCTTTTGCTTGAGGAGGAACTTGAGGTACGTGTGCTTTGAGCTCTCAGGCATGTTGAAAAATAGGCCAGCATCTTCTTTGTTATGAGCAAGCTTATGTGCAAGGACCATTTTCTGGTCCTCATCAAACTCCTCATGTTTCTCCAATTCTTCAAAGATTTTCTTGCGCTGAAGGGTCGCTGGATCTTCCAGGATGGCCTGAGACTGAGAGAACATTGTGACCATCCTCTCAATGCTTTGCTCAGTCTTCTGCATGAACTCCTCTATGTAAGGGGACACTTGATTAGCCTTCTTCTCAACCTTCTTCAATGCAAGTCTCCTCTTCTCGGCACGAGCCTTCTTGATCTTCTTCATTATGGCCTTAGCACTGAGCTTCTCATCTTGCTGAGATGGATGATTGAAGTCAGTGCTGCTGGATCCCACATCAAGATCATTTGGCATATCTTCAAGCCTGACACTGCTTGGGGAAGGAGTCTCAGTCTTCATGCGTCGTCCTCGGCTCGGACCATCACCATTAGTAACCCCACCATTGCCCTTACCAGTCACACATGTGTTGTTAATCACATCATGCACAACTGCAGATATATCCTCAGCAACACCTCCAGTTGCCCTATCTTTCCCAAACAGTTTCTCCCAATCCTCATAGAAGGGAAACTTCTTGGTGCGATAGCCTTTCACGTAGTTATGGGCCTGTTAATAAGTAGGAATAGACAAAAGTTATATATAACAAATAAATGACACAATTAAATTGATCAAAGTTAATGGGATTGAATAAATGTCACACATATTCACCCTCTTGTACTCAATCCACCAGAGTTCATCAGAGATCTTGATCATCTGGGTTTATGGATCATAAGTGGCACAACCACCTGTCACCCTAAACAGTGAGTAGAGGTGTGAGTAAACCCTCCTCCAGACAGTGATCTTGGACTTCACATGAGGATCTCCGAGAATGTCGGTGTCAGTAAACTCCTTCTTTATGAAATCCTCCAGATCCCTCAAGTACCTTGCTCTGAAATTGTTATCAACCTTGTTGCATGCCGCCTTGTACTCATAAAGAGCATTGATCAGTGCTCTCTCCTCCTCTATTGTCCACACTCGCCTCGAACCTTTGTCGCTATCGACCTTTCCTTTGCCCTTCCCCTTCCTTCCATTTTTCTTTGGTATCGGCACTGAGCTGGCACTTGAAGGCTCCATCTCAAATGCAAGGTCTCTACAAAATATCACAGACAATATGTTAAAAGAAATGCCAATTTTGCCAAACTTCAATAAATGTTAATCAAGATGTGGTATCCTTTCGGATCAGAATACCTGTTATACACAAGTGCAGTGTGTCTATTAGAATGAGTTCATCAAGCCAATAACACAATTACCACAGAATCAACACATATATAATTGCTGTTCAAATACCAATTCAGCAGTAAACACCAAAACAAAAAACAATCCATTGAAAAAACATTGTTCACAAAGTAGCAAATTTGAACTTAATGCAATCAAAGAAAGATGTTCGCAAGCTTTGGTTAAACACCCCAATATTCTTCCACCCCTCAAGCTTCCAACATATTAAACTAACAATCCTAATCCCAACAATCAATCCCCAAACCCCCTAACGGCTTCGTCGCCATGCACGATAATCGTTCCACATCTCCATAGCAATGTGGTCCCTAAACTGGTTCCATTCTGCAGAGTTCCCCAGTCCATCAATACATTCTGAAGGGGGACCGTCGTCGTCGTCGGAAGAATCATCCTCATCATCACTTGAGTTTATAATGGGATCATCTGGCATAAGCCGCCTGATGAAGTTGTTGAGCAGGGCACACGCCATTATTATACGGTTCTGAATCTTTATTGGGTAATTGGAGGGCCGCTTCAAAATCTTCCACCTGTTTTTGAGCTTAGCAAAGGCCCGCTCAATTACGCTGCGAGCTCTGGAGTGTTTCATGTTAAAGAATTCCTCGTGGTCCTGCGGCACTGCTCTACCGGTCTCCCACTCTTTCAAGTGATAGCGTCTGCCATGGTATGGAGCAAGGAAACCCTCGGAGTTTGCGTAGCCTGAGTCTACCAGGTAGTAGTTGTCTTGTAGAAAAAACTAAGAGTCGGAATTGAATTTGTAAAATAACATCTAACATATATTCTTGTGAGGATGAACTTTGCATGGAGAACGTTATAGACTTACCCTTTGGAATCTTCAATCCATTTGGGGCAGGTCGGAAAATGGCATCTCGTAGTACTCTCCCGTCAGCGGCCGAACCCTCCCAACCGCACAGCAGGTATACAAATTTCATGTTAATATCACAGACTCCTAGCACGTTTACGTTGATCCGACCCTTCCTTGATATGTATCTTGCTTGATCAGCCACTGGCACCGTCACATCGATTAAGGTGCCATCCAACGCTCCAAGGCATCCCTACGATGCAAAGAAAAGCAATGCATACTGATTAAAATTTGATATTTAACACTGATAAGATTTCAATAGAAAACAACTAATCAAATTGACAAACCTTGAAGTAAGTCCATGGCTCATGACAATTGCCGTTTTCTTCGGCTACAGGTGATGGTGTGACCAAAAAGAGCTCACTAGCCTTCAATAATGCATTTAGAGCTTTACCAAAGTACCGGCTGATCGTATGCCCAGAACGCTGCCAATAGAACCCCATTACCCGATTCGTATCGTGGTGCGCCATTATCTTTATGAACAGTGTCACCTGCTCCCTCAAGCTCACGTACTTTTCATCGCGCAAACCCCCAACCTCTCGAAGAATCCAACAAAGCTTATCAAAACGCTCACGGTCCATCCTCAAGTTCCTAATTGAATATATGTCATTCTTAAGGGTTAGCTTGTCCATGTGTTCCCTTATACTATGAATCTTACTGAGTAGGTTGTATCGTACAACTTCTCTTCTCCGAAGATTACGTAACTTAATCCGTCGTTGGTGCATCATGCTCATAAACAAGAAAGCTCGAACCCTCAATAGTATAATCTGCAATAGCAGTAACCCTAGCATACGCCTCTGATGATGATCCATCTGATGGCCACACAACACAATTTCATCGAAAAATTAAAGCTCAGTCGGTCAAATGGTCAGTTTGCTAACTTCAGTCAACGGGGGTTTTGACACTTTCGGGCTTAATGAACCTAATTTCTGGCCATATCATAATAAACAACCAATACTCACCCTAACAGTCATGTTCATCTACAATAACTAGGGTTTATTCTTACAAAAACATAATTTTTAATCAATCAAAAGCTCATAATCAACACATAAACCACTGACACATCAATTACAAACACATTTGCACATATATACATGATAACCTAACACATGCATTAACATTTAATCAATATTTTGTGTTCTAGTGGACTCGAATCTAACAAATGTGAGCTATTTCATCATAAATAAAAGTGTGAAGAGCGAGATAATACCTGTAAACGTTCAGATTAGGTGTAAAGTTGAGCAAATGGGACCTGCTTCGCACGAATTCCTGCAAAGTGAAACCAAAGCAACCTTAAAAAACTTGAAATCTAGACGAAAGATTGGACATACATGTATTGAGAATGAAGAACATTATCGGCGTACGAGGTTCGCGTGAATCGCCGATTTTGCTTTGTCGCCGTCGTATTTTTGTGAAATGGAGCTAAGTGAGGAACCCTAATGCAAATTGAAACCAACACGACCTTAAAAAACTTGAAATCAAAACGAATACTTCGACATACAACGACTGAGACCGAAGAACGTTACATGTGTGCTTGTCGCCGTCGTCGATTATGAATTGGGGCTAAGTGAGGAACCCTAATGTTTTAGTTCGAGAATGAATATAATTTTGGGGGGAAAGTGTGGTGTATTGGTGTGAAAGTGGAATATTTTCGGGGACCAATAACAATGTAACACGTGTAAAAATTAAGGGTAATCTGGACATTATACAAAAATGTGTTTTATCCTTCAAGGGCCGAGATAACTTGTCTTTGGGGGGGAGGGGGGCGAGAGATGAAAAACAGAGGATAACTCCACTTTTTGGCCGGGCTTCAGCGGGCTGAGATAAGAGCCCGCGCGGGCTAACATTCAAACCAAACCGGATATAGCGATGGATAACACACCTTATCCATCGCTATATCCCGAACCAAACACCCCCTAATTGTATATTGTGTGTACATATGAGACTCTCCACAACTTGAATGAGTACATGGATATGTCCTCTATTGATGTTGTAAAAGGCATCAGAGCTGATTCTGTAGATGTTGTTATGACACAAAAATTTTGTGTGCTAGTGACTGGAACCGAACTAGAGGATTTATTTTCTCATATTTCATGATTACTTTGGAACCTATGCAATGTGCGATGTTTTACAAGAAGGCTATATTTTGCATAACGGTCTGATGCATCAACAAAGATATAGATACTCTTACAAATATGTTGGGAGGTACATTAAACATATAGATACATCTTGCATAACGGTATAATGATTGAGGTGAGGTGTGTGTTAATGATAGATGCATTGTATATCAAACCAAGTGATTAAAGAAAATCGTATGAACAGTGCACTCCCCTGCCCTGTCGTGTATTAGTTCACATTTTGTGTGAATAAGTAATACCTCATATGATATAATACTTCATTTTATGCATCATTACACTCTGTAAAATGGACATTTGAAAATTGAAACAAGTATGCTTGATTTCGTCAAAAAAATGAATTTGAAGATTATGGGATTATATCAAATTAAAAAACCTTGCTACCATTACCAATATATACTATTCATTTCTTGAAATGGACAAATATGAAGCCAGGATATATATAGTACGACAAAAAAAAACAAAAAACAAGAAAAGGGAAATAAGCTAATTAAGAGAAATTTTTAATGTAATTAACATCTTTTAATAACCCTTTAAATATATATAACATTAATAGAAAATTGCACCTGAAAAATGTCCCCAAAATCCAAATTAAACCAAAAAAAATCCAAATTAAACCATCACCAATACTGTACATAACCGCATACAACACAACCTCAGACAATAATTTAATGCCGTTGATATCCGTACCGGCAAAACTCCGTCGGCCGCCGCTCTTCCTCCTCCGCCGCTCGCCACTTCACCGTACAATCGCTTAATCTCAGCTCCTCATTCAAAAAATCCACGTCAGCAGGGTTTCACGATGGCTGATTGGCAGTACATACATTCAATACTACTCGGCCTCGTTTTCTCCTTTCTCCTCGCGAAGCTCTTCTCCGTGATTTTCGCCTCTCGCCACGAGATTCCACGTGTCACGCGACCCGAACTCCAACAGAGGTCCGGGGATGAGAAATTGAGCGTTGATAGTGACGATGATGATGATGACGATTGGGAAGGAGTAGAGAGTACTGAATTGGACGAGACGTTTAGTGCCGCATCGGCTTTTGTGGCATCGAAAGCGGCCGATCGGGCGGCGATGAAGGTGCCGAACGAGGTTCAGTTGCGGTTGTATGGATTGTATAAGATTGCTACTGAAGGACCGTGTTCTGCGCCCCAGCCTTCGATTCTCAAAGCGACCGCTCGGGCTAAATGGTAATGGATTTCGTGTTGTTTGATGAAATGCCTGTGTTGGATTTTAAGTTTCTGATGATTTTATTCAGTTCCAAATCAAGTTGTTAGTGACTGTTTTTGTTGGCGAAAAAAACAAATGTGCTATCACTGCGAGCTTAAACTTTTAGATGAGGCGCGCCGCGACAATTCAATATGGTATTTCATGTTTGAATTGTATTGTCGCCTATTTATCAGAAAGTGACGCATGTGTCCGGCTTAACAGAAAATTGCATGCTCGTATAAAATGTCTACTTTGCGTCGCCCTTTGACGCTGGAGATTGATGTTGTATGTTTGGTAGGCAAGCATGGCTGAAACTGGGCGCTATGTCTCCTGAAGAAGCGATGGAGAAGTATATTGACATTGTTACAGGGTTATATCCATCATGGATTGCTGTGAGTGAGACCATAATATATTTGTGGATGTTTGCCATAATTTATAAAAGTGATTGCACTCTTCTTGACTATTGTGGTGGTCTGTTCCCTTGTGATTTGCTGATGTCATGGCAGAAGAGGAAAGCTGAAGGGAGCCGTGACACAACTATTAAAGGCTCTGGAGGACCAATGGGACCTGTTTTTAGCACTTTTGCATATGAAGAAGAACCAGGATGTGAGTTGTAAGGATCCTGAACTTTCCATGTACGCTTGCGATAGTATTTGTCTGTTATACACTCTTAAGCTCTTTTATGTTTATTTGGATGGGACTATTAACATTCTTCTGTCTTGTTCAAAATGCTTCGGCTGTCATAATAAAAAAGAAACTGGAACAGAAGTTCTTAGGGATGAAGTCGAAGGATATTGTTATTCAGTTGGATTTTGAATGGGGATTTTACTTTCAGAATAGGCCCTAACACCAACCCATCCCTGCTCTATCACAACTGATGTGGTCGAGAATTGGTGTGTAGATACTAGACAATAGAAGTTTTAGTCAATTCCTAGAACTCCACTAGAAGTTCCACCCACATGTTCGAAGAATTTACCATCTCAATTAAAAGTTATGCAGTCTAACATGGGGCACTATTGAATTTTTAACTGAAAGTGCACCAATATTGGAGTTACAGATTGTTATCAGAAATACTGATATGATTCCTCTTATCTTTTTCTTCTTTTCATCATGATGATGCCAATGAAGCTGAGCATCCACGTGTACATACACAGTCTTCCTACAGCTCCGTTCAGTTTGGTTTATACGAGGTTAACTGGGATTATGTGCACTCTTGCCGTCACTGTTTGGTTGGACTAACGAGTTTTAGATATCCTTGATTTCTATCTTAAACTGGACAGTATCAGAGAGGCATTCTTTTTATGGCCTATCGGCAAGGCAGCCAGTTTGAATGTTTGATTAGTTTGTACTTCTGCTACAATTTCTCTTGGAAAGAATTTTTATTCGACCTTTCATACTTTCTTCATGCAGAAAATTAGATGCTATACATGCTTTTGCACGGGAAGGAGATGAAGAGAAGCTGCTCAAGTGCATTGAGAGTGGTGTTCCCCTTAATTTGAAAGGTTGTAATCTGTAAATTTCTAGTAACCCTATTATTGAGATGAAGACATTGGAAGTTATTCCGGGATATGAAACTCAAAATTATTTTCATTTATACTTTTACCTCTTGCCTGCATTTCTGACAAAATGAAAAGCGTCTTTTCTGTTTTTTGTTAAAAACATGCATTCCAATAGTATTGAGCTTTTCCCGACTAAGTTTCATTCTTGAAAATGTTGCAGATGGTGAGGGCCGTACTGCTTTGCATTGGGCTGTAGATCGAGGTCATATCGATACAACATTATTGCTGTTGAGCAGAAATGTTGATGTTAATGCTAAGGTAGATTTAGATTTTGTGTTATTCTTCTTAGGGCCTCTTCCGAGTTTTCTACTCGGATGCTCCTTTTCTAGATCCTCATTTGTGTTGGTAGCATTGGGATGTCGCTTTTCTGGATCATCGTTCTTGGTCTTTAAGCCAGTAATTAGCATCTTAGATTGATAAGTAAATGGGCTTTTCAGTTTTCGAGATCAGTTGATGTTGTGACCCGACATGTTTAGTGGCTTGTTTTTACGTAGACTTGCCTGACAAACATGTGCCACTATTTTGGTGGGAATACTTCACTAATACTTTTGTGAAAAGGGTATTATGAGTTCTCTCTTTTTAGTTCTTCTCCGTCATGTTTTCTGCTCTCGAATTTCTTGAACTCACGAGTCACTTGATTAAAAGAGAACTTGTTGGATGTTGCCTGCACGTTTGTTTAAGTATCTAAAGAATCAATATTTGCATAAACATTATCATGAAAATATTTTGTTGACAGGATAATGAAGGTCAAACTGCACTGCATTACGCTGCAGTTTGCGAAAGAGCTGCCATTGCCGATCTACTTGTGAAACACGGCGCTGACATAGATATCAAGGATGATGATGGGAACACTCCTGCGGATCTTTGTGAGTTGAGCTGGCCCTGCATGCAACATGAACCTCTAAGCCCGTTGATTAACCGCTAGTTTTCGTATGCTTGCAGATTAATAATTCGCTCATGTACATGCTATTATAGAACTCAGTCGTTGGAGTTTATCCATGTCTCCTATACATCTTCTCCGAGGTTGAGCGATGTCTGTATACTTCAAATAAATTAAAGATGTATATATACGTTATTGGTGGTAATTCTGACTCTCTTCTTTTGTGATAATACCGTCTGTAGTTCTGTATGAATACTGTTCCTACTACTTATGAGATCAAATAGAATTCATATTTTTGTTGCTAGAGCAATCGAGAATCAGAAATTTTCCTCAACTGTAAAAACTTATTAGAAATTCCAATAATATCGTAAAGAAAAGAATCTAGTCGCCTAATGTTACGTATGTTTGGAGGTCTTCATAATTAGAATTACCATGTACATAATTATTATATTGAGAAACAAGTTGGTCAGTACTTATGAAATGTGGTGTCCATTGGCGGTTTGTATCCAGAATCTCTAACTTGGACAAATTCCTATTGCTAAACATATAAGACATAAGAAACGATCTTCAGCGGATAACAATAGTAATTAAGACATTTCAAATTATTCTAATCTGGTGCTAGTTTTTTAATAAGTCCAATAAAAATTCAAGGGAATGAAAAGCCATGTTTCTAACAAACAGGGAATCAAATGGAAAATCGTAGTCATTACTTGCATAATTCCATTCCTCCCATGCCACAGGGCATCATCAACTGTATTATAGCTACAAGTCCTTCTGTCATCAATCAAAACTTCTCTGCAAAGTTGCAGGCAAATAAAATGCACCAAGTCTAATTGCATATCCTATATCTAACATCTCTCAACAAAAACATTAAACAACAGTTATGGAACAATCGTTTACAGTTCATCATGGCCTTCATCCTCATCTTCTTCGGCCTTCTCGCCGCCTGGTGCACCACCAGACCTCTGGTAAACGGCAGTCACGATAGGATTGCACACTGCCTCCACCTCCTTCAACTTCTCATCGTAATCCTCCTTCTCGGCGTTTTGGTTGTCATCCATCCACTCAAGGGCCTCCTTTGTTGCTGTCTCAATCTTCTCCTTCTCGTCGGCCTCCAACTTGTCTGCAAGCTTGTCCTTGTCATTGATTTGGTTCCTCATGTTGTAAACATATGTCTCAAGACTGTTGCGGGCATCGATTCTTTCTTTCACCTTCTTGTCTTCCTCAGCAAATTCCTCAGCCTCCTTCACCATTCGCTCAATCTCCTCCTGGCTGAGTCGGCCTTTGTCGTTGGTGATAGTGATCTTCTCAGACTTCCCAGAGGCCTTGTCTTCTGCTTTGACGTTAAGGATACCATTGGCGTCAACCTCGAATGTGACTTCAATCTGAGGAGTTCCTCTGTTTGGGAAGAAAGATATACAACATATAAGTAATGAGATAACTAATGCATTGAAATTTAATAAAAAAATCTTAATGATGCAGGTGAGTAGAAACCTTGGGGCTGGGGGAATTCCTGAGAGATCAAATTTCCCGAGTGACCTGCAGTCCTTTGTCAGACTTCTTTCACCCTCAAAGACCTGTGTGATAACAAGAGTTCATGTTACCCTTATGAAAAAAGCGTAAGGTAACCCACATCCATTCAAAATCTCAAGAAGCTTAAGACTTCCCACGTACCTGAATTGTCACAGTTGTTTGTTGGTCCTGGTAGGTAGTGAAAACTTGGGACTTTTTGGTTGGGATGACGGTGTTTCTTGGAATCAATTTGGTCATGACTCCTCCAACGGTTTCAATACCAAGGGTAAGTGGTGCCACATCCAAAAGAAGAATATCTGATGACATACATGCACAATAGTCAGGCAAACAATATTCAAATCCAAAGATCTAGGAACTATAAGCAAAGGTCTAATCATGGGAAGAGGTGTACCTTTGGTTTCGTCACCTCCCTCTCCGCTCAAGATTCCTCCCTGGACAGCAGCACCATAAGCAACAGCCTCATCTGGGTTAACTCCCTTGCTGGGCTCCTTACCATCAAAATAATCCTTCAGAAGCTGTTGAACCTTTGGAATTCTGGTACTTCCACCAACAAGGACAATTTCATCAATCTGGCTCTTTTGTAAACCAGCATCATCCATTGCCTTCTTAACAGGGGTCATGGTCTTTCTGAACAAATCATTGTTCAACTCTTCGAAACGAGCCCTGGTGAGTGGTTCAGAGAAATCTACACCATCAAAGAGAGACTCAATCTCTACTCTGACCTGGTGCTGACTGCTAAGAGCTCTCTTTGCGCGCTCAGCCTCCCTCCTCAACTTGCCAAGAGCCTTGTTATCCTTGCTGATGTCCTTTCCGTGCTTCTTCTTGATCAACTTAATAAAGTAATCCATGATTCTGTGATCAAAATCCTCACCTGCGGGGACAGCCAAACAAATGTTGGAATTCAAACAATGGCATCTGACTAATTTCCAACCCATACGTTGATTTGCAACTCAGTATCATCCATAAAGATGATATACCAACTATACAATAATGCAATGCACGAGAAGACGTGCAATATGATACCACATTTTCAATGTTGCTATACAAGTAATCATTTGAAATACTAAACACCTTTATACATAAAATGCATCATGCGTTAGATATGAAGGCCTGCTAGAGACCACAAACCCAGTTATTACAACTTCAGAAGCCCCTATTAGAGCCTGGCTCTAACAATACAATTATAAACAGTAGAAAAAACAGAAGAAAGAATTATTCCTCACCTCCCAAATGAGTGTCTCCATTTGTGGCAAGAACCTCAAAAACACCATTATCAATGGTCAAGATACTGACATCGAATGTTCCACCACCAAGGTCAAAGACCAGAATGTTCTTTTCACCACCTTTCTTGTCCAAACCGTAAGCAATTGCTGCTGCGGTTGGTTCGTTAATAATTCTAACTACATTTAACCCAGCAATTACACCAGCATCCTTAGTAGCCTGTCTCTGAGCATCATTGAAGTAAGCTGCAGGATAAGAGATGCAGAATAACATCAGCAATGTCACAATGTTCAAATTCCATACAAGAAACTTCCTGGAGAAAAGGTTTACCTGGGACGGTCACAACAGCATCCTTAATCTTCTTTCCAAGGTAAGCCTCAGCTGTCTCCTTCATTTTTGTTAGAATCATGGCACTGACCTCCTCAGGACTAAACACCTTAGTCTCGCCATCTTTGATCTTTACCTCAATATAAGGTTTTCCGTCCCTGTTCACAATCTTGTATGGGACCAACTTCATGTCCCTTTGTACTTCTTTATCCTCAAACCTAAGGAGAACCAAGGTTTAGGATTTGCAAATCGATACACAATGCGTAGCATGTATTAAGAATGGAGAGAAAAGGGATCAGTATATTACTTTCTACCGATAAGTCTCTTGACATCAAAGACAGTCCTTTCAGGATTAACAGCTGCCTGATTCTTAGCAGCCTCTCCAATCAACCTCTCACCATCGGTAAAACCAACCCATGATGGGGTGATACGGTTTCCCTGGTCGTTGGCTATGATTTCAACATGACCATTCTTGTAAACACCAACACATGAATAAGTAGTACCAAGATCTATACCAATAACGGTTCCAAGCTTGGGTGCTTCCTCGCTAGCGATGGTAAATGCAAATAAAGATCCTGTATGAACAATCATTCACATCATTAATCATTATGAAAAGACCGTAAAATTCCAATCAGCCCCACAGTATTCATAAACAACTAAATCACATTCGATGTCCTATGGAGAAATCGAAGGAGAGTACCAGTCACAAGACACAGTGGTATTTAATCAGGTCTGTCAAATCAAGTATGTAATACATTTGTCTAATAAATTGTTTTTAATACATGCCGCATACTCGCACTTAATACATTTTTTTTAAACGTAATGCTTAACTAAGCACCATGTGCATAACATAACTAAAGGCGGCAGACGTCGAATCTGAAAACCGAAAGGAACTTGAATCTGAACATCGCAACCTCGAAGAAACAAAACGATATGCACATAACCAGAAAACAACGTAATGCCCTACGCCAAGTCGCTAACACACTTCTTCTAACTATTACAGTTTCATATCAGTAACATAACAAATGCTAACAAAAGTTCATCCACAAAAATCGATCCGGTATCGGAGCTATACGACACACAACTTTCAATTTAGACGCAGATACATTCAAATTGTCAAATAATTACCAAACATTACAACTATAAACAGATCTGATAACAGATTCATAGATCCAATCCACTTCACAAATAACAGATTTCAAAAATATAAACCTAATCCTCACGACTAATAACGAATGCTGATAAAATGACAACAGCAAAGTAAAAAAGAAAATGCTCACCGATCAGCACGATGCCGAACACGATCGAAGATGCGCGCCTGTTCCACGCACCAGCCATTGATGCAAGCTCAATTAACACAACGATTTTTGTTCAATTGTATTTTAAATGTTGCGGCTGATTATTTATTTTTCTGTGAATATAGTGAAGGAAAGAAGCCTTATATAGCAACTGTGGGGGTATTTTGATTTCTCCCGTCATACTTGCTGACGTGGACCAATAAGATGTCGACTATGCATCACTGCGCTATGGGTGCTTGCGTGGACCAATCGTAGGGGGTTGCATGTCAGTTTTGGTGAAGTGTACCAATAAGATTGAGGGCTATACGTACAGGTTGGTGGGTTGTTTCAGATCTGGGGTGATCGTGTACGTTGGTTTGGGTGTATAATTTTCATCTACCCCTTAAGGTTTTGCGCTTTAGCAAGTACACATTTTTGTTACCGGTTAGTCAAAAGCTATGTTGCACGGATACTCCAAACTTTTGAAAGTTATTGTGCCGGACACGTCGCGGACAACGACACTCCTTGGACACGCCTTGGATACGTGTCTGACACGCCACATGGCATAACCGTAATTAATATAAAAAAAATATTTGGACACGCGTGTCGGACACTATTGATGTGCGTGTCCAACACATTTGTGACACGTTTGAGTTTATTTTAGTTAGCGTCAAAAGTTTTTTTTTGCTAAAATATAATACCTATAAAAATTGAACTTTAAAAAAATTAATTTGTTAGTTAATGAATTAAAAAAAAAGTTAAAACTTCACTATCTTCTCATGTAGCGCGTCAACCATTTCTTCCTCAACTACAAGTGAGAATCAAAGTTGGAATTCGGTTTCTTCTTCTTTCTTTCCCTTTAATTATATTTCTCGTACATAAACTTCAGTTGTCAAACTAAGTTAATTGCTTAATTTTTATTTAATTTTAATAGCTTTTAATTCAGTAATCCGAGATCTAGATTTTCAAAATAAAAACTTCTAAAAGTGTACTACACTATTTTAGTTATCAATTTATTTTGCACGGTTTGAATTCAATCAATTTACTCATGTTTGATATTCATTTGGAAATGAACTTAAAAATATGATTCAAATATTTTGCTTTGATGTTATTGCTATACATTTATTATAAAATATTAAAAAAATTAAACGTGTCCTATCTTGTTAATTTTTAAAATTCGTGTCGCTGTGTCTGTATCGTGTCATATCTGTGTCCCAGTGTCCGTATCCGTGCAACATAGGTCAAAAGTTAAATGTGATGACAATTATGTAATCCTATAACGAACATACATCTAATTTATTTTTAATGATCTTGGTTCACTTACCAAATTTATGATTCAAATTTCAAGTTTTATATTCTTCAGAATACCTGCAAATACTATGGAACTTATTAAGCAATTTATAAGATAATAATAAACAAACAAATAAATAAGTAAAATCATTGCATTTTTATTTTTTTTTCAATTCCATTTTATTAACATATATAGTTCACATCATATTTATTAAAAAAATTCAATGCGTCGTCTACTACGGTCGCTTGTTGGTTGTTATATTGAATTGACTCAACAACATTTAATTAAGGCTTTCGGTCCTCTCCTACAAAATTGTGATACATCTTCTACTACATTGTCTAAATGGATGACATGTGGAAACTACTTAAAACTCATTAATACCGTGTTTGTCAATTATTAAAAACCTCTTCCCTTAGATCTTGCAATATCTCTTCCTTTAGTTGTTATCCCTTAATTATAGGAACCAATAACTGTTTAGGATTCATTATCTAAATATTCGTAATTAAGGTTTTAAAACCAGAAATAAAAAATAATATTTTACTTAATGTCATCAAAACGTGTTCTTTTACTTACTTTTTCCTGTTAAAAATTGAATCTTCAAGCACAATTAATTATTTGTAATCCAAGGTAGCATAAAAGTAAATTGTATGTACAATATTTTCAAACTCCAGAAAGAGACAACTACATTATTATTATATAGCCACAAGCCATTAAAAAGAGAATTCTAGTTAAGTATAATTTAAATAGGTTATTAAAATATAAAGGAAAAATATTTCTTAAATTTTAACTATGTGTACAATAACTATTATTGTCTTATTAAACTAAAATAGACATATAAAATATAATTTTTACTCTTTTTAGGTATATAGATGTGATTTAAATCATACTTCAGGTATAATTTATCTTTTATATATTTTCATTCTCATATAAAATAAAACAATATAAATGTTTGTAGTTATGTAGAATATGATAGTATAAAAATCGTTGCACAATTTTGAAAGTATTGTACATACAATTTAAGTTTCTACTATAACTTGGATAAAAAAAGATTAATTGTGCTTTAAAATTCATTTTTCAAATCACATTAAATAGTATATGTAAGAGAATACGTGGTTTAATTAAAATTAAGCAAACTAATTAAATAGTCTCTTTCTAGATTTAAAATCTTAATTACGAGAGATTTGGATAAAAAAATAAGTAAGTAAAAAAATAAGTAAGTATATCATAGTTGCTATAATTTAGATTGCAAGATTTAAGGAAATTTAATAATTGACAATCAGGGTATTAAAGAATTTTGAATTGTTTCTACATGTCATTCATCCAATAAGTGTAGTAGAAGATGTAGCACAATTTTGTAGGAGATGATCCAAGTATCAAGTTTGTTATTATATTGAACGATAAAAAAATCATATCAGTCAATATATAGAGCCATTGTTTTTATTACTCTAAAATTTTAATATGTATATTATGTCAGTTTTTTTTTTGTTCAACTTAATATGTTGCACCTTAACCAAAATATAATTGAAAACATATTGCATTAAATAATTTTGGCGGCAAACTCAAAGTTGATTTACACTTGTGTTGTCCCATCACTACAAAATTCGTATATTCTAAAATTGTTTTATTGTACTGAATAAAGTTAATGGAGAGGAATAATGAGAGTTCCTAGATTTATAATGAAAGTATAATATGTAACTATAATAAGAAAAAAGAAACTCGTGTACATTTTTTGTAACCTATGGGGATATTTACCATGGCACGAAATCTCATGGGATATTTGCCTAGGCACGAAACCTCAATGCAGGTGGATGAAAAATACATGTTAATTTGGTGATCAAACATGTATGAGAATTTAGCTGAGTTACGCTTTTTCGATTTTCTCGAAAGTTCGTGCTGATGTGGAAAACCTACCAAAAAAATTTCTATTTTGCTAATTTTATTGGTAATTTTTTTATATAAGATTTTCTATTCCAAGACTTATTACCAATTATGTTTTTGTAGGATTACAAATATTACATAGCATTTTGTTCCTATTTTTGTATGGTTTACCTAGATAAGTTAAGATTGTTATGGATCAAATTTAATTTACATATGCGCTAAAACTATTACATGTGCATTGATGGTGGTGTTCCCCTAAAATCGGAAAGCATGTAAACTTTAAATTTCTAGTAACCCGAAGACATGCATTATTGAAGTTATTATGAGATATGGAAACTCGAAATTATTTTTCGTTATAAACTTTTGCTTTTGTGAATCATGAATGCTAGGTTACGAAAGGTAAGTGTTAACCCTAAAAAATAAATAAGGGATTATACAAGTTAAACAAAAGATTAACCCTTAAATTAGGGATTAATCCCAAGGGCGATATTATCGTCACGAACACTCTCGTATGTCACATACCCTACTATGGTATGACGTGACACCCGAAGAGATAATAGTCCCTCGGAATTCACATATCCTACTAGGATACGACGTGGCACCCGAGTGAACACCCAAGCGTCCCTTGGAAAGTCAAGATGAACAAAAATAAGATATTAACGTGGCATCGGAAAAAGAGTAAACCCCGATGGATCCACGCAACCCTGATATCCATCACTGGGCCAAGAGGGACCACTATACGAGAATACTTCCTTACTGAACACTCCCAAATCCCTCGGAATCATCACCCCGAAGGCTAAAATTCATAAAACAACGTCCTACTCAAAGCACCAATCACCAAAGTCACTTACCCCGAAAGCCCAAGCCAAGAAGGTTACTCAGCCAAAGACAAGAAGCCCTCGGAAAACGATTCCCGAAGGAGCCACTACTTTCACGATGACCAGAAACACTCGGAACCCATCCATATACAAGAATACAGTCTTACATGCAAATTGACGCTCTCGGAGCCCACCTCACAAGCCTAGAGAAACAAATATGCCCCTCGGAGAACTCTACCAGAGAAGCCGACAGGGAAATAGCTGTCCCCGGAATAGAGACCTCCTCGGACACCCACTCCACTTCAACTAGTGAACCTCCTCATGAAATCCAGCCCCTCGGAGAAAAGAAAACAGAAGACTCAGTCCCTCAGAGAAAAGAAAACAGAAGAAGCAACCCCTCGGAACTCCCCGCAGTCCTCGGACAAGATAAGGATCAGCCTAGTCAGCGCCTTGTCAACAAGATATACCTTATCTTATAGAAGGACACTTGTAATACAGACAACATTACACTTGTAACACATGCAGCGCATGCATAGTGACACTAAAACCCTCCCGTACCTATATAAAGGAAAAGGAGAACAAGAAAAAAGGACAAGATATACACAAAAAACTCACTCAGAAAAAGTGTAAGATCATATTTATGCTCCTCGGGAGTAAGGAATTCAGTGAATAAAGGAAGGATATTTTCGTAATTTTCCCTAATAGTCAATTACTTTCTTTGAACCACGGATAACGGCGTTCCGAACTCATAAATAAATCGGTTAATCGGGTATTATTCCAAACCTGTTAACAGTAAGGAATCAGGTTGATCATCAATTCGAAGGTCGGGCTAGCAAATAGAAATACCAAGGTGTATGTGGTGGTATCGCGTATAAGAGAACGGTTGTGTGTATGAAGAAAGTAAACGCCTTGCATGTGAAGTTGCATGCTTGCATTTCGGACAAAATGAAAATCAAATTCTGTTTTTTTTTGTTTGTTTTTTGTTTTTGCTTACAAGAAGATAATCAAACAAAACTAAAGACTAAGTATAGTCCTTGTAGATTAAATCCGTAACTCGACTCGGTGGCATATCCCAAAATGCGACTCGGTTTCCTCCTTCTATATTTCCTTAGTGAGCAAGTCCGCAACTTTGTTCGCCTCTCGTGGAATCCATCGAAATTTAATCGTCCATGGAAGATGGAGTAGCTCTCGACAAATCTTAACCAAATTAGTCGTGTTACCTTGTGGTTCTCTTATGCTTGTGACAAGGTTATAACAAGATTTCGAGTCCGTCTCAATCTCTATGTGGTTGATTCTTTTTTCCAAAGCATATTCCAACCCCCTTTTTAGTGCCTCAAGTTTCGTTTCATCCACCGTTGGCATATCAATATGCGCCTTAAATCCCCATCGCCAAGTGCCATCCTCCGCTCTCAAAACTCCAGTTGCGGCTCCCTTATTACTCGAGCAAATTAGACTTTCATCCACATTCAATTTTGACCATCCCGGTGGCGGTTTGTTCCAGCGTAGTTGCCTAGTCTTCGGCGTCGATTTCTGAAAACTTTGGTGCAAATCATTACTTAATATTTTAATTTTCTGCATCACGGCACCGACTTCATTACTCTCTCGCTTGAAGACCAAATCATTACGCGTCAACCATAAGATCCAAAGGGTCGCTGCAAATATAAACGACCAGCTAATGTTTGGTATCAGTTGGGACTTGAACTTTCGGCACATGAGGTTCTCCCGCAACCACAAATCATCCCCGATCGTATCGAAAATGTGGAGATCCAGATCGGCTAGGAGCAGCCGCCACACACGTCTCGCAATACCAAGCGGCGACATCCTTTTAGTTCAATAATTGGATGGGGGACGTGCGACTTTGCGATGTAGTTGCAAATATCCACGCACAAGAGTTTAATCTTCGGGTTAAAGATGTGATTGACGCGACTGGTGAGTGGATGCTTGATAATTTAATCACAACCATGTCAGCCTAAGTGTTGAGGAAAATTAGAGCTTAGGCAATCACCTTAACGGACCAATCGGATGTGGTACTTTGGAACGAAGCAAGCAACGACGTTTATTCTTGTTAATCGGCCTACATGACTTTCTACAAGAATTATGGTCAGCAACCGACACTTGGTTCATACGGTAAGTGAATATGGAAATTAAAACTTAGTAAATAAGATAAAACATTTCCTATGGTTGGGAGCACAAAATCAGATAGCGACAAATAGTTTGAGGCTAACAAGGAAAATTGGATCCTCGGCTCACTGCCCCTTCTGTAATGATCGAGCCTCATTGCTGATCCGGGCTATTCTAAGGCCGAGACCCCCATCACTTTTTGGTCTCGCGAATTTGTTCCATCCAACGAGATGGGGCTTTTCTTCCTCAATGTTTGTTGACCAAAGGAAGCTACGATTTAGCTTATCTAGCTTCCCACAAATACTTTCGGGTATCCACGCCGATTGCATAATATAAATTGGCAAAGCCGAGGATACAGATTGGATGAGAGTGGCCCTCCCCGCGAGCGATAAAAACTATTTTTTCCATTCCTCGAACCTTTTCATAACTCAGTCCATAGTCTCCGCCATCATCTATGTATCCACTCACCCATGAACAAGTTTAACGCCCAAATATATGCCCAAATTTGGGGTTTGTGCGAATCCAATCAACTCGCTGATATGCCTTTTTAGACTAGCGACATGGCTCTTCGAGAAATATTTTTGATTTTTGGGAACTAATCTTGAGGCCGAATTCGTCACAAAAATCCTTAAGGACTCGGTCAATGATCCAGGCGTTTGCTGCCGTCGCCTTTCCCATGAGAAGTATATCGTCTGCGAAAAAGAGACGAGATAGTAATGGACCGCCTCGACATGGCACCAACGGTTTCCACTTCCCTTTATCGACTTCCTCTTGGATTTTATATGCTAACAAATAGATATGGCGATAGCGGATCTCCTTGGCGTAGCCCGCATAATGATTAAAAGCCTCTAAAGGTACCATGTTCCAAAGAATTTTGGTGGAAGTGGTACGAACATAATACATGATTAATTCAATCATTTCTGTCGGGAAGCCAAACCAACCAAGTGTTTCTTCGAGGTAATTCCGGACCACCTTATGGTACGCCTTCTCCAAATCAAGTTTCAAAATCATATCCCCGACTTTATTTTATTTTTTTTCTTCGATCTTAGAGAGTGAAACACCTCTTGAAGGAGGAATATATTATCTTGATTAGATCTTCCCTTAATAAAAGAGGACTCAGTAGGCGCAATAAGATGGGGCATCATTTCCTTAAGGCGTAGTGTGATGCATTTTGTAATAAACTTATACAACACGTTACATAGGGAAATACGCCGAAACTGAGTAATGGACTTGGGGTTTTTTACCTTAGGTATTAAACAGAGGTGCGCCTCGCCAATCTTCGAGTCAGACATCCTCTATTCGAACACTTCGTGCGCGAATTTGAGGAGTGATTTTTGCATCCAATCCCAATTTTTTTGATACACAATTGCTTGGAGTCCACCCGAACCCGGATCTTTCAACGGACCAAGTGACCAAACAACTTCCCGCATCTCCTTACTTTCGAGAGGGCTGCATAAAACCCGCTGATCCTCAACGGTGAGAGAATGCTGAAGGTGTGAAGCCTCTGATGCGCTGCGCACAACCCTTAATCGATCTCCACGGGCTGTGAATAACGCGGCGAAATAGCTGCGCACGTGCTCTTGTAATCTGCCCCTATCATCTTCCAAATTGCCTTCCACCATAAGTGATATAACCTCGTTCTTTTGACGTATCTCAAGCGTCGGACAGTGGGAAAATTGGTATTTTTGTCGCCTTCACGTAGCCAATTTATTCTCGATTTTTGCAGCCAAAAAATCTCATCCTGTTTGAGGACTTCGTTATATCCCGCAATAAAATTTCTCTCGAGGTCTTGGAGATATTTGTTTCGGCCATAGCTAGCAGCCCTTTAGATACCATCTAGACGCGCTACAAGCTTCTTCTTGCGGTAGAAAATGTTCCCGAATCTCTCCTTGTTCCACGACCCCATCACATTCGGCACATTTTTAATAGCATCCAAAATATTTGTATGCCCAACCCATATTTCTCGGAGTTTCGCCTCACATTCGGGATGACGTAGTCAAGCCGCCTCGAAACGGAAAGGTCTAGTCTCTCCTCAATTTCGTGACCCGTGGCAAAAAGTGATGATCGGGTTATGGTCGGAGTGAGTCCTTGTCACGTGTATCACCTTATATTCAGAAAATATCTCTATCTATTCCTTATTTGCTAGCGCGCGATCAATTCTACCCATAATGTGCGCCTCCGCATTCTGATTATTAGTCCACGTAAATCTAGGACCATTAAAACCGAGATCGCTAAGGCCACAACGATCCATGTAATCTCTGAAAAAATTGAGGCGGTTTGAATGTGACACATTTCCTCCTTGTCGTGGTCTCATTAAAATCTCTCGTAACGAGTCACGAGGTATTTTCCCATTTAGATTCCTGCACAAGGTTATTGAAAACTTGCATTTTGTCTGCTCTACGTGGCTGCGCATATATCCCCGAAACTCTCTATGCATTCTCTTCGTTGTTTCTAATTCTCGCATGAATGACTTGCTCATGTACCCTTAAAACTTCTACCTCAACGTCAGCTTCGTTCCAAAGCAACCATATTCCTCCGGTCATACCCGACGTCAGCGCCATCACCGTGTTAATAAACCCGATTCGAGCAATAATATCTTGAGCGACCTCGACACCCAATCTTATTTCCAAGATAAAAACAATATCCAGTCGATACGAATTAATTATCGAAAATTTCTACTAAAATTTTTGCTACCTACCCCTTGACAGTTCCACGAAACGACCTTCATCGATGATCAAAAAATATGAGATACCTCAACCGGGTTATCAAAAGGATACACCATCCATCTCGCAGTCAACTAGCGAAGGGTGACTAGCATCAAAGTTAGTTGTCGCCTTATATCCCATACACTCACGGTGGTCATCTGAAACCATGTCTCGTGCTCCTCTGTCGTCGGGTTGGAAGCCCATTGAGTTTCGAATTCCCATATGCTTGCCGGGATGTTCGTTACTTGAATGATTCGTTCTTCCCTTTGTATTCGTGATGTCATTGAGAGCCCGAGGAAGTCTTGGATTCTCATGAACCACCTCACTTATGATACTATCATTCCCCTGTGTCAGAAAGTGATTTGCACGTCTTCCATTCTCAAAAGAATTCTCTATCGCTCGTGATTTGCTGAAAACTTTCGGACGAGTTGTGGGCAAGTAATTCGAATCAATTTCCTGCCCTAGCGTTAGTAAGGGATTTATTAGTTTTATTTTTGGTAATTTTTTTTCCTTTACTAATCCCATTTGAGGAAGAACTCTCGCCACTCATCGATGTATTCATGGCAACTATAGATCTTGGTAGGATCATTTTCCCCGTCATGTTGGGATATTGAGCATGGACCTTTATCCGTTTCCGCCGACTGAAGATTTGATACTCCTTTCTTCCCCTTATTCTCGACTGGAGGTCTATTTCCCGAATTTTTACCAACCGCGTTGGATCCTCTTCGGTTTTGCACCATCGTCCTTTCTCCATAACTTTTGTTCCTACCAATTTCAAGAAGCCGTTCTTTTTTATTCGTCGCTTCGTCAACTGTGTTCGCTACTTCAAGCGACTCTTTTTCCGGTTTATCCATATTTGCCTCCCGATTCATAGGGCATTTCGAGGTATCGTGGCTGATCGTGCCACATTTGTGTCATAAATTCAGGAGGTTTTCGTAGACCACTTGATAGACCTTACCGTTAACGCACATGCCTTGTTCAAGGGGTTTATCGGTACGAATTTGGACGCATATGCGCACGAATCTCCCTCGTATCGCGTTATATATATTGTCGTCTATCTTTATTGGATCTCCTACGCATTTGGCGAGGGCTTTGATAACTGATCGGCGCAAATATTGACACGGGAGGTTGATGATCCTTATCCATGTGATCACACTATCAATCGTATTCGGGGCTGCCTCAAAAGATGGATCCCATTTCCTGATCGATAAGAAACTTCCGGCCAATTGCCATGGGCCTTCTGTGAGTATTTTTTCTTGATTTTCCGCGCTAAGCCCTCTTAGACAGAAGCATCCGAAACCCATGTCGATTAATTCGAATTCGTTGTGGAGTCTCCACATTGAATCTAGTTCAGTGACGAGCGCCGGGTACCAAGGCCTTCCCATAATTCGGATTATGATGGCGTCCTTCCACGAATTATCGATGAGGTTTTGTAATTCCGGATCGAAAGTCACCTGCTTGTACGGCATATCGCCAGAGGGTGGAGCCGTGTGGATTGGATGATCTTCGTCCGTCGTATCATCATCTTCAACCCTAACGTGGAGAGGTCGGGGTTTGAGCAGGCTTGCGTAGGATGGGAGTCGCTTCGGCCAGCAATTGATCGGTGGATGGAGGCGGTAGCGGGGATAGGGCTGCGGTTTCCATAATTAGCGGGATTCTCTAGTTCTTTTAAACACTTTCTATTGGTGGATTCTTATTTCAATGTACTTTTATTCAAACATTTCTGCTTTTTTTGTCAAAACATGCATTTTTTGATAATATTGAACTTTCGCTGCCTAAGTTTCTTTTTCTGAAAATGTTGCATGCAGATGGTGAGGGCGGTGGTCCTTTGCATTAGGCAGTTGATCGAGGCCATAACGATACCACATCATTGCTTCTAACCAGAAATGCTGATATTAAAGTACCTAAGGTAGATTTAGATTTTCTGAGTTTTCTAGTCGGATGCTACTTCTCTAGATCATCATTTGTGTTAGTAGCATCAGGATACCACTTCTCAGTGTCATCTTTCGTGGTGTTTAAGCCAGTGATTAGCATCTTATATTGATAAGTAAATATGCTTTTCAATTTTTGAGGTCAATTGACATTTTTGTGGCTTATTATGTAGACTTGTCCGGCAAAAATCGTGACACTATTTCCGTGTGAATACTTCATTAATACTTTTGTGCAAAAAGTATTTACTTTCGGAACTCTTCTGTTCTGTGTCATGTTATTTCTGCTATCGAAATTTCTTGAACTCACTAGTCACTTGATTAAGGAGAACTCCTGATATGTTGCATTGCAGGTTTGAAATATCCAAAGAATCAATCTTTGCAGATACAGCATCATGAAATATTTGTGTTAACGGGATAATGAAGGTCAAACTGCACTTCATTATGCTGTAGTTTGCGAAAGAGCTGCCATTGCTGTGAACCACAGCCCTGACATAAAGATCAAGGATGTTGATGGGAACACTCCTGCTGATGTTTGTGGATTGAGTTGCCCTGTGCAATTGCAACATGAACCTAAACCCGTTGATTAACAATTAGTTTATGTGTGTTCGCCAATTTGAGTTGCAGATTAATAATTCGCTCCTGTACATGCTATTATTATAGAACTCCCTCGTTGGGTTTATGGATGTCTCGTATACATCGTGGGGTTTTCTAGCCTGTCAACAGCGCATGTTTTGCC
The DNA here is from genome assembly GCA_948329865.1 of Linaria vulgaris. Classification (NCBI taxonomy): domain Eukaryota; kingdom Viridiplantae; phylum Streptophyta; class Magnoliopsida; order Lamiales; family Plantaginaceae; genus Linaria; species Linaria vulgaris. The sequence goes on from OX415253.1 coordinate 91,274,301, forward strand.
ATCTAAATCTGATGTTCTTCGTCGAAGTGGATGTGGTCTGTATAATTCAAATAAATTAAAGATTTACACACATACGTTCTAATATCATTTTCAGATTGGCGGTAAGCGAGACACTCTCTTGTGATAATCTTGTCTGTACCTGCTCCTGCTACTCATGAGATCAAGGGGGATTTATGATGTTGATGCACGATTTAATCGAGTTGCGGGTTTTCAAAGATCTTGAGCGGATCACTATAGTATATTAGTAATTAAGATATTCAGTTATACTAAAATTCAAAGATATCAAAGGTATTGAGAAGCCATTGTCCTAACAAACAGGGCATCAAATGGAAAAACGTAATCATTACATCCATAATTCCATTCATCAACTGTATAATAGCTACATGTCATCTGTCATCAAAACTTCTGTGCAAAGTTGCAGGCAAATAAAATGCACCAAAGTCTAATTGCATATCCTATCACTAACATCTCTCAACAAAAGATTAAACAACAGTTATCGAACAATCGTTTACAGCTCATCATGGCCGTCATCCTCATCTTCTTCGGACTTCTCGCCACCTGGTGCACCACCAGACCTCTGGTAAACGGCAGTGACGATAGGATTGCACACTGCCTCCACCTCCTTCAACTTCTCATCGTAATCCTCCTTCTCGGCGTTCTGGTTGTCATCCATCCACTCAAGGGCCTCCTTTGTTGCTGTCTCAATCTTCTCCTTCTCGTCGGCCTCCAACTTGTCGGCGAGTTTGTCCTTGTCGTTGATTTGGTTCCTCATGTTGTAAACATATGTCTCAAGCCTGTTGCGGGCATCGATTCTTTCTTTCACCTTCTTGTCTTCCTCAGCAAATTCCTCAGCCTCCTTCACCATTCGCTCAATCTCTTCCTGGCTGAGTCGGCCTTTGTCGTTGGTGATGGTGATCTTCTCAGACTTCCCAGAGGCCTTGTCTTCTGCTTTGACGTTAAGGATACCATTGGCGTCAACCTCGAATGTGACTTCAATCTGAGGGGTTCCTCTGTTTGGAAAAAAAGACATACAACATATAAGATAACTAATGCATTGAAAATTTGAAATTTAATAAAAAAAATCTTAATTATGCAGGTGAGTAGAAACCTTGGGGCTGGGGGAATTCCGGAGAGATCAAATTTCCCGAGTGACCTGCAGTCCTTTGTCAGACTTCTTTCACCCTCAAAGACCTGTGTGATAACAAGAGTTCATGTTACCGTTATGAAAAAAGCGTAAGGTAACCCACATCCATTCAAAATCTCAAGAAGCTTAAGACTTCCCACGTACCTGAATTGTCACAGTTGTTTGTTGGTCCTGGTAAGTAGTGAAAACTTGGGACTTTTTGGTTGGGATGACGGTGTTTCTTGGAATCAATTTGGTCATGACTCCTCCAACGGTTTCAATACCAAGGGTAAGTGGTGCCACATCCAAAAGAAGAATATCTGATGACATACATGCACAATAGTCAGGCAAACAATATTCAAATCCAAAGAACTAGGAATTATAAGCAAATGTCTAATCATGGGAAGAGGTGTACCTTTGGTTTCGTCACCTCCCTCTCCGCTCAAGATTCCTCCCTGAACAGCAGCACCATAAGCAACAGCCTCATCTGGGTTAACTCCCTTGCTGGGCTCCTTGCCATCAAAATAATCCTTCAGAAGCTGTTGAACCTTTGGAATTCTGGTACTTCCACCAACAAGGACAATTTCATCAATCTGGCTCTTTTGTAAACCAGCATCTTCCATTGCCTTCTTAACAGGGGTCATGGTCTTTCTGAACAAATCATTGTTCAACTCTTCGAAACGAGCCCTGGTGAGTGGTTCAGAGAAATCTACACCATCGAAGAGAGACTCAATCTCTACTCTGACCTGGTGCTGACTGCTAAGAGCTCTCTTTGCGCGCTCAGCCTCCCTCCTCAACTTGCCAAGAGCCTTGTTATCCTTGCTGATGTCCTTTCCGTGCTTCTTCTTGATCAACTTAATAAAGTAATCCATGATTCTGTGATCAAAATCCTCACCTGCGGGGACAGCAAAACAAATGTTGGAATCAAACAATGCCATCTGACTAATTTCCTATTCATAAGCTGATTTGCAACTCAATACCATCCATAAAGATGATATTCCAACTAGAGGAGATGTGCAATGGCAATGACGCTATACAAGTAGTCATTTGAAATACTGAACACTTCTATACATAAAATTCATCATGCAGTAGATATGAAGGTATACGAGAGACCACAAAACCCAGTTATTAATATTACTCAACTTCAGAAGGCCCTATTAGAGGCCTGTCTCGAATCATACAATTAGAAATAGTAGAATAACAGAAAAAAGAGTTATTCCTTACCTCCCAAATGAGTGTCTCCATTTGTAGCAAGAACCTCAAAAACGCCATTATCAATGGTCAAGATACTGACATCGAATGTTCCACCACCAAGATCAAAAACAAGAATGTTCTTTTCACCACCTTTCTTGTCCAAACCATAAGCAATTGCTGCAGCGGTTGGTTCATTAATAATTCTAACTACATTCAAACCAGCAATCACACCAGCATCCTTAGTAGCCTGTCTCTGAGCATCATTGAAGTAAGCTGCAAAATAAGAGACGCAAAACAATATCAGAAATGTTATTGAAACTTTATGCAAAAAAAATCCTGAAACAAAATTTTACCAGGGACGGTCACAACAGCATCCTTAATTTTCTTTCCGAGGTAAGCCTCAGCTGTCTCCTTCATCTTTGTCAAAATCATGGCACTGATCTCCTCGGGAGAAAAGACCTTAGTCTCGCCATCTTTGATCTTCACCTCAATATAAGGTTTTCCGTCCCTGTTCACAATCTTGTATGGGACCAACTTCATGTCCCTTTGTACTTCTTTATCCTCAAACCTAAAGAGAACCAAGGGTTAGGATTTGCAAATTGATACACAATGCGTAGCATACACTAAGAATGGAAAGAAAAGTGATCGGTGTATTACTTTCTACCGATAAGTCTCTTGACATCAAAGATAGTCCTTTCAGGATTAACAGCTGCCTGATTCTTAGCAGCCTCTCCAATCAACCTCTCACCATCGGTAAAACCAACCCATGATGGGGTGATACGGTTTCCCTGGTCGTTGGCTATGATTTCAACATGACCATTCTTGTAAACACCAACACATGAATAAGTAGTACCAAGATCTATACCAATAACGGTTCCAAGCTTGGGTGCTTCCTCGCTAGCGATGGTAAATGCAAATAAAGATCCTGTATGAACAATCATTCACATCATTAATCATTATGAAAAGACCGTAATACAAGTTGTTTCCAAAATTCCATCACACGCATGGTTTATCCAGCCCCACGTTATTCATAAGCAACTACGTTACATTCAATGTCCTACGGAGAAATCGAAGGAGAATACGTCACGAGACACAGTGGAATATGTAACCAGGTCTTTCAAATCAAGAATGTAATACATGTGTCTAATTATTCCAACTTATTAAGCATAGCACACAATAAATCGTTGTTAATACATATCGCATACTCGCACTTAGTACATCTTTTTTACGCGTAATGCTTAACTAAGCACCATGTGCATAACCTAACTAAAGGTGACATACATTGAATATGAAAACCTTTGAAAACCTAATCCAATAATTGAAATAAGCCTCGAAGAATTGAAACGATAAGCATATCCATCAAACAGCGCTAATGCTCTACGCTAACACACTCCTTCTAACTACAACAGTTTCGTACCAGTATCATAACAAATGCTAACAAAAGCTCATCCACCAAAACCGATCCGATATCGGAGCTATACCTAACACAACTTTCGATTTCGATGCAGATACATTCAACTAATCAAATAATTACCAAACATTACAACTATAAACAGATCTGAAACTAAATAAACATAACAGTAACATACAAATAACAGACTGAAAAAAAAAAAAAAAAAAAAAAACCTAATCTCACGAAAAACAACAAATGCTGATAAAATGACAATTAAACTAAAACAGAATCATTTACTAAAAGAACACAACTCACCGATCAACACGATCCCGAACACGATCGAAGATGCGCGTCTGTTCCACGCACCAGCCATTGATGCAGCACAATTAACACAACTGCTTTTGTTTAATTTTATTTTAGATTTTCTTTTTTCTTTTTTCCAGTGGCTGATTTTTATTTTTTCTCTTCAAAATCTGAATCTGAGGAATGTATAGTGGAGAGGAGAAGCCTTATATAGCAGCTGTGGGGCAGTTTCTCCCGTCATAGCTGCTGACGTGGACCAATCACATGTCGACTCAGGCATGAGATTTCGAAAATTTGTGTCATGGGTGCTTGCGTGGACCAGTAGTAGGGGATATCGTGTCAGTGGTGGTGACGTGGACCAATGAGATTGAGGGGTGAAACGTAGAGGCCGGTAGGGTGTTTTCAGCTGTCGAGTGATCGGGGCCGTTGGTTTGGTGATCGGACGTGTGTGAGAATTCAGCTGTTAAGCTGTTTTTTCGCTTTTCTCGAAAGTTCGGGCTCATTATGGAAAGCTCACCCAAAAAAAAAAATAAAATTTGATAATTGGTGTATTTTTACCAATTATGTTATTACTACAAATGCTACATTGTATTTTCTTCCTATTTTCGTATGGTTTACCTAAATATATTAAGATTATTTCGGATTTAGATTAATTTACTTATGTGCTAAACCTATTAAATAGAGCCAATAATATTTGAGAAGTTCTTGAAGTGTTTTATGATTACAATTACGGACCCATGTTTACTTTCGAAAGTTTGCTAAATAGTAAGAAATATTTTAAAAAAATTGACATATTGCAAATAAGTAATAATTTAAAAAATATGTGTGTACTCTGTTTCAATAAATCTAAGAATGGTTTTTTTTTCTTCATATTTTTTAGGAACAAAAAAGAAAAAAAGACACTTGAATCTACCAGCAAAATGAGATATCGTTGTCCTTTTATTTTCCAAAGTTCTACCTTGAGGCATGTGCAAGTATTTTTTTTGATAAATTGGAACGTTTCATTCATCGAACCACCATAGGATGTAATAAGATATAGTACAAATAAATGAAATACAAAAAGAAACAAAATAAACCCTAAACAAAAACTAAAAGAAATATAGATAATGCATAAGGCAAAAGGAGTAACGGGATAAGCAGCAATGACGAGCAGGCGAACAACACCAACACAAACAGCAACAACAATGACGGCGAAGGTAGCAGATTCACTCTGTACAAGACTTGAGCAAACCAAAATTTCTTTTGGCGTAGAGAAAAAAACACTCTAGCTTCAACATGGGTTCCCGAGCAACGGGAATAAAACGAGAATCTCCATTCGCGATAGAGATAGCAGGAACAAGGGTCCAACCAAACTCTCCATTGCAAACATCTTGCCAACAAGAAACACCAAAAGCAATTGGAAAAACCAGACTCCATCTTTCGAACAAAAAGGAACCCATAAATTGCAAAAGCAAGCTAAACATATGAAATACTACAACACAATAACAAATAAACTGAAAGCAGAAAAGCAACCACCACCATATCTGACATGAGATTAAACATGGTGAGTCCAAAAATAATGTCAAAGGCCGACCAATCCTTTGAAATGAAACACAAAGCATGTCACCCAGTATCGATAATGCCAATACCCTCTGGTTTTTGGGCAAATCTGGTTTCACCAGAAGAGATGGAAAGTAGTGGAGGGTGGGCCTTTTGGATCTGAAGTACAGTGGACGGAAAAGTCGGAAGTCGGGCGGTGATGACCATGGCAGATCTAAAAAAAAAAGAGGGCAGTCGTGGTCCGAGTGTTCTATGGAGAAGAAAGAGAAGCTTAGATCTAAGATCTCAGATCTGTGCTGGAAAGCCAAACTTGTGATGGAGGAGGAGGCCGATGGAATAGCGGCGGAGAAACCCTAGTAGCAGGGAAGAGGGAAGCACTATTCTCTAGAGAGAAAGTGCAGAATAGAGAAGCAAAATTAGGCATGTGCAAGTACATAATCACTCTTTATGTTTGAAATTTTGGGTTTTTAGCAGTTTTAGTCCTTTATGTATACCACTCTTCATTTTTAGTCCTTTATATATATCATGCTCAATTTTAGTCATTTATGTATAAATTGCGCTCAATTTTGGTACTCCAGCCAAATTAATTTTAAATTTTATCAAAAGACATCACGTGCGAGTCATGTGATGTTCGATACGGGTCACATAATTTATTTATGTCTATGTTAACCTTAAATTTTAAGAAAAGGTATATTTGTTAACAACCCGCCTCTCTCCCTCTCCCCGTCATGAATTATAGATTGAGATTTGTATTATAAAGACTTGCATGTATCTTGTATTCATGGTTTCAACTTGGGATAGTGAAAATAAAAATATATACATGCTTGTTTTATTTATTTAAATTTTTAAATTAATTATTAAATGCATAGCCTCACACACAATGACTATCATATTTTTATATTTTTATCTTTCAAGATTGATGCACACAATCAATACATTAGGGCATTTGATCCTTTGTAGCTATAGAAACCTGAAACATAAATCTTAATTACTTTTATTTTATTTTATTTTCTTTATTTAGTGGTAAAAATGGGCTCGTACGTCTCATCTTACTAGGTCACAATTCTCGATTTTGTTAACGAATCTCTCAATTTTCTTAAATTTTAAGTTAAACATAAATAAAAATTATAATGGGACCAGTTTCAGGTGTCACTTGACTCGCACGTGACGTGTTTTGACAAATTTTAAAATTAATTTGGCTGCAGCAAAATTAATGAGGACTAAATTAAGTTAAAATTAATGAGGACTAAATTAAGTTAAAATTAATGAGGACTAAAATTGAGCGCAATGTATACATAAATGACTAAAATTGAGCAAGATATATATAAAGGACTAAAACTGCAGAGTGATATATATAAAGGACCAAAACTGCCAAAAACCCTTGAAAAATTACATGAAATACTCTTATACAAACTACCACAACGGTTAACTTATGTTAACAAACCCTAATAGAACAAACAAAATTTTATTAATAACCTTATTGTAAAAAACAATTATTTTCTAAAACTAAATAAACACTCATAAAAACAGAAAACAGCCAAAAAAGAAAAACATGTGTACGCATGTAATCTGCCCAAATAAAATGTCCAAGTCATGGTAAAGCGATGAATATTGGTTATTAGCCAATTTCCCTGGAATCGGGCTATTCTTTTGCTAAACGAATATAGACAAAATTAACCCATCTAGTTTCAGCATGAAATTCAATTCTTTATCGAGTACACCAATCCCCAACTTGCATGGTTATGCACGTGACTCATTCAAGCAATATCTCATAAATTGCATACCTTATTATTAGGAGTGGCCAAATTGCGGTCGGTTCGGCCGAACCGACCGCAACCGCACCGAACCGCATAACCGAAACCGAACCGCATCATGTGCGGTTCGGTTTCGGTCCAATATTTTTGGCTGTTCGGTTTTGCGCTTTTCGTAAAACCGAACCGCATAATAACCGCACCGAACCGCGAACCGCAATTTGTACGGTTTAATGGATCTTTACTCTTTTGTATGGAACTATGAATTATTTTGATTATAAACTTATGATTGAGAACCTAATTTGTGATTGTGCTTTGTCATTGATGATATTGATAATGTAGTTTTTTTTTAATAGTTTGTTATTTTGTTTATAGATTGTTAATTGGGTATTTAATGTGTAGGCATTTTATAATATAATTGTATAGCAAAGGTCTATTTAGTATTTATCTTTAAATTATACGAATTTTAATTTTTAAAAAGTTGTATTTTGAACAAGGTTATAGAGAAAATAGTCGTATTTGTATGTCAATATGTCATAACTTATATAATTTAAATTTTAAACCATGTTAAAAAAAGAAGAATAATAGATAAATTGGAATATTAGATATAAATATGCAAATTTAATCGTGTAGTCCTAACTCCTAATACTTTATTTTCAACAACACTTAGAATCTTACATGTACATAATAATTTTGAAAAGAAGAATAATGGATATATAAGATAAGTATGGAATAATTTAACGAAGGTTCTTGTATTCTTATGAATCAAAAGGACAAGCTTTCAAGAATCGTTTTTTTAATAAAACTATAAAAGGGGAAAAAATTAATTCACAAATAAAAAAACCGCAAACCGCACCGCACCGCACCGCTTCGGATGCGGTTTAACCGAACCGCACCGAATAGATTGCGGTGCGGTTTCGGTCCGATTATTTTGCTTGTTCGGTTTTGCGGCTTCGCGATGAACCGCACCGCACCGCACCGAACCGACCGATGGCCAGTCCTACTTATTATAGATCTAATTAAGAAGTAACTTAATACTGAATTTAGATAATAATATATCCACAGATTTGATTGATAGAGCAACTTTTAGTCTTTTACAATCTACTTTTTTTTTTCTTTATGAGAGAAGCTTAATTTATGACTTTAATAAAATGAATCGTCATATGTAGGGTAGCTATATTGTCAAAATAATAATAGTTATTGTTAAAGCAATTATATTTACTCTCTAATTTGCCCTTGTGGATCAAACCATATAAGCATTAAATATTTTAATATGTTTTCTGCCAACCAGCTTCTCTTGCATTATGAGAACTCAATTAGTTATGTCATAACTATACAATCAATTTCTTTTCTCGCTCCAAAACAAAATCTTCTAGAAAATAATTTTCATGTGTATAACAAAGGTTAGTTTCTTTTCTTCGCAAATAATTGATATATTTTTGTGAATAACCCACTATATATACTTTTGAAGATGCCCTAATTAAAATGAATTTCAATTAGAATATAATTAAGTACATAATTACTAACAATACTAGATGATATATAATTATTAAAATAGAAGATGAGTCTAAAAAAAATAAGTAATCGTGACTTAAAAGTAGAAGAAATTTGATACATATCATTGGTAATTATTAGTTTTTTTCAAAATCCTTCAAAGTCTTTTTTTTTTTTTTTTTGGTAGAAATATGAATAACTAGCCCTTAGGCAATATCCGCAAGTAAAATAGATGCAATACTAGGGGGTGGGATTAGAACAACTCTAGCACCCTCCTCGGGCTCGATCGGGATTTTTGCCATAGCATCCGCCACTCTATTATCTCCTCTCGCAATCCAACGAAATCTCGTCTCCCACGGCATGTGCAAAAGTGCACGACATTCATCAATCTTCCCTTGCAGCTCGTGGCCACGCATAGTATCATCTTCAATAATTTTTAGAGCTTCTGCCGAGTCCGTCTCAATTTCAAGGCGATGCACTCTCTTCTCCCATGCAATGGAAAGTCCCAAGCGAATTGCTTCAATTTCCGATTCTAACACCGTAGGACTTCCGAGCTTTCACACAAACCCCCACACCCAAGTGCCGGATGCATCCCGGAGAACTCCCCCCGCCGAACCCATGTTCGTACTTGGTAACACACTTTCGTCGACATTTAGTTTAACCCATCCCTCCTTCGACCGCTTCCAACCCTCCGACTTATGCAATTTAATCGGCCTCCTACCCAACTTATAGCCCGCAACGAGCTGTTCAATTTGACAAAGGACCGCGTATGTCTTGATAGAAGTATCCCTGAATATCCGACCATTCCGTGCCTTCCATATATTCCAACATGCTGCCACGAGATTATTTTCCACTCGGTATTCGGGATAAAAGTCGAGCAGGTCTCCTCGTTTCCAGCGTTCTTGCGCAGCCACCGCGCATCCTCTTGCGCAAAAAACTGCTGCCACAAGTCGCGAGGGAGCAGCACCTTCCATACCTTCATCGCGTCGGGGCAGTCGCGAAGCACATGGATGGTTGATTCATTGATATTTGGGCACCGCGCACAGCTGCCATCCTCCGTACAATGCCTCTCCTTGCGCAGCGAGTTCGTGGCAATTTTATTTTGACTCGCAAGCCAAAGAAAGAAGCGGACCTTGTTGCTACACGGCGCTTTCCACACCCAATTAATCCGAGAGACCGCCGCGCACGTTTCCGAGTACTGCTTGAACAACACCTTATAAGCACTCTGGCATGTGAATTTTCCGTTCGCATTGGGGCTCCAAATGGCTCGGTCATCCGCATCAGTCAACACAATTGATGTCCCGAGAATGCGATCCCTCCACTCGCTCGGAATAACGGTGTTGAGCCCATCCAAACGCCAATGCTGTCCCTCTTCCAAAATATCTGATATCTTGACGCCATAATCAGTAGGATGGATATAGTCAACCACGTCGCATAGCCTCGTCGCCCCCAACCAATTATCAAACCAAAAAGATACCCCCGTTCTGTCCCCAATGCGCCAACGGATAAACGGTTGTATCAACCGCATACAACGAATTATTCCCTTCCAAGTATAACTATCTTGCGGTCTTGTTATATATTCCGTTATCTTCTTCCCCTTCAAATATTTGGCTTTGACAATCTCGGACCAAAGACATGGCTCATCTTGAAGAATTTTCCACCCGATTTTAGACAATAACGCCTCATTATTAAATCGCGCCGCGCGTAAGCCCAGCCCCCCTTCCTTTTTCGGCCTAAGAACCTTTCTCCACCCCACAAGATGTAAACGACGGATATTAGGATCGCTTGACCACAAAAAGTCCCGATTGAATTTATCTAACTTGTCGCATACCTTTTCCGACATCCAACACGCTTGCATGAGGTGGATTGGGATTGCCGTTGAAACGGATTGAATTAAAGTAGTTCGCCCCGCAAGTGATAAATTGGATTTCTTCCAACCGGCCATACACGACGATAGCTTATCGAATATACCATTATACTGCTCACGGCCGACCGCACCATGTGTCAAGTTCGCACCCAAATATTTCCCCAACGAAGTTGTGCGAGCAAAGCCAAGAATAGAGCATATCCGTCGCTTTAGACTCCAGCCCCCCTCGTTTGAAAAATATATCTTCGACTTCTCCTCGTTGATTCTCAATTCGGAAGTAGCCCCAAATATGGCGAGGATTTTTTTCATGCTTCTCGCTGTACGCATGGTGCCCCGTCCCATCAACATAAGATCATCCACAAAGAAGAGATGGGAGATACGCGGCCCCCCTCTACACGGAACAATCGGTTCCCACCGCCCCTCGTCAACTTCTTCTTGAATAAGATACGCTAATCGTTCCACGCAAAGCACAAATAAATATGGCGAGAGGGGGTCCCCTTGCCGCAACCCACATCCATGGCTAAACGCACGAAGTGGTTCCCCGTTCCAAAGCACCTCCGTGGAGGCATTGCGGACGCAAAACATAATGAGTTCAGTAATGTTTGCCGGAAAACCGAACACCATAAGTGTATCCCCCAAGAAATCCCAACCAATTTTATCATACGCCTTCTCAAGGTCAAGCTTGAGTATCATGCACCCCATTTTATTTTTTTTCTTGTTTCGAAGAGAGTGGAGGATCTCTTGAATCGCAAAAATATTATCTTGGGTACTTCTCCCCTTAATAAAACTCGATTGCATCGGAGAAATAAGATGCGGCATATAGTCCCGTAACCTCAAAGTAATACACTTCGTAATAAACTTATAAAGTACATTACACAGAGAAATAGGACGAAATTGAGAAATAAGTGTTGGATCCGCTACCTTAGGAATAATACATAATTGTGCCCCACACACTTTCGGATTAAAGCTACGGTCGGCAAACGCATTCGTGATGAATTGAAGGAGCGACTCCTTCACCCAATCCCAATATTTTTGAAAGAAAATTGCTTGTATCCCATCCGGACCCGGAGCTTTTTTCGGATGTGTTCTCCACACGACCTCCTTTAATTCTGCCAAGTCCACACGTTTTCCCACCTGTTCGGCCTCTCCCAAATCCAGCCGCGTTTGATACCGTGAGATTGGTAACTTTGCGCCACCATTCGAACTCCCAGTGAACAGCTTTTGAAAAAAGCCCCGCGCGTGCTCCTTCAAAATTTCTTGGTCCCGACACCAAATGTTATCAATTTTCAGCACAAGGATTCGGTTTCTCTTCCTGCGAATCAACGTCGATCTATGGAAAAACGATGTATTCCTATCCCCATCTTCCAGCCATTTAACCCGTGATTTTTGTCTCCAAAATATTTCTTCACGTCGCAACAACTCGTTATATTCCAAAACGAGCTTCCTCTCCAAGTCTTGAAGAAACGTATTAGACCTCACGGCTAGACTTCTTTGCGCCCCCTCAATCCGCCTCAATACTATCCTTTTTTCTTTGAATATATTTCCGAAGCGATTTTTATTCCATGGCTCTATAACCTCTGGCACCATCCCGATAGCATCCACAATATTCTCATGCTCATCCCAAATTTTTTTGAGCAGCCCTGCACACTCCGGGTGTCGAAACCACATCTCTTCGAAGCGAAACGGCCTCAATCTATTTCCCCGTAATGACCCTAAACAGTTCGTGAGAATCGGGTGATGATCTCCATGCGTACGTGGTAGGTGGTACACCTCATTGTCCGGAAAGCGCTCCATCCAAGCGGTGTTTGCAAGCGCCCGGTCAATGCGCTCTTGAATTAGCGTCGAACCCTCCCTTTTATTCGACCAAGTAAATTTTGGTCCGACATAGCCCAAATCCACCATCTTCCAGCTCTCAATCCATTGTTGGAACTCCAAGCACCGTCTCGTCGTATTCGTACTCCCTCCACTTTTTTCGTGCGTGTAACAAATTTCATTGAAGTCACCTTGTACAAGCCAAGGTTCGTTGGCATCCATGCGCTGTGCCATATTGCGCAAACTTGTGAACACCCTTGCCTTAGCATCCGCATATGGTTTGGCATAAATACCGGAAACGCGCCACTTTGCTTGCCTCTTTGGTCCAATTCGAGCATGAATAGCCTGATCCTCGACCCTCAATACTTCCACGTCAATATTCTCGCTATTCTATAACATCCAAACTCCCCCGTCCATCCCATCTGTGGGTGCAATGCAATATTCAGAATATCCCATCAACGGTGCGATTTCATACGCCCTATCCGGCATCACTCTCGTTTCAAGGAGAAACACAACATCGGGTCTATGAACTCTGACCAAGTCTCTAAAATTTGTCGCAAAGTCCAGATGTCCAGCGCCTTGATAATTCCACGTCACTACCTTCATTGGGGAGTTAGCTAGTTGTACGGGATGAATGGGGTTCTCAATGACCCCCCCTGCCCCGCCTGCATCAATTGCCATAAGGCTTCCCTCATCAAATAATTTTGCCGATTCAAATCCCAGTTGGTTCGAGCTATTCGCTGCCAACATAACATCATGTTCTCGAATCTCTCAATTATCCGAGTATTGATCTCGAATTCCCAGCACGTCGGCGGTACTTCTATCACGTGCACTGTTCGTGGATCGATTAAGAAGATCCGCGCTGGTCCCTCTAGCGTGTGTGTCAGTGTGTCGTACTCCCAAAAATCCTGAGGCACTTGTGCAATCATCGCCCCGTTCTCCATAAACACGTTCAGGTTCCCGTTCGGATCCATTCAGAAAATTATCTTGCGAGGGGGAGGGTGATACTTGCTGAATCTGCTCGTTCGCAGTTGCTGAATCCCCAAGAATTGCAAAGGAATTCTTATTACTTTCCTTGATCCCACCAGGCGTGATCTTCTTTAATATCTTCCTACCTTTCAAGTTCCCTTTCCTATTCAATGTGAGAGATGCATGAAGTATTCTCCCACCATGATTAGGAGTCCCAATGGCAGTCCCCTTTCCTATTTCCAAATTCTTCCCAATTAAACTGCTGTCACCTGTAGCCCTCGGCATCCCAGTCGTGCGCTTCAAAATCGTAACTTGTTGGTGTTGGTCAGGCTTAGCACTCGTAGCAGCCCCTCCCCCTTTGTAACCAATTTTCTTTCTTGCGACTTGCATCCAATCCCCATACTCATCTTTCCTTGTCTTTTCTACGAGCCACGATGTCGTGGGAGTTGCATTAGTCCCCGTTATCGTAGGAGCAACAATGTCCTCGTCAAGTGCAGCATTCGGCTTTTTGTTACAAGTGGATGAGTTGTGCCCAACCCGACCGCACTCGTAGCACAAAGAGGGGAGATTCTCGTACAAGACTTGGTACACTTTCCCTCGAATATGGACCCCCCGCTCCAGCGGGGTCTTAGTCGATACTTGGACACAAACGCACGCAAATTTACCCCTCGTCGCCGTAAATGTGTTTCCGTCTATCTTGATTGGTTCGCCCACACAACTAGCGATTGCATCGATCGCCGCTTCCCCAAAGAGCTCAAGAGGTAGCTTCATGATTCTTATCCAAGTTATTGCACAGTCCACAAAGTCAGTGTCGGGGTCAAAATCCGGAGTCCACTTCCGAATATGGAGAAAACTCACCGCTAACTGCCAAGGGCCTTGAGTCAAGATCATCTCCCTCTGTAAGTCCGATAGTCCCCGTAGACAATAGGTCCCATTGCTCAGGTCCACGATGTCGCAATTGCCGCTCAATTTCCACATGGTACTAAACTTGTTCACGAGGCTCGGAAAAAACCAAGGTTTCCCCAAAACTTTAACAAGGACCGTGTCCCTCCATTGATCTCACATGGAGTTGTGCAATTCATCCGCAAATTCCACCGTTTTAAAGGGGATATCACCGCTAGGTTCAAGAACCCTAATTTTTCCAGCCGCCGCATTGATTCGTTCCTCATTAAAATATACGTCTTTTGGTCGTACCATATTAGCGTATGAATTCATGAGTTTATTCCCCTTAGGTATCGCTGATGTGTTCGTTAAACTCGTTACGATGGCGTCCGTGTCGTGTTCTTGTCTAGGTCTTTTTTGAGCGCCCGATTCTGCCCTGAAGACGAAGTTCGTAATCGGGGTATTGTCATGCTCGTTAGGGTCGTCGGAGATAACCATCTCCGACGCCATGATCCGGTCGTCTGTCGTGGTCGCAGTATTAGTGTTTGCCCCTGTGCGTCCAAGTCGCATTGATTTTCTTTTTTTTTTTTTCGAACTTTGCACCTTTTGAGAGTGTTCAAAGTCTTTTTCTCTTACGCCTATCATATTCACATACTTACTTGTTTGTAGCATATTTAATTCACTTAAATCTAGGCTTAGCATATAAAGATCTAGAAACGTTGATATCGTGTGATTATTAATTTATTTTAAATATAATATAATTTTGTATGGTAAAAATTATAACTTAAATATGGATAGAAAATGTATATATTTTAACAACTTAAATAATAGTTTTTTTCTTTAATGAGAAAGTTTAAATAATGATACAACTAAAGTAAATCAGATTATACTCCAACTAACAAAATTTAATAGTGTGTCGGGTGTAAACAAGAAAATCAAGAGATTGATGTCAACATGGCTTCCTTTATATATGTAACTAGTAACGCTGGCACGCGGTCCCCGCGTGATTAAGAATTTATTTTAAATATAATATACTTAATTTAAATGATAAATATTACAACCTAAATATCTAGAGACTAAAGTTGTAAAGATAGAAAGTTTATATATCTTAACTGTACTTTTATGTAAGAGAAATTAAGTAATACTTTTGTTTCCTTTAATGAAAAGACTTAAATAATATTAAAGTTAAAATAAATTACAGTTAAATCTCTACTGATAACAAAGTTTATTAGTATAATGAGGGATAAATAAGAAAATCAAAAGATTGGTGTAATACTAGGTTTCTTTATATAATAGTATATAGATCATTTATTTTACTTTTATCTAAAGAAATAAATTATTACTTAATTATCTCTTACATAAAAAACGATTAAGATATATAGATTTTCTATCCGTAGTTAAGCTATAATATTTACCATATAAATTAAATTTATTATACTTAAAATAGATTGTTAATCACGCGGGAATCGCGTGTCAACGTTCTTAGTAATAGTACCTCATATATATATATTTTTTATGTTTACTTCAATGTACATAATTAATTACGGTTTCAGTTTAATTACACTAGAAATTTTGACACACGCGGGACCACGTGCAAGTTATTTTAATTTAAAAAAATGAAATTTTAAAAGATTACGTTAATAGCTATATTTTAGGATTGCAGTTGATCTAAGTGAGTAAAGTAACAATATAGCCATTTTATTCTTTTATTTGAATTGAGAGGAGTAGGGGTATTTTTGAAAAACCAAAAGTTAGTATCCCAACTGTTTTTTTTGTGAGTGGGAGGACTTTTGCTTTTAATATAGTAATAGATATTAATAGGCTAGTTTAATATAATTTGATTTAGAGGCCCATAGTAGAAATTGTAGATTATTTGCTTGAAAATCACAAGACGGATTTTATAATATAGTTTGCAATTGTTGATGGATTTGACGAATATTAATTGGAGTCTTAAGATACGTAACTCGATTGTGTATTTATTCTATAGGAGACGTAGTTTCGGTTATACATGGATAGTCAATATAGAAATTTGAAATCATTTAGTATAGATTGAGAAGGGCAAATTAGAAAGTGAATTATAATTGTTTTGGTAGCTACCATTATTATTTTGAGCATATAAACCATATGTGAAATTGGATAAAAGTTTCTTTTATTTTACACGAAATCTAGCGAAAAGTTTTCATTTCAAACTTTATTGAAACGAAACACACAAGTATTTTCTAAGTTATTATTTGCAATTAGAGTTTTTACAAACTGTCTTCAACGATATAAGAGTTTCAGGCTTCTTTTTCGATTGCATATAAGTTATAACAATTTAACAAGTCAAATCTATTTCTTGCATGAACTTCAAGTAATAATTTTTCTTTCTTCCTTTTTGAAGGGAGAAAAGTGAATGACATCCTCCTCGAGTGTACCAAGTTTAAATATATATACATATATATATATATACATATATATATATATATATATATATATATACTTGGATGGTTAAATGTACCAAGTATTTTATTAAAGCAAACAATAGATGTTTCTAGAGGAAGTATGGTAGAGGAATGATTACTAAAGAAGCAAATTATTGATATTTTCAAGAACGTGATAGTTAGTGAGTCGAAGTAAACCAAGTATTGATTTTTCCACGAACGTGATAGTTAAGCGATTAAGGTATTCTACTCAATTATGAATTGATCCACAATCCTACATACTGAGATTTTATTATATGTAGCGATGTATTGATTATGTGGTGTAATTAAAGAATAAAATCAAATATTTTTTGAAATATAACAATCTTATAACCCCATCTCAGCGAAGTAATAACCGACTTGTTTTGTCAATTCACCATGCAATAGCTGCACATAATATATATTCTCCTAAATACCCATCGACCATCGTTAACTCCTACTTTTTAAATGCTTATATAACAAAGTTAACCATTTTACATGGAGACTGACAAAAAATACCAGTCATGCACACCCTCCAACGTCATTTGGTGGAATCCGAGGTATGTAATTTCTGTCATAAAGAAAAGGAAACAACTCTTCATTGTTTTCGTGACTGCCACTTTGCTATAATGTTTTGGCCTCTATCGAATATTCCTATTGCACAACTGACATGAGAGTGTATTGGAGAATGGATAGATGTTGTGTTTCAAAGACTGAATAAGCGTAATTTTGGACTTTTCTTCGTTTGTTGTTGGTACTCGCGGTATAACAGAAATAAGATATGGCATGAGAATGAGCATGAATCACCGATCAGATTGTTTCAAGGCGCAAATAAGTTGTTCTCGGAGTTTTGTGCAGCAGGTCTTATCAGAAAAGGATTGGTGTATCATGTACCAGATTCAACGGGAGGGAAGTGGAAGCCACCGAGCCCTGGAACCATCATGATTAAATTTGACGTCGCAACCGAAAATCAGTTGGGTTGGGGTGACATTGGAGTTGTGGCCCGATATTCAAATGGTCGCATCTTGTATTTGAAACGAATGTGTATACCAGGGAGATGGATTGCTGAAATTTCAAAAGTTGTAGCAGCCCATACATCAACTATTTGCGCCAGAAATCAGAATCAGAGACACATTTGCATTGTAGGAAATTGCCTCGCCGTCATAAAATATATCAATTGCAATGAGAAGACTAAGTAAGGCAGCGATTGGAGTTTTCGAATGAAGTTTTAGAACTGTGGCCTTTCTTTACCTCCTTCGCAGCGTTACACATCCGTTCACCGTATCCCTTGCGCAGCGAACGAAATGGCATATCGACTGGCACATCAAATTTCTATGGACTCAGAAGATACGATGGATTTACCGTTTGTTTTTAGTAAACCGTTGTAACTTTTTTACGCATATTTTATTGTGTACTGTTCTGTTACTACGTTTCAATGAAATGAGTTCCTTTCTTCTAATAAAAAAAATGCTTAAATAACTTATTTAGCGATAAAACTCAATTTTAAGTTTTCAACCACTAAATTTGAGTCTAATTTATCCGCGCTTCAATTATTCTTGAAGTCGCTTTGGGCTTCATTCGCTAGTTCACACATCACAATACAAGCTCTTGGGCTTCGTTGTTGGGCCTCTGTGCTGTAACAGTTGGGTTGGGCCCAACAAGTTTTATGATTTGGTCATCGTGTGTGTTTCGACGCTTGCTTAGCTTCTCAACTTTGCAATGTCAAGCTTGTCTCTCAATGTTGTTTCTCGTTCATCATAGATGTTGATGTTCTTTTTTTATTATTACTTATTTATTTATTTTTCGATATGTTGATGGCTTACTTATTTTGTTCGACTGCGGTAGCGATGAATTTTCATCAACATTTTCTGTAAAGGGAGTTATTTTCTTTTTTTCTTTTTTTCTTTCATTTTGATACATTATGAGCCTTTTGTTCATTCATAAGCTTCTGCTCAGCATTCCAAAGGAACAACATGTATCACATTGAACAGTGATTAAGTGACATCGACCTTTATCTTCTGCACGTGACTTGTCAATGTTGATCCCTTTTCACGATTGAAACACTGTAGCATTGTGCACACGTTGTGCGCCAACGGTTTTTCACGTAATTTCACTTTCATATTTTAAAGTCAACTAGTGATTATTAACTTTGTGATGTGTGAAGTCGAAAAACGGAAACTAGAATAGTTGTTCTATTCTTTTCCATTTTTCCTTTTTAGGATGAAACTAGAATATAATTCGGGCGTATTACAGCCGTTCTTTAGTATTAATCAATCATGGTTTTGAAAATCGTATCTGTTCAAAATATTTTCTCACTGCATATAATCTGATTTTCTTGTAATAAACAGATGTTACTGCAACACGAGATAAATTATGTCACATACGAATTATATATGTTGAGATTTTAAAATGAGTCGACCAACAAATTAAGTGGTGATCACATCTTTACTCTTTAGCATGAAAATGAACTACGATAAAAGTGGCTAATTATAGTTTCTACCACTAGCGATTTCTAAATATAACGCAAAACATAATTTACCAACAAGAATCAAGAAGAAATGAGAAAATCGATGGCAAAACAAAAAACAACAAGGTAAATTTACAGACTTGTTAAATTTTGTATTGAAGTAAGTAGACAGCATGTTTCCCGACAACCTTAAAGTATTGGAGAAGACACAGATTTTAGTTTTCTAATTACCATATCAATTTTATAACCGAAACATGATTATTACATTCCAGCAACAGAAGATTATGTTAATCTGCTGTCTTCGTTAACTACACTACATAATCATAATATGAGTAATTTTTTGGTAGGGAACTAATTAATATCTGATTGTGTTGTTGTCTGCCTTTGATAGTGCTTCCGCTAATGGCTCTTCAATTCAGTGCCATTGATAACACTGGTAGGCCACTGTCCATTTCTGCGAGAGATTATTTGGTGCAGCCGTTGTATGTGCATCAACTACCAATACACGATGGAGATGGGGTGTTGGGTAGTTATTCCTACAATTTATGGATCTCCTTTTAATCTCAATCATCGGTTGTACATGCAGCGGATGTATATAATAATTTCTCTCATTTCTGCATGCCCCTTGCAAAATTAAGATGCAAAGGTTTTGTATCAAAACTGTGTACCACAACTACTACATTTATATAACGTGTAGATATAATATATGTAGTGTGATCTAGCTAGCTTAATTCATGTGGCGATGGATCAGAAAAATAAATATCTAATGTTTACCATTTATTCACAAAATATACATTAGAGAATAATATATACTAACTGAGCTGAGAGCTGAGTGTCGTACAGTATTTTGCTATGTCGAAAATTTGACATGACAAAATTAATGATTATTTTGGTCGTATTTCGTCACGGTAATAAAACACAGTAAAATAGTACAATTGAAATATAAATAACCAAAATAATGTTAATCCAATAAAACAAACAGACTAACTTTGTCCGGAACACCTACTATCTATTACAGATCTTGTATTGCTTTAGATATCCTAATAAGACAAATTTACGTGCGTATCGAATTCTGAACGTTCGATGTGCGCATCGAACGGTACTGATTCGATGCTGAGTTTATTCGGTAATCGCTAATTCGATGTAAGTATATCGAATCTCTAAGATTCAATGTTGTTGTGATTCGAATTGAGTTGATTCGATGTCAAATTGTAACAATAATGTTGGTGTCGAATGCAGTAGGGCATCGAACGAATGAGCATATCGAATAGGCTGGTTCGATGTGATAATAGTTGGACTCGGGTTCGATCTGCCTTGGAAGGCAAAGGGACGGGGCATTTATAGACCTCGTCCCATGGAACCCCTTGACAGCTGTGGAATACGCATCGAACCAAGTTGGCTCGATGCACACATCGAACAGGGGTTATTCGATGCGCTTCAGACATCAAATTGGGCCAGTTCAATACGGTTATGGGTCGGGCCAATACACAGTGCTGGGCCAATCCTAAAATACCCCCATCACATAGTCCCTCCAGTTTGGGAGACGCTGTCAATGTGAAAGCGGTTTCCAAACTTTCAATAATATGTTTTGGATTGGGTGCTTGAAAAGTACGTAATTTTGACTGATCTGATGGCATCGAATTATGGCTGTTCGATGCGTGTTGGTGCAAAACATCGAATTTGAAGAATTCGATGCGGCGCATCGAATGAATTCTGTTCGATGCAGTCGCGAGAGTTGGCAGTGCATGGGCCTATATAAGGGTCCACCTGCCATGGCATTCTTGTTTTCTTCCCCAAAAGTAGTTTTTTGTTCGCTTCTCAACCGCATCGAACGGAGATTGTTCGACACGAGCCACATCGAATCCAGGAAATTCGATGCGCGTTTAATATATTCTGGCTACCGCGAATCAGATAATATCCACAATTTATTTGACATGGCACAGACAAAGTCTCGAAATCGGAGTAAAACTGTGGTGTCACCAGAGAACATTTATGATGCTCATAGAATGAGCGAGCAAAATGAGCCCTCCGATGTGGGCCCATCTTTTGCCAATATCTCCTCGGAAAATAATCCAGGCGAGTCTGTAAGAAAAGATTCTGCGACCACGGCCGCTGGAAATCTTTTCGATAATTGAGGTGCAGACCACTCTGATACTCCTTCAGTTGATCGTTCTACCATGAGGCTCGGTGGTGTTAGTGCTGGCACTCGGGTGCCCATTGTGAGTGATTTTGAACGTCATGAAAATGTTGTCACACGGAGATTGGTGTTGACGCCAACCGCTACTGGTGGACGTATAAAAGTTGGGACTAATCGTCAGATCCGGATAATGGAAGATATTGATGCTGAATACGAGAGAATTGCTGCCAAGTTGGCTAGATTTAATGCGTCTCATCCCACGTTCAGGACTGAGCGAAATGTAGATGTAGCGAGCTCCTCCCGTTCAGGCGGTGAGGACTGGTACACCTCCGCTAAAAGGAAATTGGTGGAGGAAGAATCTGCTCGTGAAGCTCAGGACATACCTCCGCCTCCACCTAGGCGCCCTCGACCTTTAGGGAACCCGAGACCGGCCCCTCTAGGGAGCCTTGTCAATTATGATTTTCTCAATGATGAGAATTCAGAATCGCTGAGCGCCACGGCTGGGCTGGGTGGGTATAGGTTGAGAGAGGAGCAATCAGGAGAGATAATGCAGAGTCTATGGCCTCAGTTGGATCGCCAAGCCGTAATAAATCGGCTGGGATATCAGGATTTGGCTCGATTTGGGCGCCTATTTCTTACTGCTGTTATTTTAGCAGTATTTCGGCTGTGCAGGGATTATAGTGGTTTGGCTGAATTGCAAAGCCAGCACAATGTTGTCGTCGATAATCTACGTGCTAATATTCGTAGCAGGGATTATAGCCGCCGCAATGCACTGAAACGCGCCAGAGAGACAGGAAAAATAGCGTCTAAAGTCGCACGTGACACACATGATGCCGAAGTTAAGGCTAAGAAGTCGGAAGAGAATGCTGAAGCATTGCACGCTGAAATAATCGCGCTAAAAAGGAGAATGATCTCTTGAAGCGTGAGAATTGTTCTCTTAAAGCGTCGAATGTGGACGCGGACAATGTCATTTCCAACTTGCATCGTCGAATTCAACACTTCGAGTCTGAAGATTATAAATGCTCCATTTCCCAAAATTTTACACAGAGTAACGTTTATAAATTTCTGGAATTACTCTGCGGTGCTGCAGACATGAAATATGGAATGGAACTTGACGTCGATCAAGCTGGATATCTTGGGTACCTCGGAGAGGATTTTCGTAAAGATATGTTTGATGCAAGTCGTAATTCTAGAATGGAGATCCTAGAGGCCAGCAGTGATGATAATGACGATTTATATACCCCTAGGCCCGATGATTCATTTTATGTCGTGTGGCGCGATCGTAAAAACCAAAATGTGACAGGCTCAAGCTCTTTGAAATCGAGCTCTCCTCTGACGCATAAAGGAAAAGAGAAATGCGCTCCTAACGCTACTTTGAGCGATTCAGAGAGTATTAAGAAGGCTCTTCACGATGCTTTTGGTATGAGTGATGATGAAGCAGAATTGCCTCCAAAAACGTCCAGGTCTATAATTTTTCTGTGGAGTCCCCCAAAGATGTTGGGTTTTGAAAATGTTCCTCTTACATCCGCGGATAAAAGAAGTAAGGTGAAAACCGTACATAAGATTTCTGGTCCAACAACGGTCTTGCCAAGTGGAACGTATCCTTCTCGAGATGGCAGAGTTTCTGTGCTAGCAAGTAATGTGCATGATCAATCTTTTAATGCTCATAATTTGATTTCTCCGATCAGATATCAGCTTGACGATCCAACTGAAAGAATTGAAGTTGTTTTGCCCGATGATTGGGCACAAATTGATGAATTGATTCTTACAGAGGATCAAATTCACGGCAATTGTGCCAATTTTGCGCGTTCAGTGGGTGTGATTCTTCGTCAAGAGACCCCCCAGTCTTCAAGTGAGTAACAATATTTAGGTTACATTATTTTGACGATATTAGGCCTTTTATTTTGTATAGAGTCTTTGTAACTCTTTCGCAGTGGTTTTTGATAAAAACTTATTCTTCCGCTTAATATCATAATCTTTGATTTATATTTTACTCGCACAACGTTTCTTCCTAATATATTCCAAGGCATGTTTTCTCGTTCATTTGCTTGTTGTTGATTTAACATTTATTTTATGTTTAATTATGGTTTTCGATGTCATGTTGCATATCCATTATAACGATTGTGCTTGATATGAAAAATATGAGCATTTTGAGTAGTTATTATTACCATTAGGGCATTTGTGCTTTACCTGAGAGATCGGATCACTTGGGCCTCTTATCTCACCATTATTGTGTCGGTAACGTGCATGAGGGGTTGGACCACTTTGGGCCTTCTTATCCCACCGTCATGTTCTTCCGTCTGGCATGAGGGGTTGGACCACTTTGGGCCTTCTTATCCCACCGCCATGTTCTTCCATTTGGCATGAGGGGTTGGACCACTTTGGGCCTTCTTATCCCGCCGTCATGTTCTTCCGTCTGGCATGAGGGGTTGGACCACTTTGGGCCTTCTTATCCCACCGTCATGTTCTTCCTTCTGGCATGAGGGGTTGGACCACTTTGGGCCTTCTTATCCCACCGTCATGTTCTTCCATCTGGCATGAGGGGTTGGACCACTTTGGGCCTTCTTATCCCACTATCATGTTCACCTGCGTCATTTGACGGATAAAAATTGTAGTTAATAACTCAAAAAGGATTGATATCGATCGAAATGCATTTATCAAAATATCTGATGCAATTTATTCAATTTTATGCATAATAACGCCTAAGATGTTGCACATTCCATGGACGCTTCTGTTGAACACCTTTTAGAGATTCCAAATAATAGTATCCTCGTGAACTTGCTCATATGACTCTGAAAGGCCCTTTCATTTTGGTTCAAGTTTTTCGATATGTTGTTTTGCTGCAATGCTTCTCAAGACCAAATCTGCTACTTCAAAATTTCTGAATTGAACCCTTTTATCATAGCTTTTGGCCATTGCTGCTTTAAAAGCAACAGTACGTTGATATGCATCATCCCTTGCCGATCCTATCATATCCATGTCCATTTGTCTTAACCGGGTCGACTGCTCTGGATCGTAATCAATAATTCTGCGCGTCGGCATACCTATTTCTGCAGGTAAAACAGCCTCGGTGCCGTAGACAAGAACAAACGGGGTCTCCTCCGTGGATGTTCTTGGAGTTGTTCTATATGCCTATAATATTCCTTGAAGCTCTTCCGACCATGTTTTTCCTGTGCTTCTCACCCTCATTTCGAGATAATCCTTCAATGTTTTGTTGGTAGACTCCATTTGACCATTGGACTGGGGATGATATACTGAGGTCAGATTGTGTGATATTTTTAATTTCGCGAACCATGACTTAATCTCCTTTCCGCTGAATTTCATGTCGTTGTCACATACAATAGACCTCGGAATCCCGAAACGACATATGATGTATTTCCAAATAAACTCGATCATATTCTTCTCTGTGATTGACGACATAGCCTATGCCTCAACCCATTTAGTATAATACTCAACAACCACTACCAAATATCGTTTTTGACCTTTAGCCGGCGGAAAAGGTCCCACAATATCAATTCCCCACTGATCAAATGGACATGCCACGTCGATGGGGTGTAGCTGGCGTGCTGGTCTATGAATAAGGCGAGCGTGGTATTGGCAGCTGTCACATTTCCTCGAGAAAGCTGTCGCATCTTTTAATAGAGTTGGCCAATAATACCCTTGACGCAATATCCGCTGAGCTAAAGCTCGTCCCTCGGAGTGATTTCCACAACAACCTGCATGAATTTCTTCCATGACATACTCAGCTTGAGTTGGAGTCAAACATCTCAACAATGGTCCTTCGAAAGATCTTTTGTATAACTCTCCATTGCTGATAGTAAATCTATAGGTCTTATATCGCATTCTGCGTTGTGCATTCGGATCTGCCGGGAGAGTACCCCACTGAAGATAAATCATAATCTTGTCCTTCCAAGAGGGGTCTTCTTGTATTGCCAGTATAAACTCCACTCGTGCTTCTGTGGTAATATATTTTGATATCCCAATCGAAGGTTTATCAGCAACCATAAGTGTGATTCGCTTCTCTACCAGAATCTCCGAAGAACTCGCGAATTTAGAAAGCACATCTGCTTTTGCATTGTCGTCCCTGGGGATTTGAGTTATGTCAAAGAATTTGAAGTTCTTTGCCAATTCTTTTACCTTAGCGACATACAACTTCATTGTTTCCTCACGCATCGCATACCTTCCCGAAAAATGATTTGCCACCTAGAGCGAGTCGGTGAATATGTCCAGATGTTCAATGTTGAGTCCGAGTGCCATTTTGACAATGACAATAACTGTTTCATACCCCGCTTCATTATTCGTTACCATGTAGTTTAGGCTGACAACAAATTCAAATTCTCTTCGCTCTGGAGACAGAAAATGAATTCCAATTCCTCCTCCGTGAGTAGTTGCAGATCCATCCGTGTGTAATATCCACGTTGTGGTTGCCCTGCTGGTTCCAGCTTAGTTTGATATACAAAAGATACAACTTGCAGTCTCGGATACACTGTTTCCCAGAGTCTCAGTCATGAAATCCGCTAAAGCATGTGCTTTGATTGCGGTTCGCGGCTTAAACTCCAATCCGAATTCACTGAGCTCAATTGCCCATTTCACCAATCAGCCAGAAGTTTCGGGCCTTGCCAACACTTGCTTCAGTGGTTTGTCTGTTACCATAGTGATTGGGTGGGATTGAAAATATGGTTTCAGTTTCCGTGTCGTAACAACAATTGCTAATGCGAACAACTCTATTTCCAGGTAATTCCTCTCTGCTCCATGTAGTACTCTACTCACATAATGAATGGGTAATTGTTGAGTTCCTTTTTGCTTAAGTAGTACTGTACTGATTGCGTGCGTGGATACTGCTAAATATAGATAAAGCATTTCATTTTCCTCTGGTTTGGCTAAAAGTGGCGGGCTCACCAAATAATTCTTCATTTGTATAAAAGCCTCTTCACACTCCGGCGTCCAAATGAAAGCTTTGCTTCTTTTCATCACTTTGAAGAAAGGAAGATTCTTTTCAGCAGATGTCGATATGAATCTTCCTAATGCTGTCAAATGACCCACCAGACACTGGACGTCCCTCACTGTTCTTGGTGATGGTAGATCCAATACTGCCTTTATTTTGTCAGGGTTGGCTTCAATTCCTCTTTCATTTACCACATAACCTAGAAACTTTCCCGCCGTTACCCCAAAAGTGCATTTTTTTTTTGTTTAATTTCATTCCGTAGATTCTCATGATGGTGAAAGCCTCATCCAAATGTCGCACATGCTCCTCGACTTTGAGACTCTTTACTAGCATATCGTCAATATACACTTCCATTGACTTTCCGATTTGGTGGTAAAATATTTTAGCTACCAGCCTTTGAAATGCTCTTCATGCATTCTTCAACCCGAACGACATTACCCTATAACAATACACTCCGGTATCCGTGACAAAAGCTGTCTTGTTCTGATCCTGCACAACCATAAAAATTTGATGAAATCCGCTTTTCGCATCCATCATGCTTAGCAACGCACATCCTGTCGTCGAATCGACAAGTAGGTCTATCTGAGGCAATGGAAAAGGATCCCTTGGACAATGCTTGTTCAAGTCTGTATAGTCCATGCACATTCTCCATGTAGCTTCTTTTTTCAAGACTAAAACAATATTGCTCAACTATTCTGAGAACCTTATAGCATAAATATGCCGTGCTGCTAAAAGTTCTTGTACCTCTTTTTCGGCGGCTTCATTCTTTTCCTTGCTGAAATTTCGCTTCTTTTGCCGTATCGGTTTTGCACTCTTGTCTACATTCAAGCGATGTACTATGATCCTAGAGTCTATCCCGAGAAGATCGGAATCAGACCATGCAAAAATATCTAAATTTCGCCGAAGACAGTCCACCAAGGCCGCCTCTATTATTCAGTTCATTCCTGCTCCAATTTTTATTATTTTCTCGGTACTCTCCCTAAACAGCTGCACAATCTTGAATTCCCCTAAAGGCTCCATCTTACATTCTTTCCATTGTTTTAACAATTGACTTTCTACTTTATCTCGCGCCTGCTCTTTAGGCTCAATTCGCTTTTGACTCTGATCTGTCTCCGTTTTGGTCTTCTTCTCTGTTCCCCTTTTTTCGACCGCATACATACGCCGCTTATTTGTCATCCTAGCTACTTATATCTAAAACAATGTAAACAGTGTTCCCACAGACGGCACCAATATTTTGGTCTTATTTCGTCACGGTAATAGAACACGGTAAAACAGTACAATTGAAATATAAATAACCAAAGTAATGTTAATCCAATAAAAAAACGGACTAACTTTGTCCGGAACACCTACTATCTATTACAGATCTTGTATTGCTTTAGATATCCTAATAAGACAAATTTACGTACGTATCGAATTCTGAACGTTCGATGTGCGCCTCGAACGGTACTAATTCGATGCTGAGTTTATTTGGTAATCGCTAATTCGATGTGAGTATATCGAATCACTAAGATTCGATGTTGTTGTGATTCGAATTGAGTTGATTCGATGTCAAATTGTAACAATAATGTTGGTGTCGAATGCAGTAGGGCATCGAACGAATGAGCATATCGAATAGGCTGGTTCGATGTGGTAATAGTTGGACTCGGGTTCGATCTGCCTTGGAAGGCGTAGGGACGGGGTATTTATAGACCTCGTCCCGTGGGACCCCTTGACAGCTGTGAAATACGCATCGAACCAAGTTGGTTCGATGCACACATCGAATAGGGGTTATTCGATGCGCTTCAGACATCGAATTGGGCCAGTTCGATACGGCTATGGGCCGACCCAATCCTAAAATACCCCATCAATGAAGAAACAAATTAACATGAGGACAAGAGGCACCCTGGCCTAACTTTGGAGTTCGATACATTTACAAGTCAATTATGAATTATCACTAATAGTTAGAAGGTGTTCAACACTATTTCATTCAATTATTGTATGTAATGTACGTCCGCTATTTTCTACAGATTGTCTTAAGAGAAGAATTAAAGAAAGCTAGTAAATTATACTGTTTAGTCTATATATTATTTATTAACATATATTATCTCGTCACTTGTACGTGACTTGAGAGCGAAAACATGGTATAAAAAAATTCTTGTGATACCTCCTCATTTCTTTTATTAACTTTCATGTGCTTTTATCCAAAAAGAGGAGATTACTCTTTATAATACAATTATGTTGGCTTACCAGGTTCATTAGCCACTAATTTCACGAGTGGTAATGTGCTTAACATAATATAACATATTATACAATGGACTGTTGTTATTACTTTTTTTGGATAGAGATAAAAGTATCAAATTTTACATCACTTAGCATGTTCTGCAATTTGTCTCATAACTTCCAAAATGAGCCATTAACCCCATATAACTAATTGAAAAATGTGAGTACTATCCTGGGACAAAAACATTGACACAACTGCAAATTCAACGGCGATATTGTGCATAAGGATGCCAAGATGTTATATTTGAAAGTTATAGATGTAAACTGCAAAACAACTCAAACGGGATGTAGGATGCTTTTATCCTTTTTTTTTTTTTTTTAAATGTTAAGGTATAATTTTTTTACTGATGAAAAATAACCTTGTCTCATCATGCACTTGCACATAATATATTCTGATATGTATATATCTATAAATACATATATATGGTGAAGTTGTTACTTTCTTAAAGTTAATTTCGTTTCACTTCATTACGCAAGGTTGGTTACGTTTCAAAAACTATTCGAGGACAAGCATAGCCTTAACTCTTAGATCATACACTACAGTTTTGTACTGTGCTTAATTTGCCATTTTTTTTGAAGCAAACAGAAGTGGAAGCCACTAGAACCAGTGAAACTAAAGTAAGACTTGACCATTAATTAATATAGTAAACTGTATGTAATTATTTGAAATTAGATCCTCCCATATTTCCTTCTAAAAGACCTTATTAGAGAGAGATGTGCAGGGCATAGATAAACAGAAGCCAAGATCATTTCCCAAGCGATGTGGGATAAAGAATTCAAGACGCCCCCTCACGTGTAGGCCGGAATGAGCATCGAATCCTAACACGTGGGTTAGATAGTGGGCAAGACCCACATCAACTTGGGTAGGCTCTGATACCATATTAGAAATTAGATCCTCACATATTTCTCTCTAAAATGCCTTATTAGAGGGAGATGGGCAGGGCATAGATAAACAGAATCCAAGATCATTTCCCAAGCGATGTGGGATAAAGAATTCAAGAGTAATACTTGCACGAGCTGTTTGCACTTTGCACCTTAAGCAATATAAGGGCGAAAATAAATTACAGAAAAGCAGTTTGACTTATAAAAAAGGTGGAGATCAAAAGCAAAGCTGAAAACTGGCAAGTGCATGCAAAGTTAAAGTTTAAGTGGCCTTGAGCAAAAATTCTTGTCCACATGAACACATGCATGTATGAAACTGTTTGTTTCTACTTTGATATAACATTGTTATATGTGAAAGTTGACTAACTTTAGAAGTTACTATAGTGATTATGTGAGTGTTCCTATTATTTTATAATAAGGTCATGTTAATGTAAGCTGTTTATGATGTTATAGTGATTGGACAAATTCTTCTCAAACAATAGTAGTAATGACTCAAAGTGAACATTCCACAACAATAAGAACATATGAATAAAAGATTGATAGAAGAATTTGCTCAATTCGTCACTGAGTCAAAATTACAGGTACACATAGTAATCGAACTTTTTACATGTGACCCGGCCTTAATTATAGTTTTAGTGTTACGCAAATCGCAATTGGTGGATTCGGAATATATTTACAATACTTCAGACTTCACATCCCAACACGTAAGTCTGCCTTCCCTGCTCTTTACACTCACACATTCAAATTAAAGGGGAAAAAAACAAGAACTAGAGAAGTTGACTTATAGTTTGTAATGCATATCATCATCATTGTATCAGATATTGGGTGGGTGGGGTGCACTCATGCATCACATTTCATGGCCAATTCTGCTTATAAATACGCAGCATCGGGTCTCCCCTTTTCCCATCTGAATATCACAAATCATACTTTATATTATAATTAAGAGAAAACTTATCAGAAACATCCATGATTATTAATCCAAGGGTGAAATGTTCTCTTCTATTTTTTCTCTTGATATTTATCTGCCTATCACGAGGTAACAAATTAAACTAGCTGAATTCCATCATAAAGCATTGGCTTCAAAATCTGCATTGTTTGGTATATTTCATTATGTAAGTTTCTAAAGATATTTTATTGCTCTTGTTTTTAGGTACAATTGAGGGCTCTGGTGTTGGTGAGAAACCATTTCGCTTGCTACAAAAGGTCACAACATAACATTTTTATTTGAGCAAATAAAGTAACTGTATTATAGTCTTTGTTAGTATATCAAAATAAGCAGGAGAAGCTATATATATATACAGATAATGTGGCACTAAGTAAAGATTAAAAATGCGATTAGCATCATAAACTAGACTACAATGGCTCTGTAATATTTTCTGATGCAATGATATAGATAACTAAAATAGCATCATAAGGTCGCCACTTGTATTGGTTTTCAGCTAATAATTAAGCTGCTAAATATATGCAATATATGCAATTTCATTTAAACAAGTTAATTTGTGATTCTTGCTAATGTTTGATGCATACTTCAGGGAAATGTCCAAGCAAATTCAAGAAAGCTCCTGGCATTTAGTGCTCTTTCAGATTACGACTATGCCGGCCCTAATCAAAAGCATGATCCTAGAGGGAGGAGAGGTGGAAGAAATCCCTGATGACTATATAAAAAATTTAGTGCTCCAAACGCGTACTGGAATTTTTACGAAAATTTTGGACCTATAACGAACTTTTAGCTCTTACTCTGAGTTTTAAGTAATAACACAATATCTCTTTTACGTGACACTATGAAGAAAAGAGAACAAGCCTTACCGCTTCATATGTTGTAATTTTAGCTTTCTGCTACTGCTTAACTTATTATATGATGATATAAAAATCAATAATTC
Source organism: Linaria vulgaris (assembly GCA_948329865.1). Lineage (NCBI taxonomy): Eukaryota > Viridiplantae > Streptophyta > Magnoliopsida > Lamiales > Plantaginaceae > Linaria > Linaria vulgaris. The sequence continues at coordinate 91,305,636 of OX415253.1, forward strand.
TTCTATTATATATAGTTAAAAGAAAATAGAATCACTCATTGGACATAGAGTGAGATATGCAGCTGGTAGAAGAAAAGTTGAATTTGTCCCTTTTTATTTGCAGCTATGCCTATTGTTGATTTCTCGTGTATTTCAGTATTTCAAAGACTGACTTCACACAAAAAGTTGGTCGACAAATGTACAAAAGGAGTACACCTTCTGTTCGTTGGTCGTTTAGGGGTCTAGTTACTACTCAATAGTGAGACTAGAATTTACAATACATAGATGATAGAACACACCATGATTATACTTTAATTTAACTAGTATATTTATATATACAGTAATTCAGAACTCGTTCACGACGACAGCAAAGTGGACATCCATATTCCAATCGACACTACACTGATCGTAGCTAGAGCTTGGCTTAGTTCCAAAACAAAATTCTGTTTCTGCACGGGTAAATTTTGCCAATCCGTTCGCCTGTTTGTGTAAATCCAATAACAAATACTTAGTCGAAGAAACATTAATGGCAAAAATAGCAAAACTCCAGACATACTAATGTAGGAATGACAATTAAGTTGAAATGCATACCCAAGATCAGCAATGACAATGCTGATGTTATCTTGCGAACGTCGGTTCTGCAATACAAAATTGTCACGTGTTACCATGAGTCTAACTACATTTTAGCGTATTAGATGGTTTAATCGAAATGAAGTTAAAATGACTCATTACCAGAGCCATCTGTGCAAGAGCTTCAGAAGCCATCTGTTAAAACGAAGAAACGAGTTATTCTTGCTTGGCAGCTGTATAACTTAGTAAGTCGTTCATGATAGCATACCTGAATATCTCCATGTTGTCGTAGGTGATTTCTAATGAACTCAACCGCTTCTGAGCTGAATTAACAAAAAAGGGATTATTTTCTAAAGATCAACTGGTATTTTCTAAGATCAACCGGTTCAAGAATAAGTAGTTAATTAACCGTGGTGATTAAGGCGTGATGGTTAAACCAGACTGGATATATAAAACGTGAAGTATGTTTACCTGTTAATATAGTCCCACAAACCATCAGATGCTAATACTACAAACTCGGTATCTGATCCAAGTGCTACTTGAAAAACATCAGGAGAAGCGGTAACCAAATCTCCTCTAAACTGTATCCTGAAAATATTGAAGTATTGAACTAACTTATATTAATAAGCATGCGGACTAACTAAATTACAAATCAATCCAGCTATCAGCATCTAATCGAGCTTTTTGACCTACCGAGAAGTAAACTTTTCAGACCATCGGCCTTCTTTGACTCCTTTCTCTAGCATCCTTAAGCAAGCATAAAACCAGTCAAAAGATGTAAGAGAAGTGAAAGATTCAGTTCATTCACGAAGATAAAAAGAGAGCTACTAACTCGTTCTTCTTGCTTTTAAAGCGAATGTCACCAAAAGCACGAGATACAGAGATATCTCCACAAATTCTTCCATCAACAATCTGCAGGAACAAAACAACATTCATCACCACCGTACTAAATTACTAATATATTATGTGATGATATCTATATTTTCTGGTCTAAAGCTGGTCTAACATTAAGTCACTGCTATTCTCGTTAGCAGCATGTAGAACAGAAACTGAAATCATTGCGGTAAAGGGACTTGATTCTAATAGCCGGATATCAAATGAGTGATCAAACGAGTTAGCAAAGTAAAGGCAAGAAATTAGCTTTTATCGTTTTTAAAGATGATTCACATTTATTAATATTAAATAATGAAACGAGCTCAGGAAAACAAACCCATCCACCAGCCTCTCTGATTCGTCTGACTTCTTGTAAGGCAGCTTTGGTTCTTCCATAGGGCCGGTGAGAATCTGTCAAGACTTCAGCTTTTCCAGAGCGAGAGAGAGCCTGCATTGGTATTATAAAATTGAGAATTCAACTATGCTGAAAAAACCACTTTTTTAAAGGTTGTAAGGTACATACCACGCACGAGTCGCCAACATGTGAAATAAAAAGAAAATCTTCCCGTATGAAAACAGCAGTGGCCGTGGAACCTGACTCGTCTTCTTCCCCATTTGCCTCGAGCCTTTACAAAATAAAACCTTCAATGAAAGCTAATTTTTCCTAAGGCCAGATAGATAGGCAGTTAAGGAAGGCACATCGAGTTACCATTGCAAGAGCTTTGCATCAGCACTTTCAAAAGCCTCTTGTATTGCCTTTTGAATTACTTTGAAATCCTTCCCATTGAACAGCTTCCCGCCTTGTAATGCAGCGACACATTCTTTGTATAGTTCTTCCCTGGAAGAAAATAATTTCAGTTGTGTGCTCCATATCATGCAATGCAACTTTAAATGATCAAATCACTTTTTCCTATTGCGCCTAGTACATGAGATTTGATGTTGAACTACCTAAATTAGTCCTAGTCGTGTGCTCCATGTCACACAATGCAACTTTTAAATGAGCAAATTGCTTTTTCCTATTATGCCTAGTACTTGAGATTTGATGTGGAACTACCTTTATAGAACGCGACAGATTAGTAACATTATAAACGTAATGACTAATTCCTAAAATGACCATCTTCAATCTACACGAGTATCTCACTACCCAAAAGGATCAACGGGCTTAGGATAATTCACAAATATCAATACAGCTAGCAAATGATCCGACAGAATCAGGAAAAGGGCACGCCTAAAGTATCACCTTACTTCTTAATCTTGTGTTTCAACAATCACATAGTAAACTAATGGAAATTCTTCAAAGGAAAGTGCTACACACCATAATGAACACTCGATTCTAGCACTCTTTTAGATTACATATACAAAAAATATTCAAAATACTAGCTATTCTTCTACGCACCATCATTTCACTAACTACACATGAAAATCAACCATAGTAACCTAAAACTTAGAGATAATTTCACCCACAACCCCCCTGACGATCATCCTAATTATGGAAACATCGCTAACTATTTCAATAATTACTCGAACACCACTTTATTCGACAGACCTGAGGAATTCAACAGAAGAGAATCCAGCATGACCATCAAAAACAGCAGCATAAGCAAATCCATCAACCCCATCAGACTTTACAATCACGACGTCGTCCTCCATCTCTTCGCGGGCACCTTTTAACTTCACGGAGCCCCATCGGATCCCCGACACACTCGCTATTGAAGACGGGGCGTTGATCGCAATAGCAGAGCAAACAGCTCTTCTTCTGCCACTAGTGCCATTTACTAATATGTTCTTTTTGGTGGAATTGTCAACACCATAATTGTGACAAATCCTGTTTAATAGAAACTTGTGCAGCTGTGGACAGCATAACGCCATTTTTGCAAGAAAAATAAAATAATAAAATGAAGAGGGGTTGCAAGAAATCTTGCTGTTAGGCCCCTGTGACCATGTCTTTTTTGATTGGTTGAGGTTGAATTAAGGATGATAGGGGGGAGACAGATCTTTAACTGAATTAACGGTTTAGATTCCATACTTAACTTTGATCAACTATGTAGTATGTACGGGCTTTTAATATACTAAATGTGAGCTAGCGGCACAAAATTGACCATATTACATTTTTTTTAAGGATTTTTGATAAATATATTATCCATGTGTTCATGCTAATTTGACAAATTAATTTTGTGAAAAATGATAGATAAGATACTTTTGTGATTTCAAGAAGTAGAATATAACTATTTGTTATAGATAATAACTATAATACCCTCTATTTTTTTGATTTCTGTAATTTCCATTTTGATTGTAGACCTTTTTTATATATCTATATTTTTCTAGGTAAAAGTATAAAAATAATATATATACATATAGATATATTTAAATTTATCATCTAATTTACATTAGAATTTGAATCATAATTAGGATGTCAATGATGATTGAAAGTATAAAATTAACGACATACATATTTATTCTCATGCATGAGCAACTGAATTTAACGCCTTGCATATGAAGGTAAATATGTTACTTTTTGAAATCAATGTGTGTCTTATTTAGTTATTTATTTTTCATATGAAGTAACTCGTCAAATTAGGACAATTTACCAAAAATCGTTTTCTTCATCTGAAATTGGTGTTTGAGTCAGATATGTGTGTTATTGTTAAATTGGGTTTTTTTTTTTTTTTTTTTTATTTAAAGTAATTTTATTTTGTCTCCGCGATTTTAGGGCAATATCGAAAAACCCTAGGATCCTCGTCGATGGCTATTCCCCCCATAAACTGTAATGGAGTCGGAGAGCCTATCTCCGACTCCCCCTCCGGATAACAATGCACCACCAACGGTGATAACTATAAATGAAGTTAACGGTTATCCTGACACCCTTAAGCGACCACGACGACCGTATGAATCTCATGCGGTGAGAACTAATGTACCCAATAGGCAATCGATCAAATCGGACGTGGTTATTCCAAAAATATCATACACCAATAAGGTGAGACACCAAGACGTTAGAATTGACGAGAAGAAACTCACAGAAGTGCAAGGAATGACTAGGGTGCTCCCCCTTCCAGTTCAAAGCCATACAAAACACTCGAATTATTTAGCGAACTCAAGGAATCATTGTCCGAAATATGGAAAAATTCGATCTACATCAAAGTGCCCGGACGAACTTGGTACTATCTGAGCCTAGTTAACAAGTTTAGTACGATGTGGAACCTCTCGGGCGGTTTTGAACTGGTGGACCTTGGATCGGGAAGCTACTGCCTTAAGGGAACTACTCAAGAGCAAAGAGAAATAATCCTCACAGAGGGGTCGTGGCAAATTGACGACAACTTCCTTGTAATCCGAAAGTGGACTCCCGAATTCATAGCAAATGAGGACAAAATCGAGCACGTTATCACCTAGGTGCACATCCTCAACATCCCAATCGAAATGATGCATGAAGCGGTTATCATTCCATTAGCACAGGGGATAGGAGACCTTATCAAAGTGGGCGGCAATACGTATACTGTAAAATCCCATAAGTTTTTCCTTAGATCATATTAAAAATACAAATAATTATAGTCATACTAGCAACCGGGTGCACGCGGAGACCGCGTGCAACGTTCTCTTTATCTAAAAAATTATAATGTACAATACGATTTTGATATATGTGATTTTAAACCGTCAATAAAACTAAAAGTTTACATAAGCAAATACGGTGTAAATATTTTCTTGCTGTTAAAATAGTTTAATGGCAATAAAATCTTCTTGTAAGAAATTCATGCGTTAACTTAACTATCTTTTTTCGTATGTATATGACATATAAATAGAAATCTTTATTTTTTTAATTTAACAATGCTATGTTCATAGTCATGATATTCTTTTTTCTTCTAGGCGTTTGTGATGAATAACCACGTAAACATTTGTATAGATTATAAAATTATGATCTTGTTTATTCATGCATGACAGTTATGCAAATTTTAATTATTGATTGCTCGTAGAAGATTTTTTTTTAAGGTTTGCTTGTATAAGAATTTGAGCATGCTTAAAAGAATTTATATTGATACATAATACAACGATGAGAAAATAACACATGAAAGTGGAATTCTTTAACTTTTGATTTGGAGCTTATTAAAACACGATGTCGCACAATCCCAAAACAAATTGAAATATTGAATTTGAACGGAGTGATGCAAAGAAGATATTAAAGATAAAGACATGATGAGATAAAAGAATTTTTAGCTAGAATTGTAATAATAATAACAATTAAAAAACTATAAAGTAAAAAAGATAAGATCATACATTTCTATAATAATCTAAATAATTGCAGGAAACGCATCATTAATGGAAACAACTTAACTGATCAATAAAGATTATACAATCCAAAACTAACTTAGTATAAGATTATGAAATTGTGTGTCATGAATACAATATGTTATGATTTAGTAATAAAGGTGACAGGACTAAATATTGCAATATATAGTTCAAATAATGAAACAAACTCATGATAAGATCAAATTCTAAAGTCATAAAGAATACGAATCGTTATTTAATGATCAAACTAATAGAGATCTGAATGAAAACAATATGAGATCATACAGTCAAAACAAAATTCTAGTATTGAATATATGAAGTTATTAATGAAGAAAATTCTACTCAAGATACATTGTCCAATATATTAATTCCACCATGTTGGTGTTATATAAAAAAATATTTTCAGTTAACTCTCAACTTGTTTTTATTTCTCTAAAATTTGGCTTGATACGCGCCCAAAACTCATCTGCACATGTAATTACAAATAGTTACAAAACGCAAAAGAAAGATGAACGAAGAAAAATAATCATATGAGACCATTACAATCATATACTCTAGAGCGGAGGGGAAGTTACCTATTAGAGAGGACAACCATATTAAGTCGACAAACAAAGGGGGGGGGGGGGGAAGCCTTGCAAAAGGAAGTTAAGTCAGGCAATAGGAAGTTAAGTCGGGCAATAACAACAACAAACCGTTTGCAATATTAGCACTAAACAATAGCGAGAGTGCTACGATTTTAGCTGAAAATCTGGTGGAAAGTGAAGTATAAATCAGTGAGGGGGAACATCATGCAAGAAGAAAGTCTTCAAATAGATTGGGTGAATGGAGACTTCCAACCGGGACTTTGGGATATCCACACTCGAACGGAATACTTCAGCAGCCCCTCCAAGACATCACTAATAGAACCTCAGAACATTGTCGCGATGGAGATACTCCCGACGGTTTGGGAGTTCAAGATCAATATGTTTTGGGTCGAGAGAGTGGAAAACCTAAAAAACTATTGGCGAGATTTCAAATTGAGCAACTGGGAGAAACGGCGACATGAATACGTAGCCCAAACTCTGAGAAGGCAGTTGATTGCACCATGGGGGGATGGCGATTACTAACCCCATCCAACAGTACCACCTCATTAGTTTTTCGATGAAGGTCGTGTCGTGGAATTGTCGGGGGGGCGGGAGACGAGAATTTTAGAAATAACTTTAGAGAACTCGTTAGAACTCACAAACCTGACGTTGTGTATCTGTTAGAAACACGTGTGAGTGAAGAACACGCCAATGTGATTGCACCTACTTTGGGTTGTATGGATTTCTACATGGCTCCAACGGAAGGAATGTCGGGAGGTACTTGGATGCTCTGGAACTCAGAGAGCATAGATGTGGTTATCCAGGAGATTGACGATCAGGCTATCCACGCTCTTGTAGGTCCTAAAAAACAAGAGAAGTGGAAAATCACTGGGGTCTACGCCAAACCGTGTGCGGCCGCAAAGGCACGCATCTTCGATATATTAGAGGGGATATCTCTTGCAAATAAATTACCATGGCTCATCCAGGGGGATTTTAATGAGATAGGAACAGCCTTTGAAAAAGATGGGGGCAACACAGATGTTGCAAACAGATGCTTCGCTTTCCAAGAACGCATCAACGCTTGGGGGATGCAAGACCTCGGCTTTAACGGTCCAGAATTCACGTGGATTAATAAAAGATCAGGAGAGGAGGTCATTAAAGAATGCATTGATCGACCCTTGGCTAACGCAGTTGGGTTGAATAAATTTCAAAATTATACGATCACACATTTGCCGCGTACGCACAACGATCACCACCCGTCATGACTTGATGCGAGGCCGAGATATCAAAGAAAAACCCGAGACTGTTCCGCTTCGAAGATATGTAGTACACACATCCAGAATGTGAAGGAAAATTAAAAGAAGTGTGGGAAACTAAACCAAAACTTCTGGATGCTATAGGGACGGTTCCAGAAATAATGTTGCCATGGAATAATAAAACATTAGGCAATATTTTTTGGAAAAATAAGGATATTTTGAGGTGGATAGAAGGGGCGCAAAAAGCAATTGCGCGACGACATTGAAATTGATGATGTGTGGGTTGATGATCATGATATACTCAAACGCCACACGGTCGCATTTTTCCAAGGACTTTTCTCGGGCACAGCTGCGACTACTCCTCCGCTAGAGATATTAGACTATCAAAATTTTCTTGATGATGATTCGGCTGCATGGATTGGTAGAGAAGTTACGAAAGAGGAGCTAAAGGCCACGATATTGGCGACACATCCATCAAAAGCTCCCGGCCCCGACGATTTGCAAGCAAAATTTATCAAAAGTTCTCCAGTTGGATGAATAACTCGTTGTTCGAGTTTGTGGAAAAAGCTTTTCAGGAGGGGATATTCGACCGAAGTGCATGCGAAGCATTCCTCTGCCTCATTCCGAAGTTTCAAAATCCAACTTTGATTTCACAATTCCGGCCAATCTCGTTGTGTAATGTTACTTATAAATTTATTACAAAGTGCATTACCATAAGACTGGAAGAATATATATGCCGAAGTTGATAACAGCAGCACAATCGAGTTTCATCAAGGGACGGGGCACCCAAGATGACATTCTAGTGATTCAAGAATTATTACGCTCTTTGTGCAATAAGAAAAAAGAATAAGATTGGGTGCATGGTTCTAAAACTCGATCTTGAGAAGGCCTACGATAGAATAAGTTGGAGTTTTTTGGAGGAAACCTTGAGAGCTTTCAATTTTCCGGAGAATATTACAAATTCATTATGTTTTGTGTGACGAGTGCGGCGACAAAAATTCTTTGGAATGGCGAATCGCTTGAAGCTTTCAAACATGGTTATGGATTAAGGCAATGAGATCCCCTATCGTGATATATTTTTGTTCTTTGCATTGAAAGACTCGCCTATCTTATAATCGAGTCAGTGAATGGAAAAAAGTGGGAACCAATAATTCCTTGCAGGGGCGGACCACAACTCTCCACCTCTTTTATGCGGAAAACCTCATTCTCATGGGCAAAGCTACTTTAAAAACGGCGAAGAGATCCGGGACACCTTAGGCCAATTATGTACATCCTAGGGTTTGACGTTGAGTGCGGCCAAGTCCAAGGTTTATTTTTCTAAGCCAGGGGAGTGGACACTTAAAAGGAGAATTTGTGCTTTGTTGGGATTTGCTCAAATCACACATCTTGGGAAGAATTTAGGGGCGCATCTTTTTCACAATCGAATTACGAGGGAAGATTTCACCAGAATTTTTGATAACCTAAGTGCGAGGTTCACGGGTTGGAAAAGCCAAACTCTTTCTCTCGCGGGAAGAACGACGCTCGTGCAATCGGTGTCGACGGCGATCCACATACACGTTATGCAATCATGTTGGCTCCCATATAACGTGTGTAAAAGACTCGACAAAATGAACCTTGATTTTCTTTGGTCAAGCGATCCTAATATCTGAAAGCTCCATCTTGGTGGTTGGTAAAAGGTGACGCGCGCCCATAAAGTAGGAGGATTGCGGATCCGAATATCTAGGCTGAACAACCAAGTGTTCCTTGCTAAATATAGATGGGAGTTACTGACTAACGAATTCGGGTTGTGGGGAGAAATTGTCACGGCCAAATACCTCAAGAAAGAAAGGCTTTTAGCGTAGAAGCACACCCACCACCAATAGAGTGCCCAAATCCGCTAAATGCTTGTGCGGAGCCCACCTCCCAATTTTCATTTCTTTGTGCCCTACGACGCCCGATAACTTCGACAATGATCCTTAACACCTCCAAAATATCACCGTCGTCACTTAGCCCAAATTTTTACTTTGGCTTGGTCGACCACGTTTAGTCGGCGCCGACGCCCTAGATGCCCCGCCTAGCCAATGTCGCTCGATCTATGCGCCTCGCCTAGCCGGTGCCCATTGGTCACGTCCGACCGTCCGACCCAAAGGTATAAGGACGTGACATAACGCTCACAAAAGCACTACGTTTTTTTCCTTTTTAATCACATGATCACTTTTGCAGTTTTGCTTAATTCAGTGTCCAGGGATTTATACTTTTTATACTTCCAAGTATTAAAGGCGTATATTTTGTTGTAATTACCAAGATTTTAGAAGTACAAACAAATATGCACGACATAAATTTATACTTCGAGGTATTAGACTATTAGCGTATACTCTCTTCAATTGATGTTGAAAACCTGCACACCTTTTCTTGGTTAATCTCCTAAAGTAAATGTAAATTTGAAATAAAACTATTAATTAAGGCTAGCGATATTGTCAGAGCAAGAATTGTTGCTGCCAAAGTAAATTTTAGAGTGTCTCTAATTTACCCATACTAATTAAGGAATGCAATAATCAAATTTCTCAATTATCTAGTTATACCGTTTTCTTAATTTTAGCAATCTGTATCTAATCTAGCTATTTTTTTTCTCTTTCTAAAAGGATCTAATCTCTATATATTTGCGCACATATTTAACCATTTATCATTAATGAAATAGTTTTTGCCGTAACTTATTTCGAGGAAAACAAATATCATATCAATGTGTTAACAGGTTTGGAATAATACCCGATTAACTGATTTATTTAGAAGTTCGGAACGCCGTTATCCGTGGTTCAAAGAAAGTAAATGATTATTTGGGGAAAATTACGAAAATATCCTTCCTTTATTCACTGAACTTCTTACTCCGAGGAGCACAAACGTGATCTTATACTCTTTAAGTGAGTTTTTGTATCTGTCTTTTTTTTTTCCTCCTTGTTATCCTCCTTCTCCCTTATATAGGTATGGAAGGGAGTATGTGTCACCATGCATGTGCTACAAGTGTAATGTTGCATGTATTACAAGTGTCCTTCTATAAGATAAGGTGTATCTTGTTGACAAGGCGCTGACTAGGCTGATCCTCATCTTGTCCGAGGGCTACGGGGAGTTCCGAGGGGTTACTTCTTCTGTTTTCTTCCCTTTGATAGACGAAATCTTCTGTTTTCTTTTCTCCGAGGGGCTGAATTTCATGAGGAGGTCCACTAGCTGAAGTGAAGTGGGTGTCCGAGGAGTTTTCTGTTCCGGGGACGACTATTTCTTCATTGACTTCTTTGGTAAGATTTTCCGAGGAGCAGATTTGTCTCTCTAGGCTTGTAAGGCGGGCTCCGAGAGCATCAATATATATGTAAGGTTGTATTCTTGCCTATGGATCCTCGTAGTATGGATTCCGAGTGTTTCCTATCATCGTGAGAATAGTGGCTCCTTTATGAATTATTCTTCGAGGGCTTCTTGGTCTTTTGCTGAATGACCTTCTTGATTTGGGCCTTCGGAGTAAGGGAGTTTAGTGGTTGGTGCTTTGAGTAAGACGTTGTTTGGTGAATTTTGGCCTTCGGGATAGTGATTCCGAGGGCTTTTGGAGTGTTCAGCAAGGAAGTATTTTCGTATAGTGGTCCCTCTTGGCGCGGTGATGGATATCCGAGTCGCGTGGATCCATCGGGGTTTACTCTTTTTCCGATGCCACGTTGATATCTTATTTTTATTCATCTTTGACTTTCCAAGGGACGCTTGAGTGTTCACCCGGGTGTCACGTCGTATCCTAGTAGGATATGTGAGTTCCGAGGGATTCTATTATCTCTTCGGATGCCACGTCATACCATAGTAAGGTATGTGACATACGAGAGGGTTTGTGACGATAGTATCATCATTGGGATTAATCCCTAATTTAAGGGTTAATCTTTTGTTTTGGCTCATATAACCCCTTATTTATTTTTTAGGGTTAACACTAGCCCCCCCAAATTTCGATCGTTCTCGCAGAGACGAGTGAAATTTTATTTCGTGGCCTTAATAGGGCCAAAGGGGCTTTTTCTTTATTTTTTGGTAATTTTTCCGAGGGCTTAGGATTTTCTCCATTCTTTTTTATGATTTACGGGGGTATTATATGTATATAAATATATACTTGAAATACCGTGAAATAAAATTACCGTTATGGTCTTGGGAAGCAGCGGTCCAGATGAAGAGTCACTTTTATAACGGCTCTTTCTAGCCGTTGGATGTCTTAAATGACATTCATTCATCCGTGCGTTAATCTGCAGTAACGGCTAGCGCGTGGAAAGACACGTCGCTTCCTGAGTGGAGACGTGGGGCGTGGGAGACGAGGCACGTTTTTAATGGCGGTCTATTTATAAATGTACCCGTCCGTACTTTTTTCCCCCTATTCTCTTCACAAAATCTTCAATCTTCAAGCTTCCAAATTTTTCTTAGTTCTCTAATTCTTCTCAAGCGGAAAAGAGCGACTTTTGTTCTTCTCATAGTTTTTTATTCACTTTTCTTTCCTTTCACCCAACTCGTAAAATCTTCTTTCCGCCCAAAAAATAGATGGCTTCCTCTGCCAACACGTCCTCTGCTACTGCTGCTCCCGTTGATGCTCCTATCCCTGTTGCGACTACCGTTCCCCTCGTGGGACCTGCTGCCGCTACTCGTAAGAAGAGGGCTGTTGTCGCCGAAGGGAGTGGCGTCACCGCCGCGAAAAAGGCTAGGGTTTCGAAATCAAAGAAACCCCCTCTCCGTGACTTCTCCAAAATTGAGAATGTTCAATCCGTGGTTACTTATGAACAGGTCATGGATTTGTTTGAGGCTACGGGAACTGCGATGGCGAATGTGACCGTTCACATTCCTTCGGAGAATCAGAGGGCGTGTTACCCTCCTAAGGGTATGCTCACGGTGTATTTTGCGCAAGTGAATTACGGGTGGCGTGCGTTTATGCCCTCTTTTTTCTGCGAAGTCTTCAAGACTTGTGGAATCTGCCCGAGTCAGCTGGTTCCCAACGGCTATGCCGCCCTCTGTATTTACGTGTTTTGGTGTATGGTCAAGGGGTACGAGTGCAATGTGGATCATTTCCTGTCTATCTTCGATGTGGGAGTGTCACCTGGGGGATATCCCTTCTATCACGTTCACCACCGAGATCATTCGGCTAACTCTACGAAGAGGATTTTGGGTGCGACGATAAGTTCGCACGGTGTTTGGAAGGACAAGTTCTTCTATGTGAAGCCCGTACGAGGGAAATGGGATATGCCCTTCAAGTGGGGAGAGGGTGTGACTCCGATTCACACCCTAGCTGAAGATATGGTGCTCTCTCCAGTGATTGCCCAGCACGCCCTAATGGAGTCAGAAGATTTCTTGTGGTTATTTGATAAGTCTGGACTTCACTTCGTGGTGGGTGCTAATGACAACGTGAAGAAACCGCTTTTCGTTACGAGCATGCTCATGCCAGCTTTCAGTAAGTTTTCCTTCTGTTGCTCGCATGCTCCTTTATTCCATATCTATTTTCTTCAAGCAGTTTTTCGTATTCTTCATTACTTGTACTAAGACATTTTGGGGTGGCACAGAGGAGGTTATGGCGAGGTACTATTTAGTACCTGGTTCCGAAGAAGTGGCTCCAAGTGGTCATAGCGGAGCTTCCGAGAAAGGAGATCACGAGGAAGCGGAAGTGCAGTCCGAGGAGGTAGTGGTGGATACGGAGGCTGAGGGTGTACACGATAGTGTTCCGCGTTCCTCCGAGGACATTGGGGGAGCGCCCCTGGAGGCTGTTCCCTTGAGACAGGTGGCTCCCTCGTCCGCTCTGACTTGGAGGTCTGCCTCCGAGTCCAACACTGGTAGTCCTCCGAGGGGCTCGCAGGGGGTGCAATCTCCGAGGGCTGAAGAAGAAGAGTCTTCGTCTCCGGATGTGGTTTTGGTCTCTTCTCGAGATCCCTCGCCCATTATTCCTGATCCTTCTCCTACTCATCCTCGTAAGTTTCTCTCTTTTCTACTTCCCTTCAACTTTTGTTATCATTATCTGACTATGTATTTGGCGCTTGTAGATGTCGATAAGGGCAAGGCCCCTATGTTTCCGGGTGCAGATTTATTCGCTCAACTACTTCATCCGGACCCGGAGAAGCCGTCCGAGGGGATCGGCCAAGGTCCTACAGATCTACTAAAGGATTTTGAAGCGAAGAAGGAAGTGTGGGATACTCTGCTCCGGGGGGAGGGTCCCTCGACCACTGCAAAAGTTCCAGAAGCGGTCACAACAGAAGCAGCGGCCGCGACTCCTGCTACTGTTATTGCTTCTTCGATAGGAGATCTCCCGAAGAGGGTTCCCCTACGGAGGCCAGCTTCCGAGGGGGATTTTTCATCTCAAGTGCCCGAGAAGGAGCCTTCGACTGTAGGGGAGGCATACCACGAGATCCTCCATTTCTTCGGATCTTCTCTTGCTGCACCCGCGGAAGGGTATCAATTTTTGCGGGCCAGCATGATCTGGATGGAAACAATCGTAAGTATTAGTCCTCAAGTCACTTTATTTTTAAAGAATTTTCCTGTATTCTTCCTTATGTTTCTCTTCATGTCTTGCAGTCCAAGAAGACTCGGGAGGTCATCACTGCAGTAGAGCAGCGCCATTCGAGGGAGGTGGCCGAACTAGGATCTCTCCGAAGGCAGGTGACTTCTCTCCGGGCCCAACTCTATGAGGCCGAATCAATGAGGGATGTTTTCCGAACGAAGTTGGAGGCCAGCGACTTCGCTTGGAGAGAGGATCAGAGAGCCAAGGAAGTGATGCGGCTCACTTTGCAGAGGATGCAATCGGCTTACGATAAGTTGGAGGCGTCCGAGGAGTCTGTCCGAGACCAATTGACTCTTCTGGAGAAGGAGAAGAGGGAGTCCGAGGAGCTTCTTCGTGCTCGGGTGGAAGCTCTGGAGAAAGAGAAGTTGGGGTGGTTGGAGCGAGAGCAGGAGCTTCAATCTCGGATCAAGGAGTTGGTGGATTTGAAGATAGTCCAGGTAGTGCCTCAGGGGGAGGTGCAAGCTCGGATTGATGAGGCAGTTCGGTGCTCCGCGGCAGAGGCAGAACGCCAATATGCTTCTTTGTCCGCTCGGGAATCCCTTGGGCATATGCTATGGGGATGGCTAGAGTGTGCCACTGTTGCCCGTGGAGTGATGCCCTCGGGGGCGAATTTTGGCGGCCTTTTTGATGTCAAGAAACTTGCCAAGCCATCTCCCGAGCAGATTCAGAGCATTCTTGAGATGTACGATGCGGTGATGACGCCCAGGGGTTCCCCTGCTCCTCTTCCAACTGCTTCCAAACTTGGTGCTACTGGCTCGAGTGGAGTTTTGCCTCCACCCCCGCCCCCTCCGAGTACGGGGATTTAGGATAGGATTCCTTTTTTCTGTTTTCTCTCTTTTTCCTTTTTATGCTTTTGTAAACTTTTCCGAGAGCTTCTCGGATTTATGAATGAACAATTTGTCCTATTCTTGTCTTTCTATTTTGTCTTATTTGTCCACTAGTATGAGATGTTAATAAACTATTAGCATGCTTACATATAGGACTTATTCTCTTTACTCTTCTTTTAAAAAAGGTAAGCTAAAGACAAAATCCTTTATTGGCTGAAGTATACAGCTTAGCAGGACGTGTCAAATTATATGCATGCTTAAGAGTTATTCATCCTAATTAAGGACACTCATTAGCACGTGTCGTGTCCCTAGGAGTGGGTGGGACAGCTCCAGCTTCTCTCCATAGGATTAGCTTATCACATATAATATGCCAGCAATGGTATTTATACCCTTTATTAAAAGCTATTTTGCTTTAACAGATAAATCATTTTACTTCCTTCTCTTTTAAAAATCTACTTTCGCAAGACTTGGTTTTTGTTCTCGTAGTTGTACTCAATACTTTATCTTCGATTCTCGAATAAGAGTAAACGGAAAACTTACTATTAAAGATGATGCCACCACATCACAGGCATGAGGGGTCCACATCATCAAGTAGTTCTTCTCGGAATCGTGCCTGAGTTGGCCCTGGATCCCAGGTTTATAGTGCATCCTCGGAAAGTTCTTCCCCGGGGCAGCGGAATAGACTGGTTGAGAATCAAGTGATCATCGGAACTAGCCTATCTTCAAGGGTGGGGAGTAGGTCATCGTGCACGGATTCTCAAAGGATGGACCATATAAGAGATGTGTTCTTGGGTAGAGAACCGTATTCTCTTGCCGATGAGCGTTCTGTGTTTAACTTAATACCTTTGAGCCCTTCAAGGTTGATAGGTCGTGGACGAGTTGGTTCCGCCGTTAGCACTGTGTACGGAGAGTCTCTAGTAACTCTTTTTACGGAATTCAATCTGAATTTCGATGATTTTGATGTGATTGTGCCCTCCCCGGACCAGAGAGCATATGATCCTCCTCCTGGATTCCTAACTGTCTATTGTGATCAAATGCACTGTGGATTACGGGTGTTTTTTCATCATTTTCTTCGATCGCTCTTCCAGTATTGGCAAATCTGCCCGAGCCAGTTAACACCCAACTCGTATCGCCTTTTAGTGGGATACGTTTTATGCTGCGAGCTCCTTAACCTTCCCCTGTCCCCGTATCCGGTGGGGGCGATTTTTACCCTTCGGCCTTGTTCGGATGGAGTTCCCCTTTTCAGCCTGGCCTATCGGGACGTCGAGAAAGCCTTCACCGGTACATCCAGTCCTCGCACTCATAGGGGGGACTGGAAGCGGAGGTTTTTCTTCGTCCGTTCGAAAGGTCATTCGGCCCGATCGTGGAGAGTGCCTATCCGATGGGGCTTGGGATACGTTTCGCCCACATCCGAGACGTCGGGGCGGGAGTGGGAGGAACTGAGTCATTCCGGGTTATTTTCTGGCTCGTACGATATTACCGGTCTGCTTGCGTGTCCTGAGGCTCTTATTCTGGCAGGTCTTCAAGAGGGAATAAGGAGAGAGAACTCGCCAATTCATCCTCTTCATGGCAATTTCTATTTTCGTAAGTCTGAAGATCTGTCGACTTCTCTCTTATCAATTTGTGGGCCCTCGGGATCATCATATACTCTATATTTGTCTTATAGGTGCCGAGATGGCGGCTTTTTCCATAGATCCATTTAATGGTGTTTTTCTGGGGCGAGCTCTACATGGTATGCGACGGGCGTCAGAAGGCCTTTCCGATACCTTCGTGGCAGTTACGAGGGCTGACTCCTCCTCGGAGAGGCAGGAATCGGGGGTTTCGCCCGTGGCAGCCCCCCAGTGAGCTTTGTAATCCCTCTCAGGGCAGAAAATCCGACTACGGCACTTTCTCCGATAGACTATCCAGTGCCTCCCTTGGTGTCACAATCCTTTCCTCGGATTTCCGATATCGTGAATGTTATGGAAGGAGGCCCCGAGCGCGTACCTGTGTCGCTGTCCGGGGAGAATCCTCCTCCCGTGGGCTCTTCTCCCGCGGGTGCGGACCCGGGGTTTTCTCCTCTCGGAGAGGTATCGGGGTTTTGCCGAAATTTTCTTAGCGGTCTACTAAATGTTACGGATTGTGAGCTCATGAGGACCCTTCCTTCCTCCCGTCTTCAGGATTTGGTTTGCAAAAACCTGTGTGAGGTAAATGCTCATTTTATTTGCAAATTTTGGTTACTTACCTTTTATTTCTCCGGTAGTGATTCCTTCGTCTCCATTCAGATTTATATGGTGCTAGATGCCATCGGATCTCAGGGGTGTTCCTCTTCAGATCCTGGCTTGGTTTACCGCCGTCGGGACGAGTTAGAACATGGTTTGTTGGAGGCTCAAACAGAGATTTCCCGCTTGCAGGAAGAGCATGAAGCTGCTAAAGCGATTCACGATATGGTCCTTCATATTGAGAGGGATAAGTCTTGGGAAGTGGAGCGCCAGTTGATGCTAGAGAGGACCCGGGTAACGAGTTTTCAGGCGAGTTTGGAGGAGTTGAAGAGTCAACTTCGCCGCTCCGATGAGCAATTACTGCAAATGATTCAGGAACGAGATGCGGCAACTCGTCGGGTGCTGGAGATTACTCGCGCCCACGGCGTTGCTCTGGTGGTAGATCGAATTCGAGCTGTTTTGGATATCGCGGGTCCTTCAGCTCTTAGGGAGTCTTTACGAAAGGAGATGCGTGATCTGGTCCGCATCGGGTATCGACTTGGTACGGATGCGGTTCAAATATTGCCAGAGTGCCCCAGGGACTTGGTCATTCCTGAGCTTAATCTTCATCCCATCTTTCCTGAAGATAGTCCCGTAACATCCGAGGGCGTGTTATTGGCAGATCCACTAACCTTATCCGAGGAGCAGCGTCGTCGCCTTATCCGAGAAGGGAAGCGTCCTTTACGAGAGGAGTAGTTTGTAGTAGGTAGTATTTAACTTGTAGTAGGTGGTCTTTTGGGGTCCGATGGCTGTTTATCTATAGTAGATGGCTCCTCGGGGTTAGGTTGCTTATAATGATTTCCTGTGTAAGGCTATCATTTTTGTTTTGCAAACCTATGTACCCTATCGGATTCGAATGTATCATAACCATCTATTTATGAACAAATAGTTTTATTTATGTAACAATGAAAATGTTACATTAAGCATAGTATTTTCTAAGGTTGAAGGAATTCCACGTATTGCGAAGAGTAGCACCTTCAGAGTTGGCAAGTAGATAAGTTGCGGGTCCGACAATTCCCGCTATTTTGTAAGGTCCTTCCCATCGGGGCTCAAGTTTGCCTACGTTTTTGGACGCTCCGACCCGTTTTAGCACTAAATCACCCACTTGAAAAGTTCTAAGTTTTACCTTGGCGTTATAGTACCGTGCCATCCGAGTTTTGTATTCTTCAGCCCGAACGGCGGCTCGGATTCTTCTCTCTTCTAAGAGATCAAGGGCCAGAGCTAAGTTAGCACTATTGGCCACTTCTTCATATTCTTTGACCCGCCAACTCTCAATTGAGACTTCGGAGGGTACCACTGCTTCACAACCATAAGATAGGCTGAAAGGGGTTTCGCCCGTAGCGGTATTTTGTGTAGTCCGATAGGCCCATAATATGCCGGGTATTTCTTCCACCCATTTGGCTTTGTGCCAGTCGAGTCGGGCCTTCATATTTTTCAGGAGAGTGCGATTAGTTCTCTCGACTTGTCCGTTGGCTTGAGGGTATCCTACCGAAGCAAAACGGTGCTTAATTTCCCAATGATCACACCACTTCTCTAATCCTTGGTCCGTGAATTGCAGACCGTTGTCACTTACTAGGCTCCGAGGGACCCCAAAACGGCACAGAACGTTTCTCCACAAGAAGTTAATAACCGCCCCTGCAGTTATTCGTGCTAAGGGCTCTGCCTCTACCCATTTGGTAAAGTAGTCTACTGCTACGAGTAAGAACTTCTTTTGACCAGCATCGGGAATAAGTGGACCTACTATGTCTATTCCCCATTTGGCGAAAGGGCATGCGGTTAGATGGGGTTCCCACGGAGTCGCTGGCTGATAAATCCGAGGGGCATAAGCTTGACACGACTTACACTTTTCCGCGTGATTTTTGCAATCCTTGACCATTGTGGGCCAATAATAACCCTGTCGGATTATCCGTCCGACCATGCTTCCGACACTGGTATGACTGCCACACACCCCCTCGTGAGTTTCTGCCAAGACAAGTTGAGCCTCCTCTTCATTTAAACATCGGGCATGAGGGTAGGAGTATGTCCTTCGGAATAATATTCCGTCTTTGAGGAAATATCGGATGGTCTTTTTAGACAACATTTGTCGGACAGATTTGTCCTCGGAGTACTCTTCGGGATCTTGTAGGTATGCTTTAATGGGTGTTATCCAACTTATCGGAGGATTTGTCATGGTGACACTTACCTTTTCAGGTTCAGTCCTTTCTGATTCGCTCATGTGTAGCAGAGTGATTTTCCGAGTACGAATGGTGGTCAATTGTGCAGCCATTTTGGACAAGGCATCGGCTTCCTGGTTATCCCCTCGGGGAATCTGCACTAACTGATACTCCTCGAACCATGCTTTGGCCCGATGGACTACTCGAAGATAACTCTGCATCCTCTCTTCTTTGGCTTCATATGCGCCCTGAACTTGCTGGACAATTAACTGAGAGTCGCTATGCAGGCGGACCTTTCGTATTCCGCCTTCCCGAGCGAGTCTCATTCCGACCAGGAGGGCTTCATATTCGGCGTCGTTATTGGATACGGGATAATCAATTCTAACCGCAAAGTGTAGCGCCTCTTCTTCGGCCTCCGTGTTAATCAAGATTATCCCGGCTCCGCCATGCGTATTTACGGAGGAACCGTCCACGTAGACATGCCAGAGAGGTTCTTTCCTTTCCACTCCGATTCCCGTAAGTTCCACTACAAAGTCTGCTAGCACCTGGGCCTTGATGGAAGGTCTCGGAGCATAGGAGATATCATACTCCGTTAGTTCGACGGC